>OY776277.1:14183316-15580413 GCA_963675445.1 Linnaemya vulpina | reverse complement strand
CAACTGCATTCGGTACCACTTTATTTTTAATGGGCTAAAAGTGCGCGGTGACACACCTAGATTCGTTCCGAATGGATAGCTACTTTTTCAAATGCATGTTGCTCCAGCATCCGACTTTCCGTTGGCATAGATTTTGATACAATATCTAATGGATATGTATATGTTAAGACATCCAGAATTAAAATACAACAGATCATTTTGGGTCATTATGGCATAAAACACACAATGTACCAACTTATGTCCATCACAGGCAATCGAATTTTCATGTCCTATCTATATAACCTGTGAAATCAGTAATTCGCCTTGCCATAATATATTACAGCTACGAATTGATTCGTTGAACGAACATTTAATGTGGCACCAATTATTGTTCTTATTTTCGACACTTTACTTGATATGGCATCACTAGTCTAATTTTTCTTCAAAAAGTAAAAAATTTATATCGTTGTTAGGTCAATAATTACCTTAATTGCTTTGTTCTCCATTTGTTGAAAATTGTTTTCGCTAACGCCAACAAAGTCGGTGTAATCAATATCGTTTGTAGATGTCATAATTATTATTTATTAAATTTGCTCATAAATATGTTTTAGTTTGGGAATTCACGTGCTTGGTGTTTACGTTTGTTTATTTCTACAATCAAGGCTCGTTAACATGGTTTGCGCAAGTACACAGCTGACAATATTTCGTGTTGTCTGTGGTTGTCCAAATATATAAAAAACTTGTATGTATATATATATATATATATATATATATATATATATATATATATTTAGCTTCCTTTCTTAATTTGTTCTGATCCCGTGAAATCTAATATAATTATCGTGTATAATAAACTCTAGGTGAATTCTTAACAGGTGGCGACAGCATTTTTGACTAAAAGTGTATAAATATTTCCCAAAGCCAATTAATGTATCCTATCTTCTCTAAATATGCGTTGGTGGCACTTGGATATGTTCAGTAATTTCAAATAGACCTATTCCGTTTAGAAACAAAAGTCACTCCGTATTTTAGAAAACGAAAAACGAACTGATTTCATTTCTGTACGCTCCTGATATGTAGGAGAATACAAATGTATATTGGGGAAAGCTTAGATCTTATTATAAACGCCGATGAAAAAAAACGTTATTACGCTCTTGATATGAAAGGCGGGTCAAAGCAGGCGCATGCATACGTTTGTATGTATGTATGTTCATTGGTTTTATGTGGACTCCTTCATAATAATAAGCATTCGATATGTCAAAGATATACATTAACACGTATGTACTTATATAAGTATTATGTTTTATTCCTATTTAGGTCGATATTACATGAAAAAGGTGAAGGGCTGTTAACAGGGAATCACAATGTCTTCTGATGATATATCACACCAACTACTGGCTTTAATACAAGGCATTCCTGGGGGTGCAAATAATGATGACTTAGAAAAGGGGTTGCCTGCT
The DNA here is from genome assembly GCA_963675445.1 of Linnaemya vulpina. Lineage (NCBI taxonomy): Eukaryota > Metazoa > Arthropoda > Insecta > Diptera > Tachinidae > Linnaemya > Linnaemya vulpina. Next base: position 15,578,974 of record OY776277.1, on the reverse strand, counting down.
GTATCACCCTCAGTCCGTGTTGAAGGACTTAATAAACTATTAAAGCAAGGTTCAATTGAAATATTGAAGAAAGGCGATAAATTATTTTACCGTTCAAAAGATCCCAAAAAGAATGCCCTTCCTAAGGATGCCGATAATGAAGAGAAAATTGTTTATGGTATTATTGAGGAAGGTGGCAGCAAAGGAATATGGATACGTGATATTCGAATACAGTCAAATTTAAATATGACTCAGTTGAATAAAATTCTGAAAAATCTAGAAACGAAAAAGCTCATTAAAGCTGTAAAATCAGTTAATGTAAGTTATTACTTGTACATTCTTTCTTCTGTACTATATTAACGCATACTTACACATATATGTATATACATACGTACGTATATGGTAAATTGCAGGCAAGCAAAAAGAAAGTATATATGTTATATAACTTAGAACCCGACCGTTCAGTGACTGGAGGTGCTTGGTATCAGGATCAAGACTTTGAAGCCGAATTCGTTGATGTTTTAAATCAACAATGTCTGCGTTTTCTGCAAATGAAAAGAGATAATGCTATAAAAAAAGGAGAGGGTCCCTTGGCTTTTAAACAACTTTCATGTTGTACTGTAGCAGAAGTACACAAGTTTATATCGGACTTGGGTATTAGTAAGGTGAGAAAAATTATCTCTAATCGGTCATTAAAGCAAACAAAAGTTAATTTATTTAAAGTACATATATATATATACATAGAGCCATACTTGTATTTATATTAGGTAAATCTTGACGAAGATGACTTGGAAACTATTCTAAAGACAGTAGTGTATGATGGCAATGCGGAGAGAATTTTAATGGCAGATGGGCTTTTTGTTTATAGAGCAATTAATTCCCCGTTAGGTCCTCCTGGCCTGGTACAGATGCCATGCGGTATATGTCCTGTTATTACTAATTGCTCCCAATGTGGTGATGTCACGCCTACAAAATGCATATACATGAAGGAGTGGTTGGAGTAAATAAATACAAAACTGTATTCTGTTTCAAAAATGACAAAAAAGACTGAAAAAAATAAATGAAAAAAGGAATACATATTGGAAATTATTTGTTGGGTGGTTAAGCAATCAATGTCTATATGTATTTCATTGGTGCTTTTACCAAATCATCAACAGACTTGATGAGTAGATAAGAAGCGTAATATGTTTCAAAAATAAGGACGTAAGCGCTTAACGGATTTTAGAGGTACATACGTAGTAATTCGATAGTGTAAAAACGTCTATTTTGACGTGGCTGTCAATTTTATTGCAAAAGAAAAAGTATTTTACAAACGAAACTGCTTTGTTGTGCGAAGCAGAATAAAAAACCGATAACAATAATGAGGATTTTGTTGAAAATTTTATAATTTTAAGTAATAAGGACAGTCTGCTGCAAAGCAAATATATTTGTATTGTACAAAATAAAATAATAAAACAATGGGCTTGTGCAAATGCCCCAAACGACAAGTGACTAATCAATTTTGTTTTGAACATCGCGTGAATGTTTGTGAACATTGTATGGTACAAAGCCACCCAAAGGTATTAAAAGAAATTGTCTAAAAATTAAAAGACACGTTTTTATATTTTTTCTCTTAAAATAGTGCATAGTGCAATCATATCTACAATGGCTAAGAGATAGTGATTACATATCAAATTGTACATTATGTTCAACCGGCTTGGAAGAAGGCGAATGCGTACGTTTGGTTTGCTACCGTGAGTCAACTTAATATATTTGTGGATGCAATTGTCAGTAATATATAATTTTTTATTGGTTAGATGTATTTCATTGGGATTGCTTAAATGCTAGGCAGTCCGCTTTGCCAATAAACACTGCACCGAGAGGTCATCAGTGTCCTATATGCGAAACTGAAATATTCCCAACATCTAACTTGGTATCTCCGGTAGCAGATGCGTTAAAGCAACAATTAATAAAGACCAACTGGGCTCGCAATGGTTTGGGCTTAGCACTAGTATGACAAAGAAGAGTTTACTTATTTTTTAAATAACCTCATTTTAATTATGTTTTAGTTGAATGAATGTCCAGTCCAAAACTCAAAAAATGTGTCCAATAACAATTCATCAAAAACAACGGTTGCCAATTCTATAAGCAGTATGACTAGGATACATCATAGTGCAACTAACAATATAAACGAGAGCAATCCCTTGGAACGTTCTAAGGCAAATACTGGCTCTGCCAACTCCATCGTGAAACAAGAAAGTCCCCATTCCGTTTTACTTATGGATGCATTTAATCCACCCACAAATACTGATGTACACGGTAAGTATTATAATTCTTTATTTCTACCACTGAAAAAATTTATTTTAAATGAACAGCTAGCAGTCGTCGCACGTTATTACCCCGTCAACCACCAATTGGTGGAGCAGATCGCGATGAAAACAAATATGCTAGACGTACGCCAGCAGAAATATTTTCGCGTTGGTCTAGACGTTTTTATGCCCCCTCATCAAGGCCACCATGGAGACGGACTTGGTTTTTGGTCCTTAGCGGAATTTTGGCTTTTGTTGTGTTGATTTATCTAATGGCTGCATTTGGTCGAGGAGGTATGCAGGAGTCTTTGGATAATCCCAATCCCAAACCTTACCATTATGAATAAATTTTAATCTTGAAAATATAATAAGCTACACTAATATTTGTATTTAATTGTTTGATCTCTTTTTCTCATAACAACAATGCTTCACCATTTATATATGAATAGAGGTATGATTATATGCAATGATTATGTTATCATTATATACATATACATATATGTTATCATTATAATATATAAGTATTTTATTAGCCGTTGAGGCATATACGTTAAGCATATTTACATATAGATATATTTTCTTGTTTGTTGTACGGGCATACAGACTGGTTGCCCACTGGTTCGGCGAGCTTCATCCGAGCTCCATCCCAAGACCATAGAAAAGCCTTTGCCCAAGACTGTGAGCTTCATCCGGAGCAAATGTCAGAACAGCAGCACCGCCATAAGTCTGGCAGCATCGTCGCCAATGGTTTGGTGCAACAGCTGATAATCATTATTGCTGACAATACAAAAACATCCAAACATTAATAAATTTCAATTGCAACACAACACAATAGTAATATATATATATATATATATATATATATATATATATATATATATATGTATATATATATTTTGTACTATTTACGTTATGTTTCTATAAGCGTTATCCGAAACTAAAACCGTTAGTTCCATATTAAGTAGCAACTCGTTTAAAATCTACTTAAAAGCTCAAGATGTGTAGTGTTATATTATTTGTCAATTATTAAGTATAATATCGTGTAAATTCTACTCGTATTTTTGTTTCAATAGATGGGAATATGTGTTCTTTTTTAAGTAATTGATCGTTAAAATTGTTTTCTGTGGTTAAAGTGTTTATATTTGTATTAAAAAATAATACAATACATTTTAGTTTTAAGATAATAAACATATTATGAATAAACGGTTTCGGTGCGGTTGCTTAAAAATCAAATGTTAATTGATAGAAAAAGTTCAGTGAATGTGAAAGGTGAGTAAAATAAAACCATTTTATTTTATGTATACTTTACTACACTTAAGGGGCTTGACATTAATTATTATTAATATATTCATATAAATTGTAATGAACTAGCAATAAAAAATATAATATGCTAAACGCAGACTAAGATATTTTGTATTCTCCTTCTGACATTTTGTACTTATCTCTTCTAAAAGTATTAATTTGAGTATCTCAATTCCCATTAATAAATTTTTATAATACTTTTTGTATAATCTCAATATTCTGTGGTATTTCTTACTGCGATTTTTTTTAGTATCAATTACTATTTCGTAACAAAAGCTGTAGACTATGAGCAAAAGCATTAAGTGGGTTTAACACACTCACGTAGTTAATTCTTTATGCAATCGAAATTTTCCACGAATTTAGACAAGTTATATTTTCAAATGGAAAAATGTAGTCTTGTCTCACATTTTTGGGTTTCTCGATCTACATACATACGTGAAGATAATAATAACATCCTTTATTTGCAAAGGAACTAATAAACCAATATCTGTAGAGAAGAACATTGGGAGAATATTCTTGTTAGTAAAAAGAGCTTTATGTATTTTATGACTTTTTTTGCAAAATTTATAGTTATGTATAATTACTCGACGCTTTTAACGACTTTATTAAAATTTTCACTTTTAAAAAATTCTTATTACATATTTATTTGCTACTTCTGAAAGTATGTATTCATACATATTCATATATTCATATATTTTACTTTTAATTCAAATTAAAGTTAGCACTAAAAGTACTGGCATTTAAGATTTTAAAATGAAAATTAGTGTAATTCATGGAACTATTGATAATACAATGGATAATTGCATCATGGTTTAATTCCGTAGCAGCAATTATAATATCAAATTATTTTCCGTCGAATTGGTGTTCTATGACATGGCCAAATATAAAATATTGAAAGAAAGTGTTATTAGTTTTTTATATCACAACCATTTCTTTGATGATTAGCCTGGTTCTGAACTTGCTTGTATGTTGGCATCGCACAAAATTTAATACACAGCCAGTCGGCAAGCGGCGTGGGACAATATGTAAATAAAATTCGATATATTTTGTAGCTAAAAATATTAGAAAATTTCAAAATGTTACAATGTATATTACATGAAATATAATAATATATGTACATACGTACATATGTACATATAAATATGTATATGTGTTTGTATCTTTGGTTTCATGTAGGAAAACTACAGCTCAAGTAATTCGAGAGGTAAAAAGGCACAATAGAAACTATAATTATAAATTTCATACAAAATTGTTTTTTTTTAAATAAGAAAAATTTGTTTTAAAATAAACAAATCACATTGTTTTTTTTATATTAACGCAGATTGTGTAAATCGGTGGCATTTCTACAAAAAAATTCATTCGACATAAATGAAATGTATTGGAATCACTAAAAACTCAATTTCCTACATCAGATCAAAGATTTGAAAAGGAAAATAATCTTACCGCCAAGGTTCGTGTATGTATAAAGCTTTTGGGTGGGTATTAGTTAAAGCGTCCTTAAATTTTTCAAGTAACTTAGTATCGTTCATACTATTCGGTGGCTTAAAATCAGATATCTTATTTAAATAATTATTGAAACAATGAAAATATGTTCCATAGAATTCACGTTGTTCTGATGTAAAATTATTAAACATCTCTTTGGCATGTTGTTGTTGCCTAGCGGATATATTACTAGAGTTGACAAAGGAACCTGGAATGAAATTCACCACTTCAACGCCATAGGACTGCATTTCTATACGTAAAGAGTCGGTCCAAAAACGTAAACCAGCCTTGGAAGCAGCATAAGGAGATAATGACGGCAATGCCTTTTAAAGTAAAAAATTTATGTGTATGTAAGTGCATGTGTATGAAGATTATTTTATATGCATGTATGGATATGTAAATGAAATTGTTGTTTTATTCATTGGAATTAAGTAACTAGTTTTTCTCACCTGTAAACCGCAGTGACTTGTTATATTAACAATACGTGCCTGATGTCGTCTCACCAATGACATTAATTCTCTTGTTATCCTCATGGTACCCAATAAATTTACATTAATGTGCATTTCAATTTGAGACCATGTTTGCCATTCAAATTCTCCAAAGCACATGACACCTGCATTGTTTACCAATGCAGTAAAATGATAATTACGATTTGCCAGTAAATCTTCTAGACATTGCTTTGTCCTGGCTATGGTTTCCGGTTTCAACAAATCCAATTCAATAGTTATCATACGTTTAGGATCATTTACGTGTTGTAAAATTTTTGCTCCATCAGAGCCAACGTTATGACAAGCTGATATTACTGTCATATTAAGCGAATGACAATATAGGGCTAAAGAGAACCTTAAATAAAACACAACTATATATTACATAGATACACACATATGCCTATAATAAATTAAATTATACGCAGTTACTGTGTACATATGAACAACTGAATGTGTGCACCTATGCTTACATAGTGCATATGCACTTACATACATACATATAAAATATACAAACGTACATATTTTTTAATTATTTTTTATACATTCCTTACATTTATGATCGAGTGATTTTCTAACATTTTTAGCCGATCGAAATATTTATTAAGGTACGTTCCCAAATGTTAAATATTTGCCCAAAAGAACCGCAACCTTTCAGACAAATACTTATTGAAATAAGAAGTTTCCAATAAAATTGGAATGTATGACACTCTCTATAAGTTATAAATAATAAAAAACTATTTTATTTAGTAAGCACGTATCTAAATAAAAATATGTTTGATCAGTGTTTAGTGGTCACGCTTTTAAATTTGATATTAAAAAGTGTTTAAGGGCTGAGAATTATTTCCCAAACAAGGCAACATGTTTTAACCTTAACATCAATTGTTTGCTTCGCAATTAATACAAGGATATATTTTATATATTTTCTCAAATATTTCTCCAAATTAGTAAACTTATTTTACCTTTTTAACACATTCTATATTTCAATTACGATTTTATAGGTTGGAAATCGTAATATTAGATATAGAAAGTATGATCAATATTCCAAGGACTCAGCTGAGTCCCATGGTTGAGATGATTTCACTCATCTCAAATGAGGGTAATCCCACAGGCATCTTACGGAAGCTACATCTGTTATGTAGTTGTCATATATTTAGTTTTGCCAAATCACCATGGACGGATGCAGCATTAACATCAATGCAAATAAAACACCTCTAGCGGCGAGACCCAATTTCTTTCATACGAATGAAAAATTTCGATGATGGATATTTTGCGAATTTTTTTATTTAAGTTCAAAGATAGAAAGCGTTTAATTTCGATTAGTATGGCCTAAGATGTTTTCCAAAATATTTTATTTATTTGTAAATAATTCGTTTGCACTTTTCCCTGTCACAATAGAGTTAAAATATAATTTAAAAGCATTTTTGTTGTGTGAAAAATAACGGTATTAATGGAATATGAGAAACCGGTTGGCATGATTGAGTTTTATACACAATTAAGTGCGTTATCAACTGGTACCAAATTCTTTTTAATTGTATTTCAAAAAACCAAACGAAAATTATTAATCTTTTTCACGAACAGCTTAACCGATCGTATGTACATATAAGTATATAATCATAAGCATACCCCAATCCAGAATCACAGCCGGTAATAAGAACAACATTTGAAGGGGACACTTTGAATTGCCGTCCCAAACCAAAGATTCTTGTAATAGCACTCCGGATTGTCATGTTTTTTCAAATTTTTCAACGTTATCTCAGTTATTATATATATATTTATATATAACAAGAGTTTTGAACTTGAATAAACAATTTATTATTTCATACATATGAACTCGTATGTATTCTTAAGTATTCAGAAGACGTATTTTGATCTTTTGTGCGACTTTTTCAGTGGTTTTGTGGAGATGTTTTGTCGTTTGGTCTTATCGTTGTACGTTTAACTTTCAGACTGAAATGTAAAAAACAAATACACGATTATAAAAATGCAAATATAGGAATTTTGTATCTTTCTTTGTTGTTATTCATTTCAGATTTTTTATTTATTTTTAATTTTTTTTTTTTGGAAATGTGTACATTACAACAATTTAACAGTGAATAAATTTTATGGTAGTTATTTTTAGACCTATAATTGCGCTACGTAATGTAGAAGCTATACAGACTTGAACATAAACACGATATCCGTAAGATATTTATGAATGTACATACATATACATATGTATGTATGATAATGTACATACTCATGTATTCAATGCACATCTGTATGTTTCAATAAGTCTTTAGAAATAGTCAGTTCATTGCAGTAATTCAACCCTTGTATTAATTTTCATTCAAAAATATGATACAACACAAAATTTAATTTCATTTGGTGTGAGAAAATTGTAATAAGTTTCTACATATATGTATATATATATATATATACATATATATATATATATATATATATATATATATATATATATACATGTATGCACATCGGAAAAGTTGATTAAGTTGATTAATTACGGTCTAGGCTCTGTAAGACTCATGTACATAATTAAACATTCATACATACTATTATGTACTCGCATCGTTACATGGCAGAGTCTTTCAATGATTTCATCTCGTAAAACAGAAAAGCAAATAAAATACATAATATATACATATGTATGTACTTATACTCGTATTTATACATTTACAATAAAAACTGTTGAGTTTAATGGGCTTAGCTAAAACTGCAAATAAATCAGGCGGCTAAGTAATTGTTAAACTAGGGATACCAGTAGGATAAATATTGGGCCTGCCCGTAACATTTCGGATTGTTTCAAATTATTGCGGTCACGATAGACAGAAAGTCGCGTATGTATGTGGCAAACAGAATAAATAGCCTTCACCTTAAAAATATTAGTGGACATTGTTAATTAAAAAGAGACAAAAAAACTAGAAGAATTAAAATTAAATGCTCATAAAATATTGTAAATTTCGCGTGAAATTAGGTGTTTATATTTGGTAGTTAATTTTTCAGTCCATCGATGGCCAATCACTGAGATAAACTTTATTGACTTCTGGAGGTCAACAAATCGTTATTGATGATGAACAAAATAAGTTGTGTGTATTATTTTTTGAAGAAAAAACTTACTAAGAATTTGTTTGTTTATTTTTAATTTTAAAAACTGTTTCGCTGAAACTATTTTCAAAAGTTGTTCGTCGACTCAACGAAGAGTCGAAAAAATGAAGAAAAACCATTCAGGGTTAAACGTGTTTAAACATGGTCTATGCAATGTTTGCAGTATTATGACTCCCTCAGACATTTGTCAGAGAAATTAAGAAGCACATTTCGATTTGAAAATAGAATGTCAAATTTTAGGCGTTAAAAATATCCTTTTCAATAATTTGTTGGAACAAAAGTTGTCTATTGCATGTTGTAAATTAGTCGTATATAATTAAATTATTTCTGGATAGATAAAAGTTTTCCATGTTATAGACATTATAATTTTAAATGCGATGTCGATTGAAAAAAAAAACAAATAAACTTTTTACATTTTAGGCTCCATCCCAAAAAACTTTTTGACAATTATTTATGCAAATGTATTAGTTGTGATGAGTGTAGACTGCTTTCAAAAGTCGAAGCGATTTAAAATTTCGAATTGTTTTATTCATGAGGATGAAAATTATAAGACTAAGAGCAATCACACATCCTACATACATACATACTCGTATCTGTATGTACATACATAACAATCTTACATGTAGTTTGTATGGTTTAGGGTTATCAATTATTCGAGCTTAAAATCGTTCGAATGCAAATTTCAAGGTTTCATTCGAATATTCGGACCCTTCATTAGAGATATTGTAAAATTAATTTGTTGTTTTCCAAAAATCATTAAAAGCAAATAAAGTTCTGTGCAGCTTTGCATAGGGGAATTGAAGTTAGTGATCTTTCAATCTAAATTGAAAAATTCTGTTTCTTTGAAAAAATTAAGAAATTTTTCGAATGCAAGAATACATATTATTCGAATGCCATCTACGAATGTATTTACTTATGAGTGTGTGTTTGTGAGTGAATACATAAGTACACTGCAAACAACTTAAGTACAGAAAGGAGCTTATCCAGCTTTGAATGACGAACATGAGAGTATTAATATGGAATTTATTACATACAAAAGATTTCAATTCAAAAATCTCCAAGCAATTAAATGTTATTTAACATAAAACGGAAACGAAAATGTATTATTGCATATAAAGAAGAGGTGTTCAGAAAGCATCTCTTAATAGTAGACAATAGGGTTAACGAAAAAAATTATATGCACTTAAAAAAATATTTTTTTAAAACGGCGTCGATGTGAATAATATTCCTAGTTATAAATAAATTTAAAAGTGCATATAATTGTAAGATTGTATAAAAACGAACTTAAATGTCCAATAAGTTTTCAATTGAGTATATCGATAGCATTGATATCAAAATTTTTTTTTGTGTAGACAATCCCAATATTCATCAGAAAAAATAACATCTCTTTCTTTGCTTTGATTTTATTGCATGACGCTTAAAATAATAGTTTTTAAAATTGTGTGAAATTTTTTATATGTATATTATTTTCAATTCTTTTAGAAGTTTTCCACCACAAACAGCCACCAAAAATGTGAACGTATAATATATAAAAGACTTAAGACACATACTTTTTAAACGACATGTTGGTGCTCTTCTGTTTTAGCCAAATTTTGGAGTAACTTTCAGATTTCGAAATCAAATCTTAGTGTTATTAGTTATATTGCCGCAATTGTTTATGGTTACGAAAACCGAATATTTTCTCAAAAATTAATTTTATGTGAACTCAAATTGCGCCAAGAACTGAAAGAGATGCACTTCCAATATAAAAATGTTTCCTATAACTCTTATAATATTTGTTGCTGGTATTATCAATTATAATATTCAAGATGCTTATAAGCATGGGAGCAATGGCAGGCTGGAACACGTCCTCTATATATTTTCTATAAACTAGTACCGATTTTGCTGTTGCTGTTTGTTGTTATATGTTGACTTTCTCTTGTGCTTTGAAATATATATCATGTCTTTCTTAATAAAAGCAAATTTCGAAAAATCATATTTAATATAGTAAAGCATTGGCTTGTGCTACCCCAAAGGTAGCAAAAACGTTCTTATGTAATCAAGAAAATCCAAACCAAAAGATATGGGCTTAAGAAACTTGGAAGAAAAAATTTGAAAAATTTTACATAAATAAAATAATTAAACGGCTACACGGAGACTTAACAAAAGCGCGCTACCTTCGGTTTGACATAATTTTCGTATCGTTTTTTATAATAAAATTACTGCTCCCAAATAATTACAACCGATGTTGTCTTTTCCTTGTGGTTTGGAATATATGTACATATATCATACCTTTCTGAACTAAAAACACTATGCGAACAATTAGCCCAACGAAATATAACTTAATGTTTAGTTTGGTTTTTCATGTGAAATAACAAAAATGTTTATATTTCGTTTCAAATTTTGAATAATTTCTTTAAATATGCAAGCTTGGGTCTTTCTACATCAGACTAACGATATACAGTTGAGAATATATGTACATTCGATTCTTTGTTAAAGTCATTCGTAGTGTGTTCTTAAAGAAATTTATATAAATATGAATCAATTTTAAATTACATATTTTATTTTGCAATATACATACAAACATACGTATGTATGTATATATGTAAGGACGTATGTACCTGCACACATTTATATGTATTTATTTATATATTCATTCTGGAAATTCTGTATCGATAAGCTTCTGTGCACATGCGTGTGTGTGTATGCACATATAAATGTACATTTCCTTACAAAGAGATGTAAGTATGTATGTATATGTAATGCATTAAGGGCATTTGATAGAGCACGAAAAAAAGGATTTTTTATACTAAACCTCAGTTTACTTTGGAATTATAGTTCGTAGATATAACTAATTGTTAATATTCAAATCTTAGATATAAATAATTATGAATGTGATAATTAAAAAATTAGTTTCTGCTTTCACTTGAATTGTCTCGAGGTACGATTGGGCTGAAAGAGACCTTCAACTATTTTATGTTGAAGAATTGATAAAATTTTATAATATTTACTTAAAACATCAACAACATTTTAAAAAGAAATTGTATGGATACATGCAAATAATTTTCTTATTAATTTTTCATTATGAAGAAAACGATATTCAGGGAATTTTTGGCAATAAAAGCTTGACAAAGAATTATAGAGTTCGACAGTAGCTGGTAGTCCTGGAAGTAATTTTATGTGAATTGTTTTTGATTTGTGTAAATAATAATTGAACCGGAGAATAATTCATGAAAATGTGTAGAAATGTTTGCGTTCATTTTCGTTTGCACTATATTACACACAGACATATGTTATCTAAGCATTTGTGTGTGTATGCATATATGTACATACATGCATATGTCCAACGGGAACACTCAGAAGATCTTCTTACTTCAGTTCTAATTGAAAGACTGCCTCGGCATATTTTTGATTAAATTGTTATTCTTATGTAACTGTTAGAGAAGGCTTCAGCTCATCCATTTTCCAATCTGTTAGAAGGGAAGAGAAAAAATTTTGCATATTTTATTTTCAAAACAAAAAAAAGGAACATTGATAATGAACATATTATTTAACATAAAAAAATATATAAATACTACATTAATATTGTAATTATTTTTGAAATAATTATTTGTGATTTGTTTAAATATTTATCTTTTGAGGTTTCTAATTTTTATAGGATATCATTAGTACAGAGGCCTTCTAGAAGCCATCCTTGCTCCCTCTTGGTTTCCAACTTGTACATACTTCAATTGTTCAGAATCTAAACAATTTAATTTTGAAACGGAAAATTTATTTTAATTGCAACCCGAACAGTATAATTGTTAGAAGTTGAAACATATTTTATTAAAAGTTTTCTATACAAAATGTTCTTAAAATAGATTTCTAAAAAAGGGGCTTATAAATCATAACTATAGCGTTTTTATAAAAATATAGTTGTTTTTAAGTTGAGGATTTCATTGGTGCTAATGGGAATTAATTAGCAAATACGTTCAGAGATGGCACAAGTGGGCTATTTGTAGACATTTTCAATGTTTGATTATTAAAAAATTAATTACTTTTTTATTAAAAAAGAGCATATGGCTGATATAGAATTATTGTTTAATTTTAAGATTTTCTCTTCTTCACTGATTAAATGTTTTCTTTGTTAAATTTTCGGTTACGTGGGATAATTATATTTTTAATCGAAGGAATGTCGGTTACGAATATTTGAATTGATGACAACAGAAAAGTTTAAGAAAAAGTTGAGCAAACAGGGTCCCACTTCCCTCAAAAAAAAAAACTATTTTTTTTTAAATTCGCTTGAAATTTTTGTTTGGTACCCTCCACTTTATCAATAGTTTGTTTGACAGCTCATCAAGAAATTTTAGGGTCTTATAAAAATGACACTATAAACAAGTATTGGCGCTTTACTTACTTTCTGTCCTTAATGCAAATAAATGTTTATATCGATGTATATAGTTTTTAGTGTTTTATTTTCAAATCGTTACTTCATTTTGAAATCATTTGGTGTTTGTTTTAAAAATGTTTTTATTTCTATTTATTATATTTAAACATATTGCATTCATTTGTTTTATATTATTTTTTTGGACATTCTCAAATCATCTATTTTGTTTAATTTTAAATATAATTTTATTTAAAAAATATGATTTTATTCTTTTAAATTTTATTGTATGTATAGTTCTTGCCATGTTAGTAATTGGTTGAGTAAAGCTAAAAATTTTACCATTTGTTTTCAGATTTAGAAATTGCTTTATAATTTTTATTACACTATATACTAAATAGCATATTTATCAATGCTTTTTTGTGAATATTTTCAAATTATTTGATTTTTGTGTTGTATCAAGCTTCCAATATATGTATCTATGTATGTGTGTATAAATATATCAAAATATTTATTTTGAGATGTAAGCAAAATATGTATACAAATATTTATATAAATATCAATACAAGAATAATTACATAAGGCTGTCATTATCAATGTTTTTATCTAAAGTAATTAAATTTTTTTCAATCTCGAAAGGCCATATTTTTTAAAGAATAGATTTTATAAAAAGCAAAATATTCATGAATTTTATCTATTTATTTTTAATGTTTTCTTTTTTATTTTATTTATAAATATCACAACGCCTGGCTTTTAAATTGTTATTATTATTTTCTTATTTTTAATTAATAAAAACCATGTTTTGTATTAATTTGTTTTTTTAATTAATATATTTTATTAATAAATAAATTTTTAATTGCACATAGAAAAAATTATAAAAGTAAAAGAACATCCAAACAATAATGAGCAAAATAATTGAAAAGATTAAGTCGATTTTTAAAAATAGTTTCTTATAAAATGAAAATTCAATGCAACTAATTTCTTGCTTAACATGAAAGAGAAATAATATAAATATTTATAAAAAATCGTTTATGTCTACTTCTTGCAAATAATCAAAGACATAATTACAAATAATAATACAGATTAAAAATATATAGTAAAAAATAAGTTGTTAGTTATTGTTGTCCGCGTTATTCTTTCTTTTTTAAAAAGTTATAAAACTTAATACCGAATTAACGTTTTCAAACGTTTAAAGGATTTTTGCAGTTGCATTCCTTTTGAGTTCACAATATTATTACATATTATCAAAAAAAAATGTTATAAAACGTTTATTAAAAGTATCTAGGAAATTTGCTTAATAGTATTTTATAATAAAAAAAAACAAAACATTTCTTTATCTTCGCATTTTAAACAAACCATTAATCATTTAAAAAAATACGCGAACTTTTAAAAAGTAGATTTCTTTAAATTTTTTATAATTCAATTATCTTTTAATAGTTTGTTTTTTTTAAGACCAGCTTCGTTTGCACTCTCTCCTCATCTTCTCAGGTTTTTATGCTCTTGTTCTCTGTTGTCACATGTTATACATTTATTGTTATAAACTCACCAACTTAGATGGTTCACTAGTTGGTGTCACTAGTTCCAGGGGATGTTTGTTCTGTGAAGAACAATTGGGAACTAGAGGACCGGAAACCGGCGTTAAACCTGTACCACCATCCATGAGAGAATCGAAATTGAACATGCCCGTTGACGGAGTTTGTATGGCTACGCCATTGATATCTGTGGGAGCCTTGTTTTGATCAACATTTAAGCCTATAGTATGATTCAAGGTTCTTGGTATTGTTGGCAATGAATTAGGACGTTGTTTTACATTTGCTTTTATTAATGGAGCGCTAAGTGATGGATTGTTGGAGTACATGGAAATAAAACTTACTGGAGCTGTAGTTACTATAGGCGTGTTAAGCGAAGCTGAAGCGGCCGCCAAAGAAGCTGAAAGCGTAGCAACATTTGGTAAAGGCGGTGGTATCATGGGATTGTTGTTGCTTAATAATAATCTTTTTGGCGAAGGAGGACCATCCTGATCCAAGGATGAATTTGAGTCTAAAGTAGAATCCAAAGGTTCCGCTTTAATTTGAGCTAATAGCTGATCATTCAATACTGGTTTCAAATCTAAAGGTGAAATACTTCTAGCTGTAGTGGCTAAACTAGTGTCCATGCCAGTAATGTTATCATTGACCGTTGATATTGTGGAAGGCATCAGACCATCAAACGTATTAACAGATAAAATATCTGCTGCTTCAACTCTTTGACAGGTAGGACGGTGTGCTTCTAAAAGAAACTCTAAATCTTGCTTGGTACCGTTCAGTGATTCTATTTGCTTTTGCAACTCTTCACGTTTCCTCTCCAACATTTGCACCTCGTCGGTTAGTTCGTTAGTTTGGTCTACTCTACGCTTGCGACACCTGGCGGCCGCTAATTTATTGCGCTCTCGTCGTATACGTCTCTTCTCTTCTTCTTCGGGTGACATATTATTGTTCGTTGTTGGACGACGTCCACCGCCACGTCGAGTTGGGGTAGTTGTTGTTGTGGCACTTGATGAGGTATTATTGTTGTTGTGATTCCCAGCATTTGATATTTTGGCTGCTGCTGTCGCCACAGCTAACGCAGCCAGTGTAGTAAATTCATTTGTTGAGGAATTCGAATTATTAAGATTATTCACGCCCAAACCATTAAGACCATTTTGAAATGAAATTGTATCTGTGGCGGCACTTGCTGTAAGGAGGAAAAATAAACCGATCTGTTATTACAAACATCTACAATAATTGAGTCTGAATTTGAAAAAAAAAAAACTTACAAGTATCGGTTGTGGCCATTGAATTCTCTTCATTCAAATGGTTGGCCGTCCACGATCCCTGAGAATTTTCCGAGTCTGTATCATTGATGTTACCATAATCAGGCAAACTAGCACCTGCGCTAGTATCACCCACATACACATTATTCAATGTCGCATCTGGAGAAATACCAACTACCGATGTGGTAGTGGTTAATGCGCTATTGTTGTTGTTATTAGTATTATTTGTGCTGTTCGGCGGTGTAGAAACATAAGAGCCCAATGGTGGTGGTATAAATCCTGCTTGATATGGTGCATTAATTGGCTCGCTAGTTAACTGTATAAATGATTCTTCTATACTTTTGAGCGTTGTAGGTGTTAGGGTGGGAGTGGTAAGAGTGGGTACACCAGTTTGCATGCATTCCATTGAAACGAGCTATAAAAAGAAACGAACAGACAAAATTTTACTAAATTTTTTTATGTATGTATGTATATTTTATTTTCAAATTTATTGGTGACATTAATAAATAGCATTGATAGACCGTGGATTGGTGTTCATATTCTTTTATTTTTTTATTTGTATAATTAATAAATAACATTTATCGACTGACAGTTGTTCAGAAGTGTCTATTTTAATAGACTGTTTCGTGACAAGAGTTTGTCACTCAATTTCGGCAATATTTTTAATATCGCAATACAGACGATTTTCTGTGGGAACTGCTGCAATATTCCTTAATAATTATTTAACAATATAAATAATGTATTCCCAAATTATTAAACAATTGCCGTTATGTAGAACCAGAATTTAAATTGCGAAGAACACATAAAGTTCAATTCAAAACTAATTAGAAAAAATTTTTAAAATGAGACTGTAAACTTGTTTTCAGTTTTGAATGTTTTTTCAAACAGACAGCAATTTACATAACCACGCACTAATGCAGGTCAGAAAAATTCGACCCCATACTCATGACTACTTCAGCATATTTGTATTTTGAATTTGAATGATTATGGCCTAATAAGGCCTAATTCTATGACTGAAAATAAAACAAGTTGTTTATTTCATTTTCTCCGGCATTTCGTAAAGAAAAAATACGCAATGGAAAGGTGAAAGGCCATATTCACAAAATTTTATATTGAACCAAAATGATTTTTAACCTTTTAAATTTTAAAACAAGCCTTCAAAAAGTCAACAAAAATGAAATAAAAAACTTATTTTATTTATTTATTTATTTATTGCAAGTATTTTACAAAGGTAAATTTATAAAATACTAATTTAAGATGAGGAAATTTCATCTTTTGAGGAAATATCTGTATCATATACTTTTGTGTCGCCCGTTTCTTTAAGAAGTACCCTAAGTAGCTGCAACTTTTTTAATTATAAAAATTATATTTCAATGCAAGTTCAATGAAAATACTTATGCAAAATATGCTTTTATACTTGTAAATCTTTTGAAATATCTTAAGTTTGTTCAAAACTATGCAGCGTGAGGCAAAGTTTTCATCGATATGTCAGCTTCGTTTGAAGTTTCCAAAACACTGATAAAAGGGTTTAAATATATTTCATGAAATGATTATTAAGAAAAAAACACTTCTTATTAGACAAATATACCGCCTTTTTGTAACTTAATTTTGAAGGATTAATTAAACTAATTAATAATTTCGTTGATAGTAAAAACGTTACGCACTACAAGGTTTACTATTTTTGTAGAATTCACGAGTTATTTAAAATTTTTTACATTGCAAAATAATTAAATAAATAACATGGGGAAAGCATCGAAGAAATGCAGATATCTAATAAAGATGAAGAATAGACAATTTAATGTGAAAATCAGATCGAAAAACCGCCAAAAATAAAGTTTTTTTTTTAGCAGTTTAATCGAAAAGCAAAATAATATGCGCAGATAAAGAACTATCAAAAGAACAAGTTCGCATTTAGTATTCCCAATTAAAAAATAAACACTTTTCTAATGTCGTATCTTTAATTTGAGGGGAATAAATATTTTCAATTTGAGGAAAATAAAAAATGGCTAACGAGTGCGTTTAATTAGTTTTAATTAAAATCGCTTCATTGTATTATTTACAATAAAATGGCAAACTAAAAGATACATACACACATACATATGTATAGGTACATACATATGTATATATAAATATGTATGTACCTACTATATATACTTATATATGTATGCACGTACACTTGAGTTCATCTTTAAAAATAACACATCGGCAACGTGTGCGCGATTTATTCTTTTTGTTTAGTGTTTTTTCTTATATTTAATTTTTATTTTTCTTCGAAAAAATAACAATGAAAATAAATAAATTTAAACAAATTAGTTAAATAGCAAAGATATGTCTACATACATACATACTCGCACATATAATATGCAATGAAAATGCACAAGCCCATTAATACACTGCGAGTAAAACTGATAATAAACAACAAATATACGGAAAAGTATAACAAACAAATTATCGAAAACTGCTTAAAATAAACATGTGACGGTTTAAGAAAAATTACATATTTTCAAGTTTAAATGAATTTTCACTTCTGGCAACACACTGGAAGAACAATTTAAAATAGAACATGAGATTAAAATAAAATTGAAAAGCCAGAACTAAATATTGTACTCATTGGAAACTACTGATGAAGGAAATATGTAATCATGTTACAAGGTGTATACCAAGGGTCAAAGTAGAAACGCCCTAAGTCCATAATTGTTGTTTTATGGGAGAATGCAATCACACAACAGGAAAACAGGAACTCTGTATTTAATTAAACAATCATCAATTACCTGTAAAATCGTTTAGAGGTTGACACTAAATTTTTGTGACGAGGCCTATTCGTGCGAAATGTAATTATCATGTAAATATCGTAACAAAATACGAGTTAGGGCCTTTTTTCTACTTGGGAACTACTTATTAGGCAGGTGGTTGTGATATATTTTTTTTATGGAAAAAAATAATTCTATATAGAGAAGGCGAACATTCTCTAAAGACAATTTCATAAAACATGCCACTAATCGCATATGAAACATGAAGATAAACATTGTTAATGTAGTAAAAAGTAATGATCGGCAATTATTTGTCTTATGAATTTGGTGAAGTATCTATTTGTTGCATTATTATTTGAAATGATTTGTTTTAAAAACGTAAGGAAGCAAAAACTTTATTACTTCCGGCATTTGGGCTATTTTGGGTATACCTTTTTAAAAAAGTTCCAAAATCTGTTACAGTAATAAAAGCACTGACAGAGATTTCGGCGAGAATCGAAATTACGAGCAATGAACTACTACGTATCAGCTGCATCGACGTTCGAACAGATGCTTATTAAGGAGTGAGGGAGAGATGGTTCTCAGCAGTTTGAAATTTATGTAAAACAAACACAAAGTCTACGTTATTTTACCTGTTGCATAAATAGCTCATTGGCAAGGAAATTAGCAATTTCACCGGCATCCATTGTCAGTTTATCGCAATGATCGTTTGATTGATCTAAACTCGAATTTACAGTGGTAGTAGATGAAGTAGCTGCGGCATTACCAGAACTACTGGCACACGATAATGTGCTGCTATTCGTACTACACAGGGAAGCAGATGGCGTTGACATTGTAGGAGGTGAGGTTAAGTTACAATTCTTTTTATTAATATTATTGCTGTTGTTGTTATTGTTGTTATTTATTTGAAATTGGTGGTTGTGTTGCTGTTCCTTTAATTGTTGTAATAGTTGAAATTGTTGGAGTTGGTGCTGATGCTGCTGTTGCAGCTGCTGTTGTTGATTAGCTTGGTAATTATTGTAATTTTGTTGATGTTGTTGTACACTGTAATTATGATTATTATAATTGTGCAACAATTGTTGCTGCTGCTGTTGGTTGGTGGGAAAATTAAACACATTTTCACGTTGACTATTATTATAGAAATGATTTGGGGTAAAATTGCAAGCACCTGTTGTTGTTGGTGCCGAATGGCATGAGGAGGAGGATTCATTACTCATTGAAGCCGTAGAGTGAAATGAGTGGGAAGGTGTACCCAATGAAGCCATTGAAGCGATGTTGAGCGAATTTGGTCTTTGTGGACGAGAGAGAGCACTATTATTGTGGTCATTGTTGTTGGTGTTTAAATTACGATTACTGCTGCTATTGTTGTTGTTGTTACAGTTGGTATTGAAATTAAAGTTGTAATTAAAAGTATTCGTTTGATTTAAACTTAACATGTTGCTGATTTGTTGGCCTGTCGCTGTGTGGTGATGATTAAAATTTTGATGCTGCTGGAAACGTTGCTGCTGTTGATTCGCGAAATAACCGCCAAGCGTAGGTGGTATTGCTGATAATGATGATGATGATGATGATGGTGTGAGGGTTTGATTATTATTGCTATTACTGTTGAAAGATGTTGGCAAAGTTTTACAGGCAGCAAAGTTTGTGGTAGTCGTTGGTAGAAAATTATACGAATTACTTGGGCAAATTGATTTTTGGTTAGTGGGGGCACTGCAGGGATGTAACAAACTTCTTTGGCTGTGCAATTGCTGAAGGTGTTGTGTGTTTGCAGGTATTTCGAAGGGATGGTACGCTTGGTGGTATTGTTTAATATTTAAGTTTTTCATATAGATTATTTAAAAAAAAACACAATACTTATGAACGACTAAATATTTTTAAAGCTTTTCATATGTGTATATGAAGGGGTTAATAGTAATAAATAAATGACTAGTTCAGAGTTTAGACTTCTTAACTAATAATAATAAATAGTTTTTTTAAGTGTGTAAATTAAACAAAATAGTTTTAGCGTCTTTTTGTTATTTAGTTAAACTACATTTAAATGTATGTCTTATGCTTTGTATGAGATTAATTGGTCTTAAACTAACGATTAGTAATAAAAATGTGTTTATAAACTTTTCTTGGAAAAGATATTTTTAAATATTTTTTCTTTTTAATGTGTTAAAAAATTTGGTTTTTCTGCGCTAAGTCTAAAATTTATAAAAACAGTCAAATAATTATATTTATATATAAATATAGTTAGTTCTTCGTAACATATATCTTAATACGTATAGAGGTTTGATAACATTAATTTTAATGAAAACTATATGCTTTTTAAAGTTAATTTCTTATTCTATGGCACGTTTTTATTTTATTTTGTTTATAAGTTTTTTATCTTTCCTTTTTTCTTTTTGTATTTTATCTCTTCAGAGTTCGTTATTAGGTGTGTTCGTTTAAATCGTTTAGAGAAGAATGTCGTCGTTGTTATATCGTTGTTGAAAATTGTTTATCAAATATTTTGACAGTCTCTTTCAGGTGGCTTTAAAACAAGCAGTTTATTGTGATTTGTGAACACTTTTGTTTTTTGAAATTGTGGTTGACTTTTAAAATGTTTTAAAATCTGGTCACCTTTGACCAAGTCTAAAGTAGTCAAAACACACGCAATCATAATATATTATTTAATTTTTATGTTTATTTAATTGTTATATCGAAAATATTTTAGTTTTAAACGTTTTATTTTTGCTATTCCCTATATTTTTATATTATATTTAAGCAACAAGTATAACAAGCATAAAAATAACAATTTAATAAAAATATCTAAATAAAATACAAACTGTATTTTGTTTTATTAAAATTTTTAAACTTGAATTTTTTAAATTTTAACAAATGAACACTTTTAAAATGTTTACAAACTCTCATTTAATCATGGGTATATATTTTTTATCTTGGCTATTTTCTCGTTAATTAATTATAATCCATAAAATTATTAAATTTATAGCTGAATAATAAAAAAAAAGTTATTGTTTTTATCAATGTTTTATTTCGCAAGTAGCAACAAGCGATAAAATAAAAAACTTGAATATTTTATAACTCAACATAAGTCAACAGTTGTTGTGTACTTTTTCTGAATTATATTTAAATTAAAAAAAAAGAAGTTTCCAATTTATTTTTATTCTAATTCAAACTCTCACTTCAATTCGCAAGATTATTGTTTGTTTACTTCTTATTTCTTCCACTTTCAATTGCTTCACGTGTTTTGGTTATGATTGGCCCAAAACGGTATTTTAAACATTTCAAGTCTATATTTTTCTCTTTCTCTTTAGAGAATGTCGTTGGTTGTTTTTATCGGAGGACTCTCTTTATAAGTTGTCGCTATTCGTTGTTTTATTTGTTATTTTTATTTTCCTTTTCGGGAGCAAAACAATTAAAATTGTTATATAATTATGTAAAGTTGAAATAATTTCTTTGATTTGAATATTGTGTTTAATATTAACAGAACTGCAATAATAGTTTTCGAGATCCCACGTTGCACCACAATTTTATATAAAGCTCTTGCTCTCTTCCATAATTAGTCTCGCTCTTTAAATTCTCTTCAAGACTTTTACCTTTCGAATTTCGTAATTATGGTTATGGAGGTTATGGTATTGGTATTATTTATGAGCATTTAATATTCAATATTCTTTTATGAAATCGTTATATATTCGTTGAAATTTTACTTGAGATTTATTTGCTTTTCAATGATGTGAAACGGATCCACCGCCTGCAATTTTTCGGTTTTTGGACGAGTATTTATTAATCTTTAAGCTTTTACTGAAATTTTTCTATAAAAAATATATTTTCGTTTTCGTTATTTTTTTAGATTTCGTTTATTAGATATTTTCTTCCAACGCCCGTCATATATTACCGCAGTGGCTCGTTACTCGTTTATGACTAAATTACACTCCGAAGAACAAATTTTCTTAAAGTTTTGAGAATTAGTTTTTTGTTCTACAATTTCAGTGCAAAAATTTTAAATATCTTCATGATCATTGACTGGTAGTCGCAGCAAAAACATCAGCATCTATTTATCTTAGCTATAGAATTTAGTAGTCGTCGTTCAATTCAATCACACACAACATTCTGTATTTGGTTGCTTTTGTTAAAATTAAATTAAATTTCTCAACTCAAGAGAACATTTATTTCTAAATAAATTAAGTGAAATAGAAAAAAATTCTACCTACACATTTTAGGAACTAATACACACATACGGACATCATGTGTATGCATGTATGGACGAGTGCATGTACAAATATAATTTTAATTAATAAAATTATAAATTCTTGTATAAATAAATTACACACATTCGAATGAATAAATTTATTATTATTATATGCAAGAAAATTTTCAAATTTTATCTCTATAATTTTGCATTACAATGTGCTCTATGGCTAGAATTATTGCTAAAATCTAGTTCAGGGTGTACGAAAAATCAGGGCTGCCAACCTTTTCCAAGCAAAACATACAAATCACTACACCAAGAAGCACAGAAAAATTATCTGAAGAAGACATAAAATTGATTACATATCAATAATGTCATAACTCGAAATTCTCTCAGGGCTAAAGTATATGACATATTTCAATGGAATTTTTACACAATAAACAAAAACGATATGCAAATTTTTGAGTTATGACGTTTTAGAAGTAAATGAATGATATGCGTATTCCCTTCAAGAAGCCATGATATATGTGACAAACTTGTGCTACAAAAGATTATCTTCCGGAAGTCACTTATATTGCAAACTATAGCGAAAATTCATAAAGATATTGACAAGTCTGACGGATAGGATAATCATTTCTGAAAGTTCCACTTAACACTTATAAATCCAATATCGGAACCAAATTACATAAGACACAACTAAAAATTCTCAATCAAGTCGTCAATAAATTTGTCTCTATTTGATTTAGAAAATGAGCAGAACATTTTTTTACATTTTTAACAAAAAATGCAAAGTCGGGCCAAATTACTGCTTGTTAAAAAATTCTCAATGAAAGCAAGTTATAGTTAATGCAAAATGCTTCATTTTATAAATTGTATTCCTTCAAAGTAGAAATTTCATATGCAAAAAGCATCACCTTTTTTTTAGGCAACCAACAAAAGCTTTGGTTAAAGCTACTGGTCCTTTGCCATTTGCTACAGAAATTACGTAGTCACATACATTTTTCATTTCAAAACGTATCCAATTATCTCTCACCTTTCCTGCCCGATTGTATTCAGCTAAAATTCAAAAGTTCCTTAGGGTATTTTTATATTCGACCAGGTTCTTATGCTTCTTTATATAAAATAATAGTTCTTTTTGCTTTTATTCGTATTCAAGTATTTTTAGAAAAAGAATTTTCCTCACAGTATTTGCCGTTCCTAAATGGTTGCCAATTTTATTCTCGTGTTTATTGTACTTTTTTTAATTTTAGTGTTTTATTTAATTTTTGCTCTCCGTGTATTTTTTATTTTCATTATTCTTAATTCATTTAAGATGTTGACGGTTTATCTTGAAAAATTTCTTTATCTTTTTTAGAATGAACAAACAAACATTTGTTTTTGTTGTTAAACTTTTTATGTTCTTTGGATACAAGATTTTGAAGAAATCTGCCATAATGAGAATAATTCATAATAATATAAAAACAGGTGTTTAAATACGTTGAAGAGAAATTGTATATAAAAAATTGTTAGAAAGAACACATAAGAAAATAACCAAATAAAAGTCTTTGATAAAGTTTACGTGACATGATGATTTGAATTTTTTTTTAAAGATTTGCATACAGATTTAAATACAAGCGTACGTAGGACATGCGTATGTGTGTGTACTTTATACATGAGTACATATCTGAACATATAACGTTTAACAGTAAAATGGCTTAAGTTAAAAACAAAAACATTACAGTAGCAAGATTTTATTAATTTCCTCTAGTCGTTCATTGATTTTACCCACTACTGTAGAATTGCGCTTACTTGAGAGATGACTACTGATCGTAAATTGTCTACTGTCATGACAAAAAAAATGGAGAACCAAATTAAATGCATTTGTGCAAATTAAAAACTTTTAAAAATTGGCTAATTATTGTTATTTGCTAATTAATTTACTTAAAAAAAATCATTAACACAAACACAAGTGGGAAAGAATTTTTTGTTTGCGAACATTTTAGTGCATATTAAATAAAAAATTAAACAGTGGTTTCATATATTAAAAAGGGTGACACATGCGTGTATTTATTTACATAAAGAGCTTCTAGGTTAACTTCCCTATTTGCTAAAAGAAATGTCTCCATATTTCACAATCGTCAATTGCAAAATACAACTGGTTTCAGGCGAATCGGAAAACGTCTTTGAAGTGCTTTATTTATTATTACTTTGTGCCATTCCATGACACTGTGAAGCGGCACTTAAAAGTAAAAATTTGTTATTGCAAAATAAAAATGCTTTCGCCACTGTACTTTTGTATTTCATATATCTTCTGTAAGAAAAGCAATTTTATCACATTTTTATAGCCATCATATGAGCTTTTTTTTATTTGTAATTAATATTTGTGTGTTAAATGCATAAAAATAAATTGCGACGGGTATAATAAAATATTAACCCGTTTAGAGCGTTCAAAAGTTTTTTAAAGTTTTGGTTTGGAAATAAAATTGTGACAGCATCCAATTTAAAATAAAATATTCAATTGATGTCAACTTTCAAACAATTAATTGTTTAACTTTTGCTTTGTTTAAGCCAACTAAATAAATTCAAATGAATTTTTGGTCAACAATTGAATCGTCTTAATATAAAACTGTGTGTAGTTTTTACTTTTGATAGTGTAAAGTTCGAATTAATCCTGGATGGCTACTATTCATTTTTGCACATCAAAGTTACTCTTCGCTGAATCAACGAACAATTTTTAAAATTAAAAATAATAAAATACTTTATTAAAAAAAATAAAACTTTTTTCTCTATTAAATTCTCAAATTAATCGATTAATTTGTTTTCCATCACTGCCTTTGAGTCACCAAAAACGCATCTGGGTGATTCAAAAAACAAAGTTCGTTAAACTAGAATTGCGAAAGAAAAAGAAAAAAAAAACAAATTATATTTATAATTTTGTTAAATTTATTCATTTTAAAGTGTAACACTTGGCGCGCCTCTTTTAACAGCAAATTATTAAAATGTGTACATATTCGTATGTAACTAATTTCTTTAGACTTTTTGGGAATTTTTCAACACAAAACAATGATGTTGTATTTTTTAAAGCATTTGCCATCTTTTCAAAATCAAAAGGAATCTATTTTAGTAAATTTTTCAAACATTTGGAACATGTTGCTTATTATTTTGGCAATTGTACAAGTTGATGTTGTGTGAAAAAGTTTTGAACATCTGTTCATTTCTTATATTTGTAGTACACATAATCTTAAAAAAAAATAACACTATAAATTTATAAGATAAAAAAAATTGTGTGAATTAATATAATAACGATGAAATTTCACTACATTTAGACAGTTCGATGCAGATATAATAGCAATTAGCAACTTCTATACATGTAATCTGGCCAGATACCACTTAAATATTATTTTTGGGATTTTTGCAAGAAGAAAAGAGAAGCAACAATACATTTAATTTTACAACAGCCTCACCTGTAAAATTTTGTGGTATTAAAATCTTTGATACTCTTTTTTTTTGTATTTGATTCGACCTTGTTTTTTTTTACTTAAATTCTTCTTATAATTATTCTTCAGGCTCTAGGCTCTAGACCTAGAGCCTGAAGAATAATTATAAGAAGAATTTAAGTAATCTTTGATATTTTCATTTTCTGAGTTAATTTAATGGTACAATATGTTGTGAAATTTATATTTTAGCTAAGATTAAAATTTGGCAGCACTATCTCCAATACTTTTTCATAAATTTTTCATGTTTCGAACATAAATTCAAAATGAACAATTAAACTGATTCTTTGCACCGCGTTTGAATCTGTAACATGTAACGAGTATTGTTCAGCCACAGTGGCTGAGGGTCTTCAGTTGAACTTCAAAAAATTTAATTTCATATAAAATGCCACAAATTGTTCAATTATTTAAACAAACAAAAAAAAATAATAAAAAGGCCTATACAATGAAAAATAAATTATCAATTTATCAAAAAGATTTATATATTATAGATTTTATTCATATAAAATTTCAATACATTTTTGCTATTTTCCATTCAATTACAAAGCATGACCGTTTGTTTGTCTGTCGGTCTGACTGTAAACCTTCAAGCACGTTACATACCTGCCGCGCTGCATATTTGTTCGCCGCACTAAATCGACGCGTCAATGTCATTTAGAATGAATATACAACTATTAAAAATTCTACTTGTAGCAAAAAAAAACATTAATTAAATAAATTGTATAAAATCAAATCGTATTAACTCAAGAAACCCGCCAATATAAAATAAAATAATCTGTAGCTGAAAAAAATTGCAACAAACAATTCAAATTTGACAAGTTCAAGTTAAAACAATAATACGTGTATTAAATTAAATACATTTTATTTCTACTATTATTTTGTTTTACTATTGTTTTTTTTTTTTACTTTCAAATCCATCAACATCTGCGCAAAAAATGCAACGAGTAAAATTGTTTTGCATTTTAAATTTTTATACTTTTTTTTGTAAATTTATAATTGCTGTTTTATTTGTTTTAATGTGTTAACAAGAATTTTTTTTCAAACTTGGCTTTTCAATTTAAGTTATAAAGTCAGTGTTATATTTGTTTTTTCCTTGAATTAAAAAATAAGTTAAAGTTACAACAATTGCAATAATTAAGTTTTAATTTATTACTGAAGCATTGGAAAAAAATTATTCGTTTTCGAAATTGAAATAAATACACTTTGCGAAATGTTCTTTATATTCTAGCGACAAGTTCGTAATTCACATGTTTTAAAATATTTTTGTAGATGTCATCTTATATATTTGTTAGAGTTTTTAAAACGCAGTTTTATGTCAACTCTCCTTCTCATTTAGCACCTCAAGTTATATTAAAATAAACATTTTATTTTTAAAAAGTAATAAAATATACTGAAACACTCACACACACACACACTACAACTAACAATATTACTGCCCATATAGGCATAAAAATATATGAGAGCGTATGAGTTGTTTATGGTTTTATTGATGTATAATATTTTTTAATAAAGTAATACAAATCTTGAAAAATACAAGTCTTGCCAATAAGGAGAAATGTTTAGTAAAAACACACTATCAAATAGCTTAACGTGGCCAATAACTTTTTATAAATAGTAGTATCCTATTAACGTTTAAATATCCGAAGGAATCGCAATAAACAAAACACCCTACTTTACTTAAATTTTTCATTAAAAACATTTTTTAAGAGGTTTTGTCTAGCTAATGAAGTTGCGATTTTGCGATGCTTTGACAATATAATTTTATGATTGAAAAATGGGCAGCAGGTGTAGGTCCGCACAAGAGTTATACTTTTTTCCAATCACTTTTAGTCACCGAATTGCATGAGGTTTTACAATTGTACAGTTGGAAGAGAATAATTTGAAAAAAATCAACAAAATAATATATACTTTTTTAAAAATTAAGCTTTAAACACAATAACGACAGCAGGCTACACGAACACCGACTACGAAAGCCGTTGGCTACAAACGTCGTCTCGTAGTCAGCTACTTAATTATTTTTAAAGCGACACCACCAAATCAATAAGCATGCGTTGTTGTTTGTAGTAGAATTCTTTTCATACGTCAGTGTAGCCGGTTTCATATATGTTTTACTCTTAAATAGTGTTATTCCAATAAAATATATATTTAAAGTCTACAATATATGACAAGAAATCATTTCATTAGCTTGGAAATATAGTTTGTTGTGTCTTTTTGCATAATAAAATAATATATTTTCAAGTTTACAATAATTTAATTTATTTCTATTATACTGGCAACATTGCATCTACTCATTGTCGCTCGCTAAAATAGAAATTAAGCATTAAACACAATAACGACAGCAGACTACAGGCTACAACTTGTCAAAAGTAGAATACATGTGCTTATATAAGAACGATTATTTTTACTACCACAGGCAACACGGCTACTGGTTGTTGTCCCTGCTGTTTTTGTGGTTGTAGTCATTATGTTTGTCGTTATTGTGTTTAATGCTTTACTTTAATTTGACTACAACCACAAAAACAGCATGGGCAACAACCTGTAGCCTTGTTGCTTGTGGTAGTAAGAATAATCATTCGTATATACGCACATATATTCTATTTTTGACAAGTTGTAGTCTGTAGTCTGCTGTCGTTATTGTGTTTAACGCTTTAATTTGCCTATTTTTTCCGTCATTCTGTCATATGCTTTCTGTCAAGAGCTTTTCTCTGGCAATTTTTGTCAAACAATGACCTGAAAATCTGTACGAACTGAAAATTTTTGTTAAATTTGTGAGACAACTGACAGGCGGTTAAATTGTAAGAATTTCTTACAATCATTTAAATTGGACGTTGGCAATTTATTATTGTCAGTAAATCGGGCAGCTCTGAGAATATTGTTAGAGCCGAAAATATTGTTTAATCGTAATAAATTTAAAATAATTTAATATTAATCTTCCAACTTTTTAATATAACTGCGATATATCTTTTAATTAGTTTCCACAACTGAAATAGCAAAAATTATTTATTCTTTTAATACTTCTTAATACAAACAACAGCGTCTGGTAATTTCTAATATATTTTTAAATTTTAAATAAACTCGCCAAATGTTATGTACATCTGTACGTTTGAATGTGTGTCTATTTGCAAATTTTTTTTTTCAGTTATCAAAAAATAAAAACATTCATAAGAGAACTATATTTTGTTTGAATTTCAAACTCGTGCTATCGCAATCTCATGTACTATCAAAGTAGCAAAAAAAATATCTAAATTTATCAATTACGTCACCGAAAGTTGTTGGCGTGGTGCGACAAAAACGTTATATTTTATTCTCTCATCTATTAAAAAAAAAACAAGTACAACAGCAACATTTCTATAAAAACAACACAATTTTCTTAGAAAAATAAATATTAAAACGCTCAAGTTTTTGAAATTGAATAGAAAACACAACAGCTGCTGAGCGTTTTTTGTGAATATGCGAATGTATGCGTGCTGGTATGTGTGCTGGGATGAGAGATATTTCGTATAGAAATAATAGTAAAAGTGTAAATTGTCTCACAAATTGCCAAATTAATTTATTTTTGCACAACTACAAAACTAATTTGGATAAAACTAGTTGTTAGATTTTTTAACGGTTTCTTGTTTCAAAAATAATTAAACTTTTTCGAATTATTAAAAGTTTTGAAGAATTCTGCAGCGCGTTTTGGTTTTTGTTGTTTTACTTTTATTTATTTCTTTGCTTTAAAATTATCTTTTGAAATGGTAATACTAATTTCTTTTCTAGAAAATAATGCAACATTTTTTACACTTTTTAACAGAAAATGGCAATATTTTGTCATTTGATAAAAAAGAATTTAGAGAATTTATGAGAATTTAATTCAACATTATTTACGAAAATTAATTTCTGTTTTAAAACTCCTCAAAACTCACACTTTTTACAAAAGAAGTGACAAAATGTTACATGTTTTCCAGAAAATAAAAACGCCATAGGCTACCTTATAAGCTTTTTTTAAATATTATTCTTTGGAAGTTATGAAAGTTCCTTTTGTCCAATGAATTAAAATTTGTGCTCAAAGAATCTTTATTATTATTACAATTTTTGCAGGAAGGAGGAGTTATATTTTTTGAAATCAAATGATACCATATTTTTAAAATTTATTTATTTTAACGCATTCAAATTTTATACGAACAGCTTTTTTGTGCTGGCGCATTGTGTATTTACACAAATCCTTTGCATTGTTTACTTTAGAAGTATAAAGATAAACATGAATTGGATTACACGTAAAACCATAAACTTTTTGAAATCAATTTCTCTTTCAAATGGAAACACTCCCTTAAAGCCAAACTGACTTAACTTGATTAATAAGGTGGTAAAACAAGCTTTCTGGATTCTCAAAACAAAAAGATCTTTATCAAACTGTCCTTTGAACGAAATATAATTTATGACTGCTGTCAAATATGGCCAACAGAAAAAGCAAATAAGCATACACACATACATACATACTTATATACATACATACATGTATGTATGCATGTTCAGGATGTATGCATTCAGTTATGCTGTTAACGATCCAGGAAGTAAACACGCACTAAATGTGCATTTTGCAATATTTTTTATTTACAGATTTACGAATGTTTTATGTTCTTAAAAGTAGATTTCCTTAAAAGTTCAATCTTATATGTTTCATTTGTTATTATTTAATTATTATTATTATTATTGTTTATCGCCGTTTGTCAGCGAAGGTACACATTTTTTGTTCTATTCTCATTGACATCCGCACAATATTTTTAATCAGTCTACTAAATGCATTTTTTGTGCAGCCAAGTTTAGTTTAAATAAAATATTATTTAACCCTGGATGGTTAATGTTCGTCGAAGCGCATTTACTCTCTGAAAATCGTATCGAATTTTAAGAGAAACAAGTTTTTATGTTATATATTATTTTATTTATTTTTAATTATTATCATTTTTAATACAGTACTTAATTAAATATATTTTTGTTTAGTTTTAACTTTGAAAATTGTTTCGATGGAATTATATTTAAAATTTGTCCGTCGACTGAACGAAGAATAATTTTAATGTACAAAAATGAAGAGTAGTCATCCAGGATTAATTCGAACTTTACACTATCAAAAGTAAAAATGGCACACAGTTTTATATTAAGACGATTTAATTGTTGACCAAAAGAAGTTACCATTCAGGGTTAAAATACATTTTACTAATTCCATATTTTAACAAAAAGTAGACAGACGACGTTGACGCAGATTTAATATTGTATAGAAATAATGATGAGCATTTTAAAAACTATTTCTTTGGCAAATTTCAAATAGACTAGCTTCAATTTAGCCACATATGGCAACTCCCACCCAGCGTTGAAAAAAATTTTCACAACAATGTTTTAACTATATCTTATCGTTAGAATTAAAGGCGACGATTGCCAAGATATCATATTCTACAATACGAAAGCGTTTGTGTGTAGAGCAGCTCCATTTAATTAGCTTTGCATGGAACAATTGTGTGCTTTTCGTGACTTCTTGCAATTGGAAAGGGAAGAGGGAGGTTATGGAATTGAGGGTCAAAGGTCAAATTAAGCTAATTGGAGCAAACTGATGTACATACAAGTAAATATGTGTGCATGTGTGTATGTGTGTAGCAAAGGCAAAGTTTAAATTGTGTGTTAAAGGCAGGACAGAATTCGAATCGTTTTATTGCTGTTGTTTCCGCTTAAAATAGATTTGCAAATCGTTTTTTTCTTAATTATTGTAAATTTAGGCAAAGCTAATAATCACGAAAATATTTAATTCCCAGAAAATAGTGAAAACGATATTTTGAATTAGTACATGTTTTTGGGAACTGTCGTTTTAACTCTTTAATTTTTATTTTCGTGCTGATTCTTTTTTCCCAAAAATTATATTAAAATTCAAAGTGATCAGTTGAGGGGTTTTTTGAATTTTTTTTAAAGAAATAGTGCATAGAAAGAAGGCAAAAGAAATCAAATTGGGCAAAATGAATGCATATTATTTAGTAAATTAGTGATAGCATATTTTAACTGACCGATCATTTGAAAATTTGTAACATCCGAATTATAATAACTCTGACGTTCTTTTGAAATGAGTTGCAACACATGCCTCATACGCTAAAAAATTTTTTGGTGGTACACTTTTAAGTATGTTATCGTTCAGGAATATTGCTGAAACTTATATGGTTTCAAAGGTCGTTTTATATTGTCATGCACAATATAAATATTTGTATCATTCCATTTTTTTCGGGGTTGAAAAAGCAGCAATCGATCGGGGTTTTATTGGGCTTCACTGTTTTGAAAACTTTTCGGTGTTTCTGTGTTAACGGTTTCATGAAACATTTCATGACAATCTCTTCATTTTGCATTGAAATATCGTGGAAAATTTACTACATATCGGTATATATGTATGTGCCACCGTGTATAAAACTGAAAAATAATTTCTTTCCTTTTTAGCGAATATGACAGTGTTCATTCCAGTAGTTCAATTGAGGTTCAAACATTTTTATTCTTAATTTCTGTAGACAAGTTTTGCTTTATGTCATGTGAGATTTTTTCACTATATCAATATATACTTATATGTAAATAGCATATAGATGCACGGACATATAGATATCCTTTTTTTCTTATAGAAAAACATTCAAAAACTTTATCACAGCTTTTTCAAGCATTCTTCAAAATTTCTAAATAAATCTTGATAAGCTTAATTGGTTAAGATTTGCAAACACTTTATCAATAAACAAACAAACATAAATACATACACATACACATACATACAGACTTATACTATATACGTTTATTTGTTTATTAAGTATTTTGCTAATTTCAATTAAGAGTCTTTTTTACACTCTATTGTAACGTGACTAGATTTTAGAATTTTATTTTGTTTAACTTTTTGCTAAAATACACAAAAAAAAAAAAATATAAATAAAAACCGAAAACCATTTTTGTTAAAATAAAATTAAGGCAACCAAGTAGCAAGTCAATGACTTTGAGAATTGCACGCCACATACCGACGAACGAACGAATATAACAATTAAATGGATGGCGAAAACAACTCAACAATTTTGTTGTTGTTGTTGCAATTTTGTTTTTACAGGCAACCGTGCAAAAGGTTTAGACGGATGAGCGAGTGGACAGACAGAAATTTGGACGGACTTAAAGCATATAAATAAATTAACGCGGCGGTATATTATTGTCGTATGGTTTGTTATTGTTGTTGTTTTTTTTTTTTTATTTATTTTTTATTAAACGCCATATTGGCAACAACAAATTGAATTGAACTTTTTTTTCTCTGTTCATGGCTCCATTTTCAACCACAAGTACATATGTGTGCATGTGTGTGTTATGTATGTGCATCTGTATGGAGGTATAATGAAATTTGAAAAATCTTAAAAAATTAAATTTGTTTTTACATTTTTTTTTTCGAAATGAATATGTTGAAGCTTTTACCATTTTTGGTCAAGCTGTATTGAAAATTTACTTAAAAGAACGCACACATGCATATTTATATTTTTAATTTCAAGTCTTTGTTTGTGTGATAACCCACTTGACCAAGAATTTTGCTTATCATCTGCTAAAATATTTCCAAACCTTTTAGTGGGAAATAATCGGAATAGAAACCATGTTGCTTTAACGCTGTTTAGTTTGGAAAAATTGTTATCGATTTTGAAAGTGATGTCACATCCAAGAGAGAGCATATATCGAACACATTTGGATATCTTGGGAATATGTTTAATTTTATTTAGCAAAAGTCGAATCAAAACATAATTGCGATTGCAATGAAAGGCATGGCTAAATTGATGACAGGAACTTCAAAAGTTCCTTCATAAAAGTGTGGTCACGTTTTTGTCTGAATGCATATCGGAAAGTGAGAGAACAATTCCTAGATTGTCATGGGATTCCTGTTAATCATCATACCCTGCTGAAGCTGCTGCTGAGTGAAAATTTATGTCAAATGCCGCTGATGAGTTTTGAAAGTTTGACGGAGGATGAAATGAGTACGTAGTCCTTGAAATATTCCTCAACAACAAAAACTAACTGGTGAAAGCGAGCATTTGAATTTGTTTTTAGTTTTGCAGTCGTTTATCAATTAAATTATTTTTGATAAAAATTCTTTGCTTTAGCAAGCATTCACTATTTTTAGAAACTTTGGTCATATGGGTATTTTGACATTAAATGGATGGAGTCTGTTAGTACCGTGTGTATGCATGTAATTTTCCCTTAACAGCTCAGCCACCCACCACGGCTGTCAGATTTGACTGTTTATCATGATTTTGAACATTTTTGGGTGTAAACACTTTCGGTCGGTGTCTAAAAATAAATAAAATGGCAGCAAAATATGACAAAAAATTTAGAATTAAATTTTTTGGCTTTGAGAAGAATATGAAACGTATTTATCAGTTGAGAGCTTCCGTCTGCATTGTGGAATAACACACTTAAATTATTCACTGATCTTCTGAAGTATGTAAAGCCGTGAATATTGGAATTTTATTTAAAGAAAAAGTTTTAAAATATCTCAGATATCTTTGAAAAATCTTTAAATTTTACAAAACATTTCTCTTTTGTTCAAAAGCTCAACTAGTGTACGTACATACATGTGTGCATGATGTAAAGGGTGTTCTTTATAGAGTGATACAAGTTTAAATCATATTAATATATTTTGGATATCAATGAAACGGTCTTTATTAGATAGACAATTTTATGACATTAATGTTTAAATATAATTTCGGCTATGTGGCCGCCACAGCTGGCACGTACAAGGCGCAATCTGGAACACCAATTTTCACAAACTGTAACATTCTGACCATCATCGTTTTTGAAGACCTATGGGCCAATGACCCCGCCAGCCCATAAAGCGCATCAAACAGTAATTTTCTGTGGATGTAAAGGTGTTTCGACAAAAGCTTGTGGTTACTCCTCACTCCTAATGCGACAATTCTATTTATTTACGTACCCATTCAAAATAAAATTTTGAATGGACGAAGTGCACGATAAATTTCACGAACAGAACCATTATTTTTATTAAAAAATTTCTACAATTTGCACGCGTTGCTTTAGTTTAAGTCGATGCATAATAAAATGTCAAAGCAAACTTAACAAAAAACAACTATCAGCTGTTAAATGGGTGGTCAAATAAAGCAGTGATGCAAACTCAAAGTTGTATCACTCTAAAAAAAACACCCTATATGTGTGTGTGTGTGTGTCCCACTTTTGAAACTATTTGTAGTTTAAAGTTTTGAAATTTTATCTTTGTTTTTAATGCAATAGGAAACATAATATGTTTTGTTGTTGTTTTTTTTTAAATATAAATTCGTTTGATAAATTCATTGGAAGAATATGTCAAGAGCCTGATGTATTTGCTTGTCTACTGATAAAATTATTTTCAGTTATAATTTTAATGAGTTTCAAATACTTAAATCGAGTAAAACAAACCCAGTATTGCATGCAGTTGAGTCTGCTTGTTGCTAATTAAGCAAATGAAATGAAATATTTGGTTAATCAAGTCTACCATGACGTTAGAAATGTCTACAGCTGGATTTATTTTGTTTTTAGTTATTTATAACTTTTTTTTTCAACTAAATTTAATTGTGCTTGGTCTTGAAATTATTTGTTTTAATTAAAATGCGATTGTAAACTCAAGTGTAAGAAAAATTAAAATTATTAAGATTGTTCGTATTGTGCTCTAATTTTATAAATTCTATTTGAAGCGAAAAGTGGCAGAAAGAAAAATACGGCAGCCACGTTTTCTTGCCGCTGCTTTGACCAAATATAACTCCAGTTCATTTTGTTTATATGGATGCATAGAAAAAAATATTTATTTATTTATAGTTTACAAATTATTTTGTCTGTGCTTCAGCTGTTTTCTAATCACAAATGCTTATCAGCTGCGGCTCAGAGATGCATTTCCCTAGTTCTGTTGCCGAAATTGTTGTTAATTTTCTGAAATTCGAATAATATTTTATTATATATTTATTTTGTAGCAGGTAATTGTTTGCTTTTTCTACTTGTCACTGAAAATGCAAACCATCAAAGCCATAGTGCAGATTACTTCCGAGAATTTGTAGCTATTTTTGAATCTCCGTCCAGCCAATCAGTGTGGCGATCTTAGCTTGCGGACAACAACAAAAAACATTAAATTGCAGTCTTAAGTATTACATCCGTTAACGGTCAATATTCTTTATTTATTTTCATTCGTTTGGAACTGTTGGTTTTTAAGTAGCTGCTGGCACTTTGGAAGGTGCGGTTTTGTTTTATTTTTGTTGTCGTAATCAAGCGAAGAAATTATAAATAAAATAGAAAAATTAATTTATTTCCGACAAACACATTTCAGAAGAATCTTTGCACCACACATAAATCCATATATATAAATAAATAGATGCATGTTTATGTATGTGTGAATGTTATTAAAGAAAATTAATTAATATCGAGGTTGTACAACAATTGTGTCTAAAATTAATCAAATTTTCAGATATTTTATAAAATGGAAACTCTGTCGCATATTTAACATGAAACTAATAAAACTCATACGCTTTGATGAACTCCTATTTTGAAAAAGAAAATCTCTGCCAGTTTCACAATGTCGCACAAGCCATCATCATCCTTCTGCCGCACAAGCAACGTAACATTTGCAACAACTTCGAAAAGTGTGCTTTTGTTTTATGTGTATGTGTTGTTATTTGGGCGAAGAAGCAACGGCAGTAAGTTTTCAAAACGATTTTCTTTATCCAGTCAGAATTTCACTGTTGCCATGCAGCTGCAGTTTTTATTTTTTTAATTTTTATTATTTTTGTTGTTATGCCTCGCATTTGAAAATGTTTGTTGTTGGCTTTAAGGTTTTTCTTTTCCTCTTTGCGTTTTCAAACAACATGCAACCTTTTATTTTGCTTTAAAGTTTTATTTCGTTAGATTTTTGCTTCTGCTTTCTGTTGGTTTAAGTTGCCGGCCAAGTGAAAGGCAAATAATATTGAATAAAACAAAAGCAAAATACCAAAAAAATACTTTATGTGAAGTATTTTTCACAGTTCTATTATTTTATTTGTGTGTAGATTTTTATTTATTTTATACTTTTTCATTTTGTCTAACTGCTGACCATGACCAATAGAGAATTGTTTTTTTTTTTTCTTCTTTCTTTCTTATATTGGCGTACCAGTAGCCGGAGTTTGGCCAAAAATATATTTTGACGACTGCATTATGACTGACTGCCGTAAAGTACCTACAAATACATACATGTGCCTGTACATATATACATCTCCATATACTATATAAATGGATGTTATGAAAAGGCAATACGAATTGAGGTTGATTGCTTAGTGCTGCTGCTGCCGCCGCTGCATGTTGCAAAATACTTAAGTGCTTTTGAAAACTCACTCACAAATCCACCACTAGTTCTTTGGCTTGTTCGTTTTCGCAACTCACAAACAATAAAAAAAACTATTAAAAAATTAACTTTCTAAATGTGTCTATGAATACTGGGTTCACATGTATTCGGCTTCGTCCATAATCCAATTTGATTTTGGCAAGATTTTTATATTTTACGACATGCTTTTTTGCCACATCTCTTTCAATTTGCCTGATATTGAAACGGTTTCATTAAGGATATTGGCTTCCCTTTGTAATTTGCTGTCCATGTCAAAGGAAATGCTAAACGAATTACTAAATTATAGTTCACATGATGACAGGGAATGAAATAATTTGTATTTTTCAATTAAATGAAAGTTTATTTGTGGTAGAGAAAAAAGGGCAGGGATTGTATGCGATGGGATTGAGCGCAATTTGTGATGTACTAACGTAGTTAAGGAAAATTGTGTATGGCCAGAAATACATTTCAGTTAAAGGACAAGTAAATGAACTCAAGAGGAGAAGAGAGGAGAGGAGAAGAGAGGAGAGGAGTGAGACGTCAGAAACTTTTTCTGCTGCTATTTCCTTTCGCATACACACATGCTGTACGATTTGCATAAATTTGTCAGGTTTGCTATGATGAACTGATAAGTGCGGTGTGTAGGGTACCGGCCGTCAAAATATGTAGCTCATTCCGAATTAAGTCAGACGTTGCAGCTTTCCTTATTGCTGACATGATGCCCATTGGGTTATAGGACGTAGTGAAAGGAAGGAATGAAGAGACAGATTTGTGTTTACGACAGTGTACCGTTAGGCACAAGTTGTAGTGATGAAACATAATTCCATTTATGTTGGAATACTTATAATGAGTGTTCTTTACAGAGTGACACAAGTTTAAAACATAATAAAACCAGGCAATATCCTCTTGATATCGAAGAAACGGCCTTTATTTGAAAGAAAATTTTATGAAATTAATTTTCAAATATGATTTCTTCGGCTGCCGCGTAGAAGGCGCAATTTGGAACACCAATTTTCGTAGAATTTGCTATTAGTGACTTGACATAACCTCAAAGAAAATAATCTAATGGGATTGAATCACACGATATTGGTAACATATTATACTTTGGGTGAATTAATGGTAACGTCCGCCCCGAGAAACCCACTTTGAAAAGTTCCTTTTTTAAAGATTTTTATTTGATATATCTTGAAACGGTTCAAATTCATAGGGAATCCAAGTTCAGGAACGCTCTTCAGAACATTTCAAGTTTGGTTTTATTCCATCCACCTGTTCAAAAGTGAAATACACACACGCATAGTGGCATGCTCTCAGAGTTATGGCGTTTTCTTTTCTAGAAAAAGTGTACATTTTTTCACTTCTTTTTGCAAAAATTTACAGTTTGAAGGAGTTTTGAAACAGAAATTACTTTTTGGAAGAGATTTTGGATTAATTTCTAATAAATTTCCTAGTTTCAAATGTCGAAATGCTGACGTCTTCTGTTAAAAAGTGTAAAAAATGTCGCATTTTTTTGTAGAAAACAAATCAAAATTAGTGAGAGAAGTTTTCTTAAAACTCAAAACGTGTCTGTCTGAAGTGAACGCGACTTTTTTAAAACGGGCTAAAACGAATAACTTTTCCTGGCGAGAAGTTTAAATTTTTTTTTTTTAAGAAACAAATACAAAGTTTTAAATTATTTCCACTACCCATCAAACACTGTTTTACAACAAAAATTAATTTTTAAAAATTT
Source organism: Linnaemya vulpina (assembly GCA_963675445.1). Taxonomy (NCBI): domain Eukaryota; kingdom Metazoa; phylum Arthropoda; class Insecta; order Diptera; family Tachinidae; genus Linnaemya; species Linnaemya vulpina. The sequence continues at coordinate 15,539,724 of OY776277.1, read as the reverse complement.
GCATTCAATGCAACATAACTTTCTGTTTACGCAGCATTTCTTGTGGTATGACATGAAAACGATTCTTAAGAAAAATATATAAAAACATTGAAGATGGGAGATTGCAAAGTCCGTTGGGTTTTCAAATCGAAAAGAAAAACCGGTGCGTTGCAAATCGAAATCGATGTGGAATAACAAAATCACTCGGAATTTTTAATAAATAGCATCGGGAAAATTACACATAAAAAAATTAATGAATTTTATAAATTAACATAAATTTTCAGCGAACTCAACTGGTGTCATTAGGATGGAAAATACTTACGCTTATAAAATAAGTTAAGACATGAAACACTTACCTGAAAATAAAAGAAAAACAAATAAGATTTAACAAAAAGTAACAACAAAGAATGTAAGAATTATAGAAAATAATACTTCTAAGGTTTTATTCTAAGTTGTTCAATATTTTAAGGAAAACAGTGGCACCCTTCATGGTTAAATCTTTTATCTGTAACTGGCATTACAGATAAAGAGAAGCAACTCCTTAAAAAAGTAATTCATTTTATTGAAAAAAGTATATAAGCAAAACTTCATATTATTGCCCGATTGAGCAAAAACAAGTCTATTTATTATTAGCATAAAAGAAATTTCCTTAAAACTGTACTCCCAAAACTAAATTTGCAACTCCAAAGTGACAACTTTAAAATGTTCCAAAAAAAAAAAAAATATATACTCATGATTCTTAAAATAATCCACATAATATTGAATAAAACAAGACATTTTCAAAACAAGAACGCACATTAATCTTCAATGTGCTTTAAACATTTTAAACAAAATAATAAAATATCTGCTAAAGAAACACGCCCATTTTAAAAAGCATTTCCAAGTTGGCTGACTGGGGTAGACAAAACCACACAATGAATTTCAGCAGAACGCACGCAAACATAATTTTATTTTCAAATAAGTCTCCCCTTAAATCATTCTACTAAAAATTTTAGCTACGGTGACCAAATTTTTGAAGCAATAAAACGAGAACTTGACACACGGAAGTTGAAAATGCATTTTAATATTTTCAAATTGATCGAAACGAAGATAAGCTGTTTTAAAATCGATTGTGTGAGAAAAGCTACGAGTGTAAAAGACTTCAAATTTCTAAATAAAAAAGAAAAAAGGTTTGCCATGTAGAAAATAACACGATGCTAATTTAAATTTTTAGATCTCATATTGTCTTTTTTTTTATTATTTATTTGCAATTTTTAAGGCATGAGAAATCAAATAATAAATCAGTTTATTTGAAAAAAGGTACTAACAATTGTGGTTTTAGGCCTTCAAAGGCTCAATTTTTTTGTGATAAAATAAGTATTAAAAATTAAAAAAAGAATATCTTAAAAAAGTAGCAAAACTTTAATCTATCAATATTAAAAAAAGAATATTAAAAACTTCAATTCATCAATATTTTCAGCATTAAAATAAAAAAAAAAAAATGTAAAGCTTTCATTTGTTAATATTTTCGTTTGAAATTCTGGTATATCCGCAATTTTAAAACAACATTTTCAAAACAGATAGTTCTCGTTATATATTTTCATATTTAGTCAAGAGCAGATAATTTATGTTTGGAAATATTTAAAAATAAATTAGGCGGCTTTAAGGTGGTTGGAAAAATCTTGCGAATGCATTCTAGGGATTTATGAAAACAGGTTTGAAACTTTAAATTTACAAAAAAAAAAAATAATTACATTTTAAAATGGAACCTTGAATAACGAAGCGAGCGATTAACCGCTTCAAGTAGAATCTCAACAAAAAAACGTAACCGACTAGTTTTCGAACTTGGCTTTTTGAAAATTATTTATTTTTATATCTATTATTTTATTATTTACAATCGGAAGTAATAGTAAAATGGCAGTTTAATTAATATGTCGCTGCAGCTTTTTTGGCGGTTATGTCTCGCTCGATGATATAATTAATAATAAAGGGTGTTTTTTTTAGAGGTATAGAACTTCGAATTGAAATAAAACACAAAAAAATAGTTTTAATGTCCATCAATTTGGCTTTATTGGAAGGATAATTTTATGCCATTAATGTTTAAATATGATTTCGGGCATGTGGCCGCCGCGGCTGGCTCGAATAAAGCCAATTCTACAGGTCCAATTTTCAACCACTTTTTCGAGCATATGGGGCCGTATGTTGGCAATAACGCCACGAATGTTGGCTTCCAAGTCCCCTAACGTTTCTGGTTTGTTGGCGTAGACGAGCGACTTCACATATCCCCAAAGAAAATAATCCAATGGTGTCAAATCACACGATCTTGGTGGCCAATTGACAGGTCCATTCCGCGAAATTATGCGCTCATCGAATGTTTCCTTCAATAAATCGATTGTGTCGACCATAAAATGGACGGAGCTTGCGGTAAACTTCGCGAACTGAACCATTATTTTCGAAATAAATTTGCACGATTTGCGAGCGTTGTTCTTTTGTTAACCTGTTCATGATGAAATGGCAAACCAAACTAAATATTAATCACTTGACAGCTGACAAAATGGCCGCCAGTTAAAAAAGTGATGCCAACCCAAAGTTCTATACCTCAATAAAAAACACCCCTTATAAGAATATAACGATAGTTATAATATATAACTACAGTTATCATGCAACTTAATGTGTATGTAGTTGAGGCATTAGAAGTCATTGAATTAATCTAAGAATTTCACGTCTAGCAAAATATGCAAGACTAGTTAGTCTTTTTTTCGATTTCATTGAAGAGAAATAGAATTTTGTATTCTACACCACGACTGGTCACCGTACGCATAACCCACAAAACAAAGCAAAACTTTTTTCTTTTTCAGCAAGACAACTGACGCGACTGCATTTCAAAATCACTTTACTTTTCACTCGCAGTCAAAATATAAATATAAAGTTTCATTTATTTTTGCGAAATAAAAATTAATTTATTTAAATGCATTTTGTCGCGACACTATTTAACAATAGCAACAAAAACGCCAGCCGCAACAATAGCAAAGGAACAACAGCAACAACAACAACAACAGCAACACAAAGATAACTTTACTTGACAGCAACAATAAGGACATGCAAAAACTACGAGTATTATTTTTCGTATTTTTTATTGTTTTAGTTTTTGGTGCAAAAGGGACAGTCAAGTGCAATAAAAAAACGGAGTTTAATTCTGTACATACACGCTCATGCACACATTGAAATGTATGTTTGTATGTATGTGTACATCTTATGTTCAGACTGGCAGCTGTATGGGTGTATAAAGTTTTATATAAATGGCAAAATTATATATTCAACCCCATTTGGTCTCACTGCAAGTTTCGAGAAATTTTGTTGGAAAATAAATAAGAAACGAAGGGAAAGCAAATGAAAACGCAAGTTAAATAAAATAATTTCACTTTTAAATTTTACGAGGAAAATACAGAAATAAAATCTTTGACAAATTGATCAGATATAAAAGACATCCAAGCACACATAGATACACTAAATACACACATACTACTGCATATGCGTGTATGTTATGGACAACATTTTTCATGGTCGCCATGCAGTTTTTCTTTCATTTGGAATAGGAATATTATTAGGGTTTGCTTTGAGGATAATAACAAATTTAGTCTGCTGTTCTTCGTAACCGTCAATTTTATCTATTGCATTGGCTCGATATTGACTAGCCGTCGCCAGCTGCCAAAAAAAAACTGATAACTTTGTAGGAAGTCAAATTTAGTTTTAGCAACAGGAAGTTAAGTTAACGTTAGTTGGATTGTCTTAAAAATTGAGCGCAAATACTTGGCATTTGCGAAATGTTGGTCGCTTTAAGTCCCTTAACAATTTGGTTTAAATTTTCTTAATAATATTGAGATAAAAAAGCTTCTTGTTAAATAGATTTTCAATATTTGATTAGTTTTTGAGATTTGTAGAACTTCGTGGACTTAGGCAACATCAATTTAAAGAGTGATTTAAACTTTCTCTTTGCCAACCCTGTCTTTGGCAGCTCAGCTGTTTTCGTGTAACATATTCAGTTCAGTGCATCGTGCACTTCTTCCATTTTATGATCAATTTGGGCGACCTTCTGAGGCAGCTATTCGGAATCTAGTGACCCAAGTTTTGCACCAAATCTATATTATCGGGCAACACGCAAACGTAGAGTCCGGACTGAGGAAAACATCGTAGTTGTATCCGCCAGTGTTGTTGATGACCGTGAATTATCGATACGGTGCCTCAGCATTATCGTGCGATAATTTTTTTCCTTCTCAAAATTAAAGAGGTTGCACTTGGCTGACATGTCATTTCAGCCACAGGGTGCTGAAGAAGTAGTGAATACTATGACGCTCTAGATCTCGAATTCGACTTGGAACTCCGTCATGGTGTCGAATTTACCTGACCTGCATTAACTAACGCATATAGGGTGTTTCTGAATATAGGGTGTTTCTTATAGAGTGATACAGCTTTGAGTTGGCATAACTGCTTTATTTGACCACCCATTTAGCAGCTGATAGTTGGTTTTTGTTTAGTTTGCTTTGCCATTTCATTATGGATTGACTTACACCAGAGCAACGCGTGCAAATTGTGGAAATTTTTAATCAAAATAATGGTTCTGTTCGTCAAATTTATCGTGCTCTTCGTCCATTCAAAATTTTATTTTGAATGTGTACGTAAATAAGCAGAATTGTCGCATTTCGAGTGAGGAGAACCACAAGCTTTTGTCGAAACACCTTTACATCCACAGAAAATTACTGTTTGGTGCGCTTTATGGGCTGGCGGGGTCATTGGCCCATAGGTCTTCAAAAACGATGATGGTCAGAATGTTACAGTTTGTGAAAATTGGTGTTCCAGATTGCGCCGTGTACGCGCCAGCCGTACATTCATGTCCTAAAATTTTCTATTCAAAAAAGACCGTTTCCTTGCTATCAAAAATATATTACTATGTTTTATTATGATTTTAACTTGTATCACTCCACAAAAAACACCTTATATAACCGAGAGCGACAGACACCATCATGTGCTTAAAAATCAGAATACGGCACGGTAGCAAAATTCGCCGGCGAAGTAATAATTGCTACAATAAACTCTATCTTCCAATCCGTCGCTTAACACTATCCTCTCCTTTCGAGTTAATAATAATAATAATAATAATAAAAAAGACGGAGCTATATGAAACACAGCACGCGAAACAAAGGCCCAATTGAGAGATGAGTTCGGCAAACATTTTATTTCATGTTTAAGGCCGGTCAATTGGCTGCCTACATCGGGCAATTCTACGCCTTTACACTTTTTTTGTGGCCTTATTATTATAGGGATATAACCCACAAAGGTTGACGCAATGGAAGCAAATATTTAGAAATTTTCCGTGAGATGCTTCCCGATATGTTGGAGAGAGTATTCCAAAATTGTGTCCATCATTTAAATCAATTGAGACGTGGCCCCAGTCAAGATTTACATGATATCATCTTCAAACATTGAATTATATAGACCGTTCTTTCGAGTCAAATAAAAATGTCGTTACATTTTATGTTTTTTAAATCAGTTTAACGAAATCCTAAAGCTCTGAAAAATCACCAGTCAAAGGAGTTAGTTAACTGGGCCCACATTACCGCATTTGATATTAATTGTAATTTCAATACAAGTTATATAAGAATTTCGATCGTTGGTTGGTTTTATAAAGCAATTAATTTTATTATTTATATAATATCTATTCTTTAAATATGTATGAAGTAAAGAAAAATATATTTCGAGGGATCGCAGAATTTTGAAATTATTTCGTTTATAAAAGCAATAGATTTAATTGCAAACGGAATATATTCTTATGTGCAGGTTATTCACTGTGTTCGATTTAATACGTATCTTTGAAATGTTTTAAAGATATTTTTTTTATTGATAAACAACTTTTTTTATAATTATTGTTGTAGTGTCTGATGTTTAATTTTAGAAGTATTAAATGCAAAATATGGAAAGTTTTCTGTACACCACTACACTTACGAAGTAAATACATTAAAATACGTGTCGCATATATATTTTTTCGAAATGATATTTTGTTTGTTTGGCAATTCTTATCTATTTCTAGACAATGTATGTATATTATTTTGTTGTATATTTCCTTTTAAATGTTGGCCATAAATTTTAAAAGAATTTCATTGTTTTAAATTTTATCGGGTGTAGTTTGCTTAAGACTTTTAATAGGTGCAAATTGAGAGCTTTTTTCTAAATGAAATCAATTGTGTGTCAAGAGAGAGTGGCAATACAAAATAATAAATTAACAGCAGAATATGTTCAACTACGGAGAGAATTTTTGATTACGAAATTATAAGAAAAGCTTTAAAACTTAAGTTAATTGAAAATTTATCAGTAAAAAAAGTTAATATTCAATTATGGAAAGAATTTGGTTTTATTTATTGTCGGTTTTATAGCCCGCAACTTTTTGCTGCTAATAGACTGTCTTATCAGACCGATATAAAGCAATTTCTGAAATAAGTTTTTTAATGATTTTAATTGTGTGGCTATTTATCCAGCTCTAAATAAGATTAAGAGGCATTCTGCCAAACATCTTAAATCTAACAGACTTCATTCGTTTTTATTTCAGAAAAATGTTTATTTCAGGCAGTAGAGCGCACGTTATTGAAGAAACAAATAGCTCCTGTTTATCCCCGTATTTTCATTTATTTAAAGTTATTAATTTACTACAAAAATCTATATTTCGGGAGGGGATGAATTAACACAGCCAGTAGAATATTATTCTTACTTAAATATAAAACACGGCATTCTAGCTTATTTATATTTCGTACCAAAGGGTAATAAAAAAAACTTCAAAACTCGAAATATCCCCTCTTTTAAACACGAAAAATGCAATTTAAAAATATTTTATCACACAAAAATACATCATGTGTTGTATGTTCTTTTTTAGTAAATGGTATTTTTATATGTGATTATAATTTTTTTCGTATTATATTTTCAGCGAAATAAATAACTTAACGCCCAACCAGTCAAAAAATGAAAAAGTAAATGTAATTTCTTGACAACATGTTAAAAAAAAGACTTCGCATTAAATACAAATAAAACAATATAAAAATTTTGAAAATGATACGAGTGTGTAAGTATGTTTATACACGTGCCACTTTCATGACTTTATTTTAAGGATTGATGACTTTAGAGTTCATATTTGCGTTTGAAATAAGTGGTTAAAAAATATGTGAATTGCGAAATATATATTTTAACCCTTTATGTCACTCTCTCGACATTTGATATCGCACGAATTTAAGCAAAAGACCAACAAAAAAATTTGTATTTCAGCTGCCGGCGATTTGTGATTGCATTTAATGTGTAGATAATTGTTTAGTATTTATTTTAACCTTTTGCAGTTTGGTTTCCTAACGATGGTGGTTTAAATTTGCCCAGGGTAGTAACGCCACTTCTGCATGTAATTCACAAAGGGAAAGCTACACTGTTGAAAAAATGTTTAGTAGACTTCCTAAAGAAGATATGAGGCTTATTTCGGAAGAACTTATTTCTAAGTATATAGAACTGATTTTTAAGTTGTAGCCAAGCAAGACAATTACAAATGAAAAACTATGCAGTGGGCGTATCCAAAATGGATACTTCTAAATTACATAATTAAATATTTCTAAAATTTTAAAACCAATCAGTTAAATACTTTGAATGTCTGTTTCACAGAGGGCCTTAATTTCGGCAGGTATTTGGTGTCAAACGAAAGGAAGAATTTTTATGGAATTTTTCAGCCCAATTACTAAAAAATTTCTTGTGCACCTAAAACACTTTGTTAGGAAAAGAAAAACATTCCTTAAAGTATAAATTCAATAAGAAAAAAATTTTATAAATAAATAAAAATAGGAAAGTAATCTCACGAGGAACATTAATCTATAATTGGAGGAATCGCAAAAGCAAATAAGAAATACCCCAGGGAGTGAAATTCCTGATTAGGCCATAATGACATTCGTTATCAGAATTGTAGATATGCCGCTGCAGAACTATAAAAAGACCTTCGGTGAGGGAAATATTTAAGTACACATGTAAACCAAAATATAAGTATATGGACTTATTGACCTTAGCCTACTTCCCTTCACTAAAAGCTTTGAGTTTTATAAAAAGTTTTATTAAAAATAACATTGAAAAAAGGAATTAATAAAACACCAGTGCAACTCTTTGTCTCATTTTTACTACACATCTACACACGATACTTTGCATCCCACCTGCCATTTGGCAGAACATTTGGCCGAAAATAATTTTAATGTGGCTAGAAGTTCATTATTACATTTGACTAGGAGCTGATTAAGCATTAGTGAATTTAATAGTATTCGAATATTATAATGGTATCGAAGTACTCTAGTCTTCATTAGAATTTGGGTTTGAAACGGCTTTTCAAAACTCAATTGACCAAAAATAACTTGGGCAAGGAAAGATATAATTCTATGAATCGCAAAACCTCATTTGAAGAAACTCAGTTTCAAAACACTTATATTTGGTCAAAACCCCTCGTTAATGCTGGGTGGGATATCGTACATACTTATTTACAATGTATGTATATGATATATACATTCATATATGCATCCATACATACATTAGCGTTTATGTATAATATAAGTCTGTATGTGTTAAAAAAATTTTTAACAGGAATTTAAAACTCATTAGGAAAGCTTAAGCAACACATGCACAAAAACAATATTCAGTCGTCCATCTAAACCATTTATTCGTTATTAAACAAAAGGGTGCTTTTTTATGCGAATTAGTTTTAATTATAAGCATATGCATGTGTGTAGTTTTATATTTAATATCATATTGAAGTACTTTGTGTATATGACCTCAATTTACAGACGCCTATATAAATATTATATTTTTGTTCAGCGAATGCAAATTTTCTGAAACCATCGCAATAATTTTTAAAAATAAACCAAACAACACCCACTTCAATTTTAGCAAACCAACTTTCTTTTACATGTTGGTATAAAAAATTTAAGGAAACACAAACTTCAATACTTATTTTCTTCTTATCTCAACCCTGGTTGGTTAAATAGCACTTTTGGAAAACACTTCATATAAGGCAAAAATGAAAATAAAAATAAAAATTAAAAAAAAGAGCAAAATAAACTCAAGTACGAGCACTTGTATCAGCTTTAAAGCTTTTTATTGTGGCTGGTGTTTATTGGTACTCTGGTTTCTTAAACTCGATCGGTCGTACGGAATATCTAGCGATTATGCAGTGTGTGGAAGAGTGTAGGTTTTGAAATGATTTTTACTTAACATACAATTTATATAATAAAGATTTTGTGTGGGTTTTTTATATGTGCGCTTGAGAACCTAAATATATTTTCAGTTTCAGGTTTAAATAAATTTTTAATTTCGCTTCAATAACGTCTCACAAAATTATTTTCTGTTACCAGTTATTGTTGTATAAACCAATAAGCAGATATTGTGCTAATTTTGATAGCTTTGAATAAATGATAAACACTTTAGCAGTATGGGTACCTAAACACACATACATGCATACATACATATTTACAATGGTAGTACCTACGAACGCGTAATTAATTTTTGTTATCATTTAAAAGTGATAATTATTGCAAGGGACAAAGGAATATCAATATTAATTTAATTTTTCAAAGTTTGTAAAAATAATATCTACATTAAGTTTCACCGGTATTTATAATATTTCATATGGTTCGTTCATATTATAATAGTACATATTATAGTTAAACCTGTTAATAATGATTTATTGGCAAAAAAGCATTTCGTTAAGACTAAACAATAGATGTTTAAAGCACACCCATCAAATAACTAAATAATCAGCATAAAAGTTAATAAGTTTAGGAAATTAATAACAACATTTCTGTAGTATTTTCACACTTAATTACATTTTAAAGGTGTGTTCGCTGTATTTTAGCGGTCTAGTGAAAGGTTTAAAATTAGTTAACAAAAAAAAAAAAATAATAATAATAATAAACAACTTACCACTTTGGGTAGCGGCGACAGCGGCATGCTAAATGGTAAATTGAGATACTCATCATTGAATATATTATAACTGTCCAAAGTCATTTTTAATAAATTGTTACTGAATGTCTTTATTTTTATAAAAAAAAAGTTACTAAATTAATTTAGAATACTTTGTTCTAATACTTATTATATTGCAAATCAATGTTTTCTTTCTGTTTTTTTTATATTTATATTTTTATCACACCAACAATAAAAATCAAAACAAAATTATTTGTCGTAATCTTTGAGAAGACAACAGCGTGTAAAATGTGCCAACATGTAAATTGAGTTGATGATTCAGTGTAAATTCACACGAAATACATGCTTCCCCTTTTTCTTTCTGAGAACAACAAAATGAATAACAAAAACAAAAAGTTCAAATAAATAAATAAAACAAATTAGTTTAGTTTAAAACTACGAGTAAATAGAATGGGAGGTTTATAGATAACACAGCACAAATTTCATTTGTTGTCTTTTGGAAATATTTAATAGCACGTAGTTGTTGTTTTTCTACTGTTTAATTCATTTATTAAATTTCTTTGATTTTCTGTGGTTAAATGTAGTTCACGTTTTTATATTCTATTGTTGAATGCAATTTCTGGTTTTTGTTTGGAAATATTTTCTTAACTTTGACGTTTTAGTTTGTTTTTATCTTGTTTTCTTTTTTTATATGGGATAGACGATACTTGTGCACAGTTTACTGTATAGACTTGTTTAGACTAAATGCGTCATCCTCTTTAATTTTGTTTTTATATAAAATGCTCAATTTGCTGAAAGCATTGAGTGGTAGTTTCGTTTGAATTTTTAAGATATTCCACTCACAAAAGCAAATAATTGCGGAACAGCGTTGCCAGGGCCATCATTTCTATTCGATTTTTTAAATATATATATATATATATATATATATATATAACTAAGAACTGGTTTTATGATGTGATAATATATATAGCCTATATTAATCTCTCATAAGTCCTTTTCTTTTTAGATTAGATAGGGGATGATAAATTCCTATATTGTACTTTTCTGGTAAAATTCATACTCTTAAATTATATCTTTCATACAATATCAAAATATTTCCGATTTTAATACTTAAGTCCTGCTCGTTGTCATTACTAGGGTCCCTTTCTTAAAGTCAAAATTCTTCGCGTTACATCAGCAAATATTGAGTATTTTTTTATGTTAAAGGAAGGATATATCTCTTTTAGGCAAAGAAACCACTAAATTTCACTCAGAATACAAATATTTATATATTTTGTATTGTTTAAGATCTGCAATGTGAAAAATATAGCCCTACAAAACATAAAAATGATATTTTTGAGCGTTTAATTTTTTGTTCATTTGCCGTTTTATTTATGAAAACCTTCAATTAATTTTAGGGGGGAAATGTAAAGAAGACTAAAGTTGAAACATATTTTAATACTATTTAATTTGTATATAAACCAATACCGGATATGATTGTTTACTTCAAACAGCGATTGTTTTCTACGAATGACAATTTTCTTGCCAAGCCAGCTGGCCACACTGACGGAGCACATAATACAGTACTCAACTGAACAACAAAATACTTCTTAGAGAATGAGATTTACAGCAATTTTTTTTGCAATAAGAAGAGTAAGAGAAAAAACACTCAAGAGTAAATATAAAGAGTAGGTATAATTTTATATTGGGGTTTTTGCTATAGGAATTTCCTTATTATTTTCATCTCCCAAATGAAAAATAAATAAGTATTGAAATATGTATGTCTGTACATACATATATAAACTTATTATATAAATAAGATATATTATATACCAGTATACGTATTTTAATTATTGTTGAACGACATCTGCATGCATTTGGCATAATTTCATACACATGGACGTACCTACACATGTACATATTTATATGGATTTTGGACGCTGATGCTACCATATACACACGAGGTATACCTATCCATCGGATGTTTTATTAGCTGCATGAAAACTATCGATAGGACTTAGAATTTATTTTTATTTGCATAAACCACCGCACTAATAAGAAAAATTGAAAATAGGAGCGAGGACAATCCACTAATATTTAGTATTCCTTTCCAAACTAGCAAGAGCCTGCCGATTCGGTGAGTGGCAACGACATTTGGCTTTAGCATGACGGTATAACTTGAAAAATTATACAGTTCACTAAGTCCCCTCGTTCGAACGCACTAACTCTTCTAAATTATTTTTTGTGGGGTTTATGCCGACAAAGCAGCAACTGTTTTAGCATTGGAAACCGATATTCAATAGTTCTTATCATTTTTATTTTTTCTAGACCATGTCCAACATGTTTGTGAATATAATCTAGCGCAAAAACAAAGTAAAACGTTTAAGTGCTTGTAAATCTCAAAATATCAAAAGGATTTTGATAACAGATACAAGTAGATAACAAAACGACTGTAAAATCGTCTCTTTCTAACTTGTTTACCTTTTAATTATTATTATAAAACAAACTAACGTATTGAATTCCTAGAACAAGCACATGCATATACATGTACATATATCCACATACTTATATGTATTTATTTATGTATGTCTCATTGGATTTTTTATTTACAAACTTTGTTAATGCTAGACAAACTAATCCAACTGTTTGACCGGTTCCACGATGTCGCCAATTTTTAATCAAACCCATAAGTCACATACATAAACAATTATTTTTTAGGTGTATGAGGTGTACTTTATTTTGCTTTTAGTTTTACGTACATATTTTCATCTATAAAACACATGAAACTTCAAATGTTCTCCCCTTTACACTTGTTTGCTTTTATTATATATATTTTTTTCGTAATTGCTCCCGCCCCCTCTCTAACTTTTACAATTATGTTCATTACCATCAGCATTTGTTGTATTTTTATAATTGATTTTGTGGCGAATGTGTGTAATTTTATTCTAGCAGAAACCACATTTGAAAAAAAAAACTGTTTTTGCTGAGGTACGTGGTAGCATAATTATTTCGAAAATTAATACAGTGGCATCGCACTTCACATTAAAAAACCACCAGGGCTGTGACGTATAATAACAGTTTACGTCTGAGTTTCGTATTGCGAGAGCTCAGACGCGGATCAACCTTAAGATTTATATATAAGAAAATACTTATCACATTCAGCTAACCCACCCAGTAAGAGGTGATAAGTAAAATCACACATGAGTGTGTGATAATGAAAGTGCAGCGGCTTTTGAAAACGGCTGTAATGCTCTGCATAAGCGAATTAAGGCTTGCGTTTCTCTTCCTTGTACCCTTCGAACTATAATCTTTCCATCTTCACTGAATTAAATAAATTAAGATATGCTCTTGTAAAATTGCAATGCTATAATCACTCAGACAGGGGAGTTTGTATGAAGATTAAGTAAAAATATAACATATCAAAATTCCTTACAATGTTAACTTAATTTTCATGATAAATTAAAATAAGGAACACTTACCTGGAAAGAAAAAGAAAATGGAAATTAATATATAAAATTTTAGAACTTGCAATATTATTCAAGGAGTTCAATTCGAACTCTTTCGGTGTAGCCTAATGAAAACTACTTGGACTTAAAATTTTATATATTCAAAATTTCATCTAAATTAATCTAAATTAAATACGAAAATTCGTGTTGTTTATATATACTCCACTATTCCTGGATATGCGAAACCTTATAGTGAAAATTTTCCCTTAAGTTATTATATTGATTAAAGTTCTGAAAACTTTATTATCTGAATTCAATATAGATATCAATAACGTTCAAATAACGTTTATATAATCAAGTTACTGTTTTTATGGTTAAATTAGATTCTCTACACTACGATTCCATTACATCGATTCAAATATTATCTAACAATAATTATATCCCAGCAACCATTCAGTTGAGATAAAAATAACTGCAAATAGATTATAGATTATTTGTATTTATCGTCATATAAAATTACAAAATAAAGTTTTCTGATATTAAAATGGTAAAATGTTTTCCGCAATCTTGTGTAAATCTAGTAAAATTTATATAAGTATGTAAGAGTATGTATGTATGTGTGTGTACATATACATATTACCATTTTGTTTTTGCGAGAACCCATTCTTTGTGTTGCCCGCTAGTGCCGTTACAAAAATATGGGTTAAGCAAATGTTAATAATAATAATTGTTTACATAGTTTTTATTTTATTATTTAATAATTTTCAAACAGTCGGTCTTTGTAACAAAAAATATATATAAACATGCAAATGTGCATATGCATATGTGTATGTATGTATGCATGTATGTATGTATGTGCATGTGTATAAATAGTTATAACTAAACAAGTATGTAAAATAAAAATAAATTCTAATCAGTTGAAGAGTTATTAAAAAATACTTAAATGAATTTAGTACATATACTTTTCACTCTCTTTACACGCACACACAGGCCTACACACACACACACATACACAAATGGCCGCTTTAAATAACAAATTTTGTTGATAACAATTTATGCAGTTTGAAATTCAAAAGAAATTTTTATTAAATAACATTAATAAATCATCACACACATAAGGAATTACAATATTTGTTTTCTTCAGAATCGGACGATATTCCTGTCAAAGTTTGTTGTAAGAAAAGCTTAAATCGGAAGTAGAAATTTCCCAAAACCGATAAGACAATTTGTTTGTCATATTTAACAATATCTTCAACAAAAATTATGTATCAAACAGTTTGGGGGAGTGTTGGAGTAGTTTTATTATTTTCTTAATAAAATATAACATTTTGTTGTATTGAGAATAAAACTATTTTTAGATTCTGTATTTAAAAATATTATTTATAATTTATTAATAACAATTTCATTGTATCATAAAATGCTTAGTTGAAACGCATTTTGTAAACTCAAGCAGAGCTTGATAGTAAGTCGATGCTTGTATGATGTATTCAAGCTTAATTCAATCAAAAGTTTTTTCTTTTATATTAAGAGCTGCGTTTCTATATTTTCTACACCCAGTGAAAGACTCTTTACACTTGACAACAAATTAATTAAAACTCCACTATATTAAAACTAAGAAAACGTGCGCCAGTAATATAATTCTTGCAAGATGTTTGTAATCATTCTATAAATATTTGTCAACGTTAAAAATTCTCACTTATCATTTAGTTGTCGACAATAATTAATTATTATTATCAGCCTTTTGGTATTCTCTAAAAACATAGCAATATTTAGATTGACTGTTGGCAACAGCATAACTTCGATATTAAAAAAATATTTTGATTTGCCGTCGGGGAATTCAAATATATAAAATGAACTGGCAATGGAGTAAAACGTTGCACTAGTGACTTCATTCCTTTGCAAGTTATTTCCCACGAAAAATGTGATTCGATATGATTGGGTCTAGTCCTTATTTGTCTGCAATTCATAAATATCTATGACTACATTCAAACTTTACTTTCAAATTATCTACAAAACAATTGCATTTTTTAACTGATAAAAGACCTGTGCTGTTTAATCAATTCACTAGTAATTTAAGGTGACCGGGGAGTATCGATAAAGTAGAAATTATAATTAATACTTATTGTACAAAATTCTTATCAAGCAAAATACAATAGTGCAGTTCACTGACTGATGCAAATATTGTCTCTTTCGACAAAGTGCAAAAGGAAATACATTAACATCTCTGCAACGTCGTTACTATTCTACTAATATTATAATATTAAAGCTTTTAGTTTGCTCTTGTCAGACTATATTTGCTGTAAACTTAGAATACCCCTACTATGTAGCCAAAGGTTGAAGTAAATGTCTAAAAATATAACAAAGTCATTTGCCGCATTCACACTTCTTTGTTATGGGTTGTACGAAATTATTCATTTAACAATTTTTTTAGGTTCTTTTCTTAAAAATTGATTAATAAAGTTTTCCGTTTAATAATTGCAAATCCTTTTTTAACGGAAATTGCACTTACCCATATATTTTATTTCGTCTTTATTAGTTTCATTTATTTTTTCATTATTTGTACATTTCCGTTGTCAAAAACGTACTTTTTTGTACGTACCAAGTTTGTTATCTGAATTTTTAAAATATGAAAAGTTAAGAAACAGGCAGAATTAGCAGTAAATGACATTGAAATGTCGTTAACTTTTGTATTTTTGCAATACGTGATATTAATTAATTAGTTAATTGATTTTTTGGGTTTCTAAAAATAGTCCGTGTTTTTTTGCAATTAAATAATTTAAAAAAGTGGTTACACAGAGCTAAAGTTCAATCTGTGATGAAAATTATATACTTTATTAAAAATAAATTATAATTTTCAATATGTATTTTTGATTGGTTTCAAATTTAATGCGGGAAAGAGTCCTTCAGATTTCTTGGGAAATCCAAATAACCTTGCAAAAATCATTTAAACTTAATAATAAATTATATATAATATAACAGACACACACACATACAATGGTGTACAAGTATTTCGTACCCAGCAAACCTTTCCACTTTCATACTAAAATTTTAACAATTTTATATTGTTTTTGTACATAAATAATTAAATTTACAAGAAAAACAAATTTACTGATACATACGATATGAAAATGTTATAAATTATCTATTAAACTTAAACATTTTTATTCCACATGGATTAGGTAATAAACAACAGACAAATAAAACCATTGAATATTCTATATGCGTTATTCTCGAAAGTAGAAAATTCCTTTTAAATTTAGATGTCATACTCAGTTCCCTCAGACTTTCAAGCAAAAAAAAAGGAAAGGAAAACTTAAAAAGTTTCCACTTAAACCTTTCGCTGTTTCGGGAAGGACTTCGGAACGAGCACTGCCAAAAATGTTTGCTGGATATAAACGTAGCAAAAGCAGAAAAATGGCAACTCACTTAAAAACAACAACAATGAACAAAATAATAACAATAAGACTATAAAGAAAACTAAATGATATATAAACGCCATCACCACCACCGCATCAATAAAGAAACTATTTGAAGACAAAAACGTGTACGAACGGGTGCCAATATTTCCGAGGAAAAAAGAAAAAGTTTTCTATTATAAAAACAATTTTTTTTGTTTGTTTGTTTCCAATATTTACGAACTAGAGACAAGAGCAAAAGAAAAAAAATCTTAAACGTTGAAAAACACACGCACACAAAATTCCAAGAAATGAAATCGAATGTTGATAATAGAATAAAACTCATAAAAGTCTACAAACAAAATAAGTTGGCTTAATCTACGAGAGCTCTTTTAGAAGCAACTAAAAATTGCAGACAGCAGCGAAGGTCAAGATCTTAATAGCGTCAATGCAGCTACAAAAAGAGTAACGCGTGATGGCCAGTTTACTAATCAAACAATATTTAAATAATTTTTAAAATATTTGAAAAATTACAACTCCTCGGAGTGCATATCTACATAACCATGTGCATATACTTATTTCCTACAATATGTAAAAGCACATACGCAATTACATATTCTTTCGAACATTTGTACCGGCGCAAAAAAATTAAATTTGTAAAAATTGGAAAAACAATACTTATTTTAAACTTTATTTGATCTGCATATGTGTGTATGTACAGGCTCATATATCTATGTATGTGTACACGTGTATGTATGTACACAAGAAGTAAACATTTAATTAACATCTACAATTTAGATCTTATAAGAAATCTGATATTTGCAAATTTATTTATATTTATTATTTGCAGAATATATGTATACATGCATATGTATGTGTGGTAGGAAAGAAATTTGACAGAGATAGAAAGGAATGATATCATAAAAATAGCTGCTACCTACTTCACGATATCAAAAGATTCTTTCTTCATTTAGTTATGCCAACATACCAGCGATATATAATACTTGTCCTATAGAGCGCTCTTCGTCGCTGGTTTTATAGCTTATTCGCCAGCAAAGTAAAATACTTTTACAATAATATATAATTTTATACCCGTTTTAAAAAAGTTTTCCCTGAATAATTACTCTTATAACAATTATTCCCTTATGAAACTGTTTTCAAATTTTTATTTTTCGCTTCTTACCCTCCGTTGCTGACTTAATATTTAACCTAAAAATTAATTCATTTTTCCACTAACTTAAGTTATCTTTAACCCTAAATGGTTGGTATTCATTTTTGTACATTACGGTTACTATTCGATGAGTCGATGTACAACTTTTAAAAATAATTCTAGCGGAACAATTTGTAAAGTTGAAAATAAACAAAAATATTTTTAGTTGCGTATTTTATTTTTTCTCTCTTAAAATTCGATACGAATTTGAAAGAACATTGAACAGTTATTTGATAAAGTGTACATGAGCTTTGTCGATTCGACGAAAAGTAACCGTTCAGGGTTAAATATATTTTTAATTTTTCTTGTCTAACTAACGGTTTTAGTAAATAATTTAAAAAATTTCATCTGAGTATTTATATTGCAACAACAATAAAAAACTCAAATTTTTTTGTCCCGACGGAAAAATTCCACCAAAGCCCTGCAATCGAGTCGAAATTCGTAATAAAATTCGTTAAAACAAAATTAAACATAAAAAATAAATTACTGAGCGACATACAATCAAAACAAAGCTCGTTATGCGAGTCCACTTTCGATTGGAACAGAACTAATCATGTCAACTTTCTATACTTTTGTTGCTTGTAACTCATAGAAATATTTATATGCCTAAAAACATATAAATTTTACTACTCGAATATCATTGTATTCGTGTTTGTTAATCATAAAGTAGGAAATCATTTGTGAACATAATAATGTTACCAATAAATGAAATCAGTTAACGTGCTGTTTATGTACATGATTTTTTAGCAATGTTTTGTAAGCCTAAAATATTTGGTAAATACTAAATTATTTTTCTACTAATTAATTTTCAAGCTAAAATTGAAAACTTGTAACGAATTTCTTCTTCTGGCCGTTTAAATATTTTCTTTCAAAGTAACAACAAGTAAAGCCAAACACAGACAATCTACAAAATACTCAACAAAATACTCGTCGTAACCATGTACTTGCATGTCAAACAAAATAAGTACATAATATAATTGAAATAAAAAACTTTGAAAAATACAAATTCATTCAATACGTCTGTCTATTCATGAATGAAATACTATAATAACCAACAACAACATAAATACAGCGATTAACGTATGCCAAACGCTTAAACAACAACATAAATAGTGGTGATGCCAATGATGACTCATACGCATTTTACCAAGAATTGGTTAAACCATAACAAAATATTTAAGCCATATTAAGTAGAGGGAGGTGATGTCGTGTAAATAGTTTGTTTTAGCTCCTTTAGGGACAAGTTACCTAAACTTGACAGCAGTGAGAAAGAGAGAGAGAGAGAGAGAGAGGAACATGCGAAGCAAAATTAAAAATAATAGAAATGTTTCATTAAACGCCAAAAAGCTTGTTGGCCCTGTAAAGAAGTGTGACCAGATTAAAAAATCTGTGCTACAGTTAATTGTCATTTAATATTACAAGTACATACATAATATTAAACGAAAAATAACTAAATTTAATGCAATTATTATAATGTCAATGGTTTTACGTCGAATGGTCCAAAATGATAGTGAACACAACAAATTGTGCCTGTTACTTTCTGTCCTAGATTTTCTCAGACGCTCTTAAACAATACGTTTTATGTGATATTAATTGTTTTATATTTTCTACTTTGCTCTTTTACAATATATATTGTGTTTATTATTGTTTAAGTTTAAATAAAGCTGGAGCATACCCATCCTGCAGGTAACATGAAAAATTATATTTATATTTCAAAACTTTAACAAGCGTTTAATACAAAATGGTCACACTACTTTTAAAAGTATTTATTGACAAAAAAAAAAAGCTGTATTGAATCAAACAAAAAAATGTGTGCAAAAAGACCGGCTAAAACTGTTCCACAAAGCAAAAGAGCTCAAATATGTATACTTTTTAACACTTTTATTCCAAAGAAATAATGTTAACTCAACGAGCATGTTTGAGTTTTAAGAGATTTTTCTCTTTCAACTGCGTTACAGTTTCAGTGTCTGTACGGAGTAGGAGTGGCATTATCGCTGCAATAAATAATTCCATGCATGCCACAGCATGCTCACTTTTTGACTTTTATCTTGTTTTTTGGAATTTTACAGTTTCCTTTATTTTATGTGAGAGTTACTACTTTTTCTTGAATAAATTCTTTGGAATTTCACAACACAGTTCGTGGTAAACTTTCATCCCTATGACGAGCATAGACGATACTAAATTCCGTACTTATCGAAGCATGAGTGGTTGAAGTACGGTTTTGAGAAACACGTCATACTAATTCATTCCGATACAAGTAGCGAATTTTGAATAAGTAGGCATACGAAACTGCGTTTTGTAAATACGATTTATCGTACGATTTCTGGTAGCGTGTGTACTCTGCCTTACAGATTTTTTATTGTTATAAATATTTTAAGCAAGTAAATACAATTGTATATGTATGTACATGTATGTGTGTGTATGTATACATGTTTACAATTATATGGATTAAAGGGTAATAGGTGGACTGTGAATATATGGCAATTTGTGGGCAGTGGATACTAATTATTATTAGCCTTTAAAATTTGAATTTTGTACTTATGTATAATGGGTGATTTACTTAATTATGAAATATTGATTTGAGTCGATATAAAATATGTACATAAATGTTGTAAATGTTGACCGCCGCTAAGCCTCAAATGGTTCATATGACTTCAATATTGGCTTTCAGTGCGTCGCTTACTTTTCCCTATAGACATTAGCCCAAAAATAATTTTTTGAAAGGCGTTAAATCGCACGATCTAGACGGCCAATTGACCGGCCCCAAACGTAAAATAATATGTTTACTGTACTCGGCATTGTTTCGCGTGCTGTGTGGCACATGGTATTGAAAGCAAAGCCCAGCTCTTTCATTTTGAGGGAAAAATAATTGCTTATACACCAAACTGAACATGTTTGCCAGAAAAATATTACACGACAACAGCTGGGTAGATGAAAACAGAGTTGATAAAAAAATCTCTCTTCATTTACATATATATCTGCCTAAGAATATGATTGGCTATTTTACACAATCGCCCAAAAGATATCTGATATCAAAGTAAATAAAAATGCAATTCCAATTATCCACAAAATAATCTGAGACAGATCTGTCAAAAAATGTGCAACACCAAAACGGATCATATATACCCTGACTGTTGTGCTCCCGCTGTCAGTATTCATAAATAGAAATCGTTACTCGTTTATGTCATTTTGCTTTGACCACGAGCTTTTCTATCGCTGTAAATTGAAGAACGCAGTGCGTTAAGCTCATTCTGATTTAACGCGATCCACAAAAATGCACACATACACACGTAGTAATTAATGGAACCACAAACAAATTATTACTTGGAAATTGTTTCTCGTCTTTATCGGGTGTTAGATGACATGATGAGATTGTGCACACATCATGAAAGAGTCATTCAACTTGAAATCAAAAAGAGGATTGAAAAGTTTATTTCCATTTAATTCTCAATAAAAAAAAATATTGTATGAATCTTTTAATATATTGAAATAAATGTGAAACTGCATACAGCTGCAAGTATTAATTATTTTTTAATACTGTTTTCAATTTGTATGTGGGTGGACTTAATTGCGATTCTTTATAGTAAAAAATTAATGTTTGTCGTATTTTTAATTATTTATCAAAGACTTCTTTTAACCCTGAATGTGATGATGATGGCAAAAGTGTTACAACTGCACTGCTTAAGTAAAATTACGTGAAATCAAATATAGATGCAAAACAGTAGAATACTCTTGTTTTAAAGTCGGTATTCGTCAATCTAGTATATAACTAAGAGTGTGTATGTACATATGTAAATATGTATATGCATATACGTATACATGGATAAGCAACAATCGTACATTTCGAATGATCCAATATGTGGTCATCTTACCGATTCTAGGTTAAGAGTACTTGATGCAACAATGGGTTAATACTAAAGATAATCAATTCAATTCAATTCAATTCATTTTCATATTGTAATTTTTATAAAAAAAAACGTTTCTGTTTTGGTTAACTTCTAAATGCATCTCAACATAATGTCGTGACTTTTGTCAATTCTCATCTACATAAATTACCACATATCGTCATATGAATTCACAAAAGCCCAGATATAACTTTCGTAACTGTTTACTCATCTAATAAAGACGTTTGTCACAATAATTTAGTACATTTGAAAATGACAAAAAAATGTTACAGGAGAAGTAATAATTTCCCTAATACGAATAATAAATAAATTTTTTATGTCTTACTCGCCACGAACATTATTTTTAAACGTATTATTTTAAATATATTTTAATATGGCCGATTATGATTTTTTTTTAACTTGGAGTTTTTTCATGTGACGATACATATTTCGTTTGGAAACTTTTTTCCCCCTATTTAGAATCTGGCAGCTACATTTTCTCGTTTCAGTATTAACACTTTTATGTTTGTTGCAGTTGTTTATACAAAATTGTTTAAAGTTTGTTATTAAATAAATATTATTTAGCTGCAGTTTGTTCAACATTTTGTCGTGTGTCGTTTATGTTTTAATGATTTTGTTCATGAAATGTTTGTTCGATATCCACATAAACATACATACATACTTACATATGCACGACCTTGACATTGTTGTGTTGTTGTTATTGTTGTTCCCATTGTGTAGTTAACATAAATATGTGGTATCTATTATGTTTGTTTAGCTATAAATATTAATATGTTTGTATGACATCAGTAATTGCAATAAATAAGTTTCTAGATGTGAAGGTAAAATGTGTTAAAGAATCTGACACAGCGGGTTAATTATGTGACACGTGTTTGATTACGACATTTATCAAACTTTAATGCAACAAAGTACTATTGTCATGCACGCAGAGAAAAGACATGGTTGTGGCAATAATGTAAGCTTCTGGAAATTATATTATTATTATTATTTTAATAATAATAATAGTAATAATAATAATAATAATAATAATAATAATAATAATAATAATAATAATAATAATAATAATAATAATAATAATATTAATATTAATATTAATAATAATAATAATAAACCATAATTAGGTCGTGAGTAAAAATCATCATATTATTCACCAGAATGTGATAAAATAATATTTTAAAATTATTAATATGAAGTGTAATTCCACAGCAATAATGTATTTATACTATATAACATATTTATTTATAAACATAAAACTAATCGGACTATAATATATAACTTTTGTAAACAATAGTAGACAACAACAGATCAAACTCAATTCCTACAATATAAAAATAAACAAATAAGCAAAATAGTTGAATTTAATATCAAAAGTAGGACACTTGCATATCTACTCGTTGTGGAAAATAGCTAACTACTGATAACAGCCTCTGACTATTCTTTGAGCCCTAGCAAATAGCACGACGGTGTTAAAGTTGGCTGTCTGTTGGTAAAGAAAAGAGTGCACTTACTCCGGCTTTTATATTATTTTATAAGAGCTTTTAAAGCTCTTTGTATTTGAAATTTTTTTTATTAAATCTGTCTACCATAAAGTACTTTTACAACAAGTTCATTTTTATAAAAGGCATGTTTATGCTTTTTTATAGAAAAAAGTAGCCTTTATAAAATTATATTTTTATAAATTGCATAAACGACACTTTTTATAAAAAGCATTTTATTCAATGTGCCTTTTATAAAAGGTTCTTTTTATGAAAATTTTTTAAAAAGTTACTAGTTATAAAAATACTTTTTATGACGCACAAGATTTAGAAAACATAATAAAACTTGTGTAGCTTAAAAAATTTTAAAATTTTTATAAAAAGACTTTTGATGAAAAGTGCATTAGTAAATTATTTTTATAAAAAGTGCATTTGTACTTTGTAACTTTTAATGGAAAGTACATTTTTTAAAAAAGCCCTTTACACTTATTTTAAAATGTATCTTTCTTTACTCTCAAAAAGCAAATTTTACAAGTGATACAAGTTTTAATTGGCCCTGCTTAAAATCGAAGTATGTTGCATAGTGCAAATTGCATTTTCAGTAACGATACATTTATTTGTTTATGTACATTTTTAAAGTTTCACACTATTCGCATTTACTTAACAGGTGAGTTTAAAGGTGAATTCAGCCATTTGTTTCCTACAAAATTTTTTTTTATAGAATATTTAGCCTTTCTTAGTGCGAAAGAGAAAGAGAGACAACAGTTCAAATAAAAATATTTTGTCCGAACAAAATGGGGGAAATATTTCTTAAGACTTTTATCAACAGACGACACCCTACATACTCACATGTAAACGACATTAGGGTAGTCGAATATATCTGAAGAGAGCCATATTTCTTCTTGATATTAACACGGTGCTACCGTTTTCATCAATGTTGTTAGATATCGAACAATTTAGGAAATTTGTTTAGGGCCAGCCTTGGAACAACATACGCAAGCATGGTTCCAACAAATTCCAACAATACCTATCTTACGCCACATCTATGGTGCACAGGTAACAATTTTAATTGATCTCCGCCTTGAATGATGAGCTTATTTGAAAGAAAAAGTCGATACAAATAATTTATTGCAGATATTGAAGTTTATGGAAAAAATTTTGGAAGGAGCACGAATATGTGCAACTGAGAATAGCCACCACTTGTGAGGCATTATTTTACATAATTAATTTGAAAATGTTATCCTTTAATTTAAATATGTACTCTATCAAAAATAAACGCACAATTTTGATAATTAAGTCTTAAATAAAAAGTCAAACCGCTTTTGCCATTTTGGGCCACTTTGTGCAAATATTAAAATATTTATATGTACACACAGGAATGTATTCATGTATGTATGTATGTGCACATGTAATTATGAATCGTTTCATATTTCAAACCAGTTTTAATTTCATCATACGAGCTCGTTGTATTCGTTTTACAAACTGGACATTTATTCAAAGGCGTATGCAAATAAACATTCGTGATGATTTTTTATGTTTTATATGTTGACGTCATCGCTTAAAATTGTAACTTTATGTCCTTTTTCATAAACGAAATTAGTGTTTTGGTGATTCTCATGGAAGTTCAACTCACATACACACGCAGATACACACACAACTTTCGATGTTTTAACAAAAACTTGCGTGCTTTTGCTGCCACTTTTCTAAGAATTATAAAAATGAAAATATTTACTCGTACATATCTTCATAACGGTAAACACTGCATTATAAAAGCCAATTAAACTGTTTCACTCAAATGAAAGTAAATTATTATGTACAAAAAAGTCAAGTGGGAAATGACAAGTCATTAACCGGGGAAAGTACATACTTATGTAAGTGTGTGTGCACGCATGTAAAGGGGCTTTTATGAAGAGGTACTTCTCTTTAGAATTATGTGCACACATTCATATACGACAATGTGGAACTATTTTAATCTATTGAAAAGCGATTTTTGGACTGACAGGATAGTAGCGCACGCTATGTTTTGTTTTTGTGCAAACTGGCTATAGTTTCAAACACCGATTTCGATAAAATATTTTTATCATTTCCATATGTTGTTTAAAACCACTCTTACAAACGGCCATGGTGATTCAGCAAAACAGCGAGAATAAATGACAATCGTTTCGACAGGTATAGTTTCAACTGTAGCCTCTGCCTCTGTCACTGTTCTGAAGCCCTTAGAGGAAGACTCTTTACATTAAGCTCTCAAAAAATCTTCAGAATTTCAAGAACAAAAAAATTTAGACCACTTGCTTATGTGCTTAGTTTACTCCAATTGTTCTTGCGTTTATAGGACTTTTTTAAAATTTATAATATCTGAAAATCTGTATGAATCAGGGTTTCAAAATATCATAAAGTTTTACTTATTCTAATTGTGATAAAATAAATACAAAATTTCATTTAATCATGTGTGTTCAGTTTAAAATCTACAAAACAGACACGCCCAACTTCGCCAAATTGTATTTTCAGTTGTCGAATTTCATTCAAATTGAGAGGAGTCACATCTGTTTGTTGATTTGACATGGAATTACCCATATCATAAATGGAATTTTCTATTTTTATTAATATAAAATATCTCTGTGTTACTAAATTAGTTTTGATAATTATATTTACGACATCATCCCTTCATTCCAATTTAGTTTTAAAAAATTAAAATGATGGCACACGATATTTCAATTTTAATATATAATTTTTTTTTCTAAAAAATCTTATCGTATGCCAGCAAGAAAGTCGCAAATTTAAATCGGAAAACATGTGACTTTAATTAAAACGGAAATCCTTAATGCCCACATACACATTCGACTTGGTGACATGCATACATACATATTTATTTAGCAAATAAAAAAAATATTGCATGCTATAAAGTTAGCATACACTTCGTAAATCTCTTTAGCACTTCGTTAACTTGTCTTGCTCTAAAATTTCGCAACAAATATTCACGAACAAACGTCAAGTTGGCACATGACACAAAAAAAAAAAATTGCAAAAAACGATGTTGTTAACAAATTCCAACTGGAGAAACACAAACACAAAGAAACTGGGACCGTAGCAGGCATGGACAATACAGAATTTCAAATTGCATTGAAAACAATTTTACCATGTTTTGTTATTAAAAAAATTTTTTTTACATATTGTACCCTTCATGTAGAAAGGCCCTTATCAAAAGTGAAGTTTTTACAACCAATTGATAACTAATTACAGGTTTTATTGTTTTAAATTTTCTATATATGTAAGTTCAAGTTCAAACCCTCGATGTTAGAAATATATTATTTATAAATATTTTTTTATGAAATTTGAATTTTATTAAGCGTGGAGTGTTGAGAATATTTTATTATAATCATCATCCTATCAGAAAGGATCAGTGCCACTGTCCACGGCTGTAATAGTTATAAGGAAAATCAACCTGGCTGCAGGGGCCTAAATTTAATATAAGAAATTTTTCTTTATGCAAAAATCTGGTCAAAATATATTTCAGAATCTAAAATTTAGATATTTTGAATATGAGGAGAATAAGTGTTTAGCAAAATATTTGGCTGAATTGAGTACGTTAATTATCTCGAAAACAATATTAAAGTTGTACTAAACTTTCCATCCCCGTAATGATTTAAGCAACACAAAATAGAATTGCAATAGGAACCGCAACAAAACAAAGACGATAAACATGTTAATAAAATACGGGCTGAATAGTGTTCAATAAACATCCACACATGCATACATCCATCAGCTAAAAAGACTTGGAAAAATATTTTAGCGGCAGAGTGAGTACGATGGATGGTAAAGCAAAACTAGAAAAATATTTATAGATGTGAAAGTGTAATTTGAAATTCCGTAGATAAAAATGCAGCACAATGTTATTAAAAATGGAAATAAAATAGATATGCCTGTATGTAGTACCTAAAAGAAATATTGTTTTTTCTTATAACGAAGCACTAAATGAAAATTTCGGGATCGGACTGGGAGGGGACAACGACGAAATATCAATTCAAAATGTTCTGTAAGTCAGTAGTATTTCTTATAGTACATAAACACGAAAATATGGGATTACAAATTGTAAAACTAGTTTCCATTATTTTCAATTAATTTAAATACATATATATTATTCAAAATAAATTAAAATTTGCGTAACGAAAATATGTATGCATGAACTTATTTATTTATATACATATATTTGTATATGTGTGTGTGGAGGGGCTCTTCCGTTTAGTGCGTTAAAAGAAAATCAGTGTATTTATTATACATATACCCAGGAAGTTCCTATCCAAAACTTATATAAATGTCCCCTATTTCTACTGTTTTGGTTCCTCACCATCGAAACTAAAAATATATCATCGTTATTGTGCATAGTCGAGAAGGAAAAGTTGCTCATGATTTCATTTCATGTTGCATGGGATTTTGTTTACAATTTGATACATTATGAAATTAAACATATTCCAGAATCTATAGTGAGTCTTAATTATATGTAAGCCCAAAACTTACACAGAAGTATGTTTACAGAGACAAATATATCACGATTCTAACAGTATTTAAGACAAGTTTTTTAAAATCTAAATAGTTTTAACAATTCAATAGGTGCTTTTTTGCGATTTTTAACTTCACCTAAAAAAAATAAAATAGTTTTCCGGTTTTTCCAAATACGGAAAAAAATATCGTGATTAATATTTTTATACGTCATAAATTGTTTGTATGTGTACCTGGAAAAGGTTAAGAACGTATGTCTCTAAACTTTAGAGTCTAAATCAGATTTAAAACAAAAGAATGGTTAATGTGTTGTCCATTGCGCCATTTTTAGCCATCGAACACAAACAAGATAAGCAATTAATTTTCAGTAATTACGTCTCGTTGCTTAAACAAAAATTTAAATAAAACCCAGAAGATTGCGGTGGTAAATATTTGTACATCTTATGTTTATTTTAATCTTAATTGAAAATAGATACTTACGATAATATTATTATTGCGTAACGTAGATAAATGAGGTAAAATGTCAAAAGTTTCTGTATATTCTCCTACTTGTTCTTCGTCTTGAACTTGCCCTTCGACGCTGACAAGTAAATTAGAAGATTCTTCTAGATCAGCTACTGTTGTTGGCGATTGTATAGATAATTGTGAGTCCTGCTCCTGTTCATCTACAACCGTTTCCGATGTTATCATAACAGGTGTAGTGGAGGGTGCAGATGTTTTTACTTGCGCTTTAAGTTTGGAAATATTTGTTTTAGGATCGACTTTAACTTTCATTTTAAATTATTTGAAGCGAGTGTAGGTATTTTGTTTTATGTAATTTATTATTATTATTATTTTTTGTTAATAATGTTTGCAATTCACAATAAGGGAGAGGAAGTCGTTTTAATAATAGTGTGGAATGTAAGACGAATGTTAAAATGTTTTTTTTTTTTTTTTTTTGTTTAAAATGAATGATTCCTTTATTTTGTTTTATAAGCAACCGCTTTCTATTTAGTTATTCAAGTGACACACCCCGTTTTCAAGTAATGTTTGATTGGTTAATTGTGGTTTAAAAAGCATGTAAATATGGATGAATGCATGTGTGGACTAGTTTCTGATATTTACCTGTTGATTAAAATATCTTGGTTACACCGGAATGAATGTTTTTAATATAAATTAACTATATTTATACAATTATACCAAAATTTAAGTATAAATATTTGCATGTATTTATGTCTACATGTAAACAAAATTGTTCAAAAAATTCAGTTTTAATAAAAACGTGGTAATATATTCAGATGAGTGTGTATTTACGTGCTCGTATTATCATCTTAAAAGTTGCATATTTAAGAAAACGAAAATAAAAGGCTGTGGCGATTACAATGTGACCATTACATGCAAAAAATTAAAGACAAAACAATAGAATATGAACAAAATAAAACAAAAGGGTTAATAACACATTCTCTGAAAGCCACACATAAAAAAATTAAGTGTGTAAATTCTATTGTAATACAAAATCCCCTACAATATGGTTGTTCGCTGCAAGTGCAACCTGCACTCGTATAAGTACTAAATAATGCTTTTCGTGTTAGTATTTCGGTGAATTGGTATTAATTTTCAAACACATACGGTAATTCAGAATATTTTTCGCACAATTTTGCAAACTTCTATTTACATATATCACGCTTTAACTGGATTTCTTTGCAATTCAGTTCCATACTACATGTATTCATTGGCATTCAATGTGCATGGAATTTTTCAATTAACTATTTAAAAAATAGTCGATTAATACTTGATTTAATGAATCGCTTATTTAAAAAACACAATCCATCGATTTATATTGCTATCATTTACATACATACTTACACACATGTACATATACATATGTGTGTAAGTATCCATGTGTGTATGTGTTTCGTGTAAACAAAATAATTAACTTGGTTAAACAAAACTTATGCACAAGTCATACATATATACATACATAGAAGCACGTACATACATATATATGTACATATGTAAAATTAAATACGAAACCATTGCCGAGCAAAGTGCGTACTTTCGAAAGGTAGGGTATCGATAAAATTTGTACACTTTGTTTTTTAATCTTCATTGTATTTATGTATTCCGTTTTTCTTCTTATAAAGCTATTCGTTTTCTGGATGGCTTATTAAGTTTCGCAATTTTTTGCAAAAACAATTAATACTTAGTGCGCCTTTTGTTTTATTTTTTTAATATAAACCTGGCATACATACATATGTATGTATGTATATGTACATACATATATAAATAATATGGCTTTCAGTATGTGTTGGCAAAGATATTAAACACCTTGACAATACTTTTTTCTATTTTTTTCTATAAAATTGCTTTATATCTTGTATTTTTTATTGTAATGCAACCGTCATCACCACCCCTTAGTTAATGTCGTATGATAAGATTAAATAAAAAATAAAAAAAATTAGCAGACACTACTTTTCGATACTTTGTCGCACAAACGGAATTTAAAAAATGGATGTACTTGAACTTTAGGCACACCGAACTACCCACATAATTTAATTTCTATCACAGTATTTAAAATAAATCTTAATTTTTGTTTTATAAAACCTTGTTTAATTTAAGGAATCGTAGTAGAAACACTCTTATTTAGTTAAAACGCAATTTATTGAAATATTAAACAGAAAACAAAAGAAACTTTCAATAAAATTTGTTTTCTGTTTTCATTTAATTGAAAACACGTCACACTTTTAGTTTAAAGTATTAAAGCTGTCGTAATCGTTTCGTTATTTCTCTTTCTTCTTTATTTGTTACTTTATTGTGGTTTTTTACACTCACATTTTTCATATAATTTTTACTTATATTCTTTTCTTTTTTTGCTGTTTAATATAGAAATACATATAACTTTTTGGCGGCTTTGAAGCGCTGTTACGTCGGTCGTTTGGATCTTTACTGAAAATCGAAAAATAACTAAATTCCATAAACTTCGTTTCCACATTTCTATCTTCATTTATTTATACATTCAAATAATTAATACTAAAACAACAGCAACAAGCACCAAAATGTACGAAAACAATACTTTCCGATTCACATAAGTAAAAACTCATACAATTGTATATTTTGTTTTGACTTGTCGTTTCTCACGACTTTACCAACCATTCCACCATTATCATATGTTATTTACGTAGTATCTGTGTGTGTTTTTATATAAGTATGCGTTTGTGTGCCGCACTCGTGTTTGGCCTTGCTTGTAGTTGTATTTATTGTTGCCTACGTTTTACTGGTTTATTTCTTTCCATTTTGCTATATTTGCTTTGACTTTAATTGGATTCATATGCACAAGAAAGAAACTGATGAAGTAGTCACCCTACACTATGAAATCGCTCTGTTAATGCATCATTAAATTGCATTTCGTAATAACATAATGGAAAACAGTTTCCTTTAACATGTTGTTTTCCATTTTGTAAAAATTTCTTTAATCATATGTGGATTTATTTATTGTTAGTGTTTGGGTATAAAATGTTCGAGACATATTCGGCATTGTATTCCATACACACCATCAATACCTTTTTCACACTCCGTTTTTTCACATAGTTGGAGTTTACGGATCAACTTATTCAGAACAACAACAAATATATATAAGTGAGGCTCAATGTCTGAATTTATAAAAAAAAGAATTTAGAAATTGTCTGATGTGGGGGATATATTTTATTAATAAACGGTGATAGTAAAGTCGACCATTGACAGCGGTCGATTTAAGTAATTCTGGAATTTTTATGTACATACATCCATACGCGATTTTACAGATAAAACACATGTAGATTATAATGATGCCATACTGCGGACAACAAGAGTGTACAAAAATGCAAGTAATTTGTAGTCTGTGTATGTATGTAGTTCTCCGCTCCATAAAACATACTGAAGTATTTTATAGATACTTGTTTCATAGACTTCTTATTCGATATGGCACCATTAGCAAAGTGAACGTGTTATCCAAGGCAGATGTTCAAAAGGGAAAACAAAAAGCAACTGACAAAGTATAACAAAATGTAATAAGAAAAATAATTTCAACATTAAATGTCAAAATGACAAGACAACATAAATGAAATAAATAAACAGGTAGAAATGCGAAGCGCATAGAAACAGAACAAAAAACAAAACACAAAAAGAATGACAGGAGGAAAGAGAGAATAAAAAACTGAAAGCCCACGATATATACATGTATACGTTTGTATTTATTAGTGCCACTATATAAATAAAAGAAATTTCTCACATGCTACGAAATTTATTAGAACGTGCTGTGCTATAATTTTTCTACATTCTCTTTATTATGCTCTGAAACACTCTTGAGATGTTGTTATAATAAGAGGTTTTTATCAATTTATCACTCAACTTTTGTAAACATACTCATTTTTATATAAAAGAGAATGTGTGACAATTGCTTTGTTGGGTTTTTTAGCAAGAGCAAAATTAGTGATGCAGTGAATTCTTTCTTACGTGACCCAGTGATGGAAAGTACAGTTCTTATTAGTATCAGTTCGTTCATAAATTTGGACAGTCCCACGCATATTGCACATATGACATTTCTTTCTTCAGCAATTGAATATTTGTAGCAGCCTCTTGCGACGTTCACAGGCCGTGAAAATTAGTTAATTGTTGACCGTAAGGACTAAACAAGAGTCCTATTTTCGAAATTGTCTTGGTGTGACGTCGACAAGTAGTTACAGAATAAAAAGGAATCATATTGTCATACATGCATACTTTTGAATAAGCTTGGTTCTTTGACAACGCAACCAGTTTTTCACGGTGTACTATATCGATTAATATTTTCAAATGATAAAAGTTATGAACATACATACATTCTTATATGGTACTTATTAAGTATTAATAGTCCTTTTCTAAACATATAGGAATTACTGCTATACCTCTAACCCTTTCTTCTTCTTAATTTAACCATTAAGTTATATTTTTTAGCATAATTTTGACACACCGGTCCAACATCTGATTCTTAAAGTGAAACCGGCATCGCTATAAATCTTCCTTAGGTAGAAATACCCAGTTAACATGCATTCAGTTACATTTTAAGGATTTGTCGATATGTACTGAAGGCGAAAATGTCATCTCTGCTGTTGAAATTGGCGCGCACACCTGAATATTGTTTGACAAGATTTTTTGTTGGTTTAGTTTTGCTTTGTTTTTATTTTATTCAGATGCATGTTTGCTTTGTTGCTTTTAATATTGTTGTTGGACATACACAACATGAATACCGATGATGATGACTCATCGGGGTTTTTTCCAAAGTCAAATAAAGAAATGAAACGAGTAAAATCTTCAACTGGTGTGTCCCCTACAATTTTAGGTGATGGAGTGTTTGTGTATAAGTGTGTATGTGCACGCTTGTGAATAGTTGATTGAAAATAGGGTAACGGGTAACGTTTTGGATCTTTTGTAGATGCAGATATTTATTAAATAATTTTTGTTTTGTAAGTGGCTTAGACAATTTTAATAACTTTTTACCGATATTCAAGTTTAACTAGCTTTTGCTCAAGCTATACGTTGAGGAGTATATGTATGTATATACGTACACACATACACACAACCGCATGCATGTCAAATCGTTGCGATAAATTCAAATTTAGTGTATTTTTATTTTTTTATTCTCTTCCAACAGTTTTGCGAATAATAATTATACATTATGAACAGTGCAATGGGGTTTTCCACAAAATTATAAATCCTGTGGGCACAAGGGCCATTTATATGTAGTGAATTATTTTATGTACTTTATTTCGGAACTGAATTGTTCCGAAATAAATTACGGGCTAATGTTTACTACAAAAATTCAACTTGCTTTGAAGATTTGAGACTTAAAAAAGCTTTTTTTACACGTACATATACATATGCGCTTAGATATGTATACATGCTCACAAATCCATCATATATAAGAATACATGTGTATGTAAATGTCCATGAAGTGGCATCGGGGATTTCTCGGTGTTGCACATGTCATTGTAGTATACAACACTGCCATAACAAATTTTTCCGCATCTTATCCGCAATTCTAGATCTTTGTCTGATAGTTTTTTTTTTGTTTGCCAACTACACACGGCTTCTGCCAACATTAACACTAACAACTTGACTTCATTATTGAGATGGTGATGAACGTGTGCTGCAGTTGTTGCAAGTGTTTTATGCCACTGTTCCTGGTGGTGCATTTTTCCATATCCATATCAGATGCTGTAGCTGCTGTAACTCCTAATGTTGTTCGTAATATTTATCTTTATGCATCTTTGCTTGCATTAAATTTTTTTACGATCGCGTTTTTCTTTTTATTGCTGTTTTGGAGCTGATTTAATTGTTTTTTGTAGTTGATTGCGGAGTTCATGCGTGCTTTTTCCTCTTCTACTTTTTCAGTTAAACTTTAATTATTTATTATATTTGTGTGTAAATAAATTAGAGTTTCACATTTTTATTAGTTAAATGATGCGGATCGTAAAGTTCTTTTAAATGTTTCTCTACAAATCAGGATTAAGCGTTAAAATTTAATAGTTAATAAATTAAAAGAATACTGGCTACGCTTGCAATAGGATCTTAAGGGTTTTCGACAAAATCGGGGAACCTGGAATTATGAATATTGTAATCCACACTATTTTGTAAAAGTTTTTCAAGACAATATTAAAAATAGAACGCTTGCATATCTGCCCACTGTGTGCAACATTTGCTCTGGCTTTACTCTGAGGCCCTAGTAAATACCAAGAGAAACGTTGTGATGCGAATTTTTATGACACGGTGTATCACTGTTGGGGCTGTTTTACCTGAGACCATTTTATAGTTTACAGCCAGAATTCGCAGCTTATGTTTTTTCATTAACATAATTTTAACGGACAAATAAAAAATATGACATCTAAAACAAGCTTTTCGTTTTGCTTTAAAATATATTAAAATTCCTTAAAACATTTTTTTAGCTTAAACAATTCCTCTTAATAAAGTCATACATAAATATTTTATTCTAAAATAATCTGCTAAAATACAATATGAAAAAAAATTCCAACAATAAATGAAGAAAATAAACCAAATGGAATGCGAAAAAAAAATCCTAAGCCACCACAGCAAAATATTTATAAAACGAGATAATTTTGTACAATCTTGTCAAGACAATAAAAGTTAAAAAAAAAAAAATAAAAATACTACACACTCAACAGGTAGAACGAAAGAATGAAATCCAATACAATTCACAGACACAAAATACCCAAAAAGAAAAAAAAATTTAAGTGCCAAACAGGCAGCCAAGTGTCGCTCTTAAAGGATTCCTGATATATTATAATAATGCATGGATAAAAACAAAATTAAACCCAAGCAACTACAACGAAATATGTGAAAAGCATGAAATGCCATTAACACAAAAATCCATTAACAATCCCATTGATTCCCATTTAGGACTGCAGGAACACAAGTTGGTCGCAATCAGAAAAGAATTCATAAAATACGTAAAAATTCCTGAACAATTAAAACGATCAGGTAGGTTTACACACACACACACACACTCACACGTGTGGTAGTAAAAAGAAAGAAACAGCAACAACAAAGCCAACAATTAGTAGGACGAGCCTTAACATAATCAAACATAAATTCACTCTGAGACAAAGAGATCACTTTTATAATTGTAAACGAGGCGATAAGAGAAAGTGTTCTTTTAGGAAATAAAAATTGATCAAAACGCCACACTGGGGATAACCATGATTCTTTGTTTCGCCTGCCCGTTTACACAAAATAAACTGGAAATAAATTTGTATGGAATTTAAGTGCCACTGATTTCTTTTGTAAACACAAAATTCTAGTGGCCACGCCAATAACTACATTTAGCGTTGGGTTCTTTGCAGTTGAGCACAAGTATCCTTTAGCTAATTATAAAATTCAGTATATTATGCCATGCATGTGGTTATGTGCGAGCCATTAATAAAGAACAAGCAATTGTCTAAATTTGTATTTTTTTTTGTATTTTATTTGCTCTCCAAATATTTATCTCATTTTGACAGAGATTAATTTATTTGTTTCCCCATGTTTATTGCAACTTTAATAAACTTTTATATAATATTATTTTTGGGGTGGGTAAACGTTAGAGTTATTCACTCGAATAATATTTATTCGATTTATCGACAAGTTCTATTCGTTTAATATTCTACAAGAGAAAAACTTCAGATATGCTGTTAAAATTAATGCGACTCAATTCAGTTGGTGAAAAGAAATTTTTTTTTGTATTTCGGACTTTCAGTACTACTGCTGACTTCAGTAGCATTAAAGACTCTATAATATATATATATATATATATATATATATATATATATGTATATATTATAGAGTCTTTGGTAGTATAGACCAGATTTTCGTAATGAAAATTGGACTATTACATATTTTTTTGGGAATTGTCGTTTTAACTCTTTAACTTTTATTTTCGTGCTGATTCTTTTTTCCCAAAAGTTATTTATTAAAATTTCAAAGTGATCAATTGAGGGGTTTTAGCTAGTTTCTATGCGCATTTCACTGGGGCTAATGCAGATCATCAGGGAACCTTTACCCAACATTTCTTAGAATAACTAGAGCTGTTTATTTTAAACTTCCACATTAATAAATGTGCAATGAACAAACATCAAAGTCATAACAAGAACTCACTGATCACTTTGAAAATTGGACCAAAAAGCTCATAAAATTGTGCTTTTTCGACACCAATTCTACCAACAAAAAAAAAAACTTTTGAGCTAAAATAAATCCACCAATTCTTTAATTAAGTTCGTTCGCATACACATCAATTTCTTCTTTTTTGCCCTACTAATTTCCTTAACATAGAAATTAAAAACAACTCTTTGCCGTAAAAGTTTTGACCAATTACCTCAAACATTTCGTCAATATCACCATCCGAATCAGTTGATGGCATTTCCATCTCTGAAATCTCTTGAAACTCTGCCACTAGATTTGTTATTTACCTGGAAAAATTGAATCGATTTTTATTACAGTTTTTCATGTAACGAAATTTCAATTAATTAAAAATTAATTCCATTGTTTATAGGAAAAAGCCACAATAATAATAAATTAAACTTTTCCAAATTTAAAAATCCAAAATAATAATAGATGCAACTTTTTTCAAATTTTGTTTTCACAAATTCGATTTCTGACTGGGAAACCAAATTGTAGGCTGCAACTGTAACGTAAATCCATCTTGCAAAACGCTCTCCCAAATTATAATTCTTTTCCTTTTAATTTACGGTGATTTTTGCATTAATTGTTGTTGCTGATTTTCTGCTTGCAGTTTTTGTTTGTGTACTTGTGTGTGCACAAGTTGCAACACTCTTATTTGTTTTTGAGGGTGGAACGGAATTGTTTACAAATCAAAGTAAATATTTACAAACAAAGAGCGACAGAGAGTGACATGTCCGAGCAATATTTGTTGGTAATATTTCATTGCAGCCTGATTGAAATGACAAAGAAAACTTTTATTTGTGGCAAAAAAAAGAGAAAGAAAAAGTTGCGGAAATATTACGGCCAGCGTAAGGAAAGGGCAGGAATTTGCAAAGCAACCATCAATTTTCAGTGGACACCGCTCGTGTTACACTTTGAAATGTTGCCACAATTCAAAGGAAAAAAGCATGGAAACTTATTAAAAAGATTATGAAAATTGCTTTTTTATGGACCCTCAGGGACTTTTTTTGTCCCTGTTGATAATGACTTTGCATGCCAGGGTGGTTGTTGGTTAATTGTAATTGAAAATGATTTCTTATCAACTGCCGTTTGGTTGTAAACCGTAATGGATTTTCGAAATAATTTAGTTTCTTTGTGCAAAGACCCGCAATTGCCAAACAATTAAAGTGTAATAAATTTTATTAAAACGAAAATCAATTTTGTAGTTTCGTTATTTTTTTGTTTTTTTTTTTGTTTGTTTACTTTTATTTTTATTTATCTAACCTTTCAAACAGAAATCAAATAGAAGAAAAATTACCACAAAATGTGTTTTGTGTTGTCGTTGGTGCGAGAATTGCCATGATTTTATTTCACATTGTTTTTTTTTGTTGCTGTTTTAGTTTTTCTAAAAATTAAATTGCAATAACTCATGGCAGAGCACAGTTGCAATTGAGGTTGCATATAGAACGAAATGGCAGAGGTGTAACCCAATGAATATATCAACTGATTTTTCATTCGGAGTGTTCAAGCCTTAAGTTTTTATTAACCCTGGATGGTTACTCTTCAATTCTGCACATGAAGATTGCCTTTCGTTGAGTCGACGAACGGTTTTTAAAAATAGTTCTAGCGGAACAATTTTTAAAGTTAAAAATAAACAAAAATATTTTAAATTAATTTTTTTTATTAAAACAATAAAATATATGACAAAATTTTTTTATCCTTTAAAATTCGATACGAATTTGAGCTAAATAAAAAGGTAAATGAGCTTCATCGATTCTACGAACAGTAACCATCCAGGGTTAATTATCTTTGAGAAGTATCGTTAAATGTATAGAAACTAATT
The DNA here is from genome assembly GCA_963675445.1 of Linnaemya vulpina. Classification (NCBI taxonomy): domain Eukaryota; kingdom Metazoa; phylum Arthropoda; class Insecta; order Diptera; family Tachinidae; genus Linnaemya; species Linnaemya vulpina. Next base: position 15,501,392 of record OY776277.1, on the reverse strand, counting down.
TGAAGAGATATAAGGAGTTGTTAAAGTGATTTTATTATTAGTCCCAAGGTTGTGATATATTTTGGCTGTAATTTAGTAAATCACGTAGCGTTAGTGATGTTTATATCGTAAGCAAAAACAAAACAAAAAAACGTGTAAAAATATAACTTTATTTTTCATACAGTGGATTTCAAATCTACTTCCCACTGAGGTAGAGACTTGTTATTTGATGTGTATCTCAGAAGTTCGATGAGGAAATTGGAAAAACAGTGGCGAATAGAAATAAATAAATTGAACAGAAGGAAACGAAATATTTTTAGAAACATCTTTTCAAATCAGATATAATAAAAATCTGTAAAGACTCTAAACAGAAATACTTGTTTGTTTTAACAATTAATAGACTTGTTTGAGTTTTGAGGTTTTTTATATTAATATTTTATATTCGATTTTATAGAATAATTGTTCAATTTTATTGATTTTTATTCGATAACACATGATAAATATTGAAAAGCACAAGGCGAAGTCAACATCAGCTGCAACTATTCAACTCACACAGCAGAGCGGTTCAGCTGTTTTCGAAGACTGCTGCACTTTCATCATCATTATTACCATTTCTATTTGCACCAGTTTTATTATGAAAAAGCATACGAGAACTGTATCAAACCGATCGTAACACTCTTGTATTAAGTTCTTGTATTGCCCACACTAATCTGTATGTATGTATGTATGTGTGTGTATGTGTGTGTGTGCGTGTGTGGGTGTGTAAGTATGTGATCAAACTGATGGCGTTCTAAAGGCTTCTACTTAGATTTCCTGTGCATTTCAACCGATTGAAAGATTTCAAGGAAATTTAAACTTAAGAAAAAATTATTTTTAAATTGCTGTTCTTAAATAACTTTTAAACGGTCTTACCGATCTATTCTAGAAAATAATCAGCTCTCCAGATTGAAAAAATTACTTCGGCCTCTGCAAATCGGGTCGAAATCGATTAGTCAATTTGTGAGACATTGTGAGCGTTAATAAATTCGAAACAAAATATTTTTTTTTAAACTCCGAGTTATATATTCAATCAGTTAGTGTTCTCGATTCTTTAATAGTAACCGAAAAGTATTCAATCATCACTTACCACATGGGAATCGGGATTTTGAAATTAAAATAGTAGGGTCTTAGAGTGAAAACGCATAGAAGAGCCCTAAAACCGGGTTACGACAGTTTTGTGGTTAAAATTAGCGGGAAGTTACACAGATGGCCTTTAGGGTCCACCGTTTTCCATATATTTTTTAAATTGTTTCCCTTATTGTATTTTTTTAATTACTTATTTTTTTATTTATTTTTCAGTTTTGAAAGAAGGCATTGAAATTTATTTATTATTATTTTAATATTTTATAATAAAGTAATAAAACAATAAAATAAGTGGAATTATATACATGTTTTCATTACCTCAGAACTACATTAACAACTTTAGATAAAACTTTCATTGTCAAATTTTAATTGTTCTAAGAAATTAAAAAGTAATAGTTTCCTTTGATTAATCAACTCTTTTACAATTCTGCATTTCGAGAAAATGCAATTGAAATAACATTTTCATGTTGAGTCTCTGCGGCATACGCTGGAGGCTACTTTAAAACAAAAGTAAAATATAATAATAAATCATGGAATTGAATAGAAATACTTACTACCGTTTTGCCATTTAAAGTGTAAAATAAAAACAAAAGACGCTCGAAGAAATAAATATAATAATTCTACCACCCCCAGAGATTCTGTTGTGATTGTGTCTTATAAAAGAATCAACGTGATGTTTGTGTGTGAACTTTTCACATTTTTGTTTCCAATATTTTATTAAATCAGACTAAATGTTTTGATTTTAAAGTCGAGCTGTCTTAGAATTTTGAATTGAATCAGTTTGAATGATTGTACGTGATCGAAGTGGGTGTTAAAATTAAAAAATATTTGACATGGTCATATTTATTTTATTATCAATTTAACACTTTAACATTTTGATTGAAGTTTTTCGGAAATTCTGAGCGGCACAAAAATATAAGAATAATGAATATGCAATTGCTGAGACTGAAATTAAAATTTTTTGTTAAAATTATAACGGATGTGAGGGCAGTTTGAATAACTGGCCCGCTGGCAGTGAGGGTTGCCAGGCGGTTTGATTTTTCAATCCTTTTTAAGGATCATACATTGAAAACAATAAATTATAATATTATCGATGATCAGTGGGAACAAAATCCATTTTTTCGGATCAATTCCTGAATAAATCTTAGGAGAAACCACAAGGTCCAACAAAATCGTGCGGGTATAGGAAGTGGATACGGTTACTCACAAATCAAAGAGTTATTAATTGTCCCTTATCTGCACAAAAATAAGAACGAAGTTCTTTAAATTTTATTCATGTCATACTGGACCAAACTGCAAAATATAACAAAATACTGGTGGTACTGCAGGGGGCGATGGGTACCTCCCACAAAACAATGCCGAATTTTCTCATATCTGCAGAGCTACAACCGCATGGGCAGACGGCTAAGCCCACAGAGAGTCATTCCAAATAAATTAACGACAACTTTTGAAATTATGCAACGCAATTTTTGGAAATGAGTCACGCGTGCTTAGTACGTGACTTATGCTTGAGTCGCAAATCACGGCATTGGCTCATCTCTTATAAAAAACATAAAATAATTACAACAACAACTCTACTTAATTGGTAGCAGAAGTCGGGAAACTCGTTTTTTTATTCGTAAACTCAAAGCATGCGTTTCTTATTAATTCTGCATAACTTTTGAGACGCACCTCTGCGCAACAAAATTTTTTCCAAGCGATCACATTAAATTGTGTGCAATGCTTTTTCGAGAACGCTGGTGGGCTTTGTGAGCTCCCTATTTGCACTGATTTCGCTAGTTTACATAATCGCCTAATTGAAAATGGGACTCGTCAATAAAAATAATTTTGTTGAAAAATGTGTTGTTTTCGTTCAGCCAATTTACAAACTTTCGACTTAAATAAGGATCAGCGGGCATTCCATAGTTAAAATTTTCAAACTTTTTACTAAATAAATATCAAAGGATGACAGCTTAGTTCTTGACATTTCAGCATATGACAGTCAATTTACTTTCTAACCTTAAATTTGCCCACCCTGTAGTAAAACGACGGCGAAGCACGCCTTTTGCGTTTTTCAAACCGTGAGTGATTTGAAAATGCTGCGTTTTTCACAACACACAAAGAACTTATCGAAACGCCAATGTCTGGCGAAGTATAAAAACAAGTAGAAGAGCTCATAAAATTTAATCATTAAAAATAACGAAAAAGAAACCATCACGTTATTTCTATGAGTTATAATTATCGTTGCCCCAGAACAAATTATAACCGCGAGTGAAAACATTTTTAAATTTAGAAAATGGTTTTAAATTTTATTTGTAATTTGCTGTTGTTCAAAGTACGAGAATATCAAGTGACTAATTGCAAATATATTTATTTTCATATTATTTAAATACCGCTTCCCTGCTTATTTTATCAGTAGTGTGCAAATAGAGACTCTCGTACTTCAAACAGAGTTTGTTTTTGTAGCCAATTCAAAAAAGGTAACAATTATCTTGGCTGGAACATTTTCATGGAATAATTTTTATTTTTAGACAATTTCAACAGCGGAATGGTATTCTACTCATGATTAACTTTTTATAACTTTATATTATTTAAACAAGTGTAATATAATTAAGTGTCTGTCATGTTTTCAAGTTTTGGGTTTTTTTTTGCCTATTTGCACAGTGGGTTAGAAAGAGAAAATAAAGGAAGTATATATAAAAGGGCCCGCAATAAAAATGTGTTATTTGTTTACTTCAGAAGAAAATATAAATAATATGAGACCAGCAGTTCTTCTTAATATTAGCGATTGTTATTGTTTTTTTTCAGTTCTCATTTATTAGGTCCGTTCCAATAAAATACAGCAATTGAGAAGAATTTAATATCGATAAAAAAATATGTCGCATAGAAAAGTACTCCATCTGTAAATTCTGTAAAATCACGTATTTTCAGCCAATCATTTCAGCTCTAATACAACTCTAATAAACTGAAGAAATGAGTTTTTAATTAAAAAAAATTAGAAAGTTTAGTTTAAGGTGACAAAAAAAGGGATTAATATTTTAAATTTATTTACTAATTAATCAGCTTTCAATCAGCGTACAGAATGTAGTAAAGTATAGCACCCTCCTTCGTCGGTACCTTCAGCAAAAAATTCATCGGCGATGAAAAAACTGAAAATATTTTTTGACACAGTGCATCGGATATGTAGGGGTCATCCCCTGAGTGCTAGTCCAAAACAAAAAAAAAAGAGTTACCGAAATTTTATATATAGGGTGTTTTTTATAGAGTGATACAACTTTGAGTTGACATCCCTGCTTTATTTGACCACCCATTTAACAGCTGATAGTTGCTTTTTGTTTAGTTTGCTTGGACATTTTATTGTGGATCGTCTCACACCAGAGAGCAACGCGTGCAAATTGTAGAAATTTTTAATCAAAATAATGGTTCTGTGCGTCAAACCTATCCGTGCACTTCGTCCATTGAAAATTTTATTTTCCAATGAAGCCCATTTTTGGTTAAAAGGGTACGTAAATAAACAGAATTGTCGCATTTGGAGTGAGGAGAATCCACAAGCTTTTGTCGAAACACCATCTACATCCACAGAAAATTACTGTTTGGTGCGCTTAATGGGCTGGCGGAGTCATTGGCCCATATGTCTTCAAAAACGATGATGGTCAGAATGTTACTGTTTGTGAAAATTGGTGTTACAGATTGCGCCTTGTACGCGCCAGCCGTGGCGGCCACATGGCCAAATTCATATTTAAACATTAATGTCATAAAATTTTCTATCTAATAAAGACCGTTTCATTGATATCCAAAATATATTAATATGATTTAAACTTGTATCACTCTATAAAAACACCCTTCGTTACGAATTATTATTCTGTCTTATCCCTGATTTCTTTTTAATTTTAAAATCCCAACGAGCCAATCGGGATGTGCATTCATTGAAAACGAATAAAAAATTTAAAACTTATTTCTGTTATCGTATTGTAATCGGAAAGTGCGTGTTTGCCAAACCGCTTGAATAGTTTGTGGGGCCCATAACAGTTGTCATTTATTGAGTCAATGAAGTATCACTTATTGTCTCAATTTGAACTTTCATTTACAAGATTCAATCCTACAACGAAACATACAAATTCTGCCGCTTTTATGTTTACCTGCGATGGCACAACATTTTCCAATCTGATTCCCAGCGAATGTGAATAAAATCGAATCAATTTATTCAAAGATTATTTTTACAACTTCAAACACTGAATGTAAACGTTATCATTTTAATTAAATTAACATCAATTACGGCAGTTTTTAATATGAAATAATATTTTTAATAACAAAGAAAATCCCAAATTATTAATAATAAGTTGAAAGAGTAACTAAAATTTAACCCTCATCATTTAAATTAATATTCAGTTTTATGACTACGATTATGTGCATACGGAATACCCGTCAGTGGTCTGCATGTGGAATTTATTAAACATTTTATTTGTTGTCTTTTTTTCCATTCCAAAATATGTAAATAAAAAGTGATTTTTTTAACTTATGGCAGAATTAAATTTTGGCTTTTCATTGTTCAATTTTGCGAATTTCTCACGCTTTATAAATTCAATATAAAAATAAACAATTTTGTTTGTTAAACATTTGCACACACACAAGCGTGTATGTATGCATGTGTATGTGTATGTGTATGTGTATGTGTTTATACTTTGTAAACGTTGTTTTAGTATTTTTTTAATATAAATTTTGCCTTTATTTTTATCAATGGTTGGCTATTAAATATGTTTCACAAGTTATTTATTATTGATTATTTATTCCCTGTGAAATATTTGCTTAAACTTAGTTTTTTTTTTTCAAAATTAATTCGTGTGTATCAGACGGTTGTTTATGCATGCAGCAGCATGTCTATCAAAACATGTGTCCCAATCGGAAACTAATTATTTATGGGCTCGCACACATATTTTCAGTCACGTTGAATTTCTGTTTAGAAATTTAGCAAAAGTTATGCGATAGTGTTATGAAGACTATTTCCAACCCTGCATTTACACCAGAGAACAACAAATTTATGCTTTGACGAACGAAACACGCTCGCTCATTTACTTCAAAATGAAATGAATGCAAGTTTTGGAATATTTTTTAAAAACTAATAAAATTTGTTATTAAATTATTACTTTTTTGGAAACTGTCGATTGAAACTTTTTAATTTTAAATTCGTGCTGATTCTTTTTTTCCAAAATGTTTTTTTAATGTTCCCTGATAATCTGCATTAGCCCCAGTAAAATGCGCACTCGCAACTGATCACTTTGATTTTTTAATAACATTTTGGGATAGAAGAATCAGCGCGAAATTAAAATTTAAAAAATTAATAATTGTTTATAAACGAATTAAAAATGGAAAGCAGCTTAACTTTTATAAAAACCGAGTGTTAGGCGTACCTATAATATTATTGAAATCTCATTTTCTTGTCAAGTAAAATAATTAAAATTTGATTTGAATAATTCACAGAACATTAAAGAAGTTAATTTTTTGCTTGGATCAATTACTTAATTAGTGGACAGAATTTTTCGGTTTGCAATTTGTAAATATTAATTTTAGAAAATGCACAAAATTTTTTTCGAAATACAGAAAACATTCAAGAAAAGTTGAACAAGAAAAAAATAACAACAATAATAAAGTCCATGAACTTTTGATTAATTTAATTTAATTTAATTATTTTTGTAACTTTTGTTGTTGCAACTGTTATTTTTCATTTTTATTTTTAAGTGGCACGAACCCTCCCAACAATTGTTTTATGTTCTGTTTTGTTTTGTTTTGTTTTCATTTTATATTAATTTATAGCAAATTAACAACTTTAAGTAACATGTGATGCAAAATTATTTCATGGACTTGGTTCTTCACTTTGTTTTGTGTTTTATTGTTGTTTTTATTGTTAAAAAAACAAAAACAAACAAAAGAAATAATAATAAAACAAAAATAAATTTAATTCTTCACTCCACTGTCTGATTATAATCATAAAAATCTGTGTAATTTTTATTTGTCCAACATCATCATCATCATCCTCGTCTGAAATACATTCATTAATTTTATTTAATTAAAATTTTCATTGTTGTTATTATTCTTTTTTTTTGCCAAGTGCAGCGCAATAAGTCAAAGTCTTTAAAATTTGTACAAATTAAGAAAAGGAAACATTAAAAATCTGGTTATTTGTGGAATTATTTGATTTGCTGGCGGTTTAATTGTTAGAATAAAAAGTATTTGACTGGAATTTTTTTTTTCGGTGGAGCCATAAATATTTCGTAAAAAAATTTATCAAATTTATTTGATTTATTCTGCGAATTTATTTGAATTTTATTTTATTTGCTTCGCCTAAGCCGGGGTGTATGTGCCTGAATTTTTTTTTTCATACATTTCAAGGATTTCCAACACCGTTTAAAATGTTTTTGTGTCAGCATGTGTACGATGGTTGGCGGACTACTGGAGGCCATGCATGAGGCACGTTTTCTGCTCACAACCAAAAGTGTGTCCCGCATCTTATTTCCAGGCTACCACGGCAGCACACTTTTGAATAGCATGTAAAGGGTCTTCCAACAGGGACTTCTGGAATTTAAAGGATGATAATGGCCAGTTTGTTGAGGCGACAGCTGGTAAATCAGTTGTCATTTACTCAGTCTGTTTTGCCAAATCACCACGCACGGGTGTAACATTCAACAACACGGGCAAATAATAAAATTTTTTTGTCAAAATGGATGTTCTGTTCGGGCAATGTACCGCGACCACTTTACAGTCACTAAACGGTCGCCCTACTAAGAGATTTATCCGCAAAGTTGGAGTCCACTGCTTCCGTAAGTGATAAGCCCACAACTGTACGGAAAACGTTGAAGGTTTCTGTGAGAGCGTGCAGGAGATTCCAAGACAGTCGATTTTGTTTTGTTCCACGGCCTACAACTTGGCAAATTGTACGTCATGACTTGGGCCTAAGTCCGTAAAAAATTCAAGTGGGCTTGAAGGCAAACGACCTTAGACAACGACGTGTGTTGGCTGCTGGCAACTGATGCCAATTTTCAGCGAATAATCATCTTTAGAGATGAGGCCCGTTGTTGGATGAATGGGTGCGTGAACAAGGAAACCTGTTAAATTTGGGACCATACAAATCCTCAAGAGATCCCAGAGCGTTCAAGGCATTTCGAAAAGATCACTGATTGCTGTGGGTTTCGAGCTCTCGGCAATTTTATTCCCATTCCGTGTTTTGTTGAGAACGAAGTTGGCCAGGGTAATCAAAGGCGAGTGCTGATTTCCAATACCCTTGATATTCTGCATGAGAGCACGGTGTTCTCATGTGGATTAATGAGAGCTGGTCTTCGAGGTTATGCGATTTCACACCGTTAGACTTTTCCTTGTGGGGTTTTCTTAAGCCACTGATGCATGCGAACAAACCACAAATCACAGCGAGACTCAAAGCCAACATGATTCTCGAAATCGGTTCAATTCAGTCCTACTTTATCTGCCAGATTCTTGGAAAGTTGGACATTTTGGATGTGCTCCACCCAGAGAAGGCCTGACGCAGATTTGAACGATGTTATTTTTCGCACACAATGGCAACAACAGATCCTTCAAACGCTTAAACATTTTCTCATACAAATTTTTATTTAAATTTAACGATAGAAACCGATTAATGCAAAACTCTTTAAAGTTTGGATTCCATTGAGCGTGTTTCTAGTATCGGCCAGGTGTGGCTACTTTTGTATCTTCTTTTCTAAAGGATATTTTGTTCAAGAATAAGCAAATTTTATTAAAATAATTTGCGTGTTTCTTTCCAATACGGGACCGCCCTCGTTATTGTTAAAATGTCTGACAACAAGGATTTATATTTCAATTAAAAAATTCTGGCCCCAAAATGAAAACAAAAAAGCAAATGACATCAGCCTTTAAGATCACCTATGAGAGCACAATATTGCAGAGATCTCATCACAAACACTCAGAATCCAACAGATGTATTTATGTATGTGATGTACATGTGCATATATGTACATACATACATACATACATACATAAGCACATACTTTTGTATAATAAAATGAAAAAAAAAATATGTATCAAAAATTGTATGAACGTAATAAAATGAAAAACAAAGATGAAGTAGAAGGCTCCACCTCCAATAAGAATGAGAAGAATTGAATGCAACAAATCAGAAGACAGCACGAAAGCGATGAGAAAAATGAATGGATGAATGAATGAACGCACTGTCAACAAATTGTGCATTTTTCTTTTCTTGTTAATTACATATTTTTTTTTTTATTAGCAACAGGCAGAAGCAACACAAAACTTATGGAGAACGGAGGTGTGTTTCTTACTTTTTCAATATCATTAAGAGAAACGAACAACCGTGTAAATGGAAAAAAGATGTTTGTCAAAGCGTGGCTGCTATTTGTTATTGTAAAGGGTTAGCCATTTGTCGGTTTCACAGGTAAACTGAAATGAAACACACAGAAAATAATCCTGTTATTTTGATGCAACTTGTACGAAGAGGGATTTTTGGAAACTTTCTTTTTGGCAACTCTGTTTTTGGCAGCTCAGCTGTTTTCGTTACTGTAAACATGATCAGTTTGGTCCAGACTCTAGAATTTAAACATGAATCGACTTACAAACGAACAACGTCTACCGATTCTTCAATTAATGAACGATTATGGAATTTTTCAAATCAAAACTCATGCGCGGTTAAGAATTTGTTCAGCGTAGTGCTACGTATACTAACGATAGTTTCAAAATGTCGAAAAGATAACATGTTGTTATCGATATCTTATTTTCTAAATTTCTCAGTCTGTTTGTAAGAAATATTAAAAGTTTTGGCCACTCCTGCGATATTTTTGTCAAGTGAGTTGGCACGTTTTCACACTAAGAGGACGATATCTACGCCTATTGTTCAATTCCGAATTCCGATTACAAAAATCGAAATATATATGAGTTTGCATCACTGCAAGGTTTTTCCTTAATCGGGATTTAATTCGTTGTTGTATTCAATTATGGAAATTAATTATAATTTTTAGTAAAATGTGATACTTTAATAGAAAAATTAGTAGATGTTCTTAAAATAAATTTATGAGTAGGACCAGCACTCAGGGGATGACCCCTACATATGCAGTGCATTGCGCTGGAATTGGGAAAGTAGGGGATAGTGTTAAAAGAACAGATGATAGAAAATTTGTTTTAGCTGTTTTTACTTTTTACTTCGCCGCTGAATTTTTCGCTACAGGTACCGATGAAGGTGGGTACTGTATTGTGCTCTTTTAGTACATGACGGTGTCAATCACTGTCGGTAATGCTCAGCGACCAGTGCTATGCCTTCGTCATTGAGACAAGCCGGCAACAACTAACACAATCCTGCAATAATGCAGATCAGAAAAATTCGACACCATATTCATGACTGAGTGCGGTGTCGAACTCGGGACCTAAGGCAACGTTGATATAAGATCATATACTTTCAATAAAGTGATCGAAATAAGGAACTAAATACGGACTAAAAATTCGTCTCTATTTGTAAGACATCCACTGATTTGTTGTGATTCGAGACTATTCGATTTGGTCCTCTTACAATTTTTCTTGTGGGGTTTTCTTAAGTCGCTGATGTACAAGAATAATTCAATATAACACACAAAATCGGTTCAATTTTGCCTGATTTATGCGTCAGAATCCTTTAAAATTTAACATTTTGAATGTGGTCCATCCAGAGAAGCCGTGCTGTCATTTTTTTTAACAAACAGTGCAGAACACACAACCTTGACACTTTATATTGTGTGAGAGTGATCTCTCTCTCTTTCTTTCTCACTAAAATCTAAAATTGACTGCAGCAAAAGTTTCATCGTGTGGACGAGGTTTAAAAAAGTCAATGCACTCCGAAAAAATTCACTGTTTGGTGTCGATTGTACGACGGAGGTAGGGACACTATTCTAAATGGCGAGCGCTACCAAGCAATGATTATAAATTCTTTTTTTTTCCCAAAATGAATAAGCTTCACTTGGCTGACTTGTGCTTTCAACAAAAAGGAGCCACACGCCATGCAGCGCACGAAACAATAACCCAATTGAGAAACGAGTTCGGCGTAAAAGTTTTTTTTCGCGTGTATGTCCAGTCAATTAGCCGCCTTAACACTGTGATTGCGTGCGTGTCTGTAGGAACATGCTAGTGACGCTAAAATTGGACCTAGTGTACGAACCATTTTAGGCATGCTCGTGGTCAATATTTGCTTGAAACCATCTTCAAACACTGAATTATGTAGATCGTTCTATCGACTCACATAAAGATTTCATAAATTTTTCTAAATTTTATGTATGGTTTTCTTAAATCAAATCCCAAAGCTCTTGAAAAATCACCCGTTATTTGTAAATTTTACGGATTGGAACTCAGGAACTTGAAATAGCTGATCTTGGTTGATGTATTGACTTATTTTTCTGTCCCCAATAGCGAAACTCCCCAGTGTGCTTGATTTTTCCATGGAACAGGTTGGTTTTTTCATACACAAAAATATTCAATTCAAACAAAATGGCGCATCGTGTTGAAAATGATTCAGTTCTCAGCTGCTTTGGGGGTCAACTCAACAACTCATAATTTTTGATTTGATTGTCTTACGAAATGACTTTCAAATGAAAAAAAAAAAAGAATCTCAAAAATATCTTATGATTTCACTTACCCTACTTTGTTGTGGATGTTGTTGTTGTTGTTGCTGCAGATGCTGTTGATTGCGCTGCTGTTCTAGCTGATGTAATCGCTGCTGCACTGCTAAATGAGGTTGAGTTTGTTGTTGCTGCTGTTGTTGTCTTAATAGACTGCCAGTGTTGGTAGTGACAGGAGATGGCGCGGGTGTCAGTATTTGCTGGGGATGCTGTAACGTTTGTTGGTGCTGGTTGTGTTGTAAAATCTTATGACTATGTTGTGGTTGTTGTTGTTGTAAATGTTGTCGTGATTGTGGATGCTGATGCTGCTGCTGTTGTTGTTGGTGTTGTTGTTGCTGTAGTTGCATGCATGAGACATGTGTTTGTGATTGTTGCAACAATTGATGACTTTGATTTGAATAATAATTCATTGAGGGTAAAGGAGAGATCGTTGTTGTTGTTGCTGCTGCTGCTGCCGCAGATAACAACTGTGCTTGTGTCTGTTGCTGGTGTTGCGACGTTGTATAATTTTGGTATTGTACTTGTTGCATACATTGTTGCTGTTGCTGTTGCATTAACTGCGTTTGGTATTGGTTTTGATTACGATTCGTATCTTGCACCCAATTTGACACACGTATTTGTTGTTGCTGCTGTTGCAACATATTGTTAACAACAACATTTTCATTATTGCTATTGTTGTTGTTGTTGCTATTGCAGCTACTATTATAATAATAATAATTTTTATTATTATTAATATTTTGCATTTTGGTTTAGATTTTTTTCTGAAAATGGAGGAAATAAAAGTCAAGTTAAAGTTACACAAAAATAAGTCGTTGAAAAAAAATGCTGTTCGATTTTTGTAAATGTTGTATGGCAAATATTTATTCGGCCAATTGCTAGCGCTGCGGCATGTGGTTAATTCTTGAAATAAGTTATTTCCCAACCTTTACAGACATAGAAATCTCAGGTTAAGTTGTTATATATTTTAGTCGTACTGCATATGCCCGTAGTTTAGATTTTAAAGATTTTTTATTTCGATACTTCAACACAAATTATGACTCAAATAAAAATTAGCCACTAAATTCAAGATCACTTCTTTTCATAGTCGATTTCTAAGATGTCCCGAATCTTATTTACTCTTCACCGATGTACGCGAGTTACTTTGGTGCATCAAAAAAGTTTCAATTGTCCAACCCTGAAATAGTCTTTTTAGTTTTGTTTGATTTTGAATACGAATTGAAATTTTCCTGAATTATAAAAACGGTTTGATTGATCAAAAAAACAATTAGTTTTAGCTGGTAACTTTTATATATCAACAAGTTAAATTTTTCAGCGCTGGAACCGCATTTTAAGTTTTGCTGATTTTCAATAGGAATCTATTTAAGAGTAGCTTTTCCGGAAGGATCTGAAAACCGATTACAGTTAGAGACAGACGTTCATCTCTTATTTGACGGTCATCGCTTGTTCGATTCAAGACTCAAGTTTGCAGATTCTTCGGAGGCTTCCGAAACCGATTTCACTTAGAAACCGACGTCACTCCTTATTTGACTTTCCTTATTTGACAATCACTCCTTATTTGACAACCCTACAAGGCAAATTAATTTACTTTATGCCATCGTCCGTTCTGTGAGACCAGATATGCAATAGAGAACGTGTATGTCTTACGTCTTCGTACTATTTCCACAATTTTTCTCTTCTTTCCCATGGGAAACATATTTTTCGATTTACGTAGGCTAAGAGGCTCTACCCACCACCCTATACTTCAGTTAATTTGGCAGGTTGCTGGTTTTCTTAGCAGCAAAAGAGAAAGAGTTCTAGCCCACTTGGGTCCAATATGAACCCTTTGTGTCAAATTCTTCTGCTCGGAAACTGCTACACTTAATTTAAGTAACATTCCGCTTGTCGAACTTTGAGAAATTAAAATAAATAATTCTCGGCAGCAACAGCCAAAAAGCCTTAATGAAATGCGAACCCAAAATTTAAATCGTTTACTGTCGCTCCTAGGATGTGCCTCAATATCTTTTTATCGCAAAATATATTTAAACAAAAACTAAATTTTGGAATTTGTTTTAAATTTAGTTTTGTTTTGACAGAACGATATCGAGTGCCATCGTGGGACAGGCAGTCGTACTTCAGGCTCTTTCAAATCCCGTAGAAAGGCCCACATACAATAAAATAATTTGCCAACTGTTTCAGATGTGTCTTCTATGACAAAGCAAAATGGAAATTCTCCAACATCAAAAACAAAAAATATTTCGTAGGCAAATTGTAAAAGTGAAAAGTTCAATGAACCGCTACAACCAAACAAAAATTAAAAATCAAGTGTTTATCCGTACTACGCAACGGATTGTTTCGCTCAATCTGTAGTCAGTCATAACACACCTTTTTTACAATCTTAATAAATTAATTTAAATTCAAAGTCGAGCTACTTAAACGCATAATTTAATATTTTGAGTTAATTAAATTCAAAATAGTTTTACAAGTTGAACGTTTCTTTGGTCATAGATAAATAAGTGGCGATGCGATATCTCACTGATATTCAAATTGTATGTCATTGGGAATAACTCACACACACACACACACACGCTGTCGCAGAAAACTTGCAGCGATTGCACAGACTGGGAGATAATCAAATTGGCTACAATGACGTTATGCTAATTATTACGTTTGTATTACGCATTTCTTGCAGCCGCTTGCACGTTCCCATACAAACTGTCTTTATTGTGTGTGCGTGTGTGTGTGTCTTTTATTAAATTATCGTGCGTAAATGAATGTCGTTGTGGTTTTGAAATTTCACATTAAAAATATTTTTATATAAAAATAATGTCTACGCAAAATGATCAATGACTCATCTTAATTGTTTGTTAATAAAAGAAATTTCTAAATCTGAAAATAATTAAATGCAGATTTTGCATGTGTGTGCGTGTGGCAAAGACAGAGAGAGAGAGAGAGAGAGAGAGAGGAAGAGCAATAAAACGTATTGTGTGGTTTGGAAATTGCTAAAAATGCATTATGTTGGTGTGATCAGTTCAAGTGGTTTGCGCCGATCCATTATTTTTATAGAATTAGAAACGAATAGGACCAACACTTAGGGGACGAAGAAAAACGAAGCATATCCAGCCTTTTCAGCCCGAAAAAGCTTAAACGACATGTCGATAATTTGCATCATCTTGAAAAATATATAAGTCGTGTCAAATACAGTAACAGAAATATTGCAAAAGAAATTTTAGTTTAAATGCATTTTTAATTAAAAATTCTATTTTTTATCGGTTAAGCTAAAATTCTATTTTTTAAGTAGAGCAAAACTGATGAATATCATGGAAAGAGTTAAAGAACAGGCATTCGATACGATTCGAAATTTTAAAATATTTCCATATAACCTCTATTGAAATATTTCGTAATTTCGTTCGATAGCGAGTGCTGTAATTTGCCCCCAGTATTGCCAAAGATAATGATTATTAGATCCAAAATAATTTTATTAAATTATCGGGCATAACATTAAAAATGTCTTAAAATATCTTGGCCGCTCCAAACATGTGCTGTTTTATAGGACATACACTCCGCTACTTTTCTGTGCAACCGATCGATATTAAGCGATCACTTCGACTTAAATTAAGAATAATCAAAAACAATTTTATTCCGAGTTCCATTATTCCAATGGAAATCTAAGACACGTAACTGCTTATTATTTGCTTTATGGTCAACGCAGTAAATAGTTTAAAAACCAGCTGAAATGACTTTTGTAAGTTTCGACTAATGTGACGCTGCACAGTGGGGTATTAAGAAAAAATTGTTCTGCCTCTTCTATATGGTTAGTCCGATTGTGTAACAAAACTCTATGGGGTTGTTGCCAAGTTTCTATTTTATAGCCAGGACACTCCAAACTTGGGCACCTCTAGATTTTGTGCAGTATTATAAAAGATTTGTATCTTCCAGATTTAAGAAATTAGTCGATTTTTAATTCATCAATTTTATATAAAAGTATGTTTCAAACGGACTTCAGTGTACTTTATAAATTATTATAAATTATAATGCAAACTGTTCCATGCCTGAAATAAGGCGCAGGAAATACTTATTTGGCTGGCACACATTTGAAAGAATGCTTTCGTAATAAAAAACTAAAGTTGATTTTTTTTCTACAAAAGAGTGCAACATTTCTTACACTTTTTAGTAGATAATGGCCACACTCTGTCATTTGAAAATAACGAATTCATTCGAAATTTATCCATCATCCCTTAAGAAAAACTATTTCTATTTTAAAACTCCTCTAGACTGTTACTTTTTAGAAAATAATTTAAAAAAGGCAACATTTCTTCGAGAAAAGAAAACGCCATAAGTTTCTAAAATTTACTTTTTGTTGCTCACGCATGAAGCAGTCGTCTTTGTAGCAAAATCAGCGGGTTAAAAATTTTTCATATAAAAAATTTTGATATATTCAGGACATTGTCAGCAACAGTGGTGCGAAATATTTCATGGAGCACTAAAAACATTTATGGACATTCAGTTTTGTTCGAAACCTGCCCTCATTTTGAAATTAGTGTTAAACATATTATAAGGAGGATTTGAAAATTGGTAAATTCATCGCTGCTGATTTTTATTGAATGTATTGCGCCAAGTCTGTGGAAACTGCATTTGCTTTGGTTTGCTTGTTTGAAAATATTTCTCTAAAATAAATAAATTTCGTTTTATAATTTTTGAAAGATTTTTTAATTTAAATTTCCTTGCAGTTGGATTAGCAATCAAGAGGTTAACTAATCATAAATGAAAAATTGCGGTTTTCTAACTGCATTCGAATGTAACAGAAGCGTTTGGCTAAATACCCAGCAGCAAATGGTTTTATATCCCGTGCAAATGCTTTAAAAATTAGATTCAAATATTTTTCATACGGCCCCCCAAAGTAAACCAAAACTAATTTTTACTAAAAACAATCATTTTAATTTTTCAAGTCACGCCTTTTTATTTGCGAACAGAGCGTAAACTACACAATTGTGCACACAAACACACACACACATACATCAATATTATACATATTTCTTATAAGATGCAAAGTTTAGTTTAAATTTCAAAATGTCGCAGGTATTTTATAGGTACGACGGTTCTTTTTTTTGTACTCTAAAAAATAAATAAAATAAAACAATGTCTTGCTCTTGATGGCTTATCGGTGTTGTTAATCACTGGGCTTTAAAACAGCAGACGGAACGAAACTATAGTTCTTAGAATTTCACCACTAAAATTAAATAAATTAAAATAATAAACATTTACAAAATTTGGAACAGTGCGGTTTTGTGTTTTCGATTTGTTTTTCAACAAATCGTTGATCATCATGACACACAAAAAAGCCACTTACATTTTTGGCACTTTTGAGAATAATAAATGGCATTATTTTAACACCCACAACTTTTTTCCAAAAAGCATTTATAAAATTATACTTTTTTCTCTCTTTTTTAATTTTTTACTTGTTTAATTACACACATTTGATATATAATTTTCTTTTTTAATTATAGCTTTATTGCATTAATTGTGATTTAAACGAAAAAGGTCGTTGACTCATTCGCCATGATCGGCATCAACATCATCACCACCATTATCATCATGCAGCACTAACAAACTGCACAAATATTACACACACACACAAACACACGGTAAGAAATTATTATTATTATTATTAAATTTTGTTTTGTTTTATTATTATTTTTTTTAATTAAGGATTATTAACGGCTTTCGAATATCTGATTGTTAAACACTTTCCAATTTCACAATTTGTTTGATTTCTTATTTTCTAATTCGTAACTTTTATAACTCAAGGGATTTTGTGTTTTTATTGTCGTGAGTGTTTTTCGTTTTTCTGTTTGTTTTTGTTTTAACTTCCTTACGTTAGCAAGGCCCGCAACATATTAAAATACGAAATGTAAACCGAAATTTGATAAACCTTTTTTTCTGATGTTGTGTGTGCGCCGCGAGTTTAGCGTAGAGTAGAATTTAGTAGTAGTAAGTTAAGTAAACTGAGCTGAAATAATAATAATGTTTGTTTGACTGGCGAAAAATACGAAAAATACAACAACACATTGACGCACCAACACAAACACACACACACACACACATATATATACAATATCATTCTGAGGATTTTGTAGTATTGTAATTTGTATAGTGCGGAAAATATGTTTATGGTCGATTGCTCCAAGAGATTTGGGAGTGTGGGAGGTTTGACATTTGTTAGTCAAACTGACCTGACCTACAGATCGAGTCTGCGATACATCAAGATTATTTAGCATCAGTTTTCAAAATGGAAGAAACACATGAGACTGTAACCTTAATCTTTCCAAAATATTAAATATGTATGTATTTGTTTTAATAAGATGACTCGAGGAGAGTTTTCATTAGTCTAAATCTAATGATTTTAAAAATATGTATCTTAAATAAACTCCATATTTAGGGGCTGCTGCTGGTTGCAGTAGTTAACGCGTTGCTACATGGCGGAAAGTTGTGGGTTTGTTTCTAAACTCAGTGCGTCTGTTGCCTCTCAGTTATCGAAGAAATATGGATAAAAATATATTTTATAAATTGATTTTTTGGCTCTGTAATGCCATAGAAATTATTTAGACATGATTTTTCCTGCAGATTTATCTTAATTCATATATCAATTTAAAGGAACAGTTTTATATATTATAAAATACACAATTCATTTATAACGTGAAGTATATGAAATCAATAGACTTGATGAAGTGTAAAAACTTCAGACGCGAGGTGAAACTGAAATTAAGTATACGCCTGCAGGAGAGTAGCAAAACAGAGTGCGAAAGATGACTGCAATTCCAGTCTATGTTGCTACCACCGCTGCCATAAAAGGAGTTCTAGCCCCAAAATAGCTCAATTAGCATCACAGAAACTTATTTGTAAATATTTAGGCCTTAGGGCTTTGGCCCTTGATTGAGGTTATTTGAAAATGAAAGAGCGATCTTTTGGGGAAATATCATCAATATTCAATATTTGCCGTCTATTTTTTTGTAATCGTCCTGCAGTCCCATAACTCCTTAGATTTTGGATCAGGTTTTGAAAGGAGCTACCAAATATTAGCTGCGTAATTGATGGGGTTATAAAACTAAAAGAAAACTGCATGTAGTGTGTGAGTAAAATTTTATTCGAAACGTTAAGCGCTTATCCGAAAAACTTTATTGTATATTTGAAATAAATGCTCTGGTATCCAAAACTGCGTCAGCGAAATCACAGAAAAAATTTACGAATGGGGTATAGCGGCAGCCCTGAGAATGAGATAACATTCCATCTCCAACCGGAATAATTTCACTTAACAAAAATTAGGTCAAAGATGTATTGCTTCAATTCGGTGATACTTCTTAATGTGTATGTGTGTGTCAATGGAACTATTTTCCAATTAGAAGTTGAAATGAATATTTCGAAAATGGTGTAACGTTAAAATCAATAAGCTTTCACGAAAAGATTTTGCAGCTGGCGCTTTGCAAAACAAGGAGTTGGGTCAGGCTTTCGGTAATAGCAGGCACTACATAAAAGTTGAACTTATATATTCGATACCTAACTTCTGAAAGTTTTAACGAGAATTCATATTCATTTGAATAGAAATCAAATCGGTTTTCAAGAATATATTAAACAGGGGATTTTTCGGAAATACTTTTTTTAATTCGCGGAAAACGACGAAAAGTATTTTGGCATCAATTCTATAATATTTTTTCCCATACATTGTTTATGATTCGAATTCAACCTCAACAAAATCCTTGGATATACTGCGTGCCCTTAATCTTGTGGCCAACACTGTTGGTATGACTTTTAACTGAATATGCCCGAGTGGTTGATTGGTAGGTTTATTTGGGTTTGAAATATGCACGCGAGTATGCGCGCACTGGTAATTCACCAACATATACAACACAACAACAACAGCAGCAACAACAACAACAACAGCAGCGACACCAACAAACAAACACAAAATGACAAAACTCGCACTAATTCATTCTTGACTCCTAAAAGGAACTTAAAACGACGTCAGCACAGCAACAACAATATCAACAAGGAACAACATTAACTAACAAAAACAACAAAAGGAATTAACGACTTTATACACAATAATTTGTTGTCGTCGCTGTCGTTATTACACGATTGTATTTTTGTTGCTGATGTTAATTTTCATTAACTTTATTTTTATTTCAGCTCTGTTACCCAATTGTTGTGATTGTTGTTGTTGTTGCTGTTGTTGTAGATATTTGGTTATATATGTTTCAGATGGCTGGAAATTGGGATTGTCGCCACCGACACCGCCGCCGCCGCCGCCGCTTAAGTATTATTGTACAAAAAAAGATATACTCACACACACACACACACACATGCATTCACACTCGCTGGTCAAAATGAAAATTTGTTATTAATTTGAATACTGGCCGGTCGTTCTTCGATCGTTTGGGTCGATCGTAGAATGATTGTAAGGCAGTCATAGTTGTCGTCGGCGTCAATTACTACTATTGCTGCTGTTGGCCTAGTGTGGTGGTAGACTGTTTGTTGTTATTATTATTCTTGTTGTTGCTGTTGTTCTTGTTGTTGTTGTTGTTGTCTTTCAAGATACTGTGTTTTTTATTATTTTTAAAACTTATTGCTTTTGTTATTTGCCGTTGTTATAGTTAGACTAGACAGCTACGCCATGCACTCTACAGACGGCATCTTTGTACGATGCAAAATTTTATGCTGGCTTTTTTAATGTAATTTAAATTCTTCCGAAATTATCATTATTAAAGACGGTTCAAATGTTAGAGTCTTCTCTGGGTACGGATAAAAAAAAAATTTATATAAAAATAAAATAAAATCCTTGTGCTCGACTTTCAGGTCGTTTTTCCCCAAATTTGGGTGGGATTCTTGATGCAAAATTACTTTTTATAATTTTTGTTGTTGTTGTTGAAAAAACAGATATTGATAATAAGATACAAATTAATATTGAGGAAAGGCAAGTTAATATTAAGAATTTTGTACTGGCCCGCAGCAACATTCACAACGACCCAAAAGTTTTTATTGCGAAATATTTTTCTTCAACCATTATTGGGGCGCGAACAACTACTGAGAACACTACCCTCGAATTTAGCTGTTAGTGTAAATATACTATTACATTAATGTGGTCTTGTGGTTTGCTAGCGTTGCCGGATATTTAAATTTAATTGTCATACAAATTTAAAACATTTTGAAAGGCAACGCGTGAATATCTATTTGTTCCTTCGAGGAAACAATTGTATACAAAATAAAAAACAAATTTCACATATTTTAGAAATTTGTTTTTGTTGTTCTATAAAATTCTTCAAAACTAAAAATCATGAAAATTCACTCAAGAATGTGCTTACGAGAATTACAAGGTCGTGTTTTTATCATTTTGTCATTTAGATGGATACACAACGGCTGGTACACTATATCGTGTTTGCTTACGATGTCACAAAATGGCATCGTGTATATGGAGGCTATTTAAAAATGTTCAACGTTAATTAACTTTGCAATGTTGCCAGATAATGGCAACAGCTTCAGAATGCAGTGGCACTAAAAAGATAATTAAAAAGTTCGTATTGGAGGCACAAGTGATTATATCTTATTGTTGTATTTTCCATGCGTAATTCAGAAAGCGTCAATTGCTATTTGGCTTCATCAATTGGAATTCAGAAAGCGGCAATTGTAATTCAGAAAATATTAAATGATAGTGAAATAAATTATTATTAACTATATATTTATTTCATTTCATTTCATTTCTTTCTTTCAATAAATTAATAAAAATTTGTTTTCCGAATTACAATTGCCGCTTTACGTACTGAAATTGACACTGGAAGTAAACACTTACTGGCGTATTCATAACAAAAAATTTCGGTTTGAAATATATACGAAAACAATATTTTCACAAGAGTTTTACCTATAAAAAATTTCAGATCGAAACTATTATTATTTCTTTTTTACAAATACGGCAGATTTGTTAAAGTAAATTTTTTTTACGACTCCTGGCAAAAAGAGGGAATTGAAATGTATTTGTTGTACTCTGGAGGCCACATTTTAAAATAATTCGCCTTGGATAATAAGTTACCAGTATTTATCTATAAAATTTTTTATGTTCCCATAAAAAAATCTAAGTTGTATTAAATATCAACAAATAAACTCTATTTTATCTATCTAAAAGGCGATAGAGGTGAAGCAAGTCGATCTTTATGATTTTTTAAAATTTAGTCAAATATTTTTGTGTGTAATTGATGTGTTTTCCTTGTTGTTGTTGTTGTTGTTGTACTTTACCCTTACGAAAAAAAAAATAAAATAAAATAAATAGCAGAAAATTTTATAGTTAATTGAGAATGACTAACACGGGTCAGTAATTCATTTAAATTTTTTCTTTTTATATTCGCTCAAACCCATTTTTGTTGGTTAAGAACAAACCCTCTCCCGCTCTCTGCAGCAGTTAAATGCTAAATTTAGGAATGTGTTTTTATGGTAATTTGATATTTAGAATGTATTAATTTATTTTTGGATTTCGTTTTTATTTTGAAGTCAAGTGACCGTTTATTTTTCACACCAGATAATAAACAAAATTAATTTATTAATTTTAATATTTCTTTTTCTAAACTTTATTTCGAATTTTTGAAAGTGTTTTTTATTTAGAATGTAGAACTGCTTTTTTAAGATTGTTTATTTCGAATTTGCTTTTATTTGATTCTTTTGTGCTCGTAAATATACTGGAGTTTTATGTGTTATAGTTTTTACATTTCTTTTTTGTTTTTTGCATATAATTTTTTTTTTGTGAACACTTTGTTAAACATTTGGAAGTTTTTTTTTTTAAACTCACGCGTAAAATTCATATATTTGCAACTTCCGTTTTTATTTCGTTCAATATAGCAGCGTTTGTTCCGTTTTATTTTGCCCGATAATTAGTTGCTATTTTTTTCCACATTTTTTTTAAAACGATTTTTCCCGTATTAACACTTTCAGTGTATGATCACAAGTGTCAAACACTCATTCCGTTGTGTGCGCGGTTAGCTAAAAGTTTGTTGTACTGTGAAACAACAAAATAAAAAATATTGAAAACAACAACAAAAAATCAGTACGAGCAGTCTTCTTGGCTGCCGCCTTTTTTTAGTATGACTAATACCACTAAGCACGCGTTCGTTAAAATGTTGGAAAAAAAAAATATAAATTAAACAAATATAAAGCAAAAAACAATAACAACTTATTAAAAATTCTAATAGACCACCGAGTTACTATAAATTAAAAATATACCAAAATTTTTTTTCGTTTCGCGGCAGCATGTTTACGAATACAGTAGGGCCTCTGTACTACTTCCAGCGACGAATTTTTAACAAATAGAATTGCGTGTGCATCTCCGTAGGCACGTTTGCAAAATATGGAATTTAATTCATTTGAAAATTAGTTTAACAACACGACTCTCAAGGCCCGGAAACTTTTGCTTGTATAATCCTATTGCGTAGTATGCGGCAGAGTTGCCGGCTCATAGAAAAACCAAAGAATTTGGAATGTGTCACAAGCCGCAATGCAAAATGCCAAGACGCTTGTGTAGCTTCTGATGCTCTCTTGGAGAGTAAATTTTATAAAATGCAACAATTAATAGCAGATGCAAAACATTCCAAGACTTAAAAGCGGTTTGCGTTCTTCATGCGTTCAACTAACAATTAACGTACCGATAGAGGACGATGACACAACGAGTATTTTGTTGATTGATATCAAATCAGTTCATAATTTTTTTATTTAGATTTTTCTTTATTATTTTACTATTTTATTTTGCGTTGACGCGAACGAACCGAATGTTAGCAAACTTCTAATTATGGGTTATACTAAAAGTTTAGATAATAAAATTTCGCATTTACTTTAACTACAACCATCGTCTATGTTCTAACTCTCTCATCTCCCATAACATTTGCTTTGTGGCTCGAGCTTTCAAAAGCACTTGGAGAGTTCGAATAGGAAGCGTTTAATGAAAAAGAGCTGCGCCTGCAGGGTTTTGTATGTAAAATTGCAGATCTGTTTAACTACTCCTACTAAAGAGAGAGAATGGTCATGGCATACGGCTCTCATCTGGTTGAAAATAGGTTCGTTCGAGTACTTTTCCTGTAAAATCCAGTAGCAGAATAAATATGGAGCAACTTAAAGGTATTACGGCCAATGAAACATTTGCGTATAAAACTATGCGGAATAACTTTAAAACTCGGCAAAATGTAAAAACAGCTGATTGTAAATAGTTGTAGTACAATCAAATTATATAAATAACTTTTAAAAATTGAAAAAAAAAACAGTTAAATAAATTTAATAGAATCGGTATCAAAAAGTTTATAGCAAAGAAATTTGGAAATTCGTGCAATGCAATCGAAAGAAATACAGCTAGGCTTGAAGTACTCACCAGGAACATAAAGAAAGGTTGGCAACACCGATCTTATTTGGTAATAAATCTTTAAAAGGTAAAAGCATTTTTTTAAATTGTACTAATTTTTTTATATTAAGAATATTATCGAACATGAAATTTTTGTTTTCTTTTTGGCTGTTTTTTTACATTTTCAAAAATATGGTTGCGTTTTGAAGAAAGAATAAAAACTCCAAAGTTCTCGAACGCAACTAATAACACAGAGTTTTTATGTCTGAGATTTTGTTAGTTCAACGAGGTGTGCATAGATCATTTTTGTCGATCTTGTACTAAATATTGCGGGATAAATCCAATTTTCTTTTATTTGAAAAGATAAATAAATTGGAAAAATGTCTTGTTCATTTGATAATATTTATGATTTTAACTCCAGACAGGCTAAAAAGATATGAGTGGGAGTGCATTTCTTCGAATTGGAAGATTTTATTCCAATTCTAAAATATTTTATTCAACTTCAATCAGGTTCGTTAACTTCCCGCCATGAAAATTGAAAATTAACGAAATTGGCAAGTTATTGCTTTCACTCGAAAAAATCGAGTTCTTATCAGATCTCTACGTTTTGAGGTTCTAGGAAGCTTTCCTGAATAAGTTTGAGAACCCATCCTTATGTGTGTGTGTGTGTAAGTATGTGACCTGCTTGTAACTTTGGAGCGGCTTGACCAATTTCAACAAAATTGATGGCGTTCTAAATGGTTCAACTGAACCTAGATTTCGTGAAACGATTCGAACTGGTAGATATAAAAAAATCTTAGAAAATAAAACGTACTTTCAAGTGGTTTATTTTTTAATAACTTACGATGGTCTTGCCCCACCGGAAGTGGTATAACACAAAAATGTTACATCAGCTGTTTAAATTGTACGGGAAAAGGAAGGCACGGATTGAAAGCCATAACAAGTAAGTTTTGATGTGTTAGTAATTCGATTGGCTTCATGAAATTGTAGCTGTTCCAAAAGTATTGAATCCCCTAAAAAGATCTTTTTCAACAAGAAAATATTTGAACTGTTAAAAGTATAAATTGAAGAAATTCCAGTTCTTGATTATTTAGTTCCCTTTGAGAGCGAAAATTTTCTAAATTCATGCCGATTTCAAAGAATATAATCTGGAACTAAGACTTTTTTTGATCTATTTCCGATTGGACCGATTTTCCTATTACGGTTGCTCCATTTCCCTCCCATCCCTGTTGTACCAATCATTTTGACTTCAGCAAAATATTTGCTAACTACAGAAATATTTTCAAGTTAATTAAAATCAGAAAAACACAACGCGCCTACCTGCCATTAAACACACACAGACCCGAACAAAATTTCCCAAACGAATAAGCAAAAATAATTATTCTCACTCAATTGCAAAATCAGCAAAACGTTGCAATTGTTTTAATTATCAGCTATCGATTGTCATAATTGCTTACAGACAGTGGAGTGGCTTCGAGGCTGTCACCTGATGGAAGAATTCAGTCTGTTTTACTGGATATTGGATTTATTAATATTAATTTATCGTCCAAAACAAACATCTTGTTGGCTAATGGACGCCACAAGCACTGAAGCTACTCCTCATACTAACCCGACTGCGCTGATCTTTATGAAAACCAATACCCACTTCCTTTTGAGAGATTTTTAAACGACTTTAATATTTTGACATTAATTTGTTAAAATATTTTTGTTAAATAATTTAATTGCGAAATATTCTTTGTATGCTTTGGACAAGTTATTGACATTTTTTCAGGACGACGGACGAACAACCGAAAAATGTATTCATTTTGCTGGCCGTACAAAGTTGTTATCGATCAGGTAGAAAGATAATAAATTTTTTACTTTTATTTTTATTATAACGTGTATTGTTTTTATTTTTATGGCTGGTTATAAAAATGATTTGTGTGTGGATGTGTTTTTGTTTTTGTTTTCATTTCACCGAAAGATTTTTTTTATTTATTTATAAGAGTAGACAGACAATATTTTGGAGTATGCAATTTATTGGATTTTGCATATTTTATTAAGATCTAACGAGTTAAAGTAAATGAGAAAAAAAAAAGATTTATAAAAATGCTGGTATAATTCCATAAATCATTATACGAGTACGAACAAACAAATTTATTTAACCCTTTACAAGCCCTCAATTTTGCAATCACTATTGTCTTGGAAGGCTAAAACTGGGATATTCAAGTAATCAAGGTTTGGTATTAATCGATTGATAATGCGAATAGTTGTTCGAGGAAAAAATTTCATCGAATAATTATCGATCAATTAAATATTATACGTGTAATCGAATAACTTTAAGAGTCTTTCACTTTTGGTGGACGTAGGAGAGATTGAAAGTAATTTCTGTGTTCCTTTTGTTGTCTTTTCTAAATGATGAGTACAGGACATGTTGAGACATGTTATTGTAACCTCGATTTCGTGTGATGTGCTGTGATAAGCCGGTACTTTTTTACATATTAAAAATATAATAATAATAATAATAATATAATAATAATAATAATAATAATAATAGTAATAATAATAATAATAATAATAATAATAATAATAATAATAATAATAATAATAATAATAATAATAATAATAATAATAATAATAATAATAATATTATAATATTAATGTTAATATGTTGTGAAAAAACAAATATTCGTATTATTCGTTAATCGATAGTAAAAAATTTAAATTATTTGAAAAGTTAATTGCCCAAAATTTATCGATTTATCAAAAAGCGATTAATCCTTTGGATACCTTAAGAAACATTGTTTTTAACCAAGAATGGGATGGCGATCTTACTCACACAATCCCTTGGATATATCTTTTTGGCACGTCAATATAAATTTGCATATGGGATTCTGTGTGTTTTCTCACTCTCGATCAGGGATGGAAATCACCGTTTTTAGATATTTTTGTAGTTCTTTAATTTAATATTGAATGTAAACTTTCACTTAAGCTAAACTTTTTTATATTCATATTCATGCGCGTCACGTTATTGAGACAAAAAAAATCCCAAGATCGTGTAGCTCTAGAAATACCTTAACCCTGTTGCAAAATCAATCCCAGATTTGTAGATAAAAATCTAAATGCTGTAAAATATTTCACTGAATCAAATGATCCACAAAAAATTGCTTTTGGCTGAAGTAAAAGATTGTAAATTAAACTTTCACAAACACACGAATCAGACATTTACGAACCGGCTCGCGATCATGAGTGACTTGCTCACGACATTCATGCGTGAGTCATGTAATGTTCACGATTTCATAATAAAATATTTCATTTAATTTGGAGCTACAAAAAGGTTAATTTTATTTTGTTGGCAATATTTCTTACAACTCGATCAAAAACGTTTTGTGTTCGCTCAAAAGCCCTACCTAACTTTATTCTAATTATTGGCAATTAAAGACTAATTAATAATTTGTGACACTGGTATCAGTTTAAAAAAAGTAAAAAATCTCTACAAGTCGCATAAAATAAATTGTATTTCATTAAAATTCATTATGATACTCATTCATAACTCATACGACATGCATATTTAATCAAATCGTACGAAAGAGAATTACCCATTTGCGCTCAAAAACTCTTACCCACTTTTTCCCCTTCTTTAACTACTTTTCCTCAATCAATTACATTCGATCAATGCACGATCCTCTACTGCACGAACTACGAACTACTACTATTATTAAATGCATGGTAACCAACACATGCTCACCTGTCCAACTATTGCAATGAGAGTGAATCATGTTGTTTGAAAAATTATTTCAGTGACGTGATCCTCCACCAATGAAATTTTGTAATTTAAATTTTGTCTCTGCCTGTGCAAATGAGTGGAAATTGTTACCGGCTTTTGAGATCTTGCACCAGCAGCAGATCTTTTTGCTCTTGACTGTTTCTGCAGCGTTGATTTTTGACAAACTTTTAAATTGTTTTATGTTCAACAATAACATAATTGGAATTAACCGGACAAACTATTTATATCGATAACTTGGCTTTATGAATCAAAATTTATCTACTTGACAAGATTTGGTGATAATCACTGTGTACAGAAGTTAATGGAAAATTAAATTAATGAGAATTACGAAATTTTTAAACTGATTAATATTTTCAATTAAAATAATATGAATTTCTTTATACACAAAGTCTTTTTCAAACGTTTTGACAAGAATGGGTTTTATGTGGAAGAGAAGAGAAAGCACTCGGAAAAAAATCATATTTTCAAAAAGTGATCTTTTCCTCTGTTTTTTTTTTTGACAAATTTCTCTTGAAAGTTTCATTAAAAATCAGCGGCTCTAAATTAGTTAGAAAGCGGAAAAACTTCTTTGCTGCCGTGACACAAAATCACAGTCTACAAAATAATTTTCCGAATACTTCAAGTTAAAATAAGTACAGATATCGACAACATGATCATTGAATACAAAAGACATGTACGAAACCTTCTGTTAGAAGGCTTCGCATTTAAATCAAAACAATGATAACGACGACTGGGTTTACAATTTTTACAACGCAATAAAATATTTCGCGAAAATAAAACAAAAGCATTTAAGAAATGTTTTTATTCTTTTGTAAACTAAACAAGTGAATCGTGTTACGTCGCAAGACAGTGGAATCAATAGCATTAATTTTGTAATTCTTTAACCCTGGATGGTTACTGTTAGTCGAATAACTCTTTATCATGTAACTGCTTTATGTTTGCTCAAATTCTTATCGATTGCTTAGAGAGAAAAGAAGTTTTTATGTTATATTTTATTTAATTTCTGTTTATTATTCTTAAAAATTGTTCATGGATTTAATGAATAAGTAATCTTAAGGTACAAAAATGAAGTGTAACCATCCAGGGTTAAGCTTTTAAAGTATATTAAAGTTTACTGACTAAATTCCTCAGCAACTAACAAAATTTCTTGACTTTATTTTTCGGTCAGAAAATAAAAGTTATTTCAGCAAATAAAAGTCATTTCTGGACTTTTTGTTGTTCCTCAGAAAATAAAAGTTATATCTTGATTTTACTTATTTCTCAGAAAATAAAAGTTATTTTTTGGATTTTTAATTATTCCTTAGAAAATAAAAGTTATTTCTTGACTTTATTTTTCGGTCAGAAAATAAAAGTTATTTCATGATTTTATTTATTCCTCGCCAAATAAAAGTAATTTCTGGACTTTTTGTTGTTCCTCAGGAAATAAAAGTTATTTCTTCAGTTTTTTCATGATTTTGTTTATTCCTCAGCAAATAAAAGTAATTTCTGGATTTTTTGTAGTTCCTCAGAAAATAAAAGTTATTTCTTGAGTTTTTTTTTTCGGTCAGAAAATAAAAGTTTTTTCTTAATTTTACTTATTCCTCAGCAAATAAAAGTCATTTTTTGGATTTTCAATTATTCCTCAGAAAATAGAAGTTATTTCTTGAGTTCCTATTCACTGACGAATTGTCCGATGCCGTGCCCAAATTCTTATTTGATTAATTAAATATCTTTTTTATTTTTTCAGTTTAAAAAATACATGTTTTCCAAGCAAAAACACTAAAAATTAACAAATAACTTTTATTTTCTGGGGGTAAATTATAGCACTCGATATCCATAGAATTTTGCATATACATTGCATTTAAATTTCGATCAATATCGTAGGCGAAAATTTTACCCCGGGGGAATACATAAAAATCAGAAAATTACTTTTAATCTTTAAGCGAAAAATAAAAATCAAACGATGACTTTTATTTTCTGAAAAATATGTAAAACTCACGCAATAACTTTTATTTTGTAAGCGAAAAATAAAACTCAGGAAATAATAATTAAAATATGATTTTTTAAAGAATCCTTAAAACCGGTTAATCCCTGCTTAAAACTGTTTGTCAGGTGCTGTAAACTTGTATACACGATCATTTACCAGATGCTAAATTTAATTATGCCGCTTGAAACACTTTTCAGAGCATTTAATTTATAGAAAAATTTGGGCGATCTCTAAGACTTGTGGTAACATTAAATCTCAATCGGATCAGTGTTTGCATTGTGCATGTTAAGAATCAGAAACTTTTGCGATCTGCTCCACTTTGCCGCCATAAATATTAATTGTTACATGGTTTGCTTTTGTACGAGTTTACAAGTTGAGATTTATGGCTGATTTATTAAAAATACTTATTTACGAATTAAAAACGAAATCAAAAACAAACGCAGGTGTGTGTAGACAGCCTGGCAGATAGGCAGACAATCTGGAATGCCCAGAGAAGAAGGAGTGGGAATGTAATATATACATATATGCTAGTATGTATTTGTGTATGTACGTTTGAGTGTGTATTTGAAAGCAGTTTAAAAGAGATTGATGAGTACCGAGAATATATTTAATTATTTAAAGTTGAATAAACTTAAGGATTTATTATACAAATTATATTGTAGCCATTTATGAGCCATTAAGAAAAGCACTTTATAAAACTTGGCAAAATAAGAGTGTGTGTTTTGTGAATTTTAAGTTTGACGTAGTTTGTATGTATGTATGCAAGTTTATACTTAATTAGTAGAATTTGCATCATTACGTTTCGTTAATAGCATAATTTATTTTTATATTTGTTTAATCCACAAGATCGGTCACAGGTTTTTACAAATTAAGCCAACAAATAGAAAGTTCCCAGACCTGGTTTCAATTCAATTACATATTTAAAAAATAATAATATTGAAATGCCTGATTAGAACACACTTTTATCAGAAAACTACCAACAACAAACATACATTGCTTTATAACGTATATGACGTTAATTCCAGGTTGCAAATCCAACAATTAAAAATATAGAGTTTGAAGTTTTAAAACTTCTCCAAACTGCCATTAAAAAAAAGGAAAAAATTTTATATTCCGTCCAAAAAAAAAACGGCATAAATTTTAGTTTTTGTCGTTTTGTTTCTTATATCAAATTTAATTAAAATGCCATAAAAATTATTTTCATTCAATTCAATTGTATATGGAAAAAAAACTACCACAATTTAAATTTTATTTTTATATTTATCATCAAGAGGATATTAAATCTTATGGCGTTTTCTTTTCTAGAAAACATGTAACATTTTTTCACTTACTTTCTAAAAAGTTGGAAGTTTGGAAAAGTTTTAAAACAGAAATAATTTTTCATGATTGATGTTGGATTAATTTTCCTTATTTTTAATGTAAAAATAAAATGTCGCAATTTTCTGTTAAAAAGTGTAAAAAATGTTGCATTATTTTCTAGAAAAGAAATCGATATTAATTTTATGATTTTCCGTGGAGGTCAAAATTAGTTTGTGGTTACATTTAATTGAATCTAAAAATCCGATTAAATCTCAGTAAGCAGAATCTATTTGAAAATAGTTTAAAAAATCTATTATTTTGAGTTAATACCATTTATCTGAAACATGTCGATACGACAAGTTAAACAAATTTTATCAGCAAAACAGTATCAAGTCTATATACGACCAAATTTCAATAAAACGATTCCATTGTGTTTAACTTAAATAAAATGCTCAAATTAATTAATACCTTTTTTATTTTTGGACGAACACAAAATAATACTTTTTTGTTGATATGAAGGCGGTCACTACCCCCTCAACAAAAATGGCCTGAAATGCTTTTTTTTAGAGATAAAAGAGTATCGCAAGGCGCTGAATTTTTTACAATTGATAGATATTGAAATTGTTAGTTGGTCTTTTGCAAAAAGTGAAATTGAAAAAATGTTGTGGATCAAGTACGATATAATAACTCTCGATGTTGTCAAACAATATCAAGTTAATTGCAGATATCGATCGAAAAACCAATAAAATTAATTTTAAAAAGTTATTATTTTATTAAATAAAAATATAGCCCAAGCCCAATATTATTAATTTTTAAATATATTTTTGATTTAGTCGATCATTTCGCTAAACATTTTCTTTGGCGATTCAATTATGCTTTTTTTAAACTGCCAAATTAAAACCGCATCTAAAATAATTTCCATAAAAATAAAATTCATTACAATTTTTTTAATAAATTCTAACAAAAAATTATTCCTTCTTTTCGAAAACGTTTTACTATAAAAAAAAAAAAATGACCAGATATTACAAAAATATTTTGTGTCTCGAGCTGCTTTAAAAGTTCTCTCAGAAGTTTGGAAGAACATGATCGAGTTACAAATGATTTTAAAGTTATAAAAACAAATGGCCATTGATTTCAGCCAATGGCTTTCCGAGCTGCCTTGGAATTTGTGTCAGAATAATGGAAATAATTGATCGGCTTATAAATGATTTTAATGTTGAAAGTGCAAGTCATAAATGGATGAATGAAATTTTAGCTGATAAAAATAACTCTTACGAAATGATAATGAACGTATTTTTTTTTATAGAATATAAAACTTTTTTATAGGAAATAAAATATTGTTGATACCAAATCAAGGTAATTTAGATAATAATTATAATTAGAAATGTAATCAAGGCAATAAATTGTGCGACAAGTGGTTACGTTTGAAGCCACTTTTGATACTCTCCATGTAAAATTTATACTTGAACGTGGGTGGCACTTATGAAAAAAAAGAAAACTTTAGCTTTTTGTCTTTGATCTACTACAAATTGCCGAAAGGACCAATCGGAATCCGACTGATTATTTTCTACTGCAATATGTAAACAATTTTAATAAAAATTATTTTGTTATATAATAAAAATTTATAAAATTTTTAATAAATTAAAATCTATTAAAAGCAAATATTTCCTTAAGAAAAAACTGTTATAAATAAGCACTGAATATTCATCTCGAAAAAAATTTAATGTTTCAAAAGCCAAAGTATTTCAAAACAATTCTAGTTTCGTTTTATTAAATAATTCAGACTTCATCAAAAAAAAAAAAAAAAGATGTGGCAGCAGGAGTGATTCCATTAACAACCAGACCACACAACTTGATCTGAAGTAGTGACTCATGGAATTCAATTTACTGCATTTTTATGACACGAAATTTCTAAACAAAAAATCTTTCTTTTTTTCTTTCATATAAATATTATTGTTGTTGTTGTTATTAATGGCATATAATGTAAAGCAAAATGGATTGAAAAAATTGTTAAATAATTTATATTTAAAAAACATTATATTA
This sequence comes from Linnaemya vulpina, assembly GCA_963675445.1. Classification (NCBI taxonomy): domain Eukaryota; kingdom Metazoa; phylum Arthropoda; class Insecta; order Diptera; family Tachinidae; genus Linnaemya; species Linnaemya vulpina. The sequence goes on along the minus strand of OY776277.1, from coordinate 15,468,258 downwards.
ACGATTATTTGCACGAAACTTTAATCCCAAGATTTATGCAAATAAATTAATTATTGAGGTAGATAAAGAGTTCAGATAACACTTTGATAAATAAAAAGTTAAAAATTATAAATTATTTCCTTCAGTTTTATATAAATAATGGCCACTTATGAATTTCATAATAAATCTTTGAAAGCATTTTGTTTTGTATCTGTTAGTTAAATCATGTAACCTGCAACAGATAATCGATGATAATCTGACATCTGCAGAGACAAATAAGTCAATATCGATGATCTCAAATAGAACGGCTCTAGCCCGTGTTTTTTACTAAATTGAGTTTTTCAGTGATTCTATAGTTATATTTCACACAACTACAGCTGGTCACAAATAAAACGACTTTGAATGGAATTTATAATTGTGATCTGTTACGTTTCTTGCCTTCTCCTGTAAAGTTTTAGTTATTTGAGTTAGTGCGTAGGGTGTTACTCATTAATACCAACGAACGATTTCATTTAAATTCAACGTCACGCTTCGTTGGATTAATAAAAGAAGTTTCGTTAAAGTCTTTTTTATGAAATCTTCGTCAAATGAACGAAATACGTTCGCTGAAAAATGTAAAATAAGTTCTTTGATATAACGAAACAATTTCATTAATCCGATGAACTTATTTCATCAACAGAATGAAAAAAATTGCATTTATGAAATCACTTCATCGATACAGTGAAATTAATTTATTGTTATTCCTCAACTAAAATCAATATATCTGTTTGTTTGATCGGACTATTACAATATCAACGAAATCTTCATTGAAATAACGAATGTATTTCATAGTTATTATGAAATTCTATTTCTTATCTATTTTTAATATTTTCATTTATTTAAAGAACAGATATTGAAATATTTTTAAGCAGGTAATGAATACCTTTTTAACATCCCGATACGAAAATTTATAATGTTCAAAAATCGGCAAGTTATTGGTTTTACCCCGTTTTGAAAAAAACCGATCTCATTACATCTCGACGTTTTGAAGTCCTAGGAAACTTCCCTGACTAATTCTGAGAACCCGTCACTGCCTGCGTGTGTGTGTGTGTAAGTAAGTGGCCCGCTTATAACTTTATAAGGGCTTGAGCGGTTTCAACCAAACTATTGGCGTTCTAAAGGGACTTAGATTTCCTGTTAGTTGGAACCGATTAAAAAAAAAAACTTTGAAAAAAACATTTTTGAAGTGGTTTTTTTAAATAACTTTTAAACGACTTTACCGATCGACTCCAGAGTCAGTGCTTCGTATTAAAAACCACATTGGCTACTGTAGATCGGATCCAGTTCCCTTAATCCGTTCGTGAGATATCGTAAATGAAGAAAGTTTGAAAAAATGTGATTTTTTTTTGAAAAACTCCGAAATTATATATCAGCTTGTTTTGTTGCCGAAAGCGGTTTGTCTGTTAAGGCGGAGTCAACGGAATGCAAAAATATAAAAAATTTATTTAATAAAGAAAAAAAAAATTAATTAATAATAAATAAAATTACAACTCAAACAAAGACAGGGAGGTTTCTAATTATGGCTAATGAACAGACAAAATTTTCACGAAGAAATTTAGCTTTTTTACTTCCGGCATTGCCCCGGAACTATTTAAAAAAAGGGGATAGTATTTAGAGGACAAATACAGAAAGAAGATAAAATGGAGATTTCGTTGGATTCTCTACTTCACCGGTAAATTTTTGTTGTAGTATCTACGAAAGAGAGTTCTGTAAAGCGCTTTTAGCTTATAGAAACACCGGGATGAAATCAAAACATTCCTCTTCGAAATGTAAAACTTATACACCACGATTTTCTTGGTATCAAAACTCGATATGAAATTTTTTTTGAAGCCGTAATCTATGGTATTTTGTACTCGTATTATAAAAGTCGTAAAAATACATCTTCCGTAGAAGTGATATCAAACGTATTTGCTGATGACGCAATTGAACAAGTTGGATCATCATGTTTCTTAACATGAATTTATTTGTTATAATTTTATGATTATTGTTTTATGACAAACTTCCTTGAGCTAACATTTATGCGCTACCCAATTTTAATCACTATTTAGCACTTCTCCCATTTGCATGTACATACTTTGAATAAAATTGTACGTCATTTGTTTTAAAAACGAAATGTCGTTTGACGTCATTTGATTAAAAAGGCACAATAAAGTCCATAGAAGTACAAGTTGAAAGATAAAGAAAATAAAATAATTTGGTTTGTTGTTGCACAAACTGCTCCCAGTGTATCTTCTCCTAGAATTGATAAAGAGGACTCAACGAAATGTTTGCACATACTCGTATATTTTGTGCGTACTGAGAAAAATTGCGTGTAGTAAAATTTGTATGAGTGATCGTTTATAAGTTTTTGTCAAATAAATTTTGCTGTTTTTTTGTCGTGCCTGCTCTTCTGTTGCAGAAAAATAGCGTTCGACATAAAGACTTTCGTTCAATCTTCTATGGCTGACGTCAAAATAATAATGATCACCAGACGTGACTCATTCCTGTAGATATTCTGTTAGGGATTTACAGCAAAAGTGTGAAAGCATGCGATCTAATATTTATGTATGTGCCTCATAGTGTCTAGTTTAACCTAATTTTTATTTTAATTTCTATTTGTTTTGAGTTGTCTTGTGTCAGGGATGGTTAGCAAGACGAATGAACTCAACTAAATTAATAAACTTATGATTTGGGAGTGCCTGCATTTTTTTATTTTATTAATTTTTATGTGAGAATTTCTTTATTCCATCACAAACTTCAAATACTTAAACAGAAACTGCCATAGTCATAGGAAATAATGTAGACTTGAAGAGTTTTTATGAAAATTAGGTTTTGAAGAACACTTTAAGTCTATATTATTTTTTCTGAATACGGGAGAAAGTGTTTGAATATCTTTTTCTTTCTGCTTTAGATTTTTTCGGTCTCTTTTTAGATGGACCTTAAAGACTTTGTCCCGTTTTGAAAATTTCCCAAAGTTAATTCTCTGTTAATGAAAATACGACTCTGCTTTCAGTTTATTGGAACAAAGATAAATATATATTTTTACAAGCTTTTAAATTTGGGCTTATCTGTTTAATTGTTAATACCCTGCACCAAACACGCTGAAGGATTTATTTATACTATCCATAGAGTATCGTCATTCCGAGAGTAATTTCCACAATTTTAATATCCGACCCTGTAAAGTTTTTATGTCTATTCTAAATCCTTATGAATAGGGAAGTCGAAAAAGCAATGTTCACCTGTCCGTCTTTTTCTACGTTAAATCGGGCTTCCTAAGGTCCCGGATAAGCCAGAGACTACGGTCTTGGGTTGATGTATTGTATAAAGTCCTAAATAGATTAATGATTTTCATCAGCAAAATTCAAAATGCGGTTCCAGAGCTGGAAAATTTGAATTTATTCAGATATGTAAAAGGTATTGGCCAAAACTAAATCTTTTTTTTTTTTTGTTAATTAAATCTATTTTATGTTTTAAGAAGAATTAAAAGTCAAAATAAACAAAAATGAAATGTAAACTTTTCTTGACCAAATATTTTAGTGCTCTACAAAAGTGCTAAGTTTGATTTTTTACATTAAATTGACGGAAAATATGTGGCCGAATTGTTCGAAATTTTGATATAATTCGTAGACATATTTCGATCGATATTGAAATTCGTAATTTGCTCCACTGTATTTACCATCAAATTCCGTCTGTGTACCCATTTGTGGTGTTTCTAATATATGAGAACCTGCATCAAGAAGTAGTTGATATTTGATTGCTACGAAATGTCAGGATTTCCTTCATTTACCCGTAAATAGAAAAAATTATGCCCTCAGAATCCTTGAGAAAAAATTTCTACTTCCGCCAACGACATTCTACTCCGTTATTATCCGTATTACTTTCATTTAAGTTTGCTATTATTCGAAGTTGACAGCAATTAATTTCGGGTAACAAATTTTCTCAATAAAATAAAATTTAGTTTCAAACAAAATTTTACATAGATCTCCAACACGATTTTATACACGTCAATATAATTTTTAACACGATTCAAATCGTACGTACGATGCGATATAATTTAATTAATAATAAATGAAATATTTTATTTCACTACAAAACGTGATTTTTAATTATGAATATACTCGTGTGAGTGTGAGTGTATAAATAAACATTAAAAAAAAAAACAATAAATAATTGTAGCAGCTCATACTTGAATACGGGAGATAAGTCGACGAGTATGTGAAAACATACAACTCGACTGTGGAATTTCACTAAAATTAACACTCTATTTAATTACACGGAACAGAAACAGTTAAATAATGTAGCAGTTTTTGTTATTGAAAAATGGTTTTGTTTAAGTGTTTCAGCCGTAAATACCCTTTGAAGTTGAGTTGATATGATGGCACAAACGGAAATGCCATTGGTTTTGTGTGTTTTTGTTTTTGTTTTTGTTTCGTTATCGTTAAGCGAAATTTAAATAAATTTATAAATACAACGCAACGCATTTTATTTTTAAGTCAAGGTGAAGGTTTTTTTTAAATAAATTCTTATACACACACATACATACATAAATAAATACATAAATTTATATGTATACTAAGTAGTAGTGCAATGAAATAAGAAAATAGATTTACTTTGGTCTAAATTTGAAGAAAATTTCCAAGAAATGGTTTCAGGTTAATGATGTACAATATTTTCGGATTATTGTGAAATGCTTTTATTGCATTTGGAATTATCTTTAAGAGATTTCATTTAATAATATTTGTTATTACCAGCGCTTGGCTCAGGTAAGGAGGCCGCTGGCAGAAAGGGAAAGAGTCCAGATAAATAAGTGTCTATTTGCCTATGAAAATTATATAAGCAAATTTGCATATTTTTGTACAATTATTCGGCTAAATATATTAAAAAGGCTCTGCGATGATTTTGAAAGTTTGAGTGTAAATCAATAATTGAGAAAACTTCAATGGGCCGTACTCATAGTCAAAACAACTGCACAAAATTTAAAACGAGTTTGAAATGAATTTAATTCCTAATACTTCATAGTAAACTTTCTTAAACTAAATTTCACCGGCACTTTATTTTTTAGAGACCAGTATTTTTTTTTATGGAAACCCTGGGGCCAAATTACCCCATTCGATTCCATGCAATTTAAATGGAAGATTCGATCGAATCGAATGCCGTAATTTGCCCCTCTGGTGTTAAAAATTTAAATTATAATTCGCTTATAAATATGAGCCACTGCTTATTTCTTATTAGACTCTTTTTAGATATAAATCAAAACTCTTAGGTTTTGAGATGAACTTCCACCAAAGCGTAGAAGATTTAAAATCATTGAAAAAAAATTTTCGGCAACTTCTGGTAAAATATGAAATTCTATATATTAATTTCACTATTCATAAAAAATAATAATATCTACTTGGGAATGCTTTCAACCAAATTTTTTATGTCTCAAATATACTTGAAGCACACATTATTTTTTATAACTACGGCATTGTTATACAATACCGAAGTATAATTGGGGAAATTAAATTGTAGTCATATTATAATAGCACGTAAAAATATAACTTGTATGAACACCCTGTCATAATTTGGAACAATTTTTCAAAATTCACTCAGCTGATAACAAATTTACTCATTTTTATTTATTGGCTATTACAGGAAAAACAATTAAAGCGTTATTTAAAACTGCAAAAATTTATTCTTTGCATAACAAAATTCTCGAAATAAATTTGCATGTATAAAGAAAAATATCTGCTGACCGATAAGATGAGCTGAATGAATGACGGCGGCCAGTGGAAAAAGTTACATAATAATAATAATAATAAGCAAAATATTTCACTTGACATGTCGACTAAAGAGTTTTATACGTTCGACTCAAATTTCTAGAACTATTTAATGGCAAAATAAATCCGTATCTCAAAAAATCTGATTATTTTATGGGGTTTTCATAAGCAGCACAGCACAGCAAAAAAATTTTCAAACAGTTTAAGATAATAAGACATTATGGCAATGCGATTAAATAGCACATTGTGTGAATACCCCAAATATATTGCGTTCAAACCATTTAAATAGACCAACTTTTCGTTTATAGTAAAATATGACAGGCTTTTGTTTTATTTCAAAAAAATTTGTAAGAGAAAGAAATAAAATTGTGAAAACTCAAGCCATTGAAATTTTTAAGCTTTCTTTGTGCCCGTTTACACTGTGCTCTACATAGTGAGCTTTCATATGTAAATTCAGTTTAACATTTTACATTTTAAATTGTATCATAACCTCGAAAATTCTATAGCATAGAATTGTAGAACAACTATTAATATAGCATTTATTATTACCCTTAAATTTAAGATAGAAATATGAATATTTAAAATAAATTATAACACAAAATACGGGCAACATAAACACGACAACTTCAAGAGCCAAAAAACACTGCAAAACACTTCAAAATTGCACTGCGCCACTCCTTGAAAATATATGAAAATAAAAACCTAAAAAAAAATTTGAAATTCTAAATAAAATCAATATTGCACACAATGGCCATGGAATTAAAAAAATGCTTTAAAACAAACAGCATCAGATAACCCTCAAAATAAATAAAAACTCATTATGGCATTAATAACAACAACAACAATAACAACAACATAAAAAAGGTTAAATAAAACAAAATTACAACGACACAACATGCAACATTTGAAAAAAGAAAATTATAAAAAATGCAGGTAACACATAAGACGCAAACGCAGCCAAAAATTTTTATTTTAACGTTTTATACAGGGTATTGCAGTCAAGAAGTGTTTTGGTTTTTGCTGCAGGACATTGAAAATAGACTGACTCATTAACTTATTCAAGAGAAACTTCTGTTGAAACTATCTTAAACGACTATTTGCTTTCATTCCTCATCCAGAACTTCTCTAGACAAATAAAACAGTTGCAAGCAGGAAATTTCATACAAGATCTTATAGTTTAAGGGCCTTATTCATAAACAAATTACAACACGTTTGCTAACTATTTATTTAAAAAATTTTGTATAAAAATTCGTTAAATAGGCCCCTGATAAACCTAAAGTATTTGCTATTAATAAGACCGTAAATATTATTGCTGGAATGTGATCAAATTTGTTATAATTTTTCTTCTAATTTTTTTTATAATTGAAAACTATAGCGAAAATATTTTGAAAACCTCAACATATCATATTGTAGCTTTTTAATTATATATAAAAATTTTCAATAATATTACGATTTACAAAAGTTTCAAGTCATTGTGTTATGTCTCTAAGAATATAGAAGTCATAACTTGTCTGACGGCAGATCACCAACTTTTATGCCTTTGGCGATAAGGCAAAATATTTTGACCGCTTTTTATATGATAAAAATTTTCAAATAACTTTAAGAGAAAATATTTCAATAAAACATGCATTTGTATTGTTTTATATGAAAATATTTTATCAAGGACGCAAAAATTATTTTTATCGATTTCTTATGTCGCTTGATGCTTGCATAATTATATAATCTTTCTCATTGAAATACAGAAACAGTTTCATTTACAACTGCACAAGACAGAAAATAATGTATGAAATATGAATTCAATCTTTCACACCTCTGGCTTCAGCTGTCGCTAAGGTGTTTGTTTTTAGGGGAAATATACAACAACAGAAAACTAATTTACATGTTTCATGATTTTGTTTTTGGTGAGCGGTTTTAATTCGTTAAGAAAAATTAGCGAAAATTAATGCAGCATATCCATGATAACAGACGCAAAAGCTTGCAAAGCAGCAATCCGCAATACAATTCTAATTTATGAGGGAGGGTTTGATATTTATTTATTTATTTTTATTTTTTTTTTTATTTTTGTAATTCATATGCATGAACTTAAACACCATTTTATTATTTGCAACAAAATATTCGAATGCTTTATTGTTCGTTTAAATTTTATTCATATTTGCACCTGCATTTTAAATTGTGACATTATTATGAGTTATTTTTTTTTTGCGAAAAGCGGCGAAACTAACTGGCGGCTTTTGAAATGCTTGAGCTTGTGTTTGTTAGTTATCGGTTATCAAAGTTATTAAAAATACTATATCCATAAAATGAGTTTTTTTGCACTACTACGAATTTTAAACGAAGTATTGGATGTTAAACTGCTATTTTTACAAAATATTGAAATAACTTTGATGCTGGTTGGTGATTTTCAGTACATTTAAAAAATTGTATCATAATAAATTTGTTCTAATCGAAAACTAAAACTCAAAAATTAATTACTAAAATGTAATTTACCAAACGAAATTTATGTGTTACGGTTCCCGGTTTTATTAAATTTAAACTAATAAATAATCCAATCATATTTGACTTGCCTTATATTCAAAAACTCAAATATAATTTTTGTCAGTGTACAATTCAATGGGTAGTTGACAATAATAATTGCTGCTATTGTTGCCACTAGACATCATGGCGTATGAGTAATTATTTATTTTTCTATCTATTTTTTAACTTAAGACAATTGTTGTTACTACTACAACAACAGCAACAACGATTTCTTTAGATCTTTTAGCAGATTAAATTGAAAAGTATTTGCTTTATGAAAAATATCATTCTACATATCGTTGATGTGATGATTATCTTTTGTTTAGGGTTCATGTACACGTCCAATTTTTTGTTGTGGAAAATACAAACGCATATACATACATAAATAAAAATATGAAAAAATATAAGTTTTAAAATATATTTATTTAACTGAATGCACATACATTTTGACAACCTCAAATATTGTTCAAAAAGGCCGCTGTTGTTTTAAATACGACAATGTCTATATATAATTATTCGACTTGAATTTATTTGTTTAATTGTATATATGTAAATAAAATACAGTGAAACCACCAAAGAAATTAAAAGAATTTTTTAAGATTGAATTTAAATAATGCAGGCTAATAAGGGAGTTTCCAAATATGATATTTTTTTTTGATAATTCAGATTATTTTACATTCTTATCACATGAAAGATGATAATTTACTGGTGATCTGCAAGATTAGTCTAGAACACTTGCTAACACTATAACTGAAAGTCAACGACGACATCCTTTCAATATTAGATCGTTCATATGATTTGATATTAGAAATTAAATTTTACACATACTTTTTAAAGTTTTATCTCAGTATCACAAGTTTTATTTGTAGTAAAGATAGATGATTTCGGATACATTATAGAAGCAACATTTTCATTTATTACTTAGCATATAGACAAACATCTACCTAACTGTCCACTGTGGCTGACTGCATACTATATTTTTTGTTTCAGCCAAATACATATATGAATACAATACTCGACGATTATGTCCAAACATACATAATTTCCGTTTGTCAATTAACTATATTCATAGTTCGATATGAGATAAATCGGCGGACAAACGTTCCGCCAGCCATTAAAGTAAACAAACAATAAACGACAACACAAGTCAAGACAAAACCAAACAAAACAGCTCGTATATACTCGTATGTATGTATGCGTGTACAATAAGTAAATATATATCAGTAAACACATATTTACATACACACTAAATATGAATGTATGCATGTGTGTAAGTTTTGTGTTTAACACTAAAAAAAAGCTCATAACCCAAAAATAAAGGTGTTAAGATATCATCGTTAAACAAACAAGAGTCCAAAACTTTAATCAGTAGCCAAACCCAGAAAAACTAAGAAAACAAACAGCAACAACTCTGGAAGCATACAACAACATAACCGACCAACCCACACCATAAAAAAGCACAAATAGGTATACAATTAAAAAATAAACACACAAAAAAAGTACCGAGAAAGCAACAAAAATAAACGCAAATTTACATAAATGACAACAATATAAAACCGCAGAAAGACAGAAAGATACGTAAGTACGGCATCAAGAGCCCAGGCAAAAAAAAACCAAGAATGAAGACTTTGGCTTGACGTGCGTTCAAAGACAGACTCGTACTCGCAGTTACCAAAAGTTCCATATGTGGCGATCAGATCATGTCTATGCATGCAATAAAAACCACAAAAACCAACACAATCGTGCTTAAACGTGTACGACTATGGAAATAATCATAAATAAATTTTTAGTTTGTAAAACAGTGTCGTTTTTATCTGGGTTTTTTCCTTCAACTTTTTTCCTTTTTTTGTTGCTGCTGCTGCTGCTGTTCTTAGGCAAAATATAAAAACTAAAATATTCAATTTTTGGTTGAAACCGAAAACTATATAAAGAGTTTTCCATTTGGCCCTGATCAGTTTTGACAGTTCGGAAACGTTGTTGGGTACTGCTGCGTACTTTTTTGAAAACAGCTTGAATGAATAAAAATTCAAAAATAAATTGTTTGGAGCACTATAAGCAAGTAAGCGATATTTGGTTACAGTAGAACTCCGCTAATACCAAAGATCAACGGCAGTAGAGCAAAACGCGCTTAAATGATTTATGAACACCAAATTTCAAATTATTCCAAAAGACGTTTTTCTCGAACTATTTACGGTTTATTATTTGTTTTAAAATATAAATAATAATTAAGAACCGTAATCAACCAATTATCGTGTACTAGGCCCTGCTTAAATTCAGCCATTCTTAATGCAGATTTCCTGTCAAGGAAAGGACTTCCAAACTGTACCTGCCATATCATAAGTGTCATGTTCTAAACAAATTTGCATCCTGTTTCATAAGTTCATCATCGCATTTCCGTTAACAGCTCATTTGCAGCATGTTTCATGTTATTTCAACATCGACTCAACCTTATTGAAAAACCTTTTCAATAAATGACTCACAGTTGTGGGTACGCATGTGCCAAAGACAGGCATTCCCCAACAAGAACAGCAACAACAAACAAAAATAAATACATAATCTTTTAATGTTTTTGCATGCAGCAGCTTTTTGTACGTGTTGTCAGGGTTGTGAAAGAGTTTGTTGCTTAAAAATTTATTGTCTATAACAGACGAAAAATTTTTAAAGGTTATAAATAATGATGCGTTTTGGCAAAATTATGACAAATAAATTTTTTTTTTTTACTTAAAGCCTTTTAAAATCTTTCGAAAATTCGCATATTAAAATTGTGTTTTTATAAAATCCTGGCGTTTTCAGACAGATATCCCCACAATTTTCTTGATATTATTTGTATGTATGGACGGGCCAAATTGGTAACTTTATAAAAGTTTTCGTTGAAGTTAAATTTCTAGAGTTTACGAAAATAATACAGCAAAAGAAATGAAGAAGTGGCGATTCCAAAATCCAATTGGGTCTTAACTTAAGAACAACGTCAATTTCCGTAACAGTTAATTAAATAAAAACGACAGTTCAGTTTGGTGTACAAGAACGCTGCAAACTCGTGTTGTTTTTTTTTCTAATAACTTAAAAATTTTTTTATTAATGCATGCATCCTATCAGCGGAAATCTCTTAGGATTACCCGCAGCCTCAACCGTTTATCATTTTTTATTTTTAAATCTGTAATTTATTACTTATAGAAACGTCATGAATTCATTCCTTTAGCATCCTGAACAAGTAGAATACAATATTGCAACAACTCTAGACAACGACCAACCAAGTGTTCACGCGCCAACTTTAGCAGCTGTTTGTAAAAAGTTGTTACTGCATGAAAAAAAAACCACACACACACTCACACAATTAGGTTGCAGCATGCAACATGTTGTAGTGGCATACAAGTAGACATAACCGTTTTTCCAACGTGTGTTTCTGCAGTATTTATTTTTGAATGAATGAAACAAAGTTTGCCACAGTCATGATAACAAAGACACATTCATTCGTTCATATAAAAAGCTGCCTGCTGCCTGCTGCCGTTGTTGTAACATTGTAAGAGTGAGTAGTTTCGTTGGATCTGTGTCAAAGTACACTTTTTTCTGATTTCTATCTTTTTTTGTTTTGTTTTCAGCACACAAATAATCCCTTAATTTTGTAAATAAATAAAACGTGAAAAAATAAAACAGGTTTAAAGATTGCAAAACATTGTGGAAAATGAAAACACACGTGTTGCATACAAATGTTTTTTTGTTTGTTTATTTATTTGTTGTAGTTGTTTATGGCTAAACATATGGACTCCTACAAATAAATATGAAAACAAATTTCAAACTGCAAACACAGTTTTCCTTAGATTATTTACAAATTGTATTATGGGTTTTAGTCTCGAGCAAGAGGACCGGAGGGACACCATGCTTTGGTTGCTGTTTTTATGCAACTGGCAAATTGGGTCAATTTCAATTTGTATTAATGAATTATTGGTTCATAAACATGTTTGTTGCTTGTTGATTTAATTTGTGAAATAAGAGAAAGAAAAGTTAATACATACGACTGGGTATACGAGGGTAGTATTAGAGAATTTTTGTTGTTATATCTGGGCGAGTAGTTTTTTAATCATGTAAATTAATGCGATTTCTCTTGCAGAAATTTCTTCTATTCGGGTATGTTCTATGCAGTGCCAGAAAAAATTGGACAGAAGTTTCAGGATCTACTTAATTAAGATCTACACAAATTAGGAATGCACAATGGAGGGAGGGCCTTAGAAAAAAATTAAATTGTTCATTTTCCAGTTTTCAAACGAGACGTACGATCATAAAAAGTCTTAAGCAAAAGAAGTAAAAGTGCTATCCATATTCGGCTAAGCCAAAACTTGTAAGCCCTTCATTAACGTACATGTGTCACTTTTATCTCCCAAAATAAAAATAAAAGTTTTAATTGTCCAACCTAGACTCTTATGTTGATTTCTTTTCTAGCAAATAATGCAACATTTTTTACACTTTTTAACAGAAAATTTCACCACTCTGTCATTTGTAAATTAAAAATTTATAAGACATTAATCCAACACCAGCTACGAAGTATAATTTCTGTTTTAAAACTTCTATAAACTACCGCTTTTTTTAAAAGAAGTAAAAAAATGTTACATGTTTCTCAGAAAAGAAAACGCCATTAGAAACTGCAGAACTATTTCTCTTTAATATATTTAAATGTAATCGTGATCGAGTTTTAAGCCTGAATAAATTCAATTATATCAATAAAGTTCGAAAAGTACTTAAAACTGTTTCCCTATTCGAAAAATTGTTGTAAAAGTGGTTGCAAAAATGGTAGTTGTTGTAAACATTAACCCGGTAACAACTGTTTTGGTAGACTTTTGTAAAATCCTTATTTAATAACAAAAAGTCTTTGAGTCGTTCGCTTATGATTTCACTTAAAACACATTTAATTAATTTTTTTTTGCTTTTTTATTAATTTTTCATGTTTAATTACTAAATTACCACTTCAATGAATTTTGTTTTATATCTGTTTTTTAAATTGTTTTTTTTCAATATTTGTTTTCTTCTTTTTGTTGCAGTCTTAAAAAATTTTCTAAACATTTAGTTGTTTATGTTTTTTTTTTTTTTTGGTTTGTTTGTTTGTTTCAATATGTTTGTGTGTACTCGTTTTCAATCATTTTACTTTTTTGTGTTTTTTATAGATACAATTTTTAGCAAAATGTTTTTTTTTGTTTGTTTGTTTGTTTAGAGGTATCATATTTACAGGATATTGGAAATTATATCCTGTTCCTCTTAGCAAGGATGTTTGTAACGGTATTTTTCTATAATACGAATAATTTGTTTATGTTCTTATTCGTGTTATTTCAAATAGAACTTTTTTATTTTTCTTGTCGTGGTAATCGAGGAAAAATGTAACTGACAATGAGATTGTTGTTGGTTTTTGTTTTTGCAAAATGGAAAAAATTTTATGTTTCTCTTTTTTGTTTTTGGTTTACAATTACAATTAAAAAAGACAACTATAGTAGAGAGGAGCAGAGAGACGGAAGGATTTGGAGGAGCAGAATTCAATATGAAAGATTTGTAATAAATTTTAAGTTTCTCTATTTGTGTTTTACATTTGATTTGTGTTATATTATTGATTTAAAATAACCCACACTGATTATTTGTTTGGTTTTTTTCTGATTTTAAAGTTTTTTATGAAAAATACATTTCTTTTTTTTTTCTTAATAGTTGGTTTAAAACTTGAAAAATACTCTTTTCAATTATCTTAAAAAATTCGGTCATTTCGAGTGCGTTTATATAATTGAATTGAAAAAGAAATTTATTATTATAAAATAATTCTGTTAGCGTCTTATTCATAAAAAATATTTCTGCTTTATAAAGGGTTTGTGAAACAAAAACAAATATATTTTTTATGAATACGACCTTTAATATTTGGAAAAATGAAAGATATTTAAAGCAACTAACTGATGTTATTAACTGGTGCTCGGGTTTCATGATTTTTTGTTGTTGTTGGTTAGTTCTTCGTTTTATAATCTTAATTAAAAAGCTGTCAGAAATTATTGATGTTTTAGTTTTTATTTATCTTTTTTTCATTTAATTTAAACACTTAACTTGTTGGTTTTGCAGTTCAAAGAGATTGCGAGCGTTATTTCATTTTAATTTGTCTATAAAAATAATTTGTTGTTCTTATTTGTTAAATTATTTTCGTAAAAATATATTTTTGTGTGGAAAAATGTCAAAATGTTTTGGTTTTTTTATATAATATGTTACTTTTATTTTTCGTTATGAACTGTACAATTTAGTTTATTTATTTTTTTCGAAATAAACAAAAAACGGAATATATAAAAAAATTGAGATTATAACAAAAATTTCAAAACGAAATCTCGAAAACAATTTTCTAACAGAATAGCGTGATAAAAAATAGTCTAAATGCTTATTACTGATGGTTATATTTTTGGAATCGTAAATTGATTTCCGATTAATTATCAGAGGACCTGATAATTATTGGCCGGATTTGAAAAATACCAAGGAAATTGCATTAATTTGTTGTTTAATAAAATATTTTCAAATTAAATTACTTAATAACTGCTGTTTTCAGTTCCATAGCAGATTATAGAAGTTTTGTAAAGTATATATTTATATGTTTCTTCTTCAAATACATTCTCAAGTCCTGAGATTTCTTGACATATTTTTTAAAATAAATTGTCTTGTATTTACGACCAAATAAACTTTTTAGATAAATAGCGTTTTGATTTAAAAACTGCTTAAGAATTATCCTCAAAAATTTTGAGGATAATTCTTTAAAAAAAAAAAAAAAAAAAAAAAAAAATGTCTTTATTTCTAGTGTCAGTAATATTAGTTCAAAATATACAGGCATGAGATGTATTCTATCCTTCAGGGTGAAATTTAAGTCAGCGAATTAAGCTATTTAACGTCTTATTTCAAATCGAATCGATTTACTTTTCATATCGAGTTTCTTTTGAAAACGATGAAATATTCAATCCGTTTATTTTATTTATTTTTAAGGCTTCGTTCTAATCGTTGACTTGTAATAGATATATACATTGATAAGTACAGACAGCAAAGTCAAAAACGTGCAGCTCCTAGACCTCAATACAATTTTTAATCGTGCGATGACTAACAAAGCATTCAAATAAGAATAGTTGAATCAATTTAGTTTTTAATTTTCTCAATCTAATCCAGCATTACAAAAATCAAAGTAACGCATTAAAAAAGGATTGTGGATGAGTTTATTTAAAATCTTTTGGGTTTCGGCAGATATGTATGTATACCAAGACTATCGAATTCGTTTAATTTTTTTTTTATTATTTTTCTACTCTTAAAAGCCGATCGTATATTTTTTTAAAGTTACCTAAAGTATTTGTTAAAGTTTCTAAAACGAAATGCAGATTTAATCAAATGCTGCAAATAATATCACTTTAAAACTACTAAAGACACTTAATCAATATGCACTTGCAAGTGTAAAAATTATGGAGAAAATGTTCTCAATAATATTAATTAAAAATATTAATTAAAAAAGTACAGAAAAGCACACAGAGCAATTGCCAATTATATGTTATAAAGATTTGCTGCAAAAAGTGTTATGTATGTATATGTGTATTATATAAACTCTTGTTTTATTTCTTTTAAACAGCTCTGAACATGAAAATTTTAATTAAAATAAATCTATTATATTTTACAATAATTATCTTTCTTATTTTGACAATATAAATTCTGGTTTTTGTCGTTTATTTTTTTTTTTTTTATTATTCTTGTTCCGACGATATAAATTTCTGTTTATATTTAATTAGTTGATTTCATTTTACACAATTTATTTTTATACTAAATTACGACTTTAATTATTTCTATAAAATTCAAAATTCATAAGCTTAATTAGATTTTAATAATAAATTTTATTCAAGACCTAATTACATTATTATTTTAAGTTATTTTCTTGTCTTTGTTTAATTCAAATAATGATCTGAAAAATTTACAAAACTAAGAATTTCTAAACATTTTTTTATTCAAAACAAAAGACATATAATTCAACAAGTGAAGAACAAATACTGATATTTGCACAAAAATAATACCTTCTTATAGTAGAGAAATGAAAAATAAAAACTTTTTTTAACACTCAAAGAAAAACTTTAAATAAACATTGGAGATGTTTATTTAAACATCTTTGCACTGTAGTATCAATTTTAAATCTAGAAGGACAATATTACACAAATTAAAGCCATCAGAATTACTTTCAATATTTTACTATTCAAAAGAAAAAAGTTCAATAGGACTGATTTGAACGGCATGACTTTTGAAAAATTGTTTTAGAAACGTCAATATAAGAATACTGTAGATATGAAATGATTTAGGAAACTAAATTCTTGGTTAGTCAATGCCTAAAGGTTTTTACTTTCTATACAAATTTGAGATCAAAATAATATAAATTAAACTAAATTAATTCTTAAGCCGCTCTGATTATGTTTACAGTTGGGATATATATTAACTCGTAATATAGAGCGAAAGTTAGACCGATACCATTTAGGTTTCTTATTTTATAATTGTCTAAAATTCGTTATTAATATTTTATGGTTGCAAAAGAACAACCACAAAACAAAAATTCTACTAAACTTCATATTGAATCTTCCTCAACTGGGAAAGAGTGACTAATTGCCTGGTGGCAAAAACTATGATACACGCAGAACACCCGACATCATCAATTTTGGCAAGGCTCGTCTGCGCCAGCTATTGACTGTCTCAATAGGACATTGTAATTTTGTGGCCCACGCAAGGAAGACCGGTCCGGTTTATGACTATTGCAGAAGTTGTAATGATAAAGAGGAGGACGAAACTGTGCTCCGGCTTCTGTGTCAGTGCCCTGCCATAACTAGCTGTAGGGCAGCGGCGCTAGGTCCTAACTTTCTGAAGGACAGCCCATAGGAGGTCGTCTACCAGAAAGGGACCGAATCATCGGATCTCAATGTATTGCTTATGGCGATCTAACCTAAACCTAATCATATATCGAGTGCTTTTTCTTTTTTGTGGGCGTATACAGCCATTCGTGCGTAAGCATATATGTACATGTGCGCACACGTGTACACATTATTAAACATAATCAGCAATTTAAAGTTTAGAAAAGAACAAAAAAAAGTTTTTATGAACTGTAATTTGCCAATTTTGGTTTTTTTACATAAATGTTTTAACATTTTTATTTAAGGCTCAACCTTAAACGCATTTCAAAATTCGTTCAATTAATTTCGCGTCACCTGTTTTGAATTTAGAGCCACAGTGTTTTGAAGTAAGTACAAAATTAAAATTTCTAAATTAAAAGTTCAAAAGGAGATATTTTCTACATTTAATTATTTTGAATTTTTTAGATTTATTTAAATTATTCTTTACTTTATTGTTATTGCATTCAATGCTTAAAGTATCAATATTTTATCTAAACATTTGTAAATTTCTGTTCGATAAATATTATTCGGGCATGCAATTTGTTTCTTCGTCATCTTGTTATAATTTCTTTTATATTAAATATTGCATAATTAAGCTAAAAATATTAATGTAGAAAAAAATATATATGTATGTATGTATGAATAGACGAGAAAAATTATATCTATTTATATTTGATATTTATGTTTATTTATAATTTAGTTACACAAGTAAGACTGGACACTTAACTGTTTTAAAATGACAGTTAAATGCTAGTTTTTAAAGCTTTTTTGCGCCCAATTTCATTGGACCACTGTTACGCTGAGCACGTCGTGCTTCTAGTTCACGTTGACGTTGTAATTTTTTTTCTTCACGTTTTCGTCTGGCCTCATCAAGTTTTGCATTACCTAAAATATGTTCATAGTTTTACAAACTTTTAATTTTCTTACAAATGATCTTTAATATGAACAAACAATGTTAATAGAGCTAATCTGTTGATCAAGTACAGCATTAATTATTACAGAGATTAGCAGTATGAATTATTAATATATAATTAATAATATGTTTAATGAAATTATTAAGATTAGTTGTGCCACCATAAAAAGCATGCTGAAGACAAAATTTATTATTTTAAGTACTTGAGATCTGGATATATTTACATTTATATATAATAAAACATTAAAAAGTAGGAACAATAAAACTTAATATGAAAAGTTAATAAGTCTAATATTATTTACAACCAATTAATAAATAAATTAATCAACTTTTAAATAATTGATTTCATCTATAATAATGATTTATCTGAACGCCTATATTCCTCCTACTATGAAAAGCTTATAAGAGGACTTTTCATATTTATACTTTGCAAATTGTTTGACATAAAAACGAGCTTAAAAACAGATCTCAAATAATTTAAAATGTTAGTAGAAATACGTATTTACATTTATTTAAGTGCTTAAAAAGTAAAATATAAACAGGACGATTGCAAATAACCAAAAATAATAAACAAAAAATAAAATAATATTCGAATGCAACATGTGTAAATATGTAAACAAAAAAGGCGTAATATTTTAAATAAAACATGAGTGTAAATGTTTAAGTATTATATGAATATCCTCATGATCAGTGCTGTTTATAATCATAAAACCACAAATACTCAATATGAACCCGTATTATACAGAACACGCAAGACCCATTAAACCCACAAGTATTAAAAAAATATGAAAAATTGACTTACCGGTCATTGGTTCATCAATTGGTTCGAATTCACCATCAGCCCATGAATCACTATTCCAGTTAGCATTATTCGTTGAATTATTAACATGATGTGGTGATTTCTGTTGAGGTGGACTAACATTATTGCAATTTAGGAATGCTGATTGCGATGTTACGTTATTGCTAAGCGAAGAAAAATTCTTTGATAAATCGTTTGGTCGTAAGTTTGCTGATAGACAGGCCGTCGTTGATAATTGTTTTGAGGGCGATGTATTGTGCGAATTAAGCTTGGCTAATGGTTCGATTAGTTCATTCAATTGGTGTTGTTGCAATTGTTGTTGATGTGGTCGCAGAGGTGATTGTCGTAACTGCTGAAGTTGCTGTTGCTCTTGTTCTTGAGCTTCCTCTTCGCCCTGAATAACGATTAGTTATTATATATTTATTGTTTAGATTTTACAAAGAATTAGAAACACTATAAAATTACCGGGTCTTCTTCCAGACTGCCCCATTCTTCATTATCCCAACCATCTCGTACTTCAGTTAAGGTTGATGAGGCATTTATAGGACCGTTATTGGGTGAACCAGCAATTGGAGAACTAGGATCCTGTGATGTCTAACAATATATTAAAGTTTAAATTCTTATATTTTACTATTTTCTAACTTAAGAAGAACACACTTACATCCATTTCACCCCAGTTTTCATTATCCCAATCATTGTTGCCATAATCAGATGCAGAGGCTGAAGTATCATTACTTTCATGCTCTAATGAAGTCATGGACGTTACTGATGAGGTGGTCGTTGATAAACTACTGCTAGAAGGTTGTTCTGCAAAAGGAAATTCAATTTTTTTTTTCTGATGTTAAACAAAGATAAGTCATATACCCAAAGAAGCCGGCTTTGATAAATTACGCCCAGTTAGTGGAGGTCGGGGTCTCGAAGAATCACTTTGGCTGCGGTAGAATTTAGAGGTTACCGCTGTTACAGCCCAACCCGCCCAAGTAGCAGCTGCATTGCCAATTGAGGGAGTAGCTGTATGAACGTCTGCTTCTATAAAAGAAAAGAGATTGTTTAGAATACTGCGTGTAAAAATGCTTTCAGGAATTTACCCATTGTTTCTCTCAGGCTAGGATCTTCAGATACCTTTTCAAGTTTTCCCAAAAAACCACGTATAGTTTTAAAAGCCGGGTCGCGAACTGACTTTTCAGGATCTATTGTAAGCGAACACAATGCGGGTAAGACACGATTTGCAACTTCACTACACATAGAAATAACAATAATATATTTAAATTTCTGGACCCAATAGAGAATAAAATATTTAAAACAGCTTACTTTAATAAAAAATATTGTTGGGTAGCAGCCAAGGCCAAAACACCCGCTACTCTAGCAGGAGGAAAAGGATCCCGCATTGCTCTTATAAAAGCCGATACCAAAACGCGTTGTCGTACCTATTGCAATAAAATCAAAATCAAAATTAAAAACAAATAAAAGAAAACATGTTGCTACTTACTTGCGGATGTAAATGTGGTGCTATTTTACCCAAGCACACAGTAGTATTAGTCCTGATGCCACCCTGGTCGTCGCGAGCTTGCAATCGAGCAAAGTGGCGTAATACTTCAACATTCAAATTATTATAGTTTAATTTTGGAGCCAGGTGTATAATTGACTGTTGGAATTGGTTGTAAAACAATATTTTTAATTTGTGTTCTACAAAAAAATTTATTTCACTTACTTTTACTGTTTGCTCTCTAATGGTAGCGTTCGTATCTAGAAATCCATGCGCAACTTGTGGGAAAATTTGTTCATTTACTACTTGTGGCTGTAAATGGGCAATAAATAATTCTAGCTGTTGCAAAAGGCGTGAACGAGTTACGCGGTCCGTGGAAGCAAATAGTTTAACAACACAGGGTACAATACGTTTTTGATATTCTGCTTCATCTAGTAGCTTCCCCAACTAAAAAAAGAAGCAAAGGAATCGTTTTAATAATTTCGAAAATTAAGAATATAGAAAGCTATTAAGAGAAGAGGAAAACTACGTTGCAAATATTTTGCAGTTGAAAAAGACGGTTAAAATAGGGAAATAAAAACTTTCAAACGAAAAAATATACAAATCAGCACCTATATAATGATATATAAATGTGGAGACATCCCAAAGAAAATTTTCCCATTTAAATTGAAATTTAAATGATGCCTAATATTATATATTGAAATTATTATTGCCTTTGAATATTATTTTATGAGCTTAACAATAGTAAAATCACTCTAAAATATATTATACTAAAAAAATCAAAACTATCTGGGTTAAAAATTCCACTTATAAAATTTGTGTTGCTTCGTATTGAAACAAATCATTACAAAGATTCTAGAGGAGATAAGATCCGATAACAACAAAAGTATTTACCTTAAACATTGGCGCTAACACAGCTGAACCAGCATCACCATATTCGTACGCTGTTATCAATTGGGGTAAAATTTTATGTCTTACGAAAACAAAATAAGAGTTCAATTTAATCACTTTCAATTCAAACACATATAATTTAGGGAAAAAAACTTACTTGCACACATTATCAGGAAAATTGTCCAAATGCAATGTTAGACCAGAAAAGAAACGATTTTTTTCTGCTTTATCTTTTATTTGAATCTCCTCCAAAAACAAAAGAGTATCAACTAAATCGTTTTTGAAAAAGCCTCCTGGTTTACGACATCTTGTGATAATATCAGCTGGATTAGGGCGATTTGATGGAGAGGCTCCTACAAGTTCACAATATAAGGACTGTAGAGATTTTGGTATGTTATCAATATCTTTTAGAGCACCACGGGAACGCAGGGGACCATTGAAAGATTCCCAC
Organism: Linnaemya vulpina; assembly: GCA_963675445.1. Taxonomy (NCBI): domain Eukaryota; kingdom Metazoa; phylum Arthropoda; class Insecta; order Diptera; family Tachinidae; genus Linnaemya; species Linnaemya vulpina. The sequence continues at coordinate 15,446,542 of OY776277.1, read as the reverse complement.
ACCAAGCAGCCGAGGCCCCACATGTCAGCAGAACTGAAATACACAATTTATACATCCACAAAACATATTTTAAAAAAATCATTAAAGGTTCTACCATTTTGTAGCCGCTTTCAATTTAGATTGATCATTTTTTTCGGGAGGATCGTAGACCTCCAGAGAAGGAGGCACTTTAATAGGTGGCATAGGATTTCCATCAGCCGGTGAAACATACTCTAAACTACCTAATTTCCATTCACCGGAGGAGTTTACAAATACAGACCACACAGAAACATTATTGTGTCTCAAACTTCCATCATTGTTAAGAAACGACAAAGCGCGCTATAAATTAAAAAATTATATATATATATATATATATATATATATATATATATATATATATATATATACATATATATATATATATATATATATATATATATATATATATTATTTGCATTCGAAAACATTACGCATACCGTGATTTGAAATATGCCCCATGCCAGATATAAATCCTTTTGAGGGCCTTCTGTTGAGAGTTTTTGTATATGAGTACCCAAAGGATCGACGAGCTCAGTAGCCACATAAAGCATTTTATCCGTTTCTAATGAATCTAAAAACTGTAATATGCTTGGATGTCTAAGAGTCTTTAATCTCTTCAATGAGGCCTTTGCTAACTCGCACTTGGCATCTGAAGCATTCCGCAAGTCAAAAACAAACACTGAAACTTCTTCAAGTGACCCTTTACGTTTGGCCTTGTGAAGTGTCCATATGGAATGTGCTTCGAAGCTCGCTACTGGTTCGCCAATATCGTAAGGGAAGTCCTTTGAAGAGTCGCGCGAGAAGAACGACCACATCATGTGCTTTGCTCGTCGCCCAAATATTTTGTTACAAATTTATATTTAACAAAACAATTAAAAAAATTAAATCTACCGTTCGCGTCTTTAACAATATTTCTTTTCCCGTTTATTATAATATAAAAGATTTACAATCTTTTTATTTTTAACAGCTGCTTAAATTTTGTTGTTAAAAAGAACAAAAACTATCTTTTGTTTTCTCCGTTTGTTTTTATGATCGGCCTTCGTACGTTGTTGCTTTTCCACCTAAAAAATTTTTTTTTCCACCATCACCAATAAATCCAAATGTTCTTATTAAATTTATGATCTTAGAATTGATTTTCGTGGAAGCTTTTTTAGATGCACTTAAGCGCTACCAATTAAAGTTTCTTCTAATGTACAATTTATTGTGCAATTTTTCATGTTTTTGTATAAATTCTTAATTTTTCACAACTTTTTCATGACGTATGCGATAATTTTATCTTGACAACTAACGTTTGTGTCATCTGTGTCGTTTGACATTTTGTGTTTACACACAACTTATGTGTGAAGTTGGCAATATTGTGTGTTAACGACAAATCGAATTTATATCACATGGTACCAAGAGGTCTCAACAACTTTCCGATTTTCCAGATAGGGTTTTCCGATAAATTTCACTAGAGTTTTCAAAATATATTTTATGAATAAACACGGCTATCGTCAAAGAAATCATAATGTATGTTACTGGAAAATTTAATATTCCTGTAATTGAAAATTTTTCGATATTTTTGAACGCATGTGAATGTCCATAGGGACTTAGTATTACTGAAACATCTTTTTGAAATATAGTGTACCGCATATTTTACATTAAAAAAACATATATGGCCATTGTATGGCAATATATCTGGAATAAATATTCTTTGTAATTACATATAAAGAAAACTTTTTTCGAATATATTGTATTTCAAAAGGCTCATTTATTTCAAACTATACTTAAAATTATACTCAATTTATTCATTCAAACAACTAATTAAGTTTTGAAATGTTTATTACTTTACAAAAATATCTAAACTAACACATATTTTGTAACATATTTAATATGTATGCACCAATATCTTCATCTTGATTAGTCCATGTTATCAAGAGGGTTTTGTGTTTAATATCTTTTTCATCCTCTTCGATCTTAATCTCCACCGTTTCAACAACAATCGTACAGTTTTCTTGCATCGTCACTGTCCATCCAGCTAATTTTTCTTGTAGCAATGCCAATAATTTTTCACCTGTACGCATTTTGGGGCCGGGATCATCCATTTTAACTTTGGATGTAAAACGCATCACATGGCGATTAATTCCAATTTCCTTCAAAGCTTCGGTGAGGTTTTGCAGCATAATACGATTATCTTTCATAACTAGAACGCCATGTATTAAACGTCTACGTTTCGGATCGGGTGGCTGGGCATTGTAAATGCGTGTTTCAGCTTTTAATAATGATACTGATGCGTCGACTGGTATTTTAACTGGTGTAGATATAACACATGTTTCGCCATTGGCTGGCATATAAGTTTCAATATTGAATTCTTCTCGAATTTTTGTGCGTAAGAATTGCATTTTCTCAGCTTCCCCATGAACAAGCATAACATTTTTAGGTTCACAATTTTGAATAAGTTGCATAATACCTGAAAACGTAACAAAAGCTTATTATTCCTTTACATCGTTTCATTCAAAGTCAAAAACGTTAGCAATAGATAAGAACAGAAAAGATATTGTTACGTGCTGGTGGCCTACAAACCTTTTGCATCAGCATGAGCTGAAAAACTCATATACTCCACAGACATTTTAACGTCTACCACCTGACGATTTTCAAACTCAACTTTCTTGGCACCACTCAAAATTTTGTTACCCACAGTTCCTTGGACACAATAACCCGGCATTATAACCATGTTGTTTTCATTAGGAGCCCATTTTTTAAAAATTTGCAAAGACAAACCGGCATGCAGCATACCCGGCGTAGCAAAAACAACCATTGCACCGGGATTGTCTATGTACGTTTTGTCGAATGGTTTAATGTGTTTAAAATCGAACATATTTCGGGTTACGAATGTTTTGCGAATTTTTTGATTAGTCCACGTAATAAACATCTTGTAATATGTGTTGGCCTTCTCTGTTAACCCTAGAGCAAAGTATATCGGATATTTTAGGTTCATGCGTTCCCAATAAGTTTCCAAAAGGATGCACAATTCCTGTGCTCTTCCCAATGCAAACACTGGAATTAGTACTTTTCCACCTTTAGCCACACATTCGTGAACTTTTTTCAAAAAATCACGCTCGCGACAGCGTTTAGAATCACGAATAGTAGTGGCGTAAGTTGATTCAGATATCAGAAGGTCTGGCCGGCATTTATCTATCCAAGCTGCACCCAAATGTCGATCGGGGGTCATATTGTAATCACCTGTATAGACCACGGATTGCGAGCCAACGCGTATCCAAAACATAGCAGCTCCAAGCACATGGCCTGCGTAGTAGGCCTTGATCTCTAGCTCACTGTCAACCATAACACTTTGATGTAGAGTGACAGCAGTTACTTTTTTCATGCAATCTTTTATCATTTGTGTTGTAAAGAAATTTGATTCACCCTTACGTTCCACAGCAACCTTACGCATATCTTCTAGCAAAATTGGTGCTATAGCCTTGGTGGGATGGGTCATATAGATGGGACCAGAATACCCAACCATTTCAGACATATAGGGTAAGGCACCACAATGATCTAAGTACAAATGTTAACAATTTTACATTTGTTTTATATATTATTCATGATCTCTACGCACCTAAATGAAAATGTGATATTATAACACAATCGATGTGACTTGTGATCGGTCCATCCGGCACTATGTACGAGAAATCGGGAAAGCGACGTTCATCATTATAGCCCATATGCATGCCGCAATCTAGCATAATATTTTTACCTCCCATTGACAATAGTAGGCAGCTGCGTCCCACATCTTGTCCAGCTCCCAACGGTGTTACTTTCACGTCCGGCATGTCCTTTTTAACAAATAACTTTGTGTTGTTTATAAAATGTTGAACACTGATTTTTTATTTGCATTTAATATTTCGCTGCTGTTTATTCTCTGGTAATTCAAGAGGAAGATAAACAAAATAGAAATATGTAATATGTACACAGAGAACACCGCTAAAAAACCAAAGGTAAGCGCAAATTGGAAAATCATATATATATATATATATATATATATATATATATATATATATCAATATTTTATGGAAATCTCCGCCAAAAACCACACGCTTACCGAATCAATATCTCATTATTTCACATATGCACACACTACAAATAAATTTTATGTTCATCCTCACCAATTATTTAATTTCTAATAATTAAATGATTTCCCAACAAGAAATTATTTAAGATAAAAACCAAATTAAAAATACCGTGGTTTTGACGTTAAGAATTTACATTCCTATAATTATTGTTGCCAGATCCCACAATTAATTTTTAGTCGACTTTCGGGTTTCTTGAGCAATGAAAGAGCATACAAAACAGACACAGTTGGTGCTGCTACCCAACTATCCCATCAGTATTATTCCCTCGCAGCTATATATTCATAATAATTCATTACATAAGTATTGTTTGGAACAGTCCACGTATCTATAAAAATACCCATCAGAAATGTGGCATCCATCTCCTCAAAAAAGTTTAAAAAAGAGATATTTATATCTGCATAAACTTTTAATTTGTATTCTTAAGAGAGCAAAGTTTGTTATCAAAATCATATGTTCTTGATTTGCACTTGTGTTTTTATAATTATCGTTTAATGTTGGGATATGCAAAGTTAAGCGAAAATATTTGATTAGTGCAGAATATCTTATTTTTAAGTGCCTTTAAATGTCGGAAGATCCTGGCACATTTTCAATACGCATTTGCCAAGAGGGCCATGCTAATGCGTTAGTTCTTAATAAAGAGTGCAATAAGATTGCGGTAGCAGGCAGAAGTTGTAAGTATTGAACAATTGTGTATTTATTATATATGTATGTACATAGTATATTGTAAATAATTTTTGGCTTCCATTATACAGTGCTTAAAGTTTACGCTATTAATAATGATGGATTTTCCGAGGTGTGTAATATGCGCGGTGGAAAAAATCAAAATCTAAGCTATTCCTCAAATGATGTTGCTTGGAACACCTTAGATTCAAATATATTGGCAACTGCTGCCACAAATGGCGTTGTTTCAGTATGGGATCTTTCAAAATTTGGCAAGCAAAAACAATGGTTGGTGTATAATGACCACGAGCGGACTGCACATGCTGTCACTTTCCATAACACGGAAGTAAATACACTTATATCGGGTTCACAGGATGGCACTATTAAATGTTTTGATACACGCACTGATAAAGCCTGCAACACATTTTATAGTAATTCAGAGTCTGTAAGAGATGTAAAATTTAGTCCGCATAGTAATAACTTATTTTCGGCTGTACTGGAAAATGGCACTGTTCAACTGTGGGATTTAAGAAGGTGCAATGCAGAGTTTTTCTTAATTATTCATATATTTAAGATGTACTTTTTTACATTTCAGAACTGAAAAATGTATATTGCAATTTCCAGCCCATATGGAGCCTATTTACACTTGCGACTGGCACCCCACCCACAATTGGCTAGCAACTGGTAGTAGAGATAAGCAGATAAAGGTAATATTGAATATTTACAACACAGTTTGCTTGATATTAATGTTTTAATATCAGATTTGGAATATGGATGTTAAAGCTTCTCTGGAACACACAATACACTCTATAGCTGTTGTCGGGCGAGTTAAATGGCGTCCAGAAGAAAAGTTAGTAAGACTCGCAACCCGAAAAATTCATGTTTCTAATGATAATTTTCATTTTTCAGTTACCACATTGCAAGCTGTTCTTTGGTAGTTGATTATAGTATACACGTTTGGGATATACGACGTCCCTTTGTGCCCTTTGCTTCATTTAACGAACACACAGATGTAACAACTGGCATATCATGGAAAGGAAATGATCCAAATTGTCTATTATCAACAAGTAAAGATTCTACAATTTATAATCATGCTTTCAAAGATGCTTCTAGGCCGGCCATCAAAGCTAACGTTCAAGGTGCAAGTTTAGGACGTAAAGGAGACATCTCATTTGCAAACAAATTAAAAGTTTACTTACCCGTAACAGCGGCTCAAGTTGTGAAATCCAATGTTTCGCTGTAAGTTTAGGCAAATACAGCCGTAGTAGTAAATTATATTTCAATTGTATTTTTTAGCAATAGACAAAAATCCATAACAGGCGCAGAGCAATTTCATATTGGAAAATCCGATATGTGCAGATTTTTGTTAAATACATCGGTGAGTTTTTATTCCAACATTAATCCATAAAAATTAGTTTTTACAACTGTCGTTTCCAGCTTGTTGGGTATATAGATCCCGACAGCACAATACAACTTAAAGAATATGAATGCTTTATTGGGTGTGCCAAAGATTCTATTTTGATCGGCAAAAAATTATCTGATATGTGCAAACACAATGCTGATGTTAGTCGTAAACATGGAAAACATAATGCTACCACTCTTTGGAACTTCGTAGAAATTTGTTATGGTTCAAATGAAATGAATAAACAAAAATATGAACATCGTAACTCGTTTTCGAATCAAAAAAATGCTCAAAATGCCCGTCGGGCTGCACAGGCAGTTAGTACAGATGTTTCAAAATGGGAGCACAACAAAATTAATAATGTTAATGGGTCCGATGATAATCTCGATATAAAATCTCAAGATGACGACAATTTAATGGATGGTAGTGGTTCAAGTGGTAAACAAACTTACCCTCCTTGTGGATCTGTGATACTTTCTGAATCGCAAATTCTATCCGAAATCACTTTTGATAATTTCGATTCACTGCGTAACGGTTTTATATATGTGGGCCCACCGGACTTTACAAAAGCTTTAGCTTTGCCTGAAACAGCGTTACATTGCGATGTTCAAGCAGCTAGACCCCAGATAGATATAAAAGCGAATCGCGAAAAGTCACCGGTTGGTTGGATGACGTTATTGCTTATATATTTTAGTTTTTACCTTATCTGTTTTAAAGCCTCCAAACTTACCAGCTGTTTTAAAAGTCTCCTCTATACCTCCTTTGCCATTGTGGGAACCACATCAGTTTTTAGCCGATGCCTTGATGTTGCAAAATGATGTGGGTGATGTTCAGACAGCCTTAAGTATTGTCATTGTAATGGGTGATAATCGTAAATTTCTACCTATTGAAGACAGTTTAGTCGTATGTATATAAAAATGTTTTTCTTTTTGGTAGAAAAACCACTTTTGATTTTTTAGGAGCATTGGTTTCTAACCTATATCGATCAGTTGCACCGCTATCAAATGTGGAATGAGGCCTGCACAATTATAAATTTATCATGGTTACGAAGGGTAAGAGAATTAAATCAAAAGTCTACTGGCGTTCATACAAATTGTGGCGACTGCGGCCGGCCTCTAGGTGGTAGTGTGGGTTGGTATTGTCAGAAATGTAAATCAATGCGTTTGGCTAAATGTTCTATATGCGATTTGGTTGTAAGAGGTTTATATGCATGGTGTCAAGGTTGTTCACATGGTGGTCATATAAAACATGTTATGGATTATTTTGCCAACCATTCGAAATGCCCAAAATGTGGTCATTTGTGTGAGTATAATTAAAATTAAAAGTGATATAGCGAACTAATGGCTCTAAATGGTTACTTTAATTAATGTACTTACTAATTAATGATTTATTCACAAAATTATTTGATTAACAAGAAAAAATTTACTTTTGATTAATAATAAGACTTTTATATAAGATTTTGTTTTTACTATACATTTTAGGACAGAATAATTTTGATGTAAAAATATATATTTTCTCAATTAATAAATGTACTTTTAAATGGTAAAATACAAACTACCTGCAGTTTTTTTTTCAGCATAGAATAAAAAGAAGAGAAAAATAAATCTTTGAAATGATTTCAAAATCCTTAGTTGTTAATAAATTTTGTAATGTTATAAAGTACTTAAGCAGATAACACTTGACTAATTCTAAATACTAATAGCCAAGCAACTATTGCCAGCACTGCCATCAAAGCAATTTTGTTAAAACAAAGCTTCGAGAAATCAGAACTTTAACATGTTTTGTAGAATAATAAACATAGGAAAAAGATAACAAACAAATTAAAAAAGAACCTCAACACTTTTTCCTTTTTCATTAACGACGTTTTCACGCCTGTTAATATGTCTATAATTTCAACAACATTAAAGTTTTGATTTGGCGGCAGTACCGACGGCTAATTGTCAAGAGTTAAAATCGAGGCTCACAGTTTGACAGGAATCACTACCAGCGCTATTGAAAGCTGTCAGATTTGGTTTTACAGCTGGAGATTCATCATAACGTATGGTCATTGAGTTGGAATTGCCAGGTAATAAGACATAACCTAAGGATTCGTAGAATTTTATCAACTTATCTTTGCAATCCAAAGACATTTTATAGCAGCCCAAATACTGAGCCAAAAGGGAAACAGTTACCACAATGCTTGAAAATTAAAGACAAATTACATTATGAAAAAAATTATCTATTAAATTTAAGATCTTACAGTTTTCCCAGTTGTTTACCGCGGTAGGTATCATTGACCACAACATCTTCTAAACGACCACGCTATAAGAGAAAAAATTCAAAATTTTTCATTTTACAGATTTTTTTTTCATCCTTAAAGTACTTACTATAGCACAATTGTGTATAAATTTACGTTCTATGATAAGGGAAGCGGCGCCAATAATTTCATTTTTACGGGTATCTTCTATGACGGTTACAAAATAATCACCACTTGCTTTCATTTGAGAAAAGCGTGCTGAAATTGTATATTTTACAAGTAAAATGCCGCAAAAAGCAATAACAACAAATATCTAATATATATATATATATATATATATATATATATATACATATATATATATATATATATATATATATATATATACATATATATATATATATATATATATATATATATATATATATATATTATATATATATATATATATATATATATATATGTATATATATATATATATATATATATATATATATATATATATATACATATATATATATATATATATATATATATATATACATATATATATATATATATATATATATATATATATATATACATATATATATATATATATATATATATATATATATATATATATATACATATATATATATATATATATATATATATATATATATATCTTATATATAGGAAACAATAATAAAAAGTACAAATGTAATTTGAAAAAAGTCATAAGTCCATATTGGATGTATTATAAAGACAATTTTTATTCGATAATTTGAGTTTCCGAACTGAAAACTTTTACTCCAATTAAAATGTATGAATACTAATAAACTTGTTTGCAAATTATGTATATGCATTTAAGATAAGTTCATGTTGTGCGTAAATGAAAAGTAAATGAAAAATACAAAAAAACTAAATCAATACTCACTTAAAAATTGCGTTCGTGAAACGGCTCCGACATCAGTCAACTGCGATAATAACTTCAGAAAGCCACGATCGTAATCACCATCCTTTAAAGGACGAACTTTTAGCCAGGTTTCTCCTGGGCAGGCAGCAGATATAAATGGATTGAATTTAGCAGGACTTCGATGGAAATCCAATTTCAATAGCAAATCGGGATCATAAAGATATGTTTCTTCCTAAAAAACAAATACAATAAGAATTAAACATATTTAATAATAAGCATTGTACAATGTTGGGTAGAAAAGTATTCACAAACATTATTTGGAAATTAATTTATTTACCTGCCATCCTACCATTTTATTTGAATTAAAATTGGGTTTAAATTTTGAGAAGTTTCGAAAGTTTTTCAACCAAAAGGTGTCAACGTAGCCACAATCACAACTCATCTAAATACTAACGATTTCTTGAAGAATTTTAGACTAAGAGAAAAACGAATCAATTGAGCTCAATACTAGTCACAAAAATACTTTTCAACGTTTACCGGTTTTATGGTAGCGAACTTGTAATTTTTGTATTTTGCTATTAGCAATTCAACAAAGTCTTCGCGCACAATTTTCATACCAACATACATACACTCATTCATATTAACAAACCTGTCCGACCGAGAAACACTTTCTTTATCATTTCAAGTCATATTTGTGTTGTGATACAAATAATATTGAGGGGTGTGCTTGTCTAGAAACAAGCATTTCATTGTAGACTTGTTATATATATATATGTATATACTTAGGTTTACAAGCATATAAAAGAAAAAGAGCAGCAACACTAAAAATCACATATTGTGAAGGTCATTAAGCAAGACATTCAAGAAATTCAATTTCAACCAGTAGAGAACGATTTGCTACAGTGTTTAAATATCTAAAACACCAAGTGAATTTTAGTTGAGTCGATCGACTTTTTACTACCTTTAAAACCACTATGATTAATACTGAATGCACTTTATTGATTAAGAAATAGCCGATTTTAGAATGTCTTAAGAAAGGTTTTTATGCTTCAAAGATTTCTCGAAAGCTAACTAAATTAAAGAGAAACGCTTTTTTGTACGTCCGTATACGTATCAACTGAAAAATGGCAAAGACATAAAAACTTACCATATTCTTTATCAGCAATTCCCTATTAGATAAAAAGTATTTAACCAATTCCACTTCCACGTTGTAGTTTGAATATAACGCAACGACTGCACAAAGTTCTGAAGCAAGGCAAAGTATTACTAATATCGCACTTTTTATATACCACTAGTAATTATTTTTCGATTGCATTGCTCTTTACTTTTCCCAATTATTACATGTGTTTATTATTCTGTGAAATATTTTAGTTTATCTTTTTAAATTATATATTTAATAAGATAGCATTGAAGAATAGATAGGAACCAAATCAATTGCAAAATAAACAAAAAACGTCAACAATTTAAATGTTGTAATTATGGAAGAAAAACAATCAATAGAGAATTTGGTATGTGCAAAAAGAGCGCAAAAGGGTAAGAAAAAGGTACTAGTAAAAACACAGCTGATTTCATATTTCACACATACCTTTACTTGTAGTTGTCAACGTGGGTCTCTATTTATAAGCTGCAAGAGGTGGGTTCAAGCAGTTTACCTCTATTTATGAATGCGGATGTATGGGTGTGTTCTCAAAAACTTTTTATTTATAAATTATATTATTGATAAATGGGATGTAATTGTTTATTATTGTTGCGTCATCAGTTTCTTTTTAGTATATATATACAAACCTACTATATACCGTTTTTGTAACGTTAACCATTTGGTATGGTGTATCATTCAAATTTAAAACTTGTAACCCCCAAATATACAGGATACATTCATTCACAATAGCACACATGAAATATTCAACTACCGGCACTTTGCATTTATTCACCTCTCGTCATTGCTTGTCAATGAAGCTGTCATTTTTACCGCTTTTTGTGTAATTTGCGGCGTCCTCTTAATAATTTTTCCGAATATATAACCGTGTTTGAGTTTTGTCCCATACGCTAGTTATTAAATAAATCGTGATGCGTTTTAACAGAAAGTATGTATCAATTTTGTAATCTACAATTGATACATTTTAAAATATAAAAATAGTATAAAATATAAAAAGTGAAAAAATGGCTACATGCCTTGATGCGATTGGTTTTTAATAAAGCGAAAAGTTATGTGTTACCCTTAGGTATATTTTAAAATATAAAAATAGTGAGAATACAAGTGTAAAAATGATTACATATTTCGATTTTCACGATGAAATGTATCAGTTTTAAATAGCTGTTAATATATCAAAAACCACATTCAACCAAAACCTAATACTTCAATCTCGATGGTTTTAAACTTCCTACATTATTTAATTTAAATCAAAGTAAGTAATTTTTGTTCCAACAGTAGTATGTTTATATAGCTTTGTAGGTTTCTGTCACTTGCTTATTTCTTTCCATCACTTAGTGTATATTTAAGTCCCTCCTTATGATCTTGTTAGAAACAAAACACTGACACTGATGTAGCAAGCAAAGGCGTTTAAAAAAATATGCTAAAAAATATTACCTTCCATTCCATTTTTCATATATGACGGCTGAAATAATACTATCAACTTGATAAAAACAATACGCACCACATTTTTCATCTCTTTCAAATTAGATGCAAATCGCGTTGTGAAAAACTTTTATTTGCTCTCACTATTTCTTCTTATGTGGCTACTATATACTTAGGAGTTTGGTACATTTCATAGGCAAATTCTTCTTGATGACTGGGGTCGAACTGAAGACCTATGTAATCTATTTCTAAATTAAATGGTCCATCCATACCGTTTCTAGCTGCTACCGAAAATCCTAAGTGGGTGAGCCGATTTAACTGTATGGCCTGCTGACGATCTTGTACACGCCCCTTAGAGGAGTAGAAAAACTTTGAAAAGGGTATCTATAGACACACATACAGGAAGAAAAAAGAAGGAAGAAAAAATATTAAAAATGTTATTCAATTTATTTAGAAAGTGACGATGTAATGAAGTTAAATTAATATTTACTTTAGCTATTTGCCAATGCGGTCCGCCTCTTGTATACAAGGCATAATGATAAACATCATTCCACATCAAATCAAAATAGCCTTCACAATGTAAGTTAATTAGATAACTACGGCCATCACCACGTATTTTTAGTACCAACATGTTATATTGACTCCAGTCATAGGTAGTTTCACGTTTAAACGATTTCTATTTGACAAATACATAAAAAAGTATTAACATGGTTTATGCTAGTTTTAAGTAAATGTAATTACTTACCCTTACTCGCTTAGTTCGTATACTTGCATAGCCAGTCCTTTTTATTATACCATCTTTAATGTGTTCCGAATTTACCACTCCATGAAAAAGCCCAGCACCAGAATTACTTAGCTCTAGCGCAGCGGTACTCTTGCCTTCATTATGGTCCATATCAGTAGTAACAACCCATCTATCAAGTGATAATTTATCTTTGAATTTAAAAGCAATATCTGTTTCTCCCGGACGAAATACAAGAATTGGATCTGACTCGAATTTTTCCTTCATTTCCTCTTTCCACAAATGAATTTCGTTCTTAAGTTCTTGTAAACCATCGAGAATTAAACGTTTTTTTGATGGTAGAGGCAAAGCGGTTTTGTAACCAGATTTCTTCTCACGTTCCCAAAAAGTTTTACATACTGGGCTTGTATGCACGTAGGTTGCAGGTACTATACGAGAATTCAGGTCGTGTTCTTGAAAGATTATGTTTTTACCAGATAGACGTTTCAAAAGAGGGCTATTTCGTATTAGTGTCAGCATTGTTTTAAAATTTATTTATATTTTTAACGGGATGAAAGAGATTTAAAATTTATTCACATTTTTTATTTACAAGTGCGTAACCATTCCATAATTGACAGTAGATAGCAGCTGTTTTCAATTTTCTTTTGTGCTCCATCTTCACTTCTCAAATTTTCAAATCTAAATAAAAGTGTAATAATTTATTGATTGTCGTAAACAACGCAAAGGCGTACCGTTGAGAAATTTATAATTTTATTAACCAGAATTAATTTTCAACAAATAATTTTTTTTGCACATATAAGCCAAGTGTAAAGTTCATATAGACATTAACTTTAAAATGACTTACGACGCCGTCGAAAAATGTGACTCCCCGTCAGCCACAAATAGTTGGAGTTTATTATACTGGGTGCTGGGTACAGTATGTATGCCTCTGGCGATTCCATTTGTACTTATAAATCTTTGGAGAAGATCTGTAATAGCTAGAGAACGTAAACGTCTGCCAGGTAAAGTGGTATTAATAACTGGTGCAAGTTCGGGGTTAGGAGAAGCATTGGCTCATGTCTTCTACAAGGCAGGGTGTAAATTAATACTAGCAGCACGTCGTGTAGATGAGCTGGAGAGAGTAAAAAAGGATTTGTTGTCAATAGAAGTGGTAACTTTTGAAATAATGGCCAACTACTCATATAAGGTTAAGTTTTCGTTTTAGATTGGTCCAGCTTATCCACCATCAGTATTACCCCTAGATTTATCCAAACTAAATGCTATCCCTGCATTAGCCAATAAGGCCGTAAATATATACAATGGCATAGATATTTTAATTAATAATGGCGGTATAAGTGTAAGAGCAGATGCTCTAACCACTGCCTTAGATGTGGATCTAAAAGTAATGACGGTAAATTACTTTGGTTCAGTTGCCTTAACGAAAGCTTTACTGCCTTCTATGGTTAAAAGACAAAAGGGACACATTTGTTTCGTTAGCTCGGTACAAGGCAAGTTTGCGTTGCCATACAGATCAGCTTATTCGGCTTCCAAGCATGCAGTACAGGCTTTTGCTGACTCTCTCAGAGCCGAGGTAGCTTTCAAGTGTTTAAAAGTTACATGTGTGAGTCCTGGCTATATAAAAACACAACTGTCACTTAATGCCTTGACTTCTACAGGTGAACAGTACGGCAGTAAGTACTCGGCATCGTATGATTTTATTTGTCAAAGTTAACAGGAACTCTATTTTGCAAAAATTTAGAAATGGATGCAACCACTGCTAAAGGTATGTCTGCAGAAGTTTGCGCCAAACGTATTTTGGAAGTTTTATTGAACGAGGAAAAGGACGTTTTAATATGTGATTGGCAAGCAAAAGTAGGGTTTTGGTTACGATTCCTTTGCCCTTCGTTGTATTATTGGATAATGGAAAAAAGAGCCTTAAAGTTACAAAATGAAAACTAGTCACTAATTATAATTAATGTAACAAATTTTATTACATAAGTCAGATTGTTTTTCTTTGAGAAAAGTTCAGTGTTTCAAAATGACTAAAAACATAAAATCTGCCAAAAGGGAAAAATTAAGAGATGTAAACAATTTAACTTATATCAATTTAAACGATAAATTTCTTACGTTATTATACGCAATAAAATAAAACATAAGACTTTTTATATCATATCAAGTAATATTGCTAGTGTGAGCTAAGGCGTAAAAAACGGAAGTTCAAGTTTCTTCGTTGTTTTGATTTTCCATTGATATATCCATCCTACTACGCTCTTGATGATTTATTCTTAGCTAAAATTTTAAAAGTGTTTTTATTAATTATGTAGCTTAAGGCAGCCGCAACTGTGGTAGTTGCCGTCAAATACCAAAGACCGTGAAGAACTGCATGATCTGTTATAGTGATAATTATTACAATGGGTTGTTTATTTTTTGTCGCATAAAAATCTTACCCATGTATTGCAAAACAGGAGCACCTAAACTGATACCGACTGTTGCTAATTGAACCCCAGTATTGACTTTACTTATAAATGTAGGCTCCAATTGGGCAGTAACATGAGTGGCATCAAAATAACGTGAAATAGTACGCTTCAAAAATTTAATAATTTTATATGTATCTTGAGATATGAAAAGATTACTTACTGGTGGGGGCAAACTTATATACCGTATAACGAATCCAGCAGCAATTAGAAATACATCACGAAAGAGGACGATTCCAGCCAACCACAGTGGTAGAAGGTCACAGTAACCCATAGAAATGACCAAGGATCCCATCAAAACTTTATCTGCAGCTGGATCTAGAAATGATCCTGCCTTACTGGCCTGACTAGGCCATCTTCTAGCAATTTGGCCATCCAACTGTAAAATATAAAGGTTTAAAATATTATTATTTGTTTAATAATTAGACATATCAATGCACACTCTAAAGCACTTACTAAATCTGTCACCCCAGCTACTGCTAATAAACTCATTGCTATACCGTAATGACCATCTATAATGACATAACCAATATATGGAGATAGCATCATTCGACTCATCGTTAGTAAGTTAGGTATGGTCAAAATATTTTCCTTTTCGTAAACCTCTTCCATTTTCTCACGCACACGCTCTTTCATCTTGTGTTTTGCTTCACGAATATCTTCCACAATAACATTTTTACGTTCTATAAATAAATCACGTTTCTTCTCGATGACCCCTTGCAAAATATCCCTTCCTTTTAGAGTTTTCATATGCAGGGAATGTTTCTTGCTGTCTGCATACATACGTAGTGTGGCCACATCCCAATTGCGGTGTAAATTAACATCCAAAAATGAAATGCGTATGAAACCCGTAGCGGCAGCATAACGATTAAGGCAGTTTATAACAGAAGTTGGTGCTGAGAATGATGATGTTGTTGAACCACCGACTAACTCTGCGATGCCTTTGCAATAGGAATTGTGATTACGGGAGACTTGTCGAAAGATAGTGGCAGGAAACATTTCTGGTTGTATTAATTGCTCTGTTGTGAAGTAATATTGACTCCTTTTACTGATGTTAGATAATTTTCATGAAATCAATAAAATAAAACAAGACATTTTCATATATATTTAAGTAAAAGAAAATATGTATTTTAAAGATATTTTATCTGTAATATTTTGAACTTCCGTTAACCTTGCTGTACGATTTGCCGTAATCTTTTTGATCTAGATCACATTTTGGTGGACATAACTTTTCATCATTTGTTTTTCTATCGAACTTACTATTTCTTATAACGGTTACTAATTGAAAAAGATTCATTTATGACGGTTTCACATTAAATTTTGATAATTTATATCACTTTTTTTTCGTTAACATAATTTTCGATTTCCAACCAATAATAATCCGAATATATTTAATTAGAAGGGAGCTGTCAATTGTTTTTGTTTTGTTTTTTGGTTTTCACGGTTGTATTTACCGCAACATATGGAACATGGATGTATTTTTACAGACTAACACTGAAAGAAATATTTGTCAAAAGAATTACAATATGAGAAAACCTTATATATCTCTCAAGCAAAATATGCATGTTTTTAATTGTTGTTTAAACAAGGTTTAATAACAACCAGCAGCTAATCGATTGATCGTTGTTGAGTTTGCGGAACCACTTGCAACATAAAGGGCAGAATAAACCATACAAGCGGCTTGGCCATCATATCTTTTCATATGTACACATAATGCACAAAACCATCAATCAATTGCTGCCGGTCAAACACGAAAGTGATGCTATTTACACCATGCAACAGGATTGTAAAACCATGCATTTTCATAGATATTAAGCAAATATATAGAATGTTTCTCAAAGTTTTTGTGATAATGTTAGTGAAAATTGAAGAAGATCAAAGTGAAAAAATTTGACTAAGAAAATGTGTTATGAATTGAATTATGGAACTTTCAAATATGTATCCATTAATATCTCCGATTCTACAAATTCAATGTCTTTCTGTTCGGTTTTTTTTTGTTTCTTTTAAAAGAGTGGCGACCTATATTACCGCCGCTCAGTCTAAATGCATGCATTGAAAACAAACTAATAACGAACAATTTGAAACTACTAACATGAATCCCCTTGTATTGACAAGGAATGATGGCGTGCCTCCAAAACTATGCCAAGTATGAAAAATCAAAGCGCATATACGAGTTTAGCGTGCCAAATATCCCCAAAAATGATTACGAATCGCAGGAAAAAAAATTTATCAATATAATTTTATTATAATCTTTTATTAAGATTAATTAATAATAATTGCAATTCAATAGTTAGAGGGATTATTTATGCTACTTAATTGAATACTTACCACCTCCGTTCATAATATAAATTAAACTCACTGCCATAATCTATTGTAATCTTTTTAAAATTTTATTAGAGTTTATTTGGTTTTCATAAAATATTTTGGTTTATTGCAATTGTTTCTTTTATATATTAAAGAGTTTTAGATTTTTTCTATAATTTTTTATGCATTTCTATAACCAAACATTTTGTTATGTATTCAGGTTTAGTTTTTCAATTCGTTATATTTTCTATTTAATAATAAAATTTTTATTGTAATAATTCGCCACTATTCGCCCTAATGTATGTATAAATACATATACATAAGTATAGATGTACGCTTACATTGAATTGTTTTTAAAAAGAATTGCATAAATGTAGTTTAATTGTTCCACTTTAGTGCCATTCAAAATCAACACCATTCGCTATCATCATCAAAGCTTTAATAATTAGTTTCCTCATAATTACAATCGTCAATAAATAATGTAATAAACAAGTAACAATTTTTCTTTTTAAATATTAAAATAATTCTGATTATAACTAAATTTGAGTATGTTGGTGAAAACTAACTACATTTTATCAATATAATTTTTATTTAGAAAAAGAAACTTGTAGTAAACCTTTAAATATTATAAATTTTTATAAATTTTGCAATAGGATGAGTATTTGTTAGGAATTTGGATTTACTTTGTAAAATTTAATTGATTTTCGTTTTTCTTGGCATTGAATTAAATTAATTGAGTGTGGTTTGGTTTTTACGTCTGGTTGCGTTTTTGTGTTGGTGTGTGTTTTCATAAAATATTGCAGTGTTCTTGTGTGCAATTGCATTCGAGTTATAGATTTTAAAGATATATGTATTTTGAAAAAAATATTTACAAATTAATTTTTGCATATTTTTAAATATGTTTGTTGTTATATTATTTATATTAAACTGTTGCAGTTTAAATTTCTTTTCGGTTTGATATATATTTATAATGAAGATTTATTGAATATACATGTGCACATATTCATATGTACATGTGTACTCATAAGTATTTGTATGTATGTACATAAATTGTCTATATCAAGTTCTTGGCCGAGGGGGCTTATTTGAAATTATGTAATTAATTTCCAATAAACTGCACTCTTCGTGATATAAAAAAATACATGACAGTACACTGGACAAAATTTACAAGATTAATTCTGGGAAATGGGATCAAAAACTTTAACGTCTATCAGTGTTTCGAAACTAAATGAAGATTTGACCTGGGGTTGAAAGTTTGAAAGTTTAGACCTGGGTTTCATTTTGGGAAATCTCAAAGTTCTTTTTTCGGTATAAGAAACCATCAAGCTCGACGAGGAACATATTCATATACATATACAGTTTTAAGCTAATATATAGTTTTAAGCTTTCTTGTTTTCAAATATATAAAATAAAATTTAATACTAGAAATATATTTGTCGGATATTTCAATCTTTTGTACATACGTTCTAACCACTCATGAGTTAGAGAGTTAACACTCCCCACAAAAATAAACTCTTGAGTCAAAACCGATAATTGCTAAAATCAATACGTACGAAACTAAGAATTATTTTTAGCACACGGACAGAACTTTGAGTTTTTATGGTTCAAACAAAGTATACCTTAAGACTTTAAAAGCCATGTAAATATTTGCCTTTACTCATGGTCACAAATAAAATGTGCTTTAAGAGCTTAAAATCAATCTTTCCATACAAAATATTATTTTGTGAATGAGGCTTTTACAGTGAAGTTTGTATTGCCTAAAAGCATGTTTCTCTAGATTTAAGGCCTCATTCACAATAATATTTGATGCTTGTATACTACTTATAATATAAATTTCTTAATAAAATAAAATTTGTCTAAGGCCTCTAATCTTTTAAGTTATACCTTATTTATGACATCAAATTTTATTACAATTATTTCATTAGTTGTAACGCTGTAAATTTTGATGAGAAATTTGCTAAAAAATTTTGCTCCTAATGTTGGAAGTAAATCTGCTGAATACGTCATATAAGAGATGCACGTTTTCTAAAGCATATTCATTGCAAAAATATACTAGACTCAGACGTAAATCAATCAGTAATTTTTAATAATTTTTATATCATTGTACAGTGTAATCTTGTTCTTTTTTCAAAAGGATTATTAAAAATGTTCTTCTTAAAAATAAAAATTAACTGCTCTATTTCTACTTAATTCCTTTCATTAGCACATTTCCAGTTAAGCAGTTCAGTTTTCTGAAGCGTTTTCCCATATTTAAAATTTTAATGTTTTATATATATTTTTATTTATGTATTTATAAAATTTGCTTAGTTCGGTAGTATTTCATTTCCTATTGCTTAAAAAGAATTTCTATAGAAGTTGTTTTGGTGGTTTTGTATGATATCTTCTCTTGTTCATCTTCAGTGTATAATTTAAAATACGAGTTTTAAAGTTATTCACAAAAATTTACTATATCTTGCATCGGTTGTACATACTAGTGTTGTCGACATTCCGTATAAACGAATCTGTTATATGCCAAAATATTCAGCATAATTTAATAAACAATAATTAGTACACTTTTGTGAATACGTTTAATGTATGTTTGTGTGTATATGTGTTTATATATTGTATTTCTTAAGACTACTGAGGTAAAATGTGAGAAATATTTTGTAATGGTTGTATTTCTCTTATTTATTTCACAAAACTGTATTCAATGGCTTAACCAATAATGCTGGTAATATTCATTTTGGTAAGAAGTAAAATATTAGGAAATTATTATTGTATCCCGACAGCGATCGTTAATTTGATTTCCAGCAAAGATTACAACTGCTAAGCAGTTTTCAGGTAACATAACGAAACCAATTAGAAACAAAAAGACATGGCTTTGATATGATTCAGTACCAGCAATCAGAGAAAACTTATTTTAACATATTGAGAAAAATTAGTTTTAAAACGTTTCAGCGACCCGGCGAAATTAATACATATATGATAGTCCGTTTGTAAAATGGTATCGTTGCCGTTTTTTTTAATCTGTAAAATTTATAAAGAAACCCAATTTTCTAGTGATGAAATCTATTGCTACTGTTGGACATTTTATTTTAGGTCAATAATAACAATTTTCTTAGCAGTTGCGTTGCCATCAAACAACGTAGCAGAAGTAGAGTTGCCATGGAAAATCGACCCAAAATAATAGATTTTATATCTAAGATATTTCTGAATATAAAAATTATAATATTTTACTAGAAATAACTTTTTTTTTTATTTTACATACAAAAGCCTCAACCATCATTTTCATTATTAACGAAAACTACCATTTCCGATATACTAAATTTTATTGTTTAGAAACTGGTTTTCGAATTAAAGCCACAAACATGTTATTTTGTGTTACACTGTAGATCTAATAAATTCCGATTTTAGCACTCATCTTGTCCAATAAATTTACAGAACGAATAAATGTTTCAAAAACACAATATTTCTTATAAAGTCATGAAAGACAAAATGCAGATGTGGTGGTATTTCTGGGCATTTTTCGCACATTATCAGACGTTTTCTATGTGTGTATAACTTGGCAGCACTGAACTTAGCGCAAGCAAAAACAGGGACAAAAAAAATTGCATTTGATAAGACCTACTTAAAACTAATTAAAAATGGTTTTAAGTTGTTCATTTCGTATGCTAAAAACAGGTTTTTACGTTAAAGCCAGCATTTGTCAACGTAAAAACACTGCATTCCAAATTGTCCAATTTTAAAGCAAAGAACGCCAACCGTAATGAGGCTGATTATATTGATGGCGTTCCTAGAGATTTAAAAATTTAATGCTGAAGTGACTTCGAGTTTTGTTAGATCTTTGCAGCGCAAATAAGTTTTTATTTGGCAGAACCAGTTTGAATACATTTTATTTTATAATTAAGAGAAACCAGTTTGTGTTTTAAGTAAAACCAAATTGAATCTGTTTATTAACGATTTTTATAGATTTTAAATCAAATAAAAGAAAACATTTTCCTAATTTTTATTTTCCATTAATTATATTAATTTAATTCTTATTTTCTATTAATTTAATATTGTTCTAAGTTTGCTTTATTATCATGTAACTGGTGAACTATTTATTTATTATAAATCTGCTTTACTAAAATGTTACGAGCAATTTTGGTTTTGGTTGCAACTATTCGTACTAAATTTGTTTGTTAATTTGTTTTCTTCTCAGTTTGTTTAATTCTATAAGACGAGTATTGATTTTCATTTGCTTTAAAATTTTGTTAAATTAGTTAATTATTAAATATTAAATTTTATATAAACTTTTTTTTAATTTTATTTTAATTTAATATATATTTTAACTTAATATGTAGTACCACAGTCGTAGAGCATTTTATTTGTTTCTTGAAGTACTTTTTTTAATTCTAATCGTTTCTTTTTTTATTCGTGTTTCAGTTTAAATTTTATTACTGGAAATGTAGTTTAGAAACAACTGGCATGCACTTGTGGAAGATTTTAGAATTTAGTTTATGTTTAAAGAAAGTAAAAGATAAATAAGTTGGTAATAATAATTAGGAGTTTTAACTTAAACATTTTTATTTCTTTGTTGTGAAAATAAAGCTGTACGATTTACAGCCTTTAAGTTTGCAATTATTAATTTCAACTTTAGTTTGCCCGAGTGCAGCCTTAATTTTTTAAGCTGCTCAAGCTATAAAGTTGTTAATTTACTAAGTAAAATAGTGCTTAATTAACAGAATTTTTATTATATTCTTTCTGAAGAAGTTTTAGATTCAAAAGAGAAAAGCAAGAATGATGGTTGCTTGTGTTTTTAAAGAAATAGAGGACCAAGTAAAATCCTGTAAGTTTTAGATAAAAATTTTAATGCTTAAATTTTGGAATTCACTTTTTTTTGGTTTTTTAGTTCCTTTTTGTATTTTTCTCACACTTGAAACTGAAATAAACTTTTAATTTATATCTATCTTAGATCCTAGCAATACTTTCAACTATTAAAACTTATTAAAAATAAAAAACGATTATAATAATTCAACAAAGTATTGAAATCAAATGGTCATAGTTCCATTTTTGTGTTTAGAGTAGATTCAAGTACTTTACTAGTGATATTTACAAAGGCATCGCAATTGGTTGACTCCATCCATTCGAAATCTTTTAAAGTTGCCTACAAAATATTATTGATAAATTTGAAATTTTTGTACAACTAATGCAATGGAAGTGCTGAGTATGTGAGTGAGTTTGACTTACCTTGTGCATTGAATAGACTGCAACGACAACGAGAACGTGCATGATATTGTGAGAATTTAAATAGAAATCAACCAAACCGGGAAACCATTTTTCTGGAATACGCATAGCACCGATAGCTCCACCTAAAATGGAGACGCCATCCTAAAAGAAATATGTAACAGAACTCAATTAGACAATTTAGAAAAATTTTTATATATGATTCATTTCTTAATTTCAGTCTAGTAAATGCTATTAAATAGCAATATATCGTTTTCATTAACTTCCCATTCTAGTAAAAAATCGATCTTCAATATAAAATAATTCAATTACAGTAAATAAATATTTGTAGTGGCGTGTAATCAATTACGAAATATAATCACTGTTGTATTTGATCAACCCTTTCCAATTTATTACGAAACACACTTCCAATACTAAAAATATTGCCCATTTCCTAAAAATATCAACATATTTATTTTTAATATATAAATGGTTTGAAGCTTTCTTCGTTCCGGTTTCGGTATTTGCGGTAAATTTCTTTGAAGTTTAATATGATATTCTTAGTTATTCTAAGAAATATTGGGTAAAGGTTCCCTGATGATCTGTAATAGCCCCAGTTAAATGTACATAGGAGCTAGCTACAAATCTTTCCAGAATCAGCACGATTGTAAATTTATTAAAGATATAATATTTCGGTTTAAGAGTTATTTTTTTTTGGAAGAAGTTCAAAAGCTATTTGCAAATTTCGCTAATATTCGGAATGCACAAAATTGACAAACATTTTAGACTTATTTTTATTTAATTTTAAAACGCATTGGAAATTATAAAATTTTATATGTACATGAACTTTAATATCAGGCCTGTACTTTTAAAAGCACACTCGTCATATTCGGTTGTATTTGGGGAATTTTTTTCAGAAGCAACATTTTCTCCCAACAAAAACGTAAAAATTTAAAAACAATCACAAAAACAGGATGTTGAAACCTATTATTTTAGTATACAATTCATATGAAAAAAAAAAAAAAAAAAAAATATATATATATATATATATATATATATATATATATGACAATATATATATTATGACAATAGCACAACGTTTGAATACCTCAAATATTAATCATTATCAGATGTTGTGTTTTTATTATTATTTAAAATGTAATGCATGAATTAAACATAAATTTATGAATAAACTGGAATTTCACCCAAAGTTCAAGACTTAAGAATTGCAGTACGTTAACCTGTTAAAAAAAGTCAGTACCCCTGTAGAATTAGTATATCTGCATAAACACGTTTCTTTTACTTTGTTGATCTAATACAAATTTAATAAAAAAATAATAACGATTTGAAATCATGACAACTAAACTTGTTATTCAGATGAGACGATATCTTTCAATTAGTGACTCGAAATTGGAGATTCAAGATTGCAAAAAATTGTGCTGTATGCGAATCAGCCGCTTCACCAAGATTTCCCTATGTGATTATTAAAATAATAATAATATGGACTAATATTTTTAATTTAAGGTCTCTTTATTTTTATTAAATTATAAATTGTGTTTCGATATTTCGTCACTCCTTTGTGTGACTTTTTCAGGAAATTTGCTTAAGCTTAAAAGTATTGGTCCATATTATTAATCAAAAAGAGGTAAAAAAACTAGAAGAATTAATAATAATAATAACAATAATAATAATAATAATAATAATAATAATAATAATAATAATAATAATAATAATAATAATAATAATAATAATAATAATAATATTATTATTATTATTATTAATAATAATAAAATTTCTTTTCAATTGAAATTTATTCGTAATAATGTTTTGCATAAAACCCTTTTAAATTTTTAACTCACAGCTTTTGGAATCAAACAGAATTCTCTCAGGACTAAACTACGTATAGTTGTATATTTTATTCGACCTTAGAAATTTATGTATATATGTTTCTTCTTTGTCAGGCTCAAGGTCATAATACATTTAAATAAAACTCTTATTTTGTTTTATTAAATTTTGTCAATTGTTGTATTTTATTATTTTCAATATTTCGAGCCCCTTCGGTGCTCATCTTCAGGAAATATGTTAGAGTAAGGTCGTCGGTTGTCCGCTTTCTTAAAAAGCTAAACGCTTACTACTTAAGAATGAAACTTTTGCACAATAACAAGAACGATATGAAGATTAAATCTGCTTAATTATCTCTGAAAATGCATTATTTGACAGTATCGCAGTAAATGAGCGATATGCTTTGTTTGTTGTAGGTTAAGTAGTTTTGCATTTAATTGGTCTTACACTAAATCATCAGTAGACTTCATCAACCTAATTCCAAAATAAGGAACCTCTTAGCTTATGCACACACTTTCCAAAACCAATTGAGAATTAAGATTTATTTTTTCTGTTATTTTCTTAATATGTATAAATTTCTAAGCTCATTATGCTTATTCTAGTGTAATTCTTAATTGGTTTTTGAAAGTGTTTGCATAAGCTAAGAGGCCTTGTTATTTTGCAATTAGGTTGAAGACTACTGATGACATGGTGTACGAACTAAAGCCCTGCACAAACACAAGAAAAAATTACTTGCAAACATTCAACAGAACAACAAAATCAAATAGAGTGTGTATATTTCACTCTCATTACAAAACAAATACTAATAAAAACATTTGCTTTGTTTACGATCAAAAAGTTGAAGAAGAAAAAAAAACATCAACAAAACAGTGTTGAAGTAATAGGAAGATGAATCAAAATAAAAATGAAGTAGAACATCAAAAAGGTTTTAAGACATTTTCTCTTGATTTTACCATTCATATAAACGATGTCCACTTTTTGGGCTCAGAAATGTGTGCAACAACAACAAAATTATTATTAATATGTTTTAGTGCATTTGCTGCTTTTGTTATGATTTGCCGTTTCTTTACTTCACTGGCAGGTTTTGTGTTTACATTCGATTTGTTTTGCAAACACAAACACTAACAAAACTTTAGAGAAAAATACTTGCAATGATGCCTGATTTGTTATTTACGTTTGAAATAAAGTTATTGTGCCGGGAAGTAAAAGCAGTAGAGATTTTGGGCAGCTCTTTAGAAAAAACTAATAAAATGCAGTCATATTGAGGCACTTTTACTCAACAATCAAATTATGATGAATTACTTTTTCTCAAATTCCCAAGAGGTTGCGATAAACCCATTATAAAATACTTGCAATAACTATAAATTGAAATCGTTGAAGAAACATCTTAAATCGACCTTGTTTCGAATTCCTTTTCGCAAAAGCTTAAATTTAACATATTTCCAAGTATCATCTGTTACAAAGTTATTTAAAATATCGTATCTAGTAATAATGAAATGAATATGAAAACAATGCCCAACATCTATCGAAACCATAAATAGGCACAAGGTTATTATCGCTACATGTGAGATATATGTTTATGTAAATATGTATTTTGTATTGTTTGCTATGCATTCAAAACAATGTATGAATAGTTTTATTTTTTATTTATTTAGTTATCTAGTATTTTGTCTGAAAACCTTATACCATAAAGGAAAGGAAAAATAAATAGGAAATGAAAGGACCCTTCTACCATTCAATATAAAACAAAAGAAAACAATTGTACACAAAATCCAGTCAAACATCTAGACAATTAAGGTTTCAACAATATAAAGAATAAATAAAATAAATACATGAATTTCAAAACGAAAATATGTGTTTTAAACTTTATGCAAAGCAAAAAATTAGTTTTTTCATAAATAGAAACAATATTAAGAAATACTGCAAAAATCATATACTGTGTTTATTATACAAAAATATTTATAGGCATTTTGTAATAGTGACACAGCGAACACACAGCATGATAATGATAATGATTTTGAAACAAACTTTCAAAAACACTCACATATGCAACATTATTGTAGAATAATTGATATTGTACAATAGAGTTGTGTGTGTGTAGCTTTTGCTTGCTTTTACATGTATTATATTGTACAAATTATGGAATAGTATGAAGCAAAATGACAATAATAATTATAAGAAATGTTATACAAGTCTTTATTTCCAAGCTTTCTTCTCAACTTTTAGCATAGACTTGTGATTACAATTTAACATCAAATAATTCTTTTACTTCTCTTATAAGAATAAATATATCAAGCCTCTGGATACTATTGCACACACTGTTGTCCAAGAGTACTCTCAGCGTTGCCTTCAAGTTAAACCTTATGTGTTTGCTGGGTTACTAGTATCAAAACTTTCTAGTAATTTACTAACAACTGACATTTATGGCACATTTAATGTACGTACATTTTTATTCGTAAATAAACAAAATGAGGGGTGTTAATAAATTCAGTTTGAATAAAATGTTTTACTTTTTCTACACATCAGCAGCAGCAGAAGCTGTTGTACATATAAACATTCATACATACCTGCAGATAAACATGTTCCAGTGCAACTCGATTGCCACCTACTAGACCGATGGTGCGGAAAAATGTTAAAATCGATCGCATGGTAAAGGGCAAGGCGAAACACAAACGTCGCTGCCAAGGTGAACTGGCTGTTAAGGCCTAAGGAAATAAAAATGCAAGAAAGAAAAAAAGTTTGTACAAACAACATACACACAAACACACTTGCAAAGAGCACACAAAAGAAGACACTTAAATAAATTTGAATAAATAAAATTTAGAACGGCAATTGTTGTGTAAAAACATTTATGAAAAAAAGAAAATCATTGTTGGTAGAAGACTTTTTTCATATTGTATGCAGATATTTATTTATTTATATTGTGCTAAACAACAGAAATCTATACTCTTCACGTTGTCTCACTGAGCGAATTAAATTTTTTTTATATATCCTTGTGATTAATCGATCCGAGTAAATATTAATCGATTTTTACAGATATTTTCATTCAGTTCAAAATATTTTTTGTGATAATACCGATCAAGCAGAACTCATTTTATAAAAAAGATTTATTTCCTTTGCAACAAAATGCTGCTAATTGAAAATTTAATGTTCCTGGATGCTTATGCTTTAGAGTCTTAAGTTTAGACAGATAATTAAAAATAAAATCACTCACTCACTTTCCGTTGTTTTTGAAGAAAGAATAAAAAAATCCTAGGGAACTTAAAATTTTTTGTTTATTTAAATTTCATTTACACCAATTTAATACCAATTTGTAAAATATTAGAGACTTATCTGATGTTATCTTGATGTTTTTAAAGACATAATATTTTGTATAAAAAAATACGCATCTAATTTTAACAAAATGTATGTGTCGTATATGGAAACACCCATATAGTACATATGCTGCAGACGAGGACACAGGGAAAGGTATATTTTAACCAAAAGCTATTGCCACTATCGACTACTTTGTACGCTGCTTTGTTAGTGTTCATTTTAGAAGCACCTAAATATCATTAACTTGAAAGACAGTTTTCTTTTCTAGATTTCTACTCGCGGCAGCATCATAGACAAGTTATTTTAGCATTAAATCGGAAGTTGCTAAACGACTAGTCTTATCATGATTGTGGTTTAAGGTTCGTATTTAGATTCTCCAGATGCTTAAATTTAGTCAAGTATTTATTATTTTTCTATTATCGAATATTAATCGACTATTTACAAAATAATCCCAAATAACTAACAAAAATCTGATTTTAGTTTTGATTGAAAAATTTCTGTAACAGTAAAAACAAATTTCAAAAATTCCTTTTCAAAAAAAAAATTATTTGTGGTGGGTCAAGATAATCTGTATGCCTGCCATCATGTTTTCATACTCATATGCTGAATTTGGCATTAGGAATCGTAATTAATTTTAAAAATCTACAATTCCAGTTTAACACCATATAAGAAAACATAAAAAGGAGTTTCATTAATTATATTTTGTCCATATTTTCTCAATTGAAAGAATTTTATTTCTTACATAATTTTCACTAAAAATTTATGAAAACTTTTGTTTAACGTACATGATTTCTAAGATGTAATTAATTTTTTCTTTCGTATATAAAAGGAGTTACACAACATACATACCTTGTATAATCCCCATAATGAGAAAATACAATAAGAGATTATTATAAACCATTTCCATTTAAAGGTAAAACAAAACGTAGTTGCCGTTACCAAAGGCAGAGCTCCTGTAATAAACAGTAAAAATAATAACAGTGTGAACAATTTACCCAACCATAAAAATTTAATTGTAGAAAATAATTTGTTTTAACTTATTGTTAGTACAAATAACTTTTAATCTTAATGCGTTTTTTAAGAAATGCGATTTTCAAATCTGCAAATTTTAATTCAATAAAATGGTCTAAAATGATATTAAATTTCGATGAAAATTTGCTTTGTTCGATTCTGGTATTAGGGGTGTTCTTTTATGTTTGTGTGAAAGTTTTAATGCATAAACAAGATAACTAGGGGATCCCCCGTTTTTACTTTGTAAATATCTGATTCAATGTGTCTGCAATGACAATTCAAAAACACTTATTGAATTGCCTCATCTATTTAAAGTATCCTAAAAATATTGAATTGATTTTTCTTAATATTATTTGATCATCACTTAATTAAAAAAAATAATAAATTTTACCTCTTTTTTATTTAACAATATAATTTGTAGTTAATCCCATTTTTATAAAAGATAATATAATGCTTTTTTTGTTTATGCAGTTCTTTAAGAACACATCTACCACATAAAAAAGGGTAGACTGTAATTGAATGGAGTTGTATAAAAAATGTATACTGTAATATAGAGTGCAGTATTTCCAACATGGATCTGTTAATCTCCCTCATTGTGTAGCCATTTGTCAATGTCACATTAGCAGAATGTCAGGGACAGAACACTACGTCGTACTGGTTGTGTAGA
Organism: Linnaemya vulpina; assembly: GCA_963675445.1. Classification (NCBI taxonomy): domain Eukaryota; kingdom Metazoa; phylum Arthropoda; class Insecta; order Diptera; family Tachinidae; genus Linnaemya; species Linnaemya vulpina. The sequence goes on along the minus strand of OY776277.1, from coordinate 15,417,123 downwards.
ACAATTGACAGCCTCTGAGTATTCCGTAAGACCTACAAAATATTAAGTTAAAAGTGTTCAAGTGGTAAAAAAAAATGAGTATGTAGTAAATCCTGGTCCGCACTTGCAATTTTTGTTGCAACAAAATGAGTTTATACCGGATCGGAGATAGATGAAATATTTTAGATATTGTCTTGACGTGATCATGGTACAATGATATACAAGGTAGTCTGAAAGCGCCATCTGTTGTTGTTGTTGTTATGGTAGAACCTGCCAAATGTTGTTTATGTTATACAAACATGCACACAAACTATTAAGAAACAACATTTTCCTATTGAAAATAATGCACCAATTGAAAAAATATGGAACCGGTGGACCCTAAAGGCCATCCCTACGATAAAACTATCGTAACCATGTTTTTATGCTGTTCTATGCATTTTCGCTCTTACCGCTAAAACACTTTTATTTTAATTTTCATATCAACCGATTGCCAAGTGATAAGTGATGATTGAAAGAATCGAGAATTTGTTTTGTTCAATATATCTCACGAACGGATTAACCGCTTTTGACCGACGTGGTTTTTCAAAATTGAGAGTTGATTAGTATCTGAAATCGATCAGTAACGCCGTTTAAAAGTTATTTAACAACATACTACTTTAAAACAATGTTTTTTTTTTTTGCTAATATCTTGAAAACTACCGGTTCGACATTCACAGGAAATCTAAGTTCAATAGAACCCTTCAGAACGCCATCATTTCGTTGAAATCGGTCAAGCCGTTTGAAAGTTCTAAGCGGGTCACATGTTTATAATTTAGCTGCTACGAATCACCAATTCAATTAAAAAATTAATGCCCCCTTCGCAAAGACACTTGATCTCAATTATTGTGCTGTAACACTCTCTCAGAAACTCTTTACACTTTCAGTGTATAATTTTAAATAATTTAATTTGATTCCGTGTCAATTATAATCTATTAATCATATGATCAATTATTAGTTATTTCTTATTTCGCTTCCTAGAACTCAAAATAAACAGATGAATGCAACTCGTCATTGGCATTGACAGTGACGTACTGAATGCGAAAGATTATATTTAGAAAAAATAAATGGTGAAACAAATATTTCGTAGTGACAACAGTACTTACAAATACATACATGCTTACGAATATAAAGTAGGGATGGGCGCTGGTCTCGCGTGATCACTATTAATAGGCACTATCAAAAATAAGCCTTCGGGATTTTGAATACGTGATACGAAAGTTGTGGCAAATCCAGTTAGTTTCTTATGAAGAAACTCCTTTTTTTTAATATATAATGGATCTGATCATAATTACATATAATTCTTACTCAATCAATGTAGTTTAATGACTGAACATCATTATCAACAATAAGTTAAAATACAAATAAAACAACCTTTAACACATAACAGTTGCGGAAGAACCGTATTATCCTAAACTTGTGGTGCACTTTTGACTATCTTATTTTCCAAAAATATTGGCGAATTATATATGACTTAAAAGTAGTTTTTGACTAGATGTGCACGTGCTTAAATGCTTGTTCTAACTACTTGGCATAAAAGTGGTAAAAAGGCGGGTTTAAATTGTTTAAAAAGAAAAAAAACCTCTCTATTTCGTTTTTGCTTTGTACAGACGCACAAATATAAACGTTTAAAGTCTGGTTTTTTATTGGTCGCTACAAAGAAGAGAAGAGGTTTTCGGTTGTCTGACTTTCTACAATAATCAAGTGATTTTATTTTAGCCATCGGACGGTTTAGTAGTACCCTCATGAGATGGGTGCAACTGGCTGAAGACTTGAGAAGTGTTAGATCCCGCAGTCGTCTCCGCTCCAAGTCATGAATATGGTATCGAATTTTCCTGCTCTGAATTAATGTAGGGTTGTGTCAATTTTTGTCGTCCTGTCCTGTCCTAATGTAGAGGTCATAGGACCGGTCGCTGAATCGAGTTCTCTATCTGCTCACCATTCTTCATCTCTCCTGTCAACACCATTCCCTCCTTTCTAGTTCTGTCACAATGCACCACATATATTGTTATCATCCTCTGAGTGCTGGTCCTACTAAAAGAAACATTTTAAAACCGCGACCTAGAAGCGGTTCCAAAATAGTTGCAAAAATTCCAGTATATTTCAGTGGGCGTGAGTGGAAATAGTGAGTGCATACAATACAAAATTTGCTTTGCTGTTTTAAATTTGAAAGATTGTAAAAGCTATCGCGAAAATCAATATGAAAAGTTTGAAAATTCGTAAGTGATTGCGATACGAATTTTAAAAGATTCCTCCAAATCCTTAACCTGATACGTGAACCGTTTTGTCTACAAAAAGTTACTCACTTTTTGATCTCTGGTATCAAATAGGTTTGGCTGGGCATGTTTTCTTGAGTATTTTGCAACACTATTCTAAAGTGTCTAAAAAAAAGACGATAACCCAAAATGACCCCATATTTTGTGAACCAAATAACAAAAATTCTCTTCGAAAGATGAAAACTTTCTTCCCAAATGAAATACAAAATAGTTCAGTTTGAAATTGAAAATAGTCCAGGTTAGAACGTTCTACTTATAATTTTCCAAAACAACATGAAACAACAACGAACGATGCCTGAATTAACAGTTTGCGTTTGTTTAAAAATGATTTTCGCAATAGCTTTAAGTGGTTCGGTGATGGGCTATAATGCATCGCAGTTCGATACAGCGGCTGGTCGCCAAATCATGCGTTTGGCGAAATCGGCAGAAATGCGTAACTACATGAGACCAGAAGTGGATGCTTGCAAGGATTTTTATCAATATGCCTGCGGGAATTGGGCCAAAATTAATCCGGCTAAGAATGAGGCCAAAACGGGGATATTTAGCGTCTTGTCAAAGGCCTACGATCGTAAATTACTTAAAATTCTAGAGGCAGCCAAAACTTCTGGAGGTAATGAAACTGAAATAAAAGTTAAACACTTTTACGAGTCATGTTTGCGGCGCAGTCAATCGAAAAAACATAATCGTGAGGAAATCATGAGTGTGATGGAAGAATTTGGTGGCATGCCCGCTTTAAAAGGGTCTGCATGGAAGGAGAGTGAATTTGATTGGTTGCAAACAATCGCCCAGATTTTGCACAAATATGGCCGCCAAATAATTTTGGGTGTGGATGTCAGTGCAGATTTGACGAATAATGAAATTAATCGCATTTATATTGGACAGTTGGATGATTTGACAACAGCCAAGTCCCACGAGTACTACCATCGGTGGTCAATGGTCTTGCAAGCGGAAATGCAAAAAGTTCTGGGTCTAAATTCAGCACAATCGTTAATTGTCTCGAGAGAGATAGTGGACTTTGAAAAGAGATTGGCTGCCGGCATGATTGACTCCTTGGAGGGTTTGGGTATGGAAGATAAAACCCGTTTGAGACTGTTGGATGAAATGAGCGAAAATTATGGACCTGCCATTAATTTCACGCAGTTTGTTAAAACCTGGCTGGGTTATGAGTATCGCCTGCCAGTCTACGAGTATGTGGAAGATTATATAAGAAATTTACGACTCCTGGTGTTGGAAACACCACGCAAAGTTTTGGCGAATTATATTATGTGGCAGCTGATACAAGACTTTCGTCTGGAGAATCAAAAAACCTCGGAGAAGCAAAAAGAAAAGTGTGTGGATGTGACAAAGAAACATTTCATTCGATATCTGGACCACATTATCTACGAACAATTGCTGAGGCAACAGCCAGATGTTATTGAGGAGGCGAAATCTATGTGGCAACAATTGAAATTATCTTTTGAAGACATTTTGCAATCCTCTTCCACGGACTGGATGCTTGAAACCACTAAAGACAAGGCTTTGGAAAAGCTGTCCGCAATGTCCTTTGAAATAAATGGTTACGTCGGTGTGGACTTCAAACAGGAATTCAGTTCTTTGGTCATATCGGGTGAAGACTATTTTGAAAATTTACAAAATGTGTTGCTACTGAGGGGACAGAATTTCCGACTGAAAGTACAAGAAACTCCGAAATTGGAGGAAGATGAAATGCTGAGTTATACTCCAGCCTATGCTGCCGAATACAATCGGGTCATATTACCGGTGGCCTTTCTGCAACCTCGTTATATGTGGGACGATGTGTATCCCAAAGCTTTGAAATATGGAACCTTGGGCTATATCATAGGCCATGAAATGGCCCACGGGTTTGATGACACCATACGCAAATATGATGCCAAGGGCAATCTGAACAACTGGTGGGATCGCAATGCCAGTGCTGTGTTTGCCACGCGCAAGGAATGTCTGAGGCAACAATATGGTCAGTACAGATTTAGTGGCAGACTTTTGCCCAAGTCTCAAGCCCAGGGAGAAAATATAGCCGATAACGTCGGCATACGTATTGCATATGCGGCCTACGAAATGTGGCTAAATAAACATCATCATGCGCCAGAGCATTTGCCTCACATGGACTCCATTAGTGCGCAGCAATTATTTTTCATCAGCTCGGCCCAATTATGGTGCGCCGATATCAATAGAATATGGCACCATATTGTTGCCACCACTGATGTCCATCCGCCCGAAGAAATTCGTGTACGTGCCATGTTTGCCAACTTGGATGCCTTTGCCGAAGCATTTCACTGTCAGCTGGGCTCAAAAATGCATCCGTACAGAAAATGCATAATTTATTGATCAAATAAACCAAAACTTGTTTTGATGGTTCGAATATTGTGAATGTGGACGAGAAAGAAGGTGCTCGGTTGGTCGGTCGATTTGTTATCGCTCATTTGGATGAGAATGATTGCGATTGTACAGGTGCCACAAGGTCGTGTATGTGCTTTAATATTTTATGTTGTTTTGTTAAGTAGTTCCTATTGTTTGTTGTTATTGTAAGTGTAAAATTAGCTGCAAATGTTAAATACAAACATGTACCCATCGCCATAAGCTAATTGTTGTTGTTGTTGATTAAAGGAACTAATTATTTACTTAAGTGAAACCGATTTGTTTTGCAATATCAATCTTGATATACTTAAGTCGGCTGGAAAGCTGTAATTAAATACTAAAACTTAGAGTTTTAACAAAATTTAGTTTATTTAAAGTTGAAATATTAGCTGATAGGGAATGAAAGAGACAGAGAGAGAGAGAGAGAGAAGAGTGAGAGTGAGAACTTGAAAAATTCTCATTGATTTTAAAGAGCAATTCAAGCACGTTCTTAACATCACAGCTGATCGATCGACCGTATGAATTCGGAGATGCATACGGATAAAGAGTGAATTTGTAAACATTTTCTCTTAATAAGCACCTCTTTTTTTTGGCAGCTCAGCTCTTTGCGTGTAACATGTTACTGTAAAACATGTTCAGTTTTGTCTACAATTTGGCCATGAATCAACTTACACACAAACAAATACAAGAATATTTGTATTTTATTATCAAACATCATTCTCCGATAAGAAATAGCATCGTAAGAAAAATTGGGTTAAGCGATGAAGCTTTGCTAGAACGGCAACGTCGCGGCTATTCTACGAAGATTACAATTATTGTTTCCTCCAAAATGGAAGAGTTCTTTTTTCTGCAATGTGGATTTGAAAATACGACACCACCTGCTACGCAAAATGCAAAATAATGGCCCAATTGGGAGGCGAGTTCGGTAAACAGTTTGTTTCATGTTTAGGCCTAGTCAGTGAGATTTGACGCATTTAGACTATTATTTGGGTGCTTAACGTTGATGTCTATAGAGACAAGCCCGTAAAGGTTGTCTGAAAGCCAATATTGAAGAAGTTATTCGGGACATACCGGCGATATATAGGAGAGAGTATGCCAAAATATGACGCAGCGTGTGAACTATTTGAGGCGTAGCCGCAACTAAAATGAAAAGACAGTGACCCCACGAGCATGTCTTGTCAAATTGAAATCATCTTTAAACATGAAATTATATAGATCGTACTGTCGACTTTAATAAAGATATCAGGTATTTGTCTAAATTATTTGTTGTGCATATATTCTTAAATCAAATCCTAAAGGTCCTGAAAAATCTCCCATTATAACCAGTTAGTATTTACATTTGATATGGCAACTCCAAAGAAATAAGAGGCAATCCTCTTCCTATTTCCTGTGAATTATTTAGTCTCCGATTGAACTAAATCATTTAAAATTCCTTTTTTTTTTAATACGAATATATGTGTATGTGTGTGCTGGTATATCTTGAACGAATTAATGTCATCTACATAAATTTTTATGATTAAAACAGTTCTTTTATTTATTATTAAAATATGTTCTTTTGACAACCGATTTGACGGCTGGTTTAAAATGTTACAATGAATGGAAATAATTAATTTACTCAAAAACCATTTGATGAACGAAGGAAGAAGCGTGTTATTTAATTGCTAATATAAAGATTATGAGTGCAAGTAATCATATTTTAATTGCTGTCAAAATAACATGCTGCCAAATAAAAATAAAATTTGAAATTTATATTTCACATCTTTGATTATTATTAACAGGTTTCATCGTAAATGTACTAATAAAATTTCATGTAAATGATTTTACATTTACCCGCATTTGTTATGTAAATTAAATTTTATTTAATTAATATTATATTTCATTTACATTTTCTGCAAAATGCCAGCAGACATCATCCGCCATCATAGAAATTAAAAATAAAAATTGTACCAGAGATTAAACTTGAAACATGATGTCGAGAATAAGAAAAAAAAAATAAAAATTAGCTAAAGGCCACTAAATAAGTAGGCACTTACGGCGCTAATGCCAAAGCGAAGGCACCTTATTTTTTTATCTTGTTGCTGGAGCAGGCAAAACAAAAATATTTTAAAGGTATTCGTTTGTATATCCTGGCATTTATCGATTTATGTCGTGTGATTTTAATAAATAACAAACGGACGTTCATGATGTGTTTGTGATTGTGAACATTTTATGACAATTCAGGTGGGTGGAGATGTAATTTGTTTTGCATGACAAAATAACAGCGGTTATATGAACTCTCCCCCTCTTTCTCTATCTCTCACTCGCTGTTCTGGCTTTTAATGGAATTATTAAAAAACTAAATTAGACTATAGCAAAATACAGTTGAGTACTGATGATGAAAGTGTAGCTACTTCCGAAAATAGCACTATTGTGCTGTGCTGTGTAAGTGAGAGAATAAAATTGATGCCACTTTTCTCTTGTTACTTGGGGTATTTATGATCGCTTGCTGAAGCTAATATTATGTCTATTAATCCTGTTCTGCAAAACTCTTTACGTGCTCTTAAAAGCACGCGCGTACTTTTCCGATGTTCTTGAAATCACATTCTTTCTATATTTTTCCTAGTGATTTTTAATTGCAGAAAACAGAAGACTTTTTATTTTATTTTAATTGTTTCGTTCTTCCAACTATTTTGGAAAATGAAAAATAATGATGAAATGCCTCTTATTCTTAATTTAATTAAGAAAACAATTGTGATATGAAAAACACAAATTTATTTCTTCGAGAAAAAAATGTGTTTTTTCCCTAAGTTTAAGCAATTTTTATTCAAATATATTGGAAATTAAATTTTGATGAATTAAATATGTATTTTTCATTACGATGAAGTTGAATTTATTTTTGTTAGCTTTAAACTTTAAGAGCTTTCACAAATAGGACATTTCCAAACCTGGAGTTCACTTTTCAAGAACTACAATTTACAAAAGCAAAATACTTCAGGCTTCCTTGATTAAAAAAATTTTTGATTCAGGAGATAATTTAAATTGTAATCCTTGTATAAATATTTTTTTTATTAACCTGTTATAAATAAGATTTTTTTAAAATAAATTATGTCCTTACAAAAAAGAAATCCTTTTAAAAGTCCTATTGCTGTTTTGTGGGTGAATTACTAGTAAATCTGCTTTGACAAATATGCTGCCCCTGATCTCAATACTTTATTTACTATTAAAAGGAATATGAAATTAAATCGTATATTTACCACACACTTTTTCTGAAAACTATCAACAAAAATAAAGTAACGCATAATAAAACGATTGGACATAAGATATGACTTCAATGCGAACTTGTGATTTGAAAAATTTTATTTGAAAATTTTATTTCCAAATAGTCTAAAGCAACTTACCGAAACTCTGGCTGACCCATATTCCCACCATGTCCAGCTTCAACAATCTGTAGTAGACATTTTCTCCCCTTTCGATATTCATAAAAAGATGATACACAAAGCTGCCACACCAGGGTGCCACCGAACCAAAGACATGGCAAAATGAAAGAAAACGATAGCCGCTCTCCCAAGGCATTAGGCCAGGTACAATGGCCAGTATATAAACTATGGGTATGGCTGCAAAGAAAAAAAAAACAGTGTTTAACAAAGGCCTTATTCATAAAGGTATTTATAAGCTGCTTATAAGAGAAAATTTCGTATAGAAAATTTGTGTTATAAGGAACTTATAAGTATCACACATTTTTTTTTAATAAGACCTTAAACTGTCTTAAGTTTAAATTTAATTTTAGCAAAACGGTTTCAAATTTAGCGATAAAAAGTTTTCCGTTTCCAAAAATATTTTATATGTTGGTTTATTTACTGTTATTAATATGTCCAAATTAGATTAGTTCCAGTCACAATAAATAAATATTTTTGAAACACAACCTCGTAAAAATATCTCTGCAATAAATTGAATACTTATAAATTGAATAATTGAATTGTAGAAAAAGTTTTATTTAAATGCTAGAAACAACTTCATAAATGTGAATTTTCTTTCTACGGAAATTTATCGTTAGTTTCACAGGACGAAAAGTAAATTTTCTACAATTTTATAAAACGTGTAGAAACACTCAGGTGTTTTCATATAGATTTTTTATGAAAATTGGAGTGTTCAGTAACTGCAACCGGCGATGGGTTAAACACGTTTCCGCTTTTAGTGATATCAGAGAGGGTCTTTTTTCTCCTAATCACACAATGCGTTGCGGCGGAGCTATAGAAAGAAGAGGATAGTACAGAGAGGATAGATGATAAAAGTTTAATATTCTACTTCGACGGCGAATTCGTTACAATACCGATGAAGGGTATCAAGTCTTTGTAGTACATGATTTTGACAACGCATTAATGGACATCTGAAAAAGTTCATTTCATATTCTTTTCCATGACTGAATACAGGACCGAACTCACTACCTTCAGGAAACAGCCGACGGCTAACCAGTCTTCCACTCAAAGAACATTTTTGTTAAAATAAGTCTTTGTTAATAACATATGGGTGAGGTCCTGGTCAATTGACTCCAAGCTTTGACGATTTTTTTAATAAAAAATAGCTTGACCCCAAATGATATCTCTGTAACCTTCTGTTAATTTTAATAGCAAAGTTATCATAACCTGGTTTTTATGCTACTCTATGCTTTTAAGATCTTGGAGCTAAAACACTAGTATTTTAAGACTCTTACATTTTTGATTTCGTGCTGATTCTATTTTCCCAAAATGTTATTAAAAATTTAAAGTGATCACCTGAGGGATTTTAGCTAGTTCCCTTGCGCATATCACTGGGGCTAATGCAGATCATCAGGGAAATGATGTGTAGAAACACATTAAAACAATTATTATTAGTTTTTGTTGTTCCTTATTTCACTTACAGTCGGAAAAAAGCCAACCAATTGTAGAATGAAATAAAACGTAAGAAAATAAAAAAGGAGAAGTGACTAGTGAGTTGTTGTTATGACTTTGATATTTGTTTAGACTTCTCACTTATTAAAGTGGAAGTTTGAAATAAATATCTTTAGTTATTCTAAGAAATGCTGTTGCAAGAAGATTCCATTGAGATAAAGCAACAGCTTTAAGTCAACTAGAGGTTGCTTTTCCTTCTTAACATAGTACATACTGAATATAAGACATAATTCACTGTAACGAAAAGGACTGGAAACAATTAAGGTTCGTTAAGTCGAACAACTACTGTATTTTTAAAATAATTACACCCATCGCACACAACACTGTACAACACAAAAAAATAATTACAAGGTCCGACCTATAAATTTTGGCAGAGAAAACAAAAAAAAAAAAAGGACACGTGTTTCGGCGTTTTGAAAGTTTACATCTGGATTTCATTTGAGGGAGCATTAAAGTTTTCCAGCTCTGGCACATTCTTATTGTTAATCGGCATAAGAATCCATGTGATCGTTACATTTTACGAAATTACTTTTCCCATGACACTTTTATTTCCTTTGAAGGGAAAAAAGCTATCGTGAAAGAAGTTTGAACAAATTAAAGAAATTTTTTGTTAGTTTGATGATAATAAAAATCTTCAAAACCTTCCACACTTTTAAAGAAAATTAGAATTTGAACAAATTTATGAAATAATTTGCAGATCGCAGATATTTCAATTTGCTAAAAATTTGACTTAACAAAAGTAAAAGTAAATAAGAAAATTAAAAAAACAACTGAATTAATTGTAGTGTTGTTGTCAAATAATCAATTAAACAAATAAAATTTATGAGAATTTCGCTTGAAATTAAAATTTATTGGAATATTTTTTTATTTTTAAAACAATTACCCAAATTTATTAGTGTTATTATATGCCAACTAAATTAGCAGTTTTGTTGCAAAAATTATATAAAAAACCAAGTAAACAAGCGGCCATAAAGGAATTATAATAATTAAATACTTGTTGGCTTTGGAGGTTGGACCCAACTGCCTATTTTAATGGAAATATATTATATAAAAATCTGAGGGTCTAAATAAAAAATAAACTTATTTTGATATTAAAATACTTTTGTTTTCTTTTCAAAATATTTGCAATTGAGGAAAAATTAATAATATATATATATATATATATATATATATATATATATATATATATTTAAGAAAAAAAAATGCAGATTTCTTTTCAAAGTAAAACAGCAAAAGGGTTAATTCGTCGGTTATTTATTTCTCCATAATAAAAACACAACTTAAATAAGCATTTGAGCGAATGACTAGTGAGTGATAAGAAACCAATTTTATTACAAAATAAAAAATGTTTAAAAGCAGCATACAAATATGAACGATAAGACTCGGCTTGATGGAAGAAAAAGAAAAAAAATAAAATAAAATAAGGAAAATGAAATATAGTCGGAATTAAATAGTCTTGCGAAACGGTTGTGTGGTTTGGAATAAAAATAAATAAAAAAAACTATTATAAAATAATTATTATAATCCATGAAATGTATATGAAATTGATAAATCGCTCTGCGTATTGTGTCATCTTTCTATTGAGCTGGACTTTAAGCATTAAAAGTGCGGAAGATGTTTTCGACAGCGATACTGGCAAACAAATACTCAGACTGGCCAAAGCTGCAGACATTAAATCGTATATGGATAGGACTGTTGATCCCTGCGATAATTTCTACAATTTTGCTTGCGGCACCTGGCCTAAGATAAATCCGGCCCAGTACAGTGGAAACATAAACACCGATCGACTGCAAACATTAGCCAAAGGCATCGAAAGAAGACTCAATGGTTTGCTACAAAAGAAAAAAACCGGCACAAGTGATGTGGAAGACAAAATCAAAGACTTTTACGTTTCATGTCTCAATGCCAGAGTTGATAATGTCAAGTATCGTGCTGAGTTGGTAAAACTTTACAAAAGTGTTGGCGAATTTTCAGCATTCAAGACAGAAGAGCAAAAACTGAACACCAGTTTCAATTGGTGGTCGACAGTGGCCAGAATACAAAACAAATATGGCAAATTTATAATTTTATCGCTCTACATATTTGACGATCTCAATGACAAGACGAAAACAAGGGCGTATATTGGACCGCCGGAATTCGAAATGACCCAGGGTGCGGTTAATATGATACACATAATACAAGAGGACAGAATACGTAAAGTCTTGCAATTGTATTTTAATATGGCAGCAGAAGAGGCTGCCATTATGGCCAAAAACATTATAACGTTTGAGAAAAATTTAATTTGGGGAGCCACAGATGTGCGCCATGGCAAAACTGTAACCGAACTGCTGACTCTCTACAACACCACCGAGTTGTTTGAAAAATACCAGGACTTATTCAACGTAAAAGAGTATTTGGAGATCGCGCTAGGCTCCAAAGATCTACCCGAGCAAGTCTATGTTTATGATGAATCTTATATAGACGGCCTATACGATGTCTTCAATGCCACCGATGAGCAACATATAGAGGATTATATTCTGTGGCTGTTCATAGAGGAGTACATTATCGACATAACCAGCAGCGATTTGAGGAATGAGTGTACAGAAAAATCGAAAAAATATTTTGGCAAATTCATTGATCATGTCATCTTCAGTCAATATCGCAGCAATGAGTCTGAGGCCGAAGTCTATGACCTTTGGGAAGACATCAAGACTACATTTAGGCACAACCTGGGGAGCGATAAATATTATTGGATGTCAAATGAGACGCGTACGGAGGCCATCAAGAAATTAAACAATATGAAACTGACCATCAACTCCTACGACAACGATAACTTTATTGAACTGTTCAAGAACTTGGACATCGACCCTACCAATTATGTTGTCAATGTCCAAAATATATTGGAAAATGCTGAGTCTTTGCGTGTTAATAAATTGGAAAAGAAGACTGAGGAAGATACTCAAGTGCTGTCCTTCACTCCGGTGTATAATATTTTAGAAAATGAAATTAAAATTCCAGTGGCACTGCTGCAGCCGCGTTTCATTTGGGACCCTAATTATCCCAAGGCCATACAGTATGGAACTTTGGGTTATCTATTAGCCCATGAAATGATTCATGGTTTTGATGATGAAGGCCGCAATTATGATTCGAATGGGAATGCAAACAACTGGTGGGATGAGAAGTCTGCCTACGAGTTTGAGTCGAGGCGTAAATGTTTTGAGCATCAGTACCACAATTACACGTACGACGGCAAACGTTTACCCAAAAGTTCATTGCAGTCAGAAAATATTGCCGATAATGGTGGCGTTAAAATTGCTTACGATGCGTATGTACGCTGGCTTAATAAACGCAAACTAACAGAAAGCAACGTGGAAGATAATGAAACTTTGCCGCGCTTGGATTTCAATAATCGTCAGTTGTTCTTTATCAGTTTTGCCCAGGACTGGTGCGAGGATATATTTCCCTTGTTCCGCAGTACATTTGCCAGTGCCGACGTACATGCTCCCGGCATATATCGCGTTATTGGATCCTTATCCAACTTTAGGGAGTTCTCCTGGATATTTAAGTGCAATAGGAAACACTCCAGCATGGATCCGCCGAAGAAATGTGAAATTTATTAAAGAATACCGGGCGAGGGCCTGCGAGAAATTTTTAATTAATAAATTAAGTTAATTTAAAATGTAAATTTTAAGGAAATGTTTTTCTTTATACACGGCCAAACTTTTATTATTATGGTTCTTTATTATTTAGTGGTGGCTACGCGTTTTAAAATTTTGCCAAGTGCCAAGGTTTCCTTCATAAAAATTTTATCAAGAAAGAGTATACGAGAACTATATGAATACCAAGCCGATGTTAACACAAGTTAAGTCCCCGCGTTAAAGTTTGGTTGCTTTCTCTATGATTTATTTTTTGAATTCAGAACATTTTTGGGTTGCTTTTATTAATTGTACAAAATTTATCATAAAAATTTCTAAATGTGTTAAAGGATCTACTGACGCTAGTTGACGTTGTCCGACTACAGTTCTTACGTTAAATTGATATATTCAAAATATAGCAGAATATAGCAAACATATCTAAAAAAAGCATAAAATCTTACGAAATCTGTTATTAAGCAAAAATATGCTTTTTAATGCAACTGTGGCCCAGTTTAACCTCCCTAATGGTTTTGCCAATTACCAAATTATTTTGATCAAAATTTCTTTTATTAATATTAAATGTAAATTTTAAACGTAAATACCATAAACTTACGAATTTATTTTCACACACTTGTACAAATCAAATAAATAATGGACCACAACCTTGAACTTTATGTGTGCACGATAAAACTGCAGTCGAGCTGAAATGTGCCATAAAATGCTGCTGGTTGACTATCGCAACACATAAAACAAAAACACTAACTGCAAAAAGTAAAACAGAAGAAAGAGAAAAAAAAAAATTAACTTTAAATCTGTGTCATCACAAACCATTTAGGGAATTGTACACAGTAACCATCGCATACAAGCAGCCGGGGTGACCGTTGCAAAAGGCATTAAATGGGGATTTAAAAAAAAACTTTCACCAAAAATTTAAAAAAATAAATATAAAAAAATATATATATAAAAAAAAAATAATAATTATATAAAAGTAAAAAATTTTTAAAAATTATGGATGGAAGGGCATAAAGTGAAAAAATTAATGAAATTAAATATTGAATAATACGACGATATAAAATAAAGGTTTTCCATATCGGCTTATAAATGAGGGATTTTAGGGGGAACAAACGGGGAATAATAAAAATAAATTGAAGGTTAAAGTTCTTTTTGCTGAAGATGGTTAAAATTAAATTTGAAATTTGTGGATATGATATTAATAATTTTTATTAGGGGTACTCGCCTCCATAGTCTTATAGAAGTTGCTTTTCATTGTAGGACTAACCCATGTTAAATATTGGAAATTTTGCTATTGTAGTTGTTGTATTCGAGTATAAAAAACCATCAGCAATTGCTTTGTGTGGGGGTATTTATCTCCCAATACTTTTGAATTTCCCGAAAGTCTCTAAATTACAAAACGAGCGGTCATATATCCCGTCTTTCTATATAGAATATGCACACTATTGAAACAGATTTATTTTTTTATATAGATAATCATTAATAGAATGCATTTCGAAACCTTTGGGAAATAAGCATTTCATATTAATATTGAACATTTTATATGTATTTGCCTTTAGTCTTACCTGACAAACATTAAAAATAATTGAATAAAAAACCAGTGTTTGTATAAAATATTAATCCTCAATATGTTCATGGTGTAAAAAAATCACGCTAAAAATTAAGAATTCATAAATATGGAATAAAACAGGCCATATTATAAAAAAAAAAACGAAATGCGCCAAAGCATTCGAAAATGTGACAATGGTCACACTGCATGCAGATCAGCTTATTTTTTCACTCATACTCATATTCATTAAGTATTTAAAAGGAAACGGAAAGCAAAACAACAACAAAAAATACTGCTACATGGTCTCCTTCTGATGTAAGTAAATATTTACAAATGCCACCGTAAATGGCTGTACGGAAATGACACGTTCATGACACTCATACACTTGCAATTTCAAGGCATTCAATTTTAAAGACTAATCGCTACTTCAGGCATGAATTGCTTATCTGTTTTCTTTCATATTAAATATTCTTTAAAAAGTTTTAAATGAAAAACCACAGCAAAATATAAATAAAATACATCTGTTGGTCTTTTTTCCAAAAAAAAAGAAGACAAATAAAAAATTGAAACAGTTCTTGTTATTTTAGATAAAAAGAGTGTCAAGGCAAAATGGTTTCAATTCATTTTAGAATGTCATATGAAAACAAAAAAATTTTTTTTTAGCAATTTTAGATTTATCGCATGTCGCAAAAGGATATTTCATTATTACGTTTGACTGGAGTTGAGCAACGCTCACTTGGTTTTCGTGAATCAAGCATGATCACACGCGAACATGAGCGTGTTTTTCTTTTTCATAAAGTGAATGTTGTGGCGAGTGGGTGTAGATACATTCGCCATGAGTAGATATTTTGCCACAAATCATCAGCATCATCATGTAAACACTTTTTGGTTAACGTTCTTGTATTTTAACTACAGTGAAGGTAATTAAACTTTTATGTTTCCTTTTGCAAATTTAATGGGTTAAAAGAACAGCAATTAACTACGACAGCTAATTTTGTTTTAAAGCACAATTTCAAATAACGCTTAAAGACAACAGATGCTTGAAGATGTTTCATGAAATCATCTTCTAAAATTTCGCAAAGAAATACTGTTTATTCTTATGCACTCAGATTCAAATGAAAATTTAATGCAAACACACACACACACATTTGTGTGTTGAAAAATTTTGAAATAATAGTTGTACATGTTACAATTTATCTGCTAACTTTATTTAATTACGCTCGTTAAGTAACAAAGAAATTAAACAGGATTTGGTTGGAGTAAAACCAGCAAAATGCAGACTGTTAGACTGGCACACCAGTAGTCGGGGAACCATTAAAACTTTAAATTTAGATGAAGGAAAAACATTAAAAATAGAAGGTAGGCCGAGTATTTAAATTGCTGCTAAGAACACATTTCGTTCTGGTAATAAAGCCAATCAGCAAAAAAAAAGTTTCAGTCTATAGACAACAAGTCCTTGAGTGTGTCATGTGTAATGCAACACTAGAAGAAATATTTTTGTCGAAAATTTTTGGTAGACTGCCAAAGGACAAAATATATTACAAAGGGAAAACAGTATATACGGTTTGTTTAAAAATTTTCTAATATACGGCTTGCAGGTGCCTAGACAAACCAACTCATGTATGGAATAAATGCACTTACATACATACATATATAAATATGTGTGTACATGTATGCGTGTGTGTACATTGTGTATAATTTGTCACATTTTTGCTATGGTCGTGAACAAAACCATTGATTTATTGCCTTTTTATTGGGAAAATAACAAGCAAAATGCTAAGATATATTTCCACAACATTTTACCAGGGCTGACCTTCAAAGTGAGTACGAGGGGAAGTCCATAAGTCTCTTGGAAAGTTATTTAAAAATAAAATAAAACTAGCTATTAAAATTGTTTGAAAGTCACTGATTCAAATTAATCGTAAAACTTGTATTTAATTGGAAATATTTTTGGATATTTTTTATTAAGAGAATTTTATGTTCATAAAAATTGAAATGAAATTTTGAAAAAAATATTAAATTCTAAAAGAATTCAGTTAATTCGAATTTTAACTAAAAATTATATTAAAAATATTTTATGTTCATAAAAATTTAATTGAAATTTTTGAAAAAAATATTAAGTTCTAAAAGAATTGATTTAATTAGAATTTTAACTAAAAATTATAAGAGTACACTGAACAAAAAATTGTTTGAAAAAGTTGGATATTAAATATTTCTTTGCAAGTGACTTCAATGATTAAAGTTTCCCAAACATTTAAAGCTGCTAAACAGGCCTGGTCCAATTTTCAGCTAAATTATTTTTGACAATTGAACACTTTCTTTTTTTGCCAGCCATCGATATCATGCATTCAATATCGTTTAAAATATCGATATCGACTGCCGTATTTTGAAGTTATATTTTGGAAAATTGTTATAAAATTGTGTTTCTAAATTTTGGAAAAATTTCGGAATTGAAAACTGCCATAAAACATAAATATGGAAGATTTTATTTGAGTTTTCCTGCGTTTTCTTTGCTAGAAAACATGTAACATTTTTCACTTATTTTCTAAAAGGAGGCGGTTTGGAAAAGTTTTAAAACAGAAATAATTTTTCGTGAGGGATTTTGAATTGATTTCTAATAAATTCCTTATTTTGATGATTTTATGTTATCATTTTTTGTTAAAAAGTGTAAAAAATGTTGCATTTTTTTCTAGAAAAAAAGTCGACATTATTTTTGATTTGAAACACTGGGGCAGTTCACAGCGAATTTACAATTATTTTACTTGATAGATTTGTATAAGTAATCGTTTTTATAAAACATTGTTGCTCAAAATTATTAAACGGAGAACTGTAATGAAACTTATATCGTCTTACGAATTACGTAATTACATTAATGTAGTTATTTCATTGAATAAATGCAATTATTTCAGGCTATTGACGAAACTACGTTCTGGTATTATTGAAGTTGTCTCATTGTATGAATGAAATTGGTCAAAAGCATTAACGAAATTATTTCATTTACTTGACGAAGATTTTATTAAAATAACTTTAACGAAATTGGTTCCATTAATCCATGATATCAATAGAATATTATTGAAAATTTTCACTGCTTAATGCCGAAATTCATAGAATTTATGAAGAACATTTTTTCAGTGTAGTAAACGTTGCTATTCAATTTTGATTTAAACGTGCTGATACTATTTTCCCAAATTTTACAAAAAATTCAAACTAATCATGGTTGTTGTTGTACTATTAAAACAAAACAGCATCGATACAATCAAAATATATTTTGATATTTTCGTATTTAAACTTGAAGACAATCAATAGAATTAGTATTCCGTGCACAAATAACAAGAATGAACGGACGATACGAGGGGGGCTTGTGAATTGAAAGCATGCTCGTATACACACATACCCACACACATACATGTCCACATATTATTTATTTAACCAAAACAGCGCTTAATCGTTAAGTATATAATTAAGTTTTTTAAATCTATTATTAAATTAGTAAATTTCACACTTCTTTTTGGGATTTAGATTGGAACCTTCGGAGCATTTGAAAACTTTCGAAAACTCGGCGAAATTGGCCAAAGGACCTATAACTCTATACATGGCCGGAGCATGAACGTCCAACAGCGAAACTTTATCCTTCACCACATCATCCATGTCAACACAAAAGAATTGTGCGTAGGCCAAGAAAAAGAGTTTTTTGTTATTGAGATTAATGTGCGGCATCAGTTCCTCTAGATTCTCCAAAGATTGCGAGTTCAACCAGTGGATATACGATTTATAAGCCACTTGCAAAGCGCCATTGTCGGCGATATTTTCACTCTGTAAATCGGTGGCCGGTAAATATTTGCCATTGAAACGATAGTGGGAATATTGAGTTTTGAAGCAGGCCATTTTGTGCCTAAAAGCTTTTGTAGACTTCTCATCCCACCAGCTGTCCAGTTCGTTGCCATTGGAGTCATATTGTTTGCCCATGTCGTCGAAGCCATGTATGAGTTCGTGAGCTAAAAGGAAACCCAAAGTGCTGAATTTCAATGCCTCCGGGTAATAATCCGACCACAAATAATTGGGTTGCAAAAGGGACACGTGCATCGTTATAACATTCTCCGAATTTATAAAGGCTGGTGAATAGGACAACGTTTGAGTGGGCAGTTCTAACTTCTTTGAAGTGACAGCGATATCTAAGAATTTTGCCACTCTAAGGATATTGAGTTTCTTAAGATTTTCTATATAATCAAAATCATTGATCGACAAGTCCTGATACTCCTGAGTGAAGTTAGTCTTGTCGTAGGAATTTATATGCAGTTGTATACGCTCCAGCTTTTCTAGGGACAACTTTCGTGTCAAAGGCGTTAGCCATTCCATTTTCGCCGACTCGATTTGTTCTTTGAAAGTCTTCTTTATCTCCTGCCAGATAAGCAAAATATCATTTTGCATGGCCTGAGTGTTGAATGATCTATAAATCATATTGTCCAGTATGTGGGGAAAGAACTTTTTTGTATTTTCCAAGCACATGTCGTCCATTTTGGCCAACGGCATATCGTATCCTATAAAGAAAGGCTCCACCAGATGGTAAAATATATAATTCGCTAACTGCTGGTTGCTGGTGGAGTTTACAACTCGTTTTAAGTTGTCTTGGTACTCGGTGGTGTATTCATAATAAGTGGAGTTCCATTCGAAACCCAACGCTGTATTGATAAACTTTGACAAATTCAAGTCTTCGTCGACGGCTTCTGTTGAATTTTTAGGATTCCTTTTTACAGACTTGGACTTTAAAGTTCTGTCCGAGTTGAACTCTAAGAGGCCTCGGGCCAGTTCAATTTCAAAATTCACTATATCATTGGCCACAGTTTGCGCTTTGAGCTCGTCTAAACCCAAGAAATCTTCTAGATTTTCTTTTATATGACGGCGGTAGTCTTGTCGATGGTTCTCTGTGGCTGCTCCCAAATACATGCTCTTGTTCTTGAGCTTTAAATGGGGCTGGCCCACAAAAAGTGTACTGACTGTTTTGTTTTCGAAATCACCACGTACGCCCAGTTGCAAGATGATATCAAAACCATATTTATTTTGTATTAAACCGATGGTCCTAAGCCAATCGAATGCCTCCTCCTCCCCCTCCTCCTGCCAGCTTTCTGATGTCTTTAAAAGTGCCGGCATTTTGCCAAACTCTTTAATGATTTCCTCCAATTCCTTAACTACATACGAACGTTTCTTTAGACCCATATTGCGGCAGGATTTAAAAAAATCTTTTACCTTCTTAACCGCTCCCCATCTTGGGTCACTTAACAACTCCTCTTCACTCACGGCATTCTCCTCATCTTCTACCACCTCCTCTTTTAATAATCGTAATTGTTTTTGTTTGTAAGAGTTTTCTAATAAACTAAAAATGGATGTCTTTCTTTTGCTGGTGCCTTCAGCTGGATGTAGTTGTGGCCAGTTGCCGCAGGCATACTCGTAAAAATTATCGCACTCGTTTGCCTCTGGATTCATGTAATTGCGCATTTCCGCCGACTTGGCTAAGCGCATTATCTGGGCCACATACTTGGAGTCATTGTGCGACGCTATGAGGTTCTCGAAGACGTGCATTTGAATAGCAGCCGGTGAAGTGCAAACAAATTGCACTGCACAAATCAGCCATTGCAAGCAAATTAAATTAGCAACAATTGTTCTCCGTTCTCTTATTAAGCGCCAACGCATTTTAGCTACAATCTTTTTATTGCCGCCTGATTTTGAGTCTTTTTGTTTTAAATTCAATTTCTTTTGATTATTATTTTATTTTCGCTTTAATTCAGCCGCTTGTTTTACTTATTCACTTGTTGTACGCACAAAGTTTAAACTAAAACTGTCTGTTTACACTCAATTGAAATGATCATTATTTATTGTTGTTTCTTGCGAGTAGTTTGTCTTAAGTCGTTCGCTCTTTCGGAACTTGTGATCTCCGCTGAATAGTTGTAATTGTAACCAGCTGTAGATCTCTGTGTGCGAGTTCAAAAAGTTATCAAATCTTTTTCATTCGACTTGGAAATAGTTTGAAATGAGCATGTAAATCTTAGCATTTTCTTATTGTTTTTACCGTACAGTGCAACAGAAGGCGTGGGAGACAAAATGATAATAAACAGGGATCGTAACTCGGACTTTTAATTTGCGCTGGTTAGTTTAAATTTCACCGAGAAGTGTTCAGTCGGATAATATTTTTAGTTTAAAATATCAACTTTATTTCTTATGGATTAGAAATATAAGTTCGAAATAAAATATTCAGCTCTTGAAAGAGAAAAATACGACTGTTGAAAATATCGTCGATCATTTTCTAATTCCAATTCTTTAAAAACCTAAAAATATACATATTTTCATTGCTCAAAACGTGTATTTATGTTTCGAATATTGAATATTTTTTCCTTATGAATATTTGTAATATATTTCGAAGTTTTGGAACCCTCCTATTAAAGTTTGTTTGCTAACATTTTTTATGAATGCGTGGGAATTCAAAATATTATTTGGTCACAACTTGAATGTTATTCAATGACTAAAAACTCGGGTGCTCAAATAAAATAGAAGAAATTCAAATGGTTTATTATATTTAAGAATTTAAAATGTTACTAATTACGCAATAATTTTGAATAATAAAAAAATACTTTAAGACATGAACTGGAATACAATAAAAATGATGAAATTGTGTGCTGCTTAATTCACGAACTTGGTCGTTTCTGAATGTACTTGAGTGTTAGTTGACAAGTTTGAAAGAATAATTCAGGGGTTTCAGAACATGTCCTATCCTGTCATATTTATATAATATTAAGATGTCTGTAGCTCTGATTTTTTATTTGAAAATAATTTTTATCTAAACTTTTTTTGGATGCAAACAAATTGAGATTGTACAATATTTGGGTTTTTTCTTGGATCATCTGCTTGATTTTTATATGAAATTATTTGACTTCCAAGTAGTTTTTCACTTCGTTTAAATAATTTCATAATTTTAGTATTCATTTACAAAATATGACATTTTATAAAAAAATGTCTTAGTTTTTCATACAATAAAAAATAGCTGGTTTGCCAATAAATAAAACAGATAAATTATATAATTATTTTGAAAACAACTATTTGACAAACTGTGTGTTGAAATATAATTTTATTTTATTCATATGAACGCAAAATCTGCTCTTTATGGCCTTAAAGTTCCGACAGCAATTTATTATTAATTTATCAAACAAATTTGTACTGTCAGTAAATGCCTAAAGATGTCCGAATATATTTTGAGTGTACTGTACAGTTTGTCATATATTGAAGAGAACAATTGTAATAAAGAGTATGAGTAATTGATAATTATTTATTCAACTCTGTATTGAAAAAAATCAACCTTCAATGAATGAACCTTTTTGTCTGATCGAAAACTCAACTATTTGTATTCATTTTATTTATTGGTTATCGGTTGGTTTATTTTTGGCACGTATGGAAAATTATATACATATACATATATAAAACCAGGTCTTTGTAGTAGTAACTATAGTTTAACTAGTTAATTACTGTATGCATTATCCATTAGACTGTCCATCTGTTTATTCGCAATTACTTGCATGCAAGCATTTAAAATGGTTCTTTAATATTTAATTTGAATAGTTTTCTCGACACGAATTAAAATTGCAATTAAAGCAGTATTTGTTACTCTTGCAAACATGGGCGTAGCAGAAAAGCTAAAACGGATTTGTTTACACCCCACTTTCCGACAGACAATTGGAAGTCATAAAAAGCTAACAGTTGTAACACCTTTTTAAAAAACATTTGCTACTATAAAATATTTGCTCAAAAAAATTAAAGAATAATTAAAATATTTTAATTCAGATAAGTTTATTTTTACGTTTCACACACAATTTAGTATTTTTGAAACTGTTTTATTTTGTTTAATTTTATCGCTGTTGAGAACAGCAAAAAAAAAACATTTTAATTAATTAATTTTACTTGGTAAATGTGGGCTTAAATTGAGTGCAATATAATCAGTTCAACTGATTTTTTGTGATCTTTCCCGGATTTATAGCTGAAGAAATTATAATATTTTTCTAATTATTACAATATTCATATCCGTAATCTTACAAAGAAATAATAAACGTTTTTTTGGAAATTAATTTTAACGTTTTAAATTCACTGAAATTCAAATGTTCTGTTTAATTATGTACAGCTCTTTTTGAAAAACTTCTGACGTTATTTTTAAGTTCCCACTAGGAAAATTTAAAATTTTCATAGATCGGTTTTCACCCAATATTGAAAAAACAAGCTCTCATGAGATCTCAGCGTTTTGAGGTGCCAGGAAGCTTCCCTGACTAATTCTGAGAGCCTGTCGATATGTGTGTGTGTGTGTGTGTGTGTGTGTGTAAGTATGTGACATGTTTATAACTGTGAACTGAATCAAAACGTTCCGAAGATCATTCCCGATTTTAGATTTCTTTTGAATTTGAACCGATTGGAACCGGTAGATTTAAAGATATCTCAAAAAATTAAAACGTAGGTATTTTTGTATTTGTTTTCTATAACTTTTCAGTTGCTTCTGCAATCGATGCCACAAACTTATCAACTCTTAATACCACGTTGATTACCGCGAATCAGGTCAAAATCGGTTAATACGTTCGTGAGATATGGGGAACAAAAAAAAAATTCGAAGAAGTGATTTTTTTTTAAACTCCGAAATTATATATCTAATCAGCTGGTATTCTCTCTGCTTTTATAGCAACCGAATAGCACATCAGTCGCTGCATATCTCGAGGGAATCGGTTGATTTGAAAATTAAAATAATAATGTTTTATGTTAAATTGAACTAATATTCATAGGCTAATTGTTCGAAATCAATTTTTAAAACATCAGAAAGACATGATGATAAATATTCCAAGGCACACAGGAAAGTCAACATCAGTTTTATTCAACTTACACAGCAGAGCAGAACAGCTGTTTTCGAAAGTAGCAACACTTTCATCATCAGTGCTCATGTGTATATTGTGTTTGTCACCACTTTTTAGGCGGCTTAGTTGAATGTGATAACAGTTCGTATTTACACAAATTTTATTGTGAAAAAGAATCCGAGAACTGTATCAACCTGACGTTAACACGTTTTTGTTTTAATACCTGTGTTACCGTTTGATTATTTTCTTCATGTCCCATTTTTTCTGAATTTTTTGTTCCATTATACATTAAGTCACACTTTTTTGGTTTGAATTTTATACTTAAGTATATGTGAACGTTTTTCCAATTTTCATTGGTAGCTCAAGCCTTAGCTTAAATTTGTATATTTTAGTTCAAAGATCTTAAAAGCAGAGAATAGCACAAAAACCAGTGCCTTGTTTCTGTAAGGCTGTAAGTGCCTTGTAAGAGTTATCCATAGAATAATATGTTGATTATTATAAAAACCTAACAAAACTATAAATGCATTAAGAAATATATTCTAACTCATCCTGTGTTTCACAGAGTGACGACAATTTTTTCGATGCGAGAAGATCTCACTTCAGTTACAGAAATGAGGCACTGGTTACGATAACTTTGCGTTTAAAATTAGCAGAAAGTTACAGAGATGGTCATTTAGGATCAACCGTTTTTCATTTCTTTTTTTTTCATTACGCCTCTTTGTTATTGCCTTGCGTGCATTCTTCGAAGTCTTCTGACCATGAGATACCGCATTGGAAAAATTTTCCTTGAGTGCGAAATTTCCCCACGAGCACAATACTGTGCCCATATTTATGAAAATTTAAATATTTCATGATTGTTTTTTAATTTTTGCGTTTAGGTGCCCAAACACGGTGTTTTAATTTTGAGCAGGTGTGTAGTCGCACGCTTTGTTTATATGGAATTAAATAAAAACTATTTCATATATTTGAAGCATTATTCCCATGACATGTGCATGCATACAAGACTTGATCGAATGAATATATTGTTTTTAGTACTTTTGATTAACATGTACAATATCCTTTATGTTCATATTTAATATGTCTGCATAGGAAAAGAAAACAGGATCGCTTACAAAATTCAATCACTAGACTTTTGTTGCCATTTCGATGTCGTTTGATCGATTAAATAACATTAAAAAAAAAGAAAAAAGTTTTTATTGTTTTGAATGTTATTCCAACAGGTAGTTAAATTTAAGAAGAGTTTTTATAAGAACCATAACTTCTACATATCGATCCTTTACTGAGAGATACAAAACTATCTGATAGTTGTATGCTTGTAAATATATGTCTATATATGTAGTCTATAGACTACAGTGACTTCGAGAGTATTTTAAATCTTTCGAAGTATTTTTCACAGTTCTGAATTTTCGAGTTGTAACTCTATTGCAGCAAAGGCTCGATATAATCAATTATTCCTTCGAATCAAGGCTACTGAACTTTAAGAGCAAACAGCCTTCAAATAGCTTTCCGTCTAACAACAAAAAACAGTTGGTCTCTTGCCACCAGTAGAAATAAATACCAAAAATACACCGATTTTTGCATGTTCATGCATGTGTGTGAATGTACAAACAAATGGAATAGAAAGATTTTGTTGTTGATATAAAGCATATATAAAACGCTTTTTTATAAACTTTACATTCAAAGTTTAGAGAAAAACATTTATATTGCTTTTATACATCAAAATACCTTTTCAACGATATACTTTTTATTAATATTAGTAGGCGATAAAGTGCCTAAAAGTGTACCACAAAAATGTGTATGGCATATTTCTATATGAATAAATTTTCATATTAATTTTTTTTCCATTAAAAGTAGCAAAAGATTTTTGAAGAAACTCTGCAAATTTATTTAATAATTTTTACTTTACAGTAATCTAACAATCGTTTACTGAGAACTTCAGAATTTAAGATCTACAAACTTTTATATTTTACTCGCAAGAAATCAATAATTTTGTCGGTCGGAAAATTCAAAACCGAATACAATAAGTGCAAAAGATTAAAATATAAATTTTTTCGTGCCAAAATCATCTCAGGAATAACAACAACCAGTAACATGTTTAATGAAAGATATTTATCATATTTATTCTCTGGTGCATTTTTTAAGGCAAAACTAGATTCGTCATTGCCGGTTGTTGCAATAAGTGTACAGGTGCATTTATTTATCTTTTTGCAGGTAATTTGAAATAAATTACCCAGAACTATTTATTGTATTATGCAAAAACACTTTGTATGCCATTGTTGTCTTCTTGCTCACACACACACACACACACGCACACACTTTTGATGCACACTCGGTCACACTTTAAAATTTTACAACAATTTTCCATTGTGTTCCCATTTCTGTATTTTCCAAACTTATATTTTTTCCTCTTTATCATATATTTTTTAACCATAAAAACTTTGGTTTATGGATTCGCACGTGCTTAAAGTTTGTTCTTTTTTTGCATGTTGTTGTTGTTGTCGTAGTTTGTGTGGCAAAAGTTTCAACAATAGTTGCATATTTAATGGATTTTTGAATTAAATTGCTGTGAATATCAAAGTAAATATCTGAGTAATTTCACAGTGATTTAAGCAGGCATTGTTAATTCACACATGCATATACATACATACATACACACATACATGTAAGTGTAAGAGTGTATAAAAATAAGAAAATCATTTGTTGCCACAATGTTTTTAGGTTTTCCTACAAATCAGACTGGGAGTTTTTAATGTCAGACTACAGAATATATACAAATTTAGAAAAGAAGATTGTTATTATTTATTTTTAAGGCCCCAACACTATGAAGGTTATATAGGCCAATTTTGAAAAGAAGATATTCGATATTGATATTCGGAGTATTGATGTAATAAGCAGGTGTCTGCTCTGCGGAATATGACTGTCCATTGTATGATATAATATATATAATCGCTACGACTGCAAATACAACATTACAACACCAAAGCAATTGCTGTTTGTGTAAAGTCATGGTCCGTGGCAAAAATTAAAGCAACAAAACATATTGTAGTGCTTCACACATATACAAACACAACATAAGAACTTGACAATGTAGCAAGTCATCTGTTGCAGCGATGCCACCTTATATTTATTACATCATGTCCGAAATGTTGCCCATAAATATGTGCATGTGTTCCACCCAAGAACATCATGTAATAAGTCACTAGAGCCTGGCACAATCATATTGAAAGATGCATCTACAACACACCTGTAATTCATAGCATCAACGATATTGTTGCACAACAAGCAGCACTGTATGATAGAATGGCAACATTGTACAATATGCTTCTTCTTCTTCTTTCACTAAACATGGGATCTTATTACGCTTGTCGTATACGCAGGCAAAATAAAACAACTTTACTGGTAAACCAAGCCAACTGCTAACATATGATCGACTCCTTCACGACTACGACAACCGCAATACGGCTGATTATAAGTTTAATTTGTTAATATCAAAATAAAAAATTTTTATAGAAATTTAGTTTCTGTATGATAGTTAATTAAACAATTCATTAATATATCCCAATTTATTTAAATATAATGCTCAATAATATTGCATCGTCAAGTCAAGATAAGTCAAGTCATTTGCGTTTGCTTGCGAATACTTTCATCTTGCGATAAAAATTTAGCGCACAGTATTAAAAAGAACTATATTTTCATCGTAATAAAACTGAGAAGATAAAACTTATTTTTCCTATCTAAAATTTTCGCAACCGCAATTTTCTTTAATTCTTATTTAAGTACACATTTGAACTTGGAGAGCAGAAAATGACTTTCACTTTTCAATACAATTAATATTCTGCGTTCCCAACTTCTCTATAACACAAAAAAAAGAAACACAAACGACAACCACAACAACAAACAGCACATAAAAAATTCTGCAATTAAACGTACAACGAGTACGTACTGAAAGTTTGCTTTGAAATTTCTCTTTTCGTTAACTTGCTGGCTCTTTCATTTAAATTTGAAATCTTTGAGAGCTTCTGCGATAACCTCTATAACCCAGATTTGGAGGTTTATGCATCAAACGAGTGCAGCAAAACGAAAAATAATAAAATAAAAATAAATAAACACTTTATAAACAATAGCAAGCGATGCGAATTTTCAGCATTTATACAAAACAGTTTGTAATTAAATCTCAAATAGAATACAAGCGTTTTGTAATTTTGAGGAAGAAAATAAATTTTAATTAACTGTGAATTGTGCTTTATTGAGTTTTAAACTCAAGACAAGAAAAACTGAAAAAAAACATGAATAATATTACAAATTGCTTAAAAGCCCTCTTATCGTTGCTATGCGGCGCGCTCTTGATCTATGGAAATCCCGTACAAATTGATGAAAAGAATCCAAAACACATTGAACAGATCCGCTACTCCAAGGTAGCGGAAATGCATAACTATATCAATGATTCTGTGGATCCGTGTGAAAATTTCTATGACTTTGCCTGCGGCAATTGGCAAAAAATCAATCCTGCCAATTCGCTGGAACACATAACAACGGGCTTTTTCGAAATAATGATTAAATCTTTGGATCGCAAAATCGCCGCCATGCTAAACAAACAAGAACTCTGGGACAACGAAACGGACAAGAAAGTTAAAAATTTCTACGAGTCCTGCACTCGCTTGGGAATGCTGAAAAACATGCTGAAATCAAAACTGAAAGAAATTGCCGAGGAGTTTGGTGAAGTGCCCGCTTTGTCGGGCGATCAATGGCAAAGTGACAAATTCGATTGGATTGAAGTTATAGGAAAAATTGCTTTTAAATATGGCAATTCAATAATATTGGGCTACGACATCATGGGCGATTTCCGCGATAACACTGTGAACAGACTTTACATAGGACATCCCGAGTTTCCCCTGGAATCGAAGGCCATGTATGTAAACGAAGAGAACGCCGTCTATCGCAGAAGTTATCAGAATCATATAGCCAGTGACTTACAACTGTTCTGGGGCCTAAGTAAAGATAAGTCCGATGTAGTATCGAAGCAGATTTTAAAAGTCGAAATTGCTTTAGCAAGCGGCATAGCGGACTTTCAAATGGGTCTTCAAATGGACGAGTTAACCACTTTGACCACTTTAGCTGAACTGGAAAAGAAGTATATGCCTTCTTTGGACTTTATAAAACTATTAAATATATCCTTGGGCATCGTGCCGAATGTAACAGAGCCATTGTACGAAATGTACTCCGAGTATCAGTTAAATCTCATACATGTCCTGGAAGTAACGTCCAAAGATCACTTGGCCAATTATATTTATTATACTTTCCTAAAGGATTTCATGTTTCGCTTGCCCTCCAACAAAGAGGAGCTGCAATCGAAATGCATCTCAACAACCAAAAAGTATTTCGCCAAAAACCTTGACAACATGGTCTATCGCAAATACAACACTAATCAAACCGAAAGGGATGTGAAACTGATGTGGGAGGAAATCAAGTTGAATTTTATGAAGCTGCTGCAGTCGCAGCAACTCAACTGGATCAGTGCAGAGACGCGTAAATATGCTGAGGAAAAATTAGCTGCCATGAAGTTGGAAATCAATTCGTATATGGACGAAGATTTTGAAATCGAATTCGGTGAACTGCTGATAAACAAGCATGACTATATAGAGAATCTGAAAAACATTTTAATTTTAAATGCCGAAAACGAACGCAAAACTTTGAACGAACCGCCCAGACCTTTGGAAGCTGGAGAACTGCTCTCCTATACCCCTGCCAATATCATAGTGGAAAACCTTATTAAAGTTCCGGTGGCCCTACTACAGCCCTACTACCTGTGGTCCACCTTCTATCCGAATGCCTTGAAATTCGGCACGCTGGGCACTTTGATATCGCACGAACTAATTCATGGCTTTGATGATACGGGCCGTAGGTTCGATAAATTAGGCAACAATATCGAGTGGTGGGATGACAGATCAACAGCAGCTTTCAATGATCGCAGCAAATGCTTCATAAATCAATATAAACAATACATTTATGGCGGCAAGCCTTTGCCTGAGATGGCCTCGCAATCGGAAAATATTGCCGACAATGGTGGCCTGCATTTGGCCTACGAAGCCTATTTGTACTGGCACGACGAGGCCAAACGCACCAATCAATCCATGCAGTACGAAACGTTTCCACGCCTCAACTACACCAGCAAACAGTTATTCTTTATTAGTTATGCCCAGCTCTGGTGCAGTGATGCCCACCCAGCCATACGCAGTTTGCAAACAGCAATCGATTCTCATGTGCCCGGCAAGTTCAGAGTTATTGGCCCACTATCAAATTTCAAAGAATTCTCGAAGGAGTTTAATTGTCCTCTCGGCAGTGGCATGAATCCACTTAATAAATGTTATATTTATTAAAATAGGATGTTAGAAAGATGTTGGTTTTGTAATATTTAATTGTTTTTGAAATTTGTTAGGCAAAGTTGTGTAGAATAAATTTTTTTATATATTTAAAATGATGTGCCTTGTGTTTCCTTATGCAATAAAAACGGCGATCGGTGACTTTTTGAATTTCCGTCTTATTAACTTTGAATGCTGTCGTCAGCCGCCATTTCCCTACAGGGAATTAATAACCGAAACTCATACATACACAAAATTTTTAGTAACAGACTTGATCATAAGACTGATATTCTTATAGAACTTTATTATCTCCGTTTTAAAGTTGCATTTTTTCGCTGTGCTTTTAATGTGTCATTTACTATAGTTTTGTGGTGTCAACTCTAAAAATAAATCCACTATTTTTAAATTTATGTTCATAAATAAGTCACGTAAGTAAAATTTTATTAAAAAATAACAATAATTGAAGTTTTGAGAAGCCCAAAATATTTACAACCCGCCGGTGGAAGAACTCAACGATAAGCTCAGCACCCAGATAAACAAAGCGCGATCCCTCAGTCCCAGAGTTTGTGTGATATTAAGAAACTATCGCACCAAAAAAGTGAAAGTAAACTGAAAGTACAGTCGCCAACAAACGGTATCACAAATGAACCTTCAGATACCAGATATTGTAGATAAATTTAATTTAATTAAATTTTGATTTTCTTGCAGCAGCAAAGAATAAATGAGCAAGAAGTATCTCTTAAGTGTTGTTCTCTAGGTTTTAAAACAGGTTTTCTTTTTTGAATGTATTTAAATATTTTTAAAACTTCTTAATTAAAATTAATAAAATGTATTATTTTGAATTACTAATAAAAATAATTGCTGATGTTTATTAGGTGTGATTAGTCACGGCTGACCAATATTTTGGTAATCATTGACTGATTAAGAGATACAGATTAATTAGCAAGATCGTTTTTTTTCATTTTGTTTTTAAAAAACTAATAGAAACTATTGCCGCTTATATGACTATTTATATAAATGGAAAAAAAAGTCAAGAGCTAAATTATACAAAATGCAGGACTCAAAATTCAAAATAAGTAAGAACATTCTTAATTAAACTCCTATGAAATTTAATATTTGACATATTCTCTTGAAATAAAATTATTTATTATAAATTAAATTTATTTGTCGGTGCTAAGCAACTCCTACATGAATTTCATTGGTAATTTACCAAATTATCAGAAGACTTTTACCTCAGTTTTGAAACCTTTACAAAAGACTTTTCTAAACTATTCGAGAATTCGGAAAGGGTTTTTGCGATTTAATATTTGCCATAAAATATTTTGTGTAGATAAATAATAGTGCAACAAAATATTGCTTGCTAAAACTACGCACGCTGAAATTTGTACTTCTCCTCTGGTCGTGGAATGCCCCCCATTTTCCAAACATTTTAAATGTATTTTTTCAAATATTTTTTGCAAAAATAACTGGTTCTGCGAATAAAGAGCGCTTTGCCTTGTTGTTGTTGTGTTTTAATTATTTTTTTCCTGGAAAAAAAATCATGTTATTTTATTTAATTTTTTTTTCTTTTTTTGTAGACCAGTTTTTTTAGTGCTTAACTTATTAATTTTAATTAGTCGCACAAAATATATTAACTAAAGAGATACTAAATAAATGCTGACTCACCATGAGTTAAAATGTTTATAGTTTCGTTGTGCCAATAAAACATACTTAACAGGCAGCCCTTGAATGTTGACAGTGGACGGTAACCCTTGAGAACATACGGATTGAATTGCAAGTATTGTGGCATGTCTTGCCAATGCAGCAGTTCGGCTTGAACTAAACCGGAAATTGATAATTGTTTTATTTTTGAATCGGGCGATGAGGGTGAGGGTGAGGGTGACAATGAGGAAGGGGAGGAGGAGGAGGTGGAGACTGAAGTCAATGATGATGAGGAAGTCGACAATGGTGTTGATAATAAGGCAGAAGTTGTAGATGCAGATGCAGTTGATGTCCCAGATGTTGCAGATACAGATGCAGATGCAGATGACGAAGAGATTATGGAGGCCGAAGATGGTGATGGTGTGGTAGTGGTTGACGATGACAACGGTTTCTTCGCATCCGTAACTGCTAATGTGGTAATTGACAACGAGGTAGTAGATGAAGACATTGGCAATGAAATAGAAGACAATTCCCTTTTAATTGTCATTGTTGAGGAAGTGTGTTCGCATGGAAGCCTTTGATTTGTTGATAATTGCTTATTAATACATTCCCTAGATTGTTTGCAGTCTTCGGCTGCATCAACATTGACTGAAGGCTTATATTCGTTTTTATTAATTTCCGAGTGGCCGCCTCCACTGTCGCCCATTTCGTCTGGATTGGCGGCGGTCTTATCTTTTGCAGGCCCATCTTGTTGTTTGTCTTGGAAAAAATTACCATTTCGCCTGAGTACTGGCGTAGCGATCACAGATGATGTCGTTGATGTAGAACTGGATGAAGTTTTTGATGACGATGATTCTGATGAGGTATTTGTTTTGTAGGTGTCCTGGATGGGCGCAGATATGCCAAAAGAGTGTTTGATGTCGCCACCAGCAACCTTCAAGGATAGTAAATCTTCTTTGACTTTTGTACTCTTGGATGGTGATGTCTTGGGCGATGGTGATGGTGTTACGGACATACATTCCACATTGCTGCCCATATATTCGGCTGTATCTATAAGATGTGATAAACCGTTTTTTGTAGCAGTTGCAGCACTGCAACTGGTGCCATTATTGGTGTTTGTGTTACCGCGATGTCTTAATATGTTTGTTGTATCCGTTGCCGGTGTTGCTGGTATTAGAGAATGTGATTGATGATGGTGGTCATGTTGCTGAGACTGCAATATGCGGTCTTGCTGAAGCGGTGTCATCGTATCATTCGGGTTATTATCATCTTCGATTGTTGTGGTAGTGATGGTTGTGCTGATTGTTGTTGTATTGCTGCTGCCATTGCGATCGACAGCAGTTTGCATGTTTTATCACGTATTTATTTGGTTGTGTTTATTCGTAGTGCGAAACAAGGCAACAATTGGAATTATTTTTCGTTTTCCCTTATGGAAAATTTAATTGGCTTATTTCTTACGGAAGCCTTGTCACTTTATATCTGCAAATAGTTGATAGAGAAAATACTTATTAAAGCTAAAAATGGAATTCAACCTTCAAATGCCCCACTGGGCAAATCATAAAATAATAATTTAAGAAAATTGGAAAATGTTGTTTTATTGCCAGCAAAAAACGAAAGTATTTGAAACAAAAAGGTTGACAAAATATTGGATTTGTTTTCAATTTTTGCATAAAATGAAGCCCTAAACCTTCAAAAAGTAGTTTAATTATATATAAAATTTAAGCAATCGGACTCTTTAAAATGACACACTTTCAAAAACAAAAAAACAAAAACCATCAAATGAAACGTGTGATAATGTCACATTCACTTTTTCCAAACTCATAAAAAGTCACATTTTTTCAACAACTTGTGTTTCCGGCGGAAAACAAGAAAATGTTAGTGTGTGCTTGACTTTTATCAGTATTTGTGAGAAATATTAGAACACCAGCAGCAGCTGCAAGCAAAATAAACACACAAAATACTCACACTCATACAGAGGAAAAATATTTACGAAATGTTGGTCAATATATTTTGTTGCTCATATTTTATTTGAGTTGTGTGAGTGGAGAAGACTGACGGTAATTGGATGAATGTGAATAATTGAAGAATGTCCTCTATCGAATTTGCATATTCACGCACACTTACGCTGTTCACCTCTACTGGAGAAAATTGCATTTTCCTTTTCAACTCATGGTAACAGTAATAATGGGTGATTTTCTAGAAACTTTTTTTTTTTTGTAACTTTGCTGGTTTCGTGCAACATGTTACTGTTAAACATGTTTAGTTTGGTCCGAAATGGACTTTCAAACGAGTAACACTTGCAGATTTTTGCAAGAAAGTGCCATCGCATACTTCTTTTGCTCAGCGACGGAGCGCATACCTGATTAAGTGGATACGAGAACAAGCGAATTTGCTGTATTTGGTGTGAAAAGGAGTGGGAAGTATTGAAAGAAGTACCGATGCACACCAAAAAGTGCACTGCCCTGGTGTAGATTATGAGCCGCGTGGCATCAGTGGACCATACTTTTTCACAGACAACGAAAGCAGGAGCTTGGAGGACTGGGCTGATATGTGGTTTCAATAAGTGGAAGCTGAAGTAGTTAACAGAAGACTATGACGCGTTATATTCGGAGCTTGCCTCCGCACTCCGTCAAGTCATCATGACCGTACTCAGTCATGTGATCACTATGCCGAAGGTATATCATTAGGCATTTAACATTGACACAATATAGCGCCGTGGTTCGGTGGCACTGTAGCGAGAATTCACCGGCAATGTAAAACAGTAAAAACAGCTACAACAAACTCTATCTTCTAATCTGACTCCATCTTTCTTTCTCTCTCTCTCTCTCTCTCTCATAACACTATCCCCTTCTTTCTACTTCTGGCACAGTGCATCGCATATGTAGGCGTCCTTCTTGGAGTGTGGGGCCAAGTAAAAAAAAAAACTTGCCACGTAGCACGCCAAACAGTGGCCCAATTGAGAGGCGAAGTCGATTAATAGTTGACTTCATGTTTGGGAATGGTCAATAGGCTGCCTAGGCCACGCGATT
The DNA here is from genome assembly GCA_963675445.1 of Linnaemya vulpina. NCBI lineage: Eukaryota > Metazoa > Arthropoda > Insecta > Diptera > Tachinidae > Linnaemya > Linnaemya vulpina. Next base: position 15,382,472 of record OY776277.1, on the reverse strand, counting down.
TAAGGCCTATATCAAGTCTTATGTCTGTAGGAATAATCCCGCAATGGTGGTGGACACACTGGAAGCCATTATTTTATTTGTGACATGCCGGTCAATATGTTGAAGGGAGTATGTCAAAATGTGAGTCCCCGGTATGAACCCTTTGAGGCATAGCCGCTGTCAACATTTACATGAAATCAGCTTAAAACATCAAATTATATAGATCGTTCTGTCAACTCTAATAAAGATTTCTTACATTCTGAAAGCTCTTAAAAAATCACCCATTTCAAATTTCGTAATTGCCTTTTTTTTTTTTTTTGAGGGAGTATTATTTTTTATATTGGCAGAGAAAATGATGTTTTTTAGTCCCAAATTAATTTTTGCTTAAGATGGATTTTGAAATTTCTTTAATTTCAATCGTGCTGATTTTTTTTCTCAAATTTAAGCAAAAATCGAAGTGATCATTTTGGTGAATTTTACTGGAGCTCATGCAGATCACCAGGGAACTTTTATCTAAAGTTCCACTTAATTGAATCAAAATTTCCCAGAAATATTAACCAAAACAAGAACTCATTGATCACTTTTCCTTTTCTTATTCCGAAAGCAATAGATATAATAGATACTTTCAAACATGCCAAGTAAAACTTGATTAGTAAAAAAAAATTGTATCGTTTGAGTGGCATTTTTAGGAAATACTGAGACGGAGCTGCCAAGTTGTCAAACCAAGTTTTGACGGTGGAGAAAAATCTTTCCCAATTTAATCAAACTTTTCCTCAGCTCCTGCACGCGCTGTGGATTTCTTGATACCTCGTTTTAATACAGTAAATTTTTAAATTGTTAATCCATAGAATACAAGATCTTTTAATTGAAAAATCCTTTTTTTTGTTTTGTTTATTTTGTATTACTAGTGTTGGAATTAAAGAATAACATGAAAGAAAAATATATACGAACGCTTATTTGAATCCAACAACATCATCTGCATAAATAATGAAATAAATACATGAATGCTATTGACATTTGAAAAGTGTAACTAAATTTAGATGTAACAAGTGATATGAAATAAAATGCTTGGACAAAAATTTCAATATCTTAAAGAAACAACATCTTCAGTTACATTTTGCTTTAGTTGGCACAGGTCCAATTTTCCTTAACAGTCGTTCATGCTGGTGAATACAATCCATTTAATGTCTTATTTTTAAAAAACATATTCAGAACAATTGGCACATTTTTTTACTTAAGACTGTGCACTGATTAATTCTCACTTTGGTTTTAGTTTTCATTTCGTTTTCGTTTGATATGGTTTCTTTACTTTGTTTACTGTCCTTTAAGTGTCGGCTAAAACGTGTGATGTTTCCAACATTTCTTTTTAATGTTTTGGTTTTATTTCTTTTATACTCTGCATAACTTTTTACAAACACTGCGAGGAAGACCTTCGCAAATATGTAATAATTCTTTACATCACAATAATAATTTTTCAAAAACATTGCGTTTTAGTCGTGAAATGAAGAGTATTTATTTCATCAAGGCTGGGTATTTCGGGTCTCAATTAACAGTTAAAAAAATTTTAGCTAAACTGGAAACCGCCTTGTGCCGTCATTGCCCAGTGTGCACACAAAGTTTTGATGAAAAGGCTTATTTTGCTCTGCTGTGAATGTTGGATAATTAATTTGATTTTCAATTATTCTTTTGAATATTTATCATGACTTTTTACATAAAACTGTCAGAATCATGATGACAATACTGTCAGTGTCAAATTAATAGTTTCACTGAATATCATCTCCATTCTTTGAATCTTTAGCTCTCTGAACGAAAATGAAAACGCTGGCAAATTTCATTTTTAAAGATAAAATAAGACGTTCCAAAAATTGTTTAGAGGGATAAATGCGACAAGCAAATGACAAATGCAAGGAATGTAAAATTTTATATGAATAAAGGCGCGTTCACACTTGCCAAATATTTAACCAAAAAAGTCTCACCACTAAATGCTAACAAAAAATATGCAGATAAGTGTTTATTAAGTAGAACGGTCTCATACAAATTCAAGGACATATTTTTACTATTTATTGTTAAGTGTTGTAAGCGAATTTAGTGCTACACTTTCTTGCGTTCAAATATTTGGCAAGTGTGAACGCACCTTTGGAATGGTAACAATATCAAGGGAAAAAATTAGCTGCATGTTATCGACAAGTTCTGCATTGAGGTTTGAAGGTTTATGATTCAGTATATTTTTCATATAGAAAAACTGTTGAAAAAAATCTCTTTTGTTTGTTTAACATAAAACCAGAAGTTATTTTCATTTTTATTTAGGTTCGAAATTCTATAAATACACACACAAATACAATTTAATTATTCCACATGAATTCGCATTATTATTATAAAACTAAATGGAGAGAAGCATTATAAACGGATGATTTGCTAATTGTGTTGTTGAATGTCATGTAAATATAATAAGGAAATTTAGAAAGTTAAATTTACTTAATTTAGCTGATGATGAAGTTACGTTAACAACAAATATTGTTGCAACTTAATAATCCTCTTTTCCCTACTTAATTTCTATTTGTTACAACGAGTTTGTATAAAGCTAAAACAACTTTTAACTTGAATTACAATTAATATAATTAATAATTAATATAGTGTTTGTAACACCTGATAAATAATTCAAGGATTAATGGAGGAATCAACAACAATTTAATGTATGAAAAATGCTTGCAACGGGTTAGTGTTGAAGCGGTTCTCATGGAAAATAGAAACTGTTTTAAGATTTAATTGAAAAAGCTAACCAGGGGTAATAAACAAATACATGTGACTGCTGATGAGAAAGTGTAGCGGCTTTTGAAAATAACGCTGTTCTACCCTGCTTTGTAAGATGAAAATTAAATTGATGTTGATTCCTCCATTAATACTGGAATTAATCGTAATTCAATTTAATATAATAAAGTGCGATATAAATAATAAATATTAAAAAACATGTTTAATTACACTGTACAACAAAAAATCAAAAAAAAAAAAAAATAATAATAATAATAATAATAATAATAAGAAAAAGAAGAATAACAATAACAATGGGCCTGTTCGTAAATGCATCACTATTGTGCATCATATAAAAAAACTTTACTTTACAATGCTAATATAAGTTTTCCGATGATATATTATTAAGGTATCCATTCATGAAGTCCGTATTTGAACGGTACAAAGACATCATCTTCTTTTTCGACACATTTTAAGGCATTTATATATTCATTTGCAGCGCAGTGGTGCATTTACGAACAGGCCCAATAATAATTAAAACTTTTTTTTAGATAAAAAATATTCAAAAAAATTTAAGATATTTTGAAGCAGTTAACCGAAGGTTAACGAAATAAGTACTAAGAATATAAATTTCAAAATGTATATCTAAAATAAATTTATATTTTTATTTTACTTATAATTATTAAAAAATTATTATACAAATTATTAAATTATATTTTTAATGAAACTTTAAGGTCAGGCTGTGATTTCACGAAATTTCATACCAACAAAATTTAAATGTTTTTGTAATACATTCCCATATATTATACGAGGTCTATTCAAAAAATATTTATTGAGTCATTAATTTAAATGTTGTACTCCCCTCAGACATAATACACTTATGCCAGCCTATTTTTCAATTCCCGAAACCGGTTCTGTTATGCGCTTTCACCGATTCGATTTCGTTTCATTGGTGCCGTCAATCTTGGCAATAAGAAGAAGTCGCAGGGTGGACAACTGATGAAAGTGGTATGATTACGGTGTTGATGTGCGGGGGTGGGGTGGAAAAACTTACAAGCATGTGACAGTTTTTTGCATCAAAATTCTGTGACTTCGGAACGAAATGCGCTGTCTTAAGTCTTATGTCCAAAATAAAAAAGAAATTCAAGGCATGACCCAGCCGATGTCCCGACATCTTCAGCAACTTTTCTAATTTATATTTATATATATTTTGATAATCACACAATTCGCCATAAGAAATATCTTCACCTTCTCAACATTTTCATCGTTTATTAATGATTTGGGGCCGTCCAGGACCAACGACGTCATTCAGTTCTTTCGATCTTGATTGAAAAACTTGCACTACTTTTGAACCTTTTCATGACTCAAAGTTAATTCACCGTATTCCACTGTCAATATTTAAAATATTCTCCAAGTTTATTTTATACACAAAATTTTAAGCAAATTCTTTGATCCTTCCGACTTTTATGACACGGAAGCAAACTTAAATATTAATCGAATGAAACTGTGAAAATATTTATGTTCTAGACGAAAGTATGACCATAAAATAACGCTAATTAAATGTATTCAGCTTGCTAAATATGAAAGCTCACCACATTTCTTGAACAGACCTCGTAACTCCACTTGAGATTTTTATCAAGGAAAGAACAAAAAGTGCACCTGATATGCATTTCCGATGCATACACTCAAAGTTCTGAAATACTTGTACATTTCTTTAGTCCCCTCTAAAAGAAGTAGACGTTTAAAACGTGATTTATTGTGTTGTACAGTTTTAACAAATTTCCGTGTGTAAAACTTCCCAAAGGTTAAATTTATAAATAGTTTAATATGAAGCCAAAAACTGTAATATTTTTAAAAATGAATAGTTCTAGAAGGCATTACACATGCTTCTTATGGATATTATCGGCTTTTGTTCACACAATTTTACCACCTTCTTACCAAACTCTTACTAACGAAATTATAAATCAATTACCTAAGACGATGTTTTTCAAGGTTTATTTTTGCTTGTTTTTCTAACATCTTTTCACTTGTTTTAGTAAAAAGCAATTTCCATGCCAATAACAGCGTACAAAGTTAAATTTGGCTAAAGAAGAATAACAAAATATTTAGGCCAGTGACAATATATGGATTAAATGCAATTCTGCACAATATAATACGTGAATTATGACAGCCATAGCACGGGGTCTAAAAGGAACGAAAACAAAAACAATTTTTAGCACTTACATTTAATTTTGATCGTGACGATCCTCTTTTCCCAAATAACAAAATCAAAGTGATCATTAAGGGCTTTTTAGCTGCTAATTGGGTCGGAGCCCATTTCAATATATAACATTTTGCTGAGAAATTTCAGAAGGTTTAAAAGGAACTTTTTAATGTTAAGCAGTATCGCCCGGTGATCAAAACTCTGCAACTTGTTTGATTATGCAGTTCTTTCCGCGAAATGGGACCACTAAAAGAAAATTAATAATCCTCTTATTGCTTACACAACAAAATAAATACCGGGATACTTTGAGACTTTCGAACGTTTAAACAAGTATTTGCAATCACAAAACAAAAACATACTGAAAGATTTTGTTGTTGTTTTACGTGTTTCATGCTAAGAACTTAAAAATATTATTACTATTCTACAAGTCTACACAAAAATGCCTTTTAAATGGAATAAATTTGATCACTATCAGTGAACAATAAGAACTATCAAAGAGTACCACAAAAATATGTGGGGTGTGTTCATATATAAGTCTGCGTTTAGACAGGGAAACATTTAGGGCGGTGGCAAATAGCGGGTAAGGCGACTTGCTTTAATGATAGTTTTTTCGTTGAAATTTAACAATATTAATAGAATGTTGCCGCTATCATTTTGGTTTCTGTGAAGACGAATGAAAAATTAAAAGAGAGTTCCAAATATTTCCTTGTCTAAACGCAGACTGACATGTTTTCTGATCGTGACTTTTCATTATCCATTTAAATCATATGCAAAAACATTGTTTTTTATTTCATGCTTTTGGTAATTGTCGTTTTAGCTCTTTAACTTTTATTTTCGTGCTGATTCTTTTTTCCCAAAAGTTATTTATTTAAATTCAAAGTGATCAATTGAGGGGTTTTAGCTAGATCCTATGCCCATTTCGCTGGGGCTAATGCAGATCATCAGGGAACCTTTGCCCAACATTTCTTAGAATAACTAGAGATTTTTATTTCAAACTTCCACATTAATAAATGGGAAGCCTAAACAAACATCAAAGTCATAACAAGAACTCACTGATCACTTTGCCTTTCTAATTTGCTTAGGTTTTTTTTTTGTTTTTTTTCTTAAATTTAAAAAAAAATGTTATAGTTTTTTCTATATTAATATTTATATAGGCTAAATTGTTCTAACTTAGTTAAAATCTCAGAAAGACATGATGATAAATATTCCTTGGCACAAAGGAAGTCAACATCAATTTTATTCACCTTACACAGCAGAGTAGACCAGCTGTTTTCGAAAGTCGCAACACTTTCATCTTCAGTGCTCATGTGTATATTGTGTTTATCACCATATATATGGCTTAGTTGAATGTTTTTTCTTTTCTCGATTTTTATTGCTTATTCTCAATTTACCTAATACGTAGGGTCGGCTTTAAAAGTGGACAGACCATGCCCATGCTTTCTACAAAACCTTACTCATGTATAGAATTAATTTACAGCAAATTTCTTTTCATATCAGCTACAAAATTCATTAAACCTCAACACCTGAAAAATGGTGAAGAGTCATAGTGTGCACGTGTGTGAAATGGGCATGGCATTCGGTTATCTCAGGCTAGTATTAGCTTGTGAACACTCCGGTTTTCGAAACATTGATCTATGAGAGTGTCCTTAGATCCCATAGGATTTGAAAACATTTTATTGTTTTGCTAAATTACTACCGTGATTGACTACTACTAGGCCGTGATTGACTACTACTAGGCCGTGATTGACTACTACTAGGCCGTGATTGACTATCCTGTACAATCGTGCGATCTGCTAAACGTGTCATGTGGGCTAAACATTTACGACAGTAGAGACCAGTAGAGACCAGTAGAGACCAGTAGAGACCAGCAGAGACCAGCAGAGACCAGCAGAGACCAGTAGAGACCAGTAGAGACCAGTAGAGACCAGTAGAGACCAGCAGATACCAGTAGAGACCAGTAGAGACCAGTAGAGACCAGTAGAGACCAGTAGAGACCAGTAGAGACCAGTAGAGACCAGTAGAGACCAGTAGAGACCAGCAGAGACCAGCAGAGACCAGCAGAGACCAGCAGAGACCAGCAGAGACCAGCAGAGACCAGCAGAGACCAGCAGAGACCAGCAGAGACCAGCAGAGACCAGCAGAGACCAGCAGAGACCAGCAGAGACCAGCAGAGACCAGCAGAGACCAGCAGAGACCAGCAGAGACCAGCAGAGACCAGCAGAGACCAGCAGAGACCAGCAGAGACCAGCAGAGACCAGCAGAGAACAGCAGAGGCCAGCAGAGGCCAGCAGAGGCCAGCAGAGGCCAGCAGAGGCCAGCAGAGGCCAGCAGAGGCCAGCAGAGGCCAGCAGAGGCCAGTAGAGACCAGCAGAGACCAGTAGAATTTTTCGTTATTCGTTTGCAATTTATGTTGACTTTATCTTTTAATCAACGATAACAAAGTTTTTATTATTTTATAATAAACGATTGCATGTGTGTTTACAAAACAATCAGATATTTTTGCATAATTTTTATACGATACTGCAGCAGCAGCAGCAACGCCATTTGGAAGCGACTTCTGTAAACGTTTCTTGTGAATGCATCGTGTAGGATAGTAAATCGCGGCCTTACAATCGCTTTAAGTTCTGCCGTATAACATTGACTGTTTTATTTTGGCGCATAACAATACAAACAACAAATATTCGGCTACCGAGAAATCAATAGTATACGGCGAGCATGTTGGCATGGAATTTAACTTTTTATCCATATTCTTCTTCATAATATTTTTTTTTGTTTAACTTTGAAAAAACAGTAGCAGCTCTTCATTATTTTTATGTGTAGCTTGAAGGAAAATATATTTTTGTCATTTTTTATTATTAATTTATATTGAACAGCGTTTATTTACAGGAGTTTTATAATATTTCATATTCTTATCGCATTTACATAAAAACATTCACGTAAGACTCGAGAAGTAAAATATTTTTTACTACTTAAGTTAAAGGGAATATTAATAAAGTTCAAAAGAGGATCATAAATAATTATGTGGAATTTTAGAGAAATTGGAAAATTGGTAACCTTTACTCCTGATTCTTTTTCATATTAATAGCACAAAGCTATTCTACAAAAACAATTTAAATATGTTTTTTGTTGTTGTAATTGTTGGTTATTCTTTCTCCTGCTAATTGTTAAGGTCATTCCTTTTGCCAAATATCTGCAGTTATTTATTTGCTTAAATATAATGAAAATTTCTTACGCAACTAAAATTGTTTCTATATTTTTGTGCAGATACTCGTATATGAGTTATTTAATTACTGGTAAACTTGTGAAATATATACATTGTGCACACACACATACACACTTTTATACAAGATTCTCTTTAAGCACAAATCAACAGAAATATTAAACATAATCTTTTCATAAGTTTAGAGTCTTATTTCCCAGAATTCACAGCAAATAAGTTGAACATTTGAAAACTATATTTCGGAAAATAAAATTAAAAACAAATAGCTAAAAAAAATTTGTAAAACGGTTGGCTATCCCTGACAACTTCCCGCTAACTTTATTCGCAAAACTGCTCTACCAATTTTTAACCTTTTGGAACAACAAATTTTAACTGCCCGGTATTGAATTTTTGATTTTGATTAGTGTGGATTGATGTATTTTTTCGAGTCCTCTCGAAGATCAAGAACACTAACTGATTAGATATATAATTTCAGAAATTAAAAAAAAAAAAAATTTTATTAATATGCACTAATATTTTTAAGCTTAAGGTCTCTTCATTTTTATTAACTTATAAATTGTTTTTAAATATTTCGTCACTTCTTTTGTGTGACTTCTTCAGGAAAAAAAATTAGTTTCCTGAAGAAGTCACACAAAGCAGTGACGAAATATTGAAAAACAATTTATAATTTAATAAAAATAAAGAGACCTCAATCTTAAAAATATTAGTGCATATTAATAACTAAGAAGAGGTAAAAAAACTAGAAGAATTAAATAGATTTTATCGAATTTTTTTCGTTCACGATATCTTATAAAGGGATAAACCGATTTGACCGATTTTGACCCGATTTCCAGTTGCCGTCATAGTCTTTTAATCCTGAGAGCTGATTAGCTTTTGAAACCGATCGGTAAAAAAAAGTTATATTCAAAACCCCAGCTTAAAAAATGTTTATTCTAATTTTGTTTTTTAATTTGTTGAGATGTAGCAGTTCGAATCTGCGGAAATATCAGACATGTCATTTCCTACGATTTAAATATTTTCTCTGCGGCCTGGTCTGTTCTACTGTCGTGTTGTGTCAACAGAGTCTGATATTAAATACTAACCACTACATGTTTATAATTCATCTGCCTTGAATTGAGATCCGTGATCCATTCCATTGTCTGACATGAGCAGTTCTGTTTTCTCGGATTTACGGTTAGACCATAAATTGGTGCAGGTGTCTGCTTGCAGCCTTCATAAGATCAAAAGGCCAAGATTAGTACTCTATAAGAAAATGCATTTCGAAGTCCCATATTACTATCATATTATTGTTTGGTTACGAGAACTCAAAATGGGGTGAAGGTCCCATGGGAATTACTCAAGTTGAACCAGTCTAAAATTGAAATATATCAAAAGTTTTTTTGCCTCTCAAAACTTGTTTCATCTTAATGGAGGCTTTTATCGAAATCCCCTTAGAATTGACAGCACTAACGGATACAACTGTCATAATTGTACGAAAAAATACTACGCTGTAGAAGGAATTTGCTTGAAAAGCCAACCGTAGAAGAGGTAAATTTCAAGAAAACTTTTTTCATATGGAATTTTATACATCAGCAGGAAAACTATTGCTACTGTAACGAAATATTAAATTTCAGATTCAGATTTCAATTGAAATCTATCAGATTGCATGCAGTTGTAAATGCACCATAAAAAAGTTTCATGGCACATAAAAATTGGGCAGTCATATTTTTAGAAAAATAGAAAGAAAAACTTCACAAGCACATCAACTCATGGAAAACAATCAAAAATTTAAATTGAAAAGATACGCCAGGTGAAATTATCTACTCGTATAAATCTCCCCAATAAAATAGCTGCTCACTAAAATATAAAAGAACGTGCAAATATCGAAATGATGTTAAGTATCCACTTAGAAAAAGGTAACGATTGCAAAGTGTCCTACTGAGTTTTCTTTTAAGCAGCCATTCAAATAGAAAATATTTGCTACTGCGAACAAGCAGGGAAAATTGCGAACGACGAAAAAGCAAAATCACATAAAACGCCAAATAATGAAATAAAATTGCAACATCGAATATTGAAGAGAAAATGTTGGCAGTCTAAACTTTTTCAAGTAGACAATCAATCCAATGGATTGTTTGCAACATTTAACTGCAGGCAATTTGTAAAGGCAACAATAAAAAGAGGCGTTAGGGTAGATAGACTTTCATTCCAGACGAATTAAATAGCATTCAATATTTATGATATTTGATACTAAAATCTTTTATTTGCTATAAAATGAACTCATTAAATGGAATATTATTTATAATTTATTCCCCCCAAAATTTAAATATTTTGCTGTGTTGTGTAAAAGTTAATTTGAATTAAATCGCAAACACATGTATGTGTGTGTGTGTGTGTGTGTGTGTGTGTATGCAGTTGCATAGTATAGCTGAAGGCTGTTAGTTTCATTTGCTTTTGTTGTTGACTTTCTGGCGGAATTGAGCAAACACAAATGAGGCATATTTATAGGATTAAAAGAGCAATTAAAATCTGGTTGACAATTATAAAAATAAAATTTAAACTATAAATACTTTTAAAGTTTTTAATAAATATTAATATATATATAACCATGAATTATTAAATTTTAGTGCGAGTTGATTTTGCTGTTGCCAAGGAGAATTTATATCAGGTGTCCTCGAGAGTTCAGGTGACTCACTTTGTTTATGTTCTGCCAAATTTTTTATATATAAAAAAATTAAAACTTTTAGAAAAATTAATATTCTCCCATGAATGTTTTACCTAAAGTTGTCAATAGCGCCTTAAGACAAAGCAAGCGTTAATATCACAATTCAGCTTCTTTTGTTTTGTACCATGAATTATTAAAATAAAATCAATTATATTTTTATATACATACAGTGGGACCTCGGAAAAGTTAACCTAAATGTTCCCAGGGCTGTTAACCCTGAATGGTTATTATGCATTTTTGTACCACGAACAACGTTTAAAAATTATTCTAGCGGACCAATTTTCGAAGTTGGAAATAAACAAAAATATTTTTGGGTTAAGTATTTTATTAAAAAAATTTATAAAAAAAATTAAAATATAACATAAAAACTTTCTCTTCTCTCTTAAGACTTGAAAGGAATTTGAGCAAAATAAAAGAGTTCTGTGATAAAGAGTAAATGCACTTCGTCGATTTGACAAGCAGTAACTATCCAGGGTTAATTTATTTCAGGGTTTCTAAAAATCCAATAAAATAAAAAGAATTTATAACATAATGAACGACTCCGCACTCAGTCAAGAAAATATGGTGTCGAATTTCTCTGATCGGGGGGGTTACTCTGTCTTACGATGCGAAAGAAATTACTAACGCATTTCAATTTAAATATAGAGTAACCCCCTGCCTTGGTGGAGGATTGTGTGAATTGTTATCGGCATATGTAGGGGTCGTCCCCTGACTGCTGGTACTTATCGCAAAGAAAAATATATCAAATTTTAGAGCGGCACGTTAGTGCTGAAACACTGATAACTTATCCAAGCATTTATTTTCCGCGAATTAACTTTTTGGAGACTCGACTGAATATTTTAAACTCTGAAATCGCAAACACTTATTTTTTACGGCGAACTCTCTTGCGGCTTTCGTTGTTTGCGCAACTTTAAATGTAATTATCAGTAGTTTTTCCGACAAATGCTAAGTTTTAGCATTATGCACTTATGCCTCAAGAAATTTTGGCATTTTTCCGACAATTATTTTAGCTTCTCTAGCGGTTACAATATATTCGATTTCCTCAATTTCCTCTCTCTCCTCTTCGGCAAAATACAATTCGATTTCTTTGTCCTAATAGCGGACCTTTATCAATTTGTTTAAAATATAATATTCTTTATTTTGACCTCGTAGTGGCTTTTGAATCAATACCTCGTTATATAGAGTTTTCGTATCCCGGAGTTTACTCGTTTTATTTATAGAGTATTTTGGGTATTAAAATCTTTACAATAACATTTTTGTATCAAGTGACACACAGAAATTTGTTATATTGACGGTTTTTTATGTCAAAGTTTCATTGTAGTTCAATCAATTCGAAATTTTAATGAAAAAGAAGAAATTAATGTTGTTTTCTTTTCTAACAAAAAAAGTGCTGCATATCTTACACTTTTTAATAGAATATGGCAACACCATGTCATTTGAAAAAAAAAATAATTTATTAGGAATTAAACCAACATCCATTACAAAAAACTATTCATGTTTTAAAACTCCCCCAAACTGCCGCTTTTTAGAAAAAAAGTGTAAAAATGTTACATGTTTTCCAGCAGAGAACACTCCATAATTTCAATCGATTAATGTATTTTGCGAGTTCTTTGTTAACCAAAATTCGCTATTTACGTTATTTTACCAAAATAAAGGAAACAATTTATTCGGTTAAATGAGCAACAATTTAAACTTTAAGTTGAGAACACACGATAGCATTTTGTGCCATCGAAGGAAAGAGAACAGTGTATTATGGTTGGTTCGTTTACATGGCTGCCCACTCCGCTCAGGCATTCAATTTATTTTGTGACAACGTTTGTGATTCCAAACTTTAAATTTCTAAATGACAGCACAAATGTGCTATCAAAAAATGCCACAGTGTGCTCCCGTCTTCAATATGTGAAGATTGAATGCACCTGCATTTTCATATTTATGTAGCCTTCAACAACTTTCGATTGTAGAAAAATTCGTACTATTTGTTGCAAAAATTACAACAATGGAGTGTGTGTGTGTATGTTTGTTCTGCTTTCAACATGGAGAAGACTTTTGTGTTTATGTAACCATCATGTTTGGTAAAATAGCACGTGCTTGCTCTTATTTTAAAAGCAGGAAGAGACCAAAACCAAATAAAAGAATTGTTACTATTATTTTTGTACCACATTTTTGTTGTGCGAGTTCACACTCATACGTTGTCAGTGTTGCCAATTCTGAGTTTGTCATACACAATAGTGTGATTGTAGGGAAGTATATTTCGTATTACACACACGTACATGAGTAGTTACATATGAACTCATGTACGAATATATATGTAGAAGAGTATGAAAGCAAAATAATCACTGACATTGAATTATAATTCAATATATTGATATTATATATTTATTTATTGAGACTCATTGGCTCATTCGGTGCCAAGAAAGGTGAATTACTTTATACCTGCTGTTAATTCTACCACAATGAAATAACAACATGATTTCTGATAGTGTTAAGGGGAAACCTGAAGACACATTAGAGGATTGAAATAGACGAAGGAGGATGCCATATTCTGCTCTTTAGTGACATGATGGTATTAATCACTGTCGGTAATGTTAGACGGCCAGTACTATGCCTTCTTCATTGATACAAGCCGACAACAATTAACACAATCTTGCTTTTCTAGAAAAGAAATCAAAAATTTACAATATATTTGATTTCTTTTCTAAAAAAGAGTGCAACATTTTCTACACTTTTTTATAAAAATGGTAACATTGTATAATATGAAAATAAAGAATTTATTACAAATTTAGTCAACACCCCTTACGAAAAGTAATATCGTTTTGAAAACTCTTCAAAACTGCCACTTTTTAGAAAAAAAGGAAAAAAAATTTTACATATTTTTTCACAAAAGAAAACGTTATAAGTGCGTAGTCGCACTCGGCAACTAAGGCATCGTGGTCTCGTGTCTTAATACCACAGGCACCAGCACCCTCAACATTGGCAACACTGCAAAACCAGTACACGAATGTACTGGTCATGCAAAAACTTGATACATCACTGATGTCGCTAAACATTTTTATTATTGTTTCAGCTTTAATTTAATTATTTATTTTTAAATAATAAGAGTTCTGTAGCAAATTAAATAGGCCAAAATGCTCTTTTCTGCTTTTGTACAATAATGTTATATAACCAATGGGCCGTTTAAAATTGTAGGGGGTTATTACGGTTCTCGAATCGACTCTACAGCTTGTAAGAGATTACAGAAAAGAATACAACTTTTCTTTGATTTATTACAAATTCTTGAGTCGAATCGAGAACCGTAATAAGACATAATATTTTAAGCCATTAGCATTCTGATAAATGAAACCTTGGCAACACTGCATGTACAACTCGCGCGAATTTGAATGCGCAACTACACCAACGATAAGCCAGCCAGTGTTTGTGAATAAAACATAATGAGGACAATGTCGTACGGGAGTGTATGGATGTGTGCCCAAATGATAAATAATGTAAAATGAAAGATAGGACGTAAAGAAATGACTTGGAAAACACTGAACGAGAGAAGAATAATTGTGTAAACAGGGTGTAGACGAATTTTGCAATGCCTTCAGTCAACATGCCTAGAAATATGCCACACAAGTGAAAGAAAACAAGAGCAAACAAATGTTGTAGGAAAAGATAAATAACGGTAAATACAACGATATTCATATTAAATACTTGTATGAAGGTTATCATCAGAATTAATAAAAGAACAAGTTTATTTTTCTTTTACAACAAATCCCCTGAGCTTAATTTTGCTCACATCAGCACGTGGATTATAAACATGAATATGTTACATACGTTATAAGAAATCGTGTAGCAAATTGTACCGCCTTGCTGCAGGATATATAAAAAGCACAATGAATTTATTTGTTTGTTTGTTTTTTCTGTACATGGATGGGTACGTTGAAAGCTGCTGGCTGGTTGTTTTATATTCGTGTAAAAATCAAGATGAATCACGCGATATTTTACTTGCCAGTTAGTGTAGGTAACGAAAAAGGATAACGCAAGCAAAAAAGTGATATAAAAGTTTGAAAGAAACATCTTTTGGCAATAAAATTAAATGGCATACTTACTACAGATTTTGCTAAGCTGATATTTGCACAACATATAAACAGATATATAATTTATAATCACTTCCGCACAACTTGTTATTTCATTTCTTTTTCTGCTTCTTTAATCAATAATTTTAAGCTTAAATAATCAAATTTCACATTTTCTATTTTGTTTCTGCATAAAATAGATATTTTTTACACTTTAATAATAAATAAACTATTTATTAATCTGCATAATTATTGTGTGATGTTTTTGTTCGCCAAAACGATTTCTATTGAAAATTCAGCCTAATTTTATTTTTTTCTCAAAGTTTTCCTTTGCCTACATATTATTCATTAACACTGAAAAAATCATGTCAAGTTGCCAAATACTGTGTTGTTATTAAATTATCCGTTAGTGTGTAATATTTACGTTGAGCATTGAAATCCGACTAAATTTTTCCTTAAAACATCGTTTTACTAGAGTGTGAAAGAAAACAAAAGTATCTCATTTCTTTGGAGGATTGGATTCTATGTGTCGTCGTTTGAATCAACATAAAAATTTGCGGTAAAAATTTATACTCTCTTTTGAACAAATTGTGCACATGGTACGTTTTGCTTTAGGGCGCATGTTTCTGTTACATGTGATGAAATGTTTTTTTTTTTAATTAAAAAAAATACACAATAAAAACAATTTACAGGGTGAACACAGAGGCCTCTTTGCTTGTTTTCAAACAACAAATTAGGTCATCGGGATGCGGTATAGGTACGGTGACCAACTATTTATTATCATAACAAACAGTATGAAAAATTAAAAGTGAATGCTGACAATAACTGCATTTAAATGTTTAAATTGTTTAAAACTAAAAATAAAATCCTTTTGGTATGTTTAATTTCTTTCTGCTTTTAATATACCACGAATAACAGTTTTTATGTGCAACTTTACTCACAGCGTATTCCTTTCGGTGTAATATACTGCATTTATTCTGTCTTTTAAACTTTCTTATGTTCTTTTCTGAGTTGTACTCGTAAAAAGTTGATGGCGTGGCTCACGTTCTTATCTTTTCATAATCTACAAGTATTTTTACAACCTTGTACAATAAGACGTATGAGTAATATTATTAATATTATTAAGCATACACGTGGAAACACAAACAAACAAGTGAAACTAATATCCATGATATTGAACGCGACTATCGTAAACATTTAAAGAAAAATTATAGCCATACTTAAACGGTTTTTTCGAAATTTCCGTTCCAGAATAATTGCACAGTATTTTTGTAATACATTGACAATATGTGAAATAGTAGATTAATTATAAGCAAGCTTAAGTCGAACCTAAGATGAAAAAAATGCACGTTTATCAATTCTTTAGAGAAAATCCATTTGTAAAATTTAAATCTTTGCATTAAAAACATAAGAAATAAATAAATAATGATTCCTTAATATGCATGTCTGTCAATTTATTACGTTTTTCTTGTGCTAAATTTATAACAAAAACACTTTGCCATTTAAATTATATACGTACATACATAAATACATACACATGTGCATTTATCAATCAATATATTTGTTTTTATCCTATAATTAGATATTATTTTTAATAAGCAGACATATAACGTGACGTCATTACATATTGTTTATTGCCAAAAAGTTCTTATATTAATTTCATTTATGTATATTAATATATCTGTATGCGTGTATACATGTAAATTCTTACATACATTTGAAAAAATAAACAAAACCGCATTTTACTATGTTTTATTAAACACAAAATTTAATTTACATCCAAAGAAGTCCAAAACAATACGTCTGCTCGATCATTACCTGGAGCCTAGGGAATTGCATCTCAATATATTTTCATTTTAATTAATGTACTATTGTTGATCATAAGAATAATTGTTTGTATTTTATTTCTTGCAGGCGCGCACATGAATGACTGGAACAAAATAATGTGAAAACTGCATACTAAATTGAAGACTGACATAATAACAGTTGCACTCAATTTAAGAATAATATCTGGCAGCACAGCAACTGCAATGTGCAAGATAAAGGTTGGCAGAACTGCATTGTTAAATATGTTTGAGGGTGGCAGTGCCATTGTGGTGTATTTCGGTAAAGTCTCCGTTATTTTGTAATCAGAATAATACATGCTGATCTACACAAACATGCATGCAAGAAAGTGTGTTCTTTTATGTATGTTAATCAAGGGCATAACAAAGTTTTTTTGTATATGTTAATTCAATTATCCATATCCCGTTTTATTAAAAATTATAAGAAGCTTTGAAACAAACTGTATTAATCTGATGAACGATTACATACACCCATAACAGTTGGTGCTTTAATTAAAATGTCTTACACCAACTACTAATATAAAAACCGCTATTCCATATCATCACCTCCTGCACCGAAATGTATTAAGTTTCATGTTAACAGCATTCGTTTTTATAAGCTTGGCAGCGCCATAAATACCACTATTTTTGGCATATGATTACTGCAACACTAAACACCCTGAAGCTAGCTGCAGTATATAATTCTATTCGTTATTGGTTAAAATATAATCAACGAGTAGCGTTCAAAGAAGTAAAAGAAATATACCTGTTAAACCGCCAAATAAGAAGTAGCTGAAAAATAATATAAATTAAAAAGCCAATCAGATCTCAAAAAATATATTGTATGCTAAATAATACAAAGTGTTATCAGAAAGTTTGCATATGCGAGGATAAAGATAAGCTAATTAAATTACCACCGATTCTATTGCACAAGAAATTCAATTTATCAAGAAGCGTTGATTTTGCTCATGCAGTTGTCAATTCATATGGTTATCTCAGTCTCTCCAATGTAAAGTGCAATATTTACATTAAATTTTCATTTGTGCAATTGATATTGTTGTAGTTGTGCATTTTCGTTTTGCCGATTTGACATATTGTAAGCAAAACATAAACCTCACAGCAAAGATAAGAAAAAGAAATTAGTGTAGAAAAACAAGTGGTGGTACAGAAAAAACTGCTGTGCTAAATATACAAATTAAAGTGAAAGAAAAAACAAAAAATACTGTTGATTAGAAAAAAATTTAAAAAAAATAAATTTAAGAGATTGGTATCAAGATTTTGGAACATCTCCATGTCCATAACCCTGAAGAAGCCTGCCCTTACTACTTGGAAACGCGTTCTGAATTTCATACATTTGCTTTGGAACAGATTGTATTTACCTGCAATAGCGTCGCCTTCATTGCTAGCTTTCGCCTATTCTCCAAGCTGCTTGACAACTGCATCCAACCATAACACTGATTCAACTTCGTCAACCTCTAAAACTATTTCTAAAAACCCAATTGAAAAAACAATACTAAAGGTAAGTGTAATTAAAAGAAAACAACAGATTTCTTAAATAATAAAAAAATTTTGTGCCATAATTTTTCTCCCAATATTAATTGTGTTTTCCTGTTCGCAAAGTTTGCTTCTATCTTCTTCTTCATTTGTTTATGCTAGCGTCCGAGCTGCTGCTCTTTACGGGTCATTGCTTTATTTACGATTTGTTTTGTGACGAAACAAAGTTTGTATTAATTATTTTATCACTTGTTTTTGTTTGCAAAGTTTTGATTGAGTTGTGTGTTTTTCGCGCTTTTTCACAATGAATTGCCTACCATGTGCAAATACTTCCAAACGCTCACAGATTCTATACTATAAATGATTAAAAATAGTATTGGAAAATATATGTGAAACTAGTGCACTATGCCAAAGGGAACTTAAGAAATAAATGTTAAATAAATAAAATAAATGTTTTCCTGTACCACAAGTTGTTTAAAAATAAATGTTTAAAAAATAAATACATATGAACAATGTAAATTGGCTACAATGTTGTATAAGAACAGTGATGGCTCCGCGAGTTACCTCCCAATCACGTTCAGACACGTACATAGATGTTCGAAAGATTATTATTACCCATTTTAAACAAATACTCTCGGAACAAGAAATAAAAAACAAATAAGTAAAATATGTAGATTTGAATTCATATGTAATGCTAGAATTCCATTAATCGTGTCTTTATTGTATTTTATTCATATATGCATCCACATGATCATATTTCTGTCCTCCCAGCCAATATTATTAAAATTCTATTAGGATATTAGAAACACACGGATTTTTTTATTTTGCTTTATCGAAATATGTACAAAGCAAACCTGTCACATACCTATAGCATAATCGTCCACAACGATAACCATAATAACTGAAGGAGGACAAACTTTTCACATCATTTATTGTAATACATGTGGCCTAAAAAAATTAACTATTGCAATGAACCAAATCTTCAAATTTAAGCAACCCTAGTAAAAAGTAAATATAAATTTATTTATGTGAATAATACTATGGAAGTTACACAGAGATAAACGTATATAACCGTTCATCAATGCTATTATGAAGGAACAATATATTTAAAATGCATACTGAATCTGATTGTATTGCAATAGATTATATTCTAGTATATTTATAATGTTTCGGTTAATAGATAAGCTAAGAACAGATTAGATATATCAAAGATTAAATAAATTTTGGAAAAAAAATCTCCCTACACAAAAGTTAAGTCATAATTGTATGACTAAGCTTATAAATTTCATTGCTCTTTAAAATAATGGAGTACGTGAGTTTTTAAAAGATAAAATAGAATTTGATTTCAAAAGATTTAAATACTGAAGTAATCATTTGGAAAAAACAAATTACCGCAACCGATAAAATTCAAATACTAATTTCGATTGGAAATTTGGTAGTGGGAGCAGACAATAGTTTGCCATGTACCTTCTGGGTGTCTTGGATGATCCCTAATCGTTAAAATTTAATAGCATATAAAGAATTTGTATTATTATGTGAAGTATATGTGAAATTATTTTATTATCAGTATATTCAGTTATAAGATATATCGTAGATTATGTGTGGCAATATATTTCATTTAAAAACGGTTATTACGTATGCCAACATCTAAATTATGACTACCACAAATCGCCTTAGAATAAATAAAACATTGAATAGTTACTATCAATGTGCTATCACAGCGGTACCGAATGAACGGACCCAAGTGCATTGCTTCGGCAATGGTCCTAATGTACATATATATCGTTATATTAGAACAAAATACATCATATTATACCTCGTAGAATTGAAAGCAATTCTTGTCATGCCATTCTTACCTCAATATGATAGCCACATGCTATAATTTCGAATACACCCTGTGATTTTTATACTTTCGCTAACAACCGAGAGAGGTCGCCAATTAGGTAATTGTCACAAAGTTAAAAGTGTTGTTTGACAATCACGAAAATTCCAGCAAGGAAAACTTTGTACAAAGTCATAAATAGAATTATTTCTAATTATATTGTATCCAATTTAACATAATTATCTCCAAGCCATCATTCAGTAATAGCATTTAATATATTTTTTCGCATAATTTTCCGGAATTAAGGGTAGCACAAGTGCAGTAAAATCAATTTTTTTATATCTGTATAATTGTGTGGTTGCTGCCTTGTCGTTTTCATCGTGTCGTCTGTCTGCTGTTTTTTATACAGAAAAGAAACAAGTTTTGCTATTAATTAAAAATAAACTAAATATTAGTTGCTATTGGTGTTTCGTTTGATAGTTGTTGTTCTCCTTTTTCTATCCAAATACAAAAATTGCACAAATTGTTTAATAGTAAAAAGGTAATTAATGCGTATTATGTACGAACATGTGCACATACATATATACCCCAATACATTGTAACATCAGTTCAACATGCAATAAAGAAATAATTTTGCTCTTGGGGAGTTGGGGTGGGGATGGGAGTAAAATATTTATACTATTATTAAATATTCGTTACTATGCATAAGCGTGTTTATTTCATGTGTGGGGACATATGAATATTTTCAAATCACAACTAAATGATGCACATATGTTTATCCATTTATAGTACATGGTCATAGATAGCTAAAGTTTTGCTTTAGAAAATGTGTGCGTTTGTAGTTTATGTTTATATGTACTTATGTATCTTAACATGTTTACCTAGTCCACATTAACTTATCTTTTCGTTTTGATATCATATTTCAAGATGCCCCGTACACGAAGACGTCATCATTCTAGGGACCGTTCATCTGGTGGAATGCGTGATAAACGCAGGCGTGTTGATTCGGAAGAAACATCACCCATAGCATCTGAAGTTACCTCACCGTAAGTTGCTTTTGGAAATCGAATTCTTATTAAAATATCCTTCATAATAATTATACCTTGTTGTTTTAGGACACGCTATAAAAACACTCGTTCGGACGTCAAACGTCGTCGTCATGAATCGGATGGTAGTTCTAAAGTTTCAAAGGAATCAAGGTGAGTAACATATTTCAGTATCTGTAGCGTTCCCTCCATAATGTGAGTCCGTTATGTACTTGCGAAAATATGTTTTTCGGACAGCATGACCAGCGCACATCGAAAGGCGCATCAAAAAAGAAAAATAAAATTTAATAAAATAATGCAATAAGCCTTTATATATTAGAGGTAGTTTTGAGTATAAAATAAGCAAGGATATTATTAATCGTTCTTTATTTTAATGGTAATAATCGATAAGATATGGTTTTATAAATAATTGGTTTGCACAATTTGTAGCCCTCGGTTAATTAAAACAACCATTGTATTGCTTTAGTTCTTACTGCGATAAATCCATAAAATTCCAATTATACGAAACAAATGCGATAAAAAGTGGTTTTAGTATTAGGATAAAAGGCCATGTCATAGAATACAATTTTCTACCGGAAGTGCCGAAATTGTGTGTAACTGTTTAAATATCCGATTAAATCCGAAATATTCCAGTTCACTTACTTTAAAGAAGCATTAAATAAAATCCATATAACACGCAAGCAATGAAATTAAAATTAGGATAATTTAAAAAAATTCTGCTTAAAACCAGTAATTCTTCAGTTTTAGCTAAAATGTTTGTCATAGAATTTTCTATGGATTAATATGTTATTATTATAAGTTATTCCAGAGTTTTTTCTTTCCCCAAACATTGTCAAAATCCACTCATAAGAAACGCTTGTGTAGTTCTTATACATTTTCTTCGTGTATCATGTTGGGTTTAATATCCTTTTGTTGTAAGATGCTTATTTAATATATCGAATGTACAATGCATGAGCTATAATATTTATACATAATATCCTCATTACGATAATTGTTGCCGTTCACCTTGTGAATATATTGAAAATAAAAAAAGTTAAGCTCTTTTTAATTTTCACTTCATCCGGAATCATTAATGTCTTCTTGGGTGAAAATGATTTAAAACTAAACAACAGCCTTCCTTGTTTTCCATATAAAGCAACACCCAACAGTCACTAAAATATATGAAAATAAATAAAGCAGCTTTCAAAAACAATATATTAACGAAGGTAGGACGATATTCACTTGAAATGTTTATACAAGAAAGTAATACGCCAAGTGTGTGGGATGAATGAGTTGAAATATTCAAAATTTCTCTTAACCAAATTAGTTGAATATTATAAATTTTATATAAAGAAAAATTGACGTGCTTATATCATTTAAAAATGTTAAAGCAAGCAGGATTGGAAATTCTTTGCTGGCAGTTCGAGAAAGAGTCCATAAGGATCCATATGTATCTACTCGTTAATAATGTAGGTATTTTTACTTTACTTATTGAAATGCTATTAAATTGTAATAAAAACCAAGCATATATTTAGTTAACAAATTGCCAATCTGCTAGATCATATACATGTATTTTTATGTTAGTACATGGTGAAATATTTTTGCAATTTTGAACATATCTTTTGAATTCAAAATTTAAAACAACATGAAATACTTTAATGGCACATTAAGTACCTTCAGTCATTTTAGTGAAATGACACACTTTGTTAAAATTAATTCAAACAAAAATATATTAATTAATACACTATAAGCGAATGATTGTGGGTGGGTGGGTTAGTGTCTTTATTTTGATATTGATTAATTTTCATCCAAAATGTGTAAATTTCTTGATCATTATTGCATTTAAATTGTTATAAATACGTTTTTGTTACCATATTTGCACAATGAGGAAAGAAATCGTTTTAAACAAAATCAATTTTATTGTCTTCTGTGAAAACTTTAGTCATATATTTTCAATTTCGATGTGATTGTCTTCGAAGATATGAAGAAAATTTAATATTGCTTTGTTTTTATTGAAATTAATCTGACAATTATTTATGGCTTATCCAGCCATGTAAGGAGACAAAAAAATTGTTGCACGACTTACGAAGGAAAAAATCTAACTGAAAATACCAGGAATTTAAAATGCAACAATCGTTTGTTTAAGTCACAAAATGCAAACAGTGGTTCCGCAGCCAATTCTCAATAGAATCTTAGGTAACATATAAATTTACCTGCATTAAATTAACAAACGTTTTAATTAATATCCTATTGATTCAAGGTCTTTCTTAAGAAAGTGTGTTTTCACTATTATTATAAATATGCGGGTACTTAGTAAAAAGTGGGATATTATATAAATAAGACTTGCAGATCAATCTAAAGAGAGCATTGATCACCAGCATAACATAATATTTGTAAAATTTTTGTTTGTTTTAAGTGTTATTTGTAAGTAAATCTTTTCCTAGAAATTTATATAATGCATATCTAAAGAAAAATATTTTTAAAAGATTTATATATAATCAAAATTTGTGGATTACAAGATCTTTGAAAGTGTTCCACAAAAAAGTGTTTGGTGCTTTAAAATGTATGGTACGAAATATCTACTGTACATACGTACAGATAATTGCATTCACTGCCAGTTTTCGCAAATCAACCCACTGTCCCAAACTCAAACTGTTAAAGATGCCTTATGCATATAAACGAAACACAATTGCATGTTTAACATATTTCCGTTTTAAGGAAATTTTTGATACATTTGAATTTGATCTAAAAAAGGGATTTATTAAAATTTTCCAGCTGCAAATAGCATTCATTCTTTGTTATATTTCATATGAACTATTAGCATTTTCAAATTAAAGGTTTTAATGCATATCACGTTCTACGTTATAATTGCCATTGAAACACAACTAGAAGGGAAGATTCGCGTTATTTATAAAGCATATGAATTATTATAACTTTTTGCATACATTTTTTTAAATATATAAAATTCCACTATTGTATTGTCACTATGTTGTTTAAATTGTCCTTGGCCACAGCACAATGATAGAATCTTCAACCAACCTTGAATATATTCCTTGTAAATAAAAACCAAGTCATGAGTTCTAACTTTAATCGTATCGATCGAAATGATGTAAAAGTTAAAAATAGATTTTACGACAGTACACCTCACCAACCTATACAAGCCATTATTGTCTGTCATCCTTTTGCAACTATGGAAAATGAAACAAAACAGAAAACCCACTATACTTTTTCATACCGCCATCATCATCATCAGCATCGCCATGATCATCGTTTTTAATTTTAGTTTCTTAATATGTGTGCATTTTTAAGTTCGTTGCCCAAAGAAAGAATTTAAAATTATTTTATTATATTTTAAGATTTATTAAGTGTTGGTGTTGTTGGTTTTTAAATTAATTCAGTTTATTTTTTATTAAATCAAAGAATCTAAAATTATCCTTAGAGCGAGATTTAAGCCTGCTTGTAAATCATTTTTCGATACCTTTCTTAATTGCATATAAAATTGTATTTCGTTGAATGAAATTCAAAAGAAATTGCGTGATTCATTCATAATGATTTATAATTTTTGAAATAAAAATGATTTTAACGGTTGTTATTCCTTTTTTTATTTGTTTTTTTTATGAACAATTATATTACATGACGATATACAATGCGTTTTGAAGGGGAAACAATACTCCTACATTACATCTTTATCTTTATCTGTTTATTTAAATTTATTAATTTATTTTGTTAAATATATCAACCAAGAGAAGATATATTTCTTAAATCTGCATTAAGATTATTCCTTTTATAGTTGTTGTTTTTCTTAAAGCAGAACAATTGTTTGTAAATGTCATAAAATGTACGTACGTACCATTGCAGTGTTTCTGTTCTTAACCCTTTAAATGTCTATTTTTATATTGGCATATTTTAATATTTTTTAACTATAAAACTTTCAAAAATGTTTGATAACAGTCTGTTTGAATTATAAAGTGCCACCTTAGTTACTCAAATATGTTTTGACAATGTGGAAAAAGGAGTTTTCAAAACGTTGTTGATACATCTAAATATGTATTTTTATGAAATATGAATTAATAAAAAGTAACAGAATAAGATGAAGGTTGATGCTTAATACTTAGCCTCCGGCTAAGAATTAGAAATAAGAGGTATAACCAGTGGCAACGTAACATATTGATTGACTTCAGATTGTTCTTCGATTGTGTAGTCATAGATACACATGTCGTAAAACTTTCAAACATTTATGCCTGCCTCCCTTTTGGGGTTAATTTTCGTCCATATTTTTGTGCGATTCTTCTTCATATAAGCTGCCGTTATTTGTTTTAAATTTTACCCTCTTTAATGATTTCTTATTGTTCTGTTACATTATGCTACTTAAACATACACAAGCATCCTTTTGTATCTTGAAGATAAAAGTAAATGCAACATTTATTCCGAACACAATAATGTTTAAATATATAAAACATTTTTGTTTTGTTTGGTTTACAAGCATGTCTTAAAACTCAAGTTTCCTTTTATGGTTGTGCTATTTATTCCTGGCTTGCTAGGAAGGTTGACTTTTTATAACTATGAAAAAATTCAAAGGTACATGCTTGCTTTAATAGTCGCTGGAAAGGGGCTCGATGGTTGCAAACGTTGTAGCGGAGGCATATCTTAAGCTTTAATATCTTGAGGTTACAGATATACAATTTTATATACTTATCATAGAGAAAAGCTGAGCTGATAGAGAATATTTTTTTGTTGGTATATTTAAAGAAAATTAGACTTGTTGAATACAAGTCAGCGAAAAGATAAATAATGGATGCTTTTAAATATATATTTCATTATATAAAATGTTGTAATTCTTGTAAGATTTTTAAATGTTAAGTAGTAGTGACATTGCTGAAATGAAAATGTTTTCAAGAAAGAAAAAAAATTTTTAATTACAGTTACAGTAACATGCCATTGGAAACAAACAATACAGCTGGTGTTGTTGCGGTTGTTATTACTTGTTGCTGGTTGTTACTTGCTACTTGTTACTAAATTTTATCATGTCACAAACTTTTGAAACACAACCAACATCACGCGATCATTCGTTAACAATATTGGTGGTTTATGAAAAATCGTTAAGCGTTAAATTATTGACACAAGTCGACAATGACGTACAACAAACAATATTTACTCAATATTGTAAGTATGCACGGTTATATATTGAGTAAAATATTTTAAAATCATTTACACAATCACTGTGTGTATATTAAATAATTTTTTTGCTTCAAATAAGTCACATACATAAAGTAATCAGTGCAAAACGACGACCGCCCACTAATTTGCTGTCTGAAGTCAAAGTATTTAAGGCAAAAGAATACTGAAACCATATTTTAAATACACGTTTTCTTAATAATTAATTATTTCAAAGTGTTTAATGTCAAAACTCATGTTATTACAGTTTTTATACCCTTAAGGGTGTCATTAGATAATTTATATAAATATTAATTTATGCTTGTAGCAGACAAGCATTCCATGCACTCATATTAAGCGCTAGTTTTTTCTCTTAAGTGTGTATTACATTTTGTTCAATTTGATATAATAGTTATCACCATTTTGCATATTATGGTACGAAATGTATATTTTGACAATCATCCCTACTATAGATACTCTTTTCCTCTATATTTTTCCCCTTATCCTAAATTTGCAATCGTTAATGAAAAATTTCTCACGGGAAATTCCCGGTAGGGTTTTTCCCGTAGAAGGAAACACAAATTTTATGAGAACGAATAGAAACTTATACTTAACTTATATTTATGTGAAATATTTTTCGTTTTTCCACAAATATTTTATTCACCTTTCCAGAGGAAACCAGTAAGAAGTGAGTAAATTGAAATGTTTGGAGTAACTTTTGCTCTAGCAGCAAAAGCTGGATATGTGCCATATAAATGTTTAAAAGTGGAATTAATTAGCTTTTAAAATGATATATAAGTAATTTAAATTTCATACGACGTTCTCTGCTATTATTTAATTAAATCAAATTGCAATTTCAAAATAGTTTATTTGTATTAAATCCTCTTAATAAGAATTTTTTATAGCTGGTCGTTTTTCATCTTGTTTCTAACAACGAAACATGGAGAGCAAGTGTTATTTAATTAAATATTTAATTAACATCACAATTGATTGAACAATTTGTTATTGTTTTAAATTGCAACATTAAATGGCACTTGTAATAAAATGCCCTACAACAAACATCCGGTTTTGATATATTTTGAGAGACTTGATTATTTTTTTTATATTATTATCTTTGGGCAAATCAGTGATATATAAAAATATGATACAATAAAAGTTGTTTGGCACTCCTGACCAATCTCTTGACTTCTGCTATAATACTTCTCGCACTTTCTGACATTCACTTTAAGCAGCTCTGATTATATGTTATCTGGGCGGTCGTTGTTCGTTACGGTTTTTATGGCAGATATAATTCAAAATCTTAATGTGCGCAGGTGCTGGTCTTACTAAAAAAACCAAGAAAGTTTAATTGTTCCTAATTTAAAAATTTTTAAAACTTCCACCTTAAGTAATAGATTCTTAAAATGTAGTCGCAAACATGCAAAAAATTTTTTCTTATTGCTTCGATATTGACTTGAATGTGAAGAGAAGCAACAGTATATGTACCAGACGACAACGCTGGGTACATGCCAAGCCTCACTTCAATCTTAACACCCGGGAATATAAATTAGAATCAAACTCAATAAAAAATATATTTACAAAATGAATAATAAAATTGTTTTTATTTTATAATAAAACAATTTAAATTCTTTACGCATTTCGTTTAATTAATCAATAATAAGAAATGGAAAACAATCAACCATCTCGTAGTTTTTATAGAGTTGATTAGACTGTAATTAAAATAAAAAAAGAGAAATAAAAGAAAATAATACATTAAATAAATAACCGCGACTCGTTTGGATGTGAGCAATAATATTGTTTGTCTCTTAGAATTATCATTATCGTGTGTCCAATGCAAATTGTTTTACTAGTTTTACTTGTATGATTTCTTTGTAAAAACAAGCTCGGCAGCAGTAAAACTTTCGCTGTTGTTAAATAATATTTTTTTTTAAAGATAATCAATAATTTATTTTCAATTTTATTCGTGTTTTTTTTTGTTCCTTAAGATTATTTTGCGGTTGTCCACAAACTGCGCATATTTAGCATTTAAATCTTTCAATTTTCCGTTGATTTATTTCTTATTTGATTTTATTATTGAACGATTTTTTGTTCTGTTCGTTAGCAATTGTTTTCATCACATAATTTTTCCCAGTTGTCATCTCGGTTTTATATTCAGCAGTTTAACAGTTTAATTAACTGTTAATAATATTTTGTATTTTCTCTCCAGCCAACCAGCAGCCAGTGATTTTATTTCCACTAAAATAGTTTTTACAAATTATTTATTTAATAATTTTTATTTATGTATTGCATTTTTTTATTACATATTTTACAATTAAAATTTCTGAGGTTTCTCCTCACAACAGACATTCATTTTTGTCGATTTGCATTGCTTTGTGGTTTGAATATAATTTTACACCACACAAATTTATTCGAATGATAACTAATCATAAAATAAATTTTCAATAAAATACTAAAAACCATCTCACATTTTATAAAATAACAAAAAATTATATTACATTTTTACATTATTTTATTAACTTTGGGTTAAAGCATGGAATTCGACACTTGTTTATTAATTATATATGACAATTGTGTTGTTAATTAGTGCACCTAGCAAAGATTCCAGATAAAGAGGGGAAATAAATTTCCCATTAAGATTTGGCTACACATGTCCGCTAACAGGATATGGTCTTAAATTGCCACTTTGGCGACTTAGGAAGTAGAAGTAAAATAACTATACACAGATGATTTATACTCCTATTCCCTATGGCTACAAGATTTACTGGCACGAATATTTTGATACTCCACGAATATTCAGGCATCCTAATTTATTATAAGTTCTTCGTTTTCTTAAGATGAGTTTGCAAAAACTTCATTCACCTTTTATTTAATGAACATTCCAGCTAAACAAACATTTTCATAACAAGAAGTACTTTAACGTGCGTTATTTTGAGTTGGTTTCAGGAACAAAAAAATCATATTTCAAATAGATGTGGTCTCATTGACACATATATTTTAAATTTCTTTGCTTTGTTTTTGCTGATGGGCTGAAGATATTTTGCTATTATTTATTTTTCACAAAAATATCATACAAAAAGTATGTCATATTAAGTGCTTTTATTTCCTTTCATTTATTTTTCAAAGTGTATATTTTTAATAGTTGTACTCATAGAATGACAGAAAACACTGCAAAACAAAGTAATTTTTTTTAACAAATAGAAAATGTTTTTTTTTTTTGCAGAAACATTATAGACGATACGGAATTCCGTACTTATCGAAGTATGAGCTGTAAGACATTTCCACTGCAGTGAACTATCTAAAAACCTCCGATTTTTTTCAATGTGAAAAAAACTACCACGATCAAAAATGACAATTAATTTTTTTAAACAACAATGAAATCTATAAATTTAACTATACCACAACCTATTGAATCTTGGCCTTTATTTAAAATAGTTCTCAGTAGAAATTCTTTTTTTCAAATCGCTTGTGTCTTTTTTTTTAGTTTAGTCACATTTCTAATTTTGGAATAATTCAGTTTGCGTTGCTATGGATTCGACTCCGATTTGTGTTGGTTTCACTTGCATCTTTATCGAAGTCACTTTTATTTTCGAATGTTAAAAAGAAGTATTCTTATTTTATTTTAGTATTCATACTTTATAAGATTTTATATCTGAGTGGGAAATGGTTTAATTCCAATTCATTGTTGCCCAGTGTTATTTGCTAGTCCATGTAATGATATATTTCGTTAAGCTTCGCTTTGGGTTTGTTGTTGTTGCATCTTCTACCATTTGATCTGTCTGTCGTCTATTATGAATGAGTCGCATTCTTTTTGATTAATTTTTATCAACAATATTTAATTTCAAACGTTTTTATATGTATTTTCCGGCTTAATTTTCATGGAAAATTCATCGCATTTTTGTAATGGGATCAAAGAGTAGAATTTTATTTTAAATAAATTGTACTTGGATATTTATTAGCTGAGAAATTTTGTTAGTGTTTCAGCTGCATTTAGTGACTGCAAAGTTATCATTGACATGCTCTTGTCGAATATATAAAGTTGAGTCAAAATGTGAATAGAGATTAATTTTCGTAAATAATATTTTTAATAGGGTTATACCAGTAGATCATATGTTTTTACGTTTTTGTCCAAACAATAAATATATTTCAGTGGTTGCTTGTTAATTAAATGCTGCAAATGAAATTACAAATTGCTAGTCTTGGATTCTATAGTATTTCGAGTGCAGTAAAGAAAAGAGCGGAATATTCCCGAATATAGAAATAAAGAAAAAAATATAATAGTTAAACAATTTCGTTGGTTTCAGAATCTAGTTTCCAGAATATATTTGCCCATCTGAATCCTTAAAGGTACGGTCACACTAGGCAAACATTTGCCCAATAATAATATCTCACCAATAATCACTTGAAAAAACTATTTTGATTTAGATATGAAATGATAATTAAAATTAAGTGTTATGCCACTTGAACGTGAACTTAAATCCCACTAAACAGTAAGTTGAAACCATATCTCTTGATAAGAAAAATTTTGTGTATTCTTATCGGAAAATGTGTACAAATGAACAGTATGTTAAGCACGATTTATGTATATGTATAAATACTTGTTTATCACTTTTATTAATTCTTTTTATTGCAATTAACGATACTTGTTAGCTATCGCACATTCAATTGTTTTTTTACAATCGATATGGAAATCATAATCCGTGGATTGTCTCTGACTTATCTTTGGTTACGTTGAACTTTTCCTAAAAATAAAGATAAAAATAAAAAATTATAATTTGCGTACGATAACGGCTTACGGACAGACACGCGTTTGTAAAATTCTTAGAAGTGTTAAGCCGAAAAATAAGTGTCACTGACCTCTGGGCAACGTAATTAACTCTGTTAATAAACAAAAAATCAGTTCATTGCGCCATTGTATTCCTTTTGTTGTTCATCTTTAACTTTTAATTATATTGTATGCGGTGTGGTCATGTCAATATCCGATCATTCGTCATTGCATTCAGAGTTGGAATTAGTAGTTATCCATGCAGGCAGCGAGAAAGTGTAACTAACCTTAAGCTGTTTGCAAAAGATTTTACTTTTTGCGTTTTTTTCCTTTAAATTTATTTCTTCCATTAAAACCAAGTGTTTGCAAACACATTAAGTCGAAAGTCCATTTTAAATTTCTTTTTTTTTTCATCGGCTTCTTTTCATTTATGGCCGGGCATGTATTGACCTGTGGCAACTATTTTTCATATTTTATTTTTCATTTTGCATTGTTTGGTTTTTGAGTATATATTTTATTTTTACCACATTCAACTCGTTTTGCAAGTAATTTCATATATTGGAATTTTATTTAAATTTATGTTATCCGAAATACTGCGGTGTGTACTAAAATAGAAGAAAGTTCTTACATATTTTTATTAATATTATTCAATAATATTATTATTATTATTATTATATATATATATATATATATATATATATATATCTATATATATATATATATATATATATATCTATATATATATATATATATATATATATATATATGTATATATATATATCTATATATATATATATATATATATATATATATATATGATTACATGTTGATTGGGAAAAATACAAAAAAAGCGAATTGATATTTTTGTTTTTAATTTATAATACATATTGTGTGTTTTGATTTAGAACAGGATAATAAAACAAATTTTCATGCCAAAAATTGTTTTATGTCTTAAATATCAAATTTTTGTTTTTCCTCTCTGAACGTTTTCAAAATTCAGGAAGTTATTGGTTTTACTCCGTTTTGAAAAATCAAGTTCTAATCAGATCTCGACGTTTCGAGTCCTTTCTTGACTAATTTTGAGAGGGTGACACTATGTGTGTATGTATGCATGTATGTATGTGGGTGTATGTGTGTCTATGTTAGTATGTGTTTATGTATGTGTTCGTGCATGTATTTGTGTATGTATGTGTGTGTGCATTTATGTGACCCGCATAATTTTTGAATGGCCGACTCGAATTAAACCAAACTGGTGGCGTTGTAAAGCGATTGGCTTTGAGGTAAACTCTTTTCCACATAATGTTCTTGTTTTTTTTTTATAAATTCTGGTGTAAGAATTTTGTATATCTTCTGTCTATAAAACGATGTCAGTAGAATACCTTTCTGTGGAACAATTTTATTTGAAAAATTTATAAAATTTTAGAATTTGTTTAAATTTAACAGAGCGACCGAAAAATATCTAACGACATCAAGAAACAGACAGTTAATATATCTTTAATTAAAATAATTTAATAATTTTAATCTAAATGAAAAATAGTTTTCTTAATAAACTATTTGATTTTATTAGTGACTCAATATTTTTTTGTCCAGAATATAAAAAAAAACATCTGAAGCCGAATATATGTGTGTATGTATTATTGATGAAACTAGTAAAAAAGTTTATTTTAGTTTTCGGACTTCAAAATAAATATTTTTATATCTGGTCACACCGAAAACTAGCTTATAAGTTAATACTTCCATGATTTATAGGATATGTATTGTATACTTTTATGAAGTAAGGACAATACAATGACCCTCGATGGCTTTTTTTTCCATTTTTCTTTTAAAAACTAAATATGAGAATAATTTTATTTAAATCAAATATGAAAAGAAAAAAATTATATGCTAAAACTATATTAAATTCAGTGCAGAGAGGGACAAATGATAATTCTGAATAATTTCTTTGTATCTCCTGCTCTTGAATTCTACCGTGTACTGCATTTAAAACGCTTGCATCAAAGTGCAAAAGAAAAACAGCAAATTTTATATTAAAGAAAATTAAAAACAATTTGAATTAAAATGCATAAAAGCGTAATAGCTGTCACAGTGGCAGCTATAGAGAAGACGTCATTAATCAGCTAATACCGGCCATAATAGACAAACACATCTAGCAAATACAACAACAAACATTTCGCACTAAGCAAAACAACGGAGGCGAACATTTCATGCGACATGGCAACTTGCAATGGCATTTTATTTAAAAATTTAATTCAGATAAAATGTTAATGCGTATCTATTTATGTATGCCTGTTTGCTTGTTTGTATGCATGTATTTCTTTCTTTAATGGATAAAGAAGCAAAAGATAACTAAATGCAAAATTAAATAATAACTAAGAAAAAAAGATTAAAAATAAAAATCAAAGAAAAATACAGTTTGTCAGTTGCAGTAAATAAAATGCAATCTAGTGACATGAATTGTTAATAAACAAAATTGAAATGTGGATTTTATTAAAGAAACAATTTTGTTTTGCTTTTTAAACGTTGTTGATTTATAAATATTGACATTTGCTTGTTATGTTTTCTGTAAATGCAATTGTGTCCGTCCCCTGTAGTCAGCCTGTCAGATCATGTGTAAAAATTGTGTTGATAATACGAATGAAAAAAAAAAAATACATTCAATGAATGTAATGGCTGTAAATACATGCAGTTTTCCGCTCAATAATTTTGTATCTTAATAATATTTTTTTCGGGGATTGGTCAGTTTAGTAGAGATGTCATGCAAGCAGAGCTACATATGCATATAAATATATGCACACATACAATTGCAGATAAATAAACAAAAGTATAAACAATTTAAATTAAATTTTATAGGCAAATTTTATATAGGCAAATAAATATTCCAAAGCACAAGGGAAAGTCAACATCAGCAAAGCAGAACAGCTGTTTTCAAAAGCCGCTACACCTTCATTATTAGTACTCAAGTGTATTTTTATTTTATTGCCACTTGTTAGGTGGTTTAATTAAATATGATAACAGTTTCTATTTAACTTGTACATATTTTTTTACTCAATATCCATAAATTTATTTTATACTTTAAGTAACCCATTTTAGAAAATGCTCTGCATGAAAAGGAATACACATTCCGATTATTGTGCGGCTATAAATTTAAAGAAATTGCTGGAGGGAAAATTATTCAAGTCAAATGAGTAGTAAACAATTCTGAAACAGCAGCATAAAAAATTTTATTTCAGTTTATTTAATTTTTATTTTTATTTTACAAAGACTTTTTGACTTTCCCTCGTACTGCTGTAGATTCGCTATACATAAAATTTTACTTTACTTACATGAAACATATTTTGATGAGTATTTTAATGTTTAAATAAAATTAAGGAAGATCACATCATATTTCGCAGTTGCTAAGAAAAAAATGCATCAACTACTGGAGAGCCTGCCTGTTATGAATTTCTGATGTTTTATTTAATTTTTAATGTTTATCTTCCATACGTTTGTTTCATTATTTATATTTTATGTCAAGTCTACATTAAATTTAATTAATGGCATCAACGGAAGTTTTACATAAGTCCACAGACAAGAGCTCAGAGATCAAGTTTAAAATAATAATTGGCTAGTCAGTTGGTTGAATTGTTAGTTTTTTCCTTCTCGTTTCGGTAACGATAAACGCTGGTGACACATAATAAAGTGATGTTTGATATTTTGTATTCAATAGCTGTTTATAAAATGATACTATTATTAATTTCGGTTCAACAAAAACAAACAAAAAAAAAAAGGAGACGGAGAAAAATAAAAAGCCACTAATAATTTAGATATCGAATGTCCAAAGCAACCAAATATTTAACAGACTGCAAACGAGTTAATGGACGAATGCCACTTGTCAGACATTTCGACAATTTCCTGATGTCTGGCAAAATAATTTCAATTTTGTTTGAAATGTAATAGCATTATTTGAGTTTTGTAATGTTTGTTTTCATTTATATCTGATTAATGCAATTTTAACTAACCAGTATTTTAACATCATACTTGTGATCTTGTCATATCTCAATTTGTGCGATATTCATTTATTGTATTATTTGATTGAATTATTTTATTAAATTGTTTTATCTCTTTTCTTTTTAGGTAAGTCTTTTTTCATCGTCTTTATTGTGAATTCTTAATACATAAAGGATTTTCTATGTAAGTTTTACCTTTTAAATAACATGTAATATATTGAATAAAATAATTATAATGAAAATAGGAATTTAAGTTAAATATGCAACTTCAAATTGATATTTCAAGCAAATCTAAAAAACGTTTAAAATATCAATTTTTATCCTTTCGTACTGAAATATTTTAATTATTTAAAGATAAAAACCAATCTGTCTTATGATGGTTTGATCTTATACCATCATATAAGAATTTAAAAGTCGAACAGGCTTAAAATTTAAGCAAAAGCACCTAAAATAATATTTTAATCCAACATCGAGTTGGCAATCGTTTTAATCAATATGAAATCTCTAAAAAAATTACGCTGTTATCCCTTAAGTAATTTAAATTTTTAAACATTAATAATGGATCACCCGAAAATAAATTAATAATTAATTTTAGAGAGATTGAATGTCAATTCTTGACTGAATAACCAAATGATCTCTCTATATGTGTGAGCTTCAACATTATGGAAAATGTTTTCTTGGCGTAAAAAGCCTTGGATGTCGTTAATAATATAAAAAGATATTGTAAGAAAATTGTTTTTTTAAATATATTTTTTAAATTTAAAATTTCTTAAATTAATCACTTTTTTGTGAATTCCACTAGAACATTTGCTCAAGTTGCCGATGTCTGTTTGAAATTATAAATTATATTGGAATGTTTCTTTTTTTAGGATAAACATTTTGATTTGTTTTATAGCGTTAATTCGCAGTCATTGTAGAAATAAATTATTAGAAGGCATTCGTTAAATTCCCCAAAACTTCAAAAAGTGCAATAATCCATGTTCAATATTTATGCACAACAAATAACTTCAAATCTTCTTAAATTATTTTTATGATTCTAAATCAATTAATTCTGTAGCATGTTTTCTTTTGCAATTCACACTTTATTCAAGACAAGAAAATTTATTTTAAGTTTTTTCTAATAAAAAGTGCACACACACTTGATGTGCGCATAATTATTGCGTTTATACTTCAAAATCAATAAATTTCCAAGTTTTTTAGCCAGAAAGAAATATTTATGGTTTTTTGAAATTATCTCAAGTACATTGACTGCACATTTGCACCGCATTAGAAAATTTAAATACATTTCCTTTCAAATCGTTGAAAGTTCTTTTGACCCTGTTGAAATCTAAATGTTTATATCGCCAGTTGCTTGCCATGCTAGTAAATAGAGTTAATGTGCTTTATTTTACCAAATAAATATTTGGATTAAAAAATGTATAAATTAAATCAATAAATTGCAGCATGTACGTGCTTATGCATCATGAATTTTTTAACTCGAAAATATATCACAGCGGAAATTGCAAGGCGTAAATGGTTTTTCGCAAATGTTTTTTTTTTTTGCCAAGAAATTAAATTCAATGCACTGCAGTAAATTTTCTATTCATAATTCAAAGAGAGAAAATGTTGGTCCATCCGACGGCCGAAATTTCTCAGTAATACTTGCGCTGAAAGCTCTATAGATATTATGATGCTCCAAAAGAAATGCACTAAACTAAATCAAAGCGTTGAGCGTCGGCCCGTCCTTACGGTGTATTTGTAAACATGTACCCTGCTTATAAGATAACACCCAACGTTCTGGTTTACGTTGGTCTGATACTGGTAGGCAATCCTTGTGCGACTTAATTTAATATCGTACATTATTGCTTTCTTTTTTCTTTGCTTTTGGGTCTTGAACCCCTTTCAAAATGTTCTTAGCGAACTATAAAAAAATTTTTCAAAGTGCGAGAATAAAAAAAATATTTTATTTCCTTACGGTTTAATTTGGCGACTTTTAAACCGGCATCAAATTCTTGATATTCTCTTGTCACACTTTAAGCGAAGGCAACAAATTTGGGTATGTTTTTAAACAAACTGTTTGAGAATTGCGACAACCAAGTTTAACGATTCCTCTAACTTACCTTGAAAAATAAAAGTTTATTTTCGAAAATTATGTCTTTATCTAACAAGAAACAAAATTGTCAATCCTTTTTACAATTGAGAAATTGTAGAGCATAAACTTTTCCACTTTTAATCTTTCCTAAATCCACAATTTTTGAGAAATTGTTTATAGACAGACCAGACGTTGAGGTTTTTTAACTTGATATTTATGTATGTGTGTGCGTGTGATGCGAAAAGTAGTATATAAGTGACTTATTTTCAAAGTCTATTAATAAATTGTTCTCCTCTTTTTTTTAAATACTCAATCAATAACTGTGTCAAGTTCATTTTAAATGAACTGTTGAAAAATTAATGAAAATACGTCTGCTAAAAATACTAAAAAATTATCATCATAAGACTGCTTTTTCCTTTCTATAAAACTCATAACGAAATACATATTTTTCAACCATCATCATTGTTGAAATTAATGAAGAAAAGCCATTTGGGCATTATTTTAAATGCCAAATTAAAAACAAAAATGTAAATTTGTTTGACGAAAATTATTTAGCATTATCGCATACATTTTGAGTGATCACTTTGGTGTGTCAACAAACAAACATCAGCAGCGTCCGACTGATGGAAGGTGGTAACCTCTCTTAACTCTATGATGATGAAAAATTTATCAAAATAATCATAAATTTATTTTTAGTCGTCTGCATTTTGGTTTTTAAAAATAAATGATTTGAAAAAATTTAATAATATAAAGAAGATGTCTGCTGGGGACTGTGTCACTGTGTGTTTATCTATTCGTAATGATCGATGATATAAATTAGAATGACTGATGAGAAACGTTAGATATTTTTGGAAATTATAGATAAAAGTTTATGCTTTTTAATGTTGCCATTTGCGTTTAACTGAAAGCACATCAGTGTTACTACTTTTTCATATCTTGAAAAGAAGAATCATATCCTTGGCAATCATTTGTTTGAAAATTTTCAGCTGTTGATCATCATTTTCATTAAAATTGTGCATATTTACAAGAAACATGTCGCTGCATGTAAATAAAAGAATTAAAATCGGTCAGAAAGATTCAGATAATATTGAAACTACCTTAACACACCGTAATATTAACAAAGCAAAACAAATAATAATAAAGAAAAAGTGGATTTCTTGAAATTAAAATTAAAAAAAATTTAAATAACAATAATTTTACTTTCATTTAAATTATCGAATGACTTGCTTCTAATTTAGTGAATAATTCTTGTATACTTTTACCAGTTTCCTATTTGTCTTAATTTCATTATAATTCAACATTAATTTCATCCAACATTCAAGCGTTTTATTATAAATTCTTATTTGTTAGTCGTAATTGTATGCGGGTGCATGCCATTGACTATGGACATGATCAATTTAATTGTGTTCATAATTCGATATAAACACTTGTTGTTTTGACCAAATTTGCTCCATCGCTGGCTATATGATACATATATTCATTGCCTTTCTCCCCCTCACAATGACCATCTAACAAATAACAAAAATGTGTGCACAATGCAGCAACTATTCATTGAACGTTACATTCAATCAAGAAATTAAAAACCAATCAAATCAACAGCTTTAATATTAAATGATCGAGACCCACAATTTTCTCTTTTTTTGTTTTGCGTGGCTCTCTTGCTGCTGTTGGCTTAGGAACAAGCCACAGAACCATTTTAACAAATTCGCGTAAATTTGTTCAGCAGAAACAAAGACAATTGAATGATTAATCGATATAAACTTAATATGAATTATTCATATAATACAAATAACTTTTTTTCTTTTTATTTTGTTATACAAAATTTAAGCAGAGAAAATTTAAGGTTTTTTTTAACATTTCGCTCTAAAAAGAATTATGAAATAAAAACAAAACGCACAATAATTCATACAGCTCCCCACATACATTCGGTGGAGAGCAGGAAAGTGCAACCAAGAAATAATTTTGCTGCCTTCTCTCTCGTAGTTTGCGGCGAATCGACTTGCTTTTCGTAATATTGGATACATGACGCTTTTGTTTCTTTGTTTTGTGCTGTTCGGTTTTCATACTCTCTTTTTGTGGATACCAGAAAACCCCCATCTGTTGTTAATTTTGTTGTATTCAGTGTTGCCAGTCAGGGATATTTTTGTTTAGTCAGCAACGTTTTAGATGCGTTTGCATAAGCTGTAAAAGAGGAAAACTAGAATTTGTTCCACGATCGATTACGGAATTTAGTTAAAGTTTGGCTACTGCAAATTCGTCTAATTGGTAATCAGATAAGTTTTGTAACAGGGCTGTTGACGTTCATAACATTTTTACATGCTAAAAAATATTATACGTTATAATTAATTTCGCACTTATGTACAGCCATGTTACAGAATTCGAGAAATGGAATTGGTCCCGTGTTTCGATTTCTCAGTAAAGAAGAAAGGAACAATTTTGGGGCGGAAATAACTTTTGATTTAATAAACGGATTTAATAATTAAACATGATTTCAATCTGTAAAATTATTTCGTTTTTGTTTTTTGAAGAACCGAAATACGGAATGAATTTCGTTTAAGAACGGAATTCAGCTCAATGACTTCGCTGTGTATCGAAGAATTGCAGATCTATTTTTAGCAAATGCATTCTTAAAAAATAAATCAAAAATATATCTACGCTGTCATATCTGAAAATAATAATACACTTTTAAATAAAAAAGGAGTCTTTTTACTGTTAAATTATTAACCCACATGATATTAATTAAATTTATATAATTAAATTTTAATGCAGTTTATATAATATATATGTTTTTTCATAGCAAAAAAATCAAAAAAATATGGCTAATTTGACATAAAATCCGAAACTTTGTTGAATTCTTTGTAGCATTTTTCAAAACCGATTTGTACCATCTTATCTCCACTGCCTGTCAACACTGGTTATATGTATGTTAAATATAATTTTGCTCTATTACTTTGTAGTTGTTGTTAATTACGCCTATTACTACACCGTGAGTTTAGTCAACTTCTGTTTTGTTTTTGTATGGTTTATAACTTAACCAAATAAACACAAAAAAAAAAGAAAACAAAAACAAATGTCTGGGGGCTCTCTGGAAGACAAAACAGACAGACCAAACTGCCGATCAACATTCATTGATCATGTGGCGTTGCCACCAGTCCGCCGACACTTGTTTGCAACTTTAAAAACATTTTGTTAAATCAGTCGATGCGATTACTTAAAAGCGAATGGAGGTGTTTTCGTTCAATAACACGGAGAAATACAGATAAACGTGTGTGTAACATTTATAAAAACTTATGAAGTTTTTAAATATGAATTAAAATATTATTATCAAATGGAAGATATTGTTTCTACAAAATTATACTTATCTTTTGTTTCAACTATGAATTAAATAAATCACAAGCAAATAAATAAGTGATTCTTTGTGATTCAGGGCCAATTTAAATGATAAAAGCAAAGATAACATTTGCAGGAACATTTCAAATACATTTTCAATATGGAAATATGTTTTTAAATTAAAGATTAATAAATAAATAACAGAAATAAACAAACAAGATAAAAGCGATCAAATTATGGTTCCAAATTAAACTGCCATAAACTATTTTATACCAGCTATAAAAACAGTCGTCAGTAGTTTTACTGATTAATTATTAATTGCATTTATCTATTATGCGACCTAAATAATTATTTTTATCTTTGTGACTGTTTAAAATCTGCCAATTATATATTCGCTTGCAGACTGCAACCAACTTAGAACCAAATAATTTCTTAACCTTCGAGAAATAAATTTAAAAAAAAATTAAACAAAAAAATATGAGATATCATTGAACTCTTAAAAAGCAACTGAAATAATTTTTGAGGAACGGGTATTTATTTTTAAAAAGCAAAATGTTTTTAGTGTATAAATAAATTGGAGACACTAAAAACTAAAATCAATTCTTCAAAAAATTATTAATTAAAATTTCCAAATCGGTCCATGTGCAGAATATATAAAGAATTTTTATGATCGTGTGCTTAATTAATATAAAATGACAAAATTATTATAAAATAGGACCAGCCTTAAGGAGATAGAAAGAATAACTTCTACAAATGCCATGTATTTATTTAGCACTTTGTTGCGACAGCAATAATATAGTTGAGGCCTGAAAAGCTTTTAATAGCACGTCTGTGCTTTACTGTGTTGTCCTTACCGTGCCTTGTATCGTTATTTTTGAAGCCGAATCGACTAATAATAATTCTTCAAGAGTTATAGACATATAAATATGAATATATCGAGTGATTATAATTGACATTCTCCAGTGATTATAATTGTCATACAATTCCTAGTATTTTAAAGAAAGACTATTCTAATGCACAGAAAAAAAAATAACGTTAATTAATTCGAACGTACACGACAGAATATGTTCAGCTATTTAGTTCAATTGAACAATTAGGAATCTTTGGCAATTAAACCCTTAATTGAGATCAATTTACCATGTGAATCAAGACATTTGAGCTATCAAAATTTAATTGTTTCCCTTGTAAAGTATGTTCAGTGAAAACAAAATATTCTGTACAATAACAAAATTATATGTTCGAAAAAGGGAAAAAGAGAAACTTAATTGTCTATTAGAAATGGTAACAAAATTTTAACCAAAAAAATATATTTTTAACCATCAAGTTAATCATTTTTTTTTAATGCACTCATAAACTCAAAATGACCGAGATAGCTGTGAAATGATGACTGTAAAATATACCTAGTTAAAAAAAGTAGTAAAGTAAACTATATCGAGCACTCAATTTATAGTTTAATTGTCTCAATTAACTTGCATCATGTCTGATCATAATATACAAGTTGTTGCGCAAAAAATGTGTATCTTTAACGACTCTTCGAAATTCGAAAAGAATCTGTTTTATATGTTTAAATTTCATTTACAATTTTGTGAATTTTAGTTTTCTTAAAAATTTTCATAACTGCTATAGGAAATAAGTGGTGATTCCTAAATATATCTCGTTGCTATATATGACTTTTGAGAAAAATCTTTAAATATTGCTGCATAAATACACAAAACATATTTGCATGACAATTTCTCCAAAAATGAGAATAGTGTCGCGATATAAAGTTATCAACGAAAATCTTAAACAAAAATCAAAAAAGAAATTTAATTTCGA
The DNA here is from genome assembly GCA_963675445.1 of Linnaemya vulpina. NCBI lineage: Eukaryota > Metazoa > Arthropoda > Insecta > Diptera > Tachinidae > Linnaemya > Linnaemya vulpina. The sequence goes on along the minus strand of OY776277.1, from coordinate 15,340,284 downwards.
AATATTAAAAGAATAGAAAATAAAAAAATGCAAAATTCTGAGTTCAAAAATTATATAAAAACAAATAAATTAAAACTAAAAAAACAATAAGTTCAACTAAAACAAAAGAAAAAACTAAATCATTCAAATGAAATAAATTACAACATGAAATAGCAAATATTTGTGCTTAAAAATAATCTCACTAATTCCTAATTGTTGCAACGTGCCCAGTGAATAAAGTGTCTTGTGCCCATATCTCAGCTAAACAATCTTTGCTTTTAATTAAAATGACCCAATTTCGGTTGTGTTTATCAAACCCTAATCCATTTCATTAAGAGCAATTTAAATCTTAAGAGTTTGTTTCACACTTTCATTATTTATATCATCCAATTACACACACTCGTGCAGCTTTCGAAATTCAAATAGAAAAGAAAAACTATCCAAAAGTGAACAAAACTAAATTTACAATTTGAAACAGTGCATCTTTCTATTTTTCATAGTTTTACTTTTGGTGACGTCTATCAGCCAAATCATATTTATTTTTATTTAAAAAATATAAGTTTGTTCTCTGTTTTTAATATGGAGATAAGAATATATAAAAAAAAAAATTTATTGTATTGTTATCTTGATAATTTTAAACGTTTTACAAACCCACAGAAAAAATGCATTCTCGAGTGAAAGAATTGTTGATTTGAATCGCTTCATTTCGTTGTCCGCAAACACACACATACATACAGATTGTATTGCTTTATCTATACAAATTTTTTAAGTTTTCTTTTCTTTTAAGCAATTTTGTATGAATTATTTTATTTAATATTATTTTTCTAATATCGTTTAGACTGGCATGTGGTGTTCTTTTTAGGTTTTCATATCAGGAAGTGTTTTGGTTTTATTTCAAAACTAATCTTGTTTAGTAATTTTTTTTATAATTCTTATACATAAATGTTAATAATTTTTCAGTTACCACTGCTTTTCTTGATAAGATTAATGTGTTGTATGGCCTATAAAATGTTAAAAATTTTATTTGATTGCTACTGGAATGCTTAAGATATTGCAGATATAAAAAAGCTATAAATTTTTATTGGTAAATCGGTAATTATTTAATTACAGAATAAGATACAAAATTTCATTTTCATAAGATCGCTAATATTTGAGGTTCTAAGATAGAAGATATATTATGATTGTTTAAGATGCTTTTATGACTTTTGAATGATTGAGCCAATCAAGTCAACTTTGCTGTATTCGATTTGTCTTATTCATATATTTTTGTTAACAATTTCCTTTTCTTTGTAATTATTTGTCACCGTTCATACATCTGCAGATCCAAGACCTTAAAGAGGAGTCACAGGCTGTAAGAAAGAGTTAATTATTGTCAATCGCTGTATCGGTACTTCTGCTAGAAACTCCATTTTGAATTTAGGTCGGTACTATTATAGAAAAAATTCGCCAGTGAAGTAAGAAGTAAAATGGCTATAACAAATTCTCAATCTTCTCATCGTTCTCCATCCTCTGAGCACTCATACCCTGAATGTTGGTTCTACTGATTTTATTATTTTGCTTGATATTCAAACTGAATGGTCTAAATATTTAATAATAATAGATGATTTGATTTAACAATTTTTCGTTAGTGATTGATTGAGAAGGAATAAAAATTGAAATCGGTGGGTGATCGAAACTACAATTAAAATAAATATTAACGATTTTTTCTTGAAGAAATTAAGACATAAATAAATGGATCTTCACATTTCCGTCTCTTCGTTACGCTGTTTATGACCAAAATTTAAAGCTTATGCTGCCTTGCAAGTAAATTTAAAACGCGTTTAAAAACAATTTTGCTAAGAATATTTACGTTTTGCATATCTGCACTAAAATACCTATTAAAAAATATAAGTTTAATAAATATTGGCGGATGACAGGACACTTATAAATGTACCACAAAAGAAATGATGAAAATAAAATAAATATTAAAAATAAATAAGAAATATGTGTCGTATTTATATGCAAGATATCAAATTAAATTTTAATATATTATATATTAAATTTGCAATATTTAGCAGCATGTTTTAAAAAAAATCCTTTCAGTTTTTGAACACTCCACTCAACTTCCTACAAAAGGAAATGATAACCTCAAATAAAAAACAAAATAAAACAAAGATTTTAAAAACGAACAAGAAAATTATTCAAGTTTGATATGACACCACTTTCAATGATTCCATTTTGGTCAGCAAACAAATCATCTTGATCATTATCATCATAATCATCGTCTAATTTTGCAAAGTTCACTAACTTTGTTGGTGCAAACACAAACAATTTAGCAACAATTAAAACTAAAATGGTTTTGTTTTTCCTTTTCATATTTTTAACACTAAAAGTCATGGCGATAAAATAAAAAAATCCTGTTTTCTTTAACATTTACGGCAAATGAACATTTAAAAGGTTTTCCCCATCAAAAAAGACACCAAGTCTTGCTTGATAGACAGAAAGACACACAGACCGACAGACAGACAGACAGACAGACAGACAGACAGACAGACAGACAGCCAGAGACAAGCACAATTGTCAGCCACATACTGCCGTACATGCATACGAGTACGAGTTATCATCTACGCATTTCATACACGACACGTATTATTATGATCATTAAGGTGATGATGATAACTGCAGTGATAAAAGCAAAATTATGATGACTAAAACTGCTCTTAAAAGAGTCAAATATTAAAATGCGTAGTTGGTAAATTTACGTGTTTTTCCTTGAAGCGAGTGACTCGGTATTCACCAGGTCTCGCCTTACCTTTTGGTCCTCGAACTCGTTGCATTTTGTTATTTCGAAATGAGTGCAAGTTTGTGAAAAATAATACTTACGATTATATGATTTTGTGGTAAAGTGGTGGTTGCCGTCTTTTTTTGTTGTTGTTGTTTTTCTTGGTTGGTTGTTTGGAAAGGTAAAAAAGATCACCTATCTTTTGGCTAAAACTAATTTTGTTTTTGCCACAAATAAACAAAACAAAAATCTTTAGAAAAAGTAAATTGATTTCATTTTGCTTTTCTTGCGTTTGTTTTAAGTTGTTTTTGTAGTTCACAATAAGACAAGTTTTACAACTTGTTTTTTATTTTTCTCTTCCAAAATGTGTTTTTGTTTTCATTTTAATGTTGTACTGAATGCTTGCGTTGGCTTACCATAATCTTAGAGAGGAAACTGACAACCTGCAGTACGCACGTTGTATGTGTGCATTTATGTTGCTCTTTGATTGTTGGTAATGGAAAGAAGTATTATTTAAACTATTTTTAATTACAAATTAATAATATCAAAATGATTTGTTTTGCAATTGTCAAGATTAAAAATCACTGGGATCCCTATATTTTTTTAAACTTCTTATATGATTTTTTCATATATATATATATATATATATATATATATATATATATATATATATATATTGTATTGTGTTTCAAGAGGAAACTTTTATTTATTTTATGTTTTTGAGTTTCTCCAAATAAGAAATAAGTCCCATAAATTTTGTTAGTTGTCTTTAATGCATGAAAGGAAAATTATATATAATCGGATAAATATACTCTTTTCGTATCTCTTGGATAGCACAATTTGCCTGCAAAAAATATATCTTATTAGATCAACATCAGGTTGGCATAGGCCTGAATTTTTCGTAAACTTGAGGGGGTTCTACTATAAAGTCCAAACCCTAATTTTAAACTCAACAGCCGTTTTTAAAACATGATTGTAAATTTTAAAACCTTCAGAACTATTTTTATTTTTAGTTTCCGAGTTCCCGAAATCCCGCACTATTTGACTGTAACATTTGGGGGATTCACACTGTAGTCATAGAGTCGTAAGTCATAAAATAATAGCATGAAAAATATGACAAGTGTGAACAACCCGTCATAACTTGGTCTGCTAAATATATTTGTATATATAAACTCTAACAGCTGCTGCCTTGATATGAGCTGAATATGGAAAAACGTTCAGTGGCTGCCATCTACGTAATTAAACGAGAAAAACTTTTCACTTGTATATATTTAGTTTTTGCGATTTAGTGATCTTTTAATATATTTTATGTTATAAAAATTTGATTCAATGTACAGACATATAGGTATGAAAAATTTTTTAGCCGTGAATCATATATAAGTAACGGCGGCAAACATATACTATCGCCGTCTCGCCTAAAGATTTTCGACTCTGATCTATAGAGCATTTTGTGACAACACAAAAACTTACCTGAAAGAGTGCTATTATTTTATGACTTTTTTACATGCAGCACAACAACAACGTTTTTAAACTGTTCTAAAATTTTATGACAATATGACTAAATAGCACAAAGTGTGCATACCCCAATTAATAGTTAAAAAGTAGTTTAGCTCTAATTTTTAGTTAGAATAATGAAAATTTTATTTTTAAGAATCATGTTTGCTTGATTAGAAAAATGCGTCAAATTTAAACGTTTACGAATATACTTCGAAAGACAGTAGGTTAAACCAATCCAGAGCGAGATTTCATAATGTATAATTACGACTTGAATTGGAAACACATACTCACCTAAAAATTACTGAAATATATAAAATACATTTAAACACTAGCGAGGAGATGTTGCTGCCATGGAAAATAACGCCATGCTCTGCATTTCAGTTTGACTAAACTGCCCCCGTTGGATTTGGAATCGAAATAACATTTTCAACCAACTAATATCGATTAAACACAATTAATATCCTTTAACGTGTCTTGCAGAGCAAAAACTATTATGAAAATAAGTTAAATCATCATTTATTTCGGATTAGCAAATAAAATACTGATAATGAATGACCAGTTGATTACTTTTAACAATTTTGTTGGTAAACTATGGTTGGCAGGCATAGTGAGGAGCCACGTTCTTAAACACTTGCAGACATGCGAGTACAACAAAAACTCAGGCCCACTTTAAAGTACATTTTATCACATACTTTTCGTAGTCAAGATCGCAAAATATAGAGAGTGAGTGCTACTTGAATTTATTTCTGTACAAGTAGTTTTATTTTGTGGCAAGTAATGACCTGTTTTCCACTTGAACGTTGTTTCATTTTGTCTTGTTTTTTTTATATATTTATTTTTTAATTTTTTATTTTATCGCAGAAGTTTTGGCTTGTATTCCCCATAATTTCCCAGTTTAATGGAAAAAGATCCAGTTCTTTTTTCTATAACACAATTGTCTGTTGCTTGCAGCTGTTTTTTTTTATTTGTTGCATTTAGTTGTGTTCAATCGTTCACTTTTTGTTTAACTTATATGTTGTATGGATTCGTTCGTTCGTTTGTTTGTTTGTTTGTGTGTTTGTTCTTAAAACATGACGTTGATGTTTAATGCCGGAGTACGTGTTGAATCATCATCATTACAACTAACTAAAAGAAGAAAATGAAGAAGCTCTTGCAACAAAATAATAACAAAACACAAAAAAAGTTTAACTCAATATTGTTTTCCATAAAGTTGCTGGTTGTGTTGCTGTTGGATTTTCTTTTTCTGAAGCCAAACTGTTGTAAACTGTCAAATATGGTATTGTGATCGTTGTATGAATAATTTTTTCAAAATAAAATGAATGTTTTTTAGGTCAATATGTGCAATCAATCGTATAGGAATAATTGTGTGTTTTTGAGTGTTGAAGAGAATGCGTTTGTGGCGAATAGAGTTGCGGTAAAATTGCTAATGCAGAACTTATTTTATTTATTTTGTGTGTTTGCGTTTTGGTTTTTGCTTTCTTTTTGGTTTTAATTACTTTTCCATATATTTCTTTTTCAACTGAATGTGATGGCAAATTTGTTAAATATTTTTTCCTTAGGAAAATATTTCGCTGATAGACAAGCAGTCAAATTTCTAATTCTCTGAAACGAAATGTATTGTATTTCATTAAGTTAATAGGAAATTATTTCAATAGTAGTTTCTTTGTTAAGAACTTTGTTTATTGTAAGTCTCCTTAGACAAGAGTTTATTTTATATTTATTTAAGTTTATTTATTGTTTTTCTCTTTCTGCGAACAGCTGGTTTGAATTATTGCATACAACAACAGGCAATTTGACCTGGCTTTTGCGTTTCTAATGATTTGAGTCCGACTTTCGCATGGTGAATTTGTGGAAAATGACTGCTCATCGCAAAAGTATTTTTATTGTACTAAAACACCTGAGAATCTGATCGTAGAAACGTTGATTTAGTAATAAGGAACAGCTGGGTAGCTAATTTTTCATTGTTGCTAAATCAAAAACTTTTATTTAAGAAACATCTTTACAAGGGGTCTATTAGTTACGTACTTTCCTCTTTAATCCATGTTGTTCGTGAACGACTCAACTCCATTGCTTATGACTCAATAAAAACTTAACAATTAATATCTCTGCCAAAAATCCACTTTAAAGACTTCAAAAAGAATACGCAAATTGTGAGGATGATAATTAACTGAAAAGCATTTGTTCGTCTTCTATTTCATGTATTTCGCAACACAATTAATTATTATTTCATTTTAATGAATAACGATCTTTTTATATAAAATAATTTCTTCATTTTATTGACGATAATAAAAACTTCAGTTTATTTGAAATCAAACACATATAAAAGAATGTGACCGTTTTTTGAAGTTGCCGGTTGGAAATTTATAAAGAGATGGTAGTGAAATAATTTAAAAGTTTCAAATTTAATATATTACAAGCGATTGCTTAGAATTCTCGAACTCCTCAGTGCAGGTAGAGAATTTATTCGTCACAAGTTGAATAAAAACGCCTCATTCTCAATACCGCACTGTGGGGATTTTGTTTAAAAAACTAAAAAATTTTAATATACTATTACTACGATAGGTTGTTAGGGCCATTGCCTAAGCAATGCACTTGGGTCCGTTGATTCGGTCCCGTTGTGATATACTATTACTACGATAGGCAATGATATATTCAAATTTCAGAGCATAGAATAAAAATGCCATATTTTTTCAAACACTTGGACCTATAATATTAGCTACAGTTCCCTACAGACCATATTTTTTATATCAAACTAATTTCAAATTCCTTGTAGGCGTACTAAATTCTTTGTTAATTTATTCGCTATCGCTGCTATTCGAAGTTGGAAAGTAGTGAAATACGTGCGATATAATTATTTTGCAAAAAGTGTGAATTAAAAAAATCAGAATATTTAATAAAAATGGTCACAGTAAAAACAAAAAATGTTGGTGGTTTGCTATTTAAAATCAAAAATTTAGTTTTGCCCACCTCTACACAAATATCCCCACTGTGCGCTGTAGATATGTATACTGATATGACCAGCGGGCTTTCAATGATAACATTTCGAAAAATACTTTCGTCAACTCCCAGATGGATTCCTACAACATAATGGTAACGCTCACTTTTAATGTCCATTATAATGTCATATCTTTGGATTGACAAGAATGGAGCACCCATTGAAATCGTACCTTCGTTTTTCCAGAGCAAGTGTATGCCCTCTGAGTAACAGAAAAAGTAATAATGAACTTAACGACGATGTTTTTTGTAAACACATTCTAAAAATTCTCGTATTCTTACTAAAGTTCTACGCAACTATTTTAGGAATGCAGCACGAACTAACTGCTGAATAAAGTTTTCGTAGAATTTACATTTTTCCTATTGGCCACAATTTGGTTTTGCCTATTGAATGCTGATAATTCTGTAAAAGATAAAGACACACATTACGCGAGTAGAGCTTAAATTACGAGCAACAAAAGTGGAAGTAGCTGGTCTGACTAATGGAACGCTAAAGACAGCTTCTCTTTGTGAATAATGCTTTTGTTGTTGTTGTTGTTGTTTTCTTTGTAGTATTTTTGTTTAATCTACTTAAACTTTTTCAAAGTTGTTTTAACAGCATTTTGCAAGTCAGCAGCAGCTGTTCGCTCGTTCGTTTGTTCATGTTTCTTGAGTTATTAAGTTTGCCATTTTTATGCATTATTTATTTGATTTGATTTTTTCTTCACATACATGCATTAAAACTTTTTTATATATTGTAAATTATATAATAACATTGTTTGAAAAAAAAAAAATTAAATAAAATAAAATTTAATAAAATAAAATAAATGTTACGTTTTGCGAATCCAGTGAACTTTGGAAATTAATACTTTAATTTTAGTATTTTGTTTGCTTATTTTTATATCGTTAGATGTTTGGTTAAAAAATATAAATATGGTTAACACATTTTTATTGAACAATAAGCCAATTCTGTAATTCTTTTTAATAAAAGAATTTTATTAAAACAGTTAATAAAACACTGCCAGAAAATATCTAACGACAAAATAAAACATCAAGGGTATTGCCCATTGTTATAACCAGATTTTTGTATTCAAAGGCAACGTCAATCGCAGTCCAATTTGAGATTAAGGCAAATTTTCATAATATTTCTTTTTGGTATCTACTCTATTAAATATTTCTATTTTATATTTCGTACGAAATTCAAAACTGGTACTCTGTTTCTATTGTAAAAAACATGTAAAATTAGTTCAGTAGAAATTATAAATTTTTGGAACCTTTTTTTCCACCGCAAATGAAATGCGTACAGTTGCTCTTTCACCTGAAACAATGTTGTTGTATTCAAGCAATAAAAGCGATGAAATAAAAGAATCACGGTGTGGGCTACACGCCCAACTTGTCGCATGAAATATCAATGTTCCACAAAATCGGACAGAATCTATATATTGATAAAAATCTATTTTTTATTGTATCCCTCGCAATTATTTTCCATAGGCTAGCGACCGCAAATGTTGGTTATCACAATGTTTAGTCGTGTTATTAGTTACAGAACTACAGCAAAAATAATAATTAAGAGTCTGCTTTCTATGGAATTATTTGGAGACTAAGTCAGTGATGGTCACTTTCATATATGTCCATTTTAGAAATACATTTGGCCAAAAAAATCGGAACGAGGAAACAGTCAAGAAAAGAAATTTTTATTCAGATACGTGTCTGTTAAGTAAAAGAGTTCCATATTGTTGGAAAATATTAGCTATTGGCGTTTTCCTTTCTAGAAAACATGCAAAATTTTTTCATTAATTTACTAAACAGTGGCAGTTCGGAAGAGTTTTAATATCGAAATTATTTTTCGTGAGGGATGTTTAATTAATTTCCAATAAATTTCTTATTTTCAAATGACGGAATTCGGCCAATTTCTGTTAAAAAGTGTAAAAAATATTGCATTTTTTTGTAGAAAAGAAATCAGTATATATAAACACTTAATTAAAATTTACTTAAATCATTCTAAAATGTAAAATAAATCTATGCGCTTTATTTTTAGTTTTTAGAAATGAAGTAAACTCTTTTCAAACTCACACGTATTTCACATTTTTATTTTGTGGATCTGCTCTTTATGAAAATAATCGCCTTCATATAAATGTGTGTAATAATTTGCAAATGTGTAGCCGGTAGCCTGCTGTTTTCAATGTGTTTGATGGATTACAAATTTTTTTCTCCCGACTCTTGTTTTTTTTATTACGATGTATCGCATCTTTTTAAATTGACCTTCAAAGAATCGATTTTTGAGCTTGACATTGGCAGATGCCGATTTTAAATAAAAAAAAACATGCATTCACTTTATTAAACGATGAATAAGCAAACATCTCTTGTAGCAAGAAATATTATGAATAAAAAACATAAAATAAATATAATTATATCAAATAAATTTTGTGGAATCGGTTAAACAGATTTGTATTAAATTTCAATTTATTAGTTATTTTAAAAACTTCACACCCTCATTTCACGCAACCTCATGTTTTTTCGACTTAACATTAACTACTCAAATAAAAATTGGTTATTTATGATATATTAAAAATAAAATAAATTCATTTGAAATGAGTTTTTGCATTTACACACTTCATTTCTTAAATTCAAGGGTAAATTATTGAAACTGTCAAGTGTACAAGTATCGAAATACACATATTTTTCATCGGCAGTAGCGTGTATTTTTTCTGTTTCTTTTTTTTTTTTGAATCGATTCTCTTCTATAGCATTTCATATTCAGACTCGAAGTCGTCGCAAGTTTTAGTTTATTTGTTTCTGCCTAAAAAAAACCTACGCTTAACCCAGAAAAATTAACATGAACATAATAAACTTGTAGCAGGTTAATTAGTTAGAAAAATGTGTTAGTTAATGCAACAAAAACAATATCATCATAATAAACTCATAATCGTACATTTTCACTCACTCACTGTATTGTGTTCTTAACCTCAAATATCTTGTAACATTTATTATTATTATTTTAAATTTTTTTGAAATATTGGATTTTATTGCTAATTTATTTATTGCTTGTAATCAGTTTTATTAAAAATTATTAATACTTTTTGTTTTATTACAAACAAAAAATATTATGCAAGTGCTTCTAAAATATTTTTTAATGCTCTCAAGGTTTCCTTTTGTTTACGACTCTTTCCTCTTGCAACAGATGTGTGTTTTAATTAAGCATCCATTTTTTAAATATTTCAATCAAATTTAATATTAAATGTTTCTCTTATATGTATATATACATATATATTTATATGTGTATATGTGTTTTAAGCTTTGGAAACATTTATTAGGTTTTAGTCTTGTCGGTAGTTTTGTTTTTATGGCTTTTAAAATGTGTTAAATTTATTTTGAAATTTTGATTTATTTAACAAAACATGAAAGCCACGTTTTTTTTCAAATAATATTTCATAATATAATAAATTCTTGATTAACAGCAGTGAACAGCAAAATTTTTTGCCCTGACATGTAATTTGATTTAAAAGTTTTTTAGCTGAAAACAAATGATGGTCAAATACTGAGTTCAATGCAACTCTGCGGATGCCATTTTCAATGTTGTATATGTGGACGTTAACAATTGTTAAGCTGTCAAAAGCTGTTTACAGTACGATGAGTGGCCGTGATTTTTAAAACAAATCATTATATTTTCTTAAAAGAAATATTTTTAGCAAATGATTTTCAACAATTTGTGGCCAATTTACCCTCTCTAAAAGTTCCAATTTTGTTTTTCAAAATTATTTCAAAATTTACATATTTAAAACTACCTTTTGAATGGGCAGTAACAATAAATGAATGGCTATTTTTAAAATATAAATTTAAAAAAAATCCTCACTTTTTTAAAGTTAAGTTTTGCAAATGGCTATTTTTTTACTAGAGTTATTTGTCTAAGGGAGCTTGTTGTATAACAGGGTATTTTTAAAATAATATTATATTATAAAATTTGGCTTAAGAAACATGAAACAAAAAATTCAGAAAAATAGGACATGACTTAACAAAAGAATGGTACCACCGGTTTGATACAGTTGTCGTAACCGTTTTGATAATAAAATATCAAATTATCACATTCAACATGAGCACTGATAATGAAAGTGTAGCGGCTTTCGAAAACAAGGTGTTATGCTCTGCTGTGTAAATTGAATGTATAAAACTGATGTTTACTTTCGCTTGTGTTTTGAAATATTTATCAAGTCTTTTCGAATTAAAAACACTTTTGAAACAATAAAATTTTTTATTGTAATTTTAATAAACGTTTAGCTGCTCTATAAACGTTTAGCGGTTTGATAATATGTTAAAATAACTACAAACAAAATTAAAATTTATAAAAAAAATTAATTTTGTTTTACTTTAAAAGATAAAAATTAATTTTAATATATTGTATTTAAAATGAATTCAATTAAATTAGCGTTTTCCGAGTATATAAACACTGTTTAATTACTTTTGATACTCACTGTATATTATCCAATATAGCCCATATGTTTCTGACTTAAGCAGGAATTAAAAATGTTTGTTGCTGTTTCTGGCTGATGTTATTTGCTACAGTCCGTTTTGTTTTTATTGCAATTTTATTTATTCTCTTCATTGACAATTTACCTCACCAGGGATGTGAATCATGTTATAATTCTGCGTATATTTTGTAACCTTTTGGAATTCGAGTTTGTTTGTACCATTCAAAAATCGTGACTGAAACTATTTTATAAACAAACAAATAAAAAATAACAGATTTTAAAAATATATCAGTTATTAAGTTACTAAAAACTCAAAATTTTTTTCCTAAAAGGGACACATTACAAATTAGTTTTTTATGATTTCAGCAATTGGCTATTAATATTACAAAATTCTTATTTGTTCTGCAAAATTATTTTTTTTTTTAAATTTAAGGTCCTATAAGTTAATTTTATTCCTATAATTGGTATGAAATTAAAAGACCCATTTACCATACCTGCCTTATAAACATATTTTTTATAAAACTTTTTGGCCGCTTATTCATTTGTCTCGTGAGTCGATCTGTCCATCTGAAAGAGATTAAAATTTGCTACACTTTGCCTGGGCTTCATTCTTTTTTCGCCTTCATCATTATGTTTGATTGTATGTTTGAAATATAAAATTTTATCTTCTTTAATTAGAAATATCATGCTCGTATCGAAATTATTATTACACTTCAAATAATAATGATCTCATACACATAAATAAGTATCTTTAATGTTTGTTCATATATTGGAGAGGAATTTAAGTTCGAAAAGTATCTAGTAAATTTATTTTAAATTTTTAACTTCAGAATTAATTTATTGATTATATGCACGGAAATGTTGTATTAACAGTTATTTAACCTGGGAGGAACGCTGAAACAGCTGATTTATTTTACCCTCTACTGATTTTAAATCAGTGGGGAAATTCATACAAACAACCGCAGATAAATTTTTTAAAATATGTGTTACCCTCATATCATTTGGCACTAAAAATGCCTCAAATTGCTGTTTACGTTATTTGTGGTTCCAGGGTTGCCAACTTGTAAGTTAATAAGACGTATTTGATTTACAGGGTGATGAATCAGTAATACATAAGCCGCTTTAAAGTTTTTTATAAGGTTTTATATATTCTCCACTGTAATTCGTATATAAAAAGGGTTTATGGAAAAAAGTACGTACTGGAAAAAATATAGCGATTTGAAACTTGAGATAAGTGCAAGGATTTAGTGGTGGAATCATATTTTAGGTGACGAAAATATTTAATAAAAATTTCATAGCTTTTTTATTACAACACACTTGATAACATCGAAGTTTATTATTATCTGCAAAGAAATCGTAGATAATATATAGTATATCTCTCACTCCCAATCCCTACAGAATACCATTCCGATCGAAAGTGCTTCCAAGTCCTACTGCGACGAGCATAAAAGCTTACGCAGGGTAGCAACATTTTTATGTACATATATAGATAATTATTGTTCATTTAGTAATGCTAACAAGCTTTTATATTCCTAAATGTTTCGAAGTGTAGGATTATTGAAAACAAAGTTTGCAGTTCCAAAAAAAAGTTTAAAAACCGTAGTTTTTATTGGATATCACAAATAAAGATTTCCTTTTCTTTAAAGCCTGATTAATAGATTTACAGATAGTCCCGCGGTGCCACTAGATATCTTTCTATCGTGTCCCAAAATTTCTGTTTCTTTCCTCACAGTCGTCTTCTTAAGTCGTTAAAGAATTTCACTGGAAATTCAATTTATTTGCTGCCACCTTTAAAAATTCTTTTTATCTGGTTCACTGTTAAATTTCTTTTATGACATTTTATGTATTTCTGTGTTAAGGAAAGGTCTTTTATTTTTTCTTTGGCCTCTCAGTCATTTTATTTCTTTTCTTTATTTTTTCAAGAGCTCTTAAGCATTTAAGAAATAAAACTATCACATGCTGATTTGTATTGATTTTTTATTGTCTCTCTTTTAATATTGTTAACATGCTGTTGAAAAAGTCACAACTACGAGTATTTTAGTGGTCTTTGAAAACATAATGCGAGCATAATGTGTTTCTCTGTTTTTCCTCTTGCCAGAGATTAACAAAAGATTTTCTTTGAGGTCTTTGGACAATTTGAAAAATGCGGACAAATTGAAGACTGACAACTGCGTTTTGGTCGGCGTTTGCAATTTTCTTTTCTTCTCCTCTATCAGTTATTTGAAATTTTGCGCTCATATAGCAAAAATGCTTGAAAGCCTGAAGAACTGGGGTTTGGAAAATTGTTCGTTATAAAAAATAAAACTCAAAATAAACAGTAATTAAAAAATGTTTGCTTTCCCATTTTGTGAATTAAAAAAAAGCATGTAAATGCGGATATAAATTATGAAAGTGTGTTCAATCAATATCAAGAATATTCTTCTTTATTGTAGAAATATTTTAAGAAAATATGATTAAAAAAAAATATATTTTTTAAATAATTTTAATCCAAACAACGAAAATTTTTCATCATATAAAACATTAAGAAAAAGAAAATTATTCATCTCTGAAATATTAAACATACAACGAATTTATTTGTTGAAACTACTGAAAATCTATGGAAATATTTTATTTTTATTTAAAAACAAGTGCCTCAATGATTTTCATTTATAAAACAACAAACCAATCAACATGTTAAATAATAAAGTGTGATATTTTCTAACGACCAATAAATGTTCATTTATTAACCAGAATTTAATATAAAAATAAATCAAAATCATTTCAACAAAATGCCTGTTAGTGGGTTCCAATACAATACAAGGCCCTATAGCTCCTTCAGGACTACAAGGGGCACTTGTAATGTACAACAACATAGAGCAAGCTGTGCTACAAATTACCAACAACAATCCTCCACAAATAATTGCAGTAAAACATCATTAAACATCAACGGAAGTCAAAACAATAACCATCATACGCCAGGGGGTCATTGTTTACAGACTTCCGCCTCCTCTTCCTCTCTGGGTGCCAGGGTTAACAGCAGCCACAATAATAATAATAATATAAACAGCAGTTCTTCATCATTTCAAAGACAACAGCCACTTCGCAGTAGTTATTATGGCAGCCGTTATAATTTTAAGACGGCCGATAGCAATTCACAATTGGCTTGCAAATTAAGCTCTACAGGAGCAAGTTGCTCAGCAAATAGTGCTGCTAATGCCATAACTGTCAAACCGTTGACGCCGAAACTAGTAAGACGCATTGAATCGGCTTGTACGCATACAAAGTCGCGAGCCCCTGCACCCCCAGTACCGAATGGAGTATGCTCGACACCGCCCACTGCCTCTAAACAGTATTTGAGACCAAGAAATCAACAACAGCAACAACCTCCTACACCGCCCCTAAGAAAATCATCCAACTTTGATCGCTTCCATCAGACCAATTTAAGTATTAGACAGAAGACTAACAACAATGCTTCGCCCCTCAACCACAATGGCTGTTCATCATTTGTTAGTTGCAGCAATGATTGCCAGGACTCTCAAGGAAGTATTCAAAAATACCAGCAACGCAATGTTGCTACAGGCGGTGCCACACAAAAGCGGTCCTACACTAACACAGTCAGTAAAGTTACTAAAGAAAATCAGCCCACTGCGGCTGAAACCAATGGATCTCATCACATTGCCGGAACTATAAAGTCCACAAAATCATATCCAGCCCCCCTGCCACCACAAGGTACACCCAAGGGTCTGCCACGTCGTAAATGCAAAGAAGATTCTAGACTTAACTCAGTATCGGCCTCGCCTAACCTCAATACTCGTAGATTTATCTCTAGTGTAGGTATTAATTCCTTTAATGCCTCCTGCAATCCCAAAGCCACGCCGCTTTACAAAAGGAAAACGTACATACCCAGCAGCGCCAGCTCGAATCAACACAACAATAATAATAACAATAACAATAATAACAGTATGCTTAACTCTCCACTTATGAGTTTAAAAACGGGCAGTAACTGCAGCAACTCTAGTTCCGCTCAGTCTAGTGCCTCTCAGGGTTCACCGAAATCAAAGAAAGCCTTTTCCACAAAATTTCCTCAAGGTTTGCCATTTGAAGATGAATTTTATCGGCGACATCGTTCCTATTCACATTCATCCTCCAGCAATTATTCATTTTATTCATCAAATGGCACCCACACTGCTGCACCTCATACATCCCATGACTACAGTCGGGAAGAGGATGACGAGTTCCAAAGAAAGCCCTCAACAGATGATGCCTTATATGTAGACTTTTCCAAAGTCATGCATAGAAATGACTACAAATCATCGAACACGACCAGTAACACTCAGCATCTGACGACCACTAAAACGCATACATCATGGCTAAGAATGCACTCCCCTCCTGCCAACAGAAGAACATCGAATTTTGATACTAGTCACGATTCACCTCATTCGCCCCGACGCACTTATCAACAAAATCAATATTTACCTCCCACTCCGCCCTCCACCACCCGCGTACCAAACAACGCTTCTTTGCGTTCCAGAACGAAATATTCCCAATCCATAAACGATTATCTCTACACTAGTAATGGCGGGAAGTTGTGTACTAACGGCTCCCCTCAAAACACTAGTGATAGTAGAAAATCTCTATTATATAACAATTCGAAATTATCTTCTTCATATTTGGATCCCTTGCAAAATGCCGATAATGGCTACTATACACATGCTTCACCCGAATCTTCACCACCTTCGATAACGACTACAACAGCCTCCACCTGTACGGCTGTTTCATCGTGGGCTCCAAAATGTTCACATCCGACTAAAGTTTTAATATCCTCCGCCTCCTCCACCGCTGCTTCAGCGAATCTCAGTAAATGTGACGCAAACAACAATAAAGATTATCGCCATCATAATCATCAGCAGCCGTATGCTCAGAAGGACGATTATTATGAGAGGTTTCGAAGATATAATAGTCGTTCCAAATTAGCTCCAGTTACCGTCGATAAGTCGGACGACATTTTGGAGCTCACTAATAGTGAGTATAGGTAAGTTTTTTTTTTCAATAATTAAATTTACCTCGGATAAATTTAAACGAAATATATTCGCAAACAGGCGATATCAACTACTAAAATTTAGCAACTCGAAGAATTAACATTCTTTTCTCTTAACACTATCCCTTCCTTTTCCAGTTCCAGCGTACTGCTCTGCATTAGGGTATTCCCCTGAGTGCTGGTCTTAGTCATAAAAAAATAATAATAAGTACAGAAATAAAAACAAAAGAAATGGAGCTGAATCAAAATTTTAAACTGAAATTAAAAACGAATAAAATTCGATTTGCATTTACTGAAAGTGCAGATTTAATTAATTGTGTGTTCAATTACTAAAATCCGAATATTAATTGACATTTTATTTTCTATATCTGTATTGTTAGAACTACTTGGCCAGGTTTGTGATTTATTTAATGAACAAATTTTATATGCAGATTACAAATTTCGGGATTGTTTGAAAGATTATTAATTACTTAATTGAAGTGATCGGGTTTCGTTGGTAATCTTTTTTTATAATTTTCGAGAAAAGTGGAATAAAATAATCAGGGTTGGGAGTTTAACTTAAAAACGAATGTAAGAATTGTCTATTTTCAAAAACCACAGCAAGTGCAACGGCTTGAAGGAGAATTTCAAATTCCAAAGAGTTTTAGAAAGCTAAAGAGAGAGGATCTTCTTCTATTAATTTTAGAAACATCGTTTTCTAATCACGCCAGCAGTTCCAAAGTTTGGCACCAGATGTGCAACCGCAAATTATTTTGTTTCTATATATATATATATTTTTTTTTTTTGGAAATACAACTCGAAAGTTATAGTTTTCTATTTTCGAAATAAAACAACAAAATAATGAAATAAAAAATTATAGATTTTTTCCATTAATTAAATTGTATGTATTTTTTTTTTAATATCTAATAAATATGGTAAATTCTACTTTTATTTTATGTATTTTCCGCTCTCGGTCAGACAAGTTTCTTGGCTCTAAAGCCGGTTCCTGTTTCAAATTAAAGCCAGAAAGCAAAATCAAAAACAATTAGCCATACAAGGCTTAATAGTGAGTGAGCATGCCAACAGTTATGCGAACATTCAGACTCACATGTATGACAGATACTCACTCGTAAGCCATTGAGTATAGAAATTATTTCAAATTAATTTCTGTTGCCAAGAGTTGTCTGACAGTCTGTCATATTAAACAAATTTTAACTAAATATGTTTGGCTGAATGTCAAAATATTTGAGATATAATATTGAAAGTGTGTGCTAATTAAGAGAGAAAAAAAAGGAAAAATTATGAACAGCATTCATTTAACGTATAAACACACTCACACAAAGACATATGTATGTATATATTTATATGTACATATAATTAAATAATTTTTATAATTACGATCCATAAACAAACATGTACAATCAATCAGCTAAACACAGCTGGCGCTTATTTTAAATATTGTTTGTTGGTTTATTTTTTTTTTGTATTCAAATTAAGCCAACCAGACCCGACCTTATTTATGCATCTGATCAATGTGCTCCTTTTAGGCTGTTTAGCTAACAACTTCTAAAAGTCGGCTGTTAATTGTTTTACAATATACCCCACACCAAATATGGCAGTAAGAAAAGTTGCCAAATATGGTTTCAACAAGTGGTAGCAGCATATTTTCTTATAATAAATTAATAAACTATTAGAATATTCATAAATAGAGTTGCGACTTGTATTACAAAAACTCAAATCAGTGTTGTCGAAAAACCCGAGTCATGAGAATGTATTAGTGAAGAATAATTATTGTGTTACTGTACCTTTTCAGCTTTTAGATTTTGTGTTTTTGAATTAAGCCTTTGCCTCCATACTCGCTTATCAATTCTTTGCACTATTTAATAATATGGAATGATTTTTTATGTTAATATATTTTATAGATGCTACCATAAAATTTTACAACTTTTTTCAGTTCATAAAAAAATCTAATTTTCAAACAAGCTTTACATTAACTGATAATACAGTGGTGTGCAATAATATAATCGATGTTGTTGCCATATAATGAGGCAACTAGTAAAACATAAACAATTTCCCAAAATTTGCGATGTGAACTTTAAATATTTTTAATATTTACAACAATAAATTAAAGCTGCATGTACAACATTTAAAGCAAAAAGTGTGCTACGTATAATAAAACTTGTTCTATAGTGGCAAAGAGGGCAGCATTTTACCCTGAAATGAATGTAAGTGCAAAATATGTTTCATATGCATCGGACTTTTGTACAACGTGTTTTAAAAATTTCCTGCCGTTTGCAAATGTTGCAGATATGCAACAAACCTCAAAAAAAATGTTAAGGAAAAAAAGTAAATTTACAAGTTTTATATTGGATTGTAGCATGTAAAATTAATAGTTTCAATATGGCGGTTAATGTTGTTCTCTCTTCTAAAAAAGAATGCTACATTTCTTACACTTTTTAATAGAAAATAGCAACTTTATGTCATAATATAAATAATTTATTAGAAATTATTCGAAAAATCTCTTAAGAAATATATTTTCTGTTTTAAAATTCCTCCAAACTGCCGCTTATTAGAAAAGAAGGGAAAAATGTTACATGTTTTCCAGAAAATTAAATGCTATAAGATATTTACGACTGTTGTGATATGGAAAATTAGATAATTTAGTGAAATTTTTTTAAAACTAGTAATTATTATCCTTAGCTAACTGTTCTTTGACTGTATCCTTACAGTGTTTGACATTAGTTTTCCTACACTTGAAAAATAAAATTTTATCTTCACTAACACTTTGAAAAACAAATGAAAATTTTAAAGGAAAATACACTTAAGCTAAAATATCGCTTCCCGTATTTCCATAACTGTAGTTGATGCGACTTTATTTCTTTGAGGGATGAACCATATTATCGTAAATAATAGATTCGTTACAAAAAAAAAATTGAAGAGCTTGCTCTTTCTTGGCGACCATGGCTCGAAAAGAAAATAATCGTAAATAAGAATACACAGAAAATGATTAGTCAGGCTTTCGAATCTAAATCTGCGAATTTAAAAATTACTTTCATTTTGTCTTAGTTTAAATTCCCCTTTTAATAAACAATTTCAATTGATTTCCATTAAAGCTTGGCCCATAATTTTTATGTTAGTAATTATAATATATTTATATTCAAACAATTCTGCTTGCCACTGTAAGAGCAAAAACTTCAAGCGTCTGTAGAATGAAACAACCGCTTGGACAACTGCGTGGACGTTGTAGAATTGAAATTTTAATTCCCATAAAATGCTAAACTTACAGTCAGTTAGTCAATCAATTTGTAAAACTAATGATGACAGTTTCATTTATTGTAAATTTTTTTTTTAATAAAAAATGCTCGAGCTTAAATATCAAGTCGTATACACTTCAAACTAGTTTCTCGCTGCACATGCGCTGTTAAGAACGAATAAAGCTGTTTATACAATTGGACTTCAGATTCACTTCCAATTGTGAATGGTACAATAAAAAAAAGAATTTTTCAGAACTTTAAGAGCCGACTGGAGTATATAATTTGTAATGAAAACCATTCAAACATGTTAGAAAAGCAGATAGTTCCGGTGAAATGTTGCTGCATATTTAGGGGTCATTCTTTGATCTTACAAGAGAAATACTTATTTGAATTAATGCAAAAGCTAACAAAATTTAATTACAAACGCACATAAAAGCAAATGTAAAACTACTGTACACACGTTAAGATATCCAATTCAGCTTTACCAACAATGTTGCAACAATGCACGACGGCTGGAGAGGCTCACCTTATTGATTAGCTATCAGGCATCAAGCTGCTGATTATAAAAATGCATTTCCGGTTTGTTTAATTTTCATCAAAGAAAACGCCAGTTAACAACAGTCACTGCCAGTTAGTCAGTCAGTCAGTCAGCTTCTTACAAAACGTGTTTTCAATGTAATTGAATTTATTTATACGGCTTAAGAGGATTAGAAGCTTTAGCTGCTAATTTTTAATTCTCTGCATAATACTCGTACGATACTCGTAGAAGGTTTTGCATGCTTTTTGCATGCACTAAAATGTCCGTTATATTGTTTATTTTTAAGCTGTCGAAGTGGTTATTTCCATTAAAAGCTAAAACCTTCTAAGACTTTTTCTAACGCCTTCTATCTACGATACGCATATAAAGAAAATACCGGTTGGTTAAACAATTGAAATGTATGTACGAACAATTTTATATTCTCTTTTTTTTTTTAAATTTTTGCAATGATTGGACCACAAATTTTACGAGGTAATTTGTGTAATTGTGTGGTAATTTATTAGTTAGATCTCTATTTGAAATATTTTCGAGACAATAAGTACTTCAAACCAAATTATTCTGGTATTCTGACTTCTTAGCAAAAAAAGAAAAAGAAAAAAATCAAGTTATTTCAGTAGGCGTTATTCTGTGATTTCTTTTCATTAAAAGAACTATTCAATGTTACGAGGTATGTCTTAGAAGGACAAACAATCAGTCGTCAGTAAATTATTGCTTCCACAACAACCGATTAAATTCAATTTGTATATGACAAGAACAAATATTTTTACTTTCCTTCGTTTGGAGCGGAAAGTCGAATAGACTAAAAATAATATCTCATCTGCAAAATTTGTTTACGAAATTAATATTAAATATGTTTATGTTTTCCATTCCAATTAGAACAACTTGTATAAACAAACCTTTAAACTAAAAAAAGAAATTATGTCTGCCATATTGTTTAATGAATTCTAATTTATTGTCCGATGCTTGTTCAGATGAAAAAGCTCACACAAGCAAATTAATAATATAATTACACACCCTCAATAAAAATAAAAACGTGTGTTTGGACAAATTGAAACGTTCACACTCACTGTACAAAAACTAAAAAAAAATTTATGAAAAAAAAGTTTGAACAAAAAACCGTAAAAAGGCAATCAAATGAAATTCGCTTTTTTCAACATGTCAAATTTTTTTTATTTAATATTTTTAACTGATGTATTTATAAATTCAGTAAAAACAAACATAAAATTGGCATGAAATCAAGTCAAACACTCATAAAAAAAATAAAATTATTTAATGGTGTTTTTTTAACGTATAAAATACAGCAGACAATCTAGCGAGAGATCATGGCGATGATAATGAATCATAAAAAAAAAACGTTTTAAAAACTAACTTTTTTATTTTAAAGCTGGCTTATAAAAATAAAGCTCTTGAGATTTAAATTTAAAAAAATATATGCAAGAGAAGAAAAAAGTTAATTTAACAGCCAAATTTGGCAAAAACGGTGGCTAATAAAACAAGAAAATGGGAAATAAAGGCGGCGCAAGAATTAAATTACGAAATATGTGTATTGATCCCTGTTACTGCTGAAAAAAAAATATATATCAAATGGCAGGAATTCAATATGTTTGAGCTTAAACATAAAATTGCACTGGAGTTGTTACTGCAGATATTTTGCAAAAGAAATTGAATTTTATTATGAGTTGCCCACACTGTTGTGGTCAGTGGGCTGATCGGTAGTTAGATTTGCCTGAAAATGGAATGCAAATAAAATTGTTAATTGTAAAATTAATAGAACATAAAAATCTAAACGAATGTAAATATTTCTCAGCGTATATATCTAAACGTTTTTTTAAGCTGGCGTTTTAATTCTTGTTTATTTTTGCTAACTTGATATGAACATAAATGCTAGCGTGGGGATTCCTCGGAAGAGTTCCTAATTGAGTCAGGGCCTCCTCAAGGTTCCATTCTTTATTCTTCTTTATATCACATCTTTCTTTCTTTTTTTCTTATTAACTTCCTATGCAAAGCTTCCAGCCATATCCATTCTCTTAAAGACAGCGGACTTTCAAATATCGTAACATAAAACATTAGATAACGATTTTCTTACGACATCCATAAAAACAGGGTTTCACTTTCCTACGATTTTGTGTGGTTTAAAAACCCATAGACGCTCAATAAATAAAATTATTTCTTGCCTTTATATTCTGCTAAAATTTATTTAACTGATGTGAGATCGAGTTTTTCGCCATACATCGTGAAAAAAACTCGTATATGATGAATTAAACAATATTTTTTTAGTTTAAAAATTACTTGTTGAAAAATAACTATTATTTTCTAAGCGAAAAATTAAACTCAGAAAATAATGATTAAAATATAATATTTAAAATTAAAATCATTTAATAGGATTAAATTTAATTGGGCCCATTCCCAGTGCCTGTTTAACTAATTTCAATGGTTTAACCAAACGATGTTTGTATGAAATGTAATATGTTAATTAACTGTGCTTAGTTAACTTAAGACTGTGGACTTGGACCTATGAATTTGTGAGATGGCTTCCATAACATCCGAGCTTTTATTCTTGACAAAGGATTGTATTTAAATATAAAATGTTAGAGTAAAAGAGGTTCTTGTTTTCATGTGATATATTCGCAAATAAAATAATGGGCGCATTCAAAAGATGTCATTTCCGCACAGTAAATTTCTCAAGTCCAATAATGGCAATAAAAATATATATTTTTAACCAGATCATTCCATATGAACTTTCAAATTAAAACATTCCATTGAAATAGTACGACAATTTTAATGAAGGCTTTCTTCAACAGAAGAGAATTTAAAAATGCAACCAGCGGAAAGAATTCACAATAGCAAACTTATTTGTTGGGATTTAATTAAATGTGATAATAAAAATTATGAATATTTAAATATATTAAGAAAAATATTGTTTTAAGAAAATTATGAAAACCAATTGAACAATATGTTGTTAATATATATTCTCAGCTAAACTAAACTTTTCCACAGTTAAATTGTAATTAACTTCATATATTATTTTCTTTTTCTTTCCAGGTAAGTGTCGTAAAATGTTGATAATATCCAAAACTTCTTGTAAGTATTTTTGCAATATTAAAAATCTTCAAAATTTTTTTAAAAAGTAACTCTCAACTTGAAGTTTGAGGTGTGAAATTGATTATTTAAATTTTTGCAACAAATTTGTAATTTTGTGTTAAACTACACGATTTAATTTTCAAATCAAAACATAATTAATTGAAAGAATAATCAAATACTGTGTTGAGCTTTGAAATTTTGTAAGAATTTTCTGCTGAGCAGTTGCAAAAACAAAAATGGCATAAATTAATTAAAAACTCTTCAAGCATGATCTCTAATTTGAAGTAACCGCAAAATATTATAAAAAATGAAAGCAAAAAAAAATTATAGCAAACAAAGAAAATGCATTTAAACAGAATAAAACAAATTATTACGAAATATTAATTTGTTTTTATTCAAGAACATTTTTATTTTTCAATTACAGCTAAAAACGATAACTTCTTTTTCATTAACTCTTTCACAATTCTTGCAAAACTTAGTGTTATGATCTTTGGATCTCTTGGCATATAATTTGAAATATAACTTCTATTAGTCATAGTGCACAGTAGGCCACTTTTTCAAAAATAGGCATATTAAAAAAATAGGCCTCATAAAACAGATTTCGTTAATAACGATATAAAAAAATCTTTTTATAGAAAATAAATTTTTTATTATAATATTTTTAAGTGTTAGTCCCTTGACATATATTTAACCTTCTAACATTGTTATATTCGCTTCTAAATATATATGCAACATATCCAATATACCAGTTAACATATTTTTAACGCATTTTTACAGTCATGGTAAGAAGTCTTCCTTTTCATTTTATTGTACAACTGCCTACAAAAATTAAGGCCTTATTCACAAAAAATATTTGATTCTTAAAAGTTGTTTATAAGACTCATTTCCTATACAAAATGGGTCTTATAAGTAGCTTATAAGCATAAAATATTTTTTGTGAATAAGGCGTTTAATGTAGTTATAATGAATTCTACGTCATACCACGACAGTTTATTAATGTTAATGCAAGAATTAACGTTTAATCTGAATCT
Organism: Linnaemya vulpina; assembly: GCA_963675445.1. Taxonomy (NCBI): domain Eukaryota; kingdom Metazoa; phylum Arthropoda; class Insecta; order Diptera; family Tachinidae; genus Linnaemya; species Linnaemya vulpina. The sequence goes on along the minus strand of OY776277.1, from coordinate 15,315,708 downwards.
TTATATTGAAGTGTAAATTTTGGAAATTACTTATGTTGTATTGAAAATCTAAAAAATCGCCAACACGAGGATATATAAAAGAATTACTCATTTGTAAGGCAGCATATATTTTCCGTAATAAAAACCGCCATAAGATATAATGCAGTACGGCTATTCTTTCTCAATTATTAATCTGTAAGACTTAAATTGTATTGAAGACTTTTAGAATGTCTTGTAAATTTATAATTCTCCGCTAAATAGTATTTGCGCCCATAAATTTTAAAAACAACAACAAAAGTCTTCTTTCAAATCCCATAACGCCGAACTTCTAATATATTCCGAATTGTAAATATTGTTTTAAATGATTCTATGATTGACCCCACTGTGTAGTGTAAATTTTCTTTAACATAGTCATTAAATTTCTTTTTTATTTTGTTTGTTTGTTTCGATAAAAATATACTTACGAACCAAACACAATGTTGTTGTTGTGTTGTGAAATTCACAATTTATTGTCATTTATAATTTGAAAACTGTAGACATGTGGCTGTCTGTCAGTTAGAATGGCAGATCATTAAAACTTCAAGGGTAATTTAAGCTTTGGAATTTAAATATTAAGAAGTTAATAACTTAAATGCTAAATCCAAACATCATATAACCCACAAACTCACAACCTCTGCTTAAATGTTCTAAGTTTAAGTTCTTTTTTTTTTAACAAAAAAAAATTTAATCAGAGCTGGTAAAGCGGATGGAAACATTGATAAATAATTTATTTTAATGTCATAAATCTATATATTGCGATTTGAGCGAGAAACTGGAATGCGCAATTAAAATTATATATATTTCAATATGAGCATTTACAGGTTCTACTGTAAATAAACGAATAATTTTCCAAATAATCGAATAACTATAGAAACAAAACAACAGTCAAATTATGTCAAGGCTTTTGTAAGACTGCTTGATGCAGACTTGATTTAAATTATAATTAACAAAAAAAAAAGAACGCTTTCGCATTTAAAAATGTCAATATCTCGAAAATCTTAAAGAACGAATAGTAAAATTTTTAACGTTTTCTACAAACACGATAAAAATCTTATGCTGCTATGAACTGAATGATTATTCATTCCTTAGTAAAACAAAAAAATAAAAACAACCCGACCCGATCTGATATTGCAAAAATATATAATATTCTGACTGGAACGTCTGTACCATTATGACAAATAAAGAAACTGGATCGACCGAAAATTGCATATGAAAATTAGTATTAAAAATTTTCTTTTAACAATTAATATTTATCGACTGTATTAATAATAAGAATAATTAATTTATAAATAAAGTTTCTTCCATGAGTACCTCATATATGGATGTGGTTGTTGTCTTAAAAAATTGTTTTAAACACATGAAGGCGTATTTGAATTTCGTCATTGGTGCAAATTTTCATTTAAATTCATAATTTGTTTTATGCGACTGTAAATGTTTCAAATATATTTTGAGGAAGAATAATAAAACGCATTAAGTATAAACAACTCTGAATATATTTTAAAAAAAAGTTGGAATCAATCAGTGTTGAAAATTAAACTTATTTTATAAAACAAATCAATTTTACACTTTCAAAATATGATTATTATCTTAATTTCGTGCCACACGTGCTCTATTTTTATTAATAGATGCAACCAAGTGGAACACATTTCAACTTTAAATCATTTCCGTTGCAACCCATATTGAAATTCGTTTAACAAATTGAAATTAAACCTTTCCATCCCTGACTGTCTATAACTGGATTTTTAGTTGCCTAAAGTACTTTCAACTTTCTTCGTTAGATTCTCTTGTTTTCATTCTAAAGCACAGGTTTTGTTATTAATTTTTTTTTATTTTTTATTACCGCTTGCGAGTAAGTTCCTGTGTTAGTAGTGGTAACAATAGCTTTTGGCTTTCATTTCAAGCCTGACTCACCCATTGACCGCGTGTAGAAGACAATGAATGGTAGTAAGAGGGACGGCGACAAATGGCGGAAGGGTGTTTGTAGGCGTTAATTATTGGCATGGCTTTGAATTTCTTATATATTTTTGTTGTTGTTGATTTGAAATTCTTAACAGTTTTAACTTCTCTTCCCTTCCCTTTCATTTGCTCTTTAATTTGTGCTCTTTCGATTGACTTTTGATTACGAACTTGTAATAAAGTCAGACTTAATTTGTGTGCCAAACAGCATGACAACAGTTCAATGAACGTTTCCTCGCTCACAACAACAACTACAGCGACACTTTTAATTCTTGGCTTTAGTAAAGTTAGTGTAAAAAATTATAAATCATTATACGATTATGCACCCTACTGTGTTCATATAGAAGCATGGTGTCAACTTGTTCGTATCCTATTGGTCTTGTTATAAATTTCAATAATAATTTTGTAACTACAGGCATTTACATAATTAAATAATATGAATTTATTTATTTATTTATACGCGTATAATCGACCAGTTTAAATAATCTTATCATAGAAGTTTCAATTTATATTTTTTAAATATTTATGTATATTTAAATAAAGCTTTTTGTTTCAATTAGGTTTCAAAATAATTGCGGAATATTTTTACATAACATTCTCATGTTGATGGCTTAAAATTAATTCATAAAGAATATCTTCCCTTTTTGCAGCTAAAATTTGAAAATGATGAAAACGATATCTTAAATAACCAAAATAAGTAGCGCATATGTCACGTTGTTGAAATAAATTTTTGATCGCACAATTTGCTTATATAAAACGAGATCACAATTTTGAAATTTTGCTTTGTTTTAAATTTAAATTTTGCAAAAGAAATTTTAATTTTCTTTGGAGAGAATAGGAGCAATCGGTCATCAGAATATGATTATTTGACATTTAAAATCAGTATTTTTTTAAGTGTTTGCAATTACAAAGCAATTTTGAAATAAATAAAATTACTTGTTGCTTTTCAAGCAATCGACAACGCTCTTTTATCACTTTTGTACCAAAAATCTTTAAAAATATTTATGATGTGCACATCTACACAAAAGTACCTATTAAAAAATATAAAATTAATCAATATTGGTGGACAATGCGATACTTAAAAGTGTAACACAAAAAAATGTGTGGCGTAATTATATATAATACTGTATTTTGGCTATACTGCGATGTATGTTAAAAAATACTGTTCTAAATATCAAAAGATTTGCTCTGCGGTAACTGAATCCGACGTCTCATATCTTCACCTGGTCTGCAGTGAACACGCTAACTGCTTTCGCCCACAACTCACGCAGCGTACAACAAACTGTTAACTCATTTTACATGCATAATTCTATTTAATAATTAAATACAAAAGTTTCATTCCTATCACCCATCAACGGCTGTATTACAAAAAGTTCAAAACAATTACTCGAATCATATTTCAAATTTATAACAGTTCTGTGTGTAACGAATTTGTTCACCTCCGCTGAACTTCTAAAGTGATATAAATAAAAATTTCCTTGCGTAATTCAAAAGTTCATTGTATTCTTCTCTAAAGCAAAACGTTATAAATTTTTTTATATATTTGAAATTCCCACGTTTTTTATTTGCCGCTTTTAATAGTTTGGATAATATTAATTTACAAACTCACAAAAACCAAGACGACCGCATACACGTCCATCACAAATTATTATCATCGTCAAATATTTCATAACATTTTCGGAATCGAATAAAAGAAGACATACGACTCATTTAAAGCTTTAGTAGCTTAATTTGCAGCAAAATTGCGTTTTCAGTTTGATTAATTAAGAAGAAAATTTTTTTTGTGTACGTGTATGCATGCATATGAGAGGCAAACATGTGTGGCAATGCACTGTGGGACAGAACTCTCAAATGGTTTGCAAACAAATTTGTTAGTCGTAGTTATTTTACTTTAGTTGTACTTAAAAATACATTTAGATAGAATTTTCTTTATATATATTAATATCGCGAAAAATTAAATTCCACCTTTTAAATATAATTTTATAGGTGAGTTGTTGGAAAAGTGTTTTTATTTCAGAAAGACATGGTAAATATTTCAACGCACTAAGGAAAGTCAATATGAGTTGTATGCATGTATAACTTACACTGCAGAGCAGAACATATGTTTTCGAAAGACGCTACACTTTCATTATCAGTTTTCATGTTGAATATTTCTATTTGTATCAATTTTATTATGAAAAAGGCTACGAGAAGTGTATCAAACCGTTAGTGACACACCCTAAATTGCTCGTTATATTTTGAACAGACCCCGTAAATTATATTGATTGCAATTTTGTGACCTCATATTCTTTGTTGCGTTCTTAAGTCAGTTTCTCTTATTTCCGCTGCTGATTATAATTTTGCAACTTTTGAGAGTTCGGAAGCATTAAATCATCTGAATAATTTTTTTCCTCACTCAAAAATTGCTTCTCCTTTAATCGTTGTTGAAAAATAAAGTTAATAGAACGGGGGAGAATGGTACTAACTCAGCACGATTAATAACAAATTAATCATAATTTTAATTATTAATAAATCAGTTATGAAACGTATTTGGTAATAAATTTGGAAAATGTTTGTGAAGTTCATTGGCTGTAGTTTAAAAATATGTTCATAAAATTCATCATATTTCAATTTTTAATTTATTATAATTGCAACTGAACATATAAAATCGTGTTGTTTTTTTTTAGCAAATTTCAAATCGGGATCCTGAAGCAATTCTAAGTGAAATTATTATTTATTGATTTTTAAAATATATATTTATTTGGTTGAACTACCTACACTAACTTTTAATAATCTCTGTATTTAAACAAAATTATTTTATTTTAACAATGAAAACAAAAGTGATTTGAGTGATTCACTACCACATAAAAAGAAAGTTTGTAATTAAAACAATTAAAATATTTGTAACTAACATCTCTAATACACTTAAAACGATGAAACAATTTTATCAGTTTTAGCTCGTTTTTTTATAATAACATGATAATACCAGCCTTCAAAATTTATAGCGGCTTGTTCTTCAAAATAACAAATACATAATAAATAATTGATTAAAATCCTGATATAAAAATTTGGCCACCTACTTGATTTTAGATATCATAGATGATCCATTTTAAAATTGTATATCTGACAAAAAATCAATGTTCTATAAATTTCAATTTGTTTTGTAGTACAACTATTAAGATAACATAATAAGTCTTAAATATTCAATAAATTGCTATTGCTCCAATTGAAAATGCAAGCGCAACTTCTTTAGATTGATTGCGATTAAATTTAAATCATTCAATGAACTCGTTCGTAAATGCATCAATTTCTATTCATGACTATAAATGAATATTCAGTGCTAATATTTTCGGTGGGCCACGAATAATACTTCCTATAAAATTTAGTATGTTGGCTCAATAACAAAAAGCACACAACTTGTCTTAATTTGCATTTCTGTTATAAAAAAGATAAACAACAAAATAGTCTTGGCAAACTGGCTAATAAATTGTCAACGTTTTTCTGGGTTAATTTTTTAAACGATCCACTTCTTCCAGCGTTTCTCAACTTGTAAGTATTATCAAAGTTAGATTACGGAAGGTTAAAAGTATTCACTCCTGATTGACTGCGTGGCCCACGAAGACGCAAACAAAAACACTTAGACGACTCGACTGTGGCTACATGGTTATAAGACTCCACATACTGTTGTTTTCAATTGTAGTGGTGTAGTCAGCTGTTAATTAATTTGAAAACAACACCACCAAAACAATAATTATGAGTTGCACCAGTTTGCATGCCACTTTCCTAAGAATTATTTTGGTTTTGAAAATTTTATTACTCGCTGAAGTAGTTGAACACTAAGTCGCAGTCTTAGCTTAAGACCTCAGGCTCGACTGCGTACTCAATGATAAATGATCGAATTTTTCTGATCTGCATTCCTGCATGTTTGTGGCAGCTTTCGGCCTGAATGACATCGTCATGTACTAAAAGAGCAGAATACAAATGCAACAAATTTTGTATCGTCTGATCTCTCTTCATCTGTCCTGTTTGCTGGGTGTTGGTCCTATTAAAAATAATTTTAAATAAATATTTTTATTTGCTTAAAAATATAGTTCAATATTATTTTTCTGCAGTAAGAGAAAATATTTTCAAGGTCACATTTATTTCAGATATTTTTATTGCACTAGCAAACCTGGACCTGCACATTGTCGCTCATGACAAAAGAAGGAAGCAGCCGTGTTTCCTTGTTGTCAGCAAAATAATCGTTCCATTTCCTATAGGCACTAAAAATTGCGAGACGGTTGAACCTACGGGGTCCCCACAACTTTCCACTAATGTTAATCCCAAAATGATATGTTGGGCTGTTTTATTCTTTTAAGCTCTTCGCGTTAAAAAGTGATACAATCTTTCGAGTCCATAAAAGAATCGAGAACACTAATAGATGAGAACATATATGATCTCCAAATTTTTTCTAATCATCTCAAAATTATTCTCTCTGGATGTCAGTCATTATGACTGTCAGTGAAGCTTCCGAGGAACTTAGAACGAGATCTGATTAAGATTTGATGTTTTGACGAAAGGGGTAAAGCCCGGGAAATCCGCCACTCAGAGGATGGCTCCTACTTACGCTTTGTTGGACCTATGGAAAGGAAAAGATATCATTGCCGGGATATGTAGAGAAAGTTGAGGAAATCAGTTCAGGAAATTGCTTATTGTTTTAATTGGTGGGCGAATTTTCTCTAAAATCCAACCAAGAGGGAGTGGCTCTCCTCCTACATGTTTATGTCAATAGCTTTTAGTACTATTCAGTAAACAGACAGACAATAATTAACACAACTACACTTTAACGCACATCAAGAAGAAAATTCGCTACCATAATTATGACTGGGTCGAGTACTGGATCGAATTCAGTACTTTCGCTCCTATTCTTGTTACACACGTTCCCTTGTAAACTGTAGCGTATTTGTTGCAACCACATGTTACTGCAGAAAATATAATTAAACTGAGTTATCATAACGATTGCAAATGAAATACTTTCGAATTGAAAAACAAATATATGAAAGAAAATGTTTTCAAATCGAATTACACAATTACCGTCTTGGGCATTACTTAATGTACGAGCAATAAATATTATTAAAGATTTATAAATTCCAAAAAAAAAAACAATTTCAATTGTTGGTGTGCGTGAAACGTTACAATAAATTTGTATGAAGTTTATAAAATTTTCCGCTTTGTAAATAATTCAATTCATTTATTAAAAGTTTTGTTTTTAAACCCTCTTAGAAAGAATTACAAAACACAAATTTTTAATTAATCCACACACACGCGAGTGCGCACACACACCTCTTTTTTTTCGCTTTCTACTTGACGCTGAAATCCCTTCCAGGCGTCTGCAGCCCCCAGTCTATATCTACATACATGCATACATCCATACATACATTTGGATGCATGTATCTGCTTTTGAATAAAATAAAACTGTTTGTTGTTAAACAATAAAAACAGTTTGTAAAACAAATTTTTTATTTGCCTGTAAATATTTAAATTAAATTACATTAATAACAATACACATTTATTTACTTAGCAATTAAGTTATTGAGAACAATTTATGCAAAACAACAGCCATCAATGCAAAAATGAACAATAAATATGAAATGAAATTATTTACAGTTTTTATTTCGTAATGAGCTAAAAATGTAGAAAATGGTTAAAACTGATTCTTTTAAATAAATAAATAAAAAAAAATGAATACATTTTGGTTTCTTTGGAGAAAACCAGTTATTATCGTATTGTTTGAAACAAAAACCATTTTGAATCGAATCAAATAAACCTACAACAAAATGTTCGTTACATTTAGCACTCTATTAAACGAATAGTGATAATAAAATAAAAATAAAACTCTTTTGACCCTGAAAATTGTGAGAAATCTTTGGTTATTTTTATTTAAATCGCAGCTGCTGTGAATTTGTTGTTGGCATCTTAAACGAACAATAAGCGGGAAAGATGATGGTTTCATATCACACGGCTTATTTTGAAAATTAAATTTACTAAGTAAAATTAAGACTGTTTTCCTACAATATATAAAGACCGTATGACAACGTATTGGCACATTTTGAATTTTGAAATTTCAATTCCTTGTTTTTGAATATATTTAACTGCGTTTTTTGCTTTTGTCGGCGTTTTTACGTCAATAGTGTTGTTGCCGTCGGGAAGAAAATGCATTTTCATAATTTAAATATTCTTGAACCTTTTTTAAAGTGTTAACACAAAGTAAAATGCATTTGAGATTAATTGTAATTTAGAAGAACGAGTGTAATAGCCAAATTCATAAAAATTATTACATACAGTGAAAAGATCTCAGTAGCTATTCCGCTCTTTTAAATTAGAAAATTATTAATAAAACGTTTCATTTGTAAAGTTTCTGGCCTCATAAATTGTTAATTTATTTTCATAAAGACTAAATTGAATTTTTGATTTAAATCAAAAATTGTTTTGATTTAAAACAACCTGTAGAAATAAATGTTCTTTTAGGACGTTGAGAACAGTAGCTCCTGGGGTACAGTTGAAGACTGCAATATTAAGGCTTGACTTTTCGCGCATTCTTCTTATTTTATCTTTTACGAGTGTTGAAGAAAAAACAAATAAAAAGCATTAATTGTGACACATATTTTTTTTTCTTATGTATGTCTTAATCAAAATTTTGTACAACAGGAAACAACCAGCTTCGTATGCTTTTAACATGATAATAAATTTTATTTATTGTTTGTGTTGGAAAGAAAATGTTAAAACTAAAAAAAAACAAAAAAAAAATTCAAGTAACCACTTCAATTACGATGAAATTGAAATTGTTTTTTATTTTATTATGTTGCATTTTGTTTTTATCGAATAGGAAGTATATAAAATGCAATTATGAAGTTGTAAACAAATACTTGCAACTTGTAATTATTAAAATTTCATATGCAAAAATGATAATTTCTCACTCAATTTAACCGATGATGCGAAGGCAATTCGCGGCTTTTTGGTTTCGTTTTGTTGCCTTATCTTTCTTATAATTTGTAATTATGTTGTTGAATTAAAAACTTTGTAATTTAAGCGAACAGACAGATCATGATCTTTTATGCAGTAGATTGTATGATGAATTTCCATGGGAATAATGTTTTAATTATTTTGAAATTTTCGTTAAATTGTCTTTAATGTGGTAGCGGAGTAAAAAGTACATGTAAAACTGTATTAACATAATTAAATACACAGCATTTCATGTTTTATTTTGTTTTAGAAATAATTAAATAAGACAGTCGTCTTTTGCTAACTACTAATGCCAGTTTAACCAAAGATTATAACACTTGAACTACAGGACTGGGAATTCCAACTTACGTTAAAAACTGCGCAGGTTTTATTAATCTATCGTTTATCGAAAAGTATGCATTTCATTTGGTCTGTTATCACTATTGTGAACGTGGCAACACTGAAAAGTTTTGTGGTAATAAAAATTACCTACAAAAGCTTTCCGCTATTCAAAATTATTTTTAGCTCGCGTAGGCTCGGAATGTTTTTGGGTCTGTTCACAAAGCGAATTTGACTTGGGTTGGCGGAAACACTTTCGAAATTCAATTAAAACCAGTCGGTTAATATATTTTGTAGCTGTTGTGTTGCACGTCTCAATTCCGTATTTTGGTTTTGGACCGAAACAATTTCGGACAAAAAAAAATCATTTTTAATATCATGAACTGAATTAATTAGGTAATGAAATTTAAAATTATTTTATTTCGAATTTTTGTTTGTTTATTTTTTGTGGTCCGAAGAACTAAAACACGGAATGCGATGAAGCTCTGTGCCAAAGCTTATAATTATAAATCGTTAGTATGCGACCGGACGTAGCTTTCTAGACCGAATCCGAACATCGGTCAAACCGAACCTAAACTTTTTGTCAATTGTACTTTTTTCAGATGTATTTTCTTAAATATTTACACAAGAATTTTGGTGAAATAGCGTTGTGAATTTAAGAGAAAAATTCTTTGGAAAAACTAGCTAAACTTTTATATAAATAAAACTTTTGCAATCGAGCTATACAGAAAAAGTGAAAAATTCTTCAAAAGTTAGAAGCAAAAATGTATCAGAATACCTTTGGAAATTCACATATATATTTTTAACGAAACTATTCCGAAAATGTGTAAAATCCCATAATATATGAAGTTAACTCGATTTAGAAAATCGGCAAAAATCTAAACCATTGCGAAAAAGTGAGCAATTGTCTGAAGATTCGAAATATAATAAAAAGTGCATCAGAATATCATAATCAATTTTCAGAATTGTAAATAAACTTTCTTTGAAAATTTAATAAAACTAATTTCGAAAAAGTAAGAACTTGTCCGAATATTCGAAATACAACGCTAACGATGCCATATAATTCCAATTAAAAAAAAATTAATTGATTTGAAAAATAGCATAAAAAGCAGAATCTCATAATTTTGACTTAGAAATCAAAATACGCAAAACATCGCAATTATTCCGAAACAGACACTAAGAATCATATTGAAATAAATAAAATAAATTATATCTCCTTTTTCTAAATATATAATAATAATAAATTTTATTAAGTTATTGGAGAAAGACAGAAATAAATAAATAAATAATATAAATTATAGTATATCAGAATAAATAGAATTATAAATCAATTAAATATTTAACAATAGTCGACATTTCATAAACATTTTACATCCTGTTTTTACACCCAGAACTCTTGATTGATATCAAAAAAATAATGCTTAAACTTTTGTTTGTAACGTTCTTTAACAAAATTCAAATATTGTTAACTTTTATCTTCCTAATAAAATCAATAAAAAAAACATGTCTGTATTTCGCCGTTTATTCTAAATACTTTTTTTTATATTCAAACTTTTTGACAGACCCCACTTTATTGTTGTTATTGTTAAGGCAAATAATAAAATTTTTTGTTTGTTTTGTTTTTCGATTCTTTATATTGTATAATTTATGGATTTCCTGATACATTTTTTTTTATTATTATGAAAGTTTATTAATCGTTCTTATTAAAAATTCAATCACGTTTTGCTGATTTCTTTGTATTCGCCATATACATATAATTTTATTTGTCTTTCCATAAGATCTCTAGTTTTTTTATCAATTGTTATTTGGTTTCATATTTTATAAAAAATTTGATTACAATTAATAACAATTTTTTCGTCAGAATTAATTTGTACAATAGGCATATTTTTATACAATTCTATTGGTTTCATTACTTTGGTTCTATTAACCAGGTAACCATTCCTAAACAAGGCATATATATTCATAAAATTTTTTATTAAATATAAAAGGAAAATTTAGTTAATAAGTAAAAGTGGGTGCAGATATTTTTATAACAACTGGTAATATTGTATTTAAGGTTGAATTGAGCAAAAAATATTAATTAATTAGAAAAAATCTCGAAAAAAATGCGAAGTGCATTAAAAAAAAGATCGGTAAGAATTTTAAACATTCCGAGTAAAACAGATTAACCATAAATTTTGCATGAAATAATACACGAATTGTATAAAAATATAATTCTGGAAATTTTCTTCGTAGATCAAAAATATTACCATGAGTTATATAAATTTTCCCTGACCATAAACTTTGGACGACTTATGACTCAATAGAATAATCAAGTGATCATAATTTTTAAAATGCAACCCATCCATAGGAATTTCCAACACATCTTTTTCAAAAAATATAATATTCAGCAAATATAAGTTCGGTTGATTCAAAACTTTTCACCATCAATAGCGTTGTGAATATAACAGAATGCCTTAATTGAAGCTTGAAAAAAAAATATTAAAATTCTCCAAAAATTTTAAACAAAAATCTGTTCGAATCACTTTGGAAATCCAAATATTTTTTTTTTACGAAACTATTCCGAAAATCGAAATATACAGCAATTCGTATCCGAATCCTCTAATTTCAACTTAAAACATAAAGTAAATTTGATTTCAAAATCTAGCAAAATCTAAACTATTGCGAAAAAGTGAGAAATTGTCCGAGGGTTCGAAATGTAACATGAGCTGTACCGGAATCCCATAATTTCAAAATAGCGTGTAAAATAAATTTCAAGTAGAAATCGGGAAAAATTTAAACTATTCCGAAAAATATAGAGAGAAAGAAGTCCGAAGATTTATTTCTTAAAGCGAAATCAATGCTTTGATGCACTGAAAATGTATCAAAATTTGTTTGAAGCTAATTTTTTATATATCGCAAAAATGAATGAAACTAATAAACATAAAATAAAGATTAAAAACATAAAAAATTATTTCTATTGCTGTTATGAGAACGAAATCAGATAAACTAATTGGCGGCAGGTTGGCAAAAGAAAAAAACTTGTGGTAGTACCCAATTTAAGATGTTTAATCAATATCCTGCCATACACGAATTGGTACGCACATCCACATATTTAAAAAAAATTTTCTTTGTGCGAAATACACCGATACACACCGAAGAAAACTGATGAATAAAGAAAAAATAATAACCTGATTGATCAGTGATTACAAATACGTAAAAGAGCAAGTAACGAGACTCTAGAAAATGTGCAGAATGATTGACGTTAATAAAGACTTTAAGTCAGTAACACCAGCAAACAACTCCATTAAAAAACACCCATTCAGCAACTGCATTTACGCGGAGAAAATATTTTCACTTTTTCATTGTTGAAAAAGTGTCAAGAAAACACAATAACTTTTAGTTATTTTTAATAATAATTTTTTTTTTGTTTGTTATCAAATTGATGTTATTTTAGTTTACCAACAACAACTCATGCATCACGGCATTTATCTTTAAAATGCAAATACACCATTTACCTCGGCAGCATTTTGTTTGCATTCAAACGAATTTTTATAAAATTTGAAGCAGTTACGTATTATACTCTTATATACGAATGTGTTATTGGAAACGGTGTAGCATATTTGATCAACCAATTCACGAAAAATTGCCAACTTTGATAAAATGGAAAATGTCTACAATTTAAGCAGAAAAAAAGACCCTGGATAGAAAGCTTGTCTGTCAAATTACTTTAAATTAATTGATAAAATATCGATTTTTCTTTTTTTATTTTCATTCAACAATATTTTCAATCGCTTTATAATTTCAACAAAGTTAAAAGGTAAATAAACTTGGGAGTGATCGCAAAATGAGTTTTGTTTTCGCTTTTTGAATTTTTAATATCAGTTGAGTGTGTTGTGTGTGTGTGTGTGCTCTCGCATTTGGTCCAAAAGCAATTGAAATGCAAACTCAAAACACAAAAAAAAAACAAAGAGAACAAGTAGATCAACAACTACTAAAAGAAGACGAACAAAGCAGGGAAAATACCTGACCTAGACACTATTTTTTGGATCTTCATCATCATTTCAAAATTGACATATTTGAGTGTCGTCGGCGGATTATTATTATTTTTTAAGCGAGCGATCAAGCAGTTGAATGTTTTTGTTTTTATTTGTACTCGTGCATGAGCGAAATGTTGTTAAATTTCTCAATTATTTATTTAATGTAATACAATAGGAAAACGTTAGAATATAAACGTTGTGTAGTTCCACTGCACTACCTGACAATATGCAATTACATTGTTGTACATAAAAATTAGAAATATATTTTAAAAAATTTTCCGATCTTCGAAGAGACAAGTCCGATCACCTCAAATCTAAATTATCTCTTTCTCTTGTAGTTATTAAGCGATTTAAAAAGTGGCCCGGAAAATATATAAATTAATTTATGTACATATTGTAAATTTCTGTAATTCGATAGGGTGAAAAAAATTGAAAAAGCTAATAGCGCTTAATATTTTAAAATAACTTTTATCTTATAATTAGCAAAGCTGCTGGTTGCAGCATGTTATATGACCTAATTTTGCATCAGCACGATTTGTTTTTTATTTTAATATATATTTCACTTTTCAGTAGAAAGTAAAACCTTCAAGTTTAAAATTACACCACCAGTCATATAAGTAAGGAAAGCTTTTTAAAAAAAATATTTTCAAATTGTCTCAAGAACTACTTAAAAACGCAAATAATCTTAGGACTGTGTGAAAACTTTAATGTTGGTGAAATTTAATTAAAAAGGAAAAAATTGTAAAAAGCGCATAATTTGTTATATGGTTTTAATGATTTTTTTTTCGCCGAACTGCGATGCTTTTCCTCTCAAAATGATTCAATTTTGTATGAAAAGGAAACAAAATAAAATCACAAGTGATTTACACAGTGAGAACACTATGAAATTTTTATTTAATTATTTTCCACTACAGTAAATAATCACTATTTTAATATGAATATATTTTATTATGTTTTTTTATTCAAAATTGTGATCATTTAATAATAAAAAATACAAAAATTGATTAAATAAATAAAAACAGAATGTATGCCGCAAGTCAGCTGCCAATTATTTACCCGCCAGACTTTTAATTTTCCATTCAGATTTTGCTCAAATCTCTGAAAATTCCATTCCCTATTTATGTGAATGGTACTGTAGCGTATGCGTAGTTTACGAGTTTTTCAAGTATCGCCTTAAAGTCATTTATGCAATTTCAATATTACTTTTGTTTTTGGTACTGCTGTGTTGCATCTCTGTGATGAGTAAGTGATTTACTCCGTGATAAGACATGATCAGGGTTGAAATTTTTCTCAGAGTATTGTTTCAGTGATAGTTATAAAAGATTAAATTCTATTTCAGCTTTAAATTAAAAATGAAATAAGAATTCTTTTAATATAGAAAAATATAATATAAATATTTAGTATTGGAGTGATAGTTTGATTGCAACGCCAGTTTATTGCACTATTTGAATTTTATGTATTCGACAATTTTTTTTAAAGTCCAACAAAAAAGAATAACAAGATATTAAAGTGTCTGAAATATATAGCCACAACAAAATTTCTCTATTTTCTAATCTCATCAGTCCTCTTAACGCTATCCTCTCCCTTTTAGTTCTAGCACAATGCTTTGCATGTGCGCTGGTACAAGAGAAAAATTCTATATAAAGTACGGATGAATACGATATATTTTTAAAGATATTTTATTTTTTACTTGTACCGTCACATATGGTGGAAAATCGGGAGATAGAAATAAAATCGGTACAAATAGAAACTGATTTCTCAAATGGTACTAAACAAAAATACTTATGAGTACTGTTGACGAAAGTGTAGCGGCTATCGAAAACTGCTGTTCTGTTCCGCTGTACAAGTTGAATAGTTAAAACTGATGTTGACTTTCGCAACTGAATCTGATGGAGTAGTAAATAATTCGATTTAAAATAATTACCATAAAACATTTTTCGATTCAAGTCAAGCAAAAAGTCATCCTATCAACTGCGATATACTGCAGCGGCATGCAGTATCCGAAGTTGAAAAGTTACTCACGATCTCTGCTCTAAATGAAAATAAAAAGTGTATGAGTCTTAAAAGAAACATTAAAACTTTTACGCAAATGTAACATTTTAGGTCAGTTAATGCCACACATACAACAACTAATTTTAACAATTAGCACCATGAAATTTTCAAGAAATGAAAACGAAAAAAACACTGAAGCTAAATTCGTATTAAAAATTGAAATGAACAACGCAACCAGGCACGAAATTTTGTGTATTTTTGACACAGATTTTATTTAATTTTGTTTTTAATTTCTTTTTATTTTTGTTACTTTTATAAAAAAAAAAATGAAATTTACATACGAGTAGTTACATGTACAAGCCAACAAACAGAAAGTCATAACAGTTGATAAGTCAGTCAAGGCAGTGTATAGATTTTCATAAAATTTCACTTTTTATTAAAAAAAAAAAAAAAAAAAAAAAAAAAAAAAAAAACACACGGAGCAACCAACACGGAGCCATCCATGTTAACTTATGTCTTGTAATATTTTTCTTCTGCTGCTCTTAAGTGGCAATTTTTCTTGATTTGTTATTCGTTTTATATCTTTTTTTTTTCGTCTCTCCAACAGACAGGAGGAGTAAAACTTCAGTAAAAAAAAGGCAGCCATAAGAAAATGTGATTCATTTAATATGAGACCACAACGTCGTCAACGCATTTTTATAAACTTTTAGGTTTATAACTGATAATTAACCTACTTTTCCATGTTTTGGCGTGTCACAATGAAATGAAAATTTACTACAAGTTTTCTTTCTTCTCGACACGTTTTTTAATGGGATGACATAGAATTTCAATCTTAATAAAACAATTTAATAATTATGTTGTGCAATTCTTAAAAATTGTTTTCGGTGTTGGGGTTATAATTAAAGCTTTTTTTCTCATTTTTTTTCATTTCTTTAGAAACTTGTTTAAATTATTTCAAAGCATTCATTACGGTGTGGCATAATTTAACATCTGATGTTAAAAAAAAGAAATAAGAAAAAATAAAACGTTAATAAATAATTACATATTTGTAATTGTTAACTATGTGAGGCCAGTTGGGTTAAAAACTACGTTTTTAATACTCATTTAAAGAAAAAAAAAAAACTTAATTTAAATAAAAAAACTCAGATCTTGTTAAAAAACGAAAACAAAAAACTAGAATCAGTTGAGGGCGTTACAGTTCATACTTTTTTTTCTCTCGTTAGAAACACAGACGCCGAATCATGGTATTTGTTAATATTAAATGAGTTTGCAAATTAATAGAGCTTAAAGTACCGCCAATAAAATGTTAAAATGTTTGTAAAAATATACATACTTATCTTTTCAATTATTTATTTGAAAAGAAAAAAATGCTAAATTTAATGTTTGTTCAAGTTTTGAACCGAATTATTTAGTGTCCATAAGAGTTCATGGTAGGCATGATATTGTAATTCTCTTATTCAATTAGTAAATGTGCATGCACGTACATGACTCAGTTCCAAACAAAATTTCGTACGTAAATGACAAGAAACACAAACACAAAATTGTATGTGCAACAACATTTTTACGTCAAAAAGTTCAAATGTGTGGAACGAAACGGAAAGTGATTTGGTTGTTCATCTAGTTAACAGCATTCAAAGAGCAAAAAAAGTTAACAAATAATTGCAAGCAAACAAACAAATAAAAACAAATATCATCAATAAATAATTAAGCGCCTACACACACAGCAACAGTTCATTTACAGTTGTTGCAAAATAAGAAAATTAATTGAATGATATGGAAAAGCATAAAAATACAAATTAATTTTTGAGTAGGGGTTCGTGTTACAGATTGCAACATGCGAGTATCAAAAACTGAATTTTGCTGAAAAAAAAAAAACAACTCAATAAAAAGCCAGTCAAAGTTTTAAGCGTATAAGGCCATTCCGGCTGAGAATTCAACGGAAAAGATCAATAAACCACACAGAATATTATAAAAACCAATTTCAAATAAATCATTCATTGGTGGCAATAAAAAATGCCAACTAATTAAATTTGGTATCTATTCACTGCAGTATTTTAAAAAAATAATTTTCGATTTCAAATGTATTTTGAAACGAAATGGCATGCTAATGTTTTTTAAAATAAAATTCAGTTTCAAGTTAATATTTTACAAAAATACTTTATTAAGCATTAATAGCAAGAAAATTCATAGTAAAATAATTTAATATTTAATTGAAATACTTTCACGAGAAAAATAACGACATATTCCAAACAAATGTGGCTTTAGAAAACATTAATCGGAAAAAATGGGTTACCCGCTAAATCTTAAATTCTTTCGAATATCTGCTAACAGCAATTCTAGTAAAAAATTTCATTGTGCCTATAATTTTGTCCCTCCAGAAGACAGCGCTTTTTTTTCCTCTCAAGAGAATTCCTTTCAGTTTTCGCTTCTTGAAGATGCGTAATTGCGTATCCATTAAATTTGACGTCAAAATTCAAATACAAGCGTGTATATTGAATCGTTTATTTTGACAACATCAAGGCAACAGCACTGCCGGTTGTTGATAAATGATAAATTCATTTCAATTGTATTTTATTTAGTACAATTCATGTACTAAAAGTACTCCAGTACTCTACTAATATGTTTAGTATAATATTAATTCCAATTTTAACTCGTGCGAGTTATAAATTATAAATTCCTATTTTTTAATTCTTGACGTTATATATTTATATATATATATATATATATATATATATATATATACATACGAAAAACTAATTTAGTTTTAAATATATGTGTTTTAAAAAAATTAAATTTATGAATCATTTGGAGCTCAAAAATGGTTGTTGTAAATAAATTCGATTAAAAATTTATGTACTTTGGAGCCTCCTCGGATTAATACAATTCGTGCACTAAAAGTACTTCAGTACTCTACTAATATTTTAAGTACAATAGTATTTCCAATTTCAACTCGTTCGTATTATTAATTGTCCTTGATGTCTTCCTCTCCTTTAGTATTTTTTAATATAAAATATATATCGTTTGTATATGAAAATTAAGGACGAAAATCTAATTTAGGATCAAAAATCTGTACTTTTATTTTTAATTAAATTCATGAATCATTTGGAGCTCAAAAATGGTTGTTGTAAATTAATTTAATTAAAAATTGATGCACTCTGGCTTTGGAGCCTCTTTGCATTAATAAAAAATTTGGTAACACCTTTTTTGGCCATCACATGATGCAACAAATAGTTGGACCAATATTTTATGGTTCATGTGACCTTCCAAAATTGTTATACTTCTCGTGGTTTGGCTTTTATTTTGCAAAACATTAACTAAATAAAACTTGCGCTCGTTCTGACTTTTAATTTACAGACTAAATTGAAAATATTTATTAAACATTATTAAATTAAAAATGTTATTAAAGTTGAAAATAATTATAGAGTTTGAAGAATAACTTTCAACTTAAGGTATATTCACACTTATCCAATACTTGAACAAAGTACCACAACCTCTAAATACTAATAAAAAAAAATATTATGACTCAGATACACAATTAATTGATCATGAAAGAAAATCAAATATTATTGTAATCTTGTTAACTCAAAAAAAAAAACTTCTCTGAATTACAAGTTTTTTTATTAGTATCTAGTGGTTACGTTATTTTGGACAGATATTTGATAAGTGTGATTGTACCGTTAGCAATAAAAAAATTTAATTTTTATAATCATTCTGAAAGTTCATATCAACGAAACTATATTTGATTTAGGTTATCAAAGTAGTTCGAGAAAAAACTATAAAAATTATCAATCACTATAATTTTGAAGTTTTTATTGCGATTGCATGCAGGCCTAACCGTTTTTTAATAACATTTTTCACATTTAAAATACTAAAGTTGCGACTATTTTTTACTCCAAATAAAGAATATCGCAGCTAGAACAAGTCGGCGGTATTCAGATTATAAAAAAGTTTATTGTCGCTGATCATAAGAGCGCCACATGTACCTTTTAATAACCAATTGAACAACTTAATTTAAATGACAACAACAAATGGCCATATAACTTGAAATATTAATATGATAAATATTTAAATTATGATTGCTTTTATATTCTATTGAAATACAAATTGATTTATTTTCAATCTGAGCATTATTAGTGGCAAAACGTTGAATTTAATTTCAATTAACAACTTTGAATATCCAAGATTTGTAGTGGAATTTTATTAAACCCGAGTCATTCCCAACACACTATTCGTTATGTGGTCAACAAACAAGTCTAGTAATTTGAATAATGAATAGTTAGAAAGAAAAAAAAAATATAGACTCAAATGTAGCAACAATTTTGATTAATGGTTTGTGTATTTTGAAAATTACTTAATTGCTGAAATATTCCATAAACCGAAAATTGTTTGAAATTAATATATTTTAAAAGAAAATTTGACTTGTTTGTATTTCGTAGTGCACTATTTTAAGTTATTGTGTTCAATTAATTCATTAATTAATGCAATTCGCTAATTAAATTTTGATTAATTACAAATTATTTCATTAAATTCTAAGGCTTTTCTTTCACATGCGATAAGATTTGTTCAAGCAAAGCTAATTTTGCTTGCTGAAATCAGTTTCATTTTATTTAGATGTTCCCGTAATTGTATCCGCTTTAATAAATCACAGCTGGAAAATTTGAAATTGTTTTGAAATCAACTGCAATTTCTGGCTGCAGAAATTGCAATACAAAAAATTATTCATATAAAAATGGATATTTTAATTAAATTTAATTGACAATAGCGTTTACACGTGCATTTCTGTATGAACAAGTTTTTTGTTGTTATTTACAATAAAATAATTGTAATTTATATATTAACAAATATTTTCCCAATCTCACACTACAGTTGATGCAGCTTGCAAATAAAAAAGAAGAATTTAAAAAAAATTTATAAATAATTTATATGCAAATAACTGCCATCCAAGACATTGACTTTTCGTTCCAGACGAGACAAAAATGTGTGCGTGTGTGTCTTTTTTTTGTTTTGTCAATTGATGGCTTGTTTTGTTTTAATAATATTTAATTATATTTTATTAAAACTATGCTGTTGTAGTTGTTTGTGCTTTTGCTATTTCACTTCTGGTTTTACAACACGATCTTGAAGAGTGTAAGGCCATGATATTTAAGCCATTAAATATGCAAATTGTGTGTATGAGAGTGTATTTTATTGCTTTCTTTGCAATAAATTCATATATGCATACATATAGTTAGCTGAAATGTAAAAGCTCTTAACTAACAGATATCTGCAGCTTCAAAATAGCTACAAGTTCGTGATTGGAAACGTTTCTGTCTCTCTCTTCTCTCTCTTTTTTATATATATTTTTTTAATTTATATTCTATATATCTATTTAATTTTTAATATATTTCTTAATTATAATTTTAATATGTTTTAAGTAGGATTATCACTCACAGTCACCTACAAATCTGTTAATAATTTTTATTTATTGATTTGCAAAAATTTTGTTGAATTTAACTCATAATCTTCCCGGTTTTTAAAGTAGATGCATAAGATACAATCTCATGAACTCTTTCATGGGGTAGTTTTTTACCATCAATCCTCTTGGGATAAACTGCTTTCGATGCCCCCCAAAAAGGCATATAAAACACAAAAACACATAAATCTGTCTTATATGTAGAGGGGAAGGACTGCTAAATTTCAAGGGAGAAAACGTTATCTTAATGTGAAATGTGTCAATACAAATTAAAACACAATTCTATCCAAACTCTTCATACATGGATTTTAATATATTTTCTTTGCTTTGCTATGAAATTATATATAATGTTTAGTAATTTAATTATAAAAACCTTTTTTTATTATAAATTTTAATTATACATTTTTCAACTGACTAATAAATAATATATAATTATATCTCTTCTTTTATATTTTTAGGTAAGTAACCTCCGCAATAATTTATATATTCAAGCAACTGGGAGTTTTGAATTTTTCGCATTCAATGATCATCTGCTAATAACATTTAATGGCACAATATTTACAAAGAAATACTCGCAAATGTAAAAAAATAAAAGCCATACAGCAAATGTCCGTAAGTTTTTAACACAATATTTGTTTAAAATAAATTCATGTTTATGTTTCCTTCGTTCAGGTAAAATAATTGTTAATGATATATTCCTAAAGGTCACTGAGAGAAACATTTTTATCAAGAATTTTTCGGTCGTAAATTTTGTATTCAATTTTTATTTTATTCTTTTACAAAGGCAAAGTTTTATATATATATATATATATATATATATATATATATAAATCTTTTTAATATTTAAAAAAAATTGTGATGAATTATGAACGAAACAATTTTTTAATATATTCAACAGTTTTAGAACAAAAGCACGTTCTGTGATAGTTATTTTGTTATTTATGTTTCAATGAAAGGTGTTAGTGGAAATCAAATTTTGCTTTTTAATTTTGCTTAATTTTTAATTCAAATAGCATGTGTTTAATCAAACAATTGCTAGAAACAGAAGTAGAAATATTCAAATTGATGGTAGGCGGACGTAGAGTCTACAGAAAATCCTTACAAACTATCTTATTTTAACTCGCAGGTATCATTGCAATCGGTTGGAATATATCGAATCAATATATTGACAAAGTTTTTCAAATGTTATATAATCTTCTAAGTTCGGACAGATATAATATTACACGGACTACATAAGCATTTAAACTTAATTACGTTGATATGTTATAACACTTGATTTATAATCCAATAACGGCAATAAAAAGAAATAATTGTTCAATTCACAAGCTCGCATTAAAGTCGTATATGTTATATAGTTATACAATATTTTAAATTTGTTGATAGTTTAAATAATGTGTTCTAATTAAACGACTGAATTTTAAATAGTTTTCAAATAATTACGGAAATATATTTATTTTTAGAACATTTTCTGAAAATCTTGGAACTAAATTCTACTCAATTTCAATTTACATATTTGTTCAAAATAGCTTATTTTGTAAAACTTATCATAAACAATTTTGCATCAAATCCAAACTCCCATACCTGCTTGAATTGACATATTCAATTTCTGTCATTTAAAAATACGATAAAGATGCAACTGATATGTCTGTTCGTAAGATCATAAAACAAATATAATTTTAACTATAAATCATACGACTGAGATTCAGAAATGTACATATCGTCACCTAAAATCCAAAAGGTCTTGATTAACTGAGAGAAATTTCAAAATAGACTTCTTTCAAAACAGGTCCATATTTTTGAGAGAATACGAGTATATAATTCAATATAAATAATATATTCTTAGTTGTTGTGAAAAAAAACATGTCTTCAAATATGCATTTTCTCTGAGGAAGCCCCGTCCTATGTCTGTGCTTAGATCCTTGAGTAGGGGTAATCAAACTATAATGAAAACTAATCGTTATATCTGTACCATGTGAATTTAATTACTTAAATAATAATTCTGTGTCTAAGTTCTTAAAAAAATTATTTCTTATCAAATTTTCAAATAGATTTTTCGTTCATTTTGTCAGAACTTGTGAATGACTTGCCGAAGTTAATTATAAAATATTTTATCTTGGATTTAATTTTTTTTTTTTACTTTTAGTCGCATGCGCTTAATCAACACTGATTTTTTCAGATATAACCTTGGCTGAATTATTAAAAATTTCTAATTAAATATTTCTCTAAGAAGGCGGAGGAAACATTTTATTTCTTTCCACAAGGCTATTTTTGTTTTATCGATATTTCAATTTGAATACTGCATAAATGGTATCTCCTTCAAGAACTAATCACACACAATATTTCATTAACCTTGTGATATATTTTTGTAGCACCTGTCGAATTACCAAATTCGGCACAAAATATACCGGTTATGAAACTGCATCATTGTGTGTTATAAATTAAGCCAACGTATTCTAATATATATATTTTTTTCTCATCTAGTAACGGATATTCAAATCAACGAATATAAAACGGAAATAATTGCAAATAACTAGAAGATATAAACAAACGTCTGCGTTTTCACACCTTAATTTGCAACAACAAAAAAATATATATATTAAATAAAATCAATAAATTTTAATCCCCACCTCTCATCAACTGGCATTTGTGTTTCTACGTACATAAATATTTTAATTATCTCTTCTTAGTTTTAAGCTGAAAAGCTGTGAAATATGAATCACTTCGTTTTACAAATATTTTAATATATTTTCACTTGAACTAAAGTAATTCATACAAATAACTTGGATATGTTTACATATTCTCTACTTCCATGCAAAGGAAATTAAAAGTGCATTTTGCTTAAAGGTGCTATAATTATTAATTAATATCTGCAATTAGTTGGGAATAATGAATAACTAACGAAATATGCAAATGAAAACCTGTTTGACTGCTGATCGTTTGCATTAATAGGAAATTAATATGAGAGACAAAAAGGAAATGTGCTTCGAGGAAAAACCCAACAAAATGGAAATACGATTTTTCATGTAAAATACCGATTTTTGCAGTTCTCTGCTGACTGGACTGCTCTCTGTTACAAAAACAATATGCATTTCAATTACTTCTTCAAGATATTTCTTTTATTGACCAAAACTACGAAATAAAATTGAAAATCTTAAAATAAACATCTCTGCCGGATGTCGTTTCTTTCCGAGATGTTTTTACTCGTTCTATTAATTAAGTTCCCGTTAGGAAACTTTCAAATATCGAGAAGTTATAGGTTTTATCCCGTTTCAAAATTATCAAACTCTCATTAAATCCCGTTGCTTTGAGTACTTGGGAAGCTTCCCTGTCTAATTCTGAGAGCCCGTTACTATGTCTGTTCGTGTGTGCGTGTGAAATTTGAAATTGATCTGAAGAACATTATTGAACTGTAACTTTGAATCGATTCGAACCGGTAAATTTCAAAGATATCGCAAAAAAAAACACTGAAAGTGGTACTGGTCAATCATCGAAACAATGATCGTCAGGGAAGAGAAAGAAGATCTTAAATAACTCCTAAAAATAATAAAAACCATTTATAATCTTAAATAATTACAGTGTTATTCACAAATCATTATTAAGTTTAAACTTGCTTTAAAGTATGGATTTTGTATGGCTAAAATAACTTTAAAGAATTCATTAAATTTAACAAACGTTTGTGAATTAGCACGTTAATATGTGGACCTGTTCTTGCTTGCTTTTCTAAGTCTTGCATTTCGAGATTTTGTTTATTCTAACAAAATATGTGACACACATACATATATTTTATTGCTTCCTTGAGATTTTGTTTCTTTAGAGATTTATTTTCATTTGGAACAGATATTTAAGAAGATGAAAAAAAAAACTACAATATTATTTGGTTTTTTTAAATGACTTTCTTTTATGCTGTGAAGAAAAAACCTGAGCGTTCTTTTATTTGTATTGAAATTTATCACGAGGACAATAAAAATTGTTTAACACCCACCACTTCTACTTCTTGCGTACTATTTGTCACGTATCGGAATTTTTAGTTTTCATTTCATTGCACTTTGGCACAGTGGGACAGATCGAAAGATTCTTTATTTATTCATTTATTTTTAACCAGTAATAAATTTTCTGCTTTTCTAATTATTATAAATTTTTGTATAGAACAAATGCGCTTTTGGAATGATGGTATTATAATATTTTTGATAATTTCTTGAACAACATAAGTTGGTTGTTAAGGTCATATTCTAAAATTCATCTCTGTGCCGAATTTAATGATTTGATTAGACTTTACTTTGGTCAGTTAATTCATTACAAAAGATGTGCGAATGATCACGAACTTTTTTCATTAATGTGTGATCTTAAGTTTTGTTGTAAAAAGGACATAATCAAGATTTTATAAGAATCGCATAAGAAAGTATATATTATTACATGTCGACTGACGGATACCAGAGAGGATCTTCTAAAACACTAGAGCAGCTTTTCATATAAGATTAGGGTTGAGTATTAACCATCCCGCTGTGCATTAAAATTTCACTCCACTTTACCTGTGCTCATAATTATGGAGCAATTTTTTATATATATTTTTACTTTAAAGCTTTTTTCTTTGAATATATTTTTTCGCATCAAAATTCTTACAAAAATTTGTTTTCAATTGCCTTTTATTTATTTATTTTTTTCAATTGTGCATCTGTTGTTTAATTTTTTAAAAGGTTTTATTTATTTATTTGTTTTATATTTCTAATTTTCAAATGTTGCATGCTTTTGTTTTGTGTAATTTACTGCTACAATTTCATTAAAAAGAAAAAAATCATGTTGTTTTTTTGCGAACCGAACATTTTAAAATTTCAATTGTTCTGTCAAGGCATTTCAAATCATTGTTCTCTTGTGTTCCTTACCAACTATTTATAATTCATTTGATATTGACACAGTTTTGTTTTTGAATTTCAATTTATAGGATTTTGATATTGTATATTTATGTGAAACGTATTTTGTTTAAAGTAGTTTTTTTTTAGCTTTGAAAAGAAACTTTCATTTTGCACATAAAAGCATTACAACTGAAAGTATAATAACATCTGGTGCCGCTGCGGCTGGCAGGTAGCAATGCTAGGCCATCGCATCGCAGAGTCTGTAGTTTTTGTTGGCAGACAAACAGATGCCCTCGCGAGTTGTGTTGTCCGCCAGAAGAAAATTTTTCATGGGATGTGTAAGAAGCCCATTTATATATCATTCGCAAGAAGGAATGCGAAAATCACTGTCACTCATAAAAGTTGTTAAACTTTAGTTACGGTTATTTGTCTGGCAAAAGTTCATTAAACTTTTTTGTCTTTTACACTCTTTTAGCGTTATTTTTCAATATCAAAATTGATTTTAACTTCAACGCGGTATCTGATGAAAGTCAATATTGATGTTGTATCTGAACATGAATCTGAAAAATGATAAAACAAAAATCCAACCATTTAATGTCATTAATACTCGATGAGGTATAGAATGAAATGATTTAGTATATATTCCCGACTGTTTTATTTATTTAAATGGACTTCATTACACTCTGATTTGGTTTTGTTTTATTTCAGTTAATATTTTGTTTATTTTAACACCTCTTTTTCCTTGAACTCTTTCCAATAAACTTTTGAAAACTTTTGTCGACGGCTTTAAAAAAGGAAATAGGCATCGTCAATACTTCACACATACAAAATTTATTTTATTTTTTTTTTGTTGCACTGCAGTTTTGTAAGTAAAATCACGCATTTATTGAAGGCAAAATACTCAAAAATTATTATTCGTTTTATTATTGCAAAATATTATTTTATATATTTTTCCGCAATAATTTTATTTTATTTAATGAAAGTTTAATGATTCGTATTTGTTTGCGTTATTTATTAGATTGAATAAAATATGTGGTGGAGAGAAGTGTGAAGTGGTTTTTATTAGATCTCTACACTAGGTACGAGTATCTTGATGGCGTGTTTTGTGCCAAATATGTAATTTTGCAACAATGTTGTGACGAATATACAGCAGAAATCACTTTAAAAAATATCGTTTCTTTGCGTTTTTTTTAATAAGCGAGGAAGTTGTCTACGTAACTTAAATTAAATTACACTAAACTTTGCCAGTTTCATTGAATCAATCAACTCGTTAATCGGATATTAGTTGCTTTAAAAGAACCCTACTAATTAATAGTTGCTACAGCCCGTTGCCGTTTCAATTTAATTTTATTCCTAGAAATATATCACTTTAGCGACTTGAGATCAGCGGGAATATTTTCCAAAAAATGTCTTGGAATAATTAAAGACCTTTATTTTAAACTTCCACTCAACTAATAACAATTATTGATTTTAAAACGAAGCATTTAAATGCTGAAAAGAGTTCGGAACTATACTGATATGAATCACATTGCAGGAGCATAATTTTTGTTAATTTTTCTAAGTCGGCAACACCGTTTATTTTTGAATGCGTAAAGTGGTCACGATCGTAATGCTTGACAAGCTTAATTATAGTATTTTATTTTAAAATTTATTATTTCGTGGCAACGGAAACGCATAATAGCAAATCAAATCAATTTAGATATTTGATATGTTAAATATCAAGCACGTGTAAACGAGCTTGACAGCAAGCGTTGTGGCAAAATTATTAAGCCCTTCAAAGCCGAGGCACATACATATAAAGAGTCTTTTTTTTTGAGTAGCCTTTTTTAACTCACAACTAATTTGAAATACAGATTTTCTTACGGGCTCTGCTACTTGGCCGCACTTCTTTGTCAAGACCCGATAAAGAAAAATATTGAAAAATGTTTTTTGGTGCTCGGAAATTTAAGATGATTTTATATCATCTGAATAGTAATAAAAAAAAACTTGATCATTCCCAAAATTTAAATATGCATTCAAGTAAGAAAACAAAAAATATTTTGAAACCATCCAAGATTCCATATCGAAACGATTACACCGAACCAATGACGATATCAAGTTTTGGGCGATATATATAGTATATAGTACGATATATAATAGCATGTGGTATTACCATCTTAAAAGCCGTTTTATTTTTCGGCCTTTTACGTTTCCGAAAATCAATCACGTTACCACGTTGTTTGCGAAGTTACTTTTGCTCGTATATTTTCTTATAAATTTATTATATTTTTGCCAAATTGTGCCATGAAAAGTGACGGTAAGAAGGAGGAGCTCTTTTGAACATTAAAACTGTTGCAATTTTTTTCTTTTTGCTAACTTTTATATACGTTTTTTAACTTTTTTTCGGTGGAACCATTAAAGCTTATGAATGAACATGATTATGAAAGAGGGTGGTGGTGTTATACTCGCAGAAATACTTTTAAATTGCAAAGTTTATTTCATCTGATTGTTCACCAAAGCGTTAAAGTGTAAATTTAAATCGATTAATTGAACTTTCTTTTTCTACACCACAAACTGTTTAGAAGAAAACAGAAGAAAAAATAAGCAAAGAAACTTAAATCATAAACACAACAATTAAACAAACGTAATAAATTTTTTATACAAAACAGGGGAGATAAAACGGTTGGCGAGATAAAGGAAAAGCGATTTTGTATAAACAAATATTTTTAAAACAAGGATATACATAATATTGAGCAGTCTAATATAGACTTTAAAAGTATTTAAATAAATCAAACTTTGTTCACATCGGCCCTTCTCCGGTTTAAAGACAAAAAGATCGTCATTTCTGGCAGTCAAAAGATCGTCATTTCTTTGGACAGTTTTAAATATTTTTGGAAGAATATATTTTAAAGTGTGGAAACTTTCTGTTCGTCTTAAATTACTGACACCGCAAACGACAGTACGATACTTGTAGACAATTTAATAAGACTTATTTATATACGAAAATATGAGAATTCTATGAAATTATCACAAATTTCGATACAGAATACTTCTAATGCAAAGAATAATATAATTATTTCACCTCTTTTTATATATTTATATTCTTGTTGCTGTTTACATTTAAATAAAATCTTTCTTTACATATTTTATTATATCAAAATGGTCTGTCATTTGTAGTCCACTTCTATTCTTTTACCTTTTTAATAATTTAAATTTTGATTGACAGTCTGACAGAAAGTGTCTTGGGCGTTTTTATTTATTAACTATTGTTACGATTTATTTAAATACGGTTGTTTTGAGTTACATCAATCTAATTTGTCTGATACGCAATATTTTTTATATATTTATTACATTTAATAACTAACAGCCAATTAATATGGAAATAGAGTCAGCTGGGTATAAATACGTCAATGTATGGTAGTCAAATTGCCTAAAAAGCTTGTACTAGAATTAAAGACCAATTTTGTTAGAATTATTTCCACGCAAATCAAGGCCTTAGTGTCAATCGCACATATTGATCCTTGTTAGCATTAGAATAATAGATAATCCCCGTTTGCAGTTTTCATTTATAATTTTCATAAATAATAATTAAAAAAACATATAAACGAATCACTTAAAATTGTGTGTACTTGAGTTTTTTTTCTGCAATTTGTAGCAGATCCAAGATTAATGTTTCGTAATATCATTAATCTAAGACAAAAGATCAAAAAGATCAAAGTTGAAAAGTTTTAAACCATAATAAGTGCGGCATAATTATTTTTCAAGTTATTGCAACAAAACAAGCTTGAGTTATATTGTTTATTAAAGAAAGCATCGCTGGTAATTATTTTTCTAAGACCACTGATCGTTTACTCTCTTTCGAGAGTTTTGCGTCTCACTCGCTATAGTTAACTTTTACGGCTCAGATAACTAAATATTTTATTAAGGATCTTCTCAGGAAATTACGTTTGTTTGCTACATTGCCACTTCTTATGGGGAGGCAAGTCGTGTACAGTCACAGTAACGGATGAAATTCGGCTTAACAACATCGCTGTAACGGCATCTGCGCACCGATATTTTGTAAATTTATTTGCAAAGTATTTTGAATACAAACAACAAAGAATATATTCTGTACGACCTTTCAAAACTTAAATCAAATTTCATCAAATTTTTAGGAATAATTAAATGTAAAATGATAGCTGTCAGACATAAATACAATAGGGGTATTCACACCGAGTCTGTTAATCCGGTAATTTGTTAGTTGGTAATTTGTTGAAACACTTCACTGTGAACACACTTTTTGTTCTATCTCAGTAGTGCGGTAACTTTTGCTACAAAACAGATGATTTAAATTTATTAAAAAGCAAAAATGCCTCGAGAAAGTGCAAAAACAAAAATAGTAAAAAATTTAATTGAAAATTCTTTCTGTTGTTTTTTGTTACCGAGTAACAAGAAAATTACCAAGCTTGCCAGACTGGTACTTTGTTACTCGGCAGTTCGATAATTTGTTAATTTTACAAAAACAAAATACACGTAAAAAACTATCGAATAACGACTAACGAATTAACAAGGCCGGTGTGAATCACCCTAATATTTTATCGAGTGACAAGAAAAACGATATAAAAATGTTAAGGAAAATGTAATTGTAATTGCAATCACGACACAAACAAGGTTTTCAATTCCAGAGTCAAATGTAATTTATAAAGAATTTGATATGTTTTCCAATTCCGTTTCATGGCAGATTTTGTTCGTTGTTATTTTTTTTTTTTAATTTCAAATAATTACTGGTAGTTAATTTTTCATATTAAATGACTTGTCATTAAAATTGCCAACGAAAATATTTTTTTACAAAAGTTGAAAATCATAAACTATTAAAATTTAAGAAACAAACAAAAATTCGAGGTTTAAAAAGATCAACTAAAATTTAAAGTATTAATTAACTTTGAAGCTGGCGATTTGAAGCGAAAGAAAAAAATATTCTAAATACATAATTTATAAAAATAAAAGCGAGCAAATTTTTAAGTAATTCAATTTATTTGTGAGCAACAATGAAATTTTATAGAGACAAATTGTCTGTTTGTCTGTCTGTTGTTTAGTTTGTCTGCACGTTGGCCTCTTAAACGAAGTGAATATACTTTTAAACGTCCTTGTCTTTACACCCAAAATATTTAAAAGTTTAATATATTTTATTTTATTTTTTTACTCCCAAGCCAAACAACGGACAGCAGCTTGTCAGCTACCGCCTTTAAAAAAATTTCATGTTCGTTACCATGTTTATTTTTTTTTGTGTTACCGGTTAATTTTTTTTTTGTTAGTTACCCAAACATAACCTGACAGTAGAACATGCAGAACATTACAAGTGTGGCCAAATGAAAAATCTAAAAAATACTCTGATCATTCGTTAAACACTTCATTTCATTTCCAACTCCAGATACGATACAAGCGAAACATATTTTTTTTTGTTATAGAATAAAACTGGTTACGATTTGAAATCTTCAAACAAAACCAAAATTGTACTCGTTGTAGTATAATTGTATGTAGATAGAAATCATATAGTTGTATCTGCGAGCACGGCCAGCAATTGAATTGAATTTTTCACACTTGGAGTTAATTGTAAAAATAAGAAGAAAACGAAAAAATAGTTTTCAACTTTATGTCTGGCTACCAAAAACTTCCAGCCAACATGTGTTTAAATTTTGTAGTTGTCATGTAACCAACTCAACTCACGCGACAAAATTTGCATAATACAAGCAGAAGAAAAAAAGATTTACATGTTTTTTTTTTTGTATGAAGTAAAAATCAAAAAGGCCAAAATAATAAAATGAAATCAAGAAATAAAATGGGTGCTTATGACGTCTTTTAGGCGAAGACAACAAAAAAAAAAAAAAAAAGAACGCCCAAAATCATGATTTCCGCTTTAAAAGCCATGATCATAAAAGGTGTTGCACAATTGCGACAATAATAATATATAATTTTTGATAAAGATTTCAGCAACGTGGTGCTTAAAGAATGAAAACATATTTTTATGATTAGGGTTTTATAAATGTTTTCTGGATTTTAAATACTGATTTATTGGCGGCAACGAAACCGTTCAAAAGTGTTTGTACAATTTGGAGAGACTGACTAGAAGCAGTATTAAAATCGGTTGTTAGTTTTCAACAGTCAACATTTGTCTCAGTTTTTTCAGCTGTCAGACTTTAGTCCCTAAGGTGACGGCCACATACTGTAAATTGATTGTATTGTCTAGAGACCTGGAAGAAAAGCATATAAATATCGAAAAAATATATATTTGAAAAAAAAAACAAAAAAAATCGAAATATTTATAAATAAAACAAACAAAAAATTGTCTTGTAAAATATTTTAATTGATTTAAGGGATAATTCTGGATAGCGAGTTCACTTCTGTTTCGTTAAGAAAGTTGTTGTTAGTTATGGCAACTCTCATCACTTGCGATAAACTGCTAATTTCTCGACAATATTTTTTGGTAGTTCGCTATCAAACTTCCAACGAACTCAATTCTGATAAACTTAAATGTAATTTTTTCAAATGCGCACATTTACCGAATTAAAAGGGAAATAAAATGGATTTTTTTTTATTAAGCCTACACATCAAATCTTAAAACTCAAACCGCATTACAACAAATCATGTTAAAACAACTTTTTCCATTACGCTCTTACGAAAAAGGCAAGAGAAATAAACGTTAAAATTTATGCAATTGAAACTATTAAATTAAATAAACTAAAAATATAGAAAAAAAGTAAATTAAAAAATAAAAATTACCATGTTTGTCAAACGTGTTTCTTGCAGCGAAGGAAAAAGATCAAACATTTTGTATGTGTTGTTGTAACATAACAACAACTGCATGTAATGTGGCATCTACAACGTGCATCATAAATAATTATTTTTTAAATAAATTCAATGGTGTAATATAGATATTAAAACAAACGAAAAAAAACAACAACAATAACTGCTGCAACAATCACATTACAACAGCATGACAATGATGATGATCAACCGCAAAAAACGTCATCATCAACATCATTTGCCGCTCGAAGTGTTATTATTGCAACAATCCATTGAAAAATTAACATCATTTATTATTATTTTTATTTGATATTTTTTTTATTTCCAAACAGAACTAAACGAACCCCCACCTTGTTTTTGTTTTACTGCTGCAAGCAAACAACCCATCAGTTGTACTCGTACCAATAAATATGATATGATCATCATGTCTGCTTAATGTTTGAATCACAACAGTTGACTCGTTGGTTTCTATACCCTACAACAGACATGCCATCATTTTATTATATTATATAATTGGGTGGCGGTCACGTATCAAGCATAAATCATGCATGATCATGCACGATTGCGAGCTTATGATCTGGTTTTGCCTGTACGCTTTCTCTTGTTATTTTTTTTTTGAATTAAGTAAGAAAATAGTTGGTCCTTTTCGAAAGGTAGTTATCATTGCAATTCTAAATTTAGTTAAGTGTGAAAGTGCTTTCGTTATTGCATGCTTAAGTATGTCCACATGCCTTTATTTAATTGGTCCTTACAGCAGACTTCGAGCATAACAAACCCTCTTATGCACAAACTTCCAAAAATCAAATGAGAATTATTCGTATTCTTCAAAGTGAAAGGCAAAACCAAATCATTAACTGTGGAATGCGTTTAACTACTGCGCCCAGACGGTCTCAGAGGCGGTATCAAAGACACTACATTTACTTGCTCCTTCTGGAAAACAACTAGTTATTTCTGACAGGTTGCAACTACTCCCTTGGCTATAGGAAAAGGCTGGTAGAATAATCAATTTCTTAAGAAAAGGAATACAAAAGTGTTCTCTTTGTGATATTTTCTTGACATGACGTTGGCAAATAGTTACTGAATAAGAGACATTTTTTAGAACTCAAGATTGATAAGTAGTTGCAAGAATACGGTGGGCTTCTACACGATCGCAGCTTTCAACTCATACCTTTTTTTTATTTATGTCTTCATGTGCTCAAGTGGATGAAGTAGAGTGTGCCATGGATTCGACCTTTTCCAAATATGCAAGTAGTTTCTCATAAAATCGTAAATTTTGTGCATTCATTTGTAAAATACTCGTAATTGTATTTTATTACTCAACATTTTCCCATATTTATTTATCTCATTAATTTACTCTGCATTTGAAATGGTCTTGCGAGAGCAGCAGTTCGCTCTTCACATTAAACTTTTTTATATGTTTAACTGCAGTTTAATTGGCAATTTGTGTAGGCCTAATTCAAAAAGCATTGTTGCTGAAGTTAAAAACGAGTGTGAGTTTGTTTGATCACCATTAAAAATACAAAATGTTAGATGACGGAAACACCTCGTTTTATAGCATTTTCCAAATCACTGCTGTTTGCCGCTGCTGTCTGTTTCTCTGTGTCTGTCTGTCGTCTTGGTCGATGTTGCTTAAAATCCGACTTGACATTTTCGTCTTGGCTCTTTTTATTGCCTGCTGTTGTTAACGTCACTGGTAAATGCTGCGTACCAGCACAGAAAGATTTATTGTTTCGGAAGTATTTGGTAATTTAGGAGTTTATTTCTTCTTTAGTTTTTATTTTACATTTCCCTCTTTCATTTTATTTCTTTTTTTTTCTCATTGTAGAAGTGTTTGATTTTTTCCATTCGTTTCTTTTAATCAACAAACTCTTTTTCTGGGTGTGTTGGCTACAATTGTGAAGATAAAGAAAATGATTTTGAATTTCAGTTACGTTGGAAAAGTTTTCAGGCTACAACTGAATCGATCATTTTGCACTTTTTTTATTTTGGTCTGTGAATTTTAGCAATTGTTTTTACACAATTTTTCACTCCCAGGCAGAAAGAAGTTACACCCAAACATGATTATAATTTTGCATTCAAGTGTCATAAACACGTGTTGGCAATCACTTTGCTCTGGGTTGCTAGGCCATAACTTGTTACTAAAATTAGGCAGTCAACGAGAAAATATTGCAGGCAGGGTAAGGCGAATTAATATCGATCATAATGCATTTGGCGGCTTATAATGGGTGTTATTTTTATCATTTGGGTTTTGGGAATTAAAAAAAAATATTAAATAAAAATTTGAAAAGTAAATGTGTCACTCTGCTAACAGCTAATGCTCGCATTCATAAGACGGCTTAGCCCAACAGTTACGTCTTAGAACTTTGTAAATATCACACTCCCTTCGATCAATTATTCAGGCTTAGGTCAACATGTTGACTACAATTAGCGGAAAAGTTTTATGATAGAAATAAATGGCCGCAAATGCGTAACTGTTAAGCTGACAACTACTTAACAGCTGCGCAACTGTTACATCTCATTAATGCGCTTAACTTAAGTAAATAATAATATAAACAAATTTATTTCAGTGAGATTGCAAAAGGTACACTTTTCCTTTAAATTAATATAAATTCACAAAAGACATGGTGAATTTTCAGCTTGATTACGGTTTGCCGTTTTTCGCCTCCAAATTCGACGGTTTATAATATATTAAATACAAGAAGCTAAATTTTTCATTTAATCTAATAAAAATTTACGAATTTGAAGAAATGTAATCAGGCTGATTTTTCCAAGGGAAAGTTATCATTAATTAAATATTCTTCTTATGTAGCAGAGTAGAATAGCGTTGTTTTCGAAAGCCACCACACCTTCATCATCAGTATAATACATGATGATGTACTTAAACATACATTGTTTATCACCACCATTCAGTTGACTTAGCTGAATGCGATAAAAGTTTTATTTATAAAATCTTTATGATAAAATAGTATATGAGAAGTGCTTCACAACAATGACTCATTGACTCCCTGTTTTGGCCGTTTGATTATTTTCTTCATGTCCTATTTTTCTAAACTATTTCTTATAATTTTTACTTAAGTCCAACTTTTTCTTTTACTTTTTGCTTACCAAAAGTATCAAAATCACACTAATTGTTAAAGAAAATTATTATGAAATTAAAAAAAAAAAACTGTGTTAACTACACGTACTTTTCACAGCACAGGTCATAACATAAATATTCGGAATGCCGGAACCAAGGCGACTAAGTAAAAAGAAGAATACTTAAAGTAAATTTATTTATCTATATATTTTGTGCAAACATTTTTTTAACTTCTTAATAAATGACTAAATAATTCATGCTTTTATAAAATTTATTTAAAAACAGGTAGCAGTTTTTAAAATTACATCCTACTTTTGTCCGTTGGTCATTCAGTAGTCAGTCATTTATATGCTAGAAATGAATAATTTCGTGATTCTATTGTTAACAAAGATTGATTGTCTAGTTGGATTAAAATATAATAATAAATTCAATAAATAACAGTTTTTGCTAGTGATTATTATATTATTATACTACTCGTACTATTAATATTTACCACTACCATTGCAATTGCAATCAGTATTATTACTAAATATTTATTAGTTTTTACACGCTTTTCTGCCAAATTTGGCATGATTTATAAAAACCCGTTTTTCTTTTAAGCCCATAAATTGGAAGAAGAAAAAATTAATGCTACAATAGTTGCAAACGTAGTGAAGTGAATTGTGTGTGAGTGTAGAGTATTGACGACAATATCTGAAATATTTTTCATCATATGTTTTTTTTATTATTGTTGTTAAATTAACTTAACAACAAGTGTCGACTTGACCAGTTGTATTGTAAATATTTTTTATATATTTTTATTAGGAATAACAGATTATGTTGCAATTATTGTTACTCGCTTCAAAGCAATTCTTGCATTTAGATTGCAGTTGTTGCTGGAAATTGACTCTACCGATTTAGTTTTATTGCAGCCTCCATTTATTTTGTTTTGTTACGGTTTCGTTGTTCCTCAGTGTGTTTTTTTTTTTTTAAATATATTTTATAAACTGATTGAATAGAACTGTCAAGTTGATCATTGACTGACGTGTAGAAAAAAAAACCCTCGTTATTGGAAATATTACTTTGGACAGAGATAATAAATCACTTTTGCACAAGGAAAATATAAAAATTGAACAGATAAAGAAAAAGAATACGTTATTGGTTTGTTTTCTGGCTATTTGCTATTGAGTTCAGTTTCTGTTCTTTATTTTTTAGCTTTTTCTTTAACGATACGAAACAATAAAATTGGCGGATAAAGGAAATAAAAAAAAACTCTTTTATTGTTTAAAGCATCATAACATTTTAATAATAATAACTTTTGGGTTGGGGAGAATTGTTTTACTTTTTATTTTAGGGAACGTTGAACATTCCAATTAAATTCAAGCGTCAAAGTGTCTGGTAGAATTTTTAAATCTGGAAATGTTTATGTCTTTTTTTCTTCTTCTTAAGGAGGACAGTAAGTAACAAAAGAAGACATTTCGCTATATTTTCAAGTATTGTTTTTGTTTAAATGTTTGTTCCTTCTAGTAAAAGGTTGCTTAATCTATATTATATAATATTCGAAAGATATTTTTCTTCTTAAGGAGGCCAGTGAGTAACAAAAGAAGATATTTCGTTTTATATTAAATATTGTTTTTCATTAAATGTTCCTTCTAGTAAAATGTTGCTTAATTAAATATTCCGAGATATATATTTATTGTGATTTAAGCTAAAGAGTTGGAATCGGTGCTTCAAGATATATCCTGAAGTTACTTGCCATAACAAAGTAGAGGAGTAGAGACCATTCCTCTGAATGTTGGACCTAGTAAAAATTAAAGCAGTTCGTTGGTGCTCTTAAAGTGGGATTAAAAACTTTAAAATTGGGAATAAGAAAACAAAAAAATATTTTTATGTATTTCTTATATTTCTTTTATATAGAAAAAAAATTAATTTTTAAGATTAGTTCCATTATATATTCTGGACACTACATGGGCAAAGAAGAATATATTTCTTTTATTTTAAATGCATTTTGTCGGTTTGTCGATAGAACGATATCAAGTGACATCAAGGGCCAGTATTAAAAATGAAATATCTATAGATTTTAATACATGTAGAAGAGAAAAGGCAAAACAAATATATGTTTGGATTTTAGATTTTATTTATAACTGGCAACTTTATTACTTTTATTCACTAACGTATTTATTTTAGTTTCTTTAGTACTCTTAGTTTTTGGCAGTATAGTAAATTATTAATATTAAAAGACTCACTGAAATAAAAAAATGGCTGCAGAATAGTTGTAAAGGAAAAAAAAATGCTCTCATAAAAACTGCAATCAGCTGTTTAAAAAAAAATCTAATTGAAGCACCAACCTTGAAAGTAAATTTTTTTCAAATATTAAAAGTGTATTCATAAAATAGAGTGGGTGTATAGAAACTCAATCCTATAAACTTGAAATAATTTAAAAATATATTATAAGAAAAAATTTGGCAGAGTTGGTGATTTAATTATGTACGGTACTGTAAAATTTAATGATTGAATGCTGAAGTTTTTTTTTTATTGTTTCGTCTTTGTTTTGCCAAACATTTTTAATATTTTGGGCACATATCATTGAATAAGATTTAACAAATATCGATCACTTGCTCACGCGCATACAAATTATAAAATGAGTGCTTAAATGCCAAAAATATTTGACTTTCTTTTGAACAACATAACAAATGCTTTTTTAAAAACTGTAGATATTATTTATGGGATGTGTACGCTGTCTTTGAAATACATTTTAAAATCACAGAAATATTTGCAGTTGGAGTTGAATAGAAAAACTATTTGAAACTATTTTTTTAAATGAGGTAAAGACGACTTAAGTAGGGAAAATACAGTTTCGAAGTCGTTGTTATCGTTTATAAAAATGATTCAATATTTTTTTTTCATTATTCATGGAGTTATTTCAAAGGTGTTTCAATTTCTACTATTTAATGTGTGCAGAATGACTTTGATTATTTTAATTAAATTATTTTTTTTCTTTATTGCTTCATAACTAATTTATCTCGGCTTTTCTTGCGTCGTATGCATAATATAGTTAATTACAATCTGAATAATGATGTGGTGTCGCCATTTAAACAAATTGTGTCAATGTTAAATAAAATGGAAAAAAATGCAGCAAAAAAATTTAACAATTAAGAAAAAAACATTGAATAAACCTTATAAAAACTACTTCATTTGTAGACTTATTATTTGTACTTCTTTCTGTTGCAGTTTGAACAAGCAACGAGTATTTAAATTTTTTTATACGAGTACTTGCACATTTATATTATTCATACATAATTTATTAATAAATTATTTATGATTTGAAATTTAATAATATATGTATATATATTTTTTTGTTAAATTTTATTATCTATAATTATTTGTTAAGGCAATTAATTAAGATAAATACAAAAATAAACAAACTATATTTGAAGAAAAAAAAAAACATGATTGGCTGTCTGCATTTGCGTCTGTCCAATTAATGACATCGTTTGCCTTCTTTTTTTCTCTCTTTCCCATGGAAAATAATCGTGTAGGTTTTTAGCCGATAGTTATGTGACTTTGATTTGTCAACGTTTTTTGTATTCAATTATAGTTGAATACAAAAAGGTGTTTCTAGATACTTTTGTTTTGCATAGAAGTTTTATGTTTATTAAACTTTTTTATTTTTTTATCTGTGCGAGTATTTCTATCTGTTCAATAGGGGTTTAGAAAAGTACAATTATTCTCGAAATTTCAATATGTTTATTCGTAGTCTGACAGCATGTTATTTAAAGAAAAATGTTTCCAGCAACATTTCTTTTCAATTGCAGAAGAAGATAATCTTCTTTTTTTCGCACGAAGCCAACTAGTTTTCTAAAAATGAAAAAAATGTTGCATACATCCATGAAATAAAAGATACGAATTACAAAAAAGTAAAAACGTGGGATGGGTTACTTTAGATACAGGTCGATATATTTCTCATGAACAAAAATCAATGCGGCAAATAATTTTTCAAAAAGTTCTTTAGAAAATATATCACTTGTGTTGTATTAAACAACTCGCAACATGTTGCTGCATATCATTGTCATGCGACTTTCTCAACACAATCAAATAAATAAACATGTAAACTCAAGTCCGACCAAAATGCAAATATACGAATCTCAAGTGCATATTAAATAAAAAACAGATTATAAAAGCTTATAAATGTTCACAGTCAATTTAAAAGAAGCCGCTTTAAAAAAAACCTTAAAAGTTCATTTCTGTCTGAATTAATTACCGCTAAAGACTCTGTCGTCATAATATTGAATTAAGTGGGTTTGTATTTAAATAAAAACAAGACATGCAATAAATAGTTAATGCGATTTGTACGAATTAAAAATAAAAACAAATGAAAATACAAACAAATAATAATAAAATCAACCTAATAAATTATTGTATATGAGAGAAAAATATTCCAATACCCACAATATGTTTGTTTGAGACCGAAAATCGGGCATGTGTTTCAGTTGCAAATGCATCTTTTCTAAATGTTTTTGAGCATAAAATTTAAAAGTGTTCATTCATTTTTCTCATCTAGAATAGAATAATATAATAAATAAATAAATAAATGACTGGTGTGGGTATTTCAAATATAATTAGAAATATTTCGTACGGAATAAAACAAAAAGCAACAGCCAAAAAATGTGTCAAACAATTAATATCTCAAGAACGAAAACTTGAATGGGAATGTTTGTTCCCGCTCTGAATACGTAGTGAATTTAACAAAAAGAAAATTGTAGTCCTCCTGATGTTTTAAGAGTTTAAGGTGGTATACAAACGGGTCGAGCTCTGTTGAAGGGTTAGGCGCATTACTCTATCAACCAAATGTGCAATTGTCTGTGGTTATGGCCAAATGGACCACGCACCCTTATATCTAATGTTTTTGATAGTCAGGCCCGTTCTGAAAGCTTCCATGGAAGTTTCATTCTAAACTTGTTGTGCTTCTAATCACTGAAAGAAATGAGATTTTTGCATACCTGATCAACGAACACCAGGAAATAAAGTAGCTCATGATTTATACAGAATTCTCGCCTCTACACCATTTATTAGCCCAGAGCCTTTTATGGATTAGGCTGGAAAGCGATCATCTCCGGTATGAATCCTTTTCTTTTAAGGGTGTCCTAGAATTTACTGGTTTCTTACTGATCATATTAGACTGAATCCTTTGTGGAATTGTAAACTGGTGAACTCTCCTCTATGCCGTTTGTGCTGAAAGAAAATGAAACTACGGCATACTTAAATGTATTGTTTTGTAAGGCCGTGAGAGAATTATGCTCCACCCTGAGCTTTTTGTATGGCATGACATCGGACCTGCGTCTCCCAAGTCCATATAGGCACTCGTTAGGAGTGGCATACAATACTTCCATTAAGTGATCTGTGGCACAAAAATATCCTGTTGGTGTCGTAGCGCCGGACTCTAGACCAGATCTTTTACCCCTTATTTTTTTTATTTGATAATCTGCTTGTCTATGGAATTTAATATTGGGAAATGAATTCTCTTTACAAATGCAATATCTTTAATTAACTTGTCACACAATTAATATTTTACATTGAATGTTCGTTCATTTGATTAGTTCACTTGCCCCAGCAACATGTTGCTGAACTTAGACAAATTTATTTCTCGTCATTAAATGCCATGAGCAAAAGCTTGTTTTAAATTGACACCCTCTACATAAATTTAACCAAATATAGCAATAAATTTATGACTCCGCGTCATAATATAATAAAAATTTGCACAAAAGACGATTTTCAAATAAAATTCAACAATGACCATAAATGTAAGGAAGACAATATTAAATCAAACGCAGCCAATGATATTCAAATGTAAATATATTTTTTTTATATAAAATACTATAGAAATGAAAAAAAAAAAATATTAAAATAATATTAAAAATGTTTGAACGAAAAGGCTAACGTACTGGCGAGTGCGCGTAAGATCGCTTGAAGATAAAAACGAAGCTGTTTGTTGTTCTGTATGTGCATCTGACATATTTTCTTATTAAACGATTTTATTTATTATTTATTAATCAAATAAACAAATTTGTTTTATGATTTATATATTTTTACACTTTTTTTTGGCGCCGGCGTTAACACTCATCAAGTTCTATTTGCTGGTTAAGAATCAATATTTTCATTTAATGTTTTATCTTTTGTAAAATGTGTGTTTGTTTATTTGGGTTTGGAAGATTGCCTTGCGTGATACGCCTATTTGGCTTAAATAATTTTATTTTTTTTTCAATATTCTTTATTGCATAGACAAATTAATTAAGTTTATTTATGCGTGGATTAAATTTATATACAATGAAAATCGTTAGCGCACTGTCTTTAGCTTAAGTTTAGCTTTTAAGGTTGTTTGTTGCATGCAATAAATATTCAATGAGATTTGCCACTAAAATTGATTTCCATTTCTAATAAATCATTGAAAATAACAATTGTAAACCTTCGACGGTAATTTGATAAATGACATGCACAACATTCAAACGCCACCTGTTTTAAATGAATTTTGTTTTATTTGAAGCGTTTTAACACCTAAAGTTTTTTGGATATAAAATATGTATCTAAATATGTATGTATATGTGCTTCTATAATCTGTGATATTAAATTACATATAAAAGCTTGGGGCCTAATAGTTTATTTTTAATCTTGAAATACTGTTGACTGCATCTTGTTTAACGATTTCAACATTTGCAAATTAATATCTCTTATGGGTTTTCATTGGAGTTTATAAGAAATTTAAAAGTTTGCGCTAAATATATTGGCAGCATTTTAATATCTGCATAGTTATATCGAGAGTTTTTTCTTCACTTGATGCGAAATTGCAGCCGCTAACGAATCGCCATTATATCTATTAAAACTGAGTGTTTGGTGCCATATATCGCTTGTAGCAAAGATTAATGTCTTCCCGAAATGCCTTGTTTTCTGAAACTCTCCGTATTATCAGTTGAATGTCTTCGGGTTACTTTTTATGAATATAGTTTGGTCAAAATATCGGAAATATTACAAAAATTAGAATCTTAAAAACCTCAATATATTTTTAAGAGTCGAAAGATTTAGTAAAATCGGAAACCAACGGAATATATAATTGGGAATCGTTTTAATTGAAAATAGTTGTTAAAATTTATCTAGAAAACAAACAATTAACAAAACGCGAATGTCACTAATAAAAAGAGCAAAAAGAACACCGAAATTAATTTCGAAATTTACAAGAACTTGAAGAGAATATAACAGATTGTAGCAGAAACCGTGTTTTAATTATTTTTAATACATAAACTATATAACTGAAGTTTCCAGCATTCGTCAAAGCCCATGAGAAAAAAAAAACAATTCACATTGAGGCCATATATTCATATACTTTAAAAATAGTATATGAAAGTTATGTTTTAAAGCACACTTTAAGTGCACAGCATCTATTTATTTTTTTATGAATAGATCAGCAAATATTGATTTTTATATTATTCCATTTACATACATATATGTATATCTCAAGCCTTTAATTGCATTATAAAATTCTCAACAAATAAATTAAAAGTCTAGCTACTGACCTATTGAAAAACAGAAAACGTCAACGAAACACATTCGGGCACAGAGAAAGATAATGTAATTGCAGAATTCATTTAATAAATGAATATGGATAGATTGTTTATATATTGTTTTTGAAAAAATAATTATAGCAATTGCATTTTTGTTTTTATTTTTTGCAAAAATCTCAACGGCCAGTGGCTAGAGAGGGCGAAGCAGAGAAGATAATCAGTTGAATGGATAGATTGGTCGGTCAGTCGATGGCATAAGCTGTCGAAAGAACATAATTTGGTTCTTAGTTGTGCTCAAGCACTTTGAAACAATTGTAATAATTGGGAAAATATTATTTGGATGCATATAAATACGTATTAAATAAACAAAGAATCTCAAATCCGTGTGATTAAAAAGTTACAGTGTTGACGACATCAAAATGTGTTTGAAATATTCTTTGTTAATGGGAAGAAATTTCAATAATTTGGCGCTAAAAATGCGAGTTTTTAAGTGTGTTTAAGATAGCAAAAAGAAAGAATTACATAATTTAATTATTTCGTAAATTGTGTTGGTTACTATTTAAATAAAATTATCGTTTTGTTTTGTTGATAT
Source organism: Linnaemya vulpina (assembly GCA_963675445.1). Lineage (NCBI taxonomy): Eukaryota > Metazoa > Arthropoda > Insecta > Diptera > Tachinidae > Linnaemya > Linnaemya vulpina. The sequence goes on along the minus strand of OY776277.1, from coordinate 15,272,160 downwards.
TATTATCATCTCTTTGATTCAATCCAAGAGACCTTTTATAAAATGTAATCAAAAACTTCAAAATAGTATTACAATTCAAAAATAAACAAAAGAAAAAATAATATATAAATCAAACAAACAATTTGTTATTTAGCTGTTGAATAAATTGTATAGAAGCAAAGAAAATATTAAATATATAACAAACTAAGCAAATTTTTGCAAAAATTCTTAACCAGAGAGGGAGAGAGAAAAGAAAAAGGGCAACCAAAAGATTTCTCTGGGTCCAGCTGTATTACGAATTAGGTCTTTGTATATTGTGCCATATTTATATAAATAAAATTATTGTTTTCATTGTTCTATGCTTGCATTAACCTTTAAAATTCCCCCTCTTTTCAGCTTTGATAGTTCATCACGACGCCGTAAAGAGCGTTCCAAACGTTCACACCGTAAGTCTCCCACATCGGGCCGTCGTGTCCATAAATATCGTTACAGAGATGACGCCTCACATTCAAGTTCACGCCGCCGGCATCGTGACCGTGCCAAGGATGAACGTGATAGTGGACGTAATAACCGGAGATCACATTCTAAGGTAAAACCTTTTCATTTTATATGCAGGTTGTTCTTGTGTTAGGTTTTCAATTTTCTCTGAATTGAGTTTTTAAATTATTCTTTTGTTTCGTTTTTCTGCAAAAGAAGAAGAAAAAAGAGATTAACGTAACTTTTGGTAGTTTTTTTTTTTAAATTGACTATTTATTAATAATTTAATAATATATTTTTTTTTTACAAGAAATGCATAATTTATATAAATTTATTAACATAAAACATAGAGCTGTTTTAATCACCCTGTGGAACTAATTGTTGAAATTTATTTCAAAAAGATTGATCTGATTGTTACCATCAAATGCTTAAATAACTTGAACGTTTATCGGCATTTAAAAGATCAGCCTGAATAAATCATTAAAAGTCAAAAGCTTTCTAAATAAACTTTAAATATATAATTAAAACGTCGTTGCTTGTGATATCATCTGCTACATATATAAATAGTTGCTATTAATATAGCAATTCTTCATCAATACTGTTGAAAAGAAATATTTGTATTCATAAAACTTGTACTCTTATTTCAAAACATGTTGAGCTCTATAATTAACTTTTAAAGGGCAAAAAAAAATTTTTTTATGCTATGAAATTGAATTTAGTTTTTTTATGTATAAAAACCGTGCCAAATACTCAAAAAAATTATATTATCAAAATTATAGATAATTGTATCTGCACCAATAACATGAATCAGATGCAACCAGCATTCAAAATAAATGCTTAGACCTCTTTTCTCAATAGGTTTTCCGCTCGTCTGCTCAATAAATCTTTTAAATGCATATCAAATTGAATTTAAATTTAGCATATAATTGAACTATTTTCAACCTTAACACCTTCAAAATAGCTTCATTGAACTTGACTAAATTTAATGAATACAAATTTCCTCTACCACCTCCCAATCATTCCTAGACATTTTCGATAAATAAAAAATTACTCATCTCAGCTGCAAGATAAACAACAAAAAGTATGCATGTGATTTAAAAAATATGCTGCAAAAAAGTCGAATGCAAAACAAACGAAAAATCATTCCTTGTTGTCTGCCGCCGTTATTTCCCCTAAGAAAAAAGCTACAGCGTTTATCGAATTTTAGTTGATCGAAAGCAAACAGTGACAACGCGTTCGCATGTTCGTTGCCGAAAACGTTTAGTTAAACTTGTGGAATGTTATTCTTTAAACGTTATTTGGAAAAATCACAATTAACTTTGGATAATTTTGAAAATGCCAAAGTGCCGTGTTATATTAAAATGCGGGAGGTGCCCGCTCCCAAGAAGCTGATTAAAGATGATGATTTAGTGTATCAGACTTCGGTGCCATACAAACAGTACATTGAAGATAATTGGCTAACAGAAGAATATTTTCATGATCATGAGTGTGATTATTTAGTGAGTTGTTGTTGATATTCAAAGCATTCGTAAAGTATTTCAAAAAGTTTGATATGAGATTTCAAAATAAAAAGCATGCAAATATATTTTGGTTGTTGTCTTGGCTACATGTTTTATATTCTTTATCTGCAGTTCAGTGTTGCCAGAATATCTTCGAATTCGTATTCAAAATCTAGAGAATGAAGTACATGGAATATCATCATGTAAATAGGGAAATTAGGAATTTCGTTATAACGATTAATTGGAATTTTAAATTTTTTTATTTGTTTTCTGTTTGTTTTGAGGTAGCAGAATAGCAAGTTTCTACCGAGATTATGATAAAAATATTTTACGGATTTTGATTAAACTATATGGTATTTATGTTGTTTTAATTTTTTTTTGGCCAAGTGTGAAGTTTCAATATATGAAGAATTTTTTCTTTTCTTATTTTATTTATTTTAAGCTAATCCAGCCTAACGTATTCAATGTTAATAAAACAATTTATTACATATTTTCCCCAACGTTTCGTCAATTGTTTGGTGACTTCTTCAGGGGTTGATATGATTTGATATTTAGTTAATTGAAAAATAAATTTAATTATATGAAATGTTGTATTTTATCTACATATTTAAATCGATAGGCAGTTTTAACTTCGAGGTACCTCTAGGGTTAAAAAAGTCGGTAATGAAAGTTCTTACACAAAGCCTGAAGAATTGCTTCAACAAATTTTTGTATAAAAAATCAAAAATTTCCTTCTACTATCACGATGAAATATTTAAAATGCAGAGTCAATGCAATAAGAAAGTAGTTGTTGGTTTCTAGGATCTGATACCAAAATCGCAATAAGCCGATTTTGTCAATGCATACAAAAGATAACAAAAAAAGTAATTACTTCATATGAAAAATTACTTCATATGAAAAAAATAATAAATGTCAATATAAGATTTTCAAAATAATAAATCTTCAAATCCCTCCCCATAAAAATCTTTAACGAATTAAAAATGGGAATCACCAATTTTGGGTACAAATCCTCTACAAATCTGGCTACACTCTACTGCTCGCTGCTCATGATCGTTTGGTAACTTTTAATCGATTTTTCCTCAAATACTAAATGGTATTTTTGTCTCATTTTTCAAATTACATTTATCTACTTTTTTTTACGTGAAAACTTAATTGTGTTGTCCATTTTAGTTGTGATTCGTTCCTTTTAATTTCATGTCGTGAGTGTATGCTTGTAGATTAATCAAACAAAATAGATTTCTTTCATGAATTGGAGGGCATTATTGCTGCCCAGCATAGAGCCATACAATATGCTTCTTCGAATATACCGACTTTGTATGTGCAAAAAATATGTCGTACAAAACCACCAACACCAACTGTATCACGCTCGATTGTCAGGGGGTCCTCTTCTAATTTGCGGACTGTTACAGAAGTTGAAGTTGAGGAAGATGTAAAATTCGTAGTTGGAGGATGGGACAGTTATTCCATGCGCCAGCACAGCAATCTAATCGATTTAGTTTTAGAGTGTGAATGTCAGTATGAGCGTTTTGTGGGCGATTGGCTGCAGGATAAGTATTTTGAGCAAATCGATCAGGAGTACTTAGTGAGTTGCGAAATTGGAAATCTATTTTTAATTAATTATACGGTTTGCAAAATGTGATTTTCGTTTTCTTATTATTTTTTTAATCACTTAACTTAATTGTTTTTTATCCCATATAAATGGAATGCTGATTTTATAATATCCAAAATTAGTTTTAAAAGATTTTTACACATTTACGTAAAATGCATTAAATAAAGAAAACATATATAAAGCGAAATTTCATGGCACTACTACATGCATATACATACATATGTGCAATTTTACACAGTACAACAAAATTTATTTATTTATTTTTCTAATTGTATAAATGAAATTTAATCACAGTTATCTTGTTTGGCGTATTCGTCTTCAAAATTCGACAATTTATAAAACATTAAAGACAAAAACCAAAAGTTTTAATTTATTACAAAATGTCGATTGTAAAGGCGAAAACCGCCAAACACAATAAGGGTGAATGTGTTTTCAATTTAAAGAATCGCTTATTTGATGAATTTCAATATTTCCAATTAATGTTTACGCTGTTTTTACATGATCACTGTGTCATTATGTTTGCGTACTGATTCTGTGCTGTTTTTTTTATTTTGATTAAAAAATATTGCCAGACCTTATAAATATTTTTGTTAACCAAAACTGGCGAACTTGGGAACATGAAAAAGTAGAAAAGATGAAAAGCTGCGAAAATTTTAAAAATGTTTTGCAAACCAAACTACACTGTTGCCAAATTATTGTCCATCGTAGAAAATAATAATATTTTGGTTGATGTGAAAATAATTCGAAAAAATATTTTAGATATAAAATTTCACATATATGTATAGAGAAAGAATTTTATTTGATTAAGACTAAATTTATAATATTGTCTTATATATTATTTGGATAACCAACTGACCTACAACTATTATTAAATAGTTTTTTGTTCGATTTGAAATCTACCCTGCTCTAACATCTGCAATAGGCATTATTTAATGGATAAAGAATTTATAATTTTGGTATATAAAAAAATACGTTATATAAATTCTTTATATCTTGTGCCAAGCCAGGAGAACTAAAAAATAATATAATGAAAATATTGACGGAACCCTTTACAGGGTGAACATGAAATGTTGAGATCTTAACAGATTTTTCTAAAAATACAAATACCGTGCAGGAAAAAAGCTTTGAAAACATTAATTGTTTGTTCTAGTATATTCTTTCTCTTAAAATCTGTAAAATTTCTCTTAACATTAGACTCTTCCTAAACAAAGTGTGGCCCCCTTTTTAAAGTGTTAATTTCGAATAATTCGAATTAGCCCAGTTAAGAAAATTGGAAATGTATTAAATGTTAGTATGCAAGAAAGAAATGGAAATTTCATATACATAAAACGAAATCTACGTTAACTACTCTATATTTATATGAAGCGAATTTTATTACGAGCGTTCGTTACAAAATTTCATGAAAAAATTTCTAAGGTTTTAAATAAATTGATTAAATTAATTGTATTTAATTTATTCGTTAGATATAAAAGTTATAATACATCAACTAAAATGTTAACATGGGTTCGTTCATTGTAACCAGCTAATTGACGTTTTACGTTATTAAAAAATAATTTTTATACCAAAATCGCTTAATTTTTTGCGACTTAAGTAATTTTTATATGGCTTATACACCAACTAACTAACAAACTTTTGTTTTCAAATGACTCAGTGTTGCCATTTTCTATTAAAACGTCTAAGAAATTTAGAAATGTTTTCCAAAAAATAAATCAACATAATGCACAAACTTTCAAAAACTATGTGAGAAGTACTTAAGACCAAGTCTACGGCTTTGAAGTTTTTCCAGAAGTACAACAAACAAACTTTATTTGATATGAATCTATTTTTTGATTAACAAACTAATTAATATTTCCAATAAACAGATTATTTTTGCAACCATAAATTTCTTAAATTGTTGTGAGAACCATGTGTCCTTTCATGTCAAACCGTAACAAATACTTTCAAGTTCAGCTCAACCGGGCGACAGCCTACTGCTTCAAAATATAAAATTTAGCGAGAGCTCAAATATCATGATATACGCTTTTAATTATTCACATTTCATTTAAAGATATTGTAATTATAAAATCCTCAAAATCACTAAATTGTCAATACTGTTCTATTTTGTGAAATCTGCGAATTTTGAAAACAAAATGAATATCCGACTATTTTATTTTCGTTCTTTTTTTATCAGAGAGAGTATTTAATGTGACGTCAGCATGTGTTTTGAAACTGTCATGTGTCAAAAAGAATGAACTTGTAAACGCTTTATGTATCTGCACTGACTGCAACTAGATGCGCGCGCATGTTTGAAACTATTTTGTTTTGAGTTGTGCTGTCTACCATCATCATCTGAGAATTTTTGTTAAAAATCTCTTTCTGTGTTCTATAGTTTTTTTCCTCCAATGTTTTGTTTATAAATGAAATTACGTTCGAAATAATTTATATATTTCTTGCGATTTTTGCCGTTTTTCTTATGTTTCCACTGTACGAAGAGCAAATGAAAAGAAAGTTGTGAGTGTGTACATATACATATACAATTTACACCTTTATAAAAATTTTCATTTTCGAAAATCTTAAATCAGACGAAGATTAAAATCTTCATTAGACGGTTGTGTCTGTCGAACGCGGTGGCCTTTAGACTCAAGTGGTGTGTGAGATATATATATATTTTCAGTTTCATTATATAGTTTGATATATTTTACATTTGCTTCCGATGTGGGAAATTTGGAAAAATTAAAAAAAAGATAAAACTAATTTAATATGGTTTATTTTACAAATAAAACTCAAGCAGTCGCCGTTTATAATGTGTTTAATAAAGATTTATTGAATTGATTTCTGTTAATTATTAAATAACTTGTCTCATATTGAAAAAAGTCCGCTTATTCTATTTAAATGTTTGCTGAAATACAACAATAAAATGTTTTGGAATATCTATATTTAAATTGGACAGCAGATGTTGCGAAATCGTGTGTTCACAACTAAAACAGCATGAGGAGAAAATTTTCGAGACATAAATCTTGTGCAGGTGTAACGAAAAAATTAAAATTAAAAACAGAGGAAACATGTTTGGATCAAAATAGTGCTCATGTTATGGAAAAATTGTAAAAAAAGCAATAATAATATTGTACACTCTTGTCTTCTTTTTTTTTTTTAGATACAAAAATATATTCTTTGGTTACTTAAATAAGTGGTGATATAACCCAGAAAATTTATTTTAAATACAACAACATGAGCACACAAAAAACAACTGAGAATATATTCGTTAGTGGGGTTTTGAAATAAATTGAAAACAAAAAAAGAAACATCGAAATGAAAAAGTAAATTTTCAAACAAATTCGTTTTATTTGTTTTATGCCAAAACCAGAGTAAAACAAAAAATTTAACTTGAAAACTGCTAAAATAAAAAACTCAATAAAAACATAATTTGAAAAATAAATACTACGTTCTACATTGTTAAAAAAATAAAAAATAAATAATAATTAAAAACAAAATAGAGTTGCCAAAATTTTCCTCAACCACAATAACAACAACAACAAAAAACCAATTTTTCTCAATCAACTAAAGCAGAAATGCAAAAAAAGAAGAAAATATAAGCGTGAATAAAATTGAAAATTAAATTTGTCTGTATTTTGGAATATAGAAAAAGAAACACAAACAATAACAAAACTTTGTTGGAGAGCAACAACAACAACACAACTACACATCAGGAAACTCAATTTAAAATGTTGTGTTTAATAATAATGATCATGATAATGTGAACATGTTCATAATGAAGTTGCTCTTCGCATAAAAATCATGATCCAAAGTTATTTTTAAAAAATATACAATTCTATTTTTAAAACTACAAGAGAGGAGAAAAAAATCAAAGCATCGTTAAGATAAATAAACAAATACACATACAAACAGCACGATTTATAAAAAAAAAAAAACAATCAGAATTAGTTACTCGGAAAAAACAATAAAATAAACCTAAAAATTTACTGCAATCAATTTCTAAAACTTTATAAAGAAATACATGTGTGTAATGAATGAAAACTATATTTTAAAAAATATGTCAATTCAACAGCTAAAATTGTTGTTTAATGTTTCAACAGAACAATCAATAAGTATCACAACCAACCATCTTCTTCATGCCTATAAAAATTTTTATATATAAATTTAATTCGAAAGCAAATAAATAATTATGATATATCAGATACAGTAGTAGTAAATTGTCCTCCTTAAGGAAGCGAAGTTTTAAATAATTCCTAAAAATATTGACAATAGCCTCCAACGCGACAAAAATTATTTGATACGGTGCTCTTCCATTTTTCTTTGCTTTGGCTATTAGCCAAAAAATTTTCCGCCAACAATCAGTGTACTTACTGCGGGTCAAAATAATATGGCCTTATGACATCGTTACACAGACTAACGAACGCTCTTGAATTTATTCAATTGTTATTTTGTTGCTATGGAGGCCGTGGAGTAATTTTAATTCGAACAATTTCAATCGGATAATATTATTCGAATAATTTAGTGTAAATAACAATTATTTATATTCGTTTGAACAAGTCTTGGTCGAAGTTCTGAGGGAATAAAATATTTTCCTCTAATTGAAAAGATCTTTTGGAAATGATTTAAAAAGTTTTCATAAAACAGGCCAAAGCTGTTGGACCTCAGATGCAAAATATGAGTGAAGCATATAAAATAATCGAGAACTATCAAAATTCCTGCATGATTTTTTATTCAAGAAATAAACGCGAATATTTTTAGTCGAGTTGTATCCATTCGAATAATATAATTTGAATAATTTCTTAATGAAATTGAAATATATCTATATTGAATAATATCTTTACGAATAATGTGTATTCAGATAATTTGAATCGAATGCATTTTTATTGGAATTGTATTTCATTTATATACAAAAAAAATCTTATTTTTATAAATTATACTCTATATCTATATTAATATTTTTATAGGCTAATTGTTCTAAATTAGTTAAAATCTAAGATAGACATGATGATAAATATTCCTAGGCACACAGGAAAGTCAACATCAGTTTTATTCAACTTACACAGCAGAGCAGAACAGCTGTTTTCGAAAGTCGCAACACTTTCATCATCTGTGCTCATGTGTATATTGTGTTTATCACCACTGTTTTAGGTGGCTTAGTTGAATGTGATAACAGTTCGTATTTACACAAATTTTATTGTGAAAAAGAATCCGAGAACTGTATCAACTTGATGTTAACACGTTTTTGTTTTGATACCCGTGTTACCGTTTGATTATTTTCTTCATGTCCCATTTTTCTGAATTTTTTGTTGCATTATACATTAAGTCAAACTTTTTTGGTTTGAATTTTATACTTAAGTATATGTGAACGTTTTTCCAATTAATATTCTATATCTATTCTGATCTTTTTGGAGATCATTTTGTAACTGTTGTTGCAGTTAATACCTCACTTTTCGACTTTTGCTTCTATTTTTCTAATCATATTCTATGGCAGATGATACCATTTGTATTATTTCACTGCTGTCGGTGGTTGGGAATGTGGGGTAACATTTTTATATCAGATTAAATTTTTCGAAGAACATTTTATGCTCATGCGATGCGAAAGTTTGTTTAATATAATTGCGTAACAAATTTCTTATATCATCATGACCTTACAGATCCTCGCTCTTCAAAAAAATTAATTTGTAATTAGATCGAATACCATCCCAAGTAATTTTCTTAAATAAATTAGTCGATGCTGGTTGTGGAACTTATAATTGCTTTTGTCGGAACTAAACAATTTAAAATTCAATTATAATATTTTTTAAATTACTTTTTTCTAATCGCTACTACTCACCCAGTATCTCAAAATATTTGCATCAAAGAAACTGATACAAACCGACATATGTAAATATTTTTGTGTATGTGTGTGTATGTATGGTATATACACGCACATATTTATATGCGGAATTTTACATTTAAAGCGCTAAAAAATATTTTTTAATGCTTTTTTTTTCTTAAATAAATTTAGCACAAGACATTTTTTATAAAAAATTTAAATAAAAATGTGCATTTACATATATTTTTTTAATAAATTAAAAAAAATATTTGGCAAATCAACTGCCGCCTGTTGATTTATGCCAGAAGTTCGCGATTTCAGCAAACATTGTCTTCAATATCGTGTATTTATTTATTTATTTTTATTTTGCCTTTTATTTTCATCTGCTGTTTTCATTTATATAAAAAATTTCTAGCTTAATTTCGAGAAAAATGCTTATGATCTTCATAAAATATTGATTTTGGCAAAGAAAGAAAATAGATATAAATCCAGCTGTACAGTGTTTGTTTAAAGAAACAGCTGTAGCTTTTTGTATAACATCAAATGCTTTTGCTTTTCTTTAGAAAATAGCTTGAAGTAAATTTTATTTATAAAATTATTGGCTTGTAAAAAAGCAGATATAACTTGTGAATTCTTAATACAAGTAGACTTACACAGTGCTCCTCAACAAATTAATTCGTACAGATTGTTTTTATTTTATATATTTAGTTGTTTAACTACAAATATTTCTTTCCTGAATTTCGCCATTTATTTAATTAAATGTTGTAGTAGAATCCACGTAACACATTATTGAATTAAAGAAAGTTATTATGTCGTTGTAATACAAATTTTAATAGAAGTAATGAAATCTATATAAGTATCTGTTTCTCATGCATCACATTATATTTTATATGTTTCTATTAGTGAGAATATATATATATATATATATATATATATATATATATATATTCAACATATTTATGTACGACATGGAAATATATAAATGAAAAAGCGTTTAAGAAATATGTCGCTAAATCAAAGTACACCGTCTGGCACAGTTTGAGGAACAGCCAATCGTCATTCTAAATAAAAGTATGTAAGTTTTATTACAAATTAAAATCATGAACTACTTGCGAATATCAGTTGTTTCTAATGCGTTTGTTTGCAATTTCTTTAAGTTCTCTCTTACTATAAGAAAATTTTAAAATACCACAAGAGAGCTCTGTTTCAAAAATGAATTGTTTTTAGACGAACAATTAAATTCAAATGCATTAAGGAAGCCCACATATTAATCTATTACAAGGAAAGGGAAATTTCCCCACTATTATTTATTCATAATAGCAGGAATGGGAAAATGGAAAATTTTCCAAAGTAATTATTATTTGCGATTCGGTGGATTACACATGACTGTTCAGTGGCACGTCTCAATTTGCATAAAAAGTAATATATTTGTATGAGCTCCCCGAATCGTGCCGGCCTGTGTACTATTCTTTTATTCCTTTGTCTGAATATCGATCGGCCTTTTCAACGAAATTATATTCACATTAATGGCGCTCTATATATCTACCAAATCGAAATACATATAAATAAATCGCTTAGAAATGTTGCAAGATATATATCTAGTATTTACAAATAACAAATTAATAACATTAACGACAACAATGGGAAAGTGATCTTTTGCCAAAAAATAATTTTTTCAAAGTAAAAAAGTAACAGCTTTTTTTTCTTTTTCGTGAAAACATTGACATTGAATTACTTGACAAGTAAATTAAAATCGAAAAATATTTGCAAACGTCTGTCATGCGTAGATAAATCTCAGATAAATCGTAATCAACAAAAATCATTTTTAAGAAAACTCATTAAAAAACACCTTTAGTTCATTAAAAACTGTAAAGAAAAGCAAACGCATCGCAAGGAAAAAAATAAGTTAACAAAAAATTTTCCCAAGTGATTAAATAATCGTTTGAGTTAAAGGAAAAAATATGAATAAATGTGATTCAAGGCAAATGTAAATAATAGTTTTGCTTAAAATTTCACAAAATTAAAACTCTGGATTGTAAAAGAAATATAAACCGAAATTTGGTTGCTAAAAAAAAGTAAATAAATAAAAAAGAAACCTTGAACGTACAAACAAAATTGAACGGCGATTTCAGATTTTTTTCTTTTGAAAGACTAGCGAGAGGACAAAATAACAAAATAAAGTTGTAGTTGTTTAGCATAGAAATGTCCACCAACGAGTTGAGCGAAATGATCGCTATGGGCTGTCCTGACCTTGGCTCGATGTCAAACAGCAATGGCAGTGGCAGCGGCAGTGCAAGTGGCAGCAACTCGCACATACACATTTACGATGAGAAACGTCGTTTAAGTGTTAAACAAATGACAGCCACGGAATTGTCATCCATTCGTGCAGCTGCTGCTTTGGAAATCAAAAATGCCTTAACAAAAGTCAGTGCAGCAGGACAAGTTTCGAGTGCGCCTCCAACACCAGTTGCCAAAACCAGCGACAGCAATTTAAATTTTAATAATGCAACAGTAGCAACATCATCACTCTCCGCACCAGCAACACCTCCAACAGCAAAAACTGCAACAATAACTAAAAATCCAGAAATCGTCATGGAATTCGCTGACGATAACCACATGGAATCTTCGGAAAAATCATTGCGTTCAAGAAGTCCTGGTGAGGCTCAATTAGATGCCAAGGTAAAGCTGTTACCTTCCTCACCCGCTCCCAGAGAGCGCATAACGTCGTTGCCTTCCATATTAGATGAAGGCATGGAAGAACATTTCTTGGCGTTAAAAGCTAATGATGGTGTGGCAAATGCCAATACTGCAATTGACAACAATCGTTCCAGTAATCAATTAACCATATCAGCCAACTCGGTACTGCAACATAATTTGGAGGGCTCAAACTCTCCGAAAAGCGCAAACTTTTCTCAGCCCTCTTCTTCCAACAGCTCCATTAACAATGTAGCTGTTATGGACTCTATTGAATTGATGAGACAACAACGTCGAGATCGTGAGTATTCACGAGAAAGACGTTCAGAGTCGCTGCTAGACGAAAGGCTTAGGTTTAATGGAAGAGGTGTAGCACCCGATCGTTTGAATTCATCCAGCATTAGCAGCGTCGGCTCAGCCACAGGAGGTGTTTCTTTGGTACCGCCCAATATCAGTCGTCAGAACAGCAATTCTAGTATAGCAAGTGAAGTCTCTACCTCGGCAACTGTCGTACTGCCGCCTACACCACCCATTTATCCATTGGCGAAAACTAGCTCGGCTCCTAACATGGAAAGACGTAGAAGCAGTTTATCAACATTATTCCCGGGACCATCGCCATTGGTGGCCCCTGAACCAGTTCTACACACTGATCCCGTTGTACACACTGATGAGAAAGTTAACGAAGAATACACCAAAGAAGAAATCAAAGAAATAGTACATGACACTTTAAGTAGGGAGATTCCTACTGGAAAACAAGTACATAAAACTAAGACTCCTCCACCTGTCGGTGTGAAGCTGGGAGTAAATCTTAGGAAGGTAACACCACCCAGTAGCCAAGTAACCATTAAGAAGAACGACGGTCCCATGCTAGGTGTCGTATTACGTAAAGTGGAAAAGAAACAGGTACCACAGAAAAGTATCTTGGACGATGACAAACCGCTCTACCATCTATCAATTGTACGCAGTGATGGCAAAGAGCACAAACCCTCAGAACATCATACCACTTCCAAACCGAAACCAAAACCTGTGCCTCTACAAAAATCGGCTACAGTTGCTGCCAAACCAAATCCGGGTGGCATTTTAACAGGACCCCAGACACCGACCAATAGGACAGCACACCCTCCTGTGCCACAAGTACCGGCGAAGCCTCAACGTCCTATGCCAGGTGTACCAATAACAATACAGAAAATAGAAGGTGATAAAATTATAATAATCAAAAAATATATAGTGCCCAAGAATAGTAAATTACCGGAGCATCTAATGAAAGTTGGGGTTCGTATTCTATATATCTTGAGTACAATTGTGTGAAATGTGAGTGTCGTATTGTGAATTGGATTCCATGTTATTCATTCGTAACCGTTTGTAGCGGGTTTACATTGTCCATCATAATTGTTTGTACGTTCAAAATGTTTTTGTTTATGTCGAAGAAAAATTCAAGATTCAATTCATAAATTGTAACAAAGTATATTTTAGTGGAAAAATATATATATTTCCTTCAAGAAGTTCATAGGCATTTTTTATTATTTTTTATATTTTTTGGATCTAAATGCGGACCATTACGTTACAAATTTAAAGGTTGCACGAATCGTCTTAAAGTCATGATTTAAATTGATGTAAAGTATTTTAAAACACTTAAATGCTACAAGTTTTTTAAAATAAGTTAACTGTTGTAGCTCTAATTTTTATAAAAACGAAGTGTCACACGTATTCATTCAGTATATACGGAAGTGCTACTCAGCACTTCCAGGTGCGGTTGCAAAAAAGCGTAACCACTAAATTGTATTATTAGTCATTTAAATCAGACAAGTGATTTATATGTATTTGAAACAGTTTTACTTAAATCGTATTTGAAGAAAATTATTTGTGTTTAGTGGTTACGCTTCTTTGGAGAAATATTTGTCAAGTGTGACTAACCAACGTATCTTAAGACACAGTCAATCAGGAATTTTTATTGTTAATGAAGTAGCGGCGCTTAATTCTGAATCCTTTTAAATAATCCTTGTAGTGGTTTATGTTATTGTTGTCATCTTTATAAAAGCACAAATTTCTAATACCGGAAAATTTTGATGACACCGTAAAATTCATTCTGGATATCCTGATATACTGATAGAAATCATTGGTGCGTTATGCTTTCTAGTTTTTATAAAATTCTTTTATGTTTCCCAAACGAATATGCGGTTGCTTGAGTTAAATAATTTTTAAAATAACTATCAATTGATAATTTTTAAACCACCGCCACCGGTGTCGTAATTCGGGTTCTTTTACTTAAAGCAGATATTAGCTTAAAGGAAAATATATAGCAAAACTCAAAATATAATAAACAAAAAGAAATAGCTGATAAAAAAATTAGTGAAACAAACCCTAAAACTCTATACTCTCTAAAACGCCAATGAATAAACATGAAACAAGTGCCACAAGTAATGAAACAAATCATAACAAAACCTCCAACAGCAGCAGCAGCAGTAACAACAAAAAGAATACAAAAAACCAGTCAATTCCTTTAAATAAAGTTGCCAGTAAAGTAGATATCAACAGAAATACCTGCGAATTACAGAAAAACGATGTTAGATTTATAGAAAACCTCGGAATTCAAACCGTTCCAGAAGAACCAGTAGATAACATGCAGAAATCGCAGGCACAGCAACATATGAGGGATACTAGTCAACAACAGCAATCCTTTCAAATGATCTTTCCCCAAATGGCAACAATGATGGCTTCTAGCAAGGCTGAAACCAAATCGGGACTAAGATCACCCATATCCTCGCCCTTGGCTTTGCGCAAGAGCAGAGGTTTACCACCGGTAAGTCCAAAGTCAACACCACCTTTGCCCAGAAAACATAATAACCTTTTGGCTTACAATGCCAACTATACGGGTAACAATTCATCTACTCCCATTTCTATACCAGCTGTGCCGCCTAGAATGATGGCGGCAGCTGCAGCCTCTAGTCCAGCCTCCAGTTTATCTCTGTCTTCCTCAACATCATCGCCATCTTCTTCCCCACCGCCACCTCCTTTACCCAGCAGAGCACCAAAAATACCCTCCAATGGAAATGTACATAGATTGTTAAATGAAGTCTCTGCTGTTGGTAGAGTAAACAAAACCCAAATGTCGGCCTCCCCTAAAGCAAATCAACAGCAGCAGGACAAATCAAATGAAATAACCAACATCGATCTGGATAAACTAATAGCACAACAAAAGAAATTGGAAGAGAAAACCGCCGCTGTCCAGGCCTCCTCGAAGCTGGATGCATCTTTTTATGATGCTGAAATAGAAATGATGAATAAATATTTGAAAAGTTTGCCTGATTATAGTGAGTTGGATCGCAAATTGCATCAGGAGTTCCAAGAGTGTGAGGACTTGTATGATAAACTTAAAAAGAGGCAGGCTCCTCTAAGTAAATCAAATTCCCAGCAAAGTGTGGTAGGAGATGGACAAAATACAGCAACAATTATGGCAAATAATTGCAACAATAATGGCCTAACAAAATCCTCTTCCACTAACTTTCAATCTCCTTGCAACCTAAACAATCAAACTCGCATACAATATCCTTCGATATTTCAACAGAAACCCAAGCTACAAAGAAGCATTTCGAGTTCCAATATGCCTTCTGCTGGTTCACCTCTGCCTCAGCCAACTTCTTCAGCTTTGCAAAGAAGTCTGTACTACGATAACCATCAGCCTTTAAAAGAGGAAAATATATGTGCCCTGAATGGTTCCAACTTGTCCTTAAACAAACAAATGCTAAACGATTTTTGGACGGAAAATCTAGCTCAAAAACGGCAAACTCCCAAACGCTCCATTTGGAATTTTGACAAAATATGTAATCCTGCTGTAGGAGCTGCTGGTGCACCCTTAAAAGTAGATGCTCAAACAGCAAAAAAATTGGCCATATTTGATCCCACAGTGGCTGAAGCTGCCCAAAAAGAATTGCATAAACAACCAAATAAGTTGCAAAAGAATGCTTCACTTTCTCACCTCGATATGAAGGTACGACAAGCCGTAACCAAAGAAGATCTCTATAAACTGATATGCAATGAACCCTCCGTACCAACTACTGTAGAAACAACTCCTTCCCCCAACTTCGTTAGCAAGGTGCCACTGAAAGTAGCCCCCCAAACTGCTACAGCTCTAAATAAAAGCGTTTCCATGACCCATGTACCGCATACTGTGGGCCAAGTAACAGCCTTAACATCAACAAATACTCCTTTTAACAATCACCTCCGGAGATCAAGGAGTAAAACTCATATACCCTGTTACATGAAACATTTGCCTTCCCTCAGTCGTAGTACTTCCAATAGCGCCATTCTATTGCCACCCGATCCCAAACCTTCTAACGATGGTAATCATCCTATTAATAGGTCTTCATTTAAGCCAACTAATCCGCCGCAAAAAAACTCAATGGCAATGTCTGCGTCATGTTATGATGCAACAACGTCCTCATTGTCACCCAAAACAAATGAGACATCTTCAGTCAATCCGCTGCGTGGTCTATTGAAAAGTCTTTCAAGTTCAAATGTATATGGAGCTCCTAAATATAGTCCATTTTATGCCAGCAAACAACAACAGCAAAAAGAAATGTCAACTCAATTAGCAGCACACGGCGGTGAATCATTGCAGCCAATAAAGCAGTCAGTGCAAATGACAAGTTCTTTGGTGGCAAATGCTGCTGCAACATCAAATGCTAACGAATTAAAGGGTACTACAGCCTTAAACGATGAAATCATGATGTTGCGTCAACAACAACAACAACAAAAACAGCAGCAACAACAAAAGAATCAAAAGAGCAAACAGATTCTAAAAGAAAATGTAAATAAAACCGTTCCCAAAGCAACTATCGATTCTCCTTCACTAGAACGTAAATCGGAAAAAAGTAATAGTACGATCAGTACGAACAGTGTAACCGTTACAAACTGTTGCACCACCCATTTGCCACAATTAACCAAATTGACTTCTTCGTTTCATATACCATCCACTCAGGACAAAACATCTGCTTCTAATATCTATAACAATCAAGGGGTAAATCACTTAGGAAGTGATGGCCAAGGGGACATCTTGCCGTCATTGGTTCAGTACAAGATCTCAAAAGCTCAAAGCGCTGCCAATTTAGAATTGTCAAAGCGTCAAAAAGACGCCGATAATAAAATCGAAAAAAGTTTCAATGATAAAATAAAAAAATCGCAACAAAAACCTTCAGCCACAACAACATACTCGGTATCGACGTCAGCATTAACCACAACATCAAATACAGCGACGTTAGCAAATACAACAAGCAACGTCTCTAGAGCGATGGCATCACCAACTATAGCGATTAATGCAAATGCCGAGAAAGTGAATGTTAAACAAGAGCCAACAACTAATGACATCAACAACTCATTAACAAATTTGCAAAATACAACAGCACCCCTCAAAGTCAGTGATAATTTAACCTCTCAACCATTAGGATCAACCAATAACTTAAGCAAGAATTTATCGCAAATACCTGTGGCTACCACAAGCTTAACACAAAACTCCACAAAGAAAAACTATCCCATAGGAAAATCGAGTTCTACATCTCAAATACCTATGGCGAGCTCCCAGAGGCCTCAGGCTATGCAAACAATACCACAGGAACATGTTATGGAAACGAATAATGCGGCAAATATTTTACCAAATTATCCACAACAAAAGAAACCATTTTTAAATTGGACCTCCTTTGCTTGCAATACCAATGATCCCAATTATCCGCAAGGCAAACTGCAACAGTCCGGCTCTGTCAACAATGTGGCCAAGAAAATGCAACATTTTCAACTCACACAACAACCAACCATACTCTCAACCTTTAAACCCGACTTTCTACAAAAGAATCCCAATAAAGAGAACAACTTTCAAAATCAACAGCACCAGTTGTATAATAAACAGCAACAATGTTTATTGGGTCAACAGCAACAACACCCACCTTCTGCTTTTGTTTATCAACAAAGAACGAAGAATCCCCTCACCCATTCGGCATCCTTCTCGGCAGTACAAAAACCAATTGCTATGCATTTAGGCCAGCCGTCTTCAATGGAACAACAAAATAAGCCGCAATATATGATCAATAGCTTTGGCAACATGATGCAGCAACATTCTGCTAGACAGCTTCAACAGGAACGTAAAATATTACAAACCTTTGATCCCTTCTACACCAACAAACCCATGGAGCCAAAGTATTATCAATCGCAACCAAATCAACAGAACATACAACAAAATATGGCACCTACTGCTGCTGCTGCCGGATTAGGATTTAATCGTTATCAGCAACAATTTACGCCCATTTTACAACAACATCAGCAACAAGTAAAACACAATCCACTGATGCAATCGGCATCTACGTCCGCTCTAAATTTCTACCAGACTCAATCACAACAACAAAAATCCCAACAACAAATAAACAATACCACGCAAGTATTCCATCAACCTTTATTGTATCAGCAACATGTTGCAAATCATCAACCACATCTACAAAAGCAACAACAACAAAAACAGCCACAACAAACACAATATCCTTTGCAACAAAGTAATTCCATGATATTAAATCATACAAGAACTTCAAATCAAATGTCCAAATCGGCAATAGGACTCCATTATGTTGAGGTAGATTCTTGAATTTTTTCATGTGCCCAATAATTTCATATTGAACCAAACGCAGTTGTTGTTTGTCTTGTTTACATATATTTTTTTATTCGTCAGATTGACCTTGTGCTATTTGCGTATGTGTGTGTTTGCGTGTGCGTTTCTTAGCTGTGGCTTCAACAACTTGCAACTTTCTCTACTAAAAAGCCTAAGAAGGTGCATGATTTTCTAACAATTGTTTCATATTGTTTTTCTTTTTTCATAAAATTTACTTACTAAACCAATAACTCTAATATTATGACTATTATTTAAAATTCTATATGATAAATTGAAAGGTTCTTGAACCTTGTCTTTGTTTATTTTTAATGTAAAAATTTTTATTGATTTTTACTTTAAATTGTTTAACACTTATTGGTGTTTGAAATATTGTTTTGTTGCAATTAAATTTCAATTTATATATTTATATCTGTTATTCACGCTGCATATTTAATTACATTTGTCGGAGATACTTTTTGGGGACGCATAAAATATTTTTTTATTGATTTATTCCTATTTGTGTCATGTTATGATATAATTTTTTTATTTTTACGATGTTTACGATTATTGGAAATTTAAAATTCTTACTAGAACTTTGTTTAATGATCATATATATTTTTTGAAATGTTCAATGAACCATTTTATACGTGCTGCACTTGAAAGATGTTATAAGTAAAATTCCAATATCTTAAATGATTTTTTATATCTTATTTATGGACTTTTTGTTTTTGTACAAAAATTATAAAAAGAAATTGCGCTGCAATTATCTTACATGGAATATTTTTTAATTTTTCACTTGTATGTTCTACAAATTATAATAATGAAAAAAAAAGAAGAAAAAATAATAATGAAAAACTCATAAAAATATCGATTAGTGCAGTAGTCTTGCCAGCTACAAAATAAAAATATCAAATAGATCCTTTTAAGTTAGAACCAGAAAATAGTGATAGTTATAGATAGAAATTTCTTCTTGTGAAATCTCTCCTTGTTAACTAACATGGAGCTGTAATATTGATTGGTTGCATCCATGAGTTACTGTCTCACTTCATATATTTTTTTTTTATTAACTCTACTATCCATTATCACATTTGTTACCCAAGTTTAAAGGAATCCCTTGTCTTGCACAGCGTCTATAATTGTGCAACAGCTTCAAATTATAACCAATTTTTAATTAAATTAGTGTTAAACACCTGGCACTGCCGAATTGTTTTATCAAGAATATAACACTGATACTTTCAAAGAGTAGTTTTCAATTTGAATATTGTAAATTTGTTAAAATTTATTATTGACATTTTCAATAAATTTCTCTCAAAAATTATCTGTTTATTTAACTACACAAACCTGAGATTACCAATTATTTTACAAGAGCAGTGTAAAAAAGAACATGACGTATACTTTGTGTTTCTTTTCATTAATTATAAATAAACATTTATCTTTAGAAATTTGTTTTACCAATTTTTTTTATGATATTCCTCATTTTGACTCATAATAACCAACCACTTGCCTTAGATTTTCGCATCAGCAACATATTTCTTTAACACAATTTTTGCAACAAAGCTGCACCGAACATAATATTTCTTTTTTCTCTCTTTGGCGCATAATAAACGAAAAATAAAATTAAAATAAACCAAAATAGTATTCCTGCTAGTTTAAATTAGACACATGTGTCTAATTTGGCCACTATTATGACCAATTTTGTAAAAGGCACAAACAACCAGAAAACACTCGCGGCAATGTTAATGTAAACAACATTTTTATTTGTGGCTTCAGCTTGTTTTTTTTTTCAAAACACTTGTATTTCATTATTTCTTTTTTTTTTAACGTAAATGTAAAATAATAAAAATAATTGAATCTAAAAGACGCAAAAGCGAAGTTCATTTTGGATTCAAAATAAATCCCCAATCATTTGCTAAATTTACAAAATTATATTATTTCAATACACGATTTTTCTCTTGGTTTGAATCTGTGTGAAACTTGCGAATTAGTCATTTTGAAAATGAGGCAACTAGAAATGTTGTTGTATATTAAATGAATTTTAAAATGAAATTTTCATTTTAGTTAAAAGAGAAATTATTTATGATTTTGAATGTAAAATTGTATGGTTTTTTTATGTCTCAAATGAAAGTAAAAATTTATTTATATATTTATAAATAAAAATGTAAGGAAAATAAAGAGGATTTTCTTTAGGTAAAGATGTTGATTGACATAAGAAAATAAATATTCAAATAACAATATTAATGAGGTGATGATATCACTAATAATAACACAATTTTGATTATGTAGTCGTTGCATTTATAGTCTTTAATAGTTGCGTCTCTGTTACCAATCACAACAGTGATTGGTAACAGAGACGAACGTGAACATTCGTTTGACGTTCGGAATGATACTCGAAATTTATTACTTCTAACCATTAAATATAACGTTTAAAGTATGCTCTCTTTTTATAAATAAAATAAATAATTTACCTCGTCATTGAAATAATTGGAATTTTCAATCTTTTCATAGAAATATGTCCCTCATTGTAAGAAATTTCATATTATTATCTCCGGATCTGGGTCCTAGGATATATTTTCTTGGGTTAATTACAAAACGGGACATGATTCTAATTTCAACAAGGCGCTAATGACTAATTTTAATAGAGGGGAACGAAAAATACACATGCAGTCATTCAAATCTCTTACACTAACGTGAGACGCTTCATAAAAAGTAGTCAACGGTTTCTATACAATTCTGATGACACATATTTTTTTAAAGGAAAACTAAATATTATTTCAACTCTTCAATTCAAGAATCAGCACCATGATTCTTGAGAGGTTTTTATCTAGTTCCTATGCGCATTTCAATTTCATTTAAATGAATAAGCAGTTTAAGCAAATATTTTAAAGTCATAACAAGACTTCATTGATCAATTTTCTTCTTTATTTTCTTACTTCATTATTCTATTGCCTGGCTTTGTTTTTTCCCTTTTGTAAGGGAAAAAGAAAACAACAGCAGCTAACGATTGTTTTAATATAAATAGAATAACTATGGGTGGCTTGGAAATTTGTTTAGTAGCTTTGATTTTCTAAAACGAAATTAAAATGACAAAATAATTTTATTTTTTAAATTAGTTAAACTATAAGCAGCTCAAGATGAAATAATTAGTATGATACATTTTACCTTACATTGTGACATAGTGAATCATTATATTAAAATGAAAAAATTAAACAACTATTTAGTTTTTATATGTGATTACATGCATAAATGTTTTGATATAATTATTGATTGACTAAATCTTCCTATAGTATCTATTAATGAAGCTTTTTCATTCATTTCGATTTGTTCTAGTAAAAAAAAATATAATAATAAAGCCTACTTTAAGGCTGATATAAAATAAGTAAATTAAGTTTAATAAAGAAAGATTGAAGAAATTGTGTATGTGTATGTACGGACTCTGTCTGTGTTTATAGAAATCATTTAACAATAAAACAAACACCCCAAATTGCATTTTAATTTTTGTGTATGAATTCAAAATACATATCGCACACCAAATAATAAAGAGTTACAACTCAAAATTAAAAAAATTTTTCCAAATATAAAAAACTTACACTTACATAAAAAACTTTCCTGTGCTTAAAATTTTTAGTTCAATTTTTGATAGTTAATCCAACTAAAAATTTGTCAAAATGCGACGATATATACTCGTATGTAAGAGTTTTATTTATAAATATCTGTTTTATATTCAAATATGTATTTATTTTTCTGTACATTTCGTTACAATTCTCCATGAATCTTAAGAATCATTTAAGTTATAATTTTATTTGCGCCATAAGCCCTAAGCCATTACAATTCTGCTTGCGTGGCTTTTTCTACGAAATATCAAATATTTATTATCTTTTCAGATTTTTATCACAAACATGTGTGAATTTGTTGCTCCTTTGCTTATTCATATACTTTTTAACAATCATCATTAAATCGTGCAATTTCCACAAAAAGTATTCTTTTAATGTAGGAAAATATATACTTTCATGTGCACACATCTATCTATACACACATCCACATGTATTTTACCAAATTTTTTAATAGATGTATTTTACCAGATATTTTTATTAGCACTTCAAGAATAACAATTTAAAATCTAAAATGTGTGTATCATCTACATACAGACATGCTCTGAAAATTAAATGCTTTCAAATCACATGCGGTTTCAATATCAATAAGTTTTTCACATCAGACATTTCTTGTGATTTGATTTATACTTTGTGAAAAGTGATTTTTAGAATATGCCACTTACGTGACTACCGGATATCACACGTGACCGTGAAAATGCTTCTTCAAATGCATGATCATGATTAATGTAAGATATATGCACGTAGACATGTGTGTATACATACATACATATTTATATTCAGATACATTTATTCCTGGGACAGATGAATTATGAAATGATAAAATCCTGTTTATCCAGTGAATTTCAAATTTCATTAACAAAAATCAACTGTCGCATTATAAGCCACCATATTCATAAAACTTAAAATCTGTTTTCAATGTATTTTATTTAAAATTTTCCTTATAACATTTTATTAAAATTGATCTTAAATACATATAATTTTTTTTTATTAAAATGGGAGCTAAAAAAATAATTACACTTGAAGCGTATTTTAAACCACGATTTTCATACAAAGTTTATTTTTCAGCACTCTTCAGAACCAAACTTTTTTTTTTAAATTCTTATTTTTTTTAAATTAGTGAACTATTAAAAAATGTTGAAACCTGTTAATAAGTATCGAACTAAATTTATTTCTTGTCGCCACCATTCTGGTTTGTGGCAGTATCAATATTTGCTCTTCGACATCACCCTGCTAAAGTTAATGAAATAATATTATGCATAAGCACATTATAGTTTACTCTTAGCAGTGGATGATGTGTAGTAAAGAACAATTCATCAATCCATCAATAAAACTACAAATACTCAAGGTTATTTATTAGTTTGTTATAATTTTAAAATATTGGAAACTTAAACGGCAGTCAATAAAACAAGTGCTGAGGATACGAGTATTTGTTATTTATTTCTACATTTACAATGTAGCAGGTCAAGGTATTTCTTTCCAATTTACCGGATGTAGTTTTCATTTAGTTTTCAATCAATTTTCGTTTTTCAATTAATAAAATCGATTTTATTACGAATATGTGCGCAAATTTGTTCGCTCTGCACACTTGGTTTTGATTGCAATTGCTAGTAGCAGTTTAAGCGAATAGTAAAAGAAAATAATAGAATGAAATGGCACAGTAGGACTCTCCACTGGAGATGGAATAATGAACAAATTTTTATTTTACAGATTTTTTACTCACTCTTCATCACAAAAAAATTTCGCGTCTAAAAAGGGATAATTTGAAGATTAAACATTTTCAGAAAAGGTTTTTAATAGATTTATTTTATATATCTTTTATTCGTTTTTTTTTTTCAATATGAGAGCCGAAATCTTTTTCTTTCGAATCGGCTTATTAGAAATAGAAAGCTTTACTATTCTGCATACTACACGCTCAATAAATATCGCTATACTGCATTGCGTTCATTATATTACTGAACGTTGAGCAGCAACAATTACGTTATACTTAAAGAATTCTGAAGGGAATTATTACAACTTCATGTTAGTTAAGAGCTCAAGTTTGTCGAACCTAAACAAAAGTTTTCTTTGTTACAATTTCACTGATATAAAAGGTGAACGATGAGTTGAGTGAAATTTCATCCTGCCTGGCAGGTTAAAGAAAAGTTGTAATAAAGACAAACTTTTTATACGTTCTATGAAATCCTATTTTTAATAATGGCCCTAAAAATTTTAATTGTTTTGAACGCAGTAAAAAGAAGCACATGGTGGTCATGGCTGAAGTAGTGTTGCGCTCGTCGAAAACATCGTGTCATTATATAAAATAATAATAATCGCCTCGAAATTTCCATGCTATATCTGGTTTAATTAATACTCATATACTTTTAAAAGTTTGTGCTTAAGATAAGAGATTTTGGGAATTTTCACAAATACATGGAAGTTTGCTGAAGATTTGGTACAAGAGACAATGAAATGCAGACGCACATCGACATACGGAAACCGCCACAAATCCAGCGATTTTTGAGAAAATATTTTAAAATAGTTTAAGAACTTTCATAATATTCTCTAATATATTTAAGCTTAAGATCTCTTTACTTTAATTCAAATAATTTATATATTTTTCAATATTTCGTCACTCATTCGTGTAACTTCTTCAGTAAATAAAATATTTCATATCCTGATAAAGTTACACAAGATAGTGAGGTAATATTGGGAAATAAATAATTATATTATTATATAATTACGTCGCATTTGCATGCTATTTACAATCCGAAAGAAATTCCTTTCGCATCCGAATATAGAATAACACCATTGGTGAAAAAGTCAATTCGTACATATTCACCGTCACATTTCCTGCAGGGTGTTTGTAGCCCCGTATTCTTTATATAAATATATTTAATATATCATGTGATATTTAATAGTTGCTTACAAAAACTATTTCCTCGAAGATGCTTGAACTTTAACTAGAAAGTATTTGTTAAAAAATTTTTGTGTTTGCGTACTAAAACTAATTTTATCACCTTTAACTTTCGATATTGAAGATCATGAAAAATTAATCTCACTGATCTTTTTCGAACTCAAACCTGGTTATCGAAAAACAGAAATACTCAAATTTTTAAACTCTTAAAAGAACCATTAAATTGGCAACAATCTCCTCTTTTTGTCTTAAGAGATTTCCACTTTCGAAAAACTCACAGCTTTCAAAATATTTCTGTTTGTCTAAAATGTTGCCATAAATTTCTGCATGACAAGAGGGAACAATTTAAATGCTGAGCAGCAACAGTAACATTTTAAAAGAGTTTAAGTTAAAGAGCAAATTCTAAATATTGTGAAAAGAATGTCATCGTTCTACAGAAATTCAGATTAATTTTTTTAGCGAGAGTAAAAAAGTTTATTCGATTTTAGTATTTTTGGCAATTTGAAAATTCTGAAAACAGACACAAATATCGAAATATTATTTCAGTACTGTGTAAAACGTGGCCATATCTCCTAAAAAATATACATTTGCGGTTTTTTTTTCAAATAAGAAAAAAATATATATTTTTTTTAATAAAATAAAAAAAACAAGCAAATTTTTATAATAAATTTATGCAATTTCAAAACAACAAAGAAATTAGTTGTGCATAAAATTAAAATAGCAAAAAAAAATTAAATTACAATGTGTGTTATCACATAAAAAGAAGCAAAAAAATAATAATTTATTATATAAAAATAGTTTTTCACTGCGGAAATTATGTGTCGTTGACGAATACAAAACATAAGAAAATTCAAAAAATTAATAAAATCCCACTTTGATTCTTGTAATTGTGAATCATCTTTGATATATAAATGAAAGTTCAAATTCAATTCAATTGCAAAACAAATATTAGAAATCTGTGTATCAAAAATGTTTTCAATCACTGTTTCATATCAAAAGTAATTTAATAAATATTTAGCATATCCGTAAACGCAGACAAAGATTTTTTGATTAAAATATTTTCGTCGTTACATGAATTAACTTTGTTTTTTTTTATTAAGGGACGCAAAAGATTATCTAAAAATTTTATGAATACTGAAAGCAAAAAAACCCAAGAATATGCAGCATTCAACAAAACATGAAACACAAACAGAACCAACAAACTATTTTTGTCTTTAAAATGAAAAAGTCTCAAAAAAAGATTTTTTTTTATGAAAACTATCATTTTGTTCTGTTGGGTGACAAATTTGGTTTCTTTTTTCCCCCTTTATGCTTTTGTTTCATAATATTTATTTATGTTTCTCAAAGAAATCTGCTTGAAAGAGAAATGTGAAGTAAAATTCGATTTCCTAGTATTATTTTGAAAGAATACAAAAATTCTGCACTTAAAATCATGACAATAATTGAAATGTCACAGAATGTATACAGAATATATTACAGTGTCTCTCATAACGAATTTTACTATTACAACTTTTTCGATTGGGGATAATCGATTTTTAATAATCGATAGTCTACTTACAATTCGCAAAGTGCAAAGCAAAATTGTTTCCCTCTGAGAAGTTTTTTTTTTGCTGTTGGAAGTTTTTCGTTTTATGTCAGTTTCTTTTTGCGTTGCCTTTCCCAGTGACTTCAATATCAAGTTATTTTTGAGAATTAATCCAAGACGATAGAAATTAAAATAAAAAAATATAAGTTCAGAAAAAAAACATAATAAACAAATAAAATATCAACAATTCGTTGTAAGTGGAAACTGTTTTACAATGTTTCTGTTATTTGTTTATTATTATTTTATTCAGCGAGATATCGGCAAAAGTAAAGAACAATAATACAACAATTAACTAACCTTGAGCTTGAAAGAATTTCTTTAATTGCAAAAGAAGGCCAAAGAAAACAAATATTTCAAATTTAAAAATTGTATATGTTTTATAAATAAAAATTCAAAAGTTGTGTAGCCTAGTAAAAATTGAACAACGCTGATTTTAATTTCTGTCATTTTGCTGATATTTTTCAACATTTGAAAGTCTGTTTTCTGGTTACAATTGCGATAGAAAAGTGTAGCTATTTCGAGAATTTCGACGCACTTCCAACATCTTGACTTTCGGATAAAAATCCATGCACTTATCTACTTCTCAACAGATATATATTGAGATATTTGATTGCCTTTCAAACGTTGTAATTGTTTTTCTTTTAGACGTCAAATAGCCCGTTTCCGAAAACTGGTCTAAATAGCGAGCATTGATTTGTCTTCCTTATTTTAGCCTGTTCTTATACAATTCGTCGCTACTGTATATGATTTTAGCGCCTTTAACGAAGGCATTTTCAGCTCAAATAAAATAATTTTTTTTTAGTGTTTGATTTCTTTTTGCAAAAACAATTTACTTCCTAAATATTTCGTAAAATATTTCAAGTAGACACCCGACACATCACATAATCGCTATTTAATTTTATCAGCAGCAGATATTGTTTATTTTAAAATGTTTGCCCCAATAATGTTCAATGTCACGGGTGGCCGTTCCAAACCATACAAACCGGGTGTCATCAATCACTTTTTCCCTTCAGCTCATTGAGTTGTATCGTTTAAATTGTTTTTGCAATATTTGCACTATCAGCGCATGATTAATGATGACAAACAGTTTTATTTATTTTTAACCATTTTTGTCATGGTATGAAGTAATAATTTAAAAAAAAAAGAGTAGACAGAGAAATTTTAAAAAATGTACATATTCTTTTACTTATATAAAACTAGGGAATTGTTAAACTATGGGAATTAATTATGTTTTGCTAATTAACGTCTTCATCAATTAATTCCATTTCTATAATTGTTTCAAACTTTTAAAATAATTTATTTCCTGAAGTAGACGACCGACCTTCAAGAAAATAAATCTTTCGCTAAATTAAAAAAAAAGGCTTTTACAATTTACATCAAATTAAAAAAAAAAAATTGTGCGCACACAGTATCTGTTTTAATATATTTTATAAGTTTTCTCATCATTACAGTTTATTCACTTAAGATGCCAGAAGTTAAATTAGCCAAAAAAGCATTTATGAGTAAACAGTTCGACTTTCTGATCGTTAATACTCAAATAAATTTTTTATACGCTTCGTATTAAAAATAGAATTGTTTTTAATTCACAATAACAATTAGGAAATTTGTAATAGAAAATTAAAGAAAAATTAAAAAGGCAAATAAATAGTTATTAAATAAATAGAACCACTTACGTATGAGTCTGTATGAAACAATATACAAAATTTATTCAAAGAGTATAAAAAAAATTCCTAAAATAAACAAATATAATGTGAAGATTAATTTTATTATAACTGAAGGAATACAGAGGCAACCAAAAATAGATTTTGGTAAAAGATCTTATTTGTATCATTGTTATTATGCACCTGTACACAATTTTTCGTCATTAAAATCGGATTATATTATAAAAAAAATTCGAGATTTGAACAAGTTTTTATTGCACTTTGACTTAAAATATCTCTTCCTCTCAAGAAAATTTAATTAAGGGCGTTCACGAAAAAGTAAATATAGCCGTATTAAAGTCTGTGGCCAACAAAGTTTTTAACAACTCTTGATATTTTCTAGGCCTCCGATAAAATAGTCACACACTTACATACTCATTGTTGTTCACGAAGAGTTTATAAGTTTCCTATTTTTAATATTCTTTTGACTATTTCTTATATATACTCGACATGATATTTTATTTAAATAACATTTCGTTTATACATTTTATGAAAATCTAGTACGTCTTAATTAATATCTACAAAATATTCAATAGAATGACGTTTATATTCACTATCGTCTGTGAAATGCCACAAGCAAAAATTTATAATAATATTTTTGTGTAAGACAAACATAAGCATTTCAGAAATTTCGACATGAAATAATTTTAGATAAAAACTCAAGTATTGTGGCTCTTAAAAGAAATGTAAAAAATAAAAAACAGTATCTTCACCATTCTGTAATATAATAAATTTCCCAAATCCTTAAATGAAATCGAAGTTAAAATCCTTATTTGGTTCTTTTGTATAAAGTTTGTTGACCTGGAATTTTTATCCGTCCTTCTATTATTGAGTAATTTTTTCTCTTTTTTTTTTCAAATTATGTTGAATCGATTTTTGGAAATTCTTCTCTTCAAGATATCTTGTGTTTTGAAGATCATGATCATTTGAAACATTGATCTACAAAAATATATAAACTACAATTACGAAACAGTTGAAACATTTTTGAAAACCTAAAATAAAAGTTATTCAGGTTTTATATAAAAAAATATAAATTTACTTACAAAAAATAAATAAACATCTGCTAAAAATTAAATCTTTGAAACAAAACAAAATAATTAGAAATGGTACAACAAATAGATGACAACGTTTTCAAATTTTGTTTAAAAAGTTGAAATTTTTCATAATATATTGAGAACTCAAATACATAAAAATGTAAATTCCGAGTTGTTTTGGGCAAAAATTATTCAATGACAAAATAAAGAGAGAGAAACGGATGAGTAAATCAAAGAATTTTAAATATGGCTACAACATTTTTAAACCGTTTTCAACGCGACAAGAGTGAAAAACACCCTCTCTTAAATAAAGACCAACAACAGCAAAAAGCGAAAAGCTCCACAGATTTAGCAGCCGATACCGGAAGTCAATTGAAACAAAATGAAGAGAATCATCATGGCGAGGAAGAGATTAGTAACAATGCTGCTATAAAGCCGAAACAAAGAAGGCGCAGATCGTACGTTTTTGCCACTCTCAAAGATGTAATTGCTTTGGCAAATAATGAAGATGTTGGCGCATCAACAGCACCCACCATCAACAATAACGGAACACTCGTTAAAGGCGATAATGGCAAAAATAAAGATGCAAAACAAAACGAAGAATACGATCTAAGGAAAACCGAAATAAAGAAGGATAAAACAGAGGAAGATGAAACGAAAAAACAGACGCGGCAGCTGCCACAACAACAGCAAAATCAACAACCTAGACAACAGAGACGTTATATGCGTAGTGCTACAGCGGCTAGTGTCACACAATTGCTGTCGGATGGTTGCAATAATCTGTTGCAAAGATTTCGCCGAAATCCGAGCGAACGACCTGAACAAAAATCTCAACTACAACAACAGCAAAGAGATCGGGAACGTGAACGTGAACGCGATAAACAGCAACAACAGAAATTAAATCGGTAAATGAATTTCAATCAAATCAAACGGCAAATTATAATTGAACAAACTTTATTAAAAAAAAAAACTTGCTCAAATGCAAAATTAAAATTATAAAAAAATATTTAAATTAAGCAAACAAAATTAACAAAATTTTTAAGCAATACAATCAATTACTTTAAAGTATTTTGCACATCGAGTGTTCTTTTTATCAATCACATTTGTAATAAAATGTAAAGTGCGTTACTTATCTCAAGCAATTTTTGGTTAATTATGTAAAGGAACTCGAATAAGATATTTTTTAAAAGTTAAAAGTTAAAAAGTAAACATTGAAAATTCTGTATAAAATATGAAATACTTAAGAAAGAAATAACGCGATTCATACTTTGAAGCATGTCGACTTGCTTAATATCACAAATTATATTTACATATAATGAATGATATTTATATTCTTGCATATTAAAATGCGCAGGAAATGAATTTGTTTTAGTGATTATTGCGTCTTGTTATATTCTTGATAAAAATAACTTATTTTTCATAAACTCAATATAAAAGAAGTGTTATTTGCATTTTAAATATTTTTACAAATAAATTTACAACGTGCAAAAAATTATATAAAAAAAACTAAATCGGTCAGATTTAGTGTGCGTATGAGTGAGTGCGAATGTGTGTGTGTGCATTTTCGTAAATGCCGCAATTTTTTTTTATAACAAAAAACAAAAAATAGAAAAATCTATTTTTAATTCAAACATTTAAATTTCTTCTTCCCTCTACTAAGGAAATATAATTGTTATAAATACGTAGCTAATCAGTCAGTATAACCAGAGTTTTTTTTTTCAAAGAAATTAGATAATTATCGAATTTAGTTTTGTCATGTTAACAAAATAGAAGTGCTTTTTCCAACTCCTTTTCGAAGTAACAGCATTAAAATGTGGGGTGTTTTTGTTGCTATTAACATTGAAGGGCAGAACAAAACGCCCTTGATCTGGGAAGTCCCTGCACTACCATCATCAGTACTCATGTGCGTGTTAATTTATTAACGCCATTGCTTACTTGGCTTAAATGAATGAAACAACAGCTTCTGATCAAACAAATGATGTAAACACAAACTAATTCTCTGTTTTAAAAAATTAAAAATTATTTAAAAAGTTTTGGAAAAATGTACTGTAGCAAAAATTCTACACCTTCTCATCTTTATTTATCTATTCTTTAAACTCCATTTCTTTCCGACACAAAAGCACTTCATATATAGGGGTCATCCCTATGTGCAGGTCCCACTAAAAAGTGGCTCTGTGTTATCGATTGCTATTGACAAGGAAAACCATTTTTTATTATTTTTAATAAAAATAAATAAATTAAAACCCGAAAATCCTGCTATTCTGTAACAATTTGGCAATGTGACTTCTTGAAAATCTCGAATATAAAACCTCGTGGGTTCGCAGTAGTCAATTGCTGTTTCCACAAGGAACACTTAAGTGCCCTATTATTGATATACTCTTGACGTGATAATGACAAACAGTTACAGTACAATATTATATGTTATTGTATGTGTATTATTTTTGTTTGATATTTAATAAGCGATGAGGAATATGTGCATATGTGCTTATGTATATTTACATATGTATGTGTGTCTAATAACAGATAAATTTTATTGAAAAAAGCATATTTTTCACACTATTGACATGTTAACAAAGTTGTATTAAATAATTTTAAAATACCACATTTTTTATACATATATTTACATATGTAAATATATATCTGCGTATGTACATATATTTTCCTACATCCATTTTATTCCTCTCAATGTAATTTTTTAGAACTCTTGTGGTTGTTGTGAGAAAATGGCTTTCTAACCAAAAAGCTCTGAAGCCAAAGCTTTCCTGGTATCGTGTCTTATTTTCACAAAACATACATTTTGAGATCATTTAATGCATGTTCATTCTCCGATTTCGAATAATAAAAAATTGATATTTTGTGTATAATAAAAACAAAATATATGGATCATAAAAGTTTCAATTTTGCGTACTGATGGCATGAATACTGTTTGGTAATTTTCCTCTTATAAATAAACTTAATTAAAGCACTCTTTAGCATTATTTTTATTTATCATCACCGTACACGACAATAGTTTTTAGAGTTCAAGGTTCTGTAATTTGTTTTTATATGCGTTTCTACTTCTTTTTACTGAAGATATAACATTTTGTATTTTTTCAATGCTCTCTTATTTATACTCAACTGATAAAGAAAGAACAAATAATAACAATTTGAATGCCCCATGGCATTCACAACCCGCATGCATAAAAGTGCATGCAAGTAATTCACTAGAAAGTATTTAGTACGATTCGCAGACATTCCACACTTTGCTAGCCAATTTTCAGCACTTTGTGTTGGCGTTCATGTTTGTGTGTACATAAATAAGCACTTTTGTTGTTGCTGTCTTTGAATTAAAATCTATTCTAAAATGTTGTATTTATAGTTAAATTATAAAAAAGGTAAAAAAAAAACTTACTTATTAACATTACAAAATGTGTTGGGGTATACAAAATTTGACTTGCTCTCTAATACAAACATATTTTTTTTTGTCTTGGACTAGCACTCAGGGGATGATCCCTACATATTCAGTGCATTGGACCAGAACTAGAAAGGAAGGGATATTGTTAAGAGAACAAATGAAGACAAATTAGAAAATAGAGAATGTTGTTGTTGTAGCTTATTTTACTTTTTACTTTGGCGCTGAATTTTTTTGCTACAGATACCGACGACGGAGGGTGCTGTATTCTGCTCTTTTATGGAGGTGATAATCGCTGTCGGTAATGTTCAACGGCCTTCATCATTGAGACAAGCCGTCAGCAATTAATACAATCTTGCACTAATGCAGGTCAGAAGAATTCGACGCCACATTCAGGACTGAGTGCCCAGTAGAACTTTGAATTTAATTCATCGTAGTATTGCGTTCACTACTTCCGCTAACAGCACATATGATTGATATCTTCTTTTTATGTTCTGAATTCAAAAAGAATTTAGGAAGTTAGTTTACCTTTAATTCCGTTCTTATGCCAGCAATTTTTGGGTATAAATAGATGCAATTATAGCTGCAGTTATTTGTTAGTGTGTCGATTTTCTTATGTAAAGAATGCGGAAACTGTTGCTGCGTAATGAAAGAATTAAAACGAAATTTTTATTTGTTTAATTTTTTTTTTTATTTCTTTATACTTAAAGCATTTACTGTAATTGTTTACAACGATCGTAAATAAATAAATACTTTGGTCTATATATACATACTATATTAAATTCATTAAATATGTTTTTATATTATATATTTTATAAAAGTTCATTGTATTCTTTGTTTTTATAATATATTTTACTTAGTAGAAGAATTCTTTGTCACCTCATTGTTGAAACAACATAAACGCATTCAATTCTTAACTGATTTTGATAGAAAATATCGATCATAATATTTTTAATATATTTGTAATACACTTTTGAATGTAATCTATCAATCAGTTTATAATAATAATAATAAGCAAATTAGATAAAATATAAAAATGGCAGTTGTAGTTTTACTTTTACAATAAATGCAACTCTAAAGAAATAAAAAAGAAAATTCGTGATTTATAAAATTACAAAAAACAATTATCAATTGGTTAACAATATTTTGACAAAAAGTTTATGTACATTTAGAATATTCAAGTTTATTTATGAAAAATGTTTTTGTATTTGCAATATATTTGAAATGATCTATACGGCTAAATCAATATATGATCTATAATAAACAATTTTTTATATACCAAAAAATTATTCAAAGTGTGACCATTTTGAAAAGTTCAGAAAAGCAAATGCTACTTCAAATATGAAGTTAACACAATGAAATAGTTAAATATACATTCACACGAACCTCTTGCATATGAATATTTGTTTAGTTTAATTCATAAATAAGAAATTTTAGAAGCAACGAAAGTTGTAAGAAAATTTAAATTCCAAAATTACCAATTTTTGCCTTAATAGCTGCCGCATGGTGATAAGCAGACATTTTACAAACAAACAAAAATTTAACAAAATAAGAAATAAATAATAAAAAACAACTTTGTCAATTAATTTTCTATAACACGTTTCGCATGTATCTAGATGATGTCTAATGAAACCTATGTATTATTAATAGCACTGTACAACAAATTCAATTTATTTTCGAGGTTTTCCAAGATCGGCTAAGGCACAGATGTCGTTAAAATAAATCTGTGACACAAACTTTCATATTTTTGATAACCATTCAAAAATACATCATTGTTGGAACTACCAACTGTAAGAACCTCATTCTCTTTGTTGTACAGTGTAGAAGGCCTAAATTTATAAATGACTAGTAGTTTCAATATTTGCAAAAAAAAATAAATTAATTAAAAAAAGTTTTTATACTGTACGTGTATGAAGAAATGGGATTAAAAAACGCATTTTCCATCTAAATATGAAAAATGATTCATAATTCGTTTCAAAGGTATTTTGATTTTCCTTTCTGCACTACATTTTCAACATTAATTAAGAGAACATACGCATGCACATAAATATGTATGTATGTGCATACTCTCTTATGTGCTAATTAAAATGTGCTTTAAGTTTTATAAACATTTAATTAAATATGATTATATATTTAGTCTAAATATTTTTAATGTGCGAGTTGTTCAAAATAACGTACGTAAAATTTAATAAAACTAGTTCAATGTCAGTATTTTATTTCTTATATTAAATGTAACTAGAATTTTCAAATTCCCAGGTGCTTAAAGGTATTTAAATATTACTTTAATAGTGTTTTGTGACATTTCCTTTAACTTGTATTTTTCTAGGAAATTCATTTAATTTTGGAAAATTTTTTGCTTTTCATATATATATATATATATATATATATATATATATATATATATATTTTTTTTTGTTGTAAATATGCTAAACACTTAAACAAACGCCCCCTTCAATATAATTTTTCTCAATATTGAAATAAAAAAAATAAAAAATTTGTACACGTCGTTAGTGATGTGATATTTTCTCTGTGTTGTTCAGTTAATTTCTTTGTAGGAAAACGTTTTTCTTATAAACATTTTATTATTTATTTTATTATATAGAATTTTCACACATTTTCACAATATTTTTCTTTTAATACGTATATTGTTCTGTTTGCTGAAAAAAGACAGAAAAAACAATTTTTTTAGCCGTGAGATTCAGTTAATATTTGATTTTTCGACAATACGTTCGTTCGAATGATGTTAATCAGCGGTGCGCGTCTGTAGTTTTTATTTTCGTCTGTGATTTTGATTATTGCAAATGTATATATAATTTTTTGCAATATAGAAGTAAAAAATATGCTTTAAAAAATAATATATTGTAAAATATAAGAAAAAAATTACTAAAATAATATATCAAAGAAATAAAATAAAGTTTTCTGGTGGAAATGAATTGATGATGGTTAAGAATAAAAGTGATTGTATTGCTTAGAAATAGTTATTTTTATATGTAAAAAAAATTGTGAGTAAAAAATCTAAAAATAGATTTTTATTTTCTTAACGAATACACAGTGATTTAAAATCATATATTTTACGTGAGAAACGCAGTAGAAGTAAAAGTCCGTCCAATAAAAAGCATCACAACTCTACTAAAATATTTGCTAAGGACAAAGACGATCAAAAAGATAAAAATTGCACACGATCATCAAAAACTCCCAGCAATAATAATAGTCTTTTCAACGACCCGATGAGTGATCGTTATCGTTATCACCGTTATTATGGCGGTGCTGGTACATCAGCGTCATATGATCCAATAACAACGGGACGCTATCAAAAAAGCTCTACCACAGCTAACGTATCGGCATTGGATCGTTTGCGTTCAAACCTAAGTCCGGTTTCGACGTATTACAAACCTTTAATGCGCACTTTTGGTGTTAGTATTCGCTTTGAAACAATTGTTTTTGGATTTTCTTTTTTTTTCGTGGGCTTAAATAAAGAAGATGTGGTCGGTCGGCGTTTTCTAAACTAATATTGAGGTCTATAAGTTTTAATTTTTTTTCCATGAATCACGCACGTTTTCTTAATGTTTTATTATAGCATTTTGCGTGAAATATTTTGAAATAATCGTATGTACACACATACATCCGTACAAGATTTATTGCTCTTAAATAAGGCGAACGAATGGTTTGCTTCTATATCTGCTCTACTTATTTCTTACGGAAATAAATTGATTGATTTAAAAACTAAACCTTTACGAATTGCATACATGTGGTCGCTTCACCCCACTGTATAATTATTCTGTCGGCAGTGTCTTCTCTATGGTCTGCCATGACCTCCTCCATGGTGACTCCACTCTAATAAAAATATGAATATTCGACTAAGCAAGACAGTGTTCGCTTTGATTATATTTTCTAAATTTTTTTAGTCATAAACATTTTAACATGTTTCTTAAATACCTATTAAAAGTATAGATAATTTTTAATAGAAATTATGTCATTTCTTTGAAATAAAAAGAATATATAAAGAAAACATTTTAAGTTTATCAAACTCAAGTTTGTTCATTTATATAAACGCACACGAATTTGTTGAAATGAAATTTTCCCAAATTTGATTCCGATATATTGCCTTTAATTAATTTGATTTTCACTTTATGTATTTTGTAAATAATAAATACAATATTTAAATGTGGCTAAAAATCATTGCCGTTAAATTAATGAAAATTTCAAAAAATAAATTATCTTCTACAAAAACACACTTTACAGCCTACGAGCTATTAAAATACAACAAAAGGCCAAGTGAATAGTTTAGAAAAACAAAAACTAAGTGCACATTTCTCTCTACCGTTCGTTTTGTTTTTCAAGTAAATCGAAGAAAATGTGTGTTTTTTCTATTCGTTTTGAAGGTCGTTTTTTGGTTTGAATTGAAAATTTTCGGAGAGTGGAAATCGGCAGAAAAGAAGAGAATTTTCAAAAATATTGTTTGTATATGTAACTGAATTGCCTTTTAATATAACATGCAAATTTTAATATAAAGAAAATAAAAGCGAAAATGAATTTATTAGCGTAATTAAATAATTCATGCCAACTCCCAAAATACAAACAGATAAACGTGTAATCCGAAATGACAATTTAGCCGATGCTTCCGCCTACAATTATTGGAGTCCGCCATAAATACCACCTTTTCGATTGCATTCAAAAACGAGAAAATCTTAAAACAATTTCTGGCGAAATAGCACTGACACTTAAAATCTAATATATATTATTGCAGCGTAAAGACAACGACAAAGACAAAACACCAGTAGCTGCAACTCCCTCCACAGCTGTATCACGTTTAGAGAATAAATATTCAGATATCTTGGGTCGCCGTAAACATGATGATCATGAGAAAACCTTGGAGCCCGACGAAAATTTCAATCCACTAACGCGGTCAGCTACTACACATCATTTGTTGGCCGCAAAACCCAAACTATCCACCTCATCGTTTAATGCAGCCGATCGTAAAGAGCGCACGCCTTATAGATTGCAGAAAAATAAATCCAGATACTTGGGAGATTCGAATGACAGCGGCTATTTGACCACAGCAAGCTCAACAAATGGTCGAACAGCTGGGCCAGATATAGGTCTAGTAGATGACAACTATCCCTTGGATTATGGTGGCAGTAGATACAGAACAGGAGCACGAAATTATGGCACCCACTACGATCATCGATATAACGATGAATATGATCCGAACACGTCGCGCTATGGACGCCAAGGTGAATATGCTTCGAGTTATAAGCCACGTAGTGGTTTGGATTACAGTAACTATTATGACGGTTCACGATTGGGTCCAAGTAGCTCACGATATGACACAAACGATTTGCCCACCACTACCGCTACCCCCACAAATTTAGGAAACAGAAGGCAAAGAAATTATGGTCGCAACAAAACATGTGAGAATATTGTTTCAGCGGCTGGCGAGGCTTCGGCAGGTGGTAGACCGCGTTATGAACCACCGCCTGATGATTTCGAAGACCGCAACAATCATGCCCTGAACTCTCGAAATCGTTTTGCCCACAAGCGACCGGAAGTAAATTCAGTAGGATCTTCTACACATCGACCAGCCACAAATAATAAATTCTCAGAAGAAGAACTAGAAATAATAAATGATGATCGTTCTTCCGCTGATAATGCAGCCATTCTTTTGGCTTTGCGTGATGATGGTCAATATCTAGAAGCGAAGAAATTCGAAGAACGAATGCGCAAACGTACCGAGCTTAGAGAGCGTATGGCACGTTATGCTCAAGAGGCTGAAAAAAGCAAAGAAGCTCAGAAAGCTTTAGAAGAGAAGGAATTGCTGTTATTGCAATTAGAAAAGCAAAAGGAAAAAGAGCTTGAAAAGGAGAAACTCGAGAAGCAAGACGACAACAACAATAATGTCGAAGTTTCCAACAAGGAAGTAGCCAAAGAGATTGTAAAACAAACCCAAGAATGTAATGGCCTAAAGGAGGAGAATATGGAGCCCACAAAGAAAATGCGTTCTAAAAATGTAACTAACGAAACAGATACCACAGATAGTTCTACCTCTTCGGAAGAAGAGGATGAAGATGAATCTGAAACTAGTTCTGATGATAACACTCAGTCGAGTATTAAGGCAACAGCACCTGCTACCACCCCCTCTGTCTCCACACAGAATAACACAACCACAACTAACACTTCCTCTGTAACCAAAAATACTTCAGATGTAAACAAAGATCATTGTGATACTAAAGTGGCCACAAAACTACCCTTATCCTCTACTACTTCCTCCTCTACCACTAAAACAAGTCGTTTCCTTAACAATGATCTTTCCAAGTATAGACCACAACCATTAGTCAAACCCTCCATCACTGGTACCTCATCAACTGCAGGTCTTATGCATTCATCTAGTTCGGGCGCTTTAGCATTTGGTGGCATAAGTGAGCGCTTAGGTCTTAGCGGGACCTCTTCAAGACACCATAAACCCTATACGGGTGCTGCCACTTCACGCACTGCCGCAGTTCTAAGTGAATTTGAAAACTCTGGACCATCTGCACGTTATCCAGCTACACGTGATCATTACTTAAGCTCATATCTCTATGACCCATACACATCTGCCTATAGTCCGAATAGTAGTAGTAGGCGGCCTACTGGTGCAGCGGCTGCATCCTCAATTTTGACCGCATACCAACGGCGGCAACAGCTGCAACAACAAGACTATTATCAGCAGCAACAGCATCAGCATCAGCTCTCAAAAAGTGCCACATCTTCGTCGCTCTTTCATAGGTCACGCATTCCAAAAACTTTTTCGTCTTTTGTAAGATCACTATTTTAAAATATTCTCCATTTTAATAGAAACAAACTAATTAGTAAAAATAATTGAAATGACTTAAATTGCTTTTTCCCGCTTTAAGCTGCATTTGTTTCAATTTTTATGTCTAGCATTTGCAAAATTAAAAATTGTTGATTAATAAAAATTGATAAGCTTATAACTCTTTGCTGCTGCATAAAGTGGTTGATCTCGAAAGTGTTTTTCGAACATCATTGAATTTTCGAACGCATTCCATCAATCATATCCCCTGTAATGTTCAAGATGTTTCCTTATCCGGACCTCTTAACACATTTTGTACATGAAGTTGCAGTTCATTTTGTTGATTTTTAATGAATGCGGAATCGTTGATGTTTTCCCTCTTCTTGATACAAAAGTTGCATGATTTCTTTTTATTAATATATTGTTGAAATAATTAATCTTTTACTTAAAACATCTCTAATACTCGTAATCGATTAATTTTGATTTTTTATTTTATATTCAAGTGATAAATATCAATTTATTTTTCTCTTCTAAAATGTTAAAAAATTATAGTGTTGTAGGGTTAATTAAAAGAAAATTGTTTATGGTAATAAACCAATTGCTCCTACTCTCTTCTTGCACTTCAATTTGGTACGCAGAAAGACCATTAAAATTTACTATTACAGAGCCAAGGGAATAGCCTTGAGCTCTTATATACCATTAATAAAAGCTGTGCTTTTGTTGAATTCACAACCTATTGCTGGTGTTGTATATAAAGAGATTTTGCAACATAAACGTGGTTTTAAGTTTCTTTAGAAATAAGATTTTGTTTAAGTAACAAGAACTTGGACCTCTTCATGATCTCAATACTTTTAATGGCTGAAATTTTCGGAAATGAAGTTGGCCTTATTTTCACACTAATTTTCAATATATATATTTCCTTTAACCCGTATTTAGCCGTAATTTATTCATATATAAAAACTTTAATGATTTTTCGTAAAAGTGAGCACTGGTGTTATTTTAAGAGCAGAAGTAATTTGATCCAATATTGGAGAAAAAAATGGATTAAATGAGTTTTGTGCTTCACCTTTTAAACTTTTAAAATGTTGGATACGGCTTTTTGCATATTCTGTTATGATATCCTTGGCTTCCAATTGAAACACATGGTTAGAAAAGTTCATATAATATGATAAGGAATTATAAACTATCGGGAAGATAAGAAAACATTCTATAATTTACATCTAATAATTTCTTTATTATTATTTTCTAAACCCCTTTTTGAAACTCAT
Source organism: Linnaemya vulpina (assembly GCA_963675445.1). Lineage (NCBI taxonomy): Eukaryota > Metazoa > Arthropoda > Insecta > Diptera > Tachinidae > Linnaemya > Linnaemya vulpina. The sequence goes on along the minus strand of OY776277.1, from coordinate 15,231,217 downwards.
GAAATGTAGAAACAAATTTGTAAAAAGTTAATTTCTTTGTGGGAAAAAAGTTGCTCTTTGAAATTTCTGTAAATGTTGCATCGTTTGTCTTATTCAGTACTTTGCGCCGCAATGATGCGTTCCCAAAGTACTTCGTAAATACAGACAAAAATAATTCGTTTAAGCAAATGAATTAAATGTTTGTTTAATTTGATTAAAACAGCTCTAATATTGATTATGCATTTCTTTAACAGTTTGAAATTTTCTTAAAATGTTTTTGTTCTTTAAAGATAAAACCGAATTTAATAAATATTTGTAAAATTTTTGTTTCCATACTAACAAATACAATTTAAATGTTAACACCATGTATGCATATTATTAATTGTAATTTGTAATATATAAAAAACTGTTATATATATTTTATATATACATATATATGAAAATAAAAATTGCTAGTTTTTGTAATTATAATACAAAAACAACAATTTGTCCGAACTAATTTTCTTATCGAAAAAACGAACGTATTTTTTTCGTGTTTTTCTTGATTATATATGATGATGATTATCACAATGATGTTTATGATGATGATGATGACTATGGTTATGATGATGATGGAATATTATGGCTTTGCTTTTGGGAAAATATTTCAAAATATTGGTTTTAATAAATATGTGGTGTCAACGTGGGAAATGATGATGATTTTATTGGCTTTGCCGATTTTGCTACTCAATAATTTTAACTACAAAAACGTATCCTGCTGTGCCACTTTGGACTTTTGGCGGCTTCTCTAATAATGATGACTTTGCTAATGGTGATGGTGATGATGATGCTGATTCTGATATTGACGTTGTTTGTTGATGCCATTTCATCGATTCCTTGGATATATTTCTTGTTTTTTTCTCTGTTTTTTCTTTTTCTTTTTTTCTCTCTTTCTTATATGTTTTTTTAACGATGACCAATTCAACCGAAATCAACCTACCAAATCGACCCAATAACGTAAACACTCAAACCCACAACACCCTTTCTCAAACGAAAAATCCATGTCGTGCCTCATATGCAAAACAACTGTTGTCTTCTTGTTGCTGACTTCTCCAAATCTGCTACTGCTGCTCCTGTGTTCTGCATCAAACTCAAAACAAAAATTATTATTTAAAAATAAAACAAACAAAAAAAACACCACCAACGTTTTGTTCTTCCCTTGGTTCTAACCTTGATAAAATCACAGACAGCAAAGCCCGTCATACAAGATGATGCTGATGGCCACTTGATTTATCACTCTGGCGATATACTTCATCACAGATGTTCGTGACATATTTTTGTTTTTTTAATTTTTTTCCTATTCCTATTTTTTACTATATTTCCATTTACTGAAACATATTTAGGACATAAAATATAAAATGAGGGTACACACAACGCCATGTTAAAATTATAATCCTTACATGACAGACAAAGAAAGAAAGCAAGAAAAAAAAGAAAGTTCAAAGTGTCTGTTCTTATATTTGCTCAATTGTTTATTTCATTAGCTTTAGTAATTTCTTTCAAACTTTCATATTTTTTAAATCACTTCAGTTATTTTTGAAACTTGTTTCATTTTTCTTTAATTTTTAATTTCAATATCAAAGTAAACTTCTAATAAAAATTCTAAGTAACTCCAATTGTGTAAGAAAGTATTAAGCCCAAGAATAGTTAACTGAAGAAATATGAACATGTTCGATATAAACTTTATTAAACTTGATATTCAATTTAACTTTTTTCGGTTTATATACCCAATTTCAAAAATTTCAAAGCGTTTAAAATTTCAGTCTAAAGTCTTTTTAAAAGTCTACTATTATTTCTTATTCAGAGTCTTTCTTTAAAACTTTATTTACTTTTTTTATTTGTTACAAAAAGCGCTGATTTTTCATTTTAATTTTTTATAACTTACAAACAAATTTTAAAATTTTCCCTGCTCCATACATTTCCAAATATAACCTTAAGTACTTTTACATAAAATATTCGTAGATTTCTGTTTCTCTTACAATATTTTATAGTCCAATGTCCTATATATAAATCAGGTGTTATTAATTTTTAAATTAAATAACGTTAATAAACTTTTGTTATAGACTTAAAGAGCATCTCTTTACTCAATGAGTACTTTTGTATGAATTTTCAGATAAAATCATGGCCACCTTGGGTGAAGGCACATTTGGACGTGTTGTTAAGGTCAAAGATATGGAGAGGTGGGTGGTGTATTCATTTCTATATATTGATTTTCTTGTATTTCAAAATATTTGAAAATTTACTAATTACTTTCTTTTTCACAAAAAAGGGACTTTTGTATGGCCTTAAAAATCATTAAAAATGTGGAAAAATACCGTGAAGCTGCCAAATTGGAAATCAATGCTTTAGAAAAGATAGCACAAAAAGATCCAAATTGTGAACAGTAAGTAACTACAAATTACAAATTACAAATAATAGAGCTTAAACTTAATTCTCAATTAGTAAACTATAAATTTTTCATTTAATAATGCAACAAAATTGAAATACAACGTTTGATGTTTTCTTATTTGCAGGATAGATATCAAAACGTAAATACCGCGTTCAATTCTCAAGCTCACATTAACTATTGCTAATCGTATAATTAAACAGAATTATACGAATTTTCATACAAAATTCTGTTTTAATTAAAAGATTTAATTTTATATAAAGTATGGGATAATATATATTTTTTAGATTGATTTTAAATACGTGACAACTAACACAGGCAATGAACTCACATTAGTGATAAATACATATATTTAGTTCATTTCAATATAATTTTCAAAACATTTGTTATCAGAGAAACAGTAATACTGGGTTGAAATAACCATATTGAATTTCTGAACAGTATATTTACAAGCCAACAAACAATTTACTTTTTAATGATTGTATACCAGTCGACCAATCTTTTGAATGGGTCAAATATAAGAATAAAGAAAGATATGTTTTCCAATAAAAACATAAATTTCGCTTGCTTTTCTTTAAGCTATATATTGATAAAAGAAATCTTTAAGACTTTAATGTAATTTCCTAATGTACAGAAATTAATTTGCGCCAAGCTTAATGAAAAGCATTTGATTAAAACTGAAAAATTAAATTGTATATACATACGTACGTGTAAGTCTACTAGTGGGAGCCAATTGTTTTAAAGTCGGCTTTTGGTAATTTTAAATTCGACGGACCAGAGAATTAAAAATTCATAACAAAAACTTCCAAATTATCTTCTTGATATATAAATTGTTTATTTGACAAATTTCACATAGGAATTGTAATGCACCACTGCTCAGCAGGACAAGGGACTATACTTTGACCAAATTGTTTCAATGCGTGTCCATTGGCTTTATCAACATATTCCAAAGATTTTCATGTCATCAAGGGACATATAGAATAGAATAATAGAAACAAATCGATAACCTTCTGAGTATTCCATGAATTCTTCTTTTCAAGTTAAACTAATGAATGGATTAATTATATTGTCTTAATATATTTCATTATAAAAATAATACTATTAGCTTGGTATAATAAATATAATTCTTTTTTTAGTTTGTGCGTCAAAATGATTGATTGGTTCGATTATCACGGACACATGTGCATTGCTTTTGAAATGTTAGGTTTGAGTGTTTTCGATTTCTTGGTAAGTTCCAAAATGAATAAGAATATTTAAATATAAATTGTTAATAAACAAATTTTTTAACATATTGTCATTGTACTATTATAATATGAAATTTATTTGTTGGGTGGTTAAGCAATGTCTATATGCATTTCATTGGAATCGTTTGTGAATTTTTATAGTTAATTTTCTTTAACATAATTCTCAGATGGTTTTTGGAAGTCTTTTAATAAGTTGAGAAGTTTGAAACTTCGCAAAACTGTGATTGAAGTCTACTGACGATTTGGTAAGAAGCGCCAATGAAATGCATATAGACATTGCTTAACCACCCAACAAATAAATTTCATATTTAAATATAAATATTAAATTCTAAAAACTGAAATTAAGTTTAAAGTTTTTCAATAATTAAAGCTCTAAATAATTTCTTAATATATACAAAATGTAGCGTGAGAACAACTACGAACCGTATCCATTAGAACAAGTGAGACACATGGCCTATCAGCTGTGCTATTCTGTGAAATTTTTACATGACAATCGTTTAACGCACACAGATTTAAAGCCTGAAAATATACTATTCGTTGATTCAGAATATAGCACACATCATAATCATAAGATTGTAAGTTAATAAGTTAATAATTTTAATAAGTTTCCATTCCTAAGCATTATAATTTTAATCTGCTTTAGAATCGTGAGGTAAGACGTGTTAAAAATACCGATGTCCGTTTGATTGATTTCGGTTCGGCCACATTTGATCATGAACATCACAGTACAATTGTATCAACACGTCATTATCGTGCACCAGAAGTCATACTCGAATTGGGTTGGTCCCAACCGTGTGATGTTTGGTCTATAGGGTGAGTTGCCTAACTATTACTTTTTTTTAAATTTAAGTCAGACAGTTATGAAAGTAAAAATAAAAAGAATAAATAAAACTTATAAAATATTGTTGTGTATAAGCACATTAATAATATTAATTATTTGTTACTATTCCAGCTGTATTCTCTTTGAACTTTATTTGGGCATTACACTATTCCAAACACATGACAATCGTGAACATCTTGCCATGATGGAACGTATTCTTGGTCAGATCCCATATCGCATGGCACGGTAATGTATAAACTTAACATGCTTTCATTACTTTAAGGCGCAGTTTACTTCATGAAATTCGATTAACCTATAGCAATCATGTTCTTTACAGCAAAACCAAAACAAAATATTTCTATCATGGTAAGTTGGATTGGGATGAAAAGTCATCGGCCGGACGATATGTGCGTGATCATTGTAAGCCACTATTTAGATATCAAATGAGCGACAGTGAAGATCATTGTGAATTATTTGATTTAATTAAGAAAATGTTGGATTATGAACCATCACAACGAATTACGTTAGGTAAGTGCGTTTGTTTGTTGTACTACTCTATGAACTTGATGTTGTAATTTTTCATTATGACTAGTGTTGTTTGTTGTTCGTCAAGTACAAGCATCTATAATTTAATTGCAAATTGTCTTTTATGAATATATTGATATGTATTAATGATGACTTATTATGACTAATGATAAATTTTCGGAGTTATGAATTTATAGTGCAGTTAAATCGTATCATTTGAAGAGGAAATTTTTTAAATTTATTTAAATGAGCCGTTATTTATTTAGTTTTAATTGAAGTTTTCGTAAAGCATAATTATTTGTAACTCTACTGTTCGCAGAATTTGCCACAAGAACTGAGAGCATGATGAAAAGCAAACAGAAAAGAATAGAAATTATATTTTAAGAACATTTTCGTCGACGGTCAAGTCATGTGGAATTTTATGGCTATATACAATGCCGTCTTTTGTTATATTTTCTGCTTAGTTGTTGGAGTTGATATAACTTCATTGGTGTATTAGAATGTATTAAAAAGTTAATAATGTAATACTCATATATATCGTATATATGTTCGAAAACATTATTAAAAATTCTTCAATATTGAATCAAGGAAAACATTACAGTTAATTTATCAATCACAGTTTGTATGTTAACATATTTAAATATAATGTTAAAAATCTTCGAAGTTTCTTGTGGCTCTTTGATAATTGAAATATCTGTAATTTGTTTGTGTTTTGTTATATATGTTATATTTTTTTTTAAATTGCTCTGGACCTTTAATTTGCCAAATTAATGTATATGAAAACATACAGGTAGGTTTGCTCTGGCATATGTTAAAGAGTAAGTTTTCTTTGTTAAATGTATACCATCAGGAAATTTGGCAAGATTTTTTAGCAGTCATTATTTTAAAGAATAGTTGGCCGCTCAAAGAATGTTTTAGCAGTCATGCATATTGTTCTAAGGGTTGAACGATGTTATGATTATTTTTATAGTACGGAAGCTCATAATAGTATCTGCCTATTTGTCGCTGTCGCCAGCACAAATAAAATCGTTTTCAAATTTTTTAATACCATGTCTTATACAGTCTTATATATCGTTTGTAATATTTTTATTATTTAGAAAATTTTTGGGACTAAATATATACATACATATGCGCACATACATATATCTCCTGATATAATAAACAATACTAAAAAAAAACATTTATATAATATGAAACTTATTTGTTGGGTGGTTAAGCAATGTCTATATGCATTTCATTGGCGCTTCCAACCAAATCGTCAGTAGACTTCAACAACACAGTTTTGCAAAGTTTCAAACTTCTCAACTTATTAAAAGACTTCCAAAAACCATCTGAGAATTATGTTAAATAAATTAACTATAAAAATTCACAAACGATTTCAAAAAATCACATTATAATAAGTGTAGCAGGCTATGAAACTTATACAAACCAAACCCAACAAACAACCTTTATTCGATATGACTCTATTTTATCTTTCTATACCCTTATACAATTAGAAATCCCTTGAATAACAATGAAAGTATTTATAAGGCAAAATGAAAAATAAAATCTCAATTGAATTGTTAATAAACTAATTTTTTTTGACATATTGTCATTGTACTGTTATAATATGAAACTTATTTGTTGGGTGGTTAAGCAAAAAAAAACAAATAAGTTTCATATTATAACAGTACAATGACAATATGTCAAAAAAAATTAGTTTATTAAGAAAAACATTTATATCAATCTAAAATAAACTGCTTTTGTTTGCGTTTTCGTACAAACTCATGTACAAAAATGTACATTAGCGATATGTACATATGTGTATACCATACTGTTGCAAAGAATGGCAGTAGACTTCAAATGGTTTGATGTTTTATGAAACTTGTCGAATAATTCAAAACAAAAATTTAAAACAAACGAAATAGAATGAATAGAATCAAACAGGTTTGATGTAACGAGACCATTATAATGTATGTATGTATATAAACATAAATATATGTATATAAATATCTGTATAAGATATTTTTTTGTTAAAAAATTTTTAGTGTTGATTCACAAAACATTTCGTTTTGTGAAACACAACCAGTTATGAATAGAATAGTTATTGACGAGTTGTTTTTTAACTCTAATATTTTGTTTAAATCTTTTTTTGTGTTTGATTTGTTTGGTGTCTATTTTGTTTCGAAACACATTTTATATGCCTAAAAAACAAATTATGATTTGGTTTAAAAAACAAATGAATGGTTTGAAAGCCCATTCGAGACATTTGAAGCTACACTATGGTGTATACACAAATATTCTCTAGAAAAAAAATTATCAATTTACCTGGCAAAAATTTCGTTGTCCCTTATTTGCTGATCCTTCCGTAGCGTCAGACCTCAATAGATATATTGTGAGCTTTATTGATTTAGTACCTGATAAATAAATTAGGAAAACAAATGATAGAGAAAAAGATGTTATTAAATTAAAAGTATAGAAAACCAAACCCAATAAAATTCACTTATATATAACAACAAGGTATGAGATGAACAACAGAACAGCCAATTCTATAGTAAAAGCTCGCTGAAAAGTAATAAATTTGTAATATTATTTTATTTGATCTTTTTAATATACATCAACAAATCTAGGTGAAGCTCTACGTCATCCTTTCTTTGATAAGCTCCCACCACATCAACGGCTTGGTGATGCAGCCTCAAAAGTAATGCAACCCGCCTCATCTGGTAGCAGCAGTCGTGAACGCTCACACAGTTTATCAAGATGAGAATTGGCACGATTTGGTTATTATTAATTAATAACATAATTCTAAAAATGTTATAAAGCAAACAGCATCTATACCAACATATATTTCTTTCTTCAATTTAACAAAAAACAAACAAAAAAAATATTCATAAAAACCAACTTCAACAAAAGCAACCATTATGTAGTACTTCTATAAAACTTAACACTGCTAAAAATAACAACAAATACAACACACAGCAAAAAACATTGCAAACGTTATTGCAAAAAAACGCAGCAAATTAAAGATGGAAATTTTGAAAGCTTCATTTTTGTAAGTTTTGTATTTCCTTTCTTAAAAACCACAATTACACAAAGTACCAAAAATACAGTAGTTTTAACATTTTCAAACTGATTTTAATTAAACTTTTTACAGTATAAATAAACAAAATTTATTTGTTTATTCAGTTTCAAGTTTCGATTCAAAACTTTGAATATATTGTTAAATATTTGCAATAATTAGAATATTCTTTGCATCATAATAATTGTCAATCTTAAATATTATACAATACAATTAGGAGCTCCTCTTTCTTCCTTTATTAAAAGTTATATCGTTTTTTTAGACATACATATTTTTACAAGATATTTGCTTGTTAAAATTTTGTTCAAAACCGTCTCTTATGTATGGCCAAAGAACTAACTTTTTCATTGTTAAAACTTTTTTTTTATAACTTTTTATTGATACAGAAAATAATTTATTGAAATTAACCCACCTAAATAATTTCATTATTTTTATATTCCAAACTTATTTATTTAGTTTAAGTTTTTATTTTCTTTTAGCTTATGTTCTTTAATTAGAGTATTTAACGTTTTCTAACCTTAAGTTAGACATAATTTAAACCATGAATTATATTTGGAGCTTACTCTGTAATGCGATGCTAGAGAAATACTTTTCGCATTGTATGTAATGCGGTAGCAACTCCTTTTGTATCGTAGTACAGAATAACACACCTCAGCCTTTTTCATAAGACCATTTTTATTTGCATATTGCAAATGTGAAGAAGCAAATGAATTGAAGAAAATTTGGTAAAAACCATTTAAATTTAATTTGAAGTTTAATATTTCAACCAACTTACTTTCCTGCACGCTCATCCAACCGACAAGGAATAGACAGATTTGTTTCAGCACAGCGCTATTTAAATGTCATTTCAACCAGGCATGTGAACTATAATTTGACGCCAAACAGTTATGGAGGTTTTCGGTATAGGAATTTTAATTAAAACAGTTAAAAAGCAAATTGAATTAAATGCATTTTACTAACAGTCTGTATTCTGCCTATCGCATGTTTTTAGAAATTGATATAGCAATAGCATATTCCCAGACGTGGCTTCAGTACAAGTATTTGAAAAGCATAAAATTCTATGGAATTGAGCAAATAAATCAATGTTTATATATCCTTATTATATATTCCATGATACTATTTTCTTTCAAGGATTACTTTATAGGAAGATAAAGTTATTGGAAATAGTATATTCTATAAATTCGGTATGGTTTTACAGAGTGTTTCTTTATTGTGCATGTTTTGCAGTAACAATATAAAACTCAGGCTGAGTATTAATACTTGCAGTTTCATTTTAGCAAACTTAATTAGAGCTTACAAAATTCTAAAATAAATTGTGCTCGTAAAACATTGTTCACAATCTCTTTGTTACATGTAGGGAATATATTTCAAACCGAATCGCAAATGATTGGTCGGAAAAGAAACTCAAAAAGCAAACCATAATTAAATATATAACACACATGAATAAAAAGATAGAAATTCAAAATCAATTATGAAAATCATCTTTACGGTGCAATTAATATGTGTCGAATCCGTATAGAAGACCGCAGATCTAATCAAATACTTAGAATTAAATTCATACTGACAATTTTGAATTCGAAAATTCAATTTTAGAAACTATCGCATGGTTGATCTTAATTCTTTGATTAATGCAATTCAGAGATTTTCCTTGGAAATGACATAACCTCACGTTGTCATTAAGTGTTGAAAACATCCATATAATTCCAATATATAACAATTATACTATTTTGGTTTAATTACTGTAAAACACATATTCATTACTTGTAAACCTTTTATTACTTATAAAACTTACTGCAAACATTAATGAGCTCCTAAATAAAATAATTCATACCATAAAAAAATATACAATAAATTATGAAACACAGTCTATTTTAGTAATTCTATGTTGTATAAATATTATTGATAATTTTTACACCAATTTGTCTTTGGAATATAGAAAGATAAAAAAACAACTTATACAACATGGCACTCCTAAAGTAGAGGCTGTGATTGTACAAATAATGATGTTAGTCCTTTTAATATAATAAAATGCAAATAAAGTGTTTAAAGATATTCCTTTCGATCCCATTAAACTCATTTATAGTTTAAAAATTTTGTTTAATTAGTGCTGTGTGCGTTCTATTTTATATGTATTTGAAAGCTGATTTCCCCTCTCTTTTTAAGTACTATTGTCTCATAATATTGTGTATTATGTTAATTAAAAATAACCAAATCGTTTGCAAAAACTTTGCAAAACACAAACATTATTTTTATGTTGTGCTAAAATGTATTTTAAAAAAACTTTTATACAATATAAAATTTTAGTTATTACAAGACGAGAAATATCTAAAAACTAATTTGCATGATTGAGATCATGACAATACTTAGCTAGATATTTTTAATAAAAAACACATTTTTCTAGAGATATGTTGTTTGCTAAAATTTTATATTGTGTAATTAAATAAAATGCGCAACCATAATTAAAGTAGTTTCATTGAATTTTCAGTTAATTATGGTTTAGCTAATTAGTCCTTTATAGATTTATGTTCATATATCATTTATAAAATTCTTACTATATAAATCATGAAAAATATTGTAAAAAGTTTATAAAGAATAATGTTTTTAAGCTGCATGGACTGATGACTGTCTGTTAAACAAAAATATGTAAAAGCAGCGTAATGAGTTCTTAGTTTATGTTACTATAAAAAATATAATAAACGTATTGATTCTTAATACAAAATATAAAAAAATAGATCTATACCTAAGTTTAGTAAATTGTTTTTAAACACAAAAATGTATATGAAATCTTGAAAAGGGAAACTGACATAAATGAAAAACTCAAATTATACTTCTTTGATCTAAATATATTTAACTAATTGAAATAATAAAATCATTATTTCAATTAGATAACAATTATTTTAATATATTGATTGTGAAGATTTCTTAGTTTTGTTGCAAATTTTAAAATCGTTTATTATTTTTAATATAGAAGATTAATCAGAAAAACAACTTAATTAAACTTTATTCTTTAAGTTTGAGTAATTTTTATTTTAATTTCTTAGATTTCTGTTTGTTCAAAGGAAAATCATAAAAGTACACACAAATTAAGTTTGTAATATAAATAAATAAAACATGTATGATAAATCTTCATTAAAAAATAAAAGCAGTAAACAATTTCAAATGTTTTAAATACCTATTACTTAAGCTCAAAAGAAAAACAAGAAATATTTTAAGTTTTAATATGTCATTGTTTATGACTATCATATAAAATATAAAATTTCTCTTAATTTTGTTATAAAAATGTGTATTGTATGATAATTATTGAAAAGTGGAACGATGACCAGCAGGAAACCTCTTGCAAATGAAGAAAACAACAGTCGGAAAAAACGGAATATTTATTGTAATTTAAAATATACACTTTTTAATATCCTGTTTTATCCGCAGCACTATAAAGAAATTATTTTTAATTTACAAAAAGAAAAAAAGTTGTAATAAAAGCAAGAAATTATGTATAAATAAACAACCGTTGTGTTATTTGACTTTCTCAGTCTATTAAACTGTGGCATTAACATCATGCATGTAAAAAAGCTTTTGTTGTGTGTAAACAAAAGTTATACAGAAAGCTCAGAGCTTCAAAGTTTTCGTTTCGCCCTGTTGCAAAAACTTGCACAGGATGGTTTGAGTATATTCTCCAAAAATTGTGGTTTTCTCAGCAAGTGCAACAATACTACTTACTATTACGCACTAAAGCACACACAAGTACAGGTAGGTGATGGCTGAGTGGGAAGATGCGCAAGTGTTACAACGAGCAGGTTTTTTGGTGGTTGGTGATGAGTTTAAATCCATGCGTTGATCATAGAAAAAGGAAACTTATGAAATTTAATTAAATTGAAATAAATAAAATAAGACAAACAGGCGAGGAAAAAAGGCGGTGACGATATGACAATAAATAGAGGGAAAAAAAAAATGTCTACAACCTTAATAAAAACACAAATTGAAAAACAAAACGAATTGGGGAAAATAAAAAAACAGATTTTAAAGCATCAAGAAAACGGTAAATAAACAATAATAAAAACTAAATAAACCACTCTGGAAAACAACAAAAAAAAAAAAAACCACGTGCTTTTTTTTCTTCCTTTTTGGTCTTTTTAACCAGCTTATTTCGAATTATAGATACCAAAGGGTTGATGCAGCCTTCCCAGTTATTCCATAACATTTAGCTCTCTTCCGCTAGTCAAATGAACAGTTTAGTATGTTACCTACCTTTTGAGAAATTGTTCTTTCAAATAAAACTAGTTATAAGTGTGTTATACGTAGATTTTTCGCTTTATTTTATCAAATTGAACACGAATGCTCTTATTTCAATGCTCATTCATTTATTTTTACATAATTTTATATATTCCTTTAAATTGATTTAATACAAATATATGACTATACATACAGTGGTTGGTTAGTTGGTTCTACAACTGGGAAATTAAATTTTTTAATGAAAATCAAACCAAAAACAATAATTAAGGTGACAGACACAAAAAGAAAAACGTAAACAATGAGCAAAACCAATTTCTTTGAGATTTACTAGTGTGCGCATTTCGAAAGCAAGAATTATTTAGGAGCACTTTTATATAAATTTTCCGCAACCAGCAATAGCTGCTACAGATTTAGGAGCCGTCCATTTCTAAATAAGAATTATGTACATATGCATTCACTAATATTTTTACATGAATACTTTTAACTAAATAAGATGTGTGCAAGTGTCCTCTAATCGGCGATATATATTTCGTAAAAATCTTTGATGTATTGGCAAAGTTTCGAGTTTATAAAGAAAATCATTCAAATCTGTAGAATATTTACTGTTGCATGCTTTGAGGGTTATATTTCATTATCACTTAATCAAGTTGAGTGCATGCATGCATGTGTCTTAAGTCTTTTGAAGAAATTGTATAGACTAACTCATATCAAGGGAGTGGAAGGCTTAAGACAGAAACTCGAAATTTTCATGATTTGTGCAATTTTCGTGTTTTTTGCGTTTTTCTCGGAAACCCTTGGCCGGATTTGGCTCGGGGACCCTACTAACCAGAATTCCGCATGCTGAATCCGAAAATGACACTTAGAATTTGATAGGACCACTTTTTGGCCAAAATGAAATTTTTTGCGAGTTCGTGTCTTAAGTCTTTTCTCATATGCTCACTATAAGAAGACAAAGAGACTAAAGACACATGCACTTTCATTATCACTTTTAATCAAGTTGAGTGCATGCATGCATGTGTCTTAAGTCTTTTGAAGAAATTGTATAGACTAACTCATATCAAGGGAGTGGAAGGCTTAAGACAGAAACTCGAAATTTTCATGATTTGTGCAATTTTCGTGTTTTTTGCGTTTTTCTCGGAAACCCTTGGCCGGATTTGGCTCGGGGACCCTACTAACCAGAATTCCGCATGCTGAATCCGAAAATGACACATAGAATTTGATAGGACCACTTTTTGGCCAAAATGACGTTTTTTGCGGGTTCGTGTCTTAAGTCTTTTCTCATATGCTCACTATAAGAAGACAAAGAGACTAAAGACACATGCACTTTCATTATCACTTTTAATCAAGTTGAGTGCATGCATGCATGTGTCTTAAGTCTTTTGAAGAAATTGTATAGACTAACTCATATCAAGGGAGTGGAAGGCTTAAGACAGAAACTCGAAATTTTCATGATTTGTGCAATTTTCGTGTTTTTTGCGTTTTTCTCGGAAACCCTTGGCCGGATTTGGCTCGGGGACCCTACTAACCAGAATTCCGCATGCTGAATCCGAAAATGACACTTAGAATTTGATAGGACCACTTTTTGGCCAAAATGACGTTTTTTGCGAGTTCGTGTCTTAAGTCTTTTCTCATATGCTCACTATAAGAAGACAAAGAGACTAAAGACACATGCACTTTCATTATCACTTTTAATCAAGTTGAGTGCATGCATGCATGTGTCTTAAGTCTTTTGAAGAAATTGTATAGACTAACTCATATCAAGGGAGTGGAAGGCTTAAGACAGAAACTCGAAATTTTCATGATTTGTGCAATTTTCGTGTTTTTTGCGTTTTTCTCGGAAACCCTTGGCCGGATTTGGCTCGGGGACCCTACTAACCAGAATTCCGCATGCTGAATCCGAAAATGACACTTAGAATTTGATAGGACCACTTTTTGGCCAAAATCACGTTTTTTGCGGGTTCGTATCTTAAGTCTTTTCTCATATGCTCACTATACGAAGACTAAGAGACTAAAGACACATGCACTTTCATTATCACTTTTAATCAAGTTGAGTGCATGCATGCATGTGTCTTAAGTCTTTTGAAGAAATTGTATAGACTAACTCATATCAAGTGAGTGGAAGGCTTAAGACAGAAGCTCGAAATTTTCATGATTTGTGCAATTTTCGTGTTTTTTGCGTTTTTCTCGGAAACCCTTGGCCGGATTTGGCTCGGGGACCCTACTAACCAGAATTCCGCATGCTGAATCCGAAAATGACACTTAGAATTTGATAGGACCACTTTTTGGCCAAAATGACGTTTTTTGCGAGTTCGTGTCTTAAGTCTTTTCTCATATGCTCACTATAAGAAGACAAAGAGACTAAAGACACATGCACTTTCATTATCACTTTTAATCAAGTTGAGTGCATGCATGCATGTGTCTTAAGTCTTTTGAAGAAATTGTATAGACTAACTCATATCAAGGGAGTGGAAGGCTTAAGACAGAAACTCGAAATTTTCATGATTTGTGCAATTTTCGTGTTTTTTGCGTTTTTCTCGGAAACCCTTGGCCGGATTTGGCTCGGGGACCCTACTAACCAGAATTCCGCATGCTGAATCCGAAAATGACACTTAGAATTTGATAGGACCACTTTTTGGCCAAAATCACGTTTTTTGCGGGTTCGTGTCTTAAGTCTTTTCTCATATGCGCACTATACGAAGACTAAGAGACTAAAGACACATGCACTTTCATTATCACTTTTAATCAAGTTGAGTGCATGCATGCATGTGTCTTAAGTCTTTTGAAGAAATTGTATAGACTAACTCATATCAAGGGAGTGGAAGGCTTAAGACAGAAACTCGAAATTTTCATGATTTGTGCAATTTTCGTGTTTTTTGCGTTTTTCTCGGAAACCCTTGGCCGGATTTGGCTCGGGGACCCTACTAACCAGAATTCCGCATGCTGAATCCGAAAATGACACTTAGAATTTGATAGGACCACTTTTTGGCCAAAATGACGTTTTTTGCGAGTTCGTGTCTTAAGTCTTTTCTCATATGCTCACTATAAGAAGACAAAGAGACTAAAGACACATGCACTTTCATTATCACTTTTAATCAAGTTGAGTGCATGCATGCATGTGTCTTAAGTCTTTTGAAGAAATTGTATAGACTAACTCATATCAAGGGAGTGGAAGGCTTAAGACAGAAACTCGAAATTTTCATGATTTGTGCAATTTTCGTGTTTTTTGCGTTTTTCTCGGAAACCCTTGGCCGGATTTGGCTCGGGGACCCTACTAACCAGAATTCCGCATGCTGAATCCGAAAATGACACTTAGAATTTGATAGGACCACTTTTTGGCCAAAATGAAATTTTTTGCGAGTTCGTGTCTTAAGTCTTTTCTCATATGCTCACTATAAGAAGACAAAGAGACTAAAGACACATGCACTTTCATTATCACTTTTAATCAAGTTGAGTGCATGCATGCATGTGTCTTAAGTCTTTTGAAGAAATTGTATAGACTAACTCATATCAAGGGAGTGGAAGGCTTAAGACAGAAACTCGAAATTTTCATGATTTGTGCAATTTTCGTGTTTTTTGCGTTTTTCTCGGAAACCCTTGGCCGGATTTGGCTCGGGGACCCTACTGACCAGAATTCCGCATGCTGAATCCGAAAATGACACATAGAATTTGATAGGACCACTTTTTGGCCAAAATGACGTTTTTTGCGAGTTCGTGTCTTAAGTCTTTTCTCATATGCTCACTATAAGAAGACAAAGAGACTAAAGACACATGCACTTTCATTATCACTTTTAATCAAGTTGAGTGCATGCATGCATGTGTCTTAAGTCTTTTGAAGAAATTGTATAGACTAACTCATATCAAGGGAGTGGAAGGCTTAAGACAGAAACTCGAAATTTTCATGATTTGTGCAATTTTCGTGTTTTTTGCGTTTTTCTCGGAAACCCTTGGCCGGATTTGGCTCGGGGACCCTACTAACCAGAATTCCGCATGCTGAATCCGAAAATGACACTTAGAATTTGATAGGACCACTTTTTGGCCAAAATCACGTTTTTTGCGGGTTCGTGTCTTAAGTCTTTTCTCATATGCGCACTATACGAAGACTAAGAGACTAAAGACACATGCACTTTCATTATCACTTTTAATCAAGTTGAGTGCATGCATGCATGTGTCTTAAGTCTTTTGAAGAAATTGTATAGACTAACTCATATCAAGGGAGTGGAAGGCTTAAGACAGAAACTCGAAATTTTCATGATTTGTGCAATTTTCGTGTTTTTTGCGTTTTTCTCGGAAACCCTTGGCCGGATTTGGCTCGGGGACCCTACTAACCAGAATTCCGCATGCTGAATCCGAAAATGACACTTAGAATTTGATAGGACCACTTTTTGGCCAAAATGACGTTTTTTGCGAGTTCGTGTCTTAAGTCTTTTCTCATATGCTCACTATAAGAAGACAAAGAGACTAAAGACACATGCACTTTCATTATCACTTTTAATCAAGTTGAGTGCATGCATGCATGTGTCTTAAGTCTTTTGAAGAAATTGTATAGACTAACTCATATCAAGGGAGTGGAAGGCTTAAGACAGAAACTCGAAATTTTCATGATTTGTGCAATTTTCGTGTTTTTTGCGTTTTTCTCGGAAACCCTTGGCCGGATTTGGCTCGGGGACCCTACTAACCAGAATTCCGCATGCTGAATCCGAAAATGACACTTAGAATTTGATAGGACCACTTTTTGGCCAAAATGAAATTTTTTGCGAGTTCGTGTCTTAAGTCTTTTCTCATATGCTCACTATAAGAAGACAAAGAGACTAAAGACACATGCACTTTCATTATCACTTTTAATCAAGTTGAGTGCATGCATGCATGTGTCTTAAGTCTTTTGAAGAAATTGTATAGACTAACTCATATCAAGGGAGTGGAAGGCTTAAGACAGAAACTCGAAATTTTCATGATTTGTGCAATTTTCGTGTTTTTTGCGTTTTTCTCGGAAACCCTTGGCCGGATTTGGCTCGGGGACCCTACTAACCAGAATTCCGCATGCTGAATCCGAAAATGACACATAGAATTTGATAGGACCACTTTTTGGCCAAAATGACGTTTTTTGCGAGTTCGTGTCTTAAGTCTTTTCTCATATGCTCACTATAAGAAGACAAAGAGACTAAAGACACATGCACTTTCATTATCACTTTTAATCAAGTTGAGTGCATGCATGCATGTGTCTTAAGTCTTTTGAAGAAATTGTATAGACTAACTCATATCAAGGGAGTGGAAGGCTTAAGACAGAAACTCGAAATTTTCATGATTTGTGCAATTTTCGTGTTTTTTGCGTTTTTCTCGGAAACCCTTGGCCGGATTTGGCTCGGGGACCCTACTAACCAGAATTCCGCATGCTGAATCCGAAAATGACACTTAGAATTTGATAGGACCACTTTTTGGCCAAAATGACGTTTTTTGCGAGTTCGTGTCTTAAGTCTTTTCTCATATGCTCACTATAAGAAGACAAAGAGACTAAAGACACATGCACTTTCATTATCACTTTTAATCAAGTTGAGTGCATGCATGCATGTGTCTTAAGTCTTTTGAAGAAATTGTATAGACTAACTCATATCAAGGGAGTGGAAGGCTTAAGACAGAAACTCGAAATTTTCATGATTTGTGCAATTTTCGTGTTTTTTGCGTTTTTCTCGGAAACCCTTGGCCGGATTTGGCTCGGGGACCCTACTAACCAGAATTCCGCATGCTGAATCCGAAAATGACACTTAGAATTTGATAGGACCACTTTTTGGCCAAAATCACGTTTTTTGCGGGTTCGTGTCTTAAGTCTTTTCTCATATGCTCACTATACGAAGACTAAGAGACTAAAGACACATGCACTTTCATTATCACTTTTAATCAAGTTGAGTGCATGCATGCATGTGTCTTAAGTCTTTTGAAGAAATTGTATAGACTAACTCATATCAAGTGAGTGGAAGGCTTAAGACAGAAACTCGAAATTTTCATGATTTGTGCAATTTTCGTGTTTTTTGCGTTTTTCTCGGAAACCCTTGGCCGGATTTGGCTCGGGGACCCTACTAACCAGAATTCCGCATGCTGAATCCGAAAATGATACTTAGAATTTGATAGGACCACTTTTTGGCCAAAATCACGTTTTTTGCGGGTTCGTGTCTTAAGTCTTTTCTCATATGCTCACTATAAGAAGACAAAGAGACTAAAGACACATGCACTTTCATTATCACTTTTAATCAAGTTGAGTGCATGCATGCATGTGTCTTAAGTCTTTTGAAGAAATTGTATAGACTAACTCATATCAAGTGAGTGGAAGGCTTAAGACAGAAACTCGAAATTTTCATGATTTGTGCAATTTTCGTGTTTTTTGCGTTTTTCTCGGAAACCCTTGGCCGGATTTGGCTCGGGGACCCTACTAACCAGAATTCCGCATGCTGAGTCCGAAAATGACACTTAGAATTTGATAGGACCACTTTTTGGCCAAAATGACGTTTTTTGCGAGCTCGTGTCTTAAGTCTTTTCTCATATGCTCACTATAAGAAGACAAAGAGACTAAAGACACATGCACTTTCATTATCACTTTTAATCAAGTTGAGTGCATGCATGCATGTGTCTTAAGTCTTTTGAAGAAATTGTATAGACTAACTCATATCAAGTGAGTGGAAGGCTTAAGACAGAAACTCGAAATTTTCATGATTTGTGCAATTTTCGTGTTTTTTGCGTTTTTCTCGGAAACCCTTGGCCGGATTTGGCTCGGGGACCCTACTAACCAGAATTCCGCATGCTGAATCCGAAAATGACACTTAGAATTTGATAGGACCACTTTTTGGCCAAAATCACATTTTTTGCGGGTTCGTGTCTTAAGTCTTTTCTCATATGCTCACTATACGAAGACTAAGAGACTAAAGACACATGCACTTTCATTATCACTTTTAATCAAGTTGAGTGCATGCATGCATGTGTCTTAAGTCTTTTGAAGAAATTGTATAGACTAACTCATATCAAGTGAGTGGAAGGCTTAAGACAGAAGCTCGAAATTTTCATGATTTGTGCAATTTTCGTGTTTTTTGCGTTTTTCTCGGAAACCCTTGGCCGGATTTGGCTCGGGGACCCTACTAACCAGAATTCCGCATGCTGAATCTGAAAATGACACTTAGAATTTGATAGGACCACTTTTTGGCCAAAATGACGTTTTTTGCGAGTTCGTGTCTTAAGTCTTTTCTCATATGCTCACTATAAGAAGACAAAGAGACTAAAGACACATGCACTTTCATTATCACTTTTAATCAAGTTGAGTGCATGCATGCATGTGTCTTAAGTCTTTTGAAGAAATTGTATAGACTAACTCATATCAAGTGAGTGGAAGGCTTAAGACAGAAACTCGAAATTTTCATGTTTTCGTGTTTTTTGCGTTTTTCTCGGAAACCCTTGGCCGGATTTGGCTCGGGGACCCTACTAACCAGAATTCCGCATGCTGAATCCGAAAATGACACTTAGAATTTGATAGGACCACTTTTTGGCCAAAATGAAATTTTTTGCGAGTTCGTGTCTTAAGTCTTTTCTCATATGCTCACTATAAGAAGACAAAGAGACTAAAGACACATGCACTTTCATTATCACTTTTAATCAAGTTGAGTGCATGCATGCATGTGTCTTAAGTCTTTTGAAGAAATTGTATAGACTAACTCATATCAAGTGAGTGGAAGGCCTTAAGACAGAAACTCGAAATTTTCATTTGTGCAATTTTCGTGTTTTTTGCGTTTTTCTCGGAAACCCTTGGCCGGATTTGGCTCGGGGACCCTACTAACCAGAATTCCGCATGCTGAATCCGAAAATGACACTTAGAATTTGATAGGACCACTTTTTGGCCAAAATGACGTTTTTTGCGAGTTCGTGTCTTAAGTCTTTTCTCATATGCTCACTATACGAAGACAAAGAGACTAAAGACAAACTCATATCAAGTGAGTGGAAGGCTTAAGACAGAAAGTCGAAACTTTTATTATTTTTGCAATTTCCTATTAATTGTCTGTTAATTTCCTATTAATTATTTTAATTTAATTGCAATTAATTTCGTATATTTTCATATATTATTATCGCATTTCCGTTCCAAGTATTGATCTTACGATGTATTGACTGGAAAGCAGGTACTACCAATTAACCGGATCAGCCTACACAACACTATACTTTGGGCAATATTAACCACTATCGTTGAAAAATACTTGGCATATTGGAGACAGCCTGTGCAACAAACCAAGTTATCCTTAACATATGCTTTAAAATTATTCGAAAAAAATGCATACAACTTTTCTAATCTGGTAACACTGTTTTGCTTTGGTTTTTCATGAGTATGAAATAAAATTGATACGAATCTTGAACCTACGTTACATATTGTTACTATATAATTTTGTTACTATATGATATTGTTACCGATGTAAACATATATATGTATATATATATATATATATATATATATATATATATATATATATATATATATTACAGAAGGTTACATATATATAATACAGATGTACACATATGTATAACAATATAGTTGTGATGCAATAACATCCTCACAATAACTTTAGTATATTTTTATAACTACAATGCTGAGATACCCACCTATTTGAAATAATGCATGTATTTTCATTTGGAAAAAGGTGAAATTAGAGGAAAAGGTGCAAAGCAAGCAACAAACATTGTTTTGTGTTTAACGATTTTAAGTACATTTAAAATTATTTAAAGCAGAAATCGGTATGTTTTTTGTTTAAGATCAGTGGATGTTTTATCTTTATTTCATAGATTAGCAGATTTCAATTTACAAATAAATATTTTTTTGAATGTATGTACGAATATGTTTGGAAAATCTTAAGTTTAAACAGTTCTGTATGGCATCTTCAACAACTTTATAATTTAGGCAGAGCTAAATTTCGATATGAAATACAAATTTTCGTCAAATGTTCTGACTGACTCTGTATTGCAGTTGCTACTTCATTGCTTCAGAATCTTTGGATCATAATATATAGAAATGCTCTTAATAATTTATAACAATTTGTTATTTTCTAACGTATATTTCTGCTCTAGTTTATGATTCTTCTTGCAATTTTGAATTTTCAATAAAATAACTAAATAAATAATAACAACGAATATTAAACTAAAAACTACTACATAAAAAACCAAGGCTATATTAGAAATATTATTAAAAAAAATACTAAAAATAATAAAAACAACGTGATTATTAAAAATATTAAAAACAAAATAAATACACGTTTAAAAAATAATTATTCAAGTTTAAAAACTAATAACAAGTATTTGTTTTTGTTTTTTTTTATATTTTCTTAATACTACAAAATTCGCTTAAACATATTTCTGGGCTTTTAAACATTAAAGTGTTACATTTGTTAAACAAATCTTTATATTAACAAATTTTTTGTTCTGCTTGTTTCTAAATCTAAGAAGTTAAGGTTTTTATAATTTCAATCATTTTTTGTAATAATTTTGATTATTTTTCTTTTGTATTTTATCTATACCTCATGTGGCAAATGTTTTTGAAACATTGAATTTCTTTTAGCAGAATTCTTCCGTTTGGGATTAAGAAAGTGGCATTCTTTTTTACAGAATATATATATATATATATATATATATATATATATGATTTTTTACAGCTACTTTATGTTTTTGGTTAGGAAATATTGTTTTTTGTTTACTGGTAAATAATAAATTTTACTTAATTTCTATGAAAAATATGTTTAAATCTAAAATAAGCAAAACTGCATTAATAAAAACAATATTTACACAATCAGAACTCGATTTAATTTTGCTGGGCAAAATTTTAAAGCGATTAATTTGTTCAATTTTATATATTATTCTTGTTTGATATGGAAAATAATTTGAGATTTACTTCAAAGTATGCAGTTTCATTTGGTGTAAATACATTTTTAATTATTCCTTCTATTTGAAAAAATATATATGACATTTTTATTTACTTTTAAGTTTTTATTGTCTATTTGCTGTTTTTGTGTGGGGATCAAGGAGGACGTTAAACTTATTACAAAGCAAATATGTATATTTATTTGAAAAGTTTTGATTTCTATCCTCTATTTAAATCATAAATTTCAACAAGCGTTTTTGAAGTTTCGAGTAATTAAAACGAGTAAATGGAAATGTATATTAATACAACACATTAAAGCAAATAATTAAATTTAGCTGATTATAATTACAAAAACTCTCTAGAAGTAAGCAAAACTTCTCGTTTCATTATGTCAAATTCTTTCAAAACTATTTTCTTTATTTCTTCAAAATAATTTTTTTTTCGAATTTTGTAAGCACTTTTAGCTTAGCAGATAAATACTGGCTTCCATTTATGTAAGAGAAAATAATGTAAATACATACATAAATATGTATGCTATTCCTTTAACATGATCAATATTTTATTTTGTTAATAAGTTGCCATAAACTGGTGTGCTTAATATGTACTACAAATTTACTTTCATATCTCTCAATTTATATATGGAAATGTCCATATTAAAATTTAAACATTCCTTATTCTTTAACTATTTGTCAACGTTACTTCGAAGCAATATCAAATATATACATATGTACGTACTACTGATGAGCCGAATGTATAATTTTGTTATTCGCGGATACGACTATAATTGAGAATACGGGTACGAATATTATATTTGAAATTAAGACGTTCTATTATCGTTTTGTGCATGCAAAATTTTGTATGAAAACTAGCCTCACAACTCTGTTCGCAAGCATTAAAGCTAATAAATAGTTCCCTATATTTTAAAGGAAAAAACGCAGACGCTTCTGTAACAAATGACATGTTTTTCATATATTTTTTTTTTGTTGTTGCAGGAAAAGTCAATTTAGAACAACTTTACACAAATTGTGTGCCGAGTTCACTCAGTCGTCATTTTCCATAAAACTTATAATCGAGCCAATATAACTTAATTGGGATTGATCCTCGACTCTTGTCTAAAAAGAACGAATGAACGAGTTCTATCCACGTTTGCTCAGGCGCAACGTGGTGACGCATGACATTTTTGGACATATTGATCTTTTGTAGCTACATCAGAATATTTTGAATCTTTCCTTTAAAATAAGGAAACAAACATTATTTTTTTGCCTTTTCGTAAAAAAAAGTCCTTAAGCCTTTTGGTTTCGCCGTTGAGGTGTGTTCAGAAGCTTAGGAGATGAAACAAGTCACAAAATTTAAAGCCATGGGAACTTTCGAACATCTCACTCAAGACACACACTAAGAGAGGACAACAACTGTTAGCTAAGCCATTTTGCTAATAGTATAATAAAAATTATGGTATTCACACTGTGTGCTATTTAATGATATTTTCATAGTCATAATATTTTAAAACAGTTTAAAAAAGTTGTTGTGCTGCATACAAACGAGTCGTAAAATGATAGCACTCTTTCAGGTATGTTTTTGTGTTGTCATAAAATAGCTCTAGAGATCTGAGTCGTACGGCTGACGACGATAGTATATGTTTCCAGCCGTTAGTTGTTTATATATGATTCACGACCAAAACATAGCAAAAAAGATAGCAAAATCGCAAAAACTAAATATATACAAGTGAAAAATATGTTAAGAATATGCCGCTAAGAATATGTCAGCTCATATCAGACGTGTTATATTATCAGCTGATAGATGTTTGAAAAAGCATACTAAGTTATGGCGGGTTGTTCACACTAGTCATATTATTCGTGCTATTATTTTATGAGTTACGACTTTTACTTATGACTTTATGATTACAGTGTGAGTCCCTCAAATAAATATAATAGTATAATAATAATTCAAATTTATATGCTATTGTGAACACAACAAATATTATTGTGTTCAATGTAACAATTTTTAAACGCCAACTAATAATAATCACCCGATTACGGTTGGCGCTATTCGCCTCTAAATTCGACAGTTTGTAACAGATTAGAGACGAAGAACTGAATTTTTATTCTTTTATGAATTGTCGAATTTGGAGGCAAAAACGCCACCCGTAATCAGGCTGAATATGTAAATAGAGGAGCATAAGGAATTATTTATAATGTATATACAGGTTTGAAAGAAAATTGATGAAACAAGGAATGGTAGTAGAGCATGGCACTATGCAATCGTTATTATTATTATTATTTTTTTCTTACAATGTATTTGAGAAATATTCGCCTGATTAGCGAATACGAACATCTACGTATATGGGCACATCAGCAACACATACTTAAAAATTCAACACGTTATGACAACTTATCACTCAGTTAGATAATATTCTTTTTCATTTCTCCTTTTCATTGCAATGCCAAAATATATTTATGCACTTTGTTAGTTTCTTTTTTTTTATTATGTTTTATATTGTCTTGCTAATATTTTAGAAGCAAAATCAGAGTACTTTTAGCACTTCTGCTTTACAAAATAATTTTCCAACAACATCAAGTTGTTGTGTTTAATTTCTTTGTATTACTAGAGTATAACCTTGCATGGACCACGAAAACTGCGGATTACCATTGTTGACAGTTGTTGTGGTTGATGTTGTTGTGTTTGTTACAGAACTTGAACTTACCACTGGTTTATTCAAATCCTTGGGAGCAGTATGTCATTTGGACACTGATGCCGATAAAGATGATGAATTGGCGATTTGCGTTGTAGACGCTGATGAAGAGGACTTGGTAGGTGAACTATTGCCTGTGCCGCCTGGTGGCGCCGGCGCTATACGTATGGGTTTATGTCTGGGCTGTGACGAGCCGGTTGTTGTCGAAATAACATTTGATGAGGTGTTATTTAAGCCGGCAATCAAATCATAGCCACCAGTCCGTGGTATTGGACGCTTGTTAGCCCGATTGGGACTGCTTTGATTCTGTGTGGATGATGTCGGCTGTTGCATTTGTTTAGTCGATGATCCCGTAGTTGTCGTTGATGAAGCTGAAATACGATCCAATTCTGTCATTGCTTCTTGTATAGCTTTTTCGAGTTGAGAATTTAACTTTCGGCTCCTTTAGAATTATTTTAACAGTCATAAGTTTCGTTTTTGTTTGTGTGTTTGGATTTTGTTTGGTATTTTTGGAAGTATGTTGTATGGATAGAGGGTTGGGTAATGGAAACAAAATAAAAGAAATTAAAATTCAATAAATTATTAAAACAATTAAATTATATATAAAATCACTTTAAATAAAATATACTTATTTATTGAACTGAAAACTAAAATTACTACACAATGGAGAACTACTATTTTTCTAGCTCAACTCAAACTAAATTTCAAATAAAAAGTTTCAAATCTAATCTTTTGCAACAAACACTAATTTATTTTGTAAATAAATACAAACATTAAAGTGTAAAACTTAAAAAATAGTTTTAGTTTATTATGATTCTATAAATCAAAAGCAATTCGTGAAGCAAAATACGCCTCAAAATAAAACTGAGGGAAAAACAGCAACAAGGGCATAGTTGCTACATTGGTTTTCGATTTTAAAATTTACAGCAATAAAAAAAGTTTGATGCCAAAATATCTCTAGATATTTTAGCTATTTTTATTCCGCCCACTTTATGTCTAACCATACTTAAACAAAAGTTTATTTAAGCTGAACGTTATGCTCACTTTCTTGTATCCTTTTGTGCTTTGTGATGAGCCTCCAAACCTTCAGAGAGACTTTGCAACAAATTTATGGCCATAATTTCAGTATTTGAACGACCACCACCGCCAAACCATTGCACCCAAACAGACTCGGCTTGGTTTTCAAGAATCTTAACAACTTTGCCCGGCCAGGCGGGAAAGCCACGAGCTGGGCCCCAAATTAATTCGCCTACAGAAAAGGTACGTTGCAAACTGGATGCCAAAGGAGGCGAAGATGATGAGGGCGACGAAGGTGTATTATCGGCCATTTCTAGAAGTTTAACTCCACCACGTGGTGAATTTTTAACACAACGATTACGAGTTTTCGTGTAACAATTTTTATGCGGTGTTTTCAGTTGTTGTTGTTGCTGTTGATACTCCATAAGATTTATTGTAGAATTTTGCAGGATTTGTTGCTGCGGTGTGGGTGTTCGAGGCGGAGGTGGTGTTATCATGAGCGTTGTGGTGGGCGAATTTTGTGCTGAATCTATAGTAGAAATACTTTTGAATAAAAAGTCACAAGGTCTAATATATCGGCAAGTAGATTCATTTATTTTTCTTTATAAAAAATATTTAATATTAATAATGAGAAGGAATTGAAAAGAAAAAGCGTTATTTTACCAATACCAATGATATGATTTGCAAAAATAACAAAAACCTTATTGACCATGTAAAATGTAGTGCTGCATATTCTATTTAGGCCCTCGTTAAACATTGGCAATGAAACTTAACGTTAATAAATGTGAATAAATCTGTAACAAAGTTTTCTTTTTTCCTTCAATTTATTATTTTTTGTCATGCCGTCCATAAATATTCTTTAAGCCAATAAATCAATATTAATTTCAAATAAATGCTTGACACGGAACAAATAAAAGTGAAATTGATCGCTTCCGCAGGCACAGAAATATCATAAATCATGGAAAGCTTTAACAAATAAACAACCAATTTATGAAAAAAGCAAATGTATGGGTATGTGCGAAAGTACATGTATGAATGTATGTACATTGTATATGTGTGTGTATTAGGCAGGCTGCCATACTCAAGAGAAAAACTAAAACTTGAATTGATAAAGAATTTCATGTCTTGAGTTGAAATTCCTGATGTAGATTTACAGCATATTAACAATAATAGACTAACCGCATATGCCCAGAATGTCCATGAACTCTGTTCAGCTCATCTGACTGAAACACCGACCGCATCATGGAGAGGATCCAACGAAATCAAAATCGGATAAAATTGCGAGCGAGGCCGAATGGAACAGAAATTACTATGAAATTTAATTTGACAACTATCGTCTGCTAAGCAACTATAAATTTATCTCATTAGAAAATAGAATGGGGAGGAAATGGTTGGAAGGTATTGACTATTTTCGAATCAAAAGGAGACACAGAATCTGTAAGAAAAATAATATATATTTTTTCAAATGTTTTTTTGAGCAAAACCTCGCGGTTTTGATGCAGATTGACGACAGTAGATCCACTTATAATGAGGCAGGAAGCATAAAACCTTTTGGTTATAGGTAACAGATATGACAGGAACATTTTCATTAGAAAAAGGCTTTCCGTCTATTCTTAGCGAAATCTGCTAATTGCAAATTACTTGTGCTTCAAACGAAAATAGGCTGTATTATTTTTGTTCGAAAATTATTACTTGTTGTTAATGTCAGTTGAAGTTGTATTTGAAAACTAAATTTCAATTAAAATTTTCTAAAACAAATACACATAATTTTTAAATGTTTTGAAAATTTTTGCTGGAAATTGTTTACAACCATAAACGATACAACAAGACTTGCGAATTGAGTCGATATGTTTTGAAAATCATGGAACAAAACTGGAACTGTTAAAACTTTAAATTTAGTTGATTAAAACTAAAACTATTTTTGGGATGTTCATCAGGAGCACCCTGTGCAAACGTATTTATATATGTACATATTTACTGGCCAGGTCGTAGGTTTATTGCGTTGTTTTTAATAATTCTGCTTATATAGTATAATTTGATGAGGTTCATATATATCTTAAAAAAAGATATATAAAGAAATTGTCTACCGTTTGTTAAACTTTCAATTATTAAACTTTTTGTTGGATTTCTAAAACAGGACCAAATATTTATTTCTTCTCCTTTTTAATTTCAGCTATAAAAGATATAAAGGAAAAAGTTCAAACGAGTGTTTTGTAATAAATTAAAGTGTATTAACTTTGCAAAATAATATTGTGATAGAACTCACTCATACGAAATTAATATCGAAAACTTGTATGCAAGTGTTTATATGAAAGTGTGGTCATATTGAAATTTATAACGAAGATATGCAAGAAAGTGTGTAAGTATGTAATCATTTTATAAGGATATTCGGTGACATTTGGGTAAACCTGCACTTGATTTCATGGCCAAATGGTAGATAAACACTGAAACCTCAAATGAACATTAAGGAGACAATCCATAAATATGCGCAAAGGAATATTTCATTGAAGATAAATGAATCAATAAACAACCAGAAGATATTGAAATAACAAAATGAAGAGCGAGAGCGATGTAGAAACTTATAGAAAAAACTGAATCATTCAAGTGTAAATAATATATATGAAAAAGTCTGACAATGAAAGATGCCATGAATTTAGATTAAAAAGGATGTCAATAGATAAAATACCTAATAAATAAATTTATATTGTATATTAAACTAATTTGGGATTAAAAGCAACAGCGGTAAGAGATGTGATGGAATAATAATAATGATAATAAATGAATGGCAGGGAATATATTTCATACTATACAAGGATAAAAAAGTTGATGCCATGGTAGGTTTTTGAAAATACCATATCCAGCCTCTAAATTATTTGTTATTTATAAAGTGATTTCAGTGTAACGTATAAATAAGATAACCGATTTATTAGAAATATTTTTTGTCAACTTTATAGTTCCTTGAAGAAGCTACAAAGAAGAGGCGAATTATTGGACATGAATAAAAGAAGTGGCCTCTTGCTGCTATAGTAATACAATTCATACAAGTGAACTTATTAAAAATATATCGACCCAAATTGTGACAGAAAACAAACGCTAAACATTTAATTCTCTCATAATTTAACGTTTCTGCTCGGAAAAAGCAAGTTCCGATGTGTAAAATATTTGCCATTTCCTTGCAAACAGGACATTTAAAATCTTTTTCTTAACTGTATTTTTAATCTACAGTAATCCATTAGGTTGGAACTCAGTTAAACTGGGTTTAGTCAAACTAAAAACAGATTTATGCCGCCGTTGCCAAGTTTGCTTAAAAAATTTTGACAGAAAAGCTTAGTTTTGCTTAAGGTGTTGGTTTTTAATGAAATAATAAACTATAAAATTATGTTCAACAAAAAAATCCATTTCAAATGACGTTAAACTAAGTTTAAAATTAATCCACATCTTGAAAATGTTGAATTTGATTTATGACCTTTACTAATATATTGACAACAATTAAGGGATATAAAAAGAGTTTTATGATTTCATGGGATTTATAATTTCATCAGAATTGATTTCAATTGAACCACTTCAAATTTCTCGGTGTATCTTCGTATATTTTAAACTACAGGCTACATCTCTAAAAAAAATAAAAAAAATGTTTACCAACAACCGCTCCATGTTTAATAAATGCATCTAATTAAAATTTAAAAAGTGTTTAATTAACAAAGAAACAATAACTTAATTTAAATTTTCCATGTCTCATTAATGATGATACAATTTCATAAACTATTCGAGTGCATAAAAATAGTGGAATCATAAACATAAAAGAAAATGATTAAAATATATAAAACAGATTTAGCAATAGATAAAAACTTAAGTGCCATAAACAATGAAGCCAATAATAAAAATATGTATTAACGGTGTGTCTTATTTAGTAGTGTGTGAGTGTTAGTTAATTCCAAAGGATACGAAATTTGTGAGTAAAAGTGAAGGTGAGCATTTAAATTTTATTTAAACTCCAAAGCAATATTAATTATATTAATTATAATGTTATTATTTTATATTATATTAGATATTGTTTCATATGTGAACGTTATACAAGTAGTTTGTCATTTATGTATATATGAAACCTTAAATAATATCTTCACTCAACTTCATAACTCTATCATTTCCATTCAAGCATAAACACACTGCCACCAGGAAGGAAAAAACTAATTTTAAATACACGCACAAGTTTGATGTGATATGCTGAATGTTGTAAGTTATTGAAGTTAATGTAAGTTGGTAAGTATTTAGTTAAGAGCTGACATTAAATAGTGAAGTATTAGCAAAACTTACCATGAGTATCGGGTTTGTTGTTGCTTCCATTATCCGCATGTTGATGCAGTAGATTATTAGCTGTATTGTGTTGCTGGTTCTGCTGTTGTTGTAAAGTCAAATTGGTTAAGCCAGCAATAGTTGCGCCAGCATTACCTACACCACCACCCACAACCTGGTATTGGGGTGGTGTTTGCACACGACGTATTTTCGTTTCCGTTGGTTTATAAATATTTGTATTTTGATATGCGGTTGACATAACGATCCCTGCAAATACGTTGCAAAAGTTAAAAGGAAAACAAAATACATTTTATTAGCAGGATTAAATCAAAGTAAAGTAAATATATAATTCGATGTCTATATAATAAAGTTGTTATAAATAGTTAAGAGAACAGTCCTTGGCAATCAATTCAATCATCCAAAATAAGCTTTATGCATTTGTAAAACAAAAACGTCTTTTTCTATGAACGTCAAATTTATAATTATAAAAACTACTGTTCGCCACTGCTGTTGCAGAAAAATAATTTATGATTATTTTTGTAAGCTTAATAATAAAAATAAGTCCTATTAAAAATATCTCGTTTATCCTGACAAACTGTTAAGTAATAATGTTTTAGAGCTGACATATACATTATATTTTCTACTGCTTGTTAAAACTTTATTCTTGGCAAGCCAACTCTTAGAATCATATTTCAGTAAAGGGTGTTTTTCAAAATATTGTTTTTTTGCACCAAATTAGCTTAAGATGTAGTCACTATATTGTAAAAGGTTATATTCAAGAGTTAAAAATGACTATTTTGAATTCTAAATTTTCTGTACTTTACAAATTCAAACTAGCACAGGATATATGAATGTAGTTGTAATACGTAAACGTTTTGAGATCTGATATGACTTAACTGAAAAGATACGTTAATAACTCTGCAAGATTATTACACTATGAAAACGCAAATTATAATTTCAATGAAAAATTGTTCAACTACAACCTAAATTTCTGGAGTCTTTCTTTTTTGATTAATTTTTCAATTTTCAAATCGGTTATCTATTATTTTAAAAGTTATTAAAATTTAATAACATGTACTTTGCACTGAGTATGATGTTTTATATATAAAATTGGTTCACTTGATATTATTAGACTGGCTGGCTTTAATTTTTGTGCTCTTGAAAAAACACCCTTTACATACCTGTAGAAAAGGGGATGCTTATCAATGGGCAATTGTTAATGTTTCAGCTGCAGTATGTTATTGTAAAGGAATAAACAAAATCATTTTAGAGAGATGACTTCCTTGTAAATATAAGGACTACATTTTGTCGGCTACAATCAGCAGCTTGAAGGGAAACGGAACTTAATATGTTTATTTAATGCAAGAGGGTGAATATTCATGGGCATTTCCGTTTCATATTTATTATTTTGTGTTGAAGTTTTTAATATTAGAGATGACTAAGCGCTAAAGTGATTTCTGATAGAGTTACTCCAAATAATAAAGCAATAAATATGTGGGGGTTTTGAAATAATATTCTTTGCTGGCTTAAGACATTTTCATTATTTCGATTCCTTTATATTCATAAAATTTTAATGGCTATAATATATAAGAAGAGTTCCTACGATTGTAATTTAGAATTATCGCATGGATATTTCGCAATAGTTTTGAAAGATATTCGCATAATATGTGGGTTGCTTTTGTTACACCGTAAAAAGTGAATTTAAGAATAAACCTATCACACATAATATTTTATTAAAAAAAATGTAAAGCAAATCTAGAATAAAACAACTTAATATTGTTTCTTTGTTATTGCTTAACATAATTTAATGTAACGCTCTATTGCGTTTTATTTATTTATTTTTCTATAGGTTTTCTTCCTAACGCAGATGAAACAGAACTCGACAGTTTCCTTATTTCATTGTTGGTTTTATGGTAAATAAATTCAAGAAAATGGTGCGGCGGTTGTTCCTGCCTGGCTAATAGTGCATACAATTTATGGCACCCACTTAGAGCAGGAAAGCGATATAAAAATAAAACACACGATGGCTAATGTTTGTGAAGATATAATACATGCATGTACACACGACCAAGAAGCAAGAAGGGTGGCCAATTTGCCTTTGTTTTCTGACGAAAGCTGCAGAATAATTTCTTTTTTAATGTCTATCACTTTTATTGTTAATGTAGCGTTTTATTTCTTTGCTTCACATTTTCAAACTGTTTGCTACAGATGAGATATTCAAGTTTTAAAATACTTTTTTTAAAACAAAATGTCTTGTGGTTTTACCCCATTTAGCGTCATTATTACAACTTCATGTTAGTTAAAATTTTACTTAAACGTAAAGGACTTGGTAAGTTAAAGAAACGCTGCAATATAGACAAACGTGTTATAAGCACTATAAAATCCTGCTTTTAATCAAGAAAAATGGCCCTTAATTTAATTTTGCATTTTTCCTTATTACAATTTTTTATTGCTGCCCAACTTGTTTTACTTAATAAGAGGTTGCTAGCAACTTACCTTTTTCACACACTGTTGTCGAAGGAGATTGGCGGCTATCGGTGCTCAAGGGCGAAACAGTTCCTCCGTCTGGTTCTGAACTGGAGACACACTGAACCTTGAAGAGATTTTAAATTTATTGTTGTCAAAACTTCGTGAATAATTTCAAATAAAAACTCACCATGTCGCTGCCGCCACTTCGATGACTTGGTGGCCTTTCAGGACTTCTAGGACTGTGGGTGGTTGTGTCCGGGGGACTGGCTGCAGCTGAGCGCGAATTAGTTAAGTGAGTGTTGGGAGATGTTGTCGAAGAGGTGGCCGTCTCTAATACAATACCGACTTGATTGTTAACAACATGATGTTGTTGCTGCTGCTGTTGTTGCGCTTGATTCAGTTGGTTTTGCTGATGCTGCTGCAGTGTATGCAACGTTATGTGCTGTGGCGTTGACACTTGCTGATGATGAGGCTGTTGTACTTGTATGGTGGCATTCTGTTGTACAAATGTTGCCGTTGCTGTCGGGTTATGTTGAGTGGTGGCCGGCATTACTAAGCCCATGGGCGTTGAGTAGATCTGACCTATTGGACTCAATTGACCGTTGCTGCCGACTATAAACTGTTGACCCGTGGTAGTGGATTGTATAAATTGTTTATTTGTTTGTGGCGAGGTTGCTCTCAGCATCATGGTGCCTTGGGGAGTAGTGGTGAGTATGTTGGTGGTGGGTCCGCAAGACCCAACATTTTGTATTTGCAACAAAGTAGTATCGGGTGCCATTACCAAGCCGGAGGGCAATATTAATTGCTGTCCGATCAAGTTCATGGGTTGTATTATTTGGCCGTTTTGCAACAATATCTGTTGAGGTTGTGTAGTTGTGGCGGCTGAGGCCGGTTTATTGACAACTATACCCTGTATGCCATTGCCAAGTTGAAATTGTTGAGGATAAGTGGCTGTTGTAGCTGCATTAACGGCCGGTGCTGTCGTTAGTTGTACCACTTGAGGCTGATTAGCTGCTTGTGTTGGCTGCGCTGCTTGCAGGTTTGCAACATGCTGCTGTAGTAAAGTAGCAGTTTGATTCGGTATTGATGGCGAAATTTGTGTGGAAATATTTGTTGGAGTATTTGCCGTTGGTGTGGGAGAAGTCTTGCGCTTTTTAGGTCTTCGTTTGGGATCACTTTGAGAAGTTATGATTATGCGGCCATCGGGCTGCTGCACTAAATGTTGTACAACTTGGCTTTCCAATGCAGTGGTAAATTGTTGCTGCTGTGGTTGCGACGCTGTTTGAGTTGCTTGCGGTTGTTGTTGTATAACGTAGCCTCCGTTAGGGAGTGCATTTAATACT
Organism: Linnaemya vulpina; assembly: GCA_963675445.1. Lineage (NCBI taxonomy): Eukaryota > Metazoa > Arthropoda > Insecta > Diptera > Tachinidae > Linnaemya > Linnaemya vulpina. The sequence continues at coordinate 15,197,254 of OY776277.1, read as the reverse complement.
ACTGTCTGTTGGCCTAGAACATTAGCGGTGTTGCCTGCATTTGAAGGCGCCGTTAGCAATTGATTTGCCGTTGTAATTATGGGCTGCGTGGTAGCTGCGTGTATTATGTTGCCGGTATTTGTTAGAACTTTGGCTCCATTGTTGGCAATTAAATTCTGTGCTGAATTCAATATGACCGTAGTGGGTTGTAGTTGTGCAGCTGCAGCTTGTGTGTTGGTGGGCTGGGAAACAATAAAGCCACCGTTGGACTGCTGCTGCAGTGTGGCTGTTGTCAATTGTCCTGCATTGTTCAAAACATCCATTTGCTGTGTACCCTGTTGTTGTATAATCACATTTGTTGTTGCATTTGATTGTGTGGTTGTTGTCGCATTGCCGCTAGCAATAATCACTTGCTGCTGTTGTGGCTGTATGTGTGGTTTGGCATTTGAGGACGGCATAACAATAATTTGGCCAGTGGAGGTCATAATAATTTGGGAGTTTCCAGTATTATCGTTTGACCTCAGTAACGGTTGCAGCTGAAGTTGGCTGATTGGTATGCTGGTGCTGCTATTGGCTGTTACTTTTTGTACTGTTGCCTGTAGTTTTTGATTAATCGTGGGCGGTGCTGCAGCATTGACGCGGTGTGCTGATGACGAGGTGGTTGTAGTTGTAGTGGCTGCTCCTCTATTGCCAGCAATAGTCGTGACAATAGCTCTTGAAGTATTTGTTGTAACTAGTCTGTTTGGTTGTTGTGTCAGTTGTATGGGAGTTGCATTCTTAATCGTTCTTAAAATGCGTACCTGCTGTGGAGGAGCCTTAGTCAAAGAGGCATGTTGCTGGGGTTTTAGGTGAAGTGTAATTGGAGAAGATGTTGCAGAGCCAGCTGACTTTGAGATTGAAGATTTGCAATTAATGGACTCGATTGAAGCGGCCGGTGAAGGGGTGCAGGGTTTAGGACTTTCATTGCTGGTAGATATGGCTCCCACTTGTTCGGGTTTTTTCGTATTATCTGGTGTCTTGCGTTGTAGATCAGGTGTGAAACGTGGTCCGCCAACAGTACTAGATGAAACTGGAGATTCCTGAGCTGTAGGTATCAATTTAATTGGGATTTTTCCTGGTTGCTTTTGCTGCGCTTTGAAAAGATTTTGTTGAGGCTGCTGTTGGCTGAGAGCAACTTGAGCTGGATTCCTTAAGGTATTGAAGGAAAGCTTCGTTGTTACAGGAGCCTGACTAGGTGTCAAAAGGTTTGAAATGTTTGTGAATTGTTGTTGCTTCATAAATTGATTTTCAGTGTTGGGCAATTGATAAAAGTTAATGGTGTTACTTGCGTTGAAGAGACGAGTTCCATTTGTTATATCCACTGAAGTTTTATCAATCACAGTCTGTTCTGTTGCAGGCGCTTGCTTTTCACAATTATTGTTCTCTTCTTCCTCTTCCAGGTCTTCTTCCGCCTCCGGTTCGACTTCACCGTCTTCTTCATCATCGCCCTCATCGTCGTTTTCATTAAATGATTCTATAGGAGTTTCCTCTTCAATTTCTTCTTCAAGTTCTGCGTTGGAAATACAATCCGCTAGTGTGGTTGCACGTTTCAAAATATCAACTTCTTCAATATGTCCAACTTTTTCCTCACCTTCGTCTTCATCACCATCCAACTCGTCCTCTTCATCTTCTTCCTGTTCATCATCTTCTTGTCCGTCTTCATAATCCTCATCATCATCATCTTCCATTTCATCAGCTTCGTTTTCGTTTTCTTCTAACGCAGAATTCTCTTCACCAGTTTCCAAGTTCATCATTGAATTGTGTACCAACGTCGTTTGTTGCTGTAAATAACCATTGAGGTCATCTTTATAAAAGGATGTGTTGTGTTCCATTTGTTGTCTTTGGTGCTGCTGTTGTTGCTTTTTAATATTGCTATCAGCAACTGCTGCTTTTGTTGTTAGCTGCTTTGTTTGACATATACCTTGTGGTTTATTACACAAATTCGACGACCACTGTACACTCTCCATGGTATTATTCGTCAGTTGCGATGATGCTGATTCATGTGGTATTAATGCTGCTGATACTGTTGGTAAAATTCCATCGTCTTTGGCCCACGTTTTATTAGCTGTTTCTATCAAGCCATAGTTGTTATAAACGGGATTTGTTATCATATATTTTTGTTGCTGTTGTTGATGATGATTTGACAACTGCTGCTGCTGTTGTTGCTCTTGTTGTTGCTGCAGGGGTGGTGGTAGCATTTTAAATGTTGAATTATGACTAGATTGCTGCTGTCCACCTACGCTACCACTATCCGATGTAAATATTGATTTTGCGTCCGCTGTCGCTGATACACTTTCTGTAGTTATTGCTGTTGTGGCGGGTGCAAAATTATTAGTTACATTGGCATTGTTGATATCAAGTAGAGATTCTGTGTTGGCAATTTTACGACGTTTAGCATCTGTAAGAATAGTTATAAAAAAATTTCCATCAGTTTTATAAACTATTTATAAACAGCTTCCTTGATAATTTTATAATAAACTCGTTAAATGTTTGAGAGGTTCTTTTACTAAAAATATATTCCCCATTTTTATCATATAACATATCGCCCATCTTCCCCGCTTGTTAGTTAGTAACACTTAAACAAAGTGAAAAGTTTAAATGAATGATTTCCTTATTGATTCAAATTGACAAAAGTTCTCGCCTTTAATATACAAACAATATATACTCGTATACATATATATCTATATATATATATATATATATATATATATATATAAACTTCTACTTCCATTCATACATCAAGCCGCTACGTGCTGCATGTCCGGAGTTATATTTTAGAAACGTTTTCAAAAATAATAATGCATAGACTCACACATGCACACACACACAGCATTATTAAACTTGAATATATTGAAATATAAACATGCAATTTGTAACAAGCAGACATAAATTGAATTGTTGATATGCATAATTTTCTATAGGACTCGCTTTAAGTACATAGAAAATGTTTTGTAGCTCATGCACAATTAGCTCCACAGGATCTACTGTTTAATGCAGTTTTTTCAGCACTTCAGGAGACAGGCAAATTATAGTTTCAGTTGATTCAATATGTCGTTACTATCACCATGCAAACAACAAGCGTGCATTTAAAATGTGTTGTTCCAGCACGCACTCACTACTATAGACTATTAACTCCCACACTACTCACCCACACAAACACGCGCACATGTAAATGCGTTTATTAGATTGCCGTTTATGAAACTTGAAACATGCAATCATTAGCACGGTTTTATTGCAATATATTATGCATCTAAGTATGTATGTTTTTAGTCATACCTAAATTGAATGTTAGATGATATCTATTAGATTCGCATCAGACATGGACAATAAAGATTCCCAAATGGTACTATAAAAGTACCTCAATTTCACTATTTTATGCAATTTACATACAAATAACTATTTGCCAATATTTTTCAATTTGCTCTCTATTAGAAACAAACTTTGGAAGACCATAAAAAGAAAACGGTTACCAAATTGGCCAAACTGAGTACAGGGTTTTACTACAATTTAATAGTAGAATATGAAACCGAAAGTAAATAATTTTATAATTGTTTCTATTAATTTTCCATTCACTGACAAGTTTTTTTTAAATTTATTTAATGCGATTTTTAGTTATGTCCTTGTGGATTTTAGTTGACAAATTGTATTTAAATTTTCAAACTGTTGGCGCCTGATTATAACTTGTAAGAAGAAGTTATTTGAAACTTATGTAACTTAAAAAACTCATTTGTATTGAAAATACTTTGCAAATAAATTTGCTGAATATCGGTTTACAGATGTCGGTGATGTTGTTACTCTGTATTTCTATTCGTTTCTGCGACCACGAAAAATTCCTGAGAAGATACTTAATCCTCTACAGTCATCTGAGGCGAGTGAGACGCAAAAGTTTTGAAATATAGTAAACGATCAGTGGTCTGGCTGCACTTGAAAATTAATTGCTAACGAGGCTTGATGTTAACTGATTCAGAACTGATTTGCGGCTGACAGAAAACATGTTTCAGAACAATATTCTTTTTGATTCATCTTTTTGCTGGCAAGTATTTCTTGTAAAATTTCACGGTGGTATTATCCAGTAGGAATAAGTGCAGAAATGTAAGTGGAAAAATTAAAAAAAGAACGCGTATGAGATGTAGTAGCGGCCACGAAATCAGTACTTATGAATTCTGCTAGATGACGATTATAAATATATAATAATTCTTGTCTTAATAATTCAATTAACTTTCAACTTTAAGGCAAGAAAAACTTCAAAACTTTTTCTCTGCAAGATCGGAATATTGTTAATAACGTTTGTTTACGTTTGTTTCGAAAACTAGCAAGAAAAACTATGTATATATACAAAATTATATATACATCTTATACCTTCGAATTGAAAATCGGTCAGTGTCAAAGAAAGTTAAAACAAAGAAAAATTTCTTCTTATCAGACTTAACAAAATATGATGGAGGAAGCTTGCGTCCTCCTCTACAATTGTCTCAATTTTAAGCAAATCTATTTGATACTTTCCGAATTCCAAACTTATTACCACTATTTACTTCAAATTTCTATATTAACTTTTAAGCCAGATTTATGTACATAAGCATGCATTTGTAATTACATACGAGGTGTCATCCAGTAAAATACTCTTCCCGATTGCAAAATTAATAAATTATATCTATTAAACAAAAAAGATATTTATTTAGACGTGCAACTACTGCCTTTAAGCTTTGTCAGCCTAATATACACAAGCAAACACACTCTCCATAGAGATGTTACTCCCCAGCAAATTTCGTTCATGGTTTAACAATAATAAAAAACCATGTTAGTGCTGTTAAGGAAATATGTAAATGTTCATTTTAATTACAACACAATGATTTTATAATTTGGTAAGGCCTGTGACCACTTACTGAAACTCTTTAGAATGTCTATATTTTTATCTTTGATCTTGTTTGTGTTTTTTTTGTTGCACTTTTTGCATTTAATTCAAAGCCGTTTTTATTTCAATTGTATATTGCAACCTGAATATATATATTTCATATTACAATTTGGCGTACGTGTAGTGGAGTGGTTGAGTTTATTTGTATAAACAAACTCCCAACTTTGATAAGCAAATTATGAGGTGTCAGCCAGCAGCTGCTGGCGGTCGCAATTGTCATTGTCGGCGTGTGCAAGTGCAATTAAATATGAAAACTATTAGTAGTACAATTTTCGTTTGTTATAAACATGTGAACTGGCAATGCCAACGCATTGGGCGCTAATAACAATTAGGGGATGCTTTTTATGAAATTAAGTGTTCAGAACCCTTTTTTATTCATATTTAAGTACTTACGGCCTTATTCATGAAAAATATTTTATGTTTGTTAAGGACTTTTTTTTGACAAATTTTGCATATAATATTTGTAAAAGAATTTTTATGAATAAGTTAGTTGATAAAATGATACGTATTTACGTTATCAGTAGTAAATATTGATTTGATTTCATTTCGCTGGGTTTACTGTGTTTCCCCTGAACAACACAAGTCAGTTTGCGCTGCTTTAAGTCTTTTTCACCTTGGACATCGATACATGATCTATTAGATAAGAGAAGGTCAGCAATAATATTGCTAAGCCATATTATTTTAAAACCAAATTAAAATAATAAAAAATACTCTTTATTGAATTCTTGATATCGTCTCTAATAAATTTTTATATAAAAAGGAGGAATAGAAATTAAACTGGACTAAAGGAGTTTATACTTTAAAAATACATATTTTTTTTGTTGTTTGCATGGATTTTTAAAAAGGTTTATAACAGGCATTTTTTAATAGGGGTTGAAAGTTTAAGTAGCCAACACTTGTTAAATTGCCACACATTTTGTCAGCTGTCAAGTGATTTATCTGGTTTGTCATTTCAACATGAATGGACTGACGCCTGAAAAACGCTTTCTATTTGTGCAAATTTATTTCGAAAAGTATGGTTCGAAAAGCACATTGCGCAATTTTTTTGGGGCCATGAAACCCACGTTTGTTTAAATGGATACGTCTTTAAAGAAAATTTCCGTATTTGGAGTGATAATAAGTCTCGAGTGTATTAGAGCCACCTTTAGTTACACCCAGAAGAAGTGCGTGTTTGCTGTGCTTTATGGAATCCTCGGTCTGTACTTCTTTACAAGTGATGCTGAACAGATCATTACAGCCAATAGTTAAAGCTGTAGAGCCAAGATTATGGGCTTTTTCGTTCCCCAATCGAACAGCCATGAAGTGCAGGAGCTCATGCCACAATTGATTTTTTAAAGAAAACATTTCCTAAAGTACATACTTACATTTCAGACCCGAAAATTGGACGTGCGATTTAACTCCGCTGTACTATTTTCTGTGCTTAAATAACTAAAATTTCAAGTTTTTGGTATATGAAAGAGTTGCAACAACGGACCAATTTGTGGACTACACGCAACAACAAAAAAAAAAAAACTGTCTGTATCATTATTCACAAACAACAAAAACTTATACATTTTTAAATATTACAAAAACTAAATTGTAATTATTTTTTTTTTCTTAAATATTAACGACAAACTTTTACCTGAACCCTTTTCTGTTCATGTTTTGTGTCAATATTCCAGGTACGACGTATCTTCCTTTTGTTGCTGCTTTTGTAAATGGTTGATGGCTGGTAGATTTTATATGTGCATCGATCTGAAGTTTAATTGATTGCTTTTATGGAAACTTTTCACAGCTTTGCCATTTCATGTTTTATTTGCACACACAAAAGGCAGTTGCGAATTAATTTACTGCACATAACATGTACTGTTACAAACACGTACACATACATGCATAAGAATACGGTAGCAAATTAAAGGGATTATATACAAATTTTGATACTGGCAAATACAAAAATTTTGGAGGGATGGTTTTGCCATGAAACTTCCGATAAAACAAGTCCTTGCAGTATAAGTTTCCGACAATCACAATGAAGGGATGAAAAGCATAAATTGATTTGACAATCACATTTTATTTAAGAGTTAAGCGTAATAAACAAGAAAAGTGCCTTTAATAAATACAACATTTGCTTTTCACTTGTTTATTCTTTTCGGCACTTAAATTTACATCAGGTTGGTTAAGGTGGAATAAGTAACTGCAAGAGTGTTTGTATGCCTGGCATGGAACACAAAGATTTTCAAAATGACACTCAGCCTTAACTTATTTACTGCATATATTTTTATATAATAAAGAAACTGCCTTGACACTCATAGTTATTCATATGAATACAAGCGCCGTTGCCGATTTCACTGCTTTTGAACGCTGCAAAAGTAGTCTATTCTCTTTAATGCTCGGAAAACTTATAAAATATTCGAACACACTTTCGTTTTTGTGAAAGCGCTCATGACAAAAACTGGATCCTTTCGATTCCATTTCTTCACATATTCCACGAAAAGATTTAGAACTTCATATTCCAGAACAATCTTTAACATTTTCGAAATAAATTACGACTTTGCCATTCCTGGCGCAGACCATGTTCACATCTATTGAGGAATGGCTTTATCGAAAAAAAGTTTGATTTTACCTTTTATTCGTATGCTACACATGAATGCATTGTAAGTATTGAACTCTCATTCTATCAAAAGACGCATACCACCAGTGGCGTTAACAGACATCTGAAATGTGCGAGTTGTATGTTCATTTACACATACAACTTTTTTGTTTTTACGCCCGCGTGTGTGTACGACGCTGACAGGATTGTGCCAAACCAATTTTGAACATAAACACTGTTGCTGCCAAAGGTGGGGATTTTTTATCCAAAAAGATATTACAAAGTTCATACTTTAAAATCAATTTTATTGCTCCCAGTCCTTGTTATCCTTGTATGTTTTGTATTCGCACATGCAAAAATGTGATTAATAGTCAGGTAGCATAAATATTGTGTGTGTTTGTTGTATTTCTTCCTTTGACATTTTATTTTGTCAATATTATTGTGGCATAAAAAATCATGGTCCATAAAACATCTTTGAAATGTTTGGGGGCAAATAATAAATCATTCTTTGTCGTTAAATGTAAAAACTTTGTTCCTTTGGAATTTAAGTAAATTCACAACTTGTGCTTTCGTTTTAATAGCGTCAAGAGAATTTATTTGGCAAATGAAAAATTAATAAAACCTGTTACGTGATCTGAAGAGTTTCGCGAATGTATTCATTATTTATTTCTAATTCAAATAATTGCTTACGGTTATTGAATTTAAAAATTAAATTATGCAGGCACAGTTTCAGAAACAATTTTATAATCTGAACTGTTTTATATTTTCCTGGGACTTTAAATTTTGTATTTGAACTCTTCTTTATAAACCATTTCATTACATATAAATTTCTTACTGCATCAAATGCAACTTGCAGTAGTTTTGAATAGCGTGCTATTAGAGAGAAAATATAATTCTCTTAATGTTGAGACAAATTCAAGTCCTGCGTCAAGATATCTACAGCGTAATCGTGTAATGGATTATTCAAATTATTTAATTACTTATCATGGTCATACTTTATGCAATTATGGTAACAATATTACTAAAAACATTCACTCTGTACACATTTTACATTTTATTACTTTACCTGACGCTAACTTTCGATTAATTATTCTTTTATAACTACACATCCACTTAAGCAGCATGTTTACAAAACATAACGCCATCGGACATTTTAAATGCCAACAAGCCATTAATCACTAAATGACAATTCTACTTGTACATAAAACATGGCCATAAACCCAAATAGGAAGTTGGGAAAAAACAAAATTAAGTGAAATAAATAAGAACACATAAAAATACAACGAAAATATAATAAATATAAAATTATTTATAAGCCACAATAGTAAGAACTACATAAATTTATTGCAAAAAGAAACTATGGAAAGGGGAGAAAACCACAACAAAAGCTGTTTGGCACCTTTTCATAATAATAACGCTTAATAATTGCCACTGCAAAAGATACTAAAGAAAAGGGTCTTGCTTTTATGTACACATGTATCTGCGACCAGAGTTGCAGTTTTAGTTATAACTTTCCCACAATGTAGAGATACCAAATTTTTTATTTTTGTCAATGGGAAAAGTGAAGTTGATTAATTTCAGACTACACGGCCAAAATTAGCAACTTAATTTTTTGCTGCAGATTGAACATTTTTAAAACTGCAATTCTTGTTAAACGAAGATGGAAAAAAGTTAAAAAAATATATGTAGAACGTGAAATAGAATCATTATACAGGGAGACTAAATTTTAAATTAGGAATATATAGCATTTATTTAGTAAAACTGGAATTTTGAAAAATTTACGAAAACAACGAATTTTTAACAATATTCATTAATACTTTTAATCTTAAGGTCTCTTTATTTCGTCTCTCCTTTGTGTGATTTCTTCAGGAAATATTGAAAAAAGCATATTATAACTTTTAAATATAAAGAGACCTTAAGCTTAAAAATACTAGTGAATATTGTTAATTAAAAAGAGGTAAAAAAAACCAGAGGAATTTAAAGAATTTTTCACCAAAATCACCTCAATTAATGAGTCCCATTTTCAACCGCCCGCTCTGCTTTTGTGATTTAACGCCACGTTCAAATTGTAAATTACTGACGCTCTAAAAGATCGAAGTATTGTTGCAATATGTTGTCCAAAATTTTGTGAAAAGAACGGACGTCTGCTGGCATTTTAATATTTCTATAAAGAACACCTTTTTACGATGTTAAAACACTAAGTGTTTGCCCAATTAAACTAATTGGTATTTCATGAAAACAATAAATAAAAAGTAGAAAATTAAACATGCTATTTTTAGTAGTTGAGAAAAATAAATTATATCTCAAAATTTTATAAAACAAAGAGCAAATTATTAGTAAAATTTTTCTTTGTTTTGTCTTTTCATATACAACTTTAAGAGATACAACAAATCTGGCGGATCCAGTTGTGCCTTTATAAAACTGATAAGCTTTCGTTTATACAAAATATTTTTAGATATTCCTTCGTAAAGAAGAGTTTTAATCGACATCGGCAACAATGAATATACGCGCTTCTTGATAAAAACCACAAAAATATGTTCATGCTGAGAATGAGTATCGTTTGGAACCCACCACAATGAATTCAAGAAATTAAGGGAACAGAAGCGAACAACAAACGTGCCAATATTGTCACATATAATTTGTTATAAAAATATAATAATAAGTGGCAGGAGGGGGGAGTTATGAAAACTATTACAAGAAAATATTTTTATGCTAGATAATATTTATGGCACAATACGAGCAGACCTCCCTTTTTGCGTGCGTGAGTGTGCAAATGTAAAAAAAGAGATCATATTGTTAATATGCCGGGGTAATTTTGAATATAATTGCCTCCGGTAAATAGCAGTTATAACAATTGATTTCTGTGTATTGCAAAATATACAGTTACTATTTGTATTTTGATTAACATGCAGCTGCAGTTGGGGTTGCAAGTCTAGCGAAGTTGCAATGCAACTAGTTTAAATAGTTGTAGAATCCGAGTATCGGTTAGAATGCTAAGTACGGATTTTTCCACCTACAGATAGAAGTGCTTTCTTGATTTTTATTTAGTTATCAGGAAATAAAAGTTATTTTTTGAGATTTTATTTTGTTAAAATTAATATTAACCGATTGAAGATCGAATTTATCACCAAAAATTTTAATAGTAGATATATTTAAATAAATTATTATACTTTTTCAGTTCACAAAATGACTCATTTCATAAGCAAAATATTAGAAAATATTTTAGAAATAACATTTATTTTCTGAGGATTACATAAAAAATGCAGAAATAACTTTAAATTATTAAAATCGGATTCTTAAATTGAACATAGAAAAGGATACTGCCGCGATTTTTCAAGAAATATTAAAAATTCTCAAACAGTTAATGAGAGTTTGTGTATAAGATAACAGGTTTAAGACTGTTTAAAAATGTGGCTGAAGTTTACTGAGGATTTGCTAAAGTACCAATAAAATGCATATAGATGCTGCTTAACCACCAACAAATATATTTAATTTATAAATATATATATTTTTTTTAGTTATATTCAATTAAGAAAAGAGAACCAAAATGAATAATTTTATAATATATAATAAATAGAAATCAGTTCACAATAATATTTATGGTAATTGAAGATTTTGTTTAACAATTCAAATATCCTAGAATTGTGTCTATTTCGTTTCTCTTAACTGTCTTAACTGCTGATTTACGTGCTTTATTTCGCCTAATAATTGAGTTGGCTTACTACTTATAACGATATAGTTATTGCCATATGACTGTGATTATTGCAAACATGTTTTTTTTTCTTACATTTTGTTGCGTTCATGTACTCAAAAAATTTCCTGTTATTCAAAAGGCGTTCATACGTATTGACCTTTTAGATTTTTTTTGTGCACACACACAAGTAAAAACACTTGCACACGTACTCCAGTTTAATATAAATACAATTTTCCAAAAGCTTTTCCGACTACAAGAGCACACGTGAATAAGTCGAGTAAATAGGTGTGTGTGTGTGTTCGTTTGAGTTCTAAGTACCACATTGTTTTATTGGTCTTGTTGCTGGTTGACCGCAATTTGTTGTTATACAATTTTTATTTTCTATTGTTTTTGTTGTGCATATTATAGACTCTGCAAATATTAAGAATTTTTGTGCTTATTTAGCAAATGCTTACACGACATTAACAACAATAATAACGACCTAAGATCCATTCAAACACACATAAACATCCACCAATACATTCGCATTCATGCATATCTGCTGACATGGGTTAATTATACAACATGCAACTAGCAGCTTTTGCCGTGTCTCTTATTTTTTTCTCAAACATTTTCCGTCCATGTTCATTTTATTGTTTGTTGTATGTTGCGTGATTTTTTTTGTTGCTTACTTTTTATAATGAAACTCTTATATTGTTTTAGTTGTTGCTTTTAGCTTTTATGCAAATTTATGTTAATTTTTTGTTGTGTTTGTTAAATAAGTCCTTATTTTAGAATTTTTATATGTTTTTCCTGTCGTATCCATTAACATCATACGGTGGTTTGATTTTTGATGAATCATGTTTTTTCGGTATGCGGCTGAGTGAGTGTATCTTTTTTTTTTTTTTTTGTCTTAATTTAAAGTTGTCGTAAGAATTTGTGGAGGGGTCTCTACATAAGGTTGACAAGGACTCATGTTAGAAATGGAATATGAAGAAAATAAAATGGTCGTTTTTTAATAAGGGAAAGTAACTTGGATATTAGATCAGTTATTGAACTCTGTTTATGGCTTTAATTTTGCAAATTTGGCTTATTAGTTTTAAAGTTATTTGGTTAATACGCTTGGTAATATTTTTTAAACATTTATTATATACATACATATATCTCGCGAAATATTTATCGATGTATTCATATATATATAGAAATTAAAATAATGGCATACTTCTCAATACCTTTTTACGTGTAAATTTCTAGTAGTTGGTTTCATTCAATAGAATTTTGTTCAAAATGTTTTCCCTAATCATAATTCTTCAAATTTCGATTAAATCGTAGTTTAATAATTTTTTCGATGATGGAGAAAAAACTACTCAACTGCACAATATTGCATCCAAGCCATAATTGAACAGGTGCTCCTTTTTTTAAATTACAAGTTACAAATCTTCAAGTAAAATACTCACAAGACAACAATACATTTTCCTTTGTTTTCTAGGTATTTTTATCTGCAGATTTGCAATTTGTAGTTTTACGAAACGAGCCCCAGGTGGTAGCTAATGATTTCTTTCTCTACTGTTTTTACACCAGGCCACTGTCAAAAGCCATCTACAGGAATCACAGCTTCACTTTTTATGTATTTTCTTTATAATTTATATGGATTTTGACAGCTTCTGACAAAATAAATTGCCTGCTGTTTCTGCAATGTATTTATTGGTCTAACGCCAGTGCTACACTCTTCATCCTTCCGCCATTTAATTGTAATGCAATTATTGTTGTGTACAAAAGGAGCAAAACTTTGTCTACAATTCAATTTATCAGTGTTTAATAATTGTTGATTACAAGCATAATAAAATGGAATATATTAATTAACATAAAAAATTAAATTGACGAAAAAAGGCCGTAAAACATAAACGAAGTGACAAAAAAAATCGAATCAGTACAGAATCAAATATGCATGGATATATAAATTTTTTTCTTAATGAGTATACGAAAAAACATAATAAAATAACAGAAAATATCTGTAAAATTCATATATAAAATTGTTTATGAATTCATAATATTCGTACAAAGTAAAACGGTTAAACATAAATTTTCTAGCACTCCCCTTTGGCATTTGTTCACACTCCATAAATTTTGTATGTTTGGGTGGGTGTGTTTGCGCCTTGAAAAGCCACAGGGAGGGAACGAGAGATGTAAAGTGAAAAAAGTTACAGACATTGTAAATTTAATTGGTGCAACAATATTTTTCTACATTTTTTCTTTATTCACCCGGAGTATTTTACGTAAAACCATATTTAAATTTTTCTATAAAACACAAAAACATGTGAATATATATTTTACGAGGGCAATCTAAATATATTTTAAAATTAATTAAATAGATTTAAAGAATTTCAAATACTGTGCGTTCTAACCCCGCATAGTTTTTAGTTTAAAACTTTTCCAATTTTATTTGCCAATTTCATTAAAAATTTGTACGTTTTAGTTGATGTCTGTGAATTATTAAATTTTTTTCCTGTTGCTTTTATATATCGAGACTCTTTTGCTATTGTTATTAAAATATTTATTTACGAAAGGGATTTCGTGGTGTAAAATAAAAATAAAATTTGCATAGATTAAAAGTATTTTTTTGCCTATATATTTTTTGAAGTAATTTAATATGTTAATCCCTTAGAGTTTAAATGGTGTATGATACTTTGCATTGGTTTTTTTGTTGTATTTGTGGGAATTTACGAGGGTTTGCCAAAGTTAAATTTTATATTGTTGTGCTGTTTTTTACATTTTAGATTTTAAAATCAATTTTCCTTAATTAAATCCCATGGGGATTAAAATTTCCAGACAGTAAAATTTTCACATTAGATTTTATTTATTCAAATTTATATTTTTTTCAATCTAAACACAGGAAATTAAAATGCAGCATAATTTCACATAAAGAGGATTAAAATTATTTACAGCAGTTCTGGAAAAACTAAATGGCTGTAAATTGTGCAACATTCGCTTATTATTTATGAATAATTGCTGATTATATCTCAGGCTTCACCTGTAATCAGTTTGTCACGGTTTTTTTATTCATGCAATAATGAACAACAATTAACATTCAAGTCAAAATATTGGAAATGAGAAATTGCCACGAAACAAAATAACATTATTTAAGTCCAGGACTTAATATTCTCTACTATATTAAATTCAATTATTTATTTGATATATATATATATATATATATATATAGAGACATCAATACCCATACATCAGAGGTAAACCGCGCTATTTTTTAAAGCAGTTGCACTCTCTCAGCTGTGCCTCGCTTCTGTAACTGAAGCGAGAACTTCTCGCATCGGAAAAATTGTCGCCACTCTTTGAAACACAGGACAAGTCAGAATATATTTATTAATGTATTTAAAACTTTGTTGGTCTTTTATAATAATTAATATATTATTCTACGGATAACCCTACAATAAAAAGCAGGACAACCATAATTATTTAGCTTCTCGATGTGAGAACTTCTCACATCAGTTACGGAAACGAGCCACTGTATTTACGTGTATTTGTTTATCATTAAATATTAAGTGGCTTATTAAAATGTGAAAAGAGTTCCCAGTTATAAAAATATTTTTTTTAAATATTATATACGAGAGTTCCTTCATTAGATACTAAACTTATGTAAGATTCCACCATTAAATTCTCGTGATGCCCTCCGCTTATGTCTCTCCAAGGCAATTCCAATATTTTGCCATAAGTTATGTGATTTGCTGTTTTTATATATTTTCTATGTTTATATTTTTATAATTCTCATTTGTTTTTCAATAGTTTTTGCATAAGCATATGAGTTTGAAAACCTTCAAAGCATTATGACTGATCGGCTAACAAAATGCTGTCTTATGGACCACCTTAATTAATTAATATTATTAATTATTATTAATGTATAATTTTTAAATGGTACTTATATTTTTATATGGGCTCCGGGTCACACAGATGTGTTGGAGTCAAACCCCAACAATGTTATGTTTCTAACATTTAGATAAAAATTTAATTTTTAGGTATTTCGAAAACAACCGATGCTGTTCAGCAGGAATTACGAGTACAAAACAGATCACTCGGAGTGAAAATTTAACAGCTTAGGTCGAAACAAATAGAATTATATAAAATATTATTGATTTATAATTCATAAAATGATTCCGAATTATTTATTTCACTATAAAAAGAATATTTCACTTTAATTTAAAACGCTGTTAAAGTTAAAAGCTCTTAATTTTGCTTTATTTCAGTTCTTCGTATTCCTTAGTATACTTTACGGCTTATACATTTTCACATAAATCAAAGCATACCTTTAGGTGTTAGAAAATATGTTGCTAAAAATATTTTCAAGTGTTGAATTGCTTTTGTAATTGTTTTGTTGTTGTGTATTATTTCTTCCCCTCCACGGATTTATTTTTGTTTTTGTGGTTATTTTTATTCTTTTTGTATTTGCAATACCTTTGAGGTTTTTTTTATATATTTCAATTAGCAATTGCTTTGTATATCAAGCTTAATTAAAACTCAATACTGTTAGCTAAATCTAACAAGTAAACAAATAAAAAGGTTTTATTTCGTTTTAAATTTTTATATAAACTATTTTGCTTTAAAGTAGAGGAAGCAAATATGCAAATATTTATATGAAAGATTGAAATTTTTATGGTAAAAATGACGCTAAATTTATTTAACTTAACCTGGTGTTAAAGAAATAAATTTCTATGCATAAATATCTGTTTAAGGACACAGAAGATAAGGATTGGGAATCGGAAGCTCGGGAAAAAGAGCAGGTATTCTGGGTCATTTAACTGTCAAAATGGGTAATTTAAAATTAATTTATATATAAGGAATGCATTTTAATAATTTTCCAAGAAACAGCTCAAAATTCTTTTAAATTGTTAAGCACTTTGATTTAAAATATAAAATGGGCTGCTTCTCTCTTTTAACAATTCTAAAATAAGTTACAACATCTTCTTACATTTTAGGTTTTTAGTACAAAATCAAATTCTCCATCGATACATTCAGAATATCCTGTTTTGGATAATTTCTAAAAAAAATAGTTCTAGTTCATTTTTAATAATTTTTATTAGTAAATAATATTGCGTTAGTTGATATTATCTACTTTAAGTTTGGCTCAATGTAAAACGTGCATGAAGATGAAATTATGTAGCGCCCGTTGAAAACTCTCAGTAGTAATCTTTTCTTTATAAAATCAACTTCAATTATCATTTGAATTAATGAATTCTACCAGAAATTAATTTCAGAACTCTTTAATGCCAAATAACTTAATTATCCATTGATATACCGGGTAAGCATTAATGTTTTCATTATTTATTTAAAAATATTCAATTTGAGAATTTTATAAATTAGATAATAGAAAACGGAATAACGAACTTTTTCTCAAGTGTAAAAGTTTCGGCAACTTACATAACATAATAGAATTGTATAATAGGTTTACCTAAATGTCTTGCAAGACATTTCAGAATTTCAAGGATGCGTTTTTCGTGAGTGTAATTTTCCAGACACGGGGGTTAGTTGCGATTCATAACAACGAAATAACAATATATTCTCCTGTTATTTTTATGTTAAAGTTGCACTTCCTTAGGAATTCTCTTTTTTATCGCTTCACTTCAACAGTTCTTTAAATACCATAATTGTTTTCAAGCCTATGAGTATTATGTATATTTTATATTATTATTATATTTTTTATTTCCTCTTAAAATAACACGCGATTCTGTAATTTTCTTGTTTATTGTTTTGAAAATTCTAATGCAGGTTTTTTCGAGTGCAAATATAAATAAATCCCTCATAACATTTAGTCTCTCACTCCCTCTCTCCGTCTCTTCTACTCCCATTCTATATTTGACCTATGTCTCCATGCGAGTTATTTTCGTATCCTGTTTTGTGTTTTGTGTATGTATTTGTCTGTCATAGTCCTGGGTGCTAATGACTTGTGTATTTATTTGCATGTTTCCATTCTTGTTTTATCCGCACCACAAACACTTATTTTATGCATTCGTTAATGCTTTTGTTGTTGTGTTGTTTACCGTTTTTGTTGTTGCATGTTGTTTTTATGTATTTGGTTTTAGCTAAAATTCCTTGCAAATGTGTTTGCGCAGTTAAGTTGAGTGCACTTTACATCCGTTTCCGGTTTATGTTTGATTCTAAAGAAATAAATTGCTTCTGACACGCTTTATTTCGTAACAGTAAAATGTTTGTTTTATATTTCACTTTGGCAGGAATTAAAAATGAGGCGAAGTCTATTTCGTACGGGCAATGATTTAAAATTTTTAAATTTCGTTTGAAACCAAGATTACGACTATTTTTTCTCATATATATTTGTTTGTATTATGATTTATAACTGTTTACACTATAAACCATTAAACATAAGTAATTCAAATTGTGTGCTTTATTAACCATTTAATTTTAAGCGAATTTAAAACTTTATTTAAAACTTTCCTTAACTACCACTTAATTAAAAAGTTTGCAATCTCAGCATCCTTAAGATACGCCGCATGCTTGAAAACGAAGGGCAATGAAACAGTTTTTGATTAACTAAAAATTTTGTTCTACTCTACATAAATTGCACTTGCTAAAAGTATTTTAATATATTTTAGTATTTTCATGAAAACCAATATAACAGGCTTGAGTATTTTCATATAATCAAGGTGTATATAAAAGAATATCCTTTTATTTTTCAAACCCCTCACACACTGTTGTGTGCTTTCTAAAATTTTACAACTTAATTGAAAGCAGTACATTTATAAATATTTTAACTTGACTTCAACTCTAGTAAATAATATGCCTTTAAGGCAAAAGCTTTCAATACAATTTACTTTGATCCCTTTTTGGAAGAGTATCGGACAAAAAGGTTATCTCTTGTATTTATTGGCCACTAACTAATCATCAATTTTCATAAATCAAAATTGTGTACGTGTGCAGCACAACATCTACAGACATTCATAACTCAGCAATAATTTTGGAAAGTTTGATTAAAAAGTGATTGTGTGATTTTGATTGCAAACATGATGTTTCACTTCAATTGTTCGAAGATTAGAAAATATTTTGTTACATAAATGGATGAAGACTTTTTATTGCCTAAACAATTTTTGAATAATAGTCGACTACTTAAAAATATTAAAGTGAAAATAAAAAACTCAATGGCCTACACGTTTCAAAAATTGCTCTGCTTATGCACGTAAACACATTTTAAGGGGTGATAGTTCATTATTAAGAGCCAAACCAATCCTGTTTACCTTTATTAACCTTTGCCGTACTCACATAAAATATTTTATGGAATATTTCCAATCTCTTGTATATAAAAGATTTTATTGAATGTGAAAAATCACTTGCAGGAATAAAGCAACATGGTGGTTACCACAGGCGGCTAAAAGTTCAAGAGTTTTCAGAAAAGTTGTTCAGATTTTATGAACTTCACTGCTATAGAAATATTAAATATTTTAGCACATATACTTCGATGAGAACGAGAAAGCTCTGGCCTTGGGGTTAGAGATCTGATAGTGGCACAAGTGGTAAAAGATTTTCAAAGAAGATCGAGAATCTGTGAACGCCAACGATCGTGCCGGGCGCCTCAGCATATTAATAAACAATGAAAATGTTGTAGAAGTTGCTGAGGATTTCGGCATGTTGTTCGGTTCATTTTATAAAAAATGTTTTTGGAAATTTTAATCATGAATAGAGTGGATTACTGAATTTAAAAAGAGAAGTCGGTCAAGGAGAACAGCGTAATCATGCTTCAGCTCTACAAAATTTACCGGAATTCCTCCTTGCAAATTTTTATTTTTTTCAGGACACTCAAGAAAGCACATCGTGCGAAAATTGTGAATATAGAAACCAAAAGAGAGAGCGATAGAGAGAGGAGAGTGAGAGCACAAGGGTATACCAAAAAGAACGCATCAGAGCTGCTTCGAGGGTTGGGAAGTTTCTTAGAGTCCTTCGAAGGGGAAAAATGGAAATTGATTTATAAGTTTGTGAAAAAATTCACTTAATTTTTTAAAAGACCTCGTAGCAAAATCTCTTTCTATTGTTTTCTCCCAATCAAAATATAAGTCGAGCAAATATTTCAAATTTGCAAAACAACAAGCACATCAATTTAAGCCGGCTCTTCATTTAGGAAGAATTCCTACTTTAATGTAGATACGCAGTATTTATTTCAAATAAAGTTATTCATTAGGAAAATCTCTTTTACCCTTAACCCATATGGATACCAACATAAGCGCCCTTCAGCTACCACTTCTTATTGTCTGTTTTCTTTTTTATTTTATTTGTTATGTTTTACTCAACTTCTGTAGCCGTTTGAATGTTGAATTTATTGCTGACTTGATTTCCAACTCTATTAAATTCAAATCGAAAATTGAATTTCAATATGAAGTTCATCGTTTTGCAAAGCGCGGCGTTGCTAATAAACTGAAATGCTTTATTTTATTTTGTTTTTATTATTATTGTTTTATGGAACATAAAACGAGAAAAATAATACTAAAAATGAAATTGCATTTATTGAATGGAAAAAAAAGAGAAGAAATAATGTACGCGTTAGTCTCTGTAAAAGTCGTTCCTTTTGCCTGGTAACGAAAAATGTAATTTTAAACTTTCAAGCGAACGAATGTTCGAATGGAAAAAAAAACAAAAAATGAAAGTTTAATCAAATATGCTGTCAAAAGGTTTTTGCCATGGCGTTGAATATTTGTGCAGACGACTTTGTTTTCAAAGACAAAAAAAAAAAAAAAAAAAAAAGGAAACAAAAACTTAAAACTGAAAGTTTGTTCCTGCCTGAATGCGTTAAAACACAAAAGCCTGCAAAACAGAATCAATTTCCAAACTGCCGTAGCTACAAACGTTCTGATCTCAACAATTTACCAGCGACCTCCTGTACTCTGAGTATATTTGCATCAGTGTGTGTGTGTGTGTGTGTGGCTGTGTATTAAGGTTGACGTTATGATTTGACGAGTACCACCTCTTGGTGAACTCCTATTTTTTTCGTCCTATCAGGTCTCTTCAATTATAAATTTTTAGCATAAAGAGTTTTTTTCACCGAATTCCTTTTACACCTCTTATGTAGACACAACTACATACAGACGTATAAACACATACATTCATTTGCAGAAGTTAAATTTTTTATTTTTACAAACAAACTCCGTGTTTGCATATCGATGTAGAATATCATACGTGGAATAAGTATTGATTGATTTCGAGATTGTTTACATACGATGCACATGGGACGCTATTGTTTTTTTTTTCGTAGTCCCTCTGGCGAGGCTACATGTATGTGTGTGTGTGTTTGTGTTTGTTAATGTGCTTTGTATGCGTTCTACAAGGAAGTCAAACTGAAGGATGCAAAACAACTTTTTTTGATTTTGTTTGTTTAGAAACGACATTAAACAATATTAACGCTTGACTGCATTATTAAGGAGCTAAAAACTAAATGTTTGTTTAATGAATGATCCCGATTCTCAAGCAAACAATAGTGTGCTGCTATTTTACACTCATGCATTTTACACATGCATGAGAAACAAAAAGTTTTATTGAAATATTGAATTTTTGTAATTATGTTTAATTAAACTTCCATTTTTTTGCTACTAAAAATACTACGTGTTAGTCCTTATTACTGTTGTCGTTGGCATATTTGAAATGAAACGACTGCGACGTTAAGCGTTACCACATTTTATCATTTTCCTCACCAGAGCGAGATCTGTAATAAGGCTCTTTACATTTTCATCCAGTTTTTATCTCAATTAATTTGTGTACTTTTCTAGACTTCTCGTTCGGTTGTACTAAAAATAAGTGCAAATACTTTAAATTCCTTAACTTTTATTTACCTTTTGAACTTTTCGCTTCGTGCAGTATTCGCAGATGACGACGGACGTAGTAATGCTATATGATGGCCTTGATTTCATTACAATTAAGTTTTGAAATAGAATATCTCTGCTTGCCCTCTGTTACTAATACAGAAGCTAATTCTAGGCTGTACATGATGGAACGAATATAGTTTTCTAATAACTTTTTAGTAACATAATTTAAACAGAAGTGTAAAGGAAAAAAATCTAAGCCTATTAGTGACTAATAGTATGTTACCCTTAAGGATTATTACACTTTAAAACGTATGGCATTAATGCACATGCTGAGTTTTTTTTCTCTATTTATTCATTTTCAGTGTAAAGTATAAATGACGTCTAGACATCTTTGGACACACAAGCACACATGACGATGACGTCGCCATCCGGTAGGTGAAAGGTGAAAATGTTTCTTGAAGGTGATTAGAGAAAACGACGATTACAAATACATAAACTCAAGCTCAAATTTTACTACACACAAAAGGAAACTCAAAATTAAGTATGCAATTCATAAAACAATGTAAAGTGTTTGTAAAATGGAGAGAAAACTCCAGGAGTACGTAGAAAGTTTATTATTTCTATAGACGTTGTAACATAACGTGCATATGAGTTTCTCTTTTCAAACAGAGTTTATCGTTCAATAAAAATTGTTTTCAATTTTATAAACGAGGCTAAAACTCTCATTTAATTTATTTGTGCATGTAAATGCATAAATTACTAGCAGGATATTTAATTCCCAATTTGATTTCAATTTATTGCTTCATCTTATATACCCGTATAAAAGCCACGTCAAATTATTTATGTTCTTGACGTTATACCATCAATTTTCTTTTCAATTTGGCCCTTTCAAAAACAAACAAACAAAAAGCGTATTTACTATTTGTAATAAAATTTATTTCAATAAACATCCATTAAGCTGCCAGACAAAATAAAAAATTCTTTTTGTTCTAGTATTTTGGGAACAATTTTACCCATAAAAGTAAATATTGCAAATAACACAAATAACTGTACAAACAGACAAATTAAAATAAATTGTGGTTAAAAAAGGGAATCATAAATAAATAGAAAAATAAAAGAGAGCAATTGAATATAAGGAAAAGAATTCCTTGACTCCTTAAAATATACGGATTAAAATGCTTGTGCTTCACACACACACACGACAGACAAAAACAAGCAATTCCAATATAAATATCGAACAATTTAAATTCAATTTACTGACATTTAAATAAAATTATAAAAACAAATCCAAAAAAAGGCATGATGCAATTTGTTTTCTTTTTTGGGTTGGAAATTTAATCCTCTGTGTATTGCAGAATATTATAGTGACCAATTGAAAAGCCTTGTTTTTGTTGTTTTTTGTTTTCCATTATTTCCGAATGAATTTTTGGCCAGAGAACTTTTGCAAAGGGGAATTTTATTATTTGTTTGTTTTAGAAAATAATCATCAATATAATCGTGGTGGTTCAAATGCTGCAAATATGAATTAATCCGGCTTATAGTTTTGCTAGTTCTTTTGCTGTGCTAGAGCTCTTTAAATATTTTCTAATATCAAAAATCGATTCCACAGATTGAATTTTTTTTTTGGATCTAAAAAAAATTTTATTCTGTTGAATATATAATTTTGCAAAGCCCTCGTCTCGACCACTACATCATATGGTTTTGTGAAAAATATTAGATAAGACTTTTATGCATCGACTTAAGCTACGTTCACATCTATCAAATATTTGACGAAATAATCGTAGCCGCTATTTGTTGACAAACGATTTTGTTATTATTTGGTGTGAATGAACGACAAATGAAGCGATGAAAGACAACACTGTTTTTTTATAAATTAAAAATAGTTTCCATTATTGGCTACACTTATTTCGTTAAATGTTTGATAGATGTTGACGAAACTTTTACACCAGTTTTATGACATCAACTGGAGCATATTTTTGTTTCAGAAAATTGTGTGAGTGTATTTCTGAGAAACACTTTTTAACTCGGTAAACAACAAATCACAATTAAATACAGATAATTTTAAAACTTCTTGCAGAAATAGCTAAAGCACAAGCTGCGAAGCCAAAGATTCTGGTTTCGATTCTGCACACAGAGTGTGAGATTAACCGTTTAATGGTAAGTGAGTTCTTTGGGATTAAGATCTATTCGCAAAGGACTTAGCTTAATTTAAAAACCATATGATATCAATTTCACTATTTTTGTACTGCTTTTTCCCCTCCGTTTATAATGCCAATAACCCACAGATTTGAGCTTAAGCTTCAGTAATAACCACTAATAAAGATGAAATAATGATTACAATTTATATTTTTATTTACATTGAACTGTTGGTGACTAGGATCACTTACATCTCATTATGAGCCGGTTCTTAAAAATAAAATAACAACATAAAAGTCTCTAATATGGCCTTTAAGATATATTTATAGCACAAGGTACGGAATATTCGGCAAAAACCTAAAGTATGCACAAAACTTTTATTGATATAAAACTCCATTTCTTACCTTTTTGTTCTTGAATTGCAACATCATCATCATAAAGTTCCCAAAAAGGTAGTAGACAGCATAAAATGAAAATAAAACGTAGTGTAATAAGAAAAAGCATGAGGGAAATCTATATATTGAATACACATTATTAGTATCTTTTCTTTTCTTTTCTCCTCTTTTTCTTTTGTGTGCCATTTTTATTTTTATTGCCGTTCAATTCTTACAATGTTTTATAGCGTGTGGCTTTTAAAGGATATTGTTTTTTTCTTCGGTATTAGAGTAGGAACTTTATCTCTCATGTATTTGTTGCGATTTTGCAAGATTGAAAAGAGAAGGAGTATAGGAAATGCTAACATGACCAAAACATAGCTTGTACGAGACTAATACACAGCACAGTTTAAGTTACACAACGCATAGCCCGGCACACGTACGTGGATGGCAATAAAAATGCGAAAAATTGCCCCAGGGGATCTAATGTAAAAACACTAAACAACATTGTTTTTATGACATAAAATACTGCCATGCAACAATAAAGAAAAAAAAAGAACAAAACCAAACAGCAACATAAACAGGCAAAAAGGAACATAAAAACTTTATTAGTGTTGTTTTACGTTGGGTTTTGTCATTGTACTTTTGTTCGATTGAATATTTTTGTGATTTATTGATTTTAACATGGAAAAGTTAAGGAAAAAATTGCGCCGGACGTACAATCATGTGTGTGCCCTATAAAATTATGTATAAACATGTAGCGGGCCTGTTCCGACGAGGCACAGTGTTTTGTAAAATAAGGAGAACTCGCAAACTTCTCTTGAAACATAAGATGAGTCAGAATATATTTCTTAATGCATTTATAATTTTGTTAGGTTTTTATAATAATCAGGATATGATTCTATGGATAACCCTACAATAAAGAGCATGATAACAATAACTTCTCACATCAGTTACAGAAACGAGGCACAGATATCTCTTTCTGAACCAAGATCCACAATCAGGGGATGACTCGCACTCATGCAGTGGAATACCCCTCAACTATCGAATAAAAGGCGAAAGTGTAGAACGGATTGGTGCGGGCGGAAGGAATATTTATCAGCCATTTCATTTATTATATTATTTTGCTCCCAAATTTCTACGACAATACTGACAAATCTATTCTAAAGTACATTTTAGTCTATGACAACAATTTTCGTACATTCGAGCTAGGGCTAATGACGAATGAGTTGCAACATCCTCTGGAAAGCGAAACAAAATTATCGGTACAGATAATTTTGAAATAATTGGCAAATTACAAGTTGCTTCTTTTGATTAAAATAAGAATTTCTCTAAATAAAAAGGATATATCAAAAGCCTCCATATACTTCCTGGGATTTAATAATAATTGAATGTACTTTACGACTTCTTATAAATTTTTTCCATTTTAGCTTTAACTGAAATCATAACATTCTTGAGAAGGATATACGGAAGTCCTTCGAATCTTTTCGTATATCTTTCTCTAGAAACGTTGATATCACACATGAAATCAAATATTTAAAGCTCTATTTCTACCGTATTTTGTTCGACAACAAACCACTGTGCGTTGTCTGTTGGCTATGATAATAACCTTTTGTCATTTACGCGTGCTGCCCAATTATGCGTTCTTATATTGTTTTCGTTCTTGTTTTGAATGAGTATCCAGTGTAATAAAATGGAAAGCGGTTTAGTTTAATGACTTTCTACTAAATTTGTTTTCGATTAATTTTAATTTTATTCGTATATTATGTAAAACATACGCATCATAAAGTTATATTTTATGAAAAATTAAATTGCAAACTTTAACATTTTTCTTTAGCATTTAAGCTTTCCTTAACACGATTTAGCTGCCACCAGTTTTTTATCTGGACACTGCCGCAGGCAAACACTAATAAGCAAACGCCTGCCTTTGTTTAGTCATTCTCTACCCGATGCTTTTTTACTTTTCCTTTATTTATTTTTATTACATGTTATTTAGCTAAAAAAAATTGTTCATTTAACTTTTACGCTTAAATACTCAAAACAAAAATAACTCTGTCGTAGCGAACATTTTATGAGATTCAAATAAAATCTGTTAAATACAAGCGTGTGTTGTTTATTCAGCCATTAACAAAGAAAAATATGCACTGAATACAGCACATTGCGAGTGTTTGCGTTGTAGTTTAGACGTTGGAGCTTTCGTTTTTGTGTGCTATATCCGGCTTTAATACACTTCCGCTTCCGTTTTAGTGCCGTATGGTCTTAAAATCTTACACAATCCAACTCACACTCTCCCACACTTCACATACCTAAAAGCGTACACAAATTTTCTAAACGCAAAGTTACTTTTGCGTGTTTGTGTTGTTGGTTTCGCAAATAAAACAAACTTTCTAAAAAATTATACACACCCACACATCTACGCGCACTCAGACCATCCGTGATGTCGGCAGCCATTGTTGGAAGATTGTATTTTACGGTACAAGAATGTGTCTGTCTGTACGCTTGTGTATTCCGTACAGAAAATGGCCGGAAAAATTTCAACAAAACTTGGCTTGTGCTTATTGTTACAAACCAATTGTTTTTCTTTTATATTTTGGAGGATTTAAATATTTTGCTATTGTATTCTCTGCATGGTTTTATTGGTATAAAATTTTGTTAAATCGTTTTACTTGTGAATAGGAAAACTTTTCTAATAATTTTCTTCTTGCCTTGACTTGCAAACACAATATTAATTCTGTACTTATTTTGTAAAAATTACTATTCTTTTGTAGTCATCAGTCATAATCTATTTTAGTTTTCTTTTTTTTTGTGTGTGAATATATTTAACTGTGGAAGTTATTGCAACAAAAGCTTGTGTTCAGAAATCTGGTAATTGTTGAAAATTAACTGAACTTCCTGCTTTGGGTGAAATAATTTTAACATAAAAATTATGTTCAAACGGCACGTAATTTTCTTGGCTAAAATTTTGAATTTCCACACAACGTGCAGGCATACAAACACTTTACGGTTGGGTAAATGTAATATATTCCTGTTTTCACAAGTAAGTTGTTGATTTCCCATAAGTCTGTGAAAGGAATTAAGTGTAGGCAAATTGATTTTTAAGTGTGTAAGTTCATGTCGGTGAAAGTGTTAGTGTTAGTGTTAGTGCTTTTACTGTAAATACTTTCTTAGTTCTACATATTGCTCGTATCAAGAACACGTAATTTAGTGGTTTAAATAACTTTTTAAACAATTTCCGTTCTCATCAAGTTAACAAAATTTACGCTTAAGTGTTCTAGAATGAAAAGTTAATAGACAGTAAATAATAGTGGTAGAAAAAGGAACAATTTCAAAACTAAAATGTTGGTAAATATTTGCTAACAACGACAAGGATAATTTAATGTTATTATTGATGATAATCAAGAAAACTAAGTTAAAGCCAAAAACAACTGAGTTTCCACTTGAGCGTACATTTTACGCAGTAAAATTTCAAGATCCTTTTTTTTAAGTTAATGAAGGCGTTCAAATTTGGTTTTATTCGTACACATTTGAATATAAATTCTTTACAAATATTCTTCAAATAAATTTTTCACTTTTATATTTCTTAAACAAAAGTTATTTGAGAAAATGAAAGATTTTTACATCCAGTTTAAAAAGTTCTGCTGCTATAAAACATGATAAAAACCGTTGGCCAAACATTTAAATATATATTTTATTCTAACAGAAGAAAAAATGAGTTTCAAAAACTAAAAATTTATTACTTAAGAATGGAACTGTTAAATGTATGAAACATGGAAAGTAGCTGTCGCAGTCTTGACCACAATTTCACTGGAAATAGGAACTCCACTAGAAACATCGTGTATACGTACAAGAAATTCCTTTCAAATGTCATGAAAATAGATCAAGTACGAGGAATTATATAACGAACTCTCTTAAAACTTCAGAAAATTATCCAAACTCGAAGGTTACAGATATTGAACAAAACAAAATTTCAATTCACTACAATTCATTATAGCAGCTTCATAAATTCACCTGCATAAGATTTAAGCTGACAATTGAAAAATTTTATAAAAATAAACTATGTTTCGCAACACATCTTACAAAGAACTCTAAATTCTATTAGTAAATCGTAAACTTGGAAGCAAACAAAGTTTTAGTAAAAAAAAATAATAAAAATTAAAATCTTGTGAAATATGCAGTTTAAGAAAATATATAAAAATAAAATCAATTGAGTAGCAATTTCATTGGACAAGGGAACGATTTGATTTACGCTTATTTTTTATATCACATAATCATTTACGATTACAGTCCGTGGTTTTTGCTTTCGTGATACTTAAAAATCGGTTACAAAATCCAACTCCTTGCCGTGATGAAGTTTATATGTTGTTTTCGTTTTTTAGAAACTCTTATTTGTTTCATGAGTTGTCTTTGACTGTAAATTCATAACGCTGCCAGTTTTTGTAAAAATATTGAAAATTTCCGATTGCGACTTTATATTGAAAACAAAAACAATACAAAAATTGTTGCTTCGATATGAAATCCCAGATACACATTTTTATTATATCTTTTTATTAGTTTCACTGGTATGTTTGTTTGTATCTAAAACTGTTTCTGTGTTGTGCTTCTACGCGTATACTTAATATTATTAATAATGATACTCATACGTTACATTGCACTTGCACAAGATTGTTGATGTTGTTCATGTTCTTAACTTTGGCGCTTCGTGCCCTGTTCTTCGTATATCAATCGCCCGACGTTTTTTTTCACAATAATAAATTCTAAATTAGTTCGCTTTTCTTGAAAAATATTTTCTTAAGTTAGATGTTTCAAATTATATCTATATCTATCAATATAATTTCAAATTATATCTATATCTATCTGTTTACATAACCAGGTAGATAGACACATTCGTACATATGAACTAATTAAAAGTAAAATATATCAAACACGTGTTTAATATAAGCAAATTTCTACTAAATTAAGAGCTAAGGCTCTGAATTCTAAGATCAACATTTTTAATAATTTTATTATATTATTTTTCCCAAAAAGCCACATTCAAAACCTAAACTGTGTTCGAAAACATTTTCCAGCATATGGTTTTTTTTCTTTCAATAAATAACATGTTACCATTTTAACCGTATAAACCCAACCCGATAATTTAAATCAATCAAAATTAGACTGCAAAAAAAAATGAATTGATAATATAAAATACACAAAAATTGTCTTAACAAATCTTTATTTGGCAATCAAAATATTAGCAAATCATAGACATTCACTCATGTCTATTAAATAATTGCAAAAAGTATGTTTTGAAAAATTGCCTTTGCAATATTATGGCAATAAAAATAATTTAATAATAACTTGTTTCTCGTTTTGTGGACACACCATAGACAGACATGCTTAGACTAAAAATGCAGGCAAGAAGTGCCACGATTTTATGCTGTACAGAGCCACATGCATTAAGAGTTTAGCCCGCAATGCAGAGCTCCAAGTAGAAATGAAACCATAGAGGTGGATACAA
Organism: Linnaemya vulpina; assembly: GCA_963675445.1. NCBI lineage: Eukaryota > Metazoa > Arthropoda > Insecta > Diptera > Tachinidae > Linnaemya > Linnaemya vulpina. The sequence continues at coordinate 15,168,266 of OY776277.1, read as the reverse complement.
ATAATAACATGAAAATATTTATTTGTTCGTTCATACAAAACATGACATTTTGCTGACATTCACTTTGCTATACATGACTACAACAACGACTAATTTATCTGAAACTGAAACGGCAAAAGGAAAAACATATATATATGAAATATCATAACTACTTGTAATCTAATAAATAGGTTTTTTATTTGGTAGTGGGTACGAGTAGCTGGCCAATTTAACGGATAAAACCAAGTTGCTTCTATTTATTCGAGCACATAACTACCCGACCGTGTCGTCCGGCAGTAAAAGCAACGGCAGCATTTGAGCATTTAACTAATAATTGCCAACATGGAAAATTTGATTATACGTACTAATTTGGATAGCCAAGCCAACATTCATCCAGCTTGTCGGCCAACTAGTGAGTGAGTCATTTGGGCAGTTAGACAAATATTAGGGAAAACAATTTTATTTAAGTGAAGTATTAATAATTCATATCTGTATATAACTTTTTAATTATTTAACTATCGCTGTTACGGTTTACACTGCGAAAAATTGTGTAGTAAATCAGCCAACTTTTTTAATAGTTAAAATATTTCAAAAAGCACTGACGACCACATTTATAAATAATTCTTAATTTAGGTTTAAAGTAAAAATTAGTTACGCCTTACAAACAATTGTAATAAAATCATATTTATAAGTAGTACTTCAGTTAATGGAAAGGTTGGCTTAAAAATTAATCACGTTATCGTAAGCTATAATAGCGTTTGGAAAGGGTGTTTTACATCAATCATATTTGACAGAATATAAAGGGACAGACAGGGAAGCGCTTTTCTGCGTTTGACAGTAAAATAATTGGGTAAAGTTTTAACTCATAACCGGCGATTTCTAGTCGAAAATCATTATGAGCGACGAGGCGCATTTTCATTTAAGCGGTTACGTCAACAAACAAAACTTTCGCTTCTCGGGTATTGAATATTGGCGTGTTACATTCATTCAAGGCTGTGTTCAGCGGGAGGATTTTAGGACGCCATCAGCGGTAAAGTTAGCATTATTGGCGAACGCTACAGATCCATGCATGATAAGCGGTTTCTTACTGCCAGAATTCAATAATCGTAAGAAGTGGTTTGAACAAGACAGCCAGTAATATGAGACACAATGGATATTGTGACGGAGGCATGGTCGCGTAATCTTTTGGTTTGGCGATTTGGCATGGCCAGCAAAATCGCTCGATAAAACCATCCCAAACTTTTTTTTGCGGCCACTTAAAGTCGAGGATTTCAAAATAATGAAACATCACTGAATATGGATAAAAGTTCTCTGCAAAACTGAAGTTCTGAATGTTTTTAAACCTGATATATAACCGTTACTGAATATGTGGTAGATATTTTTAAAGTGATAATTTTTTTAACAAAAGTATAATAATACACATTTATTTTATATGTAACTTTATTGTGATTTCATTAAAGCAATCCATTTTCAAAATATCAATTTGCATAGCAAAACACTTTAAGTCAAAGTTCATTGTGATTATTAAATCATTTAAGTCATGCATGCATTTGGGCACGTGCGATGTGTGAACGCTCAATGAAATTGCAGCTGTTTTAAATCGAGGTTTTAAGACAAGTTCGCTGAACTTAAGAATCATTTAAGAAAACAGCTATTAAAATTGAACAGATTCTGAAGTAAAAAGGGTTTTCTAAAACTTTACATGAATCAGAATTAAACTCGTTGTCATCGAAATCTGTGAAATTTCTTTCAATTCCCCTGTTCCGAATATCACGAAACTTCCAAATCATGTGAACTTCTTAAACATTTGTGATCACCTCATGGCTGAATTGTTTAAAATTATCTTTGCGAAGACAATTTCAAATAAAGTCTCTCAAAACAAAAGCATTTGGCACATAATCTGTTATTGTTTTGAGAAATTTTCTTGAAAAATACAGCGATAAAAAATTGTAAAAGTACTTGCTATTTTCGCATATATTTTTGTCGTGTTTTTTTTGCTTAAAATTAATTTCTTTTGTGTATTTAATTTTCTTTGAAGTTTCTATCCGCAAGATGCAAAAATAACAGCAATGAAATTTATGGCATAAACACTTTTTATGGTCATAAAGAACCGAGATTTGTGTCTTTAAGCAGCACAGCACACACAACTTAAGCAAAAAATTGTGGTTTGTTTTTTTTTTCTTCGTTTAAGTGAATTTCTTTCACTAATTTTATGTTTTATGAGGCATTTGCAACAGTTGCAATGGCATCGGCTGTTTTATTGTTTGTTTTTAGAAAGTTTTATTTGTTTTATTGTTGCTCTACTTTGGATTCAGGCAAATTGTTTATTAATTTTTAGCAAATGTTAGCCGTACAATTTTTGTATGTAGATGTTGAAGGTTTAGAAAGTTTCATTTAGACGAAAAAAATATTATTTTTCTAAATATTATTTAGAGAAACTTTCTTCAACTTGAGTGGTTTTAGCAATCATAAGAAAGAAAATAAGTTTCAATAGAAAGTAAGTGATAATTGATGTTATGGAAATATTTCACTTGCTCTCCCGCTTCTGGAAGTGAAGTTTTAAAAAATCTATAAAAAACTGCAAAAAGATCTTTAATTAATTTAATTTATCACAGATTTGATATAACGCTTTAGAGGATTTAGTTTTCAAAATTATTCAATTGATTATGAATATATTTCTTGATTTATTTCTTGTGTATTTTTAATTATTCTCATGTAATATTAATTTTTTCCTTGTGCACATTAAAAATTCAATTTCACGCAAAAATTTATATCTCGCGGCTTTTATCTGCTATTGTAATCGCTGAGCTGGTTTTTATGATAAAAAAGTGAGCAAAGAATAATTAAATATTTTATGCACTTGTATTAACCAATAAAAAATATTGTTAATTAACACATCAACTGTCAGCGATTAATTTTAAGGTAGTGCATTTTTATGTCTTGAAAATCAATATGACTAAAGTTAATATCCAAATAAAAAATAAAATATTTAGTACGTGCTAAAAATATTAAGTCGTGTTAAGTGGTTTTTAATGCTATAAAAAACCTTAGAATGTTGCAACTTAGTAAAATTTCAAATTAAATAAACATTTACAAGCTATAAAAATTAAGCACAAGAGTGCATTGATATGCAATGCAAAAAATAAAAATTGAATTAATTGAACATGTGTTAAACGGGGCAATAAAATAAATTTTTTATTGGCTTAAGTATTTAGAAGAGTAGGAAAGTCTGCTCGCGAATATGCTATTATTTTTTGTTAAACTAAATATATCTTTTGGAGTGTTTAAAGAAATATTTGAGGTTAACCGATGGTTGCCGAAATATCGAATATCAATTATCAAAACAAAAATAAGTTCAAAACGGGTACAAATCTAATAGTTGCAAGTTAAAACAACTCCAAGAAAGCTTTTCTGCCGAAACAAATACACTAGTTTTAATCCTTTTTGTATTGCTTTTTAACACGTTCATCTCTAAATTGCCCGTCACTTTGTCTGTATGTATGTGTCTCTGTGTGTAAGTATATGACACGCGTATAACTTTTTGACGACTGATCCGAATTAAACCACACTGCAGCATTCTTAAGAGTAGTCTTGGACTTAGATTTGACCCGATTAAAAATGGAATATTTCTAGAGATCTAAAAAAACTTATTATTGCTCTAAGCGATCCACTGGTCATTAAGAGAGCAACACGGTTATGCAGCTCTGCGATTATTTACCTACACCTATCATTGTAGCTCCTTGAAAAAAGAGCGTTTCAGCATTTTCTACCTCTGGAAATTTGGCTAATATCTAATAAACTTATATGTCACAACAAAGTCTTTGAAATGAAAGACCTACAATAGTCTGAAGGAAGACTTGGAAGTCTTGGGATATAATCAGTGACCACACACTGATATCTCGAATTCTGGTGCACAGTAGAAATGATCAGCTAAGAAAAAAGATGCTGAATAGGTAATGCTGTCTGGCTTAGTGCAGGTAAAGGCCTGCGGACTATCTCTCGATTAAGGTAATGTAGTAAAAAACATATTGAAAACATCTCAAGTGTTAAAAATTTAACTTTAATTTTCTTGTTCCCTTGTGTATGCATTTATCTTCATAACCTGAATATACGAAATGCATAAATTTTATAGGTTTAATTTAACCTATAATTCTTTTTAGCACATGAACTTACTCCCTTATTACACATACATTAAATGGACTAATAACCTTCAGATTCACCTGAAAATTCCATTTAAAAAATATATACGAGTATATATATATTTTATTATAATTAATATAACGATAATTGCCTTTTAATTTATATGTAAATTGCATTTGTTGTTATAATTGTCAAGGCATTTTGAATAATTTAAAATGCATACGAGCAGATTTAACAACAAATGCCAAATAAATCATTTTCGTTTTAGGTATTTTGATGTGTTTTTTATCTTTATTTTTATTTTTAGATAATAATTGGTTAGTCTTACCTAATCGAAAGCAACAGCGAAGGCAATACATATAAAGAATATATGAACTAAAAGCGCAAAAACAATATCAAACTTTTTGGTAGAGTACTCCATTGTTTGATCAAAAATATTCGAATAATTTTTTTTAGTTTTTATTTTATATATAATAATTATCATAAAGCTAATCATAGTGTTAGAGGCTATTTTTTTGTTTGTTAAATTTTTACTAAACTTTAAATCACAACTTCTCTTCTTGTTGGGACCACTAAAACTTTTTAAGAATTCAATTTTCCATAAATTCAAGGTTTTAGAAAATTACTGCTCATTGGGAAATAATATTCTTGAAAGTTTTTACTGAGATTAATCGTGGCATCTTTTACAAATATAATTTTGTAATAGAATTAGTGCAAATTCAGGAAGGAACTTTTAAACTTCTTCTATTACATTTCTATAGCATCTCTCAAATATTTGTTTTGTAATATTTTTGGTTCGTTTTTTATCTGTTTAAGACTGGCGGAATCATAAACACGGAAATAATTTGAGTAGCTCTTTTACTTCAATAACGAATTTGCTACAATGCCCTCTAGGGACGATGTTATAATGCGATTTTTAGTAAATGATTGTGTCAACCGTGGCCAGGTTGTGGCCTAGGACCAGCCCATATCTTCATTATTTAAACAGGGCAACAACAATATATATATATATATATATATATATATATATAATATATATATATATATATATATATATATATATATATATATATTCGATTAGATGATCCGTGAATGGATTATCTTTGAAATAGCGTAAAACTTTTCATATATAGATTATATTTATATTTAGTATATAGCTCGCAGAAACAAAAATAATTAACGAAACTTAAATTGGAGAGAAACTCCAACAATGGGGACAGAAGTGTGCCATCTCCAAAATATATATATTTTCGAATATTTGAAAGCGACAGAAGGTTGATATTCTCAAATTGCTGTTGATAAAGCATAATATTGGTTGAACAAGTGGGCGTGGTTCTTATGATATAGAAGCAATAAATAAATTTAGATATCTTGAAAAAATTAAAAATCGATTAAACTACTAATATCGAACAATTTAACCGATATTCGATATATACTTTTAAATTAGTCGATCAACTGATTGAAAACCGATTCAACACTCTACTGTTTAGTGCAACAATTTTTCTACATTTTCTCTTGGCTTTTTTTTTGTGGGCACATAAAATAGCAAAACGTCAAAGCTTATCGCTTAAATGCAGACATTATTATTTTAAGTCTACACAGAAAATCATACAACAGCAAGACCGAAAAGAAAAACTATAAATATGACTATAAAACTAATTTGCATAAATACGATTCAAACGATACAGATGTTGACTCAATGCACAGAAACACATGCAGGCAACTAGTTAAACAGGCAGAGTTGTAAAGGAATGCATTACAAAATTTAGTACTATATGGGACAAGAAAATTGCTTCAAGAAATCTATTCACAGTATTCATAAAATGTACATAAAAAATATTTCTAAAACTTACATTAAACTACAATAACTTTTGAAAATGTAACAGAAGTATTTTTTCACAACACAACTCGCTAAGTGATGTGCTTGTCCACGGAAAACGCCTAGGATCGCGCACATAACTCAAATCCCCGATTATTAGACTAACAGGCCAGTATTGCTAACTACCAGTTTTGCTTATAAAAACTGTTTCAATTCATCCGTATGTGCAGCTTTTAATGTGTGCATTATTTGCCTACTCTTTTGCAACACTAACAAGTGTGAGCTACATGTTTAGCTTCCAACATGATAAATTTATGCAAATGCTTTAACATTATTGTGCCTTTAGGCTTGTATATAAAAGTGTAAGTACATTCAGGTAAAATTTTTGCAAGTGTTTGTAATGCGTTTAAGAACATAACAAGCCCTCAAAAATACCTGTGCCTTGTTATAAGTGCAATTTTTGCACTTGTTGTAGAAACTCTTGATACGGTTATACGGCTCGAATACAACAAGTTGCTACGCATTGGAAAAACAAACAAATTAGATTATAATATCCAGACATTTTTAACTTTTTCCAATATAAGGGGAGTTCCTTATGCAATATTAAAAAAAAAAAAAAAACAATTTATTTCGAAGCCATTTTGGCTTGACAGTAGTTACTGGCAAAGATTGCGTGAGCCTCAATACTTATGTATCAGTGTAAGATTTGCATTCGTATTATCTGTGCAATATTTCTGATGTTTTGCTGATCTAACAGAAAAAAAAAAATATTTTTATAGTAAATTTAATTTTTATAGGCTCATTGATGGAGAAGTATTTTTGATTCAGAGAACCATGATGAATATTTTAAAACACAAGGGAAAGTCAACTGCAGTTCTAAATATTCAACTGACACAGCACAGATGAACATCTGTTTTCGAAAGCCGCTGCTATTTATACGAATTGTATTATGGAACAAAATTAGAGAACTGTATAAAAGCGATGTTAAGTTCCTGTTGCACCATCGGTTTGATACAGTCCTCGTCTCTTTTTCCATGATAAAATTGGTACATGAATACTGATGATGAAATTGTAGCGGCTTTCGAAAACAGCTATACTGCTCTGGTGTGTTTGTGAGGTCCTTACAACTCGTGTTGATTTTTCATTGTGCTTTTGAATATTAATTATGTTTTTCTGAATTTGAACAAAAAATGTTTTTCGAACAATTAGCCTATCAAAATTTTTATATATTTTACATACTTCGTTCTTTTCTAATAAAAATGAGGCTGCTTAAAACCTTCCATAAAATGCAGTGCGTCAGATATGCGTGTCGCACATTCAAAAGTATTAAGGAATCAAATGGTACCGGCTACTTTTCAGTGATAATCAAAGACTGAGGTTTTAATGGTAAAAGATTAAAAAGCTCATAGGCGCCTTATATATTTCACAGTATAAATTTTATATCAGCGCAGAAAATGTATTGTGGTCTGTTCCGTCATGTTGTGCCATGAATATTGGAACGACCTTTCATTCATTATTTTGCCCGTTGTTGAAATTTAAGTTTATATTTCGTATCAATTTCACGGAATTTAGAAATTGTACTCACAGTTATATTTATCGTATGTTTCGCATTTTAAAACATAAAACAATTAAAACATTTGTTGAGATAAATATTTCACTTTGTGCAATATAAACACGCACACTCATACCTACAAAGAATTTGAAAATAAAACAATTGTTTTCGATTTCTTGTAATGCAAAGCACTGTGGAGCAGAACAAAAAAATATCTGATCTTCATACTGACATAAAGCAGGCACAAATTGAGTAGTCAAACTTGATTCTACACTGAGATCAAATTGCATTATATGTATTATAAGACAAGAAAAGAAAGTACAATTACAGCCGTTCTCTGATATATCAAAAAAACAAAACTAAGCCAAACTAAGCTGATCTGTGAAAATTTGACAAACTCGGCAACGGCGGCACAAGTCGTTTTGCAGTTTAACTAAACCTCCTTCAACTGAAATCTCAAAAGCTCAGCCTGTAAGTAACAAATGAAGAAATCATAACCAATATGATGTACAATCATTAGGTCCCACTGTGCAATACACAATATAAATATGTACTAGAGCTCCGCAGTTCGCATGTGTTAAAATAATTTGTTTTATTTTTTTGATGTTTTTATGTTCAACATCCAACAAATATGCATAAATGAAATAACAACAAAAAGCAATGCAACAAATAAATAGCGAAATAGTAGTTTTCATACATTTTGCAGTCAATTAAATTCAATTTGTTTTATTATTACAAGCGGATGCTCATTTTTTCGTTGCTGTAAGTCTGTACACACACATATTGTTGCTCGTGTTATATATTATTTTTCTTTTTTTTTGCTGTCAATTTAGTGCCGATTCATAGAAATAATAACAACAAACAAAGCCGCCTTTATCTATTTGAGTTTGTAAGCAAGTTACTGCATCAGGGGGCGGAGAGGAGTTGGTGGAACGAAATATAACATGAACAAGCGATGTTTTTGTTTACGAGTTTAATCATAGAAAACATAACAATAATTTTGTCTACTAATAATAATTGAAATGGGCAAATGTTTTGAGTGAGAAGTGTTTTTGCTACACCTTAACAGTTGTGTGTCCATTCTAATGGATTAGAATTTTTAACAAGTTTTTCATATTCGAAACTTTAACAAGAAAGTTGTTGTAAAAAATATTTTCTAAACCATTTTTCTATGATTGTTTTAAAATTTTTGTTGCATGTTTGTGGCTGTCATTTGCATCACTTAACATACTAAAAGCTCAAATAGAAATCTCCTCTTTATTCAAATGACTTGCTGTTTGGTTTCACTTACCATTTGTTGTTAATTTGTTGCAACAACAACTAAAGTGGTAATAATTAAAATGGTTTGAATTGTTATTATTGTTGCACATTTACGCCATATGATTGTACAGGAAGTAGTTTAAAATATAATTACCTGCAATGAAAGAAATTTAAAATAAAATTAATTGATTTGTTTACCGATTTGGGTGTAGTTTAATAATATGACAATTACAATTTCATTATTCATTTCAATAAAACAAAGTGTATGTGAGATGTCATGCACATTTTTTATTAATTTCAAAGACCTATTGATGCCATTATGTGTGGAACATAATATCGGCATTGGACAGTCTTGGATCTCTTGTGGATTGGTATCGTCCGGAATTTGACAAGTTTATTTGTTCATGTAGCCATTCATCTAGGAACGGAAAACATCGTTGAAAATAATTTTTCAACGCAGATGATTTTTCGATAGAACAATTTTATTAATTACACGTGTTGGAATAAATGACAACTAATTTGACAGAAATAGTTTTAACAAGATGGTCTTGAGTTGTAAATGCTGGGAGAACTAAAGCCTTTAATGCAAGCCTTTAACAAGTCTAATATATATACGACTTTTTGTTTATTTCTAATTTTATCGCTGCATTGCATATTCATATATAAAATTATACAAAATTACTGATATAAAAATCAGTAGCGAATATTACTAAAAGTTGAATTTCAAAGAGACGCTGTAACCTGGACAAAGAAAACAAAAATATATTCAATGAAAATATACTAAATGTGTTCTGGTGTCTGTAAGTGAAAGCTTTTCATGTAGGTCATGTTCGCAAATATTTATAGACACAATCGCTATTTCCGGCGTGTACGCACACACGAGCGGATGTATACACTTGCACAACACGTATCATCTCCTTGCGACCAGCAAGTGATTAAATTAAACAAAATTTTTTCATGACACTTGTTGTTTTTTAGTTCGTCATACTGAACGTATTTCTTTCTGTCCCATCAAGATAAAAATTTCATTCCACAATCTTTAGTTTTGTCATTCTTTTGGAAGAAGTTGACAAAATCATATATTTATCGCGTGTGCGTCAAAAGAAATCTATTTATCTGGCATCTATTTCTACTCGTCAATCCAAGATAAACAAAAATGTGGGGTAATGAATCATTTAGAATCATTCACGTAAGCAGGAATACTTACAAACAGTTTTAACTTCATGATTTATTTTAGCAAATTTGCTTATAGATTGGCAGACACAAAGAAGAGATTAAAAAGCTTCAGAAGAAATGTATGTGAATCATGGTTATTATTATTGTTATTATTTTGGAAAAATAATTTCTTAAGATAAGAGATTCTCAATGCAGATACTGGGAGCATATAAATAGGAGATATTTAAGCAAAATTATTGTCATTCATTGAAACAAATCAGAAACGAACTCATTATACAAGTCGCTATACAGAAGAAAACAAGCATGAAGTATTTCGGCGTGTTGATGCTAATCGCGCTCTGTGCCCTTAAAGAAGGTAACACGGTTGTAACTTCACGTTACAACAATCCTGTAGATGTACCAACTACAACAACGGGTAATAATTTAGCTCAAGATCTGAACGAAATAGCTCGTTTGATACCCACAAAACAAATACAACGTTTGGCCATGCGCTATCTGCTCAACGATGCACAGTTCCAAAAAATTGTACGCATAATTAACTCACATGATGGCTACCTGACATATATGCGCTTCCGTTCTCAACCTGAGGTAATGAGTTTTAAAACTTGGGTTCGCAGTCAAATAATGTTGTATGGCGGTGAACTTGAGTCAAGTGAATCCAACGAGTCTTTGAAATTATTTAATCGTACACCATTCTGGTCTCAAAATGTTTTCGGCTGGCAAGGTTTTGTCACCGAGTTTCTTTTATATTATCCTGCGGAAACAATTCGTATGCATGTTGAAACGAAGGCAGCTCAAAGTAAATTCTTTGCAGAATTTCTTCAACGCTTGAAGTCCTTGAAACCAGCTTATGATCGTGTCTTGGCTATGCCGGAAGCCAAGCGTTTAATAAATGCTTTGGAAGCTAGTGGAATTGATGCAGCTGCTATAGATAATTCTATACGCTCGCAGGTTTACTGGCAAAATAATTCCAGCAGTATTGCCACAAATGGCTTCCAGTAGTGGGAATGTCGTCCTTAAAAACGATCAGTTATAATTTTGGATGATGTAATTCTCATATATAACCAAACGAAAATTATGCTATTCTATTCAGTTTCATAATTTAATAAAAATGTTACGCAAAAAGTATTCATAAGTTTGTACCAACTGTTGAATCGACTGTAAATACTAAAATTTTGTTATAAAAAACTTGTTTGAATTAAAATAAATCCTTCAGCATTTACAACCCATTCAACAGTTTGTTTATCTTGCGAATACCTTTAAAGAAGCTTTAAAACATGTGGCCTTTTTCTGTTGCTAATTTTAATTCAAAAGATTCTAATTAATAAACGACTTTAATCATTTTCAAGCTTAAACGTTTTTGTGTTCTTGTGCGATATTCAATAGTGGAGTGTAAAACAAAATGTATTTAGAAGAGAGAGAGAAAAAAAAACAATAATAGGTTATCATGACGGATGAAAATATATTTTAATTGTCAACGTTTTCTTGAACCAATTTATTTAACATCATTTGGAAGTAAAAATTTTTATTGTCTTTTATAAAAAATTATCGGCATAAATTTCTTTTAAAATTAAATTTAAATTGAATTAAAAATACTATTCTTTGTCTATATTTTTTATTTTTTGTTTGTTATTTATCTAATATTTAAATTCGAAAGATTTCCTCACATAATTTAGAAAGGTCCTTGCAGCGTATACTTAAATGTAAATCAAAATCTTATTATCTGAGGAATAACACTAAATCCAGATCTTATTTTCCTGACAACTAAATAAAACCGGGAGAAGATTTGGTAAAGTTGAGAGTTTAATAAAACCTACAAAAATAAAGTTAATGCATCTGAAGATAATCCATGAAACAAGGATTAACTTGAAATTGAAAATTTGCGACCTCCGTTCAAAACACAACTTATTACTTAATTATTTTATATAATATTATTTCTAGCAAATAGTTGATTATAATAATTATTATTAAGTAATTTAATAAGAGACAGAAGTACTTGTACATTAACATTCTTGTCTTATTTATTAGCACAAGGCAATTTTAATAACTTGAGAATTAATGAAATATAAAATTATGACGTTGTATTCCATTTGAAAAACTATAATTAACTGGCAAGCATTTTTAATATTTAACCAGTATATTCGTTTTTTTAATATTATCATTTCAATGATCTAGTATAATAATTATATATTTTAATTTAACTTCTTGATACACATAAGCGTTAAAGTAATTAAAAGAATCTTTTATTTTTAACGAAATATCTCCTTAAATTACCAGGGTTCAACATAAGAGACTAGAGCCTTGAGGCTCATTAAATATTTCCATTAAACTAGTAATTTTTGTTATTTATTAAAGTATTTAACGTTTTCATTTTACTATGTGGTGGTGCGATCCAGTAGAGCTTCAAGATGGAATGTATGAAATATCAGGTTGAATAATACTTTAATGAAGCTCCTGTTCACCCCTTTATTTGTTTTGCTATCTGACTCCCATAAGACTCCCATAAACAGAATGGGGTTATTTTTTTAAATTAAATAAAAACGACTAGGATTTGTAAGAGATAGAACACACTCAAGATAAATAACCTGAAAGCATCCTGGATTTGCTTTGATTTGTTTTATTATAATTTGTGGGATGATAACAAACCTGCTCGCTCTTCATACAGGAGTGATATGCTGAGTTTGTATACTTTTTTATAACTTAAATACCAGACATTAGTAAAATTAATGTTGTAAATAACTGCAAAGGTAAGAAAAATAATATATAAATACATATATTAAATTATATTCCTATGTGGGACATTCCATACTAAAACAAAATAATGCTCATTGACTTAAAGGCTGTCTTATATAAGAGAACATGCGAACGATATTCATGTTAAAAGTAAAGATTTAATTTTTTCAATGGAAATATGGGAAGACGGAAAACTATTTTTTAGCTTGATAATATATTAACAAGAAATCAGTATGAAGAATAGTTGATGATTCTAAAATAATCTTTAATTAACATGAAATTATATTTCTGATAGTCCACAAGTTTCTACGCTTAAATAAGATTTTAAGCATAACAAATTTCTTCATCCTCCGTAAAATATTATTTCGTTTCCGTTTGTTGAATGTCCCATATATTCTTCTATCGAAATGTAAGCAACTTTACTATTATCCTGCATGCTCAAGACCATTCGACGTTAAGTGCGAGTGTGTTAGAGCACATCATATGGCCAGATTGTAGTATTTGTAGTAAATCATATTTATGTTATTATTAATACAAGTTAATACTTAAGGGATGTTTGCTGTATCTTCTTATTTTTTATATTTTATTTTGTTTGGTTATTTGAATACTATTCGTATGGGTTTATGAAATAAAGTGTCTTTTGATTATAAATATTCCTAGTGTATGTGATATGTGTTCGCATAAGTATGATAATTTTAATATGTATTCCAAAACGGCTGGTGTAGTTAAAATATAATACACGCTATATATATAATTAAAATAAAGGTCTTAAAGTACGACTAAACAAAAGCCACCACAGCAAAAGGTAATTTCAATGGTACAAAGCACACAGAGTTTATGTTAATGAAAGGATTTCATGCATCATTTTTATAAAATATAAAAGATTTCTATTTCAATTAGTGAATTTTTTCCAAGTTAACAACTTTACAAAGATCTTGACAAAGCACGAATCCGAAAATATATTAAATAAGAAATAGACAAGGAAGTGATACACTCAAAACCATTGGAAACAAGAAACAAATTACAAATCAAACCCTGCTCATCTTTCAGAAAGCACGTTACACAAAATGATAACGTCATGCTTGGACAGGCACGTAAATATCACTTTCGTGTCGAGGGATTAAGTACTGACCTGGCGAGTCAGGCTACACTTAAGGGATTAGCAATGAAAAAATATACCAAGACTTTTGCGAGTATTATCCTTTCATATATCGGGTGCTTTTTTCATAATATAAAACTATCGATATCAATAACTTTGGTTTGACAGCAGACTATTTTTTTTTATTAGGATCAGAAGTGTGTCGGGTAGTAACTGGAGAGGAGAGAATATTATTAAGGATAGATTTGTTGTGGCTATTTTTACTTCACCGGTGGATTTTTGCTACGGTATCAACATAAAAAGCTCTGTATTCTGGTCTTTAGTACATGACGGTGTCAATCGCTGTCGGCAATGTACTGCGACTAGTGCTATGACTTCGTCGTTGAGAAAAGCTGACAACAATCAATACAATAATTAATCAAAACAAATCGGAAGTATTCGATATATTATTTATATATAAGTGTGGAGGCGGACTCGGGACTATAGGCTTCGTGGTCTTGTTGTTAACTAGTTCAGCCAACAGCTCGACTTACTTACGACAGCAGTATGTAATTTGAGATACTCATATTTAGATAAATTCAAAAAGTTTCAAGTATATTTGTTAGAATTAAAAATAAAGAAATAATAGAATTCTGTTGAAAAGAAAGCTGCTTTCGATGAGTTTTTGTTGAGACTCAGTATGTATTTCTATGGCTTAAATTTCTCTTTTTAAGATAATATTATACGCATTTTATTTTTGAAATAGATTTCAATTAAATCATCTCAATTTATTTGTATTAAATTGTTTGAGAGCTTCATTTAAACATCTCCCAATTTTGTTCTTATTGTTTACTTAACTATGAAATACATTTGAAATACTTGATAAGAATTTTTTCAATTGCTATTGTTTATTTTAACTCCCGTATCTGTTAAATAAACAGAATGTATCCATAATAGGTAGACAATGCTGTAAATAATATAAAATGAATAAAAGAAAAACACTTCACCCTTAAGCGGTATAAAGAGATTTAAGAGAACGAGACGGCAGAAAATAAATATATATACAAGCACAATGCATTAACAGAGGTCATGGTGGAAAATGGAAAGAAAAGGAAATCTTCCACATCATACTCATCAGCACCAGCAATTCAAGCAGTAAAAAAAAGAAATTAAAAAATAAAGTAGGAGAGAAGGGAAAAGGGAAGTAGTGAAAAGAAATGAATGGCTGGCTGAATATTAAATAAAGTAGTAGTAAATTGAACTGGTGGCAGGAGAAGCATATGACAGTGAAGGACAACAATTCATTTTGAAAAAGAAATATTTTAGACAGAACATTCATTTTTAAGCCTACAAAAGCGACTTCAAGTACTGCTATTTAACTTTATTTACAACATTTCATAGCTCTGAAGTTATTTTCAACAATTTCAAAACTTTTTATTTTTAATTATTGTATGACTAACTGTAGGGCATTCTCGCCAATGCTGATAATCACGACTACAAACAAACAATGAGCAGACAATACAACAAGCACTTGACGCTAAGCACTTGACAAAGACAGATAACAGTGGATAATTTTTTGTAGAATGTGAAAAATATGATTACACTCACACACACACACATACCCATATACAGACAATACTCGTTAGCTAGAAAAACAATAAAAATTTGTAGAATATGAAATAAAATTACAAACAATTTAAAAAAAGAAATCATTTAGAAAAACGCACTCAGAAATGTCTACAGCAGAGGGTTGGTCGGCGAAGCATAAAAGGACAGCAACAGAAATGCATTTCGCTATTTTATCGATTTTTGTTCTCTTCATGTTGTAGAAAACAATATCGTTATTAAATTACAGCAAAAGTATTCAGTTTCAATATATGCGAATTAAAATATCGAAGTGAATAAATACATTGAAAACTATATACCAGGGCGTATGACGAATGCCATGTATATCAATCATACGTACGACTGATAACCAGAAAGGAAAATTTTTTAAAAACTTATTAAACAAAATTTTTCTGAAACTGATGTTATGCTAGAAACACAACTGGGACGAACGATGGATTTCGCATAATGCAAAGAATTTGAGTTTAAAAATTCGTTCTATACTTGCGCCGTTTAAAATACAAGAATGACGAAATAAATAATATTTTAATACTTATAATCCTATATATAATTTGTTTGAGAGTATGGCCATTGAAATGTATTATTTAAAATGTTAAAGATTCTAATTTTGTAAATCACCTTGTGTTAGTAATATTTTAAGTAGACATAAACATAGTTGCAAATATTGTCTCTACTTCTTTTAATTTTTCATAAAAATTGTACACATTTTGAAACGCAAAGCAACGAACGGATTTATGTAAGTTTGTTCGGTGAGAAAATTGTGTACGAAATACATGAGAATTTATTTAAATTTTTTACAAATTTGTTTATGTTCCACTATAAATTTCAATAGCTCGAAGTAATTTTCAAAATTAGGGTCTAAATATTAATAAATTGCAGTCAAGAAAAAATGTTCTAGATTTATTTTATATTAAGTTTATAAAATAACAACAAAAAGGGTTCAAAGTAAAGGGAATTTCTTTGATTAAAATATCTGAAAAGTTAAAGGAAACATGATCCCCAGTATATGAATATTACTCATTCGCCAGTGTTAGAAACAGAAATAGATCTATTGCGTACTTCGCAGCGTTTAACGAATTTCGACGATATTATGATTGTGTGTATTTTCATACACGCAAATGAGTTATAGTTTTTATGCCGAGTATTACTTCTGAAGATAAATTAGTGACATCAAAACACCGATAAGTTTGTGATTTTTTATTATTTCGGTAATCACAATTATTGCCGGTTTTATAATTCTAATTTCTGTCATACAACATAAAACGCGCCATTCCTTCAGCACGCACAATTTCGCATGAATTAAATATTTCTGAGAAACCAAAGTGAAACCTGCCATTAATAAATTGCCCTCATGTACACGTATGTACACATACACACCTGTACACATGCTTGTATATGAAATTCTTTCGATTCCAGTATAACCTAATTTAAACATGTTCGAATAAGATATTCATGCTAAAATGTACAGCAAACTGTAAGTGTATGCGGGTGTGCATCAGCATGGTTGGTTCTTGACAAGAGAAAAGCAGAAAATTAAATAAAATATTTATTGACATAAAGCTAAGAAAACAAGAACATAATGAAACATGTCTTGTCATGTTGGCCATGTGTTACCAAAGGATGTATTTTTGTAGTTGTTCTTTTTTATGTTATTTAAGCAAACATTTACACGTACAAAAATATACATTTCGCGTATGCGTATCTGTAGGGAGAATTAATAATAAAAAATACCTACACTCAAACAAACATTCAAATACGGTAGCGTATGTCAACACACAAGCATAATCGAATTTGTCTACATTTGGCTGAGCCCGGCAATATGTTTGTCCGTGTATGTACGCTTGTGCTTCCAGGTATTTGGCTGCAATGTAAATATATAAATTTCAGTGCAGACGTGATTTGACTTTATTATTCACAATAAGTATTTGTAGGCCATTTAATATAGATTTCATTTTATAAATAATAAATAAAGTCTAGTAAATGACTTTGTATTGCAAGTAATTCTTGTGAAGACATTTTTGTGTTTATTGTGAAGGCACGCAAAATGAGAAGGCACTAAAAGAACTCAAGAAAAGCTGATCTTTGCTAAACTGCATATTAGACAATTAGTACAAAGTTGTTAGTAAAATAACTATACAAATTCAAGCAGAAAATCAACTGTTACGTGTTGTTCGTCAGGGTCGTATGAGGAATATACACATGAAACAAATATTGTTCATACGCAGAGAAGCACATCGTCAATAATTGGCAGTTGATGGCTTGTTCATGTATGTAAGTGATGGCATTGCGGGCAGAGACGCAGACGATAAAAAGAAGTTGTGGAGCAGCCGTTTGCTGTAACGGCAAATTTCAAAAGATTTATTTAAAATATATCAAATAACATGATAATCAGAATGGCGCAAATATTCTAACAAACAAATAAAAAATCAGTTAATAACAATTATGTCTGCAAGAAAATTACGATTATTTCATACAAGAAAATAATAATCAAAACTAGAAATTTTTTTTGAAAAATTTAATCATATAAAATATTTAAAAATTCGCTACCTGCATATTTTATATATATAATTTTGAATCAAATAATTTTTTTTAATTGTTTTCACACGCCCCGTTTTATTCGATTAAAGTTTATTACAACAGCGCCAAATATCATTATATGTATTCCAGTTATTTGTAATCAGGGAACGCAGTGCGTTTAAGGTTTATTTAAAAAGTCATTTTTTTCCTGAACTTTATTTTTGGTTTAAGAAAATACAAGTTTTTGCTGAGTTTTAGATATTCTTCCGGAACAACAAGTTATTTCCTAATTTAAATTTATTGTTAAGGGATGTTTTTTATTTTGGTTTTTTCTCATTTGTTTTGTAAAGAAGTAATTAGTAAACTGAATATATATATATATATATATATATATATATATATATAAATTATTTAATTTATTTTATATATCAAATAAGATTTGGTGCTTGGAATATGGCAATACACCCGGTCTCACATGGGTCAATATTAATTTTAGCCAAATAATGACTCAAGAAATAAATTTAGTTTTATGATAGAAAAATAATATTCACAAATAACTTTTATTTTTTGATTGAAAAATAAAAAAATACAAGCCAAGATATAACGTAACGTTTATTTTTGGTTTAAAAATAAAAATCAATATAAAACTTTTAAATTGTGAAAAATAAATAAATCAAGGGATAACTCTTTTATTTTCTGGCGATTCAAAAAAGCCAAAAATTAGTTGTCATTTCTGAAGAACATATAAAATTCAGAAAATAGTTGATAAAAGTAGAGTTCCTTAGCCAAATTCAAAGAAATGTGAATTAATGGCTCTAAAGGTGAAAGTGAATTTGACAAAAAATTGTGAAAGAATACGTGAGTTCTACTCGTGGTGTAAAAGAAACAATCGTTCTATTGCTATACCGTATAAAAAAATCGACTCTTTCTAAACTACTTCTAAGGAAATAATATAATTTTTTTTATTTATTATTTCTAGACATGTTTTGCCAACATTTCATTGTTCAGTATTGCCTTGTCTTAACCAACGTTGTTGTCTTGCTCCTTTTCACCATTAAATAAATGTATGATTTTCTTAATACGTGTTTATAATGCCACAAGTATGAGTACATATAAATATGCTTATGTCAAAGTGTGTGTGTGTGTGTGTGTGTGCCTGTGCATTAATCTTTTAACAATGGAAAATGACGATGATTATTTTACAACTCATTTCGATTTCATTTCCTGCCATTATTGTAAACATGTGCTGACTGTTTGCTATATGTGTACGTTTTAGTAATAAATGTCTGCATTTAAGTGTATCTGTGTAAGTGTGAGTGTGTGTGTATGTGTAAATTGCTTTATTTTATTTGAATTTGTTCCAGTCATTGGTTCGTTTGAATCGTTAAGTTTTAGTTGATTATAGTTGCCCTAATGGAATTAATATATAGAAGGAAAGGGAGATTGTGGAAATTCAAGTTATGATTGGATACGTGGTGATAGGGACTAACGAAATTTCCTTTGTTCAAGTATGCTGTCATCATCTTTTGTATGCAGCTAAATAGCCCGGTAGTTTGCAAAAATGTATTGTGTTTAATTTATTATGGCAAAGCCATAGAGATACATTTTTAGTTTTTTATAAATTGTGTTCATATCTGATCAAATTTTTTTTAGAGAATTCAGAAGATATTTACCGTTTAGAAAGAAGTGATTTTTTGTTTGTAATGGTCACGTAAATTAGTTCACGGAAGGAAAGCAATGCTTTCATTAAATTAATTTGACTCGTTCTTTTGTTGTCATAAGTATCCTTTAGGGATTCCATTCATGAAACTGAAAGATTCTTTCTTTAGGACATTAACAAACTTATGATTTGGTTTTGCATGATCGCTTATTTCTTATTAATTCCCAGTTTTGTGCATCAAGTCAAAATGGCCATCAAGGGAGCAACGGCTCAATTCATTCCACTATTCTTGTCATGATTTCGAATAATTTCTTGCTGTCAAAATATTGTTCGTTGCATTTCTATGTTTCTATTCTGAAAGTTTTAGATTAAATTGTGTATGAGACTATTCTTTTATAAAAACCGGAACTTTAAGCTACTTTAATTTTTTTTTATAAATAGTGTGTATTTAATATATTTTTTTAAATTTCTTCATTGAGATTAAAAATTTTAAAAACACCATATTTTCTTATTAATTTTTTCTTTGAGATTAAACATTTTAAAAACTGAGTCTTAATTACTTCTACTTTCGCACTACAAATTTATAAGAATCATACTTTTTATATTTGATTTTATATTTTATTTTTGAGTTTTTTCGTTGAAATTAAAAAATGTTAAAACAAAAATTTTCTTTTTAAATTTTTCCTTTGAAATTAAAAATTTTTAAAACCTGCGCATTGAACTCTGCAAGCACAAGTTTTACTTCCGTATTGTAATTTATATATAAGAAATTTATTTAAAGAGAGTTTATAAAATATTTTTGAAACAGTTTATGACGGCTGATTGGCTGTACTATTTTCATGTCAGCTGCGGTCTAATTTCTTCATATCACATTTGGCACCGTTAAGCGCTAAACTCCCTGCTGTTAGTGAAATGCACTTGTCACTCTAACGTTGAAACCATCGAAAGCAATTTCGATTCTTTTTTAAATCACTCTAAGCTTTTAACGTGTAAATAAATCCATGTTTGTTTTCTAATAAAAAAAAACTTTAATTTTTTTTGCACCCTGCAAACATTTTTTTTTACTTACTCGACTCTTGATTTTGTAGTCGAGGGTATAGATTTATTATACTTATATTTACAAAACTTTTATTTAAACTGCTGGTTAGGCTTTGATTAAATGCTACCTTCTTTTAAAATTAACTGGGATTGCAATTAATTTGGATGGCTGTGATAAGGAAATATTTGTTCTTCTAACAAACAAAACAAATGACAGCATATATTTTTTGCTTAAATCACAGGAAAATCTTAAAATCTTTGCTGGCATTAAATTTTATGAATTATTCAATAAGTAAATGAAATCATGCATCTCATACTCCGTAGTAAAATTTATTATAAGTTGGCTACTAATAGAGTTTGCTATTACGGGAAAATATATATTTCATACTCATAAATATAAACTGCAGGTGGCAAAGTAGCTTTTCATAATTCTCTTTTAAACAGACAGTTGTAAAGATGTGTTTCGGTTTCCTCTTTTCTTCCGAATGAAACAGAACTTAATGTCTGGCTGTGTAAAGTTATCTCTGAATATGAGTTTGTGTAAGTGTGCGTGGTACAATGTGAAAATAACACGAAGGAATGAAAACCAATGCTATTTGCTTTGAGCAGCTTATGACTTGCTAATGTTTTAATATTTGAGGTTTTTCTTTTAAGTACAACAGAAAAAAAATAAAAATAATATAAAGTTCGAAACTCCCATCACCAGAGAGGGTGAGCAGAAGTTTACAAAGTTATTTTGTTATTATTGTTTTTCGTTGTTGTTTTTTTAATCTGTTAGAGAGAGTAATAACAACAAAAACACTCGGTTTGAACGGTAGCAAAAATAATTTTGCTGTTCTGCGTTGGCAATTTCATTTATATGTTTTAATACTGTTAATGGTAGAAAATGCTGAAAGATTTATTTACACAAAAGCAATACACACACACAACAACAGCAACAACAAATGAGCTCCTCGTACATACAAGTATATCTGAAATTGTTATTTAGTAAAACAGAAATTAATGCTCACTTGTGATATTCCAGTTCCGCTAGAATTGTGAGCCATTCATGGTTGTAAAATGCGTGTAATTGAATTATATAACATTAACAATTTTCCTGGCTTTTATTTTCTATTTGTATATTATTTAAGTGATGTTCTTGCTGCTTTTGTTCTTCATGTAATTTGCATATTAAACAAAGTATTTATTGCGCCGTGTTTGTATGCGCGAGTTCAAGTACGTGTACAATAAAGCGTTTTTGTTACAAAGATAACAACGACAAAATTTGTTTCTACTGAATAGATGGCGAAAACAGGTAATTATGAGAATAAAATTAGGCATCTGTAATAAATTATTTTCAGGTTTTTACTAAAATATTGTATGGAGTTTGTTTTCGAATTCAATCTCTTGCAGACATCAAACGATATCAGAGGCAAAAGATGTCCTTTTATGTTGTGATAAAAGTTGTAGAGTGTACACAGTCCTGGAAATTCTGTTACCAACGACATTTCGTAGAATCAACTGCCAAAGAACTTTGCTAGTGAATTTCTAAAGCTTTATAGAAGATCTGTTATTATCAATTGCTTACAGTTTAAAGTCAAGGAGCTGAGTAGTTGCTTGAAGGAGGGGTCCATTTTAACACAATATAAAAGGGATGTTATTAAAAATATTTTCATTGGAACGAATGTGCATTAAAGCCCGCGTTGTTATCAATACAAATTTGAAATAGAAAACCTAAATAACTAATAATATTTAAAACGGTGTAAATGTTAATAATTTTTGTTTGTTTTGAATTTCATTTTAGGTTAATTTTCTTAGCGTTTTAATGTACACAATTCATATTATTTCACCAGTTTTAGCAAGACCGTATAAGTTTTTTTCCGTAGAAATCTTGTCTCCAACAGCACATGCGATTATCGCTACGACTTTAAGGACTCGTTCCGAGCTCAATGCTTGTAGTTAAATTGCATATCGCTGGGAATAAAAAGGATAAATGTGAAATAAGCATATCTTTTTTTATTGAGTGCCTTGAAGATGTTTGACTATACTTTGAAAAAGAAGGAGACAACTGACTTATTAAAGTGGAAGTTTGAAATAATATCTTTAGTAATTCTAAGAAATGTTGTTTAAAGGTAGCTAAACCCCTCAGAGAGACTAGCTAAAACCCCTCAATTGCTCACTTTGAATTTGAATAAGATTTTGAGAAAAAAAACATCAACACGGAAATAAAAATCAAAGAGGCTCCTCAATTTGTTTAATTTGAAAGCAGCACAAATTCTACTGACACCCTACCAATTTTGACAGGAACGTATTTGCATTAATACTTTTTGGCATATTATGATCTTTTTGATATAAACAGTGAAACGCCGTCCACTTCCGCATATTCTATGTTCTCCCCCTGATCCTAATTTGGAAGAAAATATGATATATTTTTATGTTTATGGTAAAATTTGACTCAAATAGTTTTCCAAGTTTTACAAAACCATTGGAGATGCTGATATATTCACTACGGCATTTGCAATTATTACTCTCGGAAGAGCTATTTAACCGCATACATTTCTATAATCAGTTCTCGTTTCTGCTAACCATATGACTGCGTTTATGTATTGAACAATTGATTTTTATTTACAAGACATGACAATACGAATTGTCGTTGTTGCCGTTCTCATATTTTACATATATATGAACAATATATAACTGGGATTTATACAAACAAGAATGAATACAAGAACATTTAAAATCTGAAGTTTTTACCTTTTATAGGTTGTACACAGTGCTTGTGCTTTATGTAAAGTTCTAACGAAATTATGGGATGGAAAGTAACAACAAAATCGAAAATAAATTTAATTTCAAAGAAAAACGCTGCTGACATTTTCATCAATTCTGCTTAAAAAGATGTAAAAATCCAATCAAAACTTGGCGAACCTAAAATACTTTTTTAAATTCGCTTTTGTATTGTACTGTGACAGAGGTTTCCTCAAAATATATATAAACAAATTTTGTACTTTCTTTATTTTATTAAACAAAATATCTTAAAACTTATATAATTTGCCACATGTTTTTCCAGAAGGTAAAACAATTAAATCTTAATCTGAATATTTGCTTAAACAACAAACAAGTATCTCAACTCTTTATAAACATTTTGAAATGTAACTCCTCTTGAAAACAAAAACCATAATAAGTGCATAATTTTATAATTATCCTCCTCCTTTCCATACGATGTTTTTAATGTGATTTTTTCATCTTCTACTAAATGCGACTGCAAAAAACAAAAACAAAAACAAAAACAAAAACATGTTTATTTTTCTTTTCATTATCCACTAGAAATATACTTTTTTTTATTCAAATAGGAGTATGAAAAGAGTATTAAAAAACCTTATGGTTGTATAGATATTGTGGTATTTGCTTTTTTGTTTTAAACTTGCAACATATATTATGGTTGTTGACTTTTTTTCATTGCTGCTTCTGTACGTTTGTTGTAAGCTGAAGTTGAAAAATTCTTATAAACCACCACTACACCATCGCCCATTATTAAAACAACACAAGCTGCTAGTAACAATGTCTATGTGTGTGCGTGTGTGTGCCCGAGTGTGTATGCTGGTTTGCGGTAAATATCAGTCAGTACGTATGCCCTGTGCCAGCAACAACAGCAGTTAGAGTTCAATTTATTTGTGGTTGGCTCAACCTTTTGCTAAATTACTTGCCTTTTTTGTTTTTGGTTTCATAAAGTTGGAAAAACTTTTTGTTTTATAAAATTCTGTTTACACAATTTTAATAAAGTTTTTTACTGCCGCCTTTTCGAGGAAAGACAAAACATTTTGTTGTTGTGTAAAATTAAAAAGAGCTTTGAACTTGAAATGAAAATGATTGTTAGAAGTTGTTTATTTCAAGTAGAGTTTAGAGTTTTAGTTGTGTTTTTCTTTTTTTTTGTATTCTACTTTAATGACGTTATTGTACAATTAACAATAATAAATTATGATATATGAATGCGAATTTGTTTATTACTTGCAAAAAGTAGGTTTAATTGGCATAACTTTGAAACAAAAAGTTTGCTACAAATCATTCGTACGCACCGTTGAACAAAATATGCGAGTAATCGGGATATGCAAATTATATAAAAGGACTTTTTGCTCCACAACTTTTTAGAGTCCTATAAGTAAAATTCAAATATAGAATCTTATTTTGTGCCAAAGGAAGTTGCTTTTATGATGATTTTCGTAAAAACGAAGTTAATGAAAGGATGTGCACCACACAACCATAATAAAAATATTCTTGCAAGCTTACAACGTCTGGTTAAAGTTCTTTTAATTAAAACACCGTAATGGAGTTTAACGAGCTTTATTTGAGATATTCTGTTAATTAATATTTAAGAAATTCATATTTGCCAAGTGATATTTTGATTTATGAATCAGCAGATTTAAGAACAATTCATCGGTTTGTTGTGTTTCATGGTAGGTTGTTCATAAATTCACGTTACCTGACATTTAAAAAAGAAAGTAATTTAATTCCGTAACAACTATTACCTGGAACTATTCATTTGCCAAATGATTTTTTATTTGAGTAAATTATTTAATTGAACCACTTGCAAATATTTTGTTAGTGCTTTAAAGTTAAACAACGATTCGGCAGAAAAAACTTGTGTTATCAAACAATATCGTCTATAAGTAATTTATAACTTTCATTATTTGTAGCCAAAAACTCAATTCCCATTTGTGATTCAATAGGCAAGACAATAAACACCTTTTTTGGATTTTTCCATTGTTACGAGTACAATTCATGTCAATAGCAACCACAGACGTCAATGGAAGAAGGGCCACAAATATTAAATATTTGAATATCGAAATGGAAATTAATATTCAATGTTCAATTGTTTTACCAAGATTATCGATGGCATTTTTTACATGATTTTCAATTAAACGAAGTTGTTAGATTAAATTTTAAGCAAACAGTCTATTCAGCTGCCTTTTTAGCCCGTTTTCATAGAAATGTTTTGTATCATTGTCTACTTTTTTTTGCAAATTTATTTCTCCTTTTTTTGGGTCTATCAACAGACAATGCAAATGTATTTTGGCCCAACTCTCAAAACAATGAATGAAAAAAAGACAATATAAAATAAAAATGTGTAGAGAAAAACCGAAATAAATAAATAAAGAGTGAAATGGCATTAAAACCACGATATTTAATTGGATAAAATTACCAAACGACAGAAAGGCGATTAAATTTAATTATTAGTTATGAATGTGATGCTGTGAATGTAGGGAGGATACATGAATATGTTGCAAGTCTATGCGGTATAGCAAATGTGTCTGCTTGTTTGCAGTACACAACGGCGGCCAGCAGCCACTCGGTTTTCATTTTTTAAGGCACTCCATTCACAAACAACACAGCGGTGCATAAATGCAAACCGTATGCAACAAACAAACAATTAAATATAAATATACACACAATATTATGCTACAACTGAGTACGTACACATGTACATGTGTATGTGTGTGTGTGTGCGTGTGTGTGTACAACTTTGAAACTATGTATCTCTCTATATTTTTTTTCTCGTTTTCAATTATTTCAAAACGAAACTTTTATTCATTTATATCCGCAAACACATTTACACAAACACACACGCACACTCACACACACAGATACACTCACACACACCGCTGAGTATGGTTTTAGTGCGGCTGCAGACGAATTGTGCGTTTGCAGTGATTTTAATTAAATTAAATTGCACAAAATATACAAACAAATATTTGCGTTTTTAAATCCATTTATGCTAGAAAATAGAAATGACCCATTATACGCTCATTAATGCGCTTTTGCGTCGCATTTTGCATTGTCTGTTGTTTAAACCTGTTAAATATGTAAAAAGCTAAATATTACCATACAAAATTAAGTGGCTTTTCGAAACGACATCGAAATATATAAATACAAATATAATTGAATTAGTTTTAAAGCAGCCAAACAAACTCACACATGTAAAAGTGTGATTGTGTGTGCAATAGCCGCGTTAGAATTTATTGGGATTCCGCGTTATTAACAGACATCAATGTGTGGTTTTAATAGATGGGAAATTGATATTTATAACATTGTTGGAGTAGTTAGATATCAATTTATATATCGGGTGTTTTTTTCAGCGGTATGGGAACTATTGACAGTCGACAATTATGTTTCGATAACTGAGAATGTGAAACTGTGTTGACATTTCCACGCAGTACCGTTTATTCGGCAGGTCATCATGGATCGGAATTCACATTGAAATTTTATATAAAATCATATTATAATAAGTCATGGATTAATTTTAACAAAGTATTATGTTTAGTTATGAAACTCATTTCAGGTTAAAGGACAACATCAATAAGCAAAATGGAATCGAAAAAAATTCAGAAGACATTAACGAATCAACATGAAATTAATTAAATTCAACAGGTTGTTGCTGGCAGTATCATCTGTCCTTATTTATTTCTTAATGAGAAAGAAGGTGCGGTTGTGCTGACTGGCGAGCGCTATTCAGCCGTGCCGACTGAAAAATTAGTCAGCTAAACAGCAAGGACATTTGCTGTAGGGTGGACAAGGGAGCAAGACGTGAAAACAGTCAATAAAGCGCGCCCAACAACAGCCTTATTACAAAGCATATTTGAAAACTTTATATCCAGAAATGGTCCCGTTCACTGAAGTCCTTGTTAGTGAAGTTAACCGCCCCTAGGTTACTTTTTATGGGTGTGTCTTAAGTCATTGGCTTATGTCGACAAACCAGTAACTTTATGACCATTGAAAGTCAAAATGCAAATCAAAATGCAAATTAGCGCTGTACGGCCAGATTTATTTAAAAAAATATATATTTAAAATATAATCAAAAATTGTAGCGATCAAACGGAACATTTTAGTCGCTGCATTAGCGGATATAAACCGAACTGATATGGAAAATATAAACGCTATAAAATTTTTTACCGGGTATTAAAAAATATATTATCAATTTAAGTTCTCACAAAACATTAAAAAATCCACTGTTATTGTTATAAAAAAAGCCTGCGCTAGAAAGATAACAATTACTGAGACCACATAATTTCATGCCATTAATAGTTTTTAAAACCTTAAAATTTAGTTTTTAAATCATTAAAATTTAATGTAGTTATTTCTGATTTATATTTATAGTGACAGCATATAAATTAAACTTAGTGAATGTACTGAACTTTTATCGTGTACTGACAGGGCGGAAATATCTTTTAGTTTATTAACTGAAATTATGACATGAACTTAACATGTCCTTAAAATGCTGGGGATATATTTTTAACATAAAATCTAGTGAAGATAACATAAATCATTCATTGTCCAACTCAATTTTCTCATTATCATTAATACCAAAACAAAACTCTCGAAATGCTTGCAAATTAAACAAAACTAAAAAGTATTAAAATGATGAAAATTATTAGTAATTATTAGTCTAAAGATTTTGATTACAGCAACCTAATTGTCAGATTCCCTTGAAAGTGGTTGACTTATTCCGAAACTATCATAATTTCTTGTACTTATATTTATTAAAGTTAAACTGAAATTAAAACACAATCAAATCAAACTATGGATGTATGACAGTGGCATGGAAAAATCAATATCCACCCACGTTTCCATTTAATAACGGACAAAACCAAAGGAAAATAATAACAAAAATTTAAAACATGTTTTAGAAAACACTACCATCGATACTTTTGAAATAATAATGGAATTTTCAATTGTAAATTTAATTACACTTTTGACACATTTGTTCATGCCTTCAAAGGCACTTATACACACACGCACACGCACACACACACACACCCATTCAAACAACAATAGGCAAACACACCCTCTTGTATGCTCTCAGATGTTAATAAACATGTGCACACATTCTCACACATGAATGCACTTTTATCCATTTTGCAAAAAGCAGTTTGCTGCAACACTACCGCTTGCATGCAGACCCACACACACACACACACACACACACACATGCATAACTTTTGCATACGCTATGAATAATATTGTACTTGTTGTGTGTATTGCAACAGTATACGTCCAATTAAATGAGGATTCAATTTCATAAATGCCATTTTTAGGAAGTTCATATTATTTTCCTGTACTTGTCGATGTAAATTTGACCCTGTCCTTTTTTTTCCAAATGCCAATGTGTGTGTAGAAATATTTACTAGTGTGAATGTGTTTGTAAATTAAGTCGTGCTATTATTGCAGATTATTATACATGTTTACATATGTTTGTCATTCATGCGTATGAAGAATGTCATATAAATAAGTTTGTTGATATATTTTTATGGATTTTAATGACTATTTAAATTGATGCCGTTGTAGATTTGAAATAATAATCATAAAAAAAACAACAAAAACAAATGACAAACACACTGTAATAAAAGCTATAATTTTTATCAGAGCTTATTTGAAATGCATAATTAAATACTTATCGTCATTTAATATAATTATTTATAGACTTTTAAGGATTAAAAAAAAAATACATAAAAATTTATAATTGAGTGTATGTTTTATACCGCAGGTGTTAGACAAATATTTCACAGGTTTATTTTGTTGTAAAAATTTAAAGCTGTTATTTATGAATTTTAGCAAAATTTTTGTTAATTAAATTGAAAGAAATCTGCAGAAACTACTTCTTTATACCGTGTACAACAAATGCAAACACAGTTTTAGTCTGACTTGTTTGAAAATTTTTTAATATGTATAATTCATTTGAATTTGTATACATTTATTTAGTTTTACTTTATTACAGTCCGCTGAAGAAAATTGTTTTATTTCATAATATTTAAAGAAACAATATCATTGTTTCAGATGGTTGCGTATATTTCCATTTTGGAGCCCTTAAATGCCTTATTATTTGATTGTTTAGGCCAGCAATGGGATAACCTGTCAAAAACGGCGTTTACTCCTGGTAATTGTCGGCATCCACGTTCATCACAGTGACAGTAATATAATTGCTAGAATCTGGCTTAGGCTTAACTGTATCCTAAACTTCATAACAAACTTGGATGCTCTCCCAGTATAATGGTGTCTCAGCTTCTTCCAGCCATAGTTTTCAAGTACCATTCGAGACGACTATCATCTAAATGATATCTGAAGATTCCATGACCTGTAATGAACGCAATTCACCAGGATAAAGTTATTCAGTCACCTCCCACCATCTTCGCAGGAGTTTGGACTTGAAACACTGTAGAAAATAAATCGATTGCACGATACTGCAGTGCGAATCTGAGTTGTGGTCCACGGAACGTCAAGGCAGATCCTTGTTTTATGAGTTCATCTGCTGCTTGCTTCCTGCCGTCTTGCCCCTCAACCCGCAACAGCGTTATCTCATTAACAAAGAGGTGATCTAATTAATGCCTAAATGATTGACCGCAATTTTATTGACATTTAGAGAAAATTTTTCTCGTTGTTACTAAGTAAATGCAAGATGTTTTCCTCAAGAAGTCAATAGTTTTCTGAGTTGAGTGTGAAAATCTACTTTCCATTTCGAATTGCTATAGCAACGGACCCAAACTTATTTTTGGCCACCAAATAGATTTTAATTCCCCTCACTTATTTTTGAAGGCTTTTTACTTTTAAACAAATCACAACGTGCTCCCTTTCCGTGTTGCCCAGTGTTTTTATTATTATTGTTATTTGTATGAGAAGAATCATTTGTTATTCACTTTCAAAAATTTCATATTCTATTTGTTTCATGCTGTTGCCACTGCGTCATCTATTTATATTCAAATATTCAGTTTTGTTTAGAAAACTTCTAAGCGACAAACCTGTTCACGTGTGTACGTGTTAGAGCCAGTCAGTTACAATCACTTTGTTATTTCTGAAAATCATAATGAAATTATGCTAAAATGAAAATTTTTTGTGCACAACGAACATGGTGATCCCACGTTTTAAGTTTTGATATGTTGCCGGCGCAAAATCACTCGTGCCATTATTGTTTTACGTACTTGAACACTTAATGAATGTCTGCTAGAAAGCTTTTAGCCACGTTTTGAATTTAGATTTCGTATTGAAATGAAATAGAAAAAGTGTAAATAACAAACGCTTTTATCCCCTGCCCGCAGTGTCTGGAATGGTTAATATAAAACCTTTTTTTTAATATTCTAACCGCCTCCTTTTTAGAACAAATTTGCGTTGTTGCTGTTACTTTTTTTTTATTAGCAAAATCCTTTTATTTTCATTTGGAACTTTTTTTTGTGTCAACAAACTGGCATAAAATCAAATGTATCCCCAAAAAGAAAATTAAGCAACAAAAGTAACAAGAACAGCGACGAATGTCAAGCACGCAAACACATACACATGACTACACACACGAACGAAAAGTAATAGAATGTACAAATTTACATTTCCGCTTTGATGGTTAAAAATTAGCTGACATTGTGAAATTTTATAATGGAAATGGGTTACTTTTGATGAGCTAGATATTTCCATAATGACATGGCAGTAGCAGTGTTGCTTGTACTTTAAAAGGGGTTAAAATATTACAACAAAAAATCGAATAAATCATAGAGCTGATAGTGATGATAATGTTTTTCGACTAAAAGGTTTGACAGTTTTCCTTATTAGCAGGCAACATAAATTTTGTTTGGTTGCTAACTTAATTTCATTAATGTCTTCCTTATAAATATTGTTGATGTTATGTTGGTCTTTTGATGTTGTTTAATGTGTTTCTGTTTCTTTTTTCTTTTGGTTTGTGAATTCCATTTAAAATTCCGTTGTTGTTGCTTTCACTGTAGTTGCGGTAGTTGTAATCGAGTGGTGAAAGTGAATGAATAAGTAAATTAACTTTAATAAATACGATTATAAAGGAATTTTAGGATTTTATAATTAACAATTTTAATCAAAAGAAATTATTCAACAGCTTTTATTAATGTTGAAGGAAATAATTGGCAAACGTTTTTTGTTACCTTTTTAAGGTAAATGAGAATGATTAACGTGACCAGATAAGTGGTTATTAAGGCATTATTAATTTGAGTTAATTTATGAGGTGCTTAAAGCGAAATTTGAAATTCATTTTATTATTTATATTAATAGGCATCTTATTACAACTCGCATAAGATTTTTTATATTTATATAAGTTTGAAGTAAAATATTTTATTATTTATTAAGACACATACTTATGCCATCCATCGTCAAGTTTGTGTTTGTTTTTGGTTTGTATTTTACTTGGACTAGCAGTCAGATTATGAACCCTGCCCTAATGCAGATCAGAAAAATATTATTTCATCTCCAGGGCTAAGTAATGAATCGAACCCAGTATCCTCAGAGTAGTAGTACAGTCGACAATTACTTTGGCTAACAGAATCTCCTTCATGAGAAGAAGAACAGTCAAGATGTCAAAACCGATCTGTTTAAAAGCTAAATATATATGAGGTGGTATAACGAAATATCGTTTCCATTTGAAGCGAGTTATTCATGCAGAAATACACAAAAATCTCAAGCAGTTGTTTTTAAAATTTTAACTTAAGTTTCGATTTTGGGTGAAATATGATTCTGCTAAGAATCAGTTATCGCCGCAGCATCCTAAATATTTTCAAAACCATTGAACATTTTATTAATATTTTCCTTTCAAGGTTTCCAACTGAGAAAATTGGCCAAAACGTTTACGTCTTACGCCGCGCACTATTCTTAATTTTTAAAAACCAGAATTTATTTAGAAAATGTTCTAAACAGGACTCTCATTTTATTGACCGAAAATCTTTAGCAAATTACCAATTCATAATTGTTAAATACTGTTTAAAATTTACTATATTTATTCATAGTACAGATTATTTATGCTCCTCGTGAAGTTATCACTTTAATTTTAAAGTTTTAAAATTATCTGCTGTGGAAATAATTTTTGTTATTTTAAGTGCGCAGTAGATGACTTTATAATCAGCTTGACGACAAAAACTCATTTAGTTTAATTTAATAAAGTAACAGTCTGCCAAACCAATTTTATTTGCAAAAATAAAAAACGAAATTTAATAAAAAGTCCACTCTGTTGCAGATTGATAAGATTTCCGGTTTAACTTTTAACTTGTGTTAGTCTGTGCCCAGCCAAGACAGAGCAAAGCAAAATATACAAAAAAAAAAAGAATATATATAAATAATATGAGCAGACTGCCTTAGCAAAGTTTTGCCAAACTTTATTTGTCAAATGAGCTCGCGTTATAAAAGGAAACGCAACATTTTCCAGTGAAAAAATCCCATCTTTTTTATTTAACTTTTAATTTGGTGAATATAAGAATATTAAGGACTTCATGTTAAACAAGCAGGTGTAATTTGTTTTGTTTACTCAAGGACTGAAAAGTGAAAGTTTGAAAACAAATAAAAATTTATACGGAGAAATATTTTTGTCTAAATTTGGCTTTTTATACTGCAAAGGCTTCAGATGGCCATTGTTGTGGTAAGACTTGAAAAATATATGAAAACAATTTAGCAGAACAAATTTTAATTAACAAAACTTTTGCTTTTCCCAAATGTCGGTCTTTTTTTTTAATGCAATTAGAGACTGTTAAAGGTTTCAGCGAAAAAAGGAATTTTTAGTTAAGGAGTATAGAATTAATAAAATATACAGAGTCTGATACTTACATCTAGAGTTATGATACTTTTGCAGGGACTTACCTGAAAGAGAATAAATAAAATATAATTGAAAATGTTGTATATTTAAATACAATTGAAAAATAAAATAAAACTGCGGAAGTCGAAAAAACTTACACCCGATTCACACTATGAATTTTGTGACGTCGACAATAAATATACAAAAAATGGACTTGATTTTTATGATTTTTATTTCTGTTGTTACGTTTTTATTTTTTTTTATTCGCATGGACATGAAAATTAAATTTATGGTATAAACTCTTATAATTTTTGGAAGCAACTTTAAGGGAAAATTAAAATAAATTAGACGCCATAAAAGTCATCGTATGAATAGGGTATAAATAAAAATATTAATCAATTACTATTTTATTATGAAAATATTTTGCTATAAAAATGCTTTGCTAGAGAAATTATTTTAAATTGAAGTTTTCGTCATGTAAATCTCTCAATAGGTTGTGCAGTTCACATCAGCATGGCAGGTTTTGTTTCCAATCTTCCCTTTATTTTGCATTCACATTAAGTATCATCTTTTCTATTTGTTTATTTTCTTTCAACTTTTAAATGAAATGTGTATCCACCATTTTGTTACACTTAACCTTCTCAACCTTTTCCCACCATTAAACATGCTAATATTATTATCCTTCTATTATTTACTTTAAAGGATTTTATGGTGGTTTCTGAGAACACTGATATATTTCACATTTTGTTCACAAAAAAAAAAACCAACAAAAATTATATAAATCCTTTTTACAAGAAGGGTGGTTATTTGATTTTCCAGTTCGTTATTTGAGCGAAATATGCCAGTTAATGGAATTTATACTTGTGGCCTTGAATAATAAGGCTTGGCTGCTCAAACGTAAACTTGGCCACAGTTTGTTCCATAGAGAATTCAAAACAGCATATTTGCTTATATGAGATTCTTTTCCTTTTTTCTTTTTGGAAAGCACATGTGGTGTCTGTAAAGTTGCAGAGATTCAATTATATTTTCCTTTTGACAGAGGTTTGTTATTTGAAATCAAACCATGAAGTATTGGACCTTTTTTCAAGTGAGTTATTTGCAGCCTGGATGGCTTAAATCAGTGTAATTAGATGCGTTTTACTAATTTCGACTAGTAGCTCTTTATTAAAAAGTGAAAGTTGTAGTCTACTATTTTTGAAAACCGCTACAACTTCACGTCACTGCTTGCAAATTAGTTAAGTTTATATCTGTTGTTAGTGATGTAATTAAAGTAATAATTTAATCACGAAACTTATACCGCTTCTGTTTAAGTGAAATATACAAAACAAATTATTATGAGTCTACAATTCTAAACAAAAGGCTTTCAGAATCTATTAATCCAAAAATATAAGGTTTCATCTTTATATATAAAATTGTAAACGATTGTTTAAAACGAGTAGCAACAATTTATAGAGATGAATGTCTATTTCAAAAAATGACTATTCAAACAGAACACATTGTGAAAATTATCATTCCCAAAGACACCAGACTGAATCAATGCTCAAAGATACTCCTCTTTGTAAGCAACATTGACCACTTTCAATGTCAGATGTAGTTCATTCACACATTCATTTTGATAGTAGTAGTCGTCTATTCATTGATGAAATAAAGCGAGTATGAGTTTGCATTCAAAATATATTGTTTGAAATCATTAACTTTATCAAAACGCTTGAGAAGGGCGGCAATAACTGTACACTCACAGAAAATATATGGATGATCATAATCAAGAAAAGTTATATTATTATTGAGAAAAGTGATTGCCGCCGGACTATTCGTGTTATTGCCAAATTTTTAGTGCACAAAAGCCTAAATTTTACTAAATTATGTTAAAATGATGAGAAACACTTCAACATCAAGGCCAAATTATTACGAGCATCTAGTTCAAAAGCGACAATGGCTTTAAGCATGTGTTTGTGCAAGCATTATTCTGTATATTAATATGTCACAATTTTTTTGTGGTACGCTTTTAAGCATCTTTTTGTCCAGTCAAAATTTTAAAACTTATATGGTTTAAAAGGTATTTTCATGTAGATACGCATTATTTACGTTCTTCTAAATTTCCAAAAGATCAACAACAGTTTACTTGCAAAGTAATAGCGCATGAAACAATAGATTTATCATAACAATCAGATTTTCGAATTTTGTCCACCTGTAATTCTAGTTTTAAGATAATCTTAAAGAAGTGTAAGCCGGATAAACCATTTGTTTATCGAAACAAATCCAGGAAAAACCTGGATGTGACACACCTAATGTAACGTAGTATTTTACGATTGTTAATAATAAATTTTATTCACAATACGGAATGCGAATACAACTTCTTTTAAGTTTTTAAGCGGTTATAATTTTGATACGCTAGCCTGTGAATTTAATGGGACGTTCTATATATTTTTACAGAAAATCCAATCGGGATATGTAAAATAACTTAAAATGTGTTTTTAAAGGCAGTTTTGAGCACCAAACCCATTAAAAGAAAATTACTAGTTACGCATCTTTACGCTAACAAAAGCAATTACCTTGACAAGTCAAGCTGATAATTAAAGTTATTTATATTCACTTCCATATCCATAGAAATTTTTATCTTAATGACAAATTCCGTTAAGAGAAATATAAGGGTAGTAGAAGTAATTTTTATTTATTTTTAATTGATTTTTCGAAATGCTTAAATGTTAATACAATTTTCTGTTATCCCACTATCGGGATTTCAAATTTCCAGTGTTCTGTTTCAAACAGACACTTTCGAAAGAGAACTTCACTGTACAAAAATCTTTCACTTCACTGAACAAAAAATTATTTTCAAAACTGCTTTCTGTTAGCTCTCATGTAATTGTTTTCGTTTAATCTATTTCACCTAAAAATAAAAATAAACGAGATATTAAAGTAATTTTGCGAAAGTAAATTTGCCTAATCCCACACAGCTTAACAACAATGCTTAGCGAAGACCACGGCTGTGCACAAAATGCATAATGTCCACACCGCTCCAGCACAATAAATTACTCAAAAATCAATTCGACAAAAGCTTGATGGTCTAAACAGAAACCCAAAACATTAATACACGTATTTGGCATGGCTTTAATTATGGCTCCAGTATTATACGAAACCAAAAGAGTTGGAGTAGTTGGTGACCATATTTAGACGTTCGGATGTATGATCAAACTCATATATTATTGTGGTGTGTGTAGTAGCCTGCCTTTCCTTCTCTCTCATGCCATCCAGCAGCCTTTATACGATTGTTATGGATGGTTACATAAAATCATTTTGAAATGTAGTAAATATGAACCATATTCCAACAGAGAGACAGACAGACAAGTAAACACTTGCGAAGCAGTAGTCAGATAGACTTGCCTACATACAGACGGATAGATAGATAAATAGATAGATGATGGTCAGATGGACACAGAAGAGATGGATGAATGAACCGATACAAAGATTTTTGCAACAAAACAATATTTAGCTTCATTTGTAATGTGCCTGTAAATTTGTTCATGGTTTTTAAAAGTTCGGTTTGGTTTATATTTGGAAATTTTATATGGATTTTATTCACAAAAATGTAAATGTTGTTGTGTGTTTGCGAACAGTTGATGCTGGCTGGTATTCACGTGAATGGAAATATTTGAGAGATTTTTGTGCGAGTTTGTGTATGTTATTGACCATTTTTAGGGTTATTGTGGGGATAACAATATTTTTGCTGTGGTTGTTGGCTGTAACATCGGTTTTTGAGGTATTTGATTTTTTCTATTATATTTTTTTTTTTGTGAAACACCAGACGAAATACATTTCGTTAATTGTACACTTGTATCATATTTTATGTATTTCGCAGTATATTTTTAAATTTCCTTTTTTTCGTTTTAGTTGAAAACATCAAAAGAAATTGTCTTTCTATTTGCATTTATTTTGTACACATTCCGAGCAAGTCATTATCAGAGAAAATACACAAAACCAGCAACATTTTAAAGTAAACAGATTTATAAATTTGTTAATTGTGCGGTTGAAATTTTAAATCAGTTGACGGGTAAATTTATGTGCAAGTGGGAATAAAAGGTATTAGATTTAAGTGCTGATGTGTGCAAATTTTTTGTTTCTAAAAATGATATAAAACTGTAAACAGTTTTCAAAGTGTTAAGGGAAAAGTTAGTTTCAATATGTGAAGAATTTTTTCGTAAGTTAGTTATCTTGTCTGCACAAGCAGAATGGCATGACTGTTTTCTTCTTGTAGTATAAACAACATTTTATGGCACATTTCGTGAAATATGCCAGATGGGCTTGGAGAAACTTTTATTTCTAAACTTTTTTTATACATCAAGTTGGAGATCTTTAAATAAACGAAAATGTTGTAACCCACTTCAGAAATGTACTTTAATTGAGGCAATTAACCTATAAATTCTGTTACGACTTCGCTGTTCACACATATCCATGATAATTTACTCAATTATGATTTGACTTCCGGAAAGACATTTAATTTTCTTTTTTAACTTTAAAACATTTACTTTTAACATTGTACAGAAGTTTTGTTCTCACTGAACATATTTCACAAGCGTTGCAGGCTGAGTTTGGTTCAATTTATAAAACAATTAAATGCTAATTGCTTTATTTGGTGTTTACTTCTAATTAAAATTACCTCAATTAAAGCTTTAATAGAGTTTAAAATTAAAACATGCATTAAGACTGGGGTTTTGCCTTACGCAACCATCTTCTAAAAATCACTTTGGATTTTATTTTTTTTGCTAAAATTTTCATAATATTCAAGATAGTTTTTAGCAACATATTTATATAGAAGTAATTTATAATTCTAATATGAAATTTATTTGTTGGGTGGTTAAGCAATGTCTATATGTATTTTATTGGCGCTTTTACCAAATCGTCAGTAGACTTCAACCACAGTTTTGAAAAGTTTAAAACCGTTCATCTTATCAAAAGACCATTTGAGAATTTGAATGAAAGCTCACAAAAGATTTTAAAAAATGGAATTATAATAAGAGTAGTAGGCTATGAAATTTATAAAAACCTAAACCCAACAAATAACTTTTATTCATTTTATTTTATGTTATTAACAGTATGTCAAATAAATAATTTATTAACCGAAATAAAAGATATTTAAAGAAAATTGTAAATAAACATTTTTGAAAACAGTTGAAAGTCATTTTAAATTTTATGAATATGACTGTTTCCTTATATTAAAACAAAAGATAATACAACACTTTCATAAACAAATTTTAAAGTTGAAGTTGTGGCAAAACTTAATTTAACTTTGAAAGTTAATATCAAACAATTATTCTTATCAAACGTTTTCATTAATCAAGTATATTTTCCTAAAAATCTATATAACAAATACCTTCCAGGCACGACACAGAGTGTCATTGAATATTTCACCAAATATTTGAAATTAATATTCACTCAATACTATTTGATTTTATCATTAAAAGGATTTCGGCCATTATGAACTTCCGTAATGAACTACTTTTTGATTAGATTCCCTCTGTTTCATTTATACTGCACGTACGTACATTCATTTAGCAAAAGCATTCGACTTAATTTCGAAACATCTTATTTAATTGTTTGCCCAAAAGGCTTACTTTGCAATAGAGAAAGATGTGTATTTGTTAAGGTTAACCATAATTACAATTAAATGTAACTGATAGAAAGACATCAAGTGGAAAACGAGACAAGAACCTAACAACCGCCCACTGCTGTTTCCAAGCCAGAAGTCCTAATTTTTACCTCACTTGAGGCGTATAAATTAAATAAAATGTATTAAATTATCAAACGAAAACGAGTATAACTGAAATGACACATGTAAGACAAGAGCTCTCTTGCCACAAAATCCCACCACGTTCGACCTCTTTCTCTAACCAACAGACTAAATTCACTTTTCGTAAATGGTCTACAGAATTCTTGGCATTTCAAATGGGAAGCAAAGAGCACACGGGGACACAGAGAATCTAAATTTGTGTTGTTACAACGCACATAAATGTGATTGTTTAGGTAGTCGTACATCCCAATAAGTTGTAAACGTTAAATGAACAAGAAAGAGGAATGAAAAGTTTAAATTTTGATTTAAATCTCAGCCTATAGAAAACGTAAAGAACAACTGCAAACAATTTGAGATAAAAACAATATACCGACAGAATGGATACATTCACGTAACAAAGGACAAGCAGTGCGTAAACTAGACACTCGACTCTCACAAAAAGCCCAGTGAAATGTGTATTTTTATACAATTCAATTGAATAAGATTACAAATTATCCACAACTTTTTTTTTGCTTTGTTCCTTCTTCTACACATTTTCCCATGTTTAGAGCTTTGCCAACTTTTCATTTAATTTATACAACTCGGACCATTTCAGTATATTAAGTTCTTAATGTTTTAGTGTTTGTTGATTACTGTGATGCATTTGCAGCTACAGGCTGTCAGTTGCTTTAAAATGTCAACATGCCCCTATAATACTATTAACAGTGACATAAAATGCTTCCAACGTACTTCATTTTTCTGCCTGCCTCGAACTTCTATACAGTTCGTGTTTGAAAGTTAATGGTCAGTTAATAGAGATGAACGATTATATTAGCGAACACAAAGAGTTTGAGTTTCATTGTGAAGAAAGAGTTTGATTTACATTCTGATAAAAATGCATTTGGAACGAACGAGGGTAAAAAGACATGGTGTAAATTCGCTGACTGCAATACAAAAAAAAAATACCACTTGACACATCTCTCCGTATTTTTGGTTTTGCGTGGAACTTTCTTCAAAGATTGTGGACATTCTCAAAAATTGTCTTACAAAGGCAAGGGTTTTAATTAGTATAGACGTGATTCGTGAGGAAAATCCAAGTGTGCACAGTTATGCTCTTCGTTAAAAATATTACAATAGTTTTCAGAATCTTCGCGACGCTTTTGGTTTTTTTAATTTATCTGATGCGTGTTTTAGCACTTCTGACCGATTCAATAAAACCAAATTTCAAGTACCACTACCATGCCGACATATTTGATCTCTTAAAAACATTATTGATGTATAAAGTGTTTTTCATAGAATGATACAACTTTGAGTTGGCATCACTGCTTTATTTGACCACCCATTTAACAGCTGATAGTTGCTTTTCGTTTAGTTTGCTTTGACATTTCATTATGGATCGACTTACATCAGAGCAACGCGTGCAAATTGTGGAAATTTTTAATAAAAATAATGGTTCTGTTCGTCAAACTTATCATGTACTTTGTCCATTCAAAATTTTATTTTCCGATGCAGCCCATTTTTGGTTGAATGGGCACGTAAATAAACAGAATTGTCGCATTTGGTTTGGGGAGAATCCACAAGCTTTTGTCGAAACACCATCTACATCTACATCCACAGAAAATTACTGTTTGGTGCGCTTTATGGCCTGGCGGAGTAATTGGCGAATATGTCTCCAAAAACGATGATGGTCAGAACGTTACTGCTTGTGAAAATTGGTGTTCCAGTAATATTTTATATCAAATATATATTACTATGTTTTATTATGATTTAAACTTGTATCACTCTATAAAAAAACACCCTATATTAAAAGCAATAAAACAAAATACCGAAGAGTATTTTTTTAAATCCTGTGTTTTTTAAAGTCATTTTATATTTTATGTTTTTTTTTACATAAAAAATATTATATAAATCAGCATCCTAATCGGATGAAGAGTAATTTGACTGTACGATTTTTTTTCCTACTTTTTTGAAGTTCGATTTAAAAATATGTATAGTGTTTAATAATAAAGAAGGCTTTGGGAATTACAAGGCGGTAAAAATATATTTTGAAAACCAAACACAATTAAAAAGTACTGAAAGGATTAAAAACATTTATGCAATTAATAGCAGCGCTTACTTTTGTCGCCCACTAATCTTGGCTACTCCAGTAACCAACTTCCAGCAAGAAAATGAATTTCCAGCATACAGAAAAACAATCTAAATAGTAGTGCAACAGACTACAAACATTTAGTTTCAGTGTCCTGTTTATTATTATGTTGCTGTTGTTGTTGTTCTTGTTATTGTTGCCATTACTGTTGTAATATTGCAAGTTGAAAATAAACTATTACAACAGGCCTACATGTGTGCCTTTAAAACAAACACTGATAGTCTTAATTCGAATAGGAACGAATGGACGAATAGCATTCTCTTGACCCTTTAGTTACAAAAATTCTATCAGTTTCTCTTTTGTATTTATAGTTAAAGTTATTTTTGTTTTTGTTGCTCTAAACTACTGGCTACTTGTTGTTGTTCTTGCTACATATTTCCATTTCAATTTGTGGCCCAGAGGTAGCTGCATGTTTGTACTATGCTTAAGTGTTTGAGTGAGTATTTTAAACTTAAAAACTAAATCGGATTTATTTAAGTCTGATCGCCAGAACGAGACATTACGTGCATGTTCGTACATACACTCCAGATGCTTGACAGTTTTTACTGAGTTTCTCTTCTACTTTTTGCTTTGATTTGGGTTTTCACATTCTGAAATCCAAATGAATTTCAAGCTTAAATAATTGCATTTTGTTTTTAGTATGACATAAACATGCATTTTAAGGATGTTTGTTGTTGCTGTAATATTGTTCTTTTTTTTAAGGCATTTTAAATATAGAAGTGGAAATAAATTAAAATATTTGTGTGTAGGTTGGAATTCATTCTACTTGATTTTCATTTTTCTTTTTTCTTAATGAAATTTTTGTTTATCTTTTTTTTATTTCAAATAAATATTCATTCATTTGTTTGTTATGAAAACATGTTGTAATAAATTATTTTCATAACACGAATTTTTCATATTTTTATTTTATTCTATTTAATATTTGTATTTTATTTTTTCTTTTTGCATTTCCAGCCAACTTGCAACTTGCGGTAACATGTGAATTTTCATGTTTGTGAAAAACAAGTACATGGCTGGTAAATAAATTCAATTTGATTAAATTTTTGTAACAAATATTTACAAATTGAATATTTTTTGCAATCAGAATAATAATTGAAATTTTGTTCTATTTAATAACGAGCAAATAATTGAAATTTACAGATTGTATTCGTATATTTTGTGTACAAATTTCCACTACAAAATATTAACAATATTTGTTGTGATTTATAAAAAAAAATTATATAAATTTCTTATTAATAACTACTAATCATATGCAATCCCAAATGGGAGATATACATTTAATTTAATACTACATAAAATAAACTATATGCTAAGGATTTTCATGGATTTAACTTTGATATTAAACGCTTTCTAGAATAAGTTTTTGCAAAAATTGTTGTTTCAGGGAAGTGCTTTCAGCTTGAAAAAGTGGTGGAGCTTTTCTTTAGCCACATCATGACACATTTCAGGCATATTAATGTGGTCAATTTGTGAATCCAACTGTCAACTTGTGTATATTTCTAACGAAAATAACACAACCGTCAAAAGCAATTTTCCACCTAATCGCACTAATACCTGTGAGCTGTCAACAACACAAACGAGTAAGAAAACAACATCCTCATTCTTACACCCCAGTCAGCATCCTGCGATTTTCAGTTCTTTGCAACAAAGCCCCTTAAAATCATAAGCACTTTAAAAGCAGACTTAAATTGTCGATAAAAGAACTAAAAAGAATCAATCGTTTGTTGCTGTTATCGAATAGAAAACAGAGAAAATGTTTAAGAAAAAGGCAACAGGACCCATACGGTGGTTGGTCAGATAATGGATAAAATCATTTTAAAAATCCTCATACCGACTAGAAAACCAGAATAATAATAAAATTTTTAAATAAATACCGAAAAGTGGCAGAGGAAAACTTTAGAAAAATAAAAACAGACACAACGACAGCAACAACTGACGACAATGATATGGGAGAGAATATTAAGTAGGAATGGAAAAGAAAGACAAATATTCAATATATATTGAGTTGAAAATCAGAAAAGCAATTTAAACGAACAAATAGCAAGAAAGCGAAAAATAACACAATGGGGATGGTCGGATATGATGTTTGTATAGCAAAATGTAGGATACGAAAGTTAAATAAGAATTGTGGCTGCTTCTTAAGGAATGAAATAGAAACAAGAAAACCGTAAAAAAAGAAATAAAAAACGAAAAGGTCCTTTGAGTTTTTGTATTGATGAAAATAAGTGACCACATGATTAAATGTTTATCAAAGACACTTTAATCCTGCTGCTGAGGGCTGGAAGGAAAGGAATAAATATATATATAAAAAGGATAAACAATAAAATGACTAAAACAACATTTTTTGGAATAACGAACGCATGGAAAAGTAAAATTGAAAATTTGAGAAGGATGTTCACCAAAGAAGTAGTGAGGATCAAAGCAGGCTACACCCAAACACTTCTACACAACACTTCAAAGTAAAACCAATTGCAACTCCAAGAATCCTGGAAAATTCAAATAACTACTTAATAACACCGAATAAAAATTCATTGGAATTTAAAATAACCCAAGACGATTATAAACTTATGAAAAACCAGGCAACACATTTTCAAAAGTCTCATATGGCTGAAAAGTATATTATAAACGTGCGATTTATAGCTAAAGCCGACTGCTGGTCACATCTTGTCTATTTCGTCTTAATAAATTATTAAAAATCGATTTTCTTTTTTAATCTAAACGAGCAAGCAACCCTTTTGTTCTTTCTTCTTGAACTCAAACGAGACTTGCCCGTCCTGTGTCCGTTCCTTCTCAATCAACGAAACCAATCAGTGAAGTGTAAACAATCAAATTTAAATTAAACGCCAGTTGTTTGTTAAGAGACTCTCAAGTTTATTTTTCCCAAGTATATTTTCTCCATTTATTTAACATTTAATTTTATTCCATTTTATTTGCTTTTGTTTCCTTCATGTATTGTTGGTCCATTATCTAGAACAAATAAAGGCCCAAAAGTGTAAGAAAGTTTTCTTTTCCTTTTTCCTCAAAAGGAGAGTCGTCTTAGACAACAGCGACAAGAACAATAACAATATTAACAGAACATTTCATCCGGAGACTAATTGTTTTAGTTTTGTAGCTGGCACAAACCCAAAAGTTTATCAGCAGTTCTTCAAATAATAGGAAAAAAAATTGAAATTTGTTTTATGACGACCCACAATAATTGTGTTTCGAAAAGACAATAATAAATATTCAATTAGAGTTTTCTGGAAACTACAAGTGATTAGTTTACAGTAAAAAGGTTGCACAAATGACGAGACGTACAGCAAAAAAAAATAATTTTTTGAAAATTGTTTTTTTTTTCATTGTTTTAAATTAAACATAATTTATGCGTCTTGCAGAAAGTGTGAATTTATATTTATTTATTAATAGCCCACGAAATGTT
This sequence comes from Linnaemya vulpina, assembly GCA_963675445.1. Lineage (NCBI taxonomy): Eukaryota > Metazoa > Arthropoda > Insecta > Diptera > Tachinidae > Linnaemya > Linnaemya vulpina. The sequence goes on along the minus strand of OY776277.1, from coordinate 15,123,822 downwards.
TTCCTTCGGGCCAGAACAACAAAATTTAAGTTCAACGCAGCACAGCGCTTTAAAGCAAATAGTTTCATAAATAGTTTCACACACACAAACACATACGAGTAGGGTGTTTTTTTAATACTTGAGAAATGTAGACTTTGATGGCTTGACCACTAAAAATGTCAAACTATTTTGACATTAAAATTCAGTATAATTTGGTCAGTCACCATGAATCGTTTAATGCCAGAACAACGTTCCCGAATTGTGACAATTTTCTTTAAAAAAAGTTCCACTTAATCGGCCTAGTGAGCAACAAGTAAATCGTACAGTTTACTCTTCGCGATTCAAAACCATCAACAATGAAATAATCTGCGTACCGAAGCATCATCGGGGCTTATATCCATCGAAATTATCAAAAATCAGCTGTTACGGTGAACGCGAAAGGGCAATAACTTTTATATGCACTTAAGAAAATTCAAACCAAAAAAATTTTGGTTAAGAAAGATGGAGTGAAAACATCAGAAAATAACACATGAAGGAAATAATCAAAAGACAACACATCGTCTTGAGAAATAGTGTTACCATCGGTTCGATATAATTCTCGTATCCCTTTTTAAAATAAAACTGTTACAAACAGAAACTATTATCACATTTAGCCGAGCAAAATAACAATCAAGTGCCTATAAATCGTTTTATTTTGATTTTCACTTCCTTAAATCGAAATATCTTTATTTCATAAAGTCCTACTATTTCTAAAAGGCAGTCGGTGCCTTGTTTGCGAATTATAGGGATTTCAGCTTCCATGTATGCGCCGGTGTTTCGTAGTCTACTTTGAAAGTGGGATATCCAACTCTATTGACTCACTGGGGCATCGACGTAACGTGCGGTTCTACCGCTACTACAAAGGAACGTGTCCAAGTTATATTATAGAAATTGCACCCGGAAGTAATTTATTTTGGTGAGCTACACGCTTTTTACACGCTTTTAGCCGAGTTGACAGTGAACCGCACCACTCATTACGGAGAGGATTCATTTTTGGCCGAAAGGTTGGCATATGGAATAAACTTCCTACAGAGATCTTTACTGCCATTGTGAAATTGGGGAAGTTCAAATCGGGCATCCCTCTATCCTCCTTCCCACAACCTATATTCTTAAATCTGTCACAAGGCATCGCATAAGTAGGGCTGTTGCAGTGCTCACAAAAACCAAAAATCTACTGCTTTACATTTCATCAAAATTAACAATAAAATTTATCTCTAATATTGTTACGAATTGCCAACAGCCGAGTTTAAAAAACTATTTTGAATATTCATAAGTTTTTATATAAAACTGACTAGTAACACAATTGAATTAAAAACTATTAACTGCATGAGGGAGATTAAATAATTCCTAAACTATTTTCCTTTTGTTTCGTTGTTCAACGGCAGCCAGCCGCACATTGACGACCGCTGGCCTGTTGTCTACGTGCTTCTGGGCCTCAAGTAAATCCAACATTAGTTGCCAGTTATTTGCATAGTATTTTTCTACATCTGATTTTTAAACAACAGCTATTATTAGACACTTCCATTTAGTTTGGTGTTTACTTTTAGAGGGTATTTTAAATTGATATCCTGCTCGCTTTTACTGCAATTGAACGTGACTTTTGTTGGCAACTAAAAAAAGAAAATATTATATATACTTTTCAAATATTTCCACTCCCTGCAGTTGGAGTTTTGTTTTTTATCTCCATTTTTTTCAATTTTCAAATGGCTGTTAGAGCGATTGTGCCAGTAGAACACGATTTCAATTTCAGATAGTTGCTGTTCATTTCATTCACTTCGTTTTTTTTCTTTATCCTCTATAAAAATATACGTTTCTATTTGCTGCTTTGATGTTACAAAAAAAAAAGGGAAGGAAATTGTAGTGAATGGACTCTTAAAAACATTTACACTTGCTATTTTCTTTTATATTTGCATATAAAAGAATTAGCTTTTCTTTCCATAGAATAGTAAGTGTTTTACATGGTTCCTTTGAACTTAAGTTGCCTTGCTGTGCCTTTCGTCCTTTATGGGGTATTTTGTAGCAGAAAATAAAATACAAACACTGTTGCAAACTCTAAGATTGGTTATGATTTTGATGCTGAATTCCTTTCTTTACAAGAAGTGGCACTGGCATTTTCTTAAAATTTCCTTCCTTTGACTGTATTTATTCAAAAGCTTTGGTCAATTTAGTTTGTATTTCTTTTTAGTTTAATATTTTATTTTGCAACTTTGGAGACATTTCGTGCAGGCACTAGGACTTCTTCGCATTTTATTGTTTACCTAAAAGTATGCTTCAATGGGTTTTAGTTTAGGGGAGCTGTTAGTTGTATCTGTTACTAATTTTTTTTTGTTACTGTTGGTTGACTTTTTGTTTTCATCCTCAGTTTTTGCCAACGTGGCACATCTGGTTATGCTCGTATTGTTTTCTTCGCAGGGACAATAATAGGAAAAAGGTCTTGTTATAGTCAATCCCCTGAGACTAGTTTAAATTATTTGCTTAAGAAGTTATTTTCCGACAATAACTATGATATATTGCCTATATACTTATTCAGTTTCTAAATAGGAAAATTAATAGTGAGATTTATTTTTTTGTTTGTTATTTAAGTCAATGATTTTTCCTTAGTGCGCAATTATTAAGGAAAAGGAAGCTGTAATTGTTATGGTTGGATCAATGACACAGTCTTTTATAATAAACTTCATAGCAAACAGTGTAAGAAAGTGAGAAGAAATCCGCGTTTGATTTTATAAAAACACTGTGTATAAAGTGTTGTGTTGAACTCCTTTTGATATGCAACAATATTTGAAATATCTTTTTCCTAAATGGTATGCAAACTCACACTTTTACCCGGTCTCGCTTTAATTCACAATTACTGCTTTCTTTCTTCTTTTTTGTTTGATTTGTAGCTAAATATTATCTTCTTATAACAAGTTCACGCTTTTTCAGATTGTAAATATTCTTCTTTTTCCTATTTTTATCCTCATTATAAATTTCCGCTTGATTAGCAGAACAAGTGGCCTGTTTGTATCATCGCATCAATGTTTGCTGCTCCTCTTAGGTATTGAACCAATCTGTGAGCATATTGAAGCTTCCTTCAATTTGGTTTGTATATATACGGGCTGCTGCTGCTGCTGCTGTTTGGCTTGTGTCTCTTATGGCATTGAGTTCGTTAATTTTAAAGTCTACTAAACTTGTTAAGGATAATTTTCTTTTGAACTTTGATATTATTATTTAAATGAGAATCTTTATTGAGGTGTTGATGTTTAACAACTTCAAAAAAGGATGTTGTTAGTCATACACACAAATGAAATAATGATGAGCTTCACAAAAATAATATAAAAAAGCGTAGAAGAAAATAGGGAAATAAATGCTACAACAAATTCAAGGGGGATTAGTAAAAGTTAAAAAAAGAAATTGAAGAAAACAAAAATAAGTTCATAAACTCAAGTGACGAGAACATTTACAGTGAAAAATAGTTCAGCTGAAAAAATATCAACGAAAAGTTTTTAAACTTCTTTCTAGGAGAAAATTGAAATTGGTTAAGCTACTAAATTGATTTATTGTTTAAGTAGTTGTCTAAGTAGGATATTAAACATTCGTATATTTAAATATAGAGACGTGAAAAATATTTATTAATAATATTAAGGAAATTTCCTTATTATTTTTCGCCATATCACATTATACTATTTACTTGAAAACTTTAACTTTTTTGCTCCTTTTAGAAAGAAGAAACTTGTCTAGAACTGCCTTGCACAGTAACAAGGAAAGTCAATATTTGGATATATAAATTTTTTTAAAAAGGAAAGAAAACTAAATTTTTGACTTGTGGAGATATTCAAAAAAATGTATTTCACAAAAGAAGTTTTACGCGCATAAAATATGTATCAAAAATATTTAAAAAAATATTAATATATTCAAAATATGCTTTGAAAACGTGTTTCTTAATTTATAAATCCAAAGTTTTATTTAATTGTTAGGATTAATAAATTTAATTAAAAATCTTTATTAGTTTCCTATATCTTTCCTATATCAGCTATTTAAAAAATCCTAAATCAGGGCAGAAGTATTTAGTTATTGGGGGTTAAACTCTAAATGCCTGCATTTCATTGACGCTAATCTTAAAACGTTACAAGATCTTTAATAATATATTTACACTTTATTTTTAAAGAATATTTCATATAATTTTAATTGCTAGATAATTCGGGAACAATTTTTTTATATTTTGAGTGTTTTTCTATTAATTTTTAGCTTCCCGCCAAGAAATTTAAAAATTCTCAAAAAATCGCGAAGTTATTCCTTATCAGATCTCGACGTTTTAGTCATAAGAATCTTTCTTCACTACTTCTGGAAAACTGTCACTATATACGTGTGTATATTATATATGTGTATTTATGTGTATGGGAGTGTGAGTGTATGATAGTGTGTATGTGTGTGTGTGTGTCTGTGTGTGAGTGTATTATTGAGTAACCATAATTATTCAACGGTTTGACCGAATCAAACTAAACTGGTAACATTCAAAAGAGTTCTACCAAACTTAAATTTCCTATGAATTGGAAAACCCCAAAAATACTAAGAACAAGATTTGTTTAAAACTGGTTTTTTTAAATAATTTTTCAAAGTCTTCTTCGATACAATCAAAAACGAATCCGCTCTTATTATAAAAAAAAGCCGTGTCAAATCCCTTTGCGAGCTTAGGATAAGAATTTTATTTTATTTCGTGTTAATGTTATAGACATTTTCGTTATTTATAAAGTTCAAACGACTAAGCGGTTACAATAAAAAAAAATTATAATATTATACTCTACAAATATTTTTGTTTGCCGTGCCTTAACGTTTTTGTGATTTTTCCCAGTGAATTTTTTCTATGCGAAAACTATTCGAATTCTTAAGGTGTAATGAAATCGACATCGACACACATCAACTTAATATTTTATATACAATTTTTGGTTTCCCTGATGATGAGTTAACCATTGAAGTGACCGGCCTTGTTAAATATATAATTTGAAAGACCTACAGCTGTTCTTTAAACGATGCCAGGAGATCATGGTCACATTCCTTTAGGGATTAAAATTGATGTCTTAAAAAAAGGCCCAAACTTCAGAACTGTACATTTTCTATTTTACTCTTCATAAAACTAATTACAAACCCTTGTTAATACAATATAAATGAATTAATAATTCAAAAATAAAAGCTTTAAATTTAATCGTCATGGTTCGTAAAATAATTTCATTGTATTTTTACTACCCTTCCTTTTTCAGTGTTTTGTTTTATTGTTTAAATTTTGTTCCTTTCAAAATGATAATAAATATTTAAAAAATAACAAGGATACATATGTAAGTTTATATAAAACCATAAAAATCAACTAATTCATTTGAAATGCGTATGTATAAGTGCAACATCACGTTTAAAAAGATAGCGAATACTTCACAAAATTTCACTCATTCAAGTGGGAAATATAAAATAAAAAAGCAGTTGGTACAATACGTGAGGACTTTTTAGACGAGGGGGCAACTTAATCAAAACAAAAATATATATCGTGTGTGTGTATTTGAAAACAAAAATGACTTTTACATAAAAATTCAAAGGTAAATACAGTTTTGGTGGTTATAGTGAATAAGTTTATGAAAACCCCCCTGTTCATGTTGTTTATCATTGTCGGCAAACAGACAATTGAATAAAAGTTTGGCAGATATTTTTTTAGATAAATACGTGAGGAAAAATAATAATTTATTTATGTTCAGAAAGAAAAAACATGCCGGAGCTCAAAAGCATTCATTCCTTTAAATCTTCAAAAGTTGTTTATATATAAAAATTTTTATTTTCTTGTATTTAACGAACGCATTTGTTAAGTTTGTTTATTTTTCAGTTGTTTGCGTTGCTGGTGTTGGATATTTTCTCCTTGTGCCTGCCAAGTTTAGATTTAGAAGTGTTGGCCAAATAAAAACGGAAATACATTTAAAATACAATCACAAGTGTTTTTCTGTGTAAGTTTTTTATACTTCATTTCCTTTATGAGAATATGTGTGTGTGTATTTACTTATTTTTAGTTGTACAACAGCAACTAAGTTATTATATCCAAAGGCCTTTAAGTTTCAGGCCACTTCTTTATTTTCATTCAAACAGGGTACTTAAATACTCTTATTTAATCGAAACTGAAGGATTTATTTTCCATATTCAACTTTGCTCAAGTATCGCACTCTTCCCACAAAGCTTGCAAATTTTATAAAGAGTTTCTACATATTAGGCCCTCAAAAGGCCCAACTTAGCCCTTGTTTTAACTTCTCCAACAGCATGTTCGTATAACGTGTGTTGTATCTACGATATGTTTGGTATTTGTGTCCAACACCAACATTCTGCTTGCTGTGCTGTCAAGAATTTTGTTATGCTCAATTTATTGTCTAAATAAAGTTATTTCTGGCAATGAAAAGTAAATTAAATTTGACAAATAAACTTTTTTTATATATTATAAATTTAAGTAGAAAATATAACAATAAAATTATACGATATACGTGTAGCACTTGATTTGCAGAAACAAAATTTTTTTCAAATATTCGTACAAGAAAAAGTTTCTTGATTGGAATTGTAAAATTTGCAAACTAAAATCAAGGACTTCTTTTACAACTAATGCAAAAAGGAATAGGAAGAAATTGCAAAAAAAAATTTTTTTCCTTTGTAAATATGCTCGCTCAGTCAGACTGTTTAGAGTTAGACAAAATTCAATCAACATAAAACACAGTGAAAATGCTCGTGGATTTGGCTTCACTAGAATTATTTGGAAATGATATACTAAATCTAATATCCGTTACTTTTTGCATTAAAGAAGACCGCATGTCAGTGGTAACATCGTCGTTGGGGTCAACTGTCTATGGCTTGGCATCTTGGGCCAGGTTCTACATATAGGCCAGCGGTATTTTATTTTTAAAAATGTATTATTCAAAAGCAATCATAATATTAAAGAAATATCAAAAAAAATAATACTTTGAGAAAGTGATTTGTTTCAAATAACATTTTCAAGAGACACCTTTTGCAATAAAAAGTTACTTTTCCCAAAACCCATTTTGCAAGACATGATTAAAACGAAGGCTCTTTTTGGAAAAGTACTTTTTATAATTCCACCTTTTTTCAAGGTTTTTAAGAAGTATTTTTGGAAGGTGAATTTAAGGAAAAATGTCTCAAAAGGTGCTATTTTTATTAGGAAATTTTTTGTAAAAATACTTCTTTAAAAAGTACTAAATTACTCTCGAAAAGTACTTTTTTAAGAAGTATTTCTTTGAAAAGCACTCTGTTGAAAAGAAGTTTTTTGAAAAGTACTTTTTGGAAGAGAGCTTTTTTAGAAAGTAAGTTTTTTAAAGGTACATTTTTGATAAGTACTTTTTCAGATGGTACTTTTCAGTTTTCATTTTAGTACACTTTTTAAAAGAGTTAATTTTCCAAAAGAAAACATTTTCAAGAAAATTCTTTTTTTTACACTCAATAAGAAATATTTTTTAATATTCTTCCCTAAAGGTATTTTTCAGAATTGATTTCAATACATATCTCTCGATGACTACGACAACATCAGAACTCAAAATGTGTGAGTTGTGACTTTATAATGCAGGATTACTTTTCATATCGTTATTCATATTGCATAAAAATTTCAAATGAATATCTCCTTTACTCAACTCTTGGGAGATCAAATAATATATTCTTTTTTCTTTAAGTTGAGTGTAAATTAACAACTTTAAACACGTTTCCTGGCAAACAAGGTCCTTTGAGTTATGACGTTTTTTTAACAAATGAGCGATATGTATAAGTATATGTTATTTTAAAGGCATCTTAAAATTCACTTATTAAAATATCAAGATAATATTTCAAAAATTAAGAAGTTTTTGTAGTTGTACTTCCATGTTGTACACATTTGCGTTGCAACAATTATGTACTTAAATATTAAGATAGATTTTTCTTAATATTTAAGATTTATAAATGAGAAGATGCAGGAAGTAAAAATAAATATCCTTTTTGTGTATACATCTGAGAGGAAAAAATTGTGTACAACAACTAAAACAATAAAGGTAAAACTGCAATACTGCAACTCTATAGAATCTTCCTGAAATACTGCGCAAATGCAAGTCAAGTGAAGGAAAAAAATATATATAAACGAATATAAAAACGTTTAAAATTGAGAAGAGTATGACGATAAGGTAGTCGAGAAAAAAAGCAAGAAAAATTACTTAAAAGACTAAAAGAAATCATATAAACAATTTTTCACTTGTTATGTATACTAAAAAGAATTATACCCAAAAGTATGCTATAAAACATAACTGTATAGAGAATAAATGTATAAAAAAGTACGATGAATCTCTAAAGTATGCTGCAGTAAAATAAAGAGAGATATAATAAAATGTTTGTTAAGTAAATGTTTGTGTTGAAATGAACTTTATCTTGCATGTGCACGTATGAACATGTTCAAACATATTTATGGATTATAAAAGGCAATGGAAAATATTCCAGAGACAAGTAGAATATTTTTAAAAACAATACAAAGCAAAAAGAACAATATGCTTTACTTTGCATTGTTGCTGGATATAATAAGGAAGTCTATCTTCTATATTTATGTTTTAAGACTCTTTTCTTTGAAACAGATTTTCATTGTTTTTTTTTTCTTCTTCCTCCCAGTCTCTTTTATTTGATGTTGTAAGTTATTTTCACACACGCATGAAAAACTCCCTTGCGTGCGATGGAATGGAGTATATATAAAAAAAATCATCTGCGAAATTCTCTACAAAAGACCACAAAGAACTTATTTCTATTCCAAAAGTAATAGGAATTTTTGAAATCAAAAGTATAGAAAATGTTTTAAGTAAAACTGTTTTTGGTAGTAAAAACAATTTGTTTACGTATTTAAATTTAATTAATTGTTGCATACTTAAAGGATCTTAATAGGATAAAACTTAAAATTAGTTCTACTTTTAATATTTAAAGCATCTTCAAGCATATTAAAAGCTACTCGAATAATTTTGGGCTTCATTTTCAGCGACAATTACGGTTGCCACATTTAGTACTTGAATTATTTCTAAGCTTTAAGGCTAAACTTTCGGTAATAATTTGGCATTATTAAAAATATGAGTAGCAATTAAGTTTCTTATAAAATTTTATGAAAATAATGCAAACTCTGTTGCTTTTAACGTGGCTGCAGGCAATTAATTAAATGTGGTTTGAAGTATCCGTCCGGACTAGTCCTTAAATTATTTTATTAAGCCAAAATATATTTTGATTAACAACATGTACTTTATGAAGTGCTTTAAAAAGCTACTTTTATTACAACGCAGCTAAAAGAGAACTACAGATGAACAAACTTTGTTGAATATTTGAAAATTTATAAGAAGGCAAAATCTTTTTAATAAAAAACAAGATAGAGGCATCATTCTCTAGATGCTTAAGTTGTGTGTTCAGATGCGTTCACAGTAGAAGTCCTAGAATCGATATATCAGATACGATACCGTGATACTGGTATTACAAAAAAATTGTATACCAACAGATATATCGAAGATGTCCGATACTCTTATTTGAAAAATTTATTTAAAAAGATCATCATAATAAAATGTTCGGATTTTAAAGAAAACAATCCTTTTTAGAATCAAAAGAGGATTAACTCTTTAGTTAATGAATTAATCACTTTAAATTTTTTTAGTAACATTTTGGGAAAAAAGAATCAGCAAGATATTAATATTAAAGAGGCAGAAACACCTTTTTGTATGTTTTCAGATTGTTTAGATGTAACTTGGCTTTTATGTCTTGTCGTATGGGGAAGTACTTGAAACTAAAATCCTATTTAAAAATTTACATTATTGTTTGCCTATCTCAGAGGCGTTCACAATGTTTTAATTTCAATATATTAAAACAAGTTCTCCCAATTCGTTGCAAAAGAAGAAAGTGCCAAGATAAAATTTCACGAAAACCCTATTAACAACATCAACTTTTCTTTAGAATGGCAGGATAAGATTGGCCTTTAGTTTTCAACATCAAATGCAATAGTATTTTACATTTCGAATGTCTAATTTATGGTTTAAATCTGTCTACGAGTGTTTCACATCAAGACTGTCTTAAGATGTATTACGTTGACAATGTGGCACACTTAAAAAGATATAGCTTTTGAGCCCATTATATCCTCACAAAACGAATTTATTTCACAGTTTTTCTCTATTTATTTGCTCAATTGAAGCACAAATTTAAAGCGACAAAACAGCAAGAATAAATTCATCCATTGACAGTGTGAAGATATAAGAAATATAATGAAAAGGGAAGTTAAAAAACGCAGCGTGTACTCCTCAAAAAATATTCTGTATCTATTGTTATAAATTTCAATGAGAAGCGAGTAAGAAAAATGGGGAAAAGGAGAAAAGTGGTACAAAAATTTAAAAAATGTAATGGCTACAGGCCAGAAAAGGTGGTTAAGGCAAAGTGGATATATAAGAGAGAACGAGTAAAATATTTCATACAAATATAATGGAACGAAGTGATAATATGTCAATGCCTTTTAACCAAAGTAATCGGCTAAATGCTGCGTTAAAAAAAATATGATGAAAAATGCATTTGAAAAGCGTATTCCTTTTTTTAACTTGTCTGAGTTTGATTTTTTTTCATGTTTTCAACTTTTTTCTACTTCAATGAATAACGTGTGTTCTGTTTCATTTCGTTTATACTTTTTCTACGCTGTTAGTCATTTCTTAAGAAAATCAATTTTTCTTCTTTTGTTCATAAGCGACAAACAGTGAAAGAAGTATAAGTGAACATCAACCACATCGCGATGCTTTTGAGACACAAACCAAAAAGGTTTTTATTTATTCGCTTTTTGTTAAAAAAAAAAAAAAACAAGAACAGAACACACAACAAATTGCAGGGAAACGGATAAAGTCAAGTGCAAATAAAATGTAACGGTGTGTAGTATAAAATGCTTATCAGCAACAAAGTTGTTGGTGTTTCCAAGTAGAGAAAACAAATGCAACACACTTGAACGCACACACATATAAACTACAGTCTATTATAACATCAAATCCCTGAGGTATGCAACTGTATTGTTTCTTACTTTTATGAAAATCACAGCGAAAAAAATTTTCTATTTCACCAATATTAAATCGGAAATATACGGAACCTTTAATACTTCTAATAAAAAAAAATATTTACCTCCACTCTTATATTTTCTGCTATTAAAATATTCAGCTTTTTGTTTATTTAAGATTTCAACCATCAAATTAGTTGATTTGTTGCTCTTTGTGCGGATTTTGTTTTCAGATGTTTGTGTATGTGTTACATTTTTTTTTTCTCTTGTATAAACATTAATACCAAAAGCTTTTAGTGAAATTGAGTAATATTTGTTTTTCATTGTTGCAGCCTTTTTGGTGGTGGTGAAATTTTTGGTTGAATAAATTACTGCAATAATTTATGCATTATTGACGCATGTCGAAGTAAATAGTGACTTTTTTGGATTCATTTGAAAGAAGATTAATTTTTTGTTCTTTTTGCTAGTTAGTTTTGGAATAAATTTGTGCAGAAAAAAATAGTTTGATTACAGTAAAATTGAGGGGAATGTGCCTGAAGGTATGCAGCAGTTTTTGTATAGTAGTCATCCCTGCTATATGTTTAATATTATTTTCAGGTTTTACTATTGAAATAAAGTTATATTAAAGAATTACTATTAATATCTGTATTTAGCAGGTATTTAGTTATAAATTTTGGTTAAAAAGGAAACAAATAAATTCCTGATTTTTTATTTTCAATTTTCTTTTCCAGCGGGAAGTTAAAAAGAAATTAAATTATTATTAAATATATGAAATTTGAATTCTACTTGATTTTTTTTCAAGAATAGGTTTATGTACCAAAACCCCTCCCAAGTATAAGAATAACACCCACTGTAAAAATAAGCTGCAGTGAGCAAATCTTCATTTCAAACAAATATTAATTAAATAGGAAAAATTTGAACGCGTAATCATGTCTTGTGTTCCACTTCTCTCGATTCTTTTTTATACGAAAGATGCCATTTTTAATTGAAACGTTCTTAAAATTATAAAATTAATTTGGTTATATTATAACGCACTTAAGCTTCTGTTTGCCAGAGTAACTGAAACTATTAAAAAAATATTTCTTCATTGTGTTTAAAAATTCAATCTAATAAGTTGATTAAAATTCCTTTCAAATATTATGAAAATATTTGAAACCTCTTGGCAATTTAAGAGGAGTGAGAGTATAGATTTCTTCGAAATTAAAAATAAATGATTGTTGAAGGCAAACAAAGAAATAATGGAAAAATGAATACAAGCTAAAACTCACCTTTAATAAACGGCGACGACGACGACGACGATGACTCCATGGGATGTACATGTAATTGTTGAGAATCGAGAAAACGTTTTAGATGCAAACATGTCAACGATGACGGTGATGTTGCTGAAGGAATATTTGTTGTTGATGTTGAGCATAATGACGAGGAGGATAATGAGGACGATGACGATGTAGACGACGATGATGTATCCGTGGGTGGTACAACAAATGCACCAGATGGCGTTGTAGACGTCATTAGCGCAGATTGTTGTTGCAAAGAACAAGAGGCGTGTAATAACGATGGCGACGATGACGACGTCGAAGACGACGACATCGAAGTAGATGTTGTAGTCTCTGTTGTTAACGGAGAGTTTGATGAGGAGGCATTAAAATCATTATTATTTTGGTATGCTGGCATTGTTAGTGGCGTATTAGGAACCTGCATCGCAGCAAAAAGAAATATAGAAAAGAAAAATAAATTAAATTAATTTGTAAGAGTTGGAGTATAAATGAAAAGAAAATTAGTTATTAAATTGAATTGCAGTATATTTTTCCAAGTTCTTTGTCTCGAAAGAAATAATTTTTTGTTTTTCTTTGCGATGAATAAATAGTTTGAAAAGAATAAATTTTAATATTATATGAGGGAGAAGGGAAGCTATTTGTTTGGTTTGCAGAGTCTGTCAAAATGTTTAATATTTTTATTAAAAATAATATTAAATGAAGTAAAAGAGAGCGCAGAGAGTAAATTTTGTTTTCTTACACGTGTGATTTTTCCACAAACGCCAAGTGATTTACAAAATTAGGAGCTTACCTTTTCTAAAATTTTGATAACAAATACAACAAGTTTTAGTAACCCTGATATGTAAATTCAAAGGACTTTCACAATTCTTTAATAAAAAAATAAAAACCATAAACTTCAGAAAGCTCCCGTTTTTGTCGGCCACTACATGGACTTGATCCCATATGTGTGTGATCATTTGCAATGTTTTAGGCGAACATGTCATATTATTCACGAATATATTACACCCCAACGTCTCTTTTACTTGTATTAAATTTCTTTTTTAACAACCAGTCTCTTGAAGATTGTCAACTTAATTTACGAACATTTAAATTTAACCGCAGTTAATGCAAGTTGGTTCATGTTATTACATGATTAGCACTATTAGTTTTAGCACACACACACACCCACTCACTCTCTCATTTTACTATCATTTTTACAATATTTTAATGATATACATGGACTGAAAAGTCAAGAAATTTTTGTCTTAAACCAGATTGTTCTGTTTGTTAAGGTCGTTGTCATGTTCTTAACACGTTGACATTTTGTTCCGCAACTAGAAGAGGAGAGACCGTCATCAGCCATGCGACGCAAGATTATATTTTGCAACGTTTAATTTCTTCATTCCTTCTTGCCACAAAAAAGGTCGTCACACTAGGTTGACATCAATATAGTCAGCCATTGTTTCCTTCAGAGCAACTTTAGCTCAGTGTTGCTGCTTTTGAAATTGTGCATCAGTGTAATTTAATGCATTTTCTACTTTTTCTTTCTTTTGCATTGAGTTTTTTTTATTTTGGCATCTTTAAAAGTTGAGCTAAAAAGTTTTACTTAAACTTTTGGTTAAGAATGTTTTTTTCTTTTGCCACCTATAATTTATTATCCGAAACACTATTGAAATAAAATATACCACAAAATTTTGTAGTAAATTAATTTGGTTTTATAAGAACTTGATAAACTTTTATATTGACTAAATATAAAGATAGAAGTCTCCAGTTCCCAAGCACAAATTTGTGAAGGCGGGTAATGTGATCTCACTATACATCCTTCTTTCGCCAAAATACCATTAAACAAAAACAAAATTTGATTGAATTTATTTTTATATGGCAGTTGTTCGAAAATTAGTTTTTTAATTCAGAAAGACATGATGAATATTCCAGACAACAACATCAGTTTCATATATTCAACTTATACGGCAGAGCAGAACAGCTGTTTTCGAAAGCCGCCGCACTTTCATCATTAGTACTCGTGGATACTTTTATTTTTCACCACTTTTTAGGCGGCTGAGTTGAATTCGATAAAAGTTTATATTTTTACTAATTTTATTATGAAAAAGTATACGAGAACTGTATCAAACCGATGGTAACAAGCTTTTCTTAAGTCCTTGTGTTGCAATATTTTAGAACTTGTTTATATTTAGTCAACAGCATGAATTACATTTTGGTCCTGCCACTTAACTTTGGTTTGACAGAAAGTCTCGTGAAATTTAGGACAACGCACCAGTGTACAGTCAGTATAGCAAAATATCTTAAATTGTGCTACAAACTGTCAATTTGCCAGATTTGACTCCTCTAAACTATTTTCTTTTTCCGAACCTAAAGAAATCGGTGGGCGGTGCAATATTTAGACTATTTTGAAGATTTATTAGTTGGAATGACTAAAAATATCGGAAAAGAAAGCTGGACCAAATGTCTTGATCGAAATGGAGATTAAAAAAGTTATATTATTCAAATAGTCACGGAGTTATCACCAGCCCTAGTATTATTGTACAGCAAAAGGAAGTTTTTGTTCTATTTGTACGAGCATGAATAGCTTTTTGCCATCCTTTATGTTTATTTTTTCCAAATATATTTTTTATATTTTTTAAAAGGCAAATCTAAAATGTACTTGGCATGACCCAACCATGATGACCTTTCCTACAGTGAGAAAAAAAATCCAAATGTACAAGAATAAATAAAAATTTATTTACAAGACCAAAAATCTTATAACGGGGTACTATAAAAATTACTCATGCCATCATAATAAAATTTTAATTCCTATTTATTTTCTTTGCTAATATGCACACAACTTCTTTTAAGTTCTACCGCGAGATTATTTTCAGTGTAGTGCATGAGAACCATTGAGAATAGCATCACATGTATTACCACGTCACTGCTGCTGTTAACAGTTGAGGCAAACAGCGCTAATGGTTACATGCTTCAGTTTATAATAGACAAAATATTTTGCACCAAAACCAAATAGAAAAATGTTTTAAACTCGTTTAATTTGGTTAAAATGTATATTTCCTTAAAAAAAGAAACACTGAAGAAGTAGTTTTGATTCAACATTGAAATGAACAGACAGGCGGACGGACTTTTGAGTCAAAAATAGTTGTACGGTTTCGTTTGCAGAAAATGAAATGTTCAATTGCATTTCTTTAGTTTGTTGCTGCTGACTGCTGTTGCCATTTGAA
Organism: Linnaemya vulpina; assembly: GCA_963675445.1. NCBI lineage: Eukaryota > Metazoa > Arthropoda > Insecta > Diptera > Tachinidae > Linnaemya > Linnaemya vulpina. The sequence continues at coordinate 15,108,307 of OY776277.1, read as the reverse complement.
ATCTTTTTCTTATTTTTTTGAAAATGTTGAATGTGGTTTAACGTCGTGACGTGTTTTATTTGTTTTAATTTTTATTTATTTTTTCTCTGCCAGTTATACATTTTCACCTTTCTTTCACTGAGTTTTATTGTTCTGGAAAACTTGAAAATTTGAAACGTTTTTCGATGGTTTTTGCATTTAACCAAGAAAGGAAAGTAGGTGTCGGTTGATTGGCAGTGATTTTGTGTTTTATTTCAGTTTAATTTTCTTTTGCCATTTCATTTTCCTCCTAAAGTACAGCGAAGAAGTATTTTTGTTTAGTTTTAATGTCTGGGTGTGGAAAATGAATTGAAATTTGTTTCAGTCATTTGTTAGATTTTTGTTTTTGTTATTATTTTCATTTGCCGTGAACGTTCATTTCCAGTTTGATGTCGCAGTTTGTGTTTAAGCATTTAATGGTTGTTGCTTGTTAATGTTTATGAACTTTCCTTTATCATTAAAGTGGAAATCGTTTAAATGAAAATGATACAAAAATATATGTAAAAACTCAACGGTTTTGTACAAACTTGACCTTCTAGTGACACTTGATACACGAAGTTTCTATATAACAGGGAAATAGTTATAATGCTGGATCATTTTTTGGCACAAAAACGGTGGAAAATTATGGGGAAAGTTTTTTTTTTGTTGCTGTTGCATCAACAAGACCTTGCAGTGACCTTTAGTTAATTCATGAAGACGGTTTTGTGCAAGCGAATGTTCCACGCATTAACTAAACGATTTCAGCATATTTGCTAAAGAGAAAGGTGATTCGGTGTGACTGTTGAAATTCCAATAAATTTTTTTTTTGTTAAACTTTTTATAATGCAGTTGTTGAAGGCAAACGAGTCGGGTAAAGCTTACACTGCACTAAATATACCCGAAATGCTAAGGAAGTAAAAATTTTTTTCAATATTACAAATTTGTAATGAAAAATTCTGTGCCTGGTTTCTGTGAAAAGTTTTCACATCGAAAATAAAACAAACGTCATGCTATTTATTTTTAAATAATGAAATAAAATATTGTGACTTATCCCACGTCTCACAGAAGGACAAAAGTTTTCAAATTAGTTGCAGAAACCAGGCATGTGTTAGGAAAATTATATATGTTAGTATTAAAAAGGACAGTGCTTTTCTTTCCAAAAATTGCGTCCGTTCTACTTTCACTTTGCTGTCGTATGTATAGGAAATCATAAGAAATTTTTAATGCTTTTGTGCAGAACACAGATAAAAATATTTTTAAATAAATTTTAAACATATAATTTCTCGCTGTGTAATTGTTTTCTTTTCTTTTTTTTTTGTACAATTTATTGCATTATGTAACGTACTTTTCAAGTTTTAAATTTTTTCTTTGTAAAATTTTATCTTAAACTATTTGATCTAAATGCAGCAATTAACATTTGTACGCTTTAAGAGTCGAGCAAAAAAAGAAATAAAAATGAAAATACAAGTCAATAAATTACTATCATTAATTTCGAAGGCATAAAACACGTTTTTTTTGTAAAACTTACCAAACGAATGCAGCAACACCTTGATGACATTTTTCGCCAGAAAAATAAAGAAGCCGAATTAAGATTAAAAAATAAATTGAAAAATTTTCAAGAAAATAAATTAACTTTGGCGCCAGTTATCGATAAATTTTATTGAAAACAAATTGCAATTACGTGCCAAGTTAACGCAATTATTTAAGAAAGAACCTCAACTGCACAACTAATTCGTGTTAACAATTTACAACAACTCTTGAAACGCCAGATTGAAAGCAAACGATTGTGTTAAACGAATTTAAACAGATAATAAAAATGTTGAAATTAAATAAATATGTTCATTAAGTGAAAAATTATAGATAAATCAAGGAAAGAAGAGATGTTTTTAGTTTGAGCAAATGAAAAGAGTGACCAGAGTCAAAAAACATTTTGAATTATGATTCACTTGAAACAAGAGCCGGCCTCACACTGAATATATAAATTTGTAATAAATAATTATAAGTGATTATAAGTGCCTGCATGCGAAAGCGTAAGAAAAGCAGTTCTAATATCAAAGAGATTTTATTTTTTTTATTTCAAAAATGACGGGTTGTTAAAAGGTGAATGCACAAAAAGTCTGGTCTAGTCCAGGAAAATGCTATTTGCAAAATGAAACACGATATATATGATATCTCTTTCTTAAATACACCGGAACAATGAATGTAGGGTGTACTCTAACCAAGAGATATCAGCAGGTAAAGAATCGATTGTAACTATTTTATTTTTTATTTACCCGGAGAATGTTTGCTATATGAATGGGTCAATCTCTATTGGTAATATTCATGGGCCAGTTTTATGTCTTCATCATTCAAACAGAGCGACACAATCATACACTAACGCAGATCAGATATATTCGATACCATATTCCAGACTGAGCGCGGAATCGAGCCTGATATCTTTGCCTTCACATAAACTATTTTGACAAACTGTCTTTTATAGTTTTTAAGGAAGGTCTGCTTTGAAACAACAACAATTTTCAAAACGAAAACTAATCCCAGAAGCAAATACTGAAAGTACATTGAGAATAAGGAACAGTTATATCTATTTAGCCAAGATTTCATTAATTAGAATATATTTCTCTGAATTTACCACACACTTTTATATTTTCAATGACTCATTATATTTCTTATGGCCACCTTAACTTGCATTTCAATATGCAACACTCCCATTTAAGTTGTAAATGCATATTAAATGGGACAGCAAAAAAAATAAATAAAAATATATCTATCGAATATTTATAGAACTATTTGCATATCAAATAATGTTAACATTAATTGATCAATAAAAATGTGTTCCAAATGTTATAAATTAATTAATGATTAATTGAAATGGCAAGAACAGATAATGGAATAGACAATAGCGACAGCGAACTATTTGCATCAAGTCTTAACATGATAAATTCTTGTGTAAATTATTTATAAATATTTCTTTTTTAAAAGAATTTATTTTTAAATATATTTAATATCTGATTATGAGTATAATTTCATTGAAAACAACAAGCGTGTATCATTCATCATTAATAAAAAATAAAAGAAAACAAATAAGTAATAAATTATTAATAACTTTAAAAAGTTGATAGAAAATGCAAAAGCCATTAAGCCATAACATTAACTGAATATCAATTCAAAAATACAACATCGATAAAAGCCAACAAATAAATATTCAACTAGATCTCATTTTAATGTGTTATTTTGTGTTTTAGACTCGCCTGTTGTCTGTATTTTGGTTGTTCGTTTTTGTGTCCAACGCTTATCGCATTCAGATAAGAATCTTGATGACGTGCTTTTCTATTTGTTTAACTCTGAACACATTTGTTAGATTCGAATTAGCATTAGACGAAAACAAGGCCATTTGTTATAAATATTCTTAAACGTATTTTTCATATGGACGACATATGAAATTAACTCGTGTTCGATTTTTGCTGCCAATCAAAACTACACACATCAATATTTATTTATTAACTAATGAATGGCTATTTGGACGTGAGCAAAATAAACTTTTGGCTAATTTGGCTTAAGAGTTGAATAGTTTCATATCAGCAAAGTTGTATCAACTGTGCCAGGTTGCGAGGAATTTCATGTGCCCAACAGTACTTGAGAAGTAAACAACTTTTGCACTCTTGCATTTTTATTATGTTGTTATTATTAAGGACACAGATATTATTGTTTTTATCTTATTTTGCACTTAACTTGTTTCCAACACACAACTCATATTTGCCACCAGGCTGCATGTCATAACGAATAATCTTGGATATTAAATGACATGCTCGTGAAGGGTGAATACCGGCACAAGATATAACAAAAGGGGAGTGCAAGATAAAGACAAAAAAATATTTTGCTTTAACCAAAACTAAATTTTAGGTAATAGGATATAGAGTGAGCCGTTTGATTTTGAATTTAAGTGATTTGATTTAGTGATTACTTAAGGTTTTAGAATGTTTTATTTGCTTGAAGTTGTTTAAATTCGACAGTTTGCTAAGACTGATTTGTTCGATATTCGATTAATCGTTCAATCCAATTTGACACTTAATATATGCAGTTTTTTTTTATAAGAAAAATTCAACAAAATTCTTTTTAGCGATCTATACTAGTCAAGCGATAAGAATATTATATTCTGGCAAAATTTTTTTTACCCCCTAGTCGGAAACAAATGTGGGCTAAATGTTGAATACCCTGATCACACCTGCTTACAACTTAAAGAAATGAATTAAAGATTTGTATTTATAAAAATGTGTTTACAAAAATATACACAGAAAAATTTATTCTATTTTTATTAAGATGAAAAAAGAATTATGCAACACGTGCGTTTAAATTTAAAAGAGCATGTGTGAGGTACATAAATATATGAGGCCGAATTCATAAATATTAGAGTGGACTAAAGGCTTTTCTTTGCATAGAATTAAAAGAGACACAACGTTTAATATATTTTTATAAATACGGCAGATCTGTTTGCTAAGGTATGTAAGACTAAGATGCCTTAGATCCCGAGATGGACTCCGCACTCAGTTATGAATATGTGGTGGTTGTTATCGGACTGTGTCAATGACGAATGCATCGCGACTGATCGCTGAATATTAGCGACAGCGATTAACACCGCCATGAGCAGAATATGTCGAAAACAGTAGCAAAAATTCACCAGCGAATTATAAATAAACACAACTTCTTCCCTAACTTCTAATCTGTCCTCCTAACATTATTCTCTCATATGCAGTTCCAGACACAACGTACTGGATTTGTAGGGGACATAACCCAAGTGCTGGACCCTCACCAAAAAACTAACAGTGGCGAAAATGTTGAAAGTATTTCAATCAAATAATATCAATTTATATTAACTTTAAATAGATTTTTCTTTCACTAACTCCATATAATTTAACTACCAGTAAGTAGAATAATAAGTAGTTGATTTCCTGTAAATGAATATACAATTTAGGTAAAATTTTCCTGTTATTAAACATCTTAAAAAAATACGTACTTGTCGAGTCAAATTCTAAGCCTCTGCTCTGAGACGCCATTTTTATAAATTAGTTTGCTCGTCGTACAGCAACTGTTTTGGAGATAAAATTCAAAATCTTCATTCCGTTGTTTCACTATTAAAGAAAAATCCTCATCAACTTTTGCATGTCGCATTTACTTTTCCCTTCGTATCGCTTTAGACGGATCTCTTTTGTAACTATTATTTTAGCTTGCAGGTTTCCCACACACTAGTCGCTTTAAATTTATGATTTATTACCTTTTGGCGTCAGTTAAACTACACTTTGCCTACTACCAACATACGCATTTACAACATTTGTGGCTTGCAAAGTTGGCAAGAAGGAAAGGGTTTCGTTTTCTACAAGGATTTCCTTTACCTTTTTTTCGATTCGAAAGTCTTTGTTTAAGTTTGTTTTTCGGTGGCAGTTGGAGGGGGGAAAGAGGAGGGCGCTGCAACTACTTAAAAGCAAACACACTGAATTTTGCGGTCTTTCTTATAATTTAGAGTTTTTAAAGAGCTCGTGCAAGATTTATGGCATTTATTTCATGGCGAAATGAAGTAGCAGCGTTGTAGTGTCATTGTAAAGTTGTTCGTTGAACTAATGAATTTAATTAATGCTGTAATGAAATAGCGTTGAATGTTAAATGCAAGTAAAGATATTTTTATAAAAGACGTAACTGTCTGAAGATATTTTGTTAAAAACGATAAAGCGTTTTTAGAGGGTTGAAGTTATTTAAAGTAATAAAAATGTTGATGGTTAAGTAAATTGTGGTGAAGAGATGAGGCTACAAGTATTTAATAAACATTTCGAGATTTAAAAGACGGTTTTCTTTTTGCATTTTCAATTTAAAATAAAATGTATTGAATATTTTAATCTTTCGCAATTGTTGCGTTGCACGATTTTTTTCTATATCGTCTTCTTTTTATAATTAATAACTCACGATTAACTATTGTTTTCTTGTTTTAAGTTTGATTTGAAAATCATTTTGTAATTAAATTTATTTAACTTTTCTGAAAAGTTTCGGGTAAAGATTCTCTGATGAACACCAGCTGAATATTAATAAATTTCATTCTTTTTTACTTGAATTGTAATTTTTGTTTACAATAGGAACACGTAACTGAATCAAAATATTTTTTATTAGTATTTACTTCATACCCTTTTTTTGGCAAATATTTCATAAAAAAAATTAATAATTCAAATATATATTCATATTGACTCTCTCCGATAATGTCGCTTTTTTTCTATGACATTTTAGAAATTTTTTCAAGCGTAATTGTTAATTTACTACAGATAATTTGGTATTAAAAAAATGTACGTGAATATATCACAAGAATTGCGTAAAAAGTTATTAAACAACACAATTGAAAAACATATTTTATTAATGCAAAAGACAACCAGCACCTGTCACACTAATAGACTGTCCATTACTAAATATTCAAAACGTGACTTGTAATTAGTCAAAGAAAGCTTCGATTGTTATTTCTAAATAAACAAGAATTAAATTCATTTAAAAATTAAATAAAAAATAATACCTACATTTAACGTAAGCATTTTACATAATTATTAAAACCCCCCAAGCTATGCAACAAAACATGTAAAAAGAAAACCTAACAAGTATGCATTACATGAGCACAACAAGCGCTTGTATTTTTCGAAGCCATAAATGTTCTAACGAAATAATAAAATAATGACGCATAACGTGATGATTTTATGTTTTAAATGAATTATAATTTATGACGTTAACACTTTTTAATGTTGTTGACCTTATTATGTTACCTATAATACGTTTAGGAACCACAATATAATTAGAATTAATTTAAGTTCGAATTTAGTTGATATGAAACTAGTTGTGTTTTTAATATATAAAAACATACAATAAATTGTTGTATTTTTTAATAAGCGAAGTAAAACAAAATTTTTAATGAAAAAATTAGTTATAATAGAGGTGCGAACGATCCCACTGTGCAATCGCTTAAAAATACTTGATTTAATTACCTCAAATTTATACTCTCGACTGCCTGGAGTTTTTATAGATTTTTTTAGGCTAACCCAGGTGTTTTATTGTATTCCAAATTGTATTGTTGTATTTTTCTCGTACGTACTACAGCGCACAATTATGAACAGAACAAAAATAAAAATTGTTTTTTGTGCACTAATTTTTTTAACAACACATTTATACGTGTATTTCTATCCATTAACAAGTAACATAAGTGCTAAAGCTTGCCGCTTATGCATGATAGCATAACTTCATGTACGACAGAATCTACAACAGAGTATAAAATAATAGCCCAAAGGTAAAAATCATATAGTCATGTGTTTGCAACAAAAAAGTTCAACTGAGATTAGAAACAAAAAGTAACAAATTAAGCAACACTATTTAAATCTTTTTCAGAAAAATCTTTTAAAGTCTACAGATATAGTTGGCCAAAAAACCTATTCTGGATTTTTAGGACTTCTTGGAAAATATGCGACGATATCTAAGAGGCCAGAAATGTTGCTACAAAAATATGCTTAATTTTCAATATTGAGTTCTTTAAAGATTTACAATGTATTCTTCGCAATGTGTTAAAGTCAGAAAAATAAGGTTATTATTCTGAGGCACAAGGGAAAGTCCACATTAACTAAATTATGCAATTTATACAGCATAGTAAAACAGCTGCTTTCGAAAGCCGCTACACATTTATGATCAGTGCTCATGTTTTTTTATCACAACTTATTAACTTATTTTCTTAAAAGAAAATATTATACATATTTTGTTATAAAATAGTATACGAGAATTGTATTAATAGTACACAATTGGTAACACACTTTATATTCCTGCAGTTTAATTATTTTCTTAATGTCCTACTTCCTGAATTCTTGTTTAATTTTAAATTTATTTTAATATTTAATTGTTTATTAATTTCTATTTAGCTTCTTTCAAAGTAGTCCCCCCCCTCGTTATAAAGCACTTGTGCGATCATTTTGTGTATTCCTCGAAGCAGTTCTGTTATTAACTTTCTGTATATCCCTGTGCTCTCTCAGGTTTTTATCCACTCAACTGTCGCAAAACTCTGCTCTTCTTTTACGGGTCTCTTTGGACCAGAAAAAATTTGCAGGTAAACCACTCTGGAGGCATAATTACGGTTTTGTTTTCGAAAGACTTTTTTTCTTTACACGCACTCTCCAAAAAGAAAGTTGTCAAGAGCAATCCAATAGGGGAACATTCGTAAAAACTTCCCTAATAGTGACTTAACGATCTCCATAACAATATTCTTCGCTTTGTCAATAATTTCATCGGCTGTTCCCGACATTCTTTAAAAAGTTTGTATCGCTTGTAAACATTTATCTGACTTGAAGCACAATATCTTTATGCCACTGTTTCAAGTGCTTTTTATTATATATTTCTATTGTTGCACAAAATTTAGTGCAAAAGATTTTAATTTTTCGACAGAAGAAAAACTCTCTAAATAGCTGCAACTGCGAATATATATTCAAAGCGATTGTACCAAAATCCAAAGAAAAAACTCAGCCAATGAAATTTCAAAATTCAGTTCAGATAGTTTGACAATGAACAAATTAAATACTTGAATCAAAATCACTAAACAAAATTCTATTGAAATTGAATTGAAAACTTAATAAAACGTTAAGCGTATTTTTATATTATTATTACAATTTCGTTCTTTAAGTTGTGCTATTATTGCAACCACTTCTATGTACTACACCACACAATAGAATCGTAGTGGTTTGCACGGATTTTACACCAGCACTTGTAAACATTTGTTTTACTTAAAACCAGAAAGAAAACGAATTATATCTGGGATTTAATTAGGGAGATTTATGTGTTTTGAAAAAAAAAACGTATATATTTAAATCTTCAATAATTTAATTGTGTTTTGTTGAAAAGCTAAAAAGCGTTTAATTGGATTGCATAAAAAGGCAAAACACATTTATATGCCTGACTGCCACAAGATAAAAAGGAGTTGTAAATAATAACTCTTTTATATATTTTTGGTCTTTAAGTTACTCAGACGTTAAAAAAAAAATATGTAGAAATTTATAGCTTTTCAATATAATTTTAATAGCGCTGATTTTTTTTTTTACCAAAATTAAAAAAAAAAAAAACAAATAGTAGTTTATGATTAAGGTAATCGCCATAACGATTCACAGAATCCATTATAATTACAAGGAAAAAAGAGGAGAACCATCATCCATTTCTTTAAAGTGACTTTTTGTTACGATCTGTAACTGCTGTAATTGAAAGTTGGGAAATATTTTCCGATAGAAATAAAATAATCAGCCTGTTTACGATTGGCGCTTTCGCCTTAAAATAATACAATTTCTAAGAGATTAAAAAAATATTCAGCCTTTTGATTTTAATCTATTACAAATTGTCGAATTGGAAGGCAGAAATCGGCAACCGTAATCAGGCTGAATATCTACTGCATTACTGCAAGAATTTAAGTAAAAATTGCACAGAGTAGCGCTCCATTTTTTAACTTGTATACAAATTTAAATACTTATCGAATCAAACTAAAAGTATTTAGGACTTCTGGTTATATTTTCTTGTGCTTTTTGCACACAAAATATTCGCTGGGCACAACATTTTAGCTCCGTTCGTATTCCAATTACAAAGACAAGTTACGTGTGTACGACTATAAAACTTCTGGTTTATATTTGTTAAAAACAGTTTTCCATGTAGTTTTGTTTTCCTGTTTTACTTTTCAATAATAAAGTTGAAAAGTTAAAAGCCAAGCGCTGCGTCGTTTTCAAACACTTGCAAAAACAATAAAGTTTCACGCTTTTTCCTTCTCCTTTTTTTTTTTTTTTTTTTTTGTTTTTAGTGCGAAACAATGAAGAGTTCTAAAATATTTGGATAAACATCACTAAAGAAGCAATTTCTGTTGCTGATTGTACAACGAGTAAAAATGTTGTTGTATTTGCAAAGCCACTTTCAAGTTGTAACATAATTTTATAGGTGTTTGCTTGTGTTATCTTAGACTTTGTAGGGAGCCAGTTAAAAATAAACAAACAAACAAAAAATAATAAAAAAAATAAGAAACAGTATAAACGTTGTTGCTACTTGTTGTTGAACAATAAATAATACAACATGTACGGTTGCATTCAGGAGTGTTGTATTGAATTACTTCTACATTAGGTTGCTGTTGATCATATGGTTTTTGAGTGTTGAATTAGTACATGCCTTGTGTAGTTTGTCTGTCTGCCTTTCGGTTAAGCAAATTATTCAAATTTCTGCAGTTTTGAAACATAAAAGTAAAGAGTAAACGACATAAATAAAGTAGCATTTAAGAGCGACATATGCGTTTGTATGGGTGTGACAATTCATTCAAATTTTCGAACTCAACTGCTACTAGAAATGACTTCGATATGATTTTAATGAGTTCACAGTTTCCTTTTTCATTTTCTGCAGTATCCGATTTTGAACTGTCTAGGGAATATTTTTATGGACACGAAGGGAAACAGAAATATAACAGCGTTTTTAAAGCGCTACAAATACCAATTAAATTAAATACCTCCTGTCATTTCACATAAATTTATGAATATTTCAACTTTGATTTGCTTTGTTTTGTATTGCCAAGTTAATTTTATAATTTTCTGTTTTATTCTCATAGATCGTTGTAGAAGAATAATTACTAAAGGGTGGTCCAACCATAATACACGACGTTATTTACATAATAAAACAGAAAACTTTCAGAGAATTATTTTAATATTTTTTATTTTATTACAAGGATTTCCACGGACCCGGTATGGAACCTCTTTTCGATAGTGCATATTTTCAATGATTCTGAGACATTAATTCAGATTCAATGACGTCCCTATGCCGAATTATCCCCTTCTATAGCTACTGAATTGTTCTTGGGTTATTGGCGCACATTTTCTCTTTCAAATATTTTCAAATTATGAAGTCCAATGGTGTCATATCAAACGATTCAATTAGCGACGCGAGATAACACGGAGTCTTTAAAAGTGTAGCGGAAATGAACCAGTGTTACGTTGTCTGTGTAAAAAGTTGTACTACCCTGTTAGAGCCATATGTCGCCCAGGTCCATGCCTTCAACTCCTCCTGACAAGTAGTTTTTTATTGTCTTACCAAAGCCAACACCATTCACGGTAAATACTTGGCCGTCCCTATTTTCGAAGAAGTACATTCCGATCCCGCCGCCAGCGCAAAAACCGCACCAAATAGTCACTCCTTCTGCGTGATCAGATTTTCAACATTCACTCTTGCCCATTCTCATTTGCCCAATTGCAGCAGTTCTGCTCATTAAAGAAGCCATTGAGGTGAAAGTTTGCTTCGCCGCTGGAAATAATCTTCGTTGACCTGAGCAACCAACGATTTTCGAAAAGGTTTCGACAATCTCAACGCGCTGCCTAATTGTGTATCTCTTCACGGTTAAATTTGTCAAACACTGAATGGAAAACAAAAGTCATATTATGTTGGACAACACCGCGCATTAAAGTTGGAGCACCCTTTAATAAATTCCAGTTATTCTTCTGTTTGGCGGCGTCATTTTCCGGCTTAAGTTTCTTGTCTATTTTCGGTTGTATTTTAGTTGCATATTAAATTTATTTTAAAGAAATGGACTTCTGTACTGCAGCTGATGACTGGTTCTGTGGCGCAACAATACAATATCGTATGCTTGGCTGCATTTAACAATTGTTAAAATTGCGGTCGTTGTTGTTGCAAGCGGGAAATGACTTTATAACTTTTCTAAAAACAATTCTACAACTTATTTCAGTTACAAATGCATCTGGTTACATTTGCAAATATCTAAAAATAAGATTTCATTTATTATGCTTCTTTTTCTTTTTTCCTTGGTAGTTACAAACTGCTGTAGATAACTTATTGCAAAGTTTATTTTTTCCAGCAAGTGGTTTATAATTTTTTTTATTATTTACTCGTACTTTAGAGTTGCTTTACTTTTTTTCTCTTCCTCGATTTAAATGCATTTTTAAACTTTCAACTTTTGTTGTTTGTTAGCAAAAGTGTAATTTTTATGTTATTTTGGCTGTTTCTTTTTATACTCTCGTTACAATTGTTGGTGTGTTTATACTTTTGCCGATGTTTTTCTTTACGCTTATTATATGAACAGCACATTTTTAATGTTAACATGCAAATTTCTAAATCCATGCAACATTTAAATTATTTGTAGAAAAAAAAAAATATACTTAATTTTTATACTGTCAAGGCGGGATCACTTTGTTAACTTAAGCAGTGCAGTCAGTCAGTTGCAAATTGTTAGTTAAATGTATTGTGATTAACATGCACTTCCAGGAAATAATTGTTTGTATTTTTAATTTCTTTTAACTAAAATGTGCTGTGAAAAAAATATATGTTTTTTATTACAAAAAGGGCGAGCAAATGTATGAAATCGATCAAAATTAAAAAAAAATTTAGCACTCAAAAACTGCAAACAGAGACTACATATATTTTATTAAACTATATCGATGCTCACAAAACTCACAAATATTATTTCTTCGTTATTCCATGGTGGTCAAATCTTTTAATCTTTAGTGATTAAGCCTGAATTACAGATGTAACAAGAACACAACTACTAAAACAACGAGTAAATGCTTTTGCACTATTAAGTACCCAGCAAAAGAAATAACACTCGATACTCAGTCAATTATGTGCCAGCACTAAATAAAATATAAAAATGAAGAAACAATAACGTATTATAAGTCACATGGATTAGCAAAACTCAAAGTGATGCCGAAACGCATAAAAGCTAAGAACATGAGAAGTAAATTATATTTTACGTTCTTCTTACGAATACTTATTTAAGTGTCACAAAGCAAACGATGGATAAACTCAACACGACTTATGAAACAAATTTATAACGAAGCCTATAAATAGGTGTCATATAAAGTTGTTTCGATCAATAAACAGAACAAGTACTTCCTCCGCATGCCGCTGTTCATGTTTCTCAGTCATGTATTCTGCCAATTGCTGTTTTAAGTTTTAATCTTCTTTTATTACACATCATCAAACCAAATCTGGTATTGGGGCTTGTGTTTGAACGATTTTACACTGTGTTTAGACAAACTCAGTCATCTATTTTATGACCAAATAGGCCGGGGGCTAATAAACACATGCGGTTACGTGGTATTCTTGTATTATTATTATTATTGTCTTTTCTTTATACGATTAAAAGAGATACAAAAAGAAAAGTATGTTGTTAAGTTACTTTTATGGAATGTAAATGTCTTAACATTAACTTAAAGAAGAACAACTAAGAAGTTGTAATAAGATTTGGGGAAGTGCAACCAACACGAGTGTATTGAAAACGAAGATGAAACTTAAGCGTTCGCAACAAGAATTTAAGATGATTTATTAAAGAGTTACTGCCGATTTGGCGAAGTCCTTCTTTCATTTAAGACAACAATAATTTATAAAATTTGTTTTTGTTTCGAATATAATTAAAGGAAACAAAATATTCTTCAGACATCCTCAAATGAGCAGATGGTGTCAGCTAATTTATTAAGCAATTGCTTTATTTGCTGAGGCTTGAGTATTTTAATCGTAGTAAATGGCACCAAATCCTCAATACAAGTCATTTTAATTCCACAGAATCACAAAATACAATAACATAAATAAACTTAATATGATTTGACACAAGAAAAGGTCTACTATGATTTTATGTACGAAAAAGCCTATTCCGCTTTTACTTATACAATTCTCAATTACTTTATGGAAGTTTGTGCAAAAATTTAGTTTAGTTTAAGAGCTCTTGTCTCCTCAAAACAAAACCCTTGGACATGTTGATTCGGCACCTTTGTGAAACCCTAAGGCAGAGGACCTGCTGTGAGGAATACTCTGACAAATCAAACTAACAATTGTTTCTTAAGAACGATGATATTCTTTCAGTTTCTTTTTAAATTCAGGACTTCTGGGTTTAATTTTATTTTGCAAATATATGGATACTAGCAAGCAGCTTCTTTATAATGTGATATATAATTTCTTTCTCCCATTTATTTATAAGAAAAATAATGAATAAAATGACTTCAAATTATTTTTGATTTCAATACACAATTACAGGAAGAGCCACCATAATTTTTCTCTTTTCTGTTTACCATTGAGGTCGAAATAAATTTAAAATCGTTTCGCATATTTTACCTTAAACATATTTTTTTAACTTTTTCAATTCATGACTGGCAAGGCATCATTCCCATCTGCTAAACATTGCAAAACGAATCTTTCTCAATATTTCCCACTTCGAGGAGCTTCTTTTGTGTTTGTTATTAGTTTGTGAGTATCTTTTGCTTCTCACTTTCCACCACAAAAGACTCATTAAAGATTTTGTATTATGTTTGTTGAAAATATTTGACGGTTTATTCTTTGGCTTCATGTTGCATAATTGTCTTTGTATGGTTTAATTTATTTTACACTTTTTGACATCTGTTGTACTTGCCACATATCTTGTGGATATTTAACCTTTTTAAATTGTTGCTCAAATACTTTAACAGTTGGTTTTTTATAACGTGTTTATTTGAGCTGTTGGAACATATTGAAGGGAATAAGATGTTGTCATATACAACCGAAGTGGTTATAAACAGATAAGACATGAGTACTGATGATGGAAGTGCAGTGACTTCCGAAAAGCAGGTATTAAACTCTACTGCACAAATTTGAAAAGTAAATTGATGTTGATTTTTTCTTATTCCGTGGAATATTTATCTTGCGTTTCAGAATCTGAAAAAACATTAAGGACTTCAGCCTATCAGAATTCGTAGCAAATAACAAAAGAAAAAATATAGTTTCGTAAATATATATTATTATTATTACTAATGACGTGGTTTACTAACATGTATTTCAGAGTTATTTATTGTTGAATTAAAAACTGTACAAATTTTACAGAAAAACCTTAAATACTGTACTTTGTAAGCGCGCCATTAAGTTATGAGCTATTTTTTAATAGTAAGTTTTATTGTGGCTCAGACTTTTAATAACAAGCCACCATTTTCTACAGGAAATACCTTAAAGTAGTAAAAAAAAACCAGCTAAAAAAATGTACTTAAAACAAATATTTTACAAGGAAATAAAACAAGAAGATACTGCAAAAGTTGACGTATGAAAATCTTAAATAGTTTTACTATCTTTCTTTTCATGAGACAGGCGACGAGCAGCACTAAACTGCACAATTAAATTATTAGCCAACAAACTGTTGTTGCCAGAAACAAAGTTTCTTAATCGGCTTTATATGGATTATGATGCATTTTATATTGGAATGCCTTTGAGAGTTAACGTACGAAAGGACAAACTATTTTTCTATACTGTCCTTTTCTCTTTCTTCAAAGAGTTTTTCCTAAATAAGTCTCTACTTCTATTCCCAGCTCGATGGTGCAGGCCAGCCGTCTTTCACGGCATTTGCCATTTTCATATTGACATTTCAGGAAGCCCATGGAAGTTGATTACATGGCAGTTACTTCATTTTCACTTACAATTTTCACGTGCATATTTAAAAGCCTGATCACAACCTTAGATTCATATCTACACTCCTCAAGCTGAAGCAATGCAGCGGCAATTGAATTGCCAGCACCATAAAAGGTTTCACAAACATTTTGCGCTAATGTTTGCTGTGGTCACCGATGATGTTACCAACTTTTTTAATACGTTTTAGCTTTTTTCTCTTTATTTTACTTTATTTTTTGCCAACACTCCTTGTATGATGCTGCATTGTGTGCTAAACCCCTTAATGGTATAATAAGTGTATGCTCAATTATTTTATCATAGCACGATCGTTATTTCTTGCTTTTTAACATACGAATTTTTTGCTCTTTGAAAGGTACTTTTGGAGGAAGAAAAAAAAAAGAAAAATATAGCAAAACATGTTTGTGGTTGATTATGGACCAACGAAATATGTTTTATACAGAATCTTAAAGGAATGGCCTTAACAACAAAGTGGCCAGAGAGCTTTTTTGACTTCATTTACGGATTTTTTTTTCACTGATGATGCTACTCTTTCACTAAACTGCTGATAGAGTTGTTTAAGGCTGCGGTGTTTGTTGACTTTATGGTTTACCTACCAACTCGCATATATTTTGTTTGTGGTTAAACATAAAGTCAACACACGCACTTTAAATTCTACTTGTTAAATATATTTATTTTTTACTGTCATTTTGTTTGTTTTTTTTTCGTGTGTGTTTGTAGCGTTATTGTGTTTTAAGAGATGTTATTGAGGTTAAAAACATCTCAGAAATGTTTGGTATTTTAAAAAGGAATTTATCTTCAATTAATTGTTAATCAACTGCAACAAAAATGAAGTTATAATAAAATTAAAAAGACGTTTGGTGCAAGACTGTTTGGGGTTTTACAGGTATTCAAAATAAATAGTAGCAACTGAGTACTTACAAAAGAATTTTTTTTTTTAAATATATTTTTCTCCAAATTCATAGGAAATTACCTGAAATAAAAAAGAAAAAGTTAATGATTAATAAATTGCCAGTTTTCCGTTTGTTGTTGTTGTTGTTGTGCTGGTGTCTATTTACAAAACTTGTATTTATTTATTACTTTTTGTTTTTAATTTCCATTATGTGTTTTATTTTTATGTATTCATAAATGCTTTAACATCATAATAAATTGTGGCCATAAAGTATGTGTTTAAAACCATATAAAATATAAATCCCATAAATCAAAATTTCTATCTTCTTTAAATCATTTTCGTATTTGCTACGACTGCTACGTTTTTATCTAAATTATTGTAAATAAATGTTGATGTTTATCGTATGAGATTCTTTTTGCAAATCTGCTGCGGCTTAATTTATTATTGAAACCATGTTAACCAAGTTAATACTCGTAAAGTATTATGACTATTCCACGCTTGTTGTTTCTAATTCAATTAATAATAAGCCAAACATGAGCAGCATAAATTCTTTTTGACATGGAACATTATTAACCGACTTCTTTTAACTCCTTTTTTTATTTGCAGTTGTAAATAATTTTATGTTTCAGTGATAATTTTTTATGATGGCAGTTTTGATTGTTAAAATTAATTGGGAGCAAATGCAGAAATATTAGTCTGTTAAAAATATTTATTGTGGAAAGTTTGTAAAAGGTGTAATAAATGTTTTCTATTGGAGTTATAAAGCTTTGGTTAAAGTGAATAATGAATTATTTTTGGCCAATTTGAATTATTTGCATCAAAATGAATAATAATCTAAATATATGTCTATTTATTCCCAGGAGGGAAGTTAACCCCTCACAAAACTAGTTATGTAATTACCTGCCAATTTGTAGTTATATTGTGGTACAGTTTTCTGTATATTATCACCCACCGATGCTGTTAAAAGGTGAGTGATTCAAAAGCTATTTTTGTCAAGATATGCACAAACAAATTAGAAACGTATTGAGTTTCTGATTTTTCTTAAATTAAACTCATATTTTATGTCATAAATTTTTGTAAATAATCTTGAAAACACTTTATTTAATAATTGTATTTGCTAAAGCAAAATAAACTATGTTGTCCTTAAAATATATATAATTAAGTCTTTGGAAAAAAATTATTATTTAAAATTAAAAACAAAATTAATATTTTCAAATTTATATTGAAACTTACAACGCGTGAGAATAATTGATTCAATTACCACATAAACAAAAATTAATGTAATTTACAATAAATCTTTTTATCAAAATGTATAAGAGCAAAATGATTTTTTTAATATATAGAAACGACATCAAAATTTAATTATGAACATATTTCCAAGTCTTCCTTTCAAACACAACGGCAACACAAATTCTATTTTTTATCTAAAACAAATAAATTGCTTTTAATAAAATTTGCGGCGCAAAATTAATGTGCTTATAACAGAACTTCATATCAAATAATTTAATAAATTATTTAATTCTCTCCTACTTAACCACAATGTTGGGATGTAGAAAACTAAACACATTTTATCTGCGGTTGGGGTTTATTTGTAATTTAGGATTTTTGCAGAGTTGGTCGTATTTCAAATTGCCTGAACCATATTGGCCTTAATAAATTAATAATTTATCAAATTTTTTGCGTTGCTGGTTTGGCAGCTTTTCTAAGTGTGCGTGCATGTGTTTTGATCAAATTGCTAAACCAATTTTGTTTTAAAATATTTATTTTTAAAGAGTGGGTGTTTCTTGTTTTTAGAATAACACAAAATATATGTTTATGCTTCGTTGCTTAAAGGTTTTTTTCGTTTTTTTTTCCAAAAAGGAATAAAAAAAGAAACACAACACCATAAAAAACAACACAAAAAGGAGAGAGAAAAAAGTTTGTAAATTTAACATTTTTATTAATGTGTGAAAAGTAGGCGTTTGAATTTGCATTAGAAGAAACGTGCATGAGTTTATTGAAAAATACAGTCGTCGCTGTTTGTAAAATTGACTTAATAGTGTGTTTTTCTTTTTTCATATTTTAATTTATATTGGCGAGAGGTTGAGTGTTAAGTGTTTAATTTCAATAAAATTTAATTAGAGTTAATGAGGTGTTTAAAAACGTGATAAAACAAGTAATTTTTGTTCGCGAAATAATTTTAAAACGAGTGTATTTGAAAGCAATTATGAGTCAGATTTAGTTAATGTATTGGTATACATCTTGATTCAGTCTTAATTCTTAGTTTATTTTAATGGTTTTTTAAGAGAAATTATGTCAACTTTCAAATTAATTTTGAAATAAATTAACAGATATTTAATATGCGCTTTTCTTCGTATGACATTTTACTACTTTGCGGAATGTATTAAAAATCAATTTAAAAAATTAATTGTTAATTACAAACCGTTCGGGTTACGCAAAGTTTTGATTAACGTTATGAACTCAATTAATATAAAACAATTAAATAGTGAAAATATAGTTGATGAAACTGTACATCAAAGCAGAATTCATACTGATTATATTTGAAATAGATTAGCCGTTGCAAGTCAAGATATATGAGATAACTTTAGAATAACTGAACAAATTATTTACCGAAATCCTTTTTTATAGATTTAAAAATTTGTTTTATAAAGCAAAAATTAGCAATTAAACTTTTTTATAAAGAAAATCTTACTTTTCCAAAAGTTGCCTGTAAACAAAATTTATTTAAAATTTCCTTCAAAGAGTCGTGGTCGAAATCAATAACATTTACCAACAAATTGTCTTTTATAAACTGTAATTTATAAGAAAAAAAAATGTTCATAAGAACTTTTTATATTGTTGCCAGTTCTTTAATATTTAGCTTTGTAAAAATTTATTTATTATTAAGTTATTAAATAACTATATAAAAAATAATAAGGCGGCACGAAATTAATCAGCTTTTACAAAATGAATTATCCAATTTCATTTTCGAATGACCATTTACTGAAAATAAAATTAGTGAGATGAGTGTGGCGAATTTTCTTTTTATTAGTAAAAAAAGTTGTTCAAAAACAATATTGAATGACTAATTTTGCAACAGCTGATTGATTTAACTTCATCTTGTATTTTTCAAATACACAAGTGCCAATTTTATTTAACACATAATTACAGTATCTTGATTATAGGCACATTCTCTACTATTATCTAAATTCAATAAAATTTTGGGAAACTTTTTATAACAGTGCTTATAATTCGCAACGACATGAGATGCATTTCAAAGCAATATGCAAAGTCAGCATCAGTTTTAGCTATTCAACTTAAAAAGCAGAGCAGAACAGCTGTTTGCGAAAGCCGCTACACTTTGATCATCAGTACTCATGTATATTTATTATTACAACCACTTGTCAGGTTTGAAAACAGTTTATGGGTACAAACATGTTGTTAAGAAAAAGCTTACGAGAACTGTATCACACCGATGGCAAAACGCTTTCATTAAGTCCGTTTAATTATATTCTTTATGTGTTACTTTCTAGATTTTTCGTTACATTTTTCTTCTTTTTTTGGATTGAATTTTCTGAAGTAAAACGCTTTTAAGTTTGTTATACTTGTGCTTTGGAATGTTCATCGTGTTGTTTTTTGTATAAAAATTAATTCTAATGCAGCAGTAAATGGTTTGATGGAAAATATTTCCAATCAAATAAATACTTATTTAAAATTAAATCAAAATTTATTTTAATATTGTAACCAGCCAGAGAACAATCAACAGAAATGTGGGCATCAGAAAAAATCAGCCTACTATTCATGACCGAGTGCGGGACCTTCGACCTCGTAGACTGCGAGTAAAAAATTAAAAATTTTGGGTATAAAAAGCGGAAATATCTTTGCAGAATTTATGGTGCACAACTTCATTAATCTTCTTAACCATTTCTGGCTTATTTACGAAGCATTTGATTTTAGTGGCGATAGAAATTTCTTTAACGTATTTCACTTAACTGCCCAAAATTTATTTCACATTATTAAGTTTCTTGTTAAGACAATTAAAAGGAGAAAACTTTTGAATGCCTAGTGGCAATAAGTTTGAATGGTTTTGCAACTAACAAAACTATGCAGTGACTGTGGCACGAATGAACTTTAGGAAGAGTGGTATTAGTTACAGTTATAAAATCTTTTTTAAGACAAAGACAAAGACAAAGACAAAGATTCTGATAGACAGGCAAGGAAAAACTAATAAAGTGATATGTACGTCTTGATTAGCTAAAAGATTAATTAAAAGTTTCATACTTTAGATGGGTTCGTCTGGCGTTCAGTCACATCAGCTCTTGCTTTTTGTCTTGGTCATTTTCCAGTGTTCTTGCAAAACTCAAACAAACACTTCTCAGTGTTTTTATTTTTACACCATCAACGAGGTTTGGAACTTGAAGATGAATGTCCGTCAGGGAGTTTGTGTGTCATTATCTATGCCTTTCAGCTGTAATAAAATAAATAAATAGTATTTGTTTTCTTTTCATCTCTGCTGACTAAGAGACGAAGCAAACGAAACCGTATTGAGGGAAGGAAGCCAGCCATCTCTTTGTATTGATTAAGTGATTTATAAAATGAATTGAAAAACATTAATCATGAAGTTTAAAGCAAACGAAAAGAATACGAGTAGAGGAATAAGTATATATTTTTTTCAATATTGGACTTTTCTTATCTTATAATCTGAAAATTTTTCATTCCACTTATCTCAGCAGTAGTATTTGTAGCTACAACAGTTGCTGTGTAGTGGTAATAGTTGCAAAGATTAACATTTTAAGTAACAACGAAATACTGGCTGCAGTAGTCTGCTGCATCGTTACTTACACTAGTTTTCTCTTCCTAGTGTAATAAATTGCATTTATTTGTACGTTTGCCTGGAAAAAGAAAAAAAAAAGAAGTAAAAAAGAAATGGAACATACAAAAATAAACTTGCAGCGAACAACAACAAAAAACAAATGCAACTCTGAACATGCTTGTTAAAGATCATGTTGATCTTTTCGATTACGTTTCTTACTTTTAACTTTTTTATTTCTATTTTGTTTTTTTAGATTTCGTGTATGGTTTTGGTTTCATTACAATCGTAAATTTGTTTCAAATAATGTTTTTAGACCGGACTGCTGGCTCATGTACGAGGATAATATGATTGTATGTGTGTTTGTCAGTCAGTTGCAGCAACACTCAAAAAGGTGAATGGAAGAGAAAGCAGGAAATAGTTGCAACTAAACACACACATTCGCACATAAATTCATATCTATTTTATAAGATCTCGGTTTGTATGAATAATTTGACTAAAGTTGTAATATTTTTCAAATGCGGGAATTAGAATAGGAAGTTTTTAATTAGAAAGCTGCAAATAAATTCAAATAAAATAATATATTATAAATATTTTTGTTATAAGAAAACAACAAATTGTTTAAGCAGACTTCCATTGCAAATGTTTTATCTTAGAAAGTGATCAACAGACTTCAGTTCTAAAAAATAAGATCGCTGCAGAAGGATTAATTCATACACTTACAGCTGATTCTTGATAATTTAAGAAAATAGAAGTCCAGATAATTTGGTCGTCTGGGAAACTTGGTATTTGGCCTTGCAGTTTAAAAAGAAATAAAAACGGTAATTTCGCATTCCTGTTGGTGCAACGACAAAGAAGCATTTACTCTTCCTTTACGTCTTCCTCTTTTGTACCATAGAAGTTTAAATGACTTTAACAAAATATATTAAAAATAAAAAGAAAAACAATTTAACAATTTATTTTAACGAAATTTCGAAGGTTTTGCGAACACCGTTGCAGCAAAAATAAATCCATTTGAATTTCCAATTGGAGATGGAAGTAAAGTAAGAAGCTCGTAAGCAACACAACATAAAATAATTTTCAGTCTTGATGTGATCACAAAATCAGAAATTCATAATTTCATAGAGATAATATTTTTTTTATAGTGAATACTGGATATCAAATATATTCATCTTAATTCTTTCATTATCTACAATTGAACGAGGGAAATTAAATTATGGGCTTATAAAATAAAAATAAAACTGTTAAAAAATTTTAAAAATGTCAAATATAACAACTTAATATATAGAAGTGGCAACAACCTTTAACGGTTGCTGTTTTCGATAACTTCTTATTTTCAGTCGTCAATTTAGCCACGGAGCGATGATCAAAACGACAAAAGAGAAGGTACAATTGAAACAACAAGACCAACGGTAGGTAACAGGGCCAATATGTTGAACTGAATATTGAGCAGCAACGATTTATTATCGAAAAAATTTCTTTTATAAAGAATAAGAAAAAACATGTAGGGAATTCGCAAAAAAATTTCCCAAGAAAAGGGCAGATTGAAACAATTTTTTTTTATAACTTCAGGCCATATCGCACCTGTTCGAAAACATACACCGAGAACTGTTAAAATAATAATAAGTTTGTAATAGCGTTAAATGGGAAGTTAATAAATTTTAAGAAATTAAATAAATACCACCTTTAGATGTTTGTTTTGCTACTAAGTTTTTTTTCCCTGTTATTATTTCTTTGCAAAATGTTTCATTCTTTTATTAAATCTTTTGCAGTTTCCTGGCCTTGTGCTTTCGGCTAAATAATATATATAAAAGGAAACACTCTTAACAGCACCTTGTGCAAAAGGATGCCTTTTTGAAAACACTCACAGAAAAAACAACAAACGGCAACAGCAGGCAGCCCTTGAATGTTGTGATTTTTGTTGGCCATTTAACTCATTTGTTTAACCAAAAAATATACAAGATTTTTATGTTTCCATTCAGAAGACGAGAAAGTGTTACCTTTTCGTTTTTGGACACTTTTATCGAAAAGGCCACAACTGAAATGTATTTCTGTTGCTGAGGCTGCTTCAAGTAGTTCTTTTCATTTATTTATTGCATTTATTTTTGGCTTTGAGTAATTTGAGCTCTTTGTTTCTTGACTTGTTTGTTTTAGTTAGTGATTTAACGCTTTTAACCATGATTCTTTCGGCTTTTCTTTTTTCCTTTTCTTCCTTTTAAATATGTATTCCAAAAGGTGCTATTTGCAGTAAGTGGTTTAACAAATTTTTGGAAGAGTGGTTAATAAAAACAAATTGTTGAGAGGTTTTTTGTTCAGCAAAATATTGGTAGACTGCTGAGTTCACGTTATGGATGTATTTCATATGCAGACATTAAAAAAATTGCCTTGAGATATTTTATTATGCAAGTTTTTATTTATTTTAAGTGTTTGGTTGAAAGTTTTACAGTTTATCAGTCGTCTTTAATAAATTTGAGTTACTTTTAGAGAGTCATAAAGGAAAGTCAAAAATCAATTATATTTAAAACAACTTCTTTGGAATAGTTTATGGACAACTCGTCCATCGAAACATTTTTATTAAAAGAATTATTTCCCACAACTAATTCTTATAACTGGAAAGCCTTTCACTATAAATTTTGTGATTTTACCACCATGTTCCTTTAAATATTTTTTCTTTTTTGTGTCTACAGAACATTTTTATTCAGGGCAGCTTCCAGTCTTAAAACTACTTTCTTCTTGTTCATCACTTTCGAAAACAGTTTCGATTCCAAAAATGTTTGCTCTATCGTTTTGAATCAATGAAGAGTTTATAAGTTTTTATGCAAGAAACCACTAACTACGACTGAATAACAATCTGAAGAATTTAAATGAAATAGAAAATGGGTTTTTAACCGAATTTGCCTTTTCTCTTAAGTTCATTTTCATTTTAATTATAATAACTTCAATATAATAATAATAATAATAATAATAATAATAATAATAATAATAATAATAACAATTTTAATCACAAAATGGCATGATAAGTCTGTGAGCAAATGAAATTATAAGACATTAACGAACCGCCAGATTCAATTACAAACTTAATACGTCGTTGCAAAAAATGTTGTACCCATTGTCCTGAATGTACTTGTCCTACGACTGGTGAAAATACAATAAGTTCTTGAGTCGTGACTAATAAAAATTAAATGACAAAACTAGAACATAAGTGCTTAAAAACTACCTCACTCAAAGTTACATCCCAAGATTTATTTTTCTACAGGCTTCTCTAAGATATTTATGTTACAGGTTCTTATGAAAAAATAACTGGGACAGATATTAAGAACTCCTTAACAGGAGAGAGACACAAAGGCTGGGTCTAGCAGATATCATGGAGTATTTTAATTATGTCAATTTAGCCTTGCCAAAAAACGACGTCAAGTAAAAGCTATCGGTATCGGCCTTCGAACTAGTCACTTGACGTGTTCTGTGGGAGTTTCTTTTCCCTCTGGGGGTGTTGAAGAATATATTTGTTAATTTTATCAATAATTTTAATGTCTATCATCCAGGCATTCTTTCAGTTTTTGAAAAGATGTTAAAGAAAAATCCAAGAGTGTCCCGATTTCTTGAACATAAAAATAATTCTTTATGTGCCACATATTTTTCATATAATCCCGTGATAAGTCTAGGAATGTAGTTTCGTAGTAATTTAAATAAACATGCGTTCTTTAGAGTATATCTGAAATCTTTCATATTCGGGATCAATAAAACTTGATTTTATTTTTAGCACGATCGGCAATCAATGAATTACCTCTACACATGCGCAGAGCATGTGCCGATATTTTTCAAGCAAACCTACAAACATCTTTATCTCTAGATAGATTTTTATAAGCCAGATTCACAGTTAGATAGTTCGATGGGTACGTAATTGCTTGCGCCTAAAAGTAGACCCTGTCCGATAAAACGTTTCCCTCCTTTGTGTATGCTCAAGTTTTACACAAACAGCAGGTGCATTTACTTTTCTGCTTTTGTAGCGTATTTTATTTTTATTTTAAATTGCTTTAAGAAAACTAACGTGTGTTTGTTTATTTCTTTAATTTAAACTAAGAACACAAAAATTAAAAAAACATTAAGTGTTCATGTAGCCATAGTGTTTGTTATATTTAGCATGTTCATTTAATTATACTTAAGGGTAAAGATAAGTAGTGTTAAGCTTCTTGTTGTCTGTTTGTCTGGTCAGTTTTGTGTTCTTCTTGTTGTTTTTGTTGTTCTACAATAACATACAGCAAATGCAAGTAAATATTTATACTCGGTCAGGCTGTTTGAGATCAAGACTACAACTTAGTAGTTGTCGGTTTGAATGAATAGCTGCTCAACTGACCAAACAGTTGCTGCACACTCGACTCTACTTGACTGAGCTTTGGACGGGCGATTTGGTTTTTCTTAGCATATTTCGGGTTTTTATTTAGTTTTACTTTGCAAAACTTTATATGTATATTTACTTATGTATGAAATGATTAACAAGCGATGTTAAATGATTATGTCAAATAAATATGTTGGGGCACAATGCTGCCGCCGCTGTTGAAGTAGTTTATTTCAAAGGAATGGTGTTTACAGTAAATAAAACGTAAGCAGACAAGGCGAAAGCAAAGTTGTTTTAATACCAAATTGAATTATATATTGAAGCCAAGCAAAACCGAGTCAAGGTTTTTCATAATGTTAAATAAAAAAATAGTTACTTGCAACAACTTGTTATTCTATTTTAAACACGAAATAAAAACAGTATTAAAGTGTCAAAACAAATGTTACGGCTAAGGAAATCAAATGGAAGTTTTACAAGGACTTATTAAATATCAATAGCGCGAGCAAAAGCACTCTAAATAATGTTGTATGACTCACGGCAAAATGAAAGGTTAAAAAATTATACAAGAAAGAAAGGAAAGTGTGCTTCATGGACTTGTTGTTCATTGTGCTGTTGTGCAAGAAATGGATTATTTCACACTCCCTTTTTGAATTTAATTATACAAATGAAGGATATTGAGATTCGATTTATTTATTCGAGGTTAAAAACTTTCGCTGGAAATGAAGACAATTTCTTTGGTTTTAGTTGCAAAAGTCGAAACGCAGAGTGACGACAATCGCAATGTGGCACTTTTCTCCATATTTCGAAATATATTGTCAACTAAATTTATTTAAAATTAAATGTTTTTAAGAGAATTATATCTGCATGTAGAATTTTGTCGATAGATTAATGTCGTAACAACAATCTAATATTCTAAACGTTTTTGCTTTACGTACATCTTTCGCTTTGATACTCATCTAAGTGCAACACGAAAGAACTCTCAAAAACACCGTCTCTTATTTAGTAAAAAAAAAAATCGTTATGAAAAAACTGTACCATACAAGAAGGCGCTCTGCAAGAAAAAAAACGCAGCATAACTTAAGGAAACTTATTTACCAAATAGATTTTCTGCGCCATTTTATCAAAATCAAATATATATTCTGAGTAATTTGTAACAACCGCGCACAAAATATCCTTGTTTTTTTCCAAAGCCCATTAATAATCCATCAAGGATTCTATTTAAAATCTTTTATAACTTCCTTAAAGAATACACAGGAAAAGGAACAACAATAGAATTGTTTCCAGAAATGTTTTAATTGTATATAAAAAGATTTCAAGTTAATTCAATAGAGAGCGTAGGCAACATAAAAAGGTCAATACATCAAAAGAAGTTGAGGTCATTAAGAAGGTTTCCAAAAAGAAAAGAAGTGAAAAAAATTGGGATGAAATAAAACAAAAACTTTACAAAGCAAACAAAAGAGCAAATTATTTGTGAAACAAACAAAAAGTGTACAACTTTACGAAAGAAGCAGAAAAATATTTAAGAATGTAAATTTTATTTAGCGAATCGAAAATAAGAACAACAATAGAAACAATTTTTAACATAAAAATAAGTAAAAAATAAAACTTCAAAGAGCACATTGATTGTATTTAAGCTTAATTACTTCATTAAGTTCTTTATTTCTCATTTTTACACGAGTACAACGCCATAGAACAACACAGTGAAACTTGGCTTCTTTCACCAATAT
Organism: Linnaemya vulpina; assembly: GCA_963675445.1. NCBI lineage: Eukaryota > Metazoa > Arthropoda > Insecta > Diptera > Tachinidae > Linnaemya > Linnaemya vulpina. Next base: position 15,081,122 of record OY776277.1, on the reverse strand, counting down.
TTTTGGTGAATTATTTATAAAGTCTTGTATGTTTGTTTGAAAAATAAATGTTTTTAGTACATGAACTTGATCATCACTTGTAATTATTTTATAAATAGAAATCGATCTTGCTTCATTACCACGACATGTTTTATCAAGGTTAACCTGTAATTTTATAGACATTTTCATAGCGAATCGTGTACTTCCATGCCAACAGTCTACGCTATTAAAAATAAATCAAAGGGTCATTAGTTACTTAACAAAGCTGTTGTTAATTTTGTATTATCTCACAAGCAATTAGTATTTCGTTATTACGCATGAATATTATAATTGGGGTATTCACTTAGTGCGCTATTTAGTCATATTGTTATAATGTCTTAGTACACTGGAGCAATTAAAAAAATTTGTTAAGCTGATTACAAAAAAGTTTTGATATAATGGGTTCCTTTTCTTTTGTCATAAAATATCTTGAGAAATTTGAGTCGAACTACTGTATATCTTCGATCGAGGTGGCGATGGCATATAGCAGCCGTTATTTTTATATTTATTAAGAAATATAATTAAAAATTATTTACTCTGTTTTATCTGTACATCAAATATCTGAATTAAACCGCAAAGTATACGAATAAGGAAGTAAAAAATTTCACGTGAAGAACTGAAGACTTTTTACTACTCCAGATATACTCTAATACCCTAGAAATTTTTATTAACACTTTTTACCAATAAGACGAATTCAGAAATTAATTGGAAGGACTAAGTCTCCCTCCGAATAACTTATTATCCAATATATTACAACTTTTATGATACGATCTAAAGAATTCCTAATATATCTTAATATTAAATAAAAATATGCACACACCCAGTAAAATAAGAGCTTCCAAAGAAATCAATAAGATGTTCAACTTGTGATCGGTAAGAGGTGCAAATGTGGATATTTTCTAATGTAGATTAAAAATTGTTATATATGCGAATTTTTCATGAAAAACACACACGCAGTCAAAACTCAAAATTTAAAGGCTTTCGGAAAGAAGATTTTTTTCAAAATAGAACTAATTATTTTGTACAAATTCACTTTTGAAAACTCTAGAGATATTCAGCCCAGTTATGAATATTTCCTTTCCAATGTTTTGTTCGCGGAAAAATTTCATTCAGTTCTAATCACTCCGGCGAATAAAAAAATGGGAGAAGAACCCACTGTATAAAATAATCATTTTTTAATTGGTTGTAGAAGAATAAGCTGCTGAGGAAGCGCCGTAGGACCAGCGTTGCTTTGACCACCATCTGCTCTCTTCTGATGCCCCATATTTTGTGCAGCTTTTGTCGCATGCTTTCTTATGGCCAGTCCAAGCCAATGAAAACAATTCCGTTTTTAACAGCTGCTATTTTTGTTTGGTGGAGCAAGACAATTCAACTTACTAACAGTCTCTTCCACGAATCTTTGAAGCAGGATTCTAGTGGTTTAAGGATAGCAAATGTTACACCTGGTGTCTATTCGAACAGGAGAAATCTAATATTATGTAATCTATTATCTAGTACATTAAAAAGCACTTTGCAAAGACAACGTCCAGGAAGAGTTACCGTCCATTTTTATATAAAGTTCTCGAACTCAATCCAGTTCCTGTTATGACTGCCTATCATGTGATAAGTGTTCTTTTCTCTAGGGCAAAGAAATATATTTTAAAAAAATTATTTCATTTTATAGTTTGATTGTTATTGTTTATGATTTGGTATTCGGTAAATTAATTTTCACTGAAGAATTATGGATAAACAAATGCTTTGAATATAAATAAATTTAATTCTGAATCTTCTAAATGGGAACATTGCCGCGCAGTAAATGCAGGTGTTGTTGAGGTAAGTTTTGAGTTCGGATGTAACATTTAGAAAGACGCTCAGTGACGAGACAAAATCCCCCTCGACGGTAAGAAAAAATATAATCAAGCTGATGGTTCAATATTCTACAATGGAGAAGAAGTAGTGATATCAAAAGTATCTTTGAGCCATAAATATTTGAGTACTATTGGTAGTCCATAAGATACATAAAAGTGTACTACAAAAATAACCATGTAGTATTTATATAATAGATTATTATACATATTTTTCTTAATTTTCTTTTTTGAAAGAATGTTATTAAAGTTGCATGTTTAACATCTATTTTCTATTACAATAATAATTTGTTATTAAAATTTTTCTTTATGTAAATAAATGAGTGAAATTATTTCATGAGGAGTTTTTATTTCAAATTTAAACAACAAATCACTTGCAATTGTTCTATACCATCTTCATTTCTACCCATTTTTACTCTCCTTAACGCCGCATCATCTCACCGTTTAAAAATAACTTCTTATCGCCAAGTGTCAAGGATAACGAGATGGCCGAAACTTTAAAATATTTAACCGCAAGTGTGTCTAAGACAATCAAATTGAAATTAATTAGTTTTTATTTTAAACCGTAAACTCTAATTGTTTGCTAAACTCTTAAACAAAGAAATCAAATAATAAACAAGGCATTCTCTACTCCCCATTCAAATTTGTGTGCCTGCTGTATCCATGACTTCATGCAGACATTCTGTCTTCATATAATTGATACCCAGTGTAACCGCAAGGCAAATGAAGAAGTAATTTGGAAAATATACTTTAATTGAAATTGTTGTTGTTGGAACAACACGTTGCTTTATAGGCTTTTACACTGAACGAGTATTAAAATGCTTCTGCATATTTTTATTCTTATTTTTTATTCTACCCAACAATTTACTTTTATTATGTAGATTGTTGTGTCTGGTAGTTAAGTAAATACGCAAAAGTTTTACTAAAAAGTTTTACTCAACTTTTTCCATTTTTATGAAAACAATAAGATCTTGCGATAATAGCGGGCAATTGTATTTAAAGAAAATGTTCTTGAAGAAGTTAGAAAAACAAATTTTTGGATGCGTTTAGATAAATAAAGATTTTTGAGAAAATTAATAACTTTTGAGATATTTCATGTGTCTAAAGGCTGACAATAATTGTTGTAGGAAATTTTAAGTAAAAAGACTGTGGATCAAATGGTGCAAATAACCTCCAACTTGAGCCAAATTGAGGGTATTCCATATAAAAAATAAAAAACTTCAGTTTCTGTGTACTTATTTTCTCAGTTCTTTTCATAAGATACTTCCGAAAGCGAAACAATTGCTGGTCCCTTGTGAACTACTCCTGTTGTCTGTCATTCGGTTATCTTCCCTTTGGGAGTATTTAACCCTCTTTAACTCTTTATCATGTAACTCTTTAATTTTTTTTCAAATTCATATCGGATTTGAAAAGGAAAAAAATGTTTTACGTTATATTTTATTTTATTTTCACTATGTTTTTCATAAAAAACTTAACTAAAAATATTTTCGTCTACTTTTAACTTCAAATATTGTTCCGCTAGAACTATTTTTAAAAGCGAAGAGTAACCTGAATGTACCAAAATGAAGAGTAACCATTCAGGGTTAAAAATGCCAAGTGTGAATTTAATTTGAAAAAACACGAAACTATATCAATTAATAACAAATATTATTATAACAAATTTAAAAATTATATTGATTAAGAAAATTAAAATCAGTTCGACTGTGATTATTCCAAGTGTTGCAAGAACCTTAAAACTATTTTTTTTCTTGAGCAAAGCATGCAAACATCCATGTACTACATGAATGCAAAACATTGAGATTGTAAAACAAAATAGCATCGTAGCATACAAACTCTTAACACATCATAAATTATGTTATTCAACTCTCAACCACAACTCAAGTGTTCATACAAAATCTTAGAATAACATGCAAATAAAATGTTTAACCATTTATTTCAATTAAAAATCTTACAACCATTAAGACGCTCTTAGAACTGACCATAAAATTTACACATAAAGAAACTTTTTAAATAAATTATAAACAAAAGCAGGTAAAAGATATGGTTAGAAGATTACCTGCAAACATGTTAAACAAGGCACATTCTGCTAAGTGGCAGTAATAGAAGTAGTCACAGTTGTTATTTAAAAGCTTTTAACACCTGCTTTAATTATACTATTTAGCCTTAAACTAACCTCAATTACAATTTAAGTTAATTATTAATGAAACATTCTGTATAAATATTTGCCAGGATAAACACGAAGCGAATGTACAAAAGAGGAAGAAGCAGAAGAACAAGAAGAATAAAAGAGTTTCATTTAAAAATGGCGTGAAATTCTTTAGAGAGGAAATTAGAGCAGGGGAGTAAAATAAAATATATATATAATTTAATTGAGTCCCTATTCCAAAGAGAGTTGAGTACATAAAAAGAGAGAGGGAGAGTGAGAAGACAACTGCTTTTTTCAAAAAAGGTAAAGGAACTTGGTGGAAAACTAAGAAGAAGAAGAAAAAGCTATTTTATGTATCCGTTTAAATATTCCATAGTTGAGAAAATCCCTGCACACACACACACACACACACACACACACACACACACACACACACAGCACTTGAAGAAAATTATATTAATCAACTTAACAAAGAAGTAATTTTATACTCCACCAATACAATAACTTTATACTCCTTTGTGTGTATGGGTCTTGAAGACTTTGTGTGTGCTGTTGTGTGTTTAAGTGCTTTTCTTTATGTTCACTTGTATTTGTATGAAAACAAATACATATACAAAGTTTGCTAGATAAGCATGCAAGACAGAATGCAATTAAAGGATAAATTAAAGAAAATTAGTATAATTAGATTAATGGTCTTACAAAAGAACACAAACAGAATCTAAAGCACTTGCGATAAAGGAAAGAAATGCAGCATACAATCACTCGTACAAAGGGAAAGCTTCAGAGGAGTGTAAATACACACACACACATGCTCACACATAAACACATATATGAAAGGAAGTACGAGAGAAGCTCTTTGATTTCTTTTTACAATAATTTGTTTTTGTTTATAAAAAGATTTATATAAAAAGCTCTGGAGTGCACAAATGATTTTTTTTAATTAAACATAAAAGTAAAACAGTGCAAGACAAAACTTATTGAGGCGTGAGATATATGAGAGCATGTTGAGCTTAACAAATGAATTGTTGCATTTGCAAATATTTTATAATTAGATTTTTATAATTTAAATGTTATTTAATACTTGAATTTTATTATTAAAGACTTCAAACTTCTTAACTGTTTGTTTTTAATAATTTTCGTGATCCTGCATTTCAACAACTACCATCATATATGAAGGGAAAACTAAACCAGAATTTTCTTTCAATTGGATTTAATTTAGCTAATTGCTTATTAATACTCAAAGAAAAGAAAAACAGCACGCATGCATTTTCCTATTTATGTAGTGCATCAAACAAACCAGAAATAGTATTGCATACATTAAGGCACTCAATGGATTTTTCATAGTATTGCATAATTTTAGGCGCATTAAAAATTCAATTTTCTTTTGTTTTTGTAAAAATCACTATACTTTGTACACGTAGCGATTACAGAAACCACCACGACATGACCATCTCAATACACAATTAAAAATTTTCTTTTTTGTTGCCTGCGCCTTTTTGGTTAATGCTGCAGGTCTTTTGTATAAGCCTGCCTATCTGTGTGTGTGTGTGTGTGTGTGTGTGTGTGTATGATTTTTCAGAACGTGTAATATGCATATTATATAATAATAACAAAATGCAACACATTTCAAGTGTGGTATTCACACTTTTAAAGTAGTGTTATGAGTGCATGGCACAAGGCTGTTGGTTGTTGGGCTGTTTGGTTGGTTGGTTGACTTGGTTTGTGTGATTTTCATTTTACTCAGTTCATGCAGTGAAACCAACACTTATACGCATTATACATGATGCAAATTATTACAGTCTATAGATTTTTGCTGTTGCAATCCAGCCAAGCATGCAGCCTAAAGCACAGCTTAACAATATATATCTAGAGTGAGAACGGGTATATACGTAAGTACATGTAGGTATTATTGTGTTGAACGATTTTTTTTTTCTTTTTTTTTTGCGTTTATAGCAAAAGATGGATCCTCTTAATGAAATTATGTATGAATTATATTTAAGTATAATGTCAAACGTAAAAAAAAAAATTATTCGCTCATACTTAACATTTCGTTTTTTTTTTAGCTTTTTGAAGAATTAAAACATTGCACGTTGGTGTGCTTTTTGCAAAGAGTTACGGTTGTGTTTTTGTGCTGATTATAATTTCACAATTTCCGTAGGAAAGGAATAAAACACTTACTGTTTTACATTTATTATACACACTCAGTTTACCGTCATTTACCTTTAATATTTGACTACTGCACACTTCAGCTACCACTATTCCCTGGGGTGTTGCCTTAGTGACATTGGTGCCCAGCACAGCACAGCACTCTACACCATGTCTCTCATACCCAAACAGACAACGGCTACTACATTTCATGCCCATGTTTTTCATATACACATTTGTTTACGACTGCGTGTGTTTGTATATACGCCCGCTTGTGGCATGGAAATTTTAAATCATTATTAAATGCACAAGTATTGATATTATTACTGTGCTGAAGAGAGATTTTATGGGGTTATTATTTTACAACATAAAAGGTTTAAAATTAATTAATTTTGTGTAAAACGTATAAACAATTTGCCATTACATGCATTAAGCAGCCATGGCACTGGTATCGTTTTTCCATTACAGCTGACTGTCAGCTTGAGAGAAGGAGTTTGGTGTGGCATTTATAACGTCTGCCAATTCATTGATAATTGTAAATTCTTCAATGTCTATGACAATCAAACGAATGTTGTAAAATCATTTATTGTATACACGCAAAAATTGGTTGCTTGTATACTGATTATTGTAGAGACAGCAGTTGGCATTGATTAATTATCATGAAATAAAATGAAGTTTCATAAAGTTACAATATGAGCAAAAGCGACCAAGAAAGTAATCCCCGAAGTGGGCTTTCAAGTGAAGATATTGTCACTGTTCAAGTGCAAATATCAATCATAAGGCTTGGAAAAGTTGTCTTTTATACAAATTGATTCAATAATTATCGACCTTAAAGTAAACTTTAAAATTGAATTTTGTTATAAATGGGAATATTAATTCGTTAGTTAAGAACCGATTAATTATACTGTAGATCGTATTGTTACACGCACTACGTGTTACACAAGATAGAGAATTTGGTTTTTTTTTTTTGCTGCAAGTACTGACGAGGGAGGGTGTTGTATTTTCCTCTTTTTTTTTAACTAGAGCCCCGGAGGATGACTCCCACAAATGCAATGCATTGTAGCAAAACTAGAAAGGAGGGGAGATGGTGTTAAAAGGAGTTATTTTTTACTTCGTCGAAGGATGGTAATTTATTGTAAACAATTGATTAAGAGTGTGCACTAGGGCAGGTCAGAAAAATTTAATGACTGAGTTCAAAGCCGAATTCGAAAACTCAGACGTAGTCTTGTGTTTTTTCCTTCAGCCAACTCTTCATTCGACTCTTATTCAATAGTTTAATGAAAATAACATTAATTATAGATTTATATCGAGCAGAGAAGAAACGAAATAGTGCAGTCCAGCATAAATCCATAATTTTCTTTTCTTTAAAAATTATTTTCCCAAAAGAACCATAAAACAATTTCCAAATAAGCGCAATAATAATTATTTAATAATTTTTCTTTTGAACTAAATTTGTTGAAATCTAATTTATTTACTCCGCAAAAGTAGTTTCAAATAGTTATTTCAATACAAGACTGGGAATTAACAATTCCGTTCGTGATATTAAAAATAGTTTCATCCCGCACAAAATTTTCGATTTTCGTTTTCTGAAGAGCAAAACTACAGAATTCAATAAGTTGCCGATGGTAAGAGAACTCTTTAATGGTTGGACGTTTCTTTTTTCAGGAAAAAAGCCTTCAGAAAACTAATTCATTAAGACTACTATCAATAGAAACTTTAAGGAGGTCCTTGACGCTACACAACAAAATTATTTGCAACATTCAAAATTATAAATTTTTTAATTTTCAGCTAAAAGCATTCAAGTTAAAACTTTAATACAATTTAAAATTTTCAGTTTCCCCTTATTTCTGACAGAAACTTTATCTAATTAACAATTCATCAAAGCGATTTATAATCTTTTGTCTAAATTAAACTTTAATTTAAAATAAAACGTTGCACAAGAATGTTCTTATCATATTAACATTATGAAGTCATGCTGTCATGAACAAACAAAAAAACAATTTATATATTCTGATCACACGCATACACCAAAGAGTGTCACTTTTATTATCTTGTTCAAAAAGCATGCATAAATTTAGGCGAAATGAAAATTTAAATGACATCAAATACAAGAAAGCACTTTAATGAAAATGAGAAAAAGTCTTTTATTTTTAATGATTCTTTTTTCTTTCTTTTATATTGTTCGCTAGGCAAATGCAAAAGCACGTAAAGGCAAAGAAATTCAAATAATATTGTGTTCTTTTCTATGAAAACCTGCTTTAAATTTGTTGCCCCTTGAAGGATACTTTAAGGCGCTTTGGCATGCATGTCTCTGCTCAAACAACTTGTCAGATATTTCTTTTATAATGTCTATATACAAATAAAAATGTTTGTACAAAGAAACTAGGCCATAAGGCTTTTGAAAATATGCTGAGCATGCAAAAGAATTTATATAAACTTTACAACATGAATTCTTAACTTTTTGCTAAAGATTAGAGACATACTTGCATGTACATGCACATACTTTTCAACGAAATAAGTTTGTAAAAAGAAACAACAAAAGTATTGTGAACTTGTGACCGAAGAAAAGTACGCATTCGATTTTTTGCCAATGATTTTGAAACGTTAAGTTTTTTAATCATATTGACTGAATACAACAATCCGATATTCATTTTGTCAAGTAAATTTTAGAAGACCTTCAAAAGAACTGTGGTTTTCTTTATACTCATCAGGACACTTCATACAGCGTTAACGTGAGCTTGAGCACTGGCGTTAGGAATTTTTAAATTTGGACTTTGAAAATACTTATTTATTCTGGTTACAGTCTCTTTAAATTAATTTTAGTTTAATTTTAAAGTAAAACATATCAGGACTTTGCCACAAATCCTACCCTTTGGACTCAATAAGGCTTTTAATTTTAATATGTTTTTTATTAATGCAATTTAATTCAAAAAAGTCGCTGCTACCATTTCTCTGCCAGTAAACTAAGTATTTTATTCCATTATGAAATATTGGATTTTATGCCTCCTTTTTAAATTTAATTAAAAATCAATACAGATTGTGATGAAATTAAATCCCATTTTATTGCGCAGATACGATAATTTACTTTACGAAATGATGAAAGTTATAATCGTGTTATATAAAACAATCAAACCGCATTTTAATTTAAATATTCAATAAAAATATTTTATTCAATATTAGCATTACAGACTGTTTCGTTGTTGTTGTCGTTGTATTTATTTATAATATACAACACATTGTTTATTAATATGACCCATTTTATAGATATTCATTAATTATTATCATGACAGTAAAGGAACATCAGAGTTGTTAATGTTATTTAAGTTATAACGTTGGTAGTAACATCCCACTAATAACAGACCACAAAAAATCATTGAATTGGAAAGCGAGATTTATCGCATTTCAATAAACAAACAAACAAACTTTTAACATCACAAATATGTTTTATGCGATTCAGTTTAGTGGAAATTAAAAATGTTAAAGTAAAAAGTAAATAAATAAACAAATCTATAAGACTATATTGTACATCATACAGGAGAAGATAATCAAATAAAGGCATGCTGTAATAAACATGGTCGGGGTTTAAGTATTGAAAACCGATCCTGCTCTTAATTGATATATAACTTAAAATTTCTTCTGATTTAATTGTTCGAAAAGAGATTTCAATTTAGAACGACATTATAATTATTCCAAAGAACAAAGAAGTCATTATCAGTTTTATATACTCAATTTACACATCGGAATAGCTGTTTTCGAAAGCCGCTACACCTTCATCATTAGTACTCATGTGTGGGCAAAAGTCTATAATCAAAACCCATTATATTTCACTTATATGACCAAAAATTTTTCTTCCTAATAAAAATACAATGAAATACTGCAATTGCGTGGATCAAGTTCTTTATTAAATTCTAAGAATTTGCTTATAAATTTGAGTCCAATCCGATATATTGAAGTCAATAATTTTAAGGCAGTCATGACAACAGTAGTGGTTTTGTAACTTTCTTCAGAACACTGTCAAGGTGTTTTTATTACTCAATTATATTTTTATGACTCTCTTTATTATACATATATATATATATATATATATATATATATATATATATATATATATATATTGCTTTTTTAATTGCCTTTAATTATATACTCTCGGCTGTGATTGTGTTAAAAAGTATTAAAATGTTATTTATTAACAAAATGTAATTATGTCATGATTAATAAACAATTTTCTGATTTACATTCATAATGACTGCGAATGACAAGCATGTCACTGAATAAGAGCACACGCAAAGTTTTAATATTCATTGCAGATTTAATACCAAAAAAGTATTTAAAATGAATAAAAGTTTTAAGATATGGTGAAGAAAAAAGGTTATGCGGATACATAAGAGGACTGCAGGAGTGTTAAAGGCAACTTTTTGCACATTTTAAATAGACAGAAGGTTAGAGTTTTACCTGGGTTTTGATAGAGTTCTCATCTACAATTTTCTCATAATATTTATATTAATAATTCAATTCAAAATGATACATAAAAATATACCAGAATGCAAATGATTGCTGGGTACGTGGCGACTTCCGAAGAAATCACTATTCTGATTCATAATTAAATTGATATTGATTTTCAATATCAATTGAATTGATCCAATCGAAATAGCACTTTCCGGTATAAATTATCACGATGAAAAATGAGGCTTCATCAATAAAGTTTTTTATTTTTATATATCAGCAAATGTTGATATATAAAAAAGTATTTATTCACAATATAATTCAAACTCTTATAGAAAAGCCAAATCGGCACTATTCAAATCGCATTATCTTTTTCATTGTTTATTGCCTTCATTTCTATTTATACATATTTTCCCACATTTTGCATCAAACTGAATTGCATAAATTCATTGTATGATCATTGAATTGGGTCACAGCAACAACAACAAAATGTAAAACAACAATAAACATTCGCTGTACAAAATGTAATTCAAAATAAAAATCAATTGTTTTGCTAACAAATCGTACGGCTGTCGAACGATGTTGTTGAAAATTTATTACAATTGATTTTCTAGCGCACACACATGTTGTATGTCTTTGAATTTTTTGTTAAATTAATTGTACGTTTTTGCACCGCATTTAATTAAGATGTTTTCAATTTGTTTAGGGGATAAAGCAAACACAAAATGTGTTAAATAATTAAAAATCATTTTGGCTGAAGTTAAAGAATATTTTTCAATAAATTATAATCTATAAGAAATACAATTTATACAAAATTTCAGCGACTTGTTTCTATACCTAACAAATTGTAAAAAATATTCAGAAAAAAAATGTTTTAATTTTCATTTAAAATAACTTTTCGAATTGATACATTTTTATTTCTGATTGCTCCTACTAATTGATTTTGAAGTTAGAAATTATCCAATATTGTTGCCTTTTAATTGAATGCATGTTAGATATGTGTGTGTGTGTGTGTGTATTATTATTTATTTAGATAATAACACACATTCTCACTTGTTAAGCGAAATATAAGTAATTGACTGTCCCTGACATCTTTTTATCGTGTGCTTTGCCGTTTAAATTTTTTTTGAATTTTTTCTAACATAAAAATAGTAATTTAATCTCTAAACAGTTTTAAAAAATTTAATAATAAACACGCAATTTTAGAATTCACTAACATACATTGTATTCGCAAATTGCTTGTCGTCTGTCGAAAGGTGACAACAGCCCATGTGACGAACGAATTTTGTTAGACAGCTGAAATTGAAGTTAGTGCAGGCATGTGATTAGAGTGGGTACGTATTAAAGTGTTGACAGATTAATTTTTGCAATAAAACAGTTAGTATCACTGTATTTAATTACAGCTTTATGGTAAAAATATTTTAAGTTTCAAAAAACATATTAAATATTTTTAATGCATTTTTTCGATTTTGGATTAACTACTTTGGAAACGAAAACGCTGAAAAGAGTAAATCGACCCTTACAGCACTGAATTATCGTAAGTGGCATTTGCCAACATTTCTTTTATGATTGAAAATTCAATGTAAAGGAGGATCCTTGTGCGTTTCCGAGTACCAAAAAGTATTGAAAATTAAAAAAAAATCAACATATCTTTTTTCTTAGATAAACATATATACTATTTTTTTTAAATTTGTCTCTGTGAAGAGAAAAAAGAAAGAAACAAAGAACGTCTGTTTAAAAGAAAGTTTTTCACATAAAATCGTTTTCTCAATAGTCGTCTGACATAGATTTTGAATTTTCAAAGTGGACCCAAGTATTTGTACAATTTTGGAAATTCGTTGTTCTTTAATCTTTCATTAATATTTTCACGTCTTCATATAAAATTTATGTAGAAGTCACACTGTCAGCTTGTTAATTTGTCTGTCAAGTTTATGAGTGTTTTTTTTTTTGCATCTCTTAAATTCGCAGCCAGTGAAAAAGATTTCAAGCTTTAACTCTCTGGCTTAGTGGCACACAAACAAATTATTTATTTATTTACTTTTAAATAATAAAAAATGTTTTGTAAAGCTGTTGTTGACGGCTTTGTGTTCTGTAGCAACTGACGCTGATTGTCGCTGTTTTTGTAGTTGTTGTTGTTGTTGTTACTTGCTTGCTGCCTTTAATTTATTGGCATTGGTTTAATGCATTCACTTGTAATAAATATCAATTATAATTACAGTAGTACGATCGCTTTGTGCTGCAGTAGTTGTTATAAATTAATAAATTGTTTGAGTTTTTTCAAAACACATTTCAGATAAATAAATTCTTTAGCCTACATAGTTTTTATTTTTGCGTTAAACTTGTGCATGGATTTTTGAGTTAAAACTATAAATTCTATAAATAATTTTTAAATCTAAATAAATCTGTCAACAGCATACAAACAATTTATTTCTATTTTAATATCTGATGATTTCATTAAAATGGATTGTAAATAAATTAATAAAATATGTACACAAAGATATTTAAAAAATTTATGAGAAACATACTGGGAGGTGTCGAATTTTATGCACTCTTCACTGGTATACGTACCTACGGAGTAATTGATTTATCGCCAAACTTTTAGGAAAAGTTAACTAATTTTGATTTCTAAATAATTGAGATCATAATCAAGCTCAAGCTGATTTTCCTTTTATTAAATTTATATAAATATTTTCATATACAAAAAACAATTTCACATATTTCTTATTCTCTTAGTTGCAAAGAGTTATAGCATCTACAGAGTCTCAATATTTCTTTACATCCAACTTTCTTTAAAATTAATAGTCTTCTACACAAATTTTTTGTAAGTAACGTTCAATATATTTTTTTATAACGCACTGCAAATTCCTTTTAAAAATGAGAAACTAAAATTGATTTAGCAGTAAAAATAAGTCACCGATAATTGATTTGAAATATTTTTTTTTTCAACTTCATTTTATTTAATATATATCTCTGAGTAGCTTTTAAAAAGTATGTGTGACTATGCCCTTTAATTGCCTGCAATCCGCAAACAATTAAATAATTGAAAAGATTCATATAAATTCAACCACATGCATTCCCAATTGAATGCCAAATGAGCCGATAGCAAACAAAAATTTGCAAACTAGCCATAATGAAAGCACAAGTGTTGTGTTGAAATGAGCGAGCAAATAATCATTTAATGAATTACTAATGAATTTTGATTAGAAAACAATTAAAACAGCAGTTAAATTGAAGTATATAGTCCAGCCATGAGGAGTTATGATGGAGCAAAACTAATAATGGAAAATAGTTAAAAAATTTTATGGTAAAAGAAAATCATGCTTAACGATGTGAAAGTATAGTAAATGACTGGCTTAAAGTCTTAATGTGGCCTTAAGCTAATTTTTTATTTCCTCATCAAACGTGACGCATTTTTGTACTTTAAAAATTTAATGTCGCTTTGAATTACTTCGAAAGAAAAGGTGATGAAACTGGCAACGAGAGATAAAAACTGAAATAATTGAGGGTGCTGTTGGCTGAAGTAGTAAAACACAAGACTACGAAGCGTTAGATCTCGAGTTCGGCTCCGCACTCAGTCATGGATATGGTATCGAGCTTTTATGATCTGCATTAGTGCAGGATGGTGTTAATTAATGCCAGTTTGTTTTAATGGCAAAGCGATGAACACTGTCCTGTACTAAAGAACAGAAAACAGCACCCTCCTTCATCGGTACCTGCAGCAAAAATATTCCCTAGAGAAATAATTAGTAAAAAAAATATCTACAACAAAAACTCCATTTTCTAATCTGTCTTTCTTTATCCTCTTAACACTATCCACTTCTTTCCCAGTTCCAGCGCATTGCATTGCGTATGTAGGGGTCTTCTCCTGAGTACTGGTCCTACTCATAAAAAAAATAATAATAATTACGCCCCCTAAAAGTGAAATTGTGTATTCTGGTTCAAAAGTATTAAAATAATTTGCTTATTATTTATATTTATTTTTCTTTTCATATAAATTTGTTTATAAAATACTTTAAATATTTAAGATATAATTATTCAAATCATGTGGGCAAACTATCAAATAAACCAGATCTTTTTAAACGGCTTTCTAGCTTTTTAATTAAAATAATTACTGCCAACACTCGTAACTATTCAGAACAAATTAGTTCCACTAAACTTTATGTACCCGCTGTTGTGTATTTATTTTCCATTAACATTCTCTTTCATGTCATTCAACTTTATTGATATTATTTTACAAGCAGATTTATGATAATTTAAATTTTTTTTGTGCAGTCAACACAAATGGCAGTACGATGGCGTCAAAACGTTGCTTGTTATTGTATCAATATCAGTAGTATATTAGAAGCTTTACAGCACTTGATTACAACATTGTATATGTTGCATGTTCGATGCACTGTAAATCATATTTAGCCTTGAACAACTCACTAAAATCTCTAAAATTGAGTGACCTTAACGAAAAATTGTTTACTATCACTAGCGTTTTTAGTTAGCCTGTACCAGATTTGGGAGGCAGTTAATTAAGTTTTACATCACAATGGAAAATAATTAATAAATAAAAATACCAGTTGCTTGACACATCTACGGACAAGGCGAACTATAAACAGGGTTCATTGCCATTATTAGAGCTGCCGTGATCTACACTATTATTTAACGATTAATTAAAAATTAAAAGCTTTTATTTGATTGCTTCAGTTTGTGTTGCAGGCAAAGGTGACGAGTATTTACAACATCTTTTACAGTGACTTGTAATAAAATTTTATTAAAAAAGCCTTCATTCCCTTCTGCCCTACAAGTTTTGAAATGTCTATCTTTGCGGTTTCATGTGAATATCGATATTAAATTTTATGTCATTTATCGTGATGTCGGAATAAAGCAATTAAAATGACGTGACAATGCCAAACAAGGTTTTTATTTGTTTATTTTTTTTTTCTTTCTTTTCTTTAAAATATTTATATTAACATGCATAAATGCTGAAACCTAAAAGTAAAAGCAATGAAACTATAAACTTTGGGGGGCATTTCGTAGAAATGGTAAAACTAATATTAAGTTTACGATTATACACGTGCAGCATATAATAAAACCAGTGCCATATTTGAAAACTTGTTTATTTAGACAACTTATTTGGCAGTAAAGTTCCGTTCACACTTATGAAATATTTGGCCAAATAAACGTGACCACTAAAAGGTATTATTTCTTGAGTTAAACAATTTCCAATTATACGGCATTCTATGAAGCTGTCTATAAGTTATAAAAGAATCTAATGTCTTTAATAAACATGTGCCTGAATCAGTATGTTTGTCAACGATATTTAGTGGTTATGTTTTTATTTGAGCAAATATTTGAACACTGTGAATGTGCCCAGATAATGCTGCTTAAATTTACTTTGTTGTTGCTTAACACAAAAATACATGAATTTGTTAGTTCTAAGAAATATTTTTGGAACATCTGCGAGCACTGTAACGTTGACAGTATTTTTGAAATTTTTTTGAAAATGGTTTTATCTGAATAGTATTTTCATTTATAAATTATTTCAAAATCAATTTAATTTAAAGTTAAGATAAAATACTAAATTGGAATTGTTTGAGGTTTATTAAAAATATTGAAGATATTTTTATTTTGGAAAATATTTATAATCGGTCGTGATTAATGCCTTAACCTGCTTTTAGGCACAAGCAATTATTCGTATAATTTTTTAATCTTAATTCTGCTGGTCAGCTCAACTGTGAGAATCACATTTTGTTTAAATTCAAACATTCAAATCAGTTTGCCATAATAATTATTTTTCAAATTGATTTTTTATTATTATAACATTTTTTAGTTTATTATTTTGCTTTTTCTTTTTTGCTCTTAATAACAAAATGTACATAAATTTTTTATAACGAAAGCGATGTAGTAGTTATTTGTTATTAATCATGTTGAGCGGCAATTGAATTCTTTAAAATCTTAGAACCTTTTCCGTGCTGTGACTTGCTATATTATAATAATATATATTTGCGAACAGCCCCATGGGATCATATACCTTAATATAAACACTCCGCATTTGTGTGGTACACTGTCCGTTATTTTACCGCCCTCTAATACCGTTGAAATGTATATGATTCGAAAGGTATTTTTATGTAGATATGAAGAATATAAATATTTTATTTGATACATTAACCGAAAAGTATTAAAAAGGCGTTCAATATTTGATAAAAAAGCATTTTATATTTGCAACAACAATATCCCATTATAAGGTTTTTATTATTCTTTAACAGTTCGTTGTGTATTAGAAACCATATTTTCTTAAATTTTAGTAGCTCTATTTTGCATAAAGTCAAAGTCCAATCAATAATATTTATATATTCACTAAGTCATTTCGGTTTGATTGGGTTAATCGCCAAGTCAAACGCTGATTTGGATTCATTAAAAAATTCCTTCAACTTCACAGTACACGAAGAGACTATTTGTGCAACTATTTGTGTCAGTGTGATGTCACCATAAATGGGACATACTTTACAAAATTTATATAACAGAAATATTTTTAAATTTACAAGACATGGATATAAAACACCCCTTATTAAATCTATAAAAAAAATCATTGTCATCATACTCATCTTTATAATAATCATGATCACATAGTTACGTTGCCAAGCGCGGCGATTCAAAAAACAAATAAAAAATAACTTTTAAGATTATATAAAAATAAATAAATTAAAAAGCCTCGTACAACTGCTGCCTAAACTCAGGAACAGTCTGCCTCAACGGCAAAGTGAATGGTTTAAAACAAAAGTTATCAGGAAGGGATTTTGTTTTACAGATCAACTTGCATCCACTGCATTGAAAAAATTCATACTGACATGACTGCAGATTGACTGTTTGGCTGGTTGGATGAATGGCTGAATCGTTGTGTTGTCAACATCTCCGCTTGTTGGTTACTGTTTCTTTTTTTTTTCTCGAATATCTCAAGGCGAATGCAGTCAGCATTACAACAATAAACAGTTAATTTTCTATTTACATACTTCTTTATGTACAATTATTTGAAACACGAGATACTATGAATTTCAGCAAGACGAGTACAGAATATAGAAAGTAACCTCAACCTGTGAAGTCCCATGGCAGGCTTTAGCTATTCCTCGGACGCTACAAAACATACAAACGTAATGATTGAAGCTCATGATGCCGCATGCAAATATCGAGGAATAACAAACAGAAAACACTTTTTAAGAGAAAGAACGTTGCACGTCCGTACATTAAACGTTGCCTAGGCAACGTAGTGAGAAACACATCAAGGCGACATCAATTTATTTGAGGTGAAATGCAGTCACAACATTATAATGTCACATCACATTTTGTGGTTGCCATTATTGTTGCCGCTTTATACTGTTGTTGTTTTTGTTGCTGCAGTTTCTGATGCTGTTTTAATGCTCACGACCTTAAAATTTCGCTTCGAGATAAATGACTTTGAAAATGTAAATTTGCCATTTTATTTTTCATTTTCTTCGGCTAAAGGAATGAATAATGAAAGACTTTTAGCTTAATAATTTCATTTAGAGGTGGCCAAAGGTACTCGTACTTGTGAATAAGTAATAAATAGTAGCGTTTGTTAAGAGTCAAATAGTTAAAATTAAATTAGAAAGACAATTCGAGGGCACTCAGTCGAAAACTTGAGAAATGGGTGTGTTTGAAGTTTAGCTGGAGCTGAGGTTAAATCTTTTGTGGGGAGTGGTATTTATGAAATATTTTATATTAAATTCTTGTTTCTATGATGGTTTAATTTGACGTATTTAATTAAATGTAATAGAGTTTTTTCATACTCACAGACCGTAATAATTCGTTCTTTATTAAAATAGTTTGAATAATTACCTGGAAGGAGAGGGAAAAAGAAATTTTTAATTAGTAAAATATTTTATATAAATATAGAAGTGGTTATAGTTGAATTTTGTGATAAATATTTCAACTTCTTTAAAACAAATACACATTTAAAAGTGGATTCAATAACGTCCAACCGAACGGCGCAATAGATTTTTTTTTAATCACAAACGATATGTTTCAAGCCAAAAGTTCTGAATACACAAATACTAAGACAATATACTTATAAACGAATTTATTACAAGAATCTTAAAGAAATATTTTTATATTTAATTTAGTTTTAATGTTAATATTTAATTTTACAAATACACAAAAGACCAACATCAATGCTTTTGCGAATATACAAAGTTAAACACCTTTTCAATATTTTTATGCCAGTAAGTTGGAAAAAATTATGTATGTTATACTTATCTACATCGATATACCTTTCAAATTATATATCCCTAATCAATATTGGTGGACGACAAGATACTTAAAAGTGAACCACAAATAGGCATATTTGTATACACTTTACACTCATTCTTATTAACGGCATCAGCATTTTTATTTAGAGTTACGAGTTTAAAAGCATTTCGAATATAAATTTTTAATAGATTATTGAAAAATCAACTCGAAAGACTTTTGAAATTTGGGTATTTCGAAAAAGCCATGACACATATTACGACAGGGGCAAAAACATACTTAAAGTTCAATGTACTTCAAATTAACTCATTTCGTTGCCACCCACAAAACCCACATGCCATAATCAAACATCAAATGACTTCCAGTTAATTGACCCTTTTTCTAAGCACAATTTAACAAAATCAATAAAATATTGGCAGGAGTTAAAATGACGCCAGCTGCTGTTTCCATTGCAACTTTACCAGTAATATATGCAACAACAAATTCAACAACATATTCATTTAATTGTATGGGTATGTGAGTTGCTTTGTCGCAAGTTTCGCAATGCAACATTATGCAATTTGATATCAATCAACGTCTCCATTGTCTACACAAAATTAATCTCAATGTCAATGTCGGACAATTTGTCATTTTTCTACTTAAAACGCCTCAGTTGTTTGTTGTCTTACGATGAAAAAAAAAGCTCGTACGATGCACCAACAAAAAATTTAAGAATTTCAAAGACATGTTTTATAAGCCAAATGGAGGAGTTCAAATTCACATGTTATTTTTTTTTTGTTTTTTTTTTTTTTTTTTTTTGTTTTGGAAATGTTTCCTCGTAACAGCGGCTTTGTTGGGTCTTCAGACATTTTAAAAGTTTGACTGACATGAGCGGTGGAGTAGCCGCTAAGGCAACCAGAGCATAAAATTAAAGTTTTTCGACTGTCAAAGTTAACAACTTTTTGTTTTAGCAAAAATATTGCATATTTTTCGTTTTGAGGTATAAGAAAGCCAAAGCGAATAGCAACGCACACATGTTCCTGCTCTGTGTCCATATACGAGTTTAGGCTTCGTTTAAGAAACAGCTGCCATGTGTCAACACAAACCTTTAAACATCATTTCGGCAAGCCATCAAAATATAACAGAAAAAAAGGGGGAGAAAAAAAGATGTTGATGGTTTGTTTACACCAATCGACAGTAAAATAACAGAAGGCCAGGCAAAACATGCGTTCCACTAACAAACAAAAACTTCTTTTAACAAGTTCCTCGCATTAAAAAATGCTACAACGCATGTGATTATGTTAATTTTTCTCTCCATGTGTTTGTAAGTGATCTTTTTTTTTTTCGTTTGAAACCTTAAAGTGTTGGGAGTGTGAGTTGTTTCGTGTAGTCCTCCACGGACCAGTGAGTCCTTCTTTGGCTAAGTGTTTTGTGTTTTCATTATTTCAAATTGTTTTATTACTTCTGTGGTTTAACAACTGCAAAACACCTTTTTAGAGTTTAGTTTAGTTTAGGACACCCGCTGTGAGTCAGTTTCATTTATAACGACATGTATGAGCTGAACCAATTCTTGTAATTTTAATTTATAATTTTTTTTTTTTTTAGTTTTTCCTACAATATTTGTGAATAATGCTACACGATTATACTACACCTCAGAATGCCTCCTCTTTTTTTATTTTTACTCAACAAATTCGTGGAGGTTTTTTGCATTATTTTAATACATTTTTAGGAGTCACTACGTACTTTATAAATACAGAATTCTTTAGAGGGTTTATTCCGAACAATGACTAATTGGACAGTGGCAAGTATATAAGACAAAAAAGAATATAAATTGGAATATTTAAATATGGCAGACTCTTGCCCTTGTTGTTTGGTTGCATGTTTGACTCGCTGCAGCAGTAGGCTGCACTTGAAAAAATTCTTAAAAAGAGAATAACATTTTTAGCGTTTTATATATTTCAAACTGATCGAATTAGATAACTTTTGACATTTTTAAAAGTTTGTGCATCTGCTGAAATATTATTTTTTTTAAGAACAAAAAGTGGTTTAGTAAGAGTTCAGTATTTAGTTTGATTTTTAAATATTTTTTTAAATGTCCCGTCTAGTCACTGAGAATTTACAGTGAGAAAGAATTAATACCGTCAGAGTCAAGCTGAAATATTTCCTTTCGGGGGAAACAAAAAGTTTATGGGAACAAAAGTTCCACTTTCTATAACGTGAAACATTCTTGAAAAGACCTTCAGCCATGGACAACAGATTAATTTGCAATCACAGGCTAAACATATTATTTCGTAATTTTATTTTATTTAATTTTATTTTAAGCTCATTTTTTATGTTTCCACTAGAAAGTTGTTTCAAAGTTATTCCCTTCATTTGCAGCCCTAGAGTTTCTCTTCTCAATTCAAACTCAATTGGACTTCGTTATTAAGCATGCAACCAAAATTTGTTTCAGTGTGCCTGCTTTATTAATTTTAAACTCTAAACTTATTTCCATTTGACCTGGTTTAACCTTCTTTTATGTCTTAAAACAAGAAATAAATAAAACTGAAAGAAACAATATAAAATAAAATAAACTGTCGTGCATATAACGCCTCAAAAAATGTTCCAAATAAGTTTGGCCGTTCAAACAACAACTCTTTTGCGTGTTTTTCCTTTATTGTTTCTTGAATTTTTTAACAAATATTAAACAGACAACAACAACAACAGCCGCAGCAACAACAAACAAATTGTATTTAATATTGAAGTGCAGTAGGTCGCGCATGCTCTGTTCAAGAAACGTAACTGACGAAAAGCGTATTGTGTCTGTGTTTACCTTCGGAAACAAAGAAATAAATACACAATTAGGACGGACAGACGGACTATTTTTTGTTTTTTTTTTTTTCGTTTCAATGTACAATACGGGAGAAATGAAAGCCAAAATAATCGTTAAGATCGTGTACAACATACGCGCACGCAATCATTATTTGTCTCTATCAAACCGTGCAAAAATAAATTCATTTAAATGAATAATTTTTGTTATTTGTTTGGGAGTTGCGTGGAACTCTCGAACGTTTTTATTTGTTGGGTCCTCAAACACCATTCAACTGGAAATCATTTTTTTTCTTTTTCTTTCAATTTATTTCCTTAAAGTCGTTCTCGCTTTATTTTCCGTCATGTTTGTGATATTTGAACTCTTTTTTTTTAACTTTTTTTATTTTTTGTAAGTCATTGAGTTGTATGTTTTAATTTTAAACATTTTATTGGTATTTTTATGGTTGTTTCTATTGAAACAAATTAATAAATATTCATTTGCTTATTTAACATTTTTATGTTGTGAGTTGTTATTTTTATTTTTTATTGTTACTTGAATAAATGTTTTTGATCAAAACTTTATTTAAAGTCCATATAATTGAAAATTGCTTGTTATTGCCGTGTTAATTGTCTGCTCTCGTATGTTGTAAAATATTTTATATAAAAAAGCTTTAGGAATTTCATTGTCGCTTTAGTTTATATCTGACATTAATGGAAAATTGTCATGCAACTAGCGAAACTGCACAACAAAAAAAAAAGGTTGGCTTAAGAGTACTGCTCGCTGAAATATGAGAACGTTGAAATGAAATTGTTTGTGGGTAAACAGCAAATTGCCTTCAACGAAAACAACTGATTGAAATCTTTATTGATATAGAAATTTATTTCAATTGCATTAGCGAGCAAAAGTAAATAACATGTTTAATGTTGTGTTGATTTACTATAATTTTGATTAGACTAAAATTAAAAATTACAAAAATTTTGATGACACCTTCAGAAGGACCTTTTTAGGAAGTACATTTTCATGTTATAAAAAAAAGTGCTTAAGAAAGTTCCTCCTTTCCTTTTGCTAAGGAGGTCATCCATTAAGTGCTGGTCTAAAGGGGGAAATAATACTAGACTTATGGTATAACAAACATAACACCCTGTTGTCTAGGAGCTATTATGGGATCTCTACGACATCGTGTTTTATTTCAAAGGCGAGTGTGCATAAAGTAGTACAGACGGTATTCCACTGTATTATTTTTCATACCACATATAAGATTCTACTTTTATATTGCCTCCATAGGGAAGGTTTCCTTAAAAGCAAACTAAATATTTGAGTTGCTACCTTTTTAGCTTTAAGGTGCGGTCACACTTGGCAAATACTTGCCCAAAAACGCGTAACCACTGAACACTAAAGACAAATATTTTGATTTAGATACAAATTTCTTAAAGTTAAACAGCTTCATACTTATTACACGCTGTTTAACTCAATTAACACTTTTCTGAACTCAAATTATTTTCCTTAGTATTATTAGCGGTTACGTTATTTTTTTATTTTTTATTTTATTTTTTTTTGTAATTGTTTAAGCTACAAGTAAAGATATGTATCTGCTTCTCATAAAGTTCTGTTTTAAAATTTCTTTAAGTGCACCTATTGCGAGTACTTGATGCTGTCTTGGCTTTTTTGTAAAACAAAACTTAAGCAAAAGTTAATAAATAGTTTAAAGTTTTTGTCTACCTTTGACAACAGCTACGTATGAACAGCAGCAATAATAAAAAAAGAATCCTGCCTAGGAATGCAAACAAAGTTTTTGTTAAGATTTCTCAGATTTCTTAGCACACACGCAATACATACAATCGTTTATTTGATGAAAAGTTTCTGGATTTTAATTTATTTTTAAAACTCCTGAAGAAGTTAATATTTCTTTAAAGCTTTTAGTTTTTTTTTCTATGACTAAGAAATATGTCTTTGTAGTTAAGGGCTCATGCGACTAAAATGTTATTTAATATTTTATCTTAAATAGAATTCTTTTTGTAAAACAGGAGAACTCAACCACTAACTAGGACTTGAGTTAAAATAGAATACAATTTCTTTAATTTTAATTTTGTGCTGATTCTTTTTTCCTATACTTTCTTCTATATAATAAAATTAAAAGTGATAAATTGAGGGGTTCTTATGCGCATTTTACTGGGGCTAACGCAGATAATCAGGGTATCTTTTACCCAACATTTCTTTAGAATAACTAAAGATTTTTTTATATAAATTAAATCATGAGATCTGTGAACGCCTTGTTAACCCTTTGCGACTGATTGGCTTTATTGAACACTATTTCTTCGGCTTATAATTATCAAGTAACATCTCGTAAATCTACCGCTATTATTTTAGGCTTTTGTTTTATGTGGTAGTTTATTATTAGCGTTTCGCCAGAGTCGTGGGATCGACTCTTTGCTGTCTTGGACAATTCTCATGCAATTTCTGGACTGGCTTTCATGAAGCAAACAACTTCTACCACTTTCGTTTATTTGTGGCTTCTTCTTTATCTTATAATTTCAGTTAAAAGTTAATACAATAATTAAAAAATTTGTCTACATTAAAAATTCCTTGGCAACATGCAGGTGAACAAAATTTGATCATTTAGCAATGATTTCCCCTCATTTTTGCCTTCACAAAAACAAATATGTTTGTGCACAATTTGAGAAGAGGAAGAAGTAAAAAAAAACTCGAAAGAAGTTATAGTTTATAACGTGACTGATAGACATTATTAAAGACATAATAAAAGCCAGTGAATAAGAATTCATATATAAAAACGGTTCACGCAAAAGCAAATATGTTAGTGTGTGTTTGGCATAATTTTTAAAATTACACATTAAAATATTTGTGTAACCCAGATAATATATATAAAATAAATAATTAAAATGATTCACATTAAACATGATATGCGCACATTTCTTAGACATTATTACAGCTTTTAAGCGCTCATGAAACAGCGTATTAAAACAATTCTTTAAATTTTTATTATCGTGTTTCTTTATTGCAATTTTATAATTAACAATATATATTTCTACATAATTATCAAATTTCTTATGATCGTAAACGAAATTTTCCAAGAAATCCCCCTCAAAGAATGTGAAGTGAAACAAATTTAATTTTTTCTTCTTTCATGCCGGCTGTTTGTTTCTCCTAATGAAGTCTTAATATCTCAATTAATAAATCTACTACATATTTGCATTGCAAATATTTTTAATGAAAATAATTGCTACCGCTCCTTAAATGTAATAGCATTTTGCTTATCATCCTCAAAAAAAAAAAAAAAAAAATTGTAAATAAAACTAAATAAATAAATATGTACAGGCACATTCATAAAACAATTTAAATTGCAACGACGGCGAAGCGAGAAAATATACTTGCAACACAGCAAACAACTACTGTGTCTCCATGTATTTTGCCAACAGTGGCAGTTGTAAATGTTCCAACTGGAAATTTGCATGGCATGAATAAAACGCAAACACACACACACACAAGTAATAACAACAAACTCAAATAAAAGCAATTAAGTTTTGAACTGAAATTTTGAAAGAAACATGTTGCTGGTCTTAACACAAAAAAATTAACCCCCCTCACGATTTGACGTTTATATAAAATTTTCTCGTTGATGTTTTCCTTTTTTGCGTTCACTGCATTTAGAAAAATCACTGAAGCTGAACATTTACACAACAACATCTACGAGTACATTTCCAAATAGTGAATGACATTTTAAGTATTCGTACATTTGTTTTCTGAATTTATTTTATTTCACAATAACTCTGTGAATAAAACGTCAAAAAGGGTCAGTTACAGAATTACGGCAGGTGTACACGCTACGGACCAAAATAAAAATAAAGTGAATTATTAACTTTAAATGCTGAATACAAAATAAAATTTCAAACTAAGATTTTATGAAAGAACTAGGTTTTTACTTTTTGATTGATACGAAAACTAGAAACGAAAAAAATGAAGTTCCTCATGGGGGCAAATAAAGCGAGATATGTTACATTTAATTACAGCCAAATTTTAATCAAGAAGTCTTAATTTTATTGGCAGTAGAGTGACTGCAGTTCGCGTACAAAAATTGCAGAATTTATACTGTCTTTTAATAACGAAATACGTTTGTTATTATTTTTGTCTGTAGCGCCTGCTAAAGTCGGTATTGTCTGTCTCATAATAAAAGGATGTTGCAAACATTCCTTTTGGTTGTTTGGTCTAGTTGTTACAGCTGCATTTCTTATTGTTGGTTTTCATAGATAATTTAGCAAACGAAAAATAATTACATCTAAACTACTGTGTCACATACAATAATCTGCAACTAAATTGTACAAATTGTTTTGTCAAAGTTAAATACAAACGAGGAGGAAAAAATCATATTAAGAGAGAATGCAGGAAAAACAGTATTCATATAGACTTGTAAATGTAGGTGCCTCCATTATAAATGTAGTATTAGGAATACAATAGACCAATAGCAGGAGTGGCGAAATTTCGAAGAATAAGAATATTTTTATACGAAAATTAACAAGATTATTTTTTTTTTTTCGAACAAACAAGGTACTGTAATGCTCTGGTTAGTAACTGATGGTATGACAATTACTGTTTTAGTTGGGGGATATTATAATAAAGTATTAAACACCATTTCCCATTTGATCACTTTACATTTACAGATTAATTCAATTAAGGTTACAGAGATTTATAATATATAGAAAAGGATTTTTGTCTTTGCTTTTATAGAATATATTTTAAGAGAAGGAACAAAATAACTTGTTGTCCTTCTACCAGGCCCTTAGATATAAGATATATCTGAAGACTTTAGGATGTTCATACCCGAGTGTCTTTAGGAGTACAAGACAAAAACGATATGGAATGATTTTTTACTGCTTTTAAGCCAAATTCAAAATTTTATTTTACCAATTTTATTATAAAAACTTAGAAATATTTATTATATTGTACAAATCTATAAAGAATTAGCTTTTAAAATATATATTTTCACTAATATCGGTGAGCAATTAAACCAGTAAAATGTACCACAAAACTTAGGAAAATTGAAAAAAAAATTTTGTAATAATTTTTTTAAAACTTTTGACAATCTGCTATAATTATAATATGTTGTTTAACCAATTAACAATATAAATCTGTCACAGCAAAGATAACAGAGTTATTTATTTAAAAGAAAAATTAGTAGCATGGAGTGACCCATACCTTTCAACTAAATCGGATTCTCTTTTTTTACAATTTTTTTCACATAACAAAAAGGAAATGTTTAAATATATTCTCCCCAACCATCCGTCCACTGGTGTTACCATACCTTTTCCTTCAAGTCATGCCATCAGTATATGACCAAAATCGTGCCTGCCTCTGCTTTCCATGCAGTTGGACTCAATGATACTTGTGCGAGTATTTAGTTTTATGTGTTTCTTTCATTCTAGAGTTTCCAAAGTTTTTTTGTTTTCTTTGCAACAAACAACTATTTGGGGTACAATTAACGCTTGGCTGCATTTAAGTTTTCTCCTCTTTTCTTTTTTTGCTTTTTGCTTGTGTGCAAATGATGCAAAACACGCATATAAGAAGAGTATTAGTTCATGTGTTGTGTTCTAGCCTTTTGATTGTAAAATATAAATAAAAATCTTTGAATGTTGGGTTTGCATTTCCATCCGTATGCGTTGTTGTACGATATAAAATGATACTTAACGTTATTAAGAAGTTGTCATTCTGTTATGTCAAACTGACAAAGTAAATATAAACATTAAATTGTTATTGTTGATTTTGATGTTGCTGTTACTGTTGCTGTTGGTTTTGCTGCTTAGAAGTGTCTGCTGCATTGTCAGTGAGACATGTTTGTCTGTTTGGAATTGCATATTCTGTAAAGTGTGTATTATTTACTTTGCCACATGAGAAGATGTGATTTTTAATGGGTCTGCGCTAAGTTGCAATAATTGTTAGTCGTGAACACGAAGGCATGAGAAAATTCCACTCATATCTTCTTTATCATTTTTTATTTTAGTATTTTAGGAATTAATGCTGTTCACATTTTAAGTTCAGGTAAAATTATTTCAAGATTTTATTAGTTCTTTACAATTGACGCATTACAACTATTTATTTCAATGCTTTTGTACGATTTTAAAACTTGTAGAAAATATACATCGATCTATTCATGATGTAAGTAAATCTTTATTAAGTGAGAACTGATTGCCGTCACATCTAAAAGGACATCGTTACGATAGCTTATAAATATTTTCAAGCATTTTATCTATCTAATTCACAAAAGATATTACATGTCTTTTAAAGCCTCCTTTAACAAATGTTTGGTAGAAATTTGTCAAATAAGTGGTTAATAAACAAAAAATACTTTCTATCAATTAGACCGTGTATTAGTAAATTCCTGAATAAAATATTTATCTTCGTGTTTAATTGCATTAACAATGTTCTAATCAATAAGACAAAACTCAAAAAATATTGAAAACTGGTCTTAGGAATATTTAAAAAAGACATGATCGTGCATGTTCCTCATACATAATATGTTATTATATTGAGAACCTCAATTTTTTAGCGACTTTTCCCTGAATTTGAGGAATAACTTTTATGTCATTTAGTGATTCCATAAGTTAAATTATTATTAAAAATTTTGCAGCAACATTTTATTGCGCACTTCAAAATTATATTAAACTTTATGCGAAAGAATTCCAATTACAATTTGTCAATATTTTCCGTTTTCCCATAATCAAATCAGTTTATCCTTCATAAAAATACAAAAAAGAACTATGCAGACAATAAAACTCATTTTAAAGTTTTGCAACATAAAACCTTAAGAAATAAAATAAAACTTTTGACATAAAAAAAAAATAAGCGAAACAAACATGAAACTCCAACTAAAACGAGTGCCTCATGGCACACATACGCCATGCAATTCAATCCATGTTAAAATATTTCTACGACAATCGGAGAAAACAAATCAAACAAGAATGTTCGAAATCTAACGTTTAATCTAAATCTGCTTTTATTTTGCTTTTTCCCCCTCTACTTTTCTTTAAATGTCTTTTATGGCACAACAATAAATATCAAAACTATATGATCAAAACTTGTAGTCTTCGGAGAAAGAAATGGCAAACAAATTAAATTTTTAAAAAATGAATAAAAATTTAAACTAACAGATGCAATTTGTTCCCATCAAAACGAAAGAAATGACAATTTATGTGTACGTTGTATAGTCGCTCTTGGAAAAACATTCAGCTTAACAATCATTAAAATAAGTTTTCCGTATGAAGTTTCACTACAACGAATAACTACGATAGAACCCACTTGTCCAAAGCTTTCTTCCAATTTATAGTCTGCTAAGATATCTCGAACATTGCGAAGAGAAGACCAATACATTCCGTTCAGTTTTAAAAAAATTTTAAAGAAATATCGTGGGAGCATAGTGCCAAACACTATTCGTTTATTATCGAATTTATGGTCATCTGGGATATGTTACATACTAACATATCAACATGACAAAATATATTTATTGCTTAACTCCTTCACACAACAAATTTATAAAATAATTTTTATGCAAACCCCAGTAGAAACATTTTAGAAATAAAAGCATAAAACATTTTTTTAATTTTTGAAGGAAAATCTATATTAAAAATCCCATTTTGGAAACTTTAAGTGTTATCTAGTAAATTTTATATAAAAAAAATTTCACAGGGCAACTGAATTTATTTTATGAAATAAATTTGGGGCAATTATTATCTCCATATTTAAATGTTGAAATTGAATTATTGCTTTTTCATATGAAATATCGGATGTACGCTGAATCATTTATACTATTTATACATAATTCCTACGGACTTATTACATTAACCAACAAAACATCCGAAAAGTTTCATATAACATTTTGTCTGGAAAACACGTTACCTGCATGCATGAACATGTAGAATAAACTGACATGTAAAAAAAATCAGCTTTACGAGACAAATAACAACAATAACCAAAAAGACAAAATATACTTATTTACAATTTTCAACAATCAAACGAACATTAAGAGCATCTATCATCTAAAAAGAGTCCTCACAATTTTAAGCAGGAGTTCAGGAGCTACACTCAGAAAATTATACAGTGAGCGGAACGAAATATATAAAACGAAATAAACTTAATATATTTCAAACTTCTTTAATCTTAATTCTGTGCTGATTCCATTGCCCAAAATCTTACTAAAAAATTCAAAGTGATCTATTGAGAGGTTTTAGCTAGTTCCAATGCGCATTTCAATGGGGCTAATGCAGATCATTAGGGAAACTTCATTTTATTGACTACTTGTTCGGAAATTGTTTTTTAATTTGGAAAGACATGATCAAAGCACTAGGGAAGGGCATTATCAATTTATACATTCAACTTACACAGCAGAGCAGAACAGCTCTTTTCGAAAGCCGCTACACTGTCATCATCAGTACTAATTACTTTTATTTATTACCACTTGTTTGGTGACTCAGTTGAATGTGAGAAGAGTTTCTACTTGTACCAACTTTCTGAAGAAAAAGCGTACGAGAACTGTATTAAACTGATGAGTCCCTGTGTTGCCGCTTTGATTATTTTTTCATATCCTATTTTTCTAAATTTTTTGTTCCATGTTTCTTAAATTTGATTCTTTTTTGATGCCGATGTATCGGCGATACTTCAGTTTAGGCGATATATCGAATCGGTTATATTACCCGCCAACATTTTACTACCCTTTTAATTTTTTTTTTTCCTGAAGTATCGGTATAGCACCGATAAAAGTCGAGGTAAATATTTTTATATAAAATTTTAATAAGAAATATCATAATTTGAAGACTAGAATCCGACCGAGCATTAAGATTTGGCTTCGGATTTCGCCCAAAGATTACATACCATGTTTGGAATTTCAACCAAACTTTATTAAACGTTACCAAATACAGAAACTTTTTATAAAAATGCATACCAATTGCCACGTGTGTATATGAATAATGAGAACGGAATGTTATGAAAAAATAAAAAGTTTAAATAGGTAAAAATTGCGTTGAAATGTCAGACATCAAAAGAGAATGATTAAATTTTATTTAAAAAGAAAACCGTGTTATATAAGTTTATTAAAAAAATATCACATCTTCTAAAGATACAAGTGCTTTAATAAATTCGTTAAATTTTATTTTGTTTTAATCAAATAAATTTAAGAAAAGTTCTATTGTTGTGGTATCAATTGCCAGTGAGTGTTTTCCGTAGTCAAACCCAACTCTTCGCGCTTTGTTAAGTGCTTAAAAAGTCAAACCATTTCTTTTACCAGAATTCAATAACCAACAATTACTTCTGATAACCAGAAAAACAATAAGATATATAAGTGCCACTACCTACTTCGTAATCTATTGAAAAACTGCTCAAAACTACCAACAACAGCAGCTTTTTGTTGCCTGGAAACTTGTTAATTACTCGCACTTTTACTAACATTTTATCTTTTGGTGTAAGCGATGCCAAATTGCACATACCATTTAGTTGAAACTTTAAACCAAAAACGTCTAACTGATATTCATTTAGCTTAAGCACAATTTTATTTATCGATTTTTGTTTCTTTTCTTTCTTGCATGCTGCCATAACTGCTGTTGTTGCAGAAACTGCTGCTGCAATCGCACACTCCAGATGCATGTTTAATGATTTCTATTTTGTTTCTCCAGTTGTTATATTTATGCAACAAAATTGTTAAATTTTATAAACTGGCAAGATGAGGAAAACTGAAGGCAGACAATGTAGTGGAGAAAGTTCATCCTCTTAAAAGAAAAGCTTTTTACTGAAGCTGCTGGCATGTGTGCGCGCTTGTGTTCGTATGTGTGTATGGTTGCATAGTCACTGTTTAACAAAGTTAATCCACCTACACATGCAACGTGAAAGAAAATACATTTAGTGTTATTTGCAAATACAAAAGCAATTACACTGTTTCCAGTAGACAACGAAAATTCCCTGCTTTAACGATGTAGTTGGCCTCTTCATGCCACAAAAATTATGGACCCAAGTCTAGTCTTATATTCGATTTTTTTTTCTTTTGCAATTATAATGCTCAACATTTTGTGCAAAACTGCAACAAACATCTTGCAAATATTCCATTTTTTACAAATTGAATTGCAACATTTTAGATTTATGGCTGAAGACAGTTCATAAACAAATTAAAGCTACACTTACAAGCAAATGCTGAACTTCTTTTTACATTCTAATACACTCGTTATATAAATCTATCACAATAATGCAAACATATTTACTTCGCCTTTAAATATCTAGTCGAATTTGTGTAGCACTGCTGTGTTGTAAAGTTGTTGTTAACCGTCGGGTAACACAAAACTCATTCACAAGCCACATGGTATCCTACTTGAAAACAAATCCTAAACTCTTCTTATTTTTCTGCTGTTCTCCTTCATATATAATCGTATGTACGTTAGCTCATGCCAGCTAACAGGTAAGCACATATTTATGGTAATATTTTTTTTAATACAAAATAGGAAATGCAACAAAAAGCACATGAAAGCAGAGAATTGTAACAGTTGGCTTAAGAAGTTTAACTGAAGCATCGCAGTTATGCTAGACAGTCTTTTTTTTGTTTGTATAACAACAGATTTGTAAGCTGCAAAGAAAAAGTAGGTGGCAATAATAATGCTGACTTTGAGAATTGAAGAAGGAATAGTTGCTGTCAGTGATGTGCTTCTTTCTCTATTTGCCAAGCAGAAGTATAAAACGCAAGATAAACATGTTGCAGTCACTGAAATTATTCTCTGTCTCGAGCAGGATTTAGTTTTTAAGGCATTAACATTAACTTATTTTCAGATTAGATATGAAAATGCAAACTTTTTTCCATTTATATTAAATCTTTAGTATTATTTATTTAATTTGTTTGGAGTAGTTTTGAAAACAATCAGTTTAAAAACAATTTTAGAAAATACTAAAATTATATTCGAAGTTTGTAAAGTGGAAGCTTAAATTTGAATAAGTTTCCATCACAATTTAAAGTTTAGATGCCCTGGAATATTTACTATCAGTTAAATACTCGACTAATTATTTTAATTGTAAAATATACTATAAAAGATAATAAAAATATGTCTTTCTGTCTATAATTTGCAAATAAACAGTTCGTTTAAAATTACCTACAGTTGAAAAAGTTTAAAAACTATGGCTTAGTCTAACCCAAGAAAAGGGCTAAAAGGTTTAAAAATACTTAACAAAATTCAAAACGAAAAAATTTGGCTTTAGAACAAAAACTGCTTATAAATAGGACATAAGGAAAAATAATAAAGCGGCAGCACGGGGACTTAATAAAAGTGTGTTACCAGTTCGATACACTTCTCGTACGTTTTTTTTATAATAAAACTTTTATAAATAGAAACACTTATTACATTCAATTAAACCAATTTAATAAATAAAAATACACATGAGTACTGATGACGAAAGTGCAGCGGCTTTCGAAAACAGCTGTGTTGCTCTGCTGTGCAAATTTAATATATGCAAATGTTTCTAGCTTTTTCTTGTGCTTCGGAATATTTATTTATGTCACTCTAATTTCAAGCAATTAGCCTATAAAATCAATTATAAAATCAAAAAAGTTTTAAAAGATTTCGAAACTATGACTCCAAATTATAATCAGTTCGATAAATTTCAAGTACGCTTTTTCAAAATTTGATACAAATAGAAACTGTTAACACATTTAACTGAGCCCCCTAATAAGAGGTAACAAAAAAATACACATGGAGTACTGCTACCGAAAGTGTAGCGGCTTTCAAAAACAGCGTTTCTGCTCTGCTGTAGAATTTTTATACATAAAACAGATAATGATCTTCCCTAGTGCTTTGGACTATTTTCCATTTCTTTCCGAACCAAAACCATTTTTCGCAAAATTATATATAAAATAAAATATATTATTTAAAATATTTTCGTATTACGAATATATGACACAATATTACACCGTTTAAAACCTCTAATTAAATTTATATGATTATTTTGATTCAGTTATTTCGTTTTTGAAATAGTACCCAATTTTATTCATTAATTTTTATTAATATTTTTTAAGAAATCTGGTTTCAAAAATATTTTATTATAGAAGTATTTTGCAAAGCCATTTTTAAATATATCTGACTACTGTAATTTAAGATTTGCTACTTTCGTCAACCGTTTGTTCGTAAAGATGAAGTTGTTGTCGTAAAGATGAAGTTGTTGCTAAAAAGTTTGCTTGTTTCCACAATATGTGGAGGGCAAATGTTTGTTTAATAGAATTAATTTAATTAATTAACTTGGAAAGTTGTTCGTATAATAGTTTTAGCTAGAGTTTTTTCCCTCAAATATTTCCCATTCAAAAGTCCGAATTTCATTGTAAATCATTTTCTAAACAACAAATTTATCAATTTACTAAATATTTTTACTGAAAATTATATTTAGCAACAGCCCAGAATAAGATAATAAAAGTTTTATTGAAAACATTAAAAATATGTTTATAGAAATTTTTTTAAAACAGCCCTCATTGCGTGTACCATTTTACACTGCCCCCATCAGTACAAGGCAAACTTAAATAATTAAAGCAAAAATCTTCAGCAATTAAATGAAAAAATAAATACACATTCTCGTTTATAAATTATATTTTCTGAAAGTTTTTTTAGATGAAATGATTTTTTGCTTAATTAAAAATAAATAAATATTGAAAATATGTGCTGAAATTTTCAAATTCAACAAAAACATTTTGGCACCCAACTGATTTATGGCAACAAAATTGCATTCGAGCAGATAAAATTTTTATTTTCGTTTCATTTTTTTTTTCGTAGTCGAATTCTAAACAAAATTATATAAAAGAATTCAAACAATTTCTTGCTATTGTCGATTAAAATTCTTCATACAATTTAGTATCAAATAACTCTTTTGTTTTTGCTTTTGGTACGTTCTCGTATAAATGGGTCAAAATAAATGAACAGCAATGAATTTTGGGAAAAATGCTGAAAAATAAATAGCATCTGTTATAAATAAATGGCCAAAAATATTTGCACCAAAAAAAAAAAAAAAAAAAAACCAACATTATATAGTTGAAAGACAATAAAATGATCATTCACCTCGAGTATCTTTAAATACTTGTATTTGTGTACATACACGTAAGACACTCACACTCAGGCATTTATTGAACGAGACGAAACATATTGTAGCGTCAACATGTCATTGGCACAAGACCATATAGCCAGCGAGCGACTTTTGTTCAGAAAATTTATTCAGGCAAAATGAAAATAAGCAAAAAATGAAAAACAACACTAAAATCGATGACATCAAAAACATGCGAAATATTGTAGAGAATGTGCAAAAATCGGTTATGCACTGAAAAAAATTCCAACGCATAATGAGATTCTGATGTGAAGTTTTGCAAAAATCTGGTGCAAAAATTGTATAATTTATAAATACTCGCATATCGTTATATTCAGATGTCACGACGTCGTATCCCAAGAGTCTAGAGTTAATAAAAGCGAGTTTAAAGTTTTCTATTTCAGAAGCAGCATTAATATTCCCCTTCCGTTCACGCAGATGATTTTCGTACAAACTTTTTGACGTCACACGAAGAAAAATATATCGCTTAAAATCGGAATATAAATGAGCATATGTCGCTACCTGAAACGCAAAATGGCTACTCTAACATTCTGATAATTCTAAAAGAAAATCCTGCAGGGATGTAATTGATCGGTTATATTAGCCGCCAATATTTTACTGTCCTCTTAATTTTTTATTCTAGTATCCTTATCGTACGATCTCTAAATAAAATGCAAACACTAACTCGAAAATTTCAAAAATAAAGACCTCGGAATTTATTATCAAACATTTCCCTTCTTCTGGCATTGGGATTTCCCGTTTGGCATCTCTGTTTGCAGTTGTATTCCGTTTTATTTTTCTTAATTTTCCTCTTTCAACTTGTAATTTTTATTTATCTGTTTCTTTTTTTCAATTCAAGTCTTGTTTATTTAAAATAATTTATTCGATTTGTGTTTAACCCCTGAACATGATCTCATTTGTTGTGGTGAATTATCTTCACAAAATTCAAAAGATCAAGTTTAATGAGTGAGTGCGTCGCAAGTGAGTGATGGTAAAGAGCATGTGCTGCTTCAATTATTTTCAATGAAAGTTGGCTGTAAAATGACTACATTTATTTTCTTTCATTTAGCACGAAAACATACACGAGGGTTGCCTTTCATATTGGGTGTTTATATCAGCAACAACAAAGAGTCGAAACAGTATTCAGTTACAATTATCGTTGGTAAAACCTCGATGCAAGTAGAAGTATTATTTGATTTGAATTCAATCAAAAAATTTGTGTTATAAAATTAAAATTTTATTTTTGATTTTGTGTCGTAAAAGAATATTGAATTAGTTTATGTTGGTATCAAAAGCAGGGCATTAAGATTTTTGAAATCTTTTACGAAAACGTTCGTTCACATCAAAATTGATTTCCTAGACTTCACAATTTTTTCTGATCAGCATAATCGATTCGTTAGCAAGAAAAATGGCCGCTTTAGGGTAAACTAGCGAGTGATTGCTGAAGAGACGATGCATCCACAAAGAGTGACTGCTTGGTACGGCTTATGGGCTGGTGGCGTTCTCGGACTGCACTTCTTCGAAAATGAACTCCAGGAGTAGTGTTCACCATAGCGAGATAATAACAAATTCCTTAAGTCCAGACATTGAGGACATGAATTTGGAGATTATAAAGTCCCAACAGGACACTGCCAATTGCCACACAGCCAACGATAAAATAGCTCTTTTAAGCGAGATATATAATGGCCTTATTATCTTATGTCGTGGCCATCACGTGATTTGGTCGCGTCTAGATTTTCTGAAAGCGAGTTTTAAGTTTCATAATTCAGAAGCAGCATTAATATTTCCCTTCCGTTTAAGCAGATGAGGTCTGTACGAACTTTTTGACGTCAAAGGAAGAGAATAAAAAACATTAAAGCAAATCAAAATGATCTTGCAGTCTTTTGAAAACCAGCCAAAGAAATATAATATTTTTACTCAATATTCAATAGAATTTTTAGACTGGGACGGAACTATTTAATATTTTCACTTTTGGCAAAAAAATAACAAATAAAAATATAAGGAATAATAGAAAATATAATCAGAAAAAATTAAATGGTCCCTTCAAAGGTTTTTATCAAATACGAACAGCTAAACGAATTCGACCGGAGTCTGCAATTTCGCCAACACAACAAAAACTTTCTTTATTTTTTTTTTATTTTTAACCGAATCTATTAATCTATTTAGCAAATTAAAATAGTTATTAACCCCAATTCCAATCTAATATTCTGTTCAAAAAGAACACAATCACGTTTTAATATCCCATCATTCATTTGCTTTGAGAATATTAACCAGACAAACATAATTTTTAATTAATATCACTCATACGTACAGTGGGGTTGGTGCTTGAATGCGACGACATATTTCCACGTTTAAATTATAATTGAAAGGAAAGAAGATGTGTCATGTGCCGTGTATGACATATTTAAAGATTGCTAACGATGATAAGTTCGGAACAATACATTTCGGAAACAATGTCTGCAGCAAACAACACATACATAAATAAATGAAGGCAATATGCTGAAAAGTAGCTGCAAGTCCATACAATTAGAAAATGAGGAGGATTTATTGTACATCGACAATGTACTTAACCTTTTTTCTTCAGTTTTCTTTTTGTTATTCTGCAACTCTTATGTTCGTTAATAAAGAGATTGTGTACACTTGCAGGGCTAAAAATAGGAGTGAAAAATATAGATATTTATAAAAAGAAGAAGAAAAGTGTACACACTGGCACAAGTGGGTAGAGAAAGCTGTAATGAAAAAGGATATTTCTTGTGTGTACGATTTCAATAAAACAAAAGAAATAATTTTGTATAAACATGCACACAAAAGCAGTGCAAGTGAATGAAAGCGTGTGTTAGTGTGCGTGTGTGTGTGTATGTGAGAGCGTGTGTGTGTGTGTTTCATACTTAAACTCTTTGTAGGTTAGAAATGAACTTAATTTACGTGTTTTTGTCAACATGTTTTTTGTTTCGATTTTTTTAACCCCCCCAACCTTTTAAGTCTCGACTGGAAAAAATTATTTAACACCCCCCTCCATATTTCCTGATAAAATGTAAATTGAAAAGAGATTCTTTGGAGTGGTTCGAGTGGCAGAGAAGATCTTTTACTTTTCGTTTCTTTCAATCTAGTTAATTTATGATTCTGATTTTACTTTCCTGTTTGAAAATATTCCGCGAGGGGTAGGAGGTCAGCAATGTGGGGGAGGATTGTCATCATATTCTACTAACACACTACAATATTTCTTTTTTTTCACAATTTTGAAAAGGGCGATATTCTTAGAAGGGTTTAATAGTACGTGGAGTTAAAATCCCCTCCATTCCTGCACGTTGTGCTTTAATGTGACGGCTGAGGCAACATGTAATCTTAGCATTTTAGATTTATGGTGTAAAACATGTCGTTATACATTTTTTAGATTTTTAATTAATGTGTTGGTTGTTTCCCCTCTCTATAAGTCTAAAAGAAATAGAAAAGCTTTAGCTAAACGAAGTTTAAACAGACTAAACTCTCCTTTAAAAAAGTTTGCCATAAAATTCTGTTACAAGTTGTTGAAAACTCGAAATTCATCTTCAATACTAAAACCAAAACCAGACTAATTTTGATCCACTTTGCAGTGGGCCATAGTTTATATTGTTTTCTTTTCTAGAAAAGAGTGCAACATTTTTTGCACTTTTTAATAGAAAAAGGCAATATTTTGTTTAAAAAAATACTGAGTTGAAGACAAACGAAGCCAACATCCTTAACGAAAAATAATTCTTGTTTTAAGACTCGCACAAATTGCAACTTTTTAGAAAGGAAGTGAAAAAATGTTGCATGTATTCCATAAAGGAAAACGCCATTAGTAAATCGCTGATTTCCACGACATTCAATATATATTTTAATTAATTCCTACTTATTCTTCTTAATATTTTTTCATAAACTATTTGTTGAATTGGTCTAAAGAAAGTATTTCGTCGTTATCTATTAATATCTGGCAAAATATTCACGTATTTTTTCATAACGAACACGACAACTTCAACACAATAGAAGAGTAGCAAAAAACCAAGCGGTTGTTAGTTTATCTGCTAATACTGCAGTGCCCACAATAGTCATTAACCTTATTTGTTCTATTCTTCTCTATTCCAACCCTGCACATTTTTGTTGGCAGGAGAAATATATAAAAGACGTTGTTACATTATGAAGATGTTAATAATGAACAGGTAAAACGATTTATGACTCAGCGAATACAGTAGGGCATAATTAATTTAAAACACAATTACATTTCTTATTAAAAAGTGAACAACAAAACCAGTGATTTTTCAAGGCGTTAATTACACTTTTCTAAATAAAAGAGAGAGAAATTTTATTTACAACAAAAAGAATTAATTAAGAATTTTTAGCTTCAAGATACATATTTATTAAACAACAAATAATAAAGTTTTAATTAGATTCATTTCTATGTTGGTCTGTGTTTGTATTTTCAACCTTCGGACTCTATTTTTACCCATTTTAAACGATCGGATTTACTTCAAACTCTCTACTCGTATCAATAATCCCCGACTACACAGTTTTTTTTTTATAAGTTTAATCAGTGTTTTTCACAAAAAGCATTCTGCTGAGGTGGATTTTTAAGGACAAAAAGTTTTGTCGTTGGTTTTCCGAGGAAATATATTTTGGGGTTTTCGTCCGAAACTTTTGGGAATCCAAAGAGGGATTATATCTCCACTAAATGGGTTACTTACTTTGCTATGTAGCATGTCTTGACTAAATAACACGATTTTTATCCCATATTAACAGATTTTATTTACCTTCTGATTTGAAACTCCTAATTCAGGTTATCCAAACCCTTTTATTTTTACAATTTATTTATTTTATTAATTAATTATGATATATATATTTTGATATACTGATCATAAATTATATATATGAATACGGCTGTAGATTCGGTTAGTTTGAAAAGGATATCACCTCTCTGAGACCATGTATTTGGATCTGTTATTTTGTGATAACCTGAAGCTGTTGCATTGTCATGACGGTTGCGCCAGTGTTGTGATGAAATATTCTGTCTTTCTTAACTAAAAGAATGGTTTGTCCATCCCTGTATTTGCTACTCCGTCTGAGCAAAGACTATAGATTTATCTATAGTCTTTGGTCTGAGTGCCACATACAATCCAAAGCAAGTGCCGATTATGCTTCACCATCGTTTTCTCTTTCTTTTCGAAGGATTAGGTTTTACAGCGATTATTATGGTATAAACCAGCGGTCATCACAAAGAGAGCGGTTCAAAAATGATGTTGTAGTTATTTGCACTCTTTCAAGAGACTTTCGCTAACAGTCGTGTCACCAAGGGTAGTAGTGATGACCCCTGGTATAAACCCAACCTTTCGATGCAAAGTAATTGCGACTTAGGAGTATTCAGTTAAGTGAAAATCAAATTATACAGAAAAGATTTGCAGGATATTTACAATAAATAAATAAAAACTTCGTACAAGTGGAATGTGTTTCGGTATTTTTCATTTTGCTATATAAAACAAAAGTATTCCATCAGATATAAAGCCCATACGAAGTGATTGGTTGTAAAATACAAACACTTCACCTCAATTGATTACTTTGAATTTTTTAATAAAATTTTGGGAAAAAAGAATCAGAACGAAATTAATATTAAAAGAGTTTTAAAATAAAAAATTTCCAAATGTACTAATTTGATGATTTCAATATATATTTTCTTTGAATTCAAAAATAGGAAGCCCTCCAGGGAAGACTCCTTATTTTGAAAAATATCCCATACAAGAGAATCGCGCCACAAATGTGCCCCAAGCTTTCATATATCGTTGCACTGTGCGTGCTGTTGCCATTTTGTCTGGCAAATGTGTTTAAGCTGTTTCCATCATACACATATTTTTTTATTATTATTTTTCTTATTTTCTTTTGTTTAAAGTGCTTTTTAGCTTCTTTTTTTCTAAATATTCCAACATACTCCTCTATTGGCGTGTAAGTAAAAACATAAACATGTTTTTCTATATTCGATTTTTTACTTAAAAG
Organism: Linnaemya vulpina; assembly: GCA_963675445.1. Lineage (NCBI taxonomy): Eukaryota > Metazoa > Arthropoda > Insecta > Diptera > Tachinidae > Linnaemya > Linnaemya vulpina. The sequence goes on along the minus strand of OY776277.1, from coordinate 15,040,411 downwards.
TATACATTTCTTGGGATTTTGCTTGGGTTTTCAGCTCTTTAAATTCTAAACTGTCATTGTGTCAATAGAAATCTTTCATAAGACTTGACAGTGATTAATGTTTACTGCAATATATGTTGATGCTATTGTTGTTGTTGTTGTTGTTGTTTTGTTTTTATTATGTTTGTTCGTCTTTTAAGCGCACACAACTGCACATGACTATTTTCGGGCCCGCTTCTTTCTTGAGCCATCCGTCTGTCTGCTTTAGAATTATTTTGATATTTGCGGTGTTTGGAAATTTGTATCCGCGACATTAAACACCTTTAAGCCGCTTAATGGCAGCTTATTTTGTATGAACTTTTTGCTTAAATCAATAGTAATTTGTTTTGCAACAATGCTGCTGCAGAGTGCTGGTGTAAAGATTTATAAGGGTTTGATGTCATATACGTCCCGTACAGCTGTTACTTGCATTCCAAATTATGTTAAGAAGCCGAAATTATTAATTATATTTATTTAATATTTATTACACCGGAAAGAACTGTAGTAGTTCCGAGATTTCGAGCCAAGTCTAGTAGATTTCGAATAGATTTCTCATACAAAAAAACAAGTCGAGTCCCACACTAGATTTTGTCGAAATCTCGTTGAAATCTACACTGCCAACAGATACAACTGCGCATTTGTTTGAGAGTGTACGAATAAATACTGGGCTGTAAAAATAACGTACTTGATTAGGTGGGAGTGTAGATGAAGGGCATTTAAAGGAACGTCTTTTTTCACATGGAATTTGGCAAATCAGGAGGGAATATTTACTACAAATTTTTTTTTTTTTTTGGTATTGAAGCGAAGTTTTGCTAAAAGTCAAATATACTAGTGAAAACGGTATAGATTCTAAAGAAGATTTTAATCGAAATCTACAAAATTTAATATTTTTCATTATAAAATTTTAATAATTTTTATTTCCTGAAGATCTTAACAAGCTGTTAACGAAATATCGAATAAAAATTAGACCAAAAATATAATTTGATAAGAAACGACCATAAGCTTATAATAAACTGATAAGGTCAATAAAGATAAATCAACTATATTTTTTAATATATTTTTAACAAAAACACTTTCAAAGTTCATTAAAAATATTTGCAAAACGAACATTGTTTTAATAGTTCTGAACCCAATCATATTATAATTGGATTATAATATTATTCTCAATTTCTTAGAATCTGATTCAAAATCTAATTTAAAAATTTAATTGGTTTTAGGAAACAAATTGCAAGTTTTTCTTTAAAAATATTTCTTAACATTATGTGGAACACAATTAACACAGCTGTGGAACGTATTTAACTCATGAATTTTACTTGACATGCTTCGACTTGTTTATCATATTTTTAACTACTCGTCTTCAATTGATTGATGAATTGACTTTTTAACCAAAAACTTTTTCAATATACAATATAACATGCATGTATGTGTGTATGAGTGTATCTTACTGACGTATATGAAGCATCTTATTAAATTAAACAATTCATAAAACCATTAATTATATTTAATTATGCGCATTCGTTGCTTGTGCATGTGTTGACATTGCGATCATTAGCAGATATTTTCTTTTCAACTCTTGGCCAAATTTGTTAAAATGGGGAGCAACAATTAGGGCAACATAAATCATTTTCAGATTTAATGGATGTTTTCAAAACGTTTACAAACTTGGCTTCCAGCATTTTGTAATGAATCGCATATAAAACTTAAAGTCTAAATTACATTTAAGTGAATAGTGCAAAGAAGAGGGCCACAAGTCCGTCTTTTATTTGAAAAAATATAAATTAATTTCCGTTTATATATCTTCCAACGAGAAATTATGCCGAAATCATTTGCGACTCATGTGCCAGTTTATAGAACATTTTTTCTATATCTATAAAAATTTTATGGTTGCTTCTTTCCTTTTTCTTTTCTTTTTCTTTTCTTCACAAAAGAATCGTTTGAAACTTTTAAATATCGTTTAACTAAAGATCTTATTTCATTCTCAATAACACTATTTCCTTTCACAGTCTGTTTCGAGTTCGTCATCATCTTCTTTTACAATTCATAATTAATTTAAATTTAATTTCTACCCTGAATCCAAGTTTTTACTGAAACTTTATTGCCGTGACGTATTGAATTTCTTGCGCTTCCGCAATCGGCTTCTGACTTCAATCCGATAACAACACTTTAAGTTAAGAAGCTGTTTTCAGATTTTATTATGGTGATTTCTGTTTAAGGTTTTTTGTTTCATTTAACTCTAAGCAAAATTTCTTTATTTTTAATGACATTTAGGCTTTGCTGCCGTTGTTGTTGTTCTTGTTTGTATTTAATATTGGTCAGGAGTCTTCGCTACAGGCGTTGGAAAAGTTAAAACTCAAGATAAATAAAGTTTAGTTTGTGTATGAGTTTGTGTTTGTTTCGTTGTGGTTTACTGTTGGTGCTTCTTGAGATTTATATCTTTATTTCAATTTGTGTAAACTTTTGTTTTTCCCTATTTTTATTGGCCCATTTTGTCACTGAGTGTGATGTAAACACCGCAAGCTAAATAATGTTTTTATCTTTTGCTTGTGAGCTTATGAAATTGAATTTAAGGGTGCAGGAGAAAATAATTTAAATTTGCTATTTCAAGCGCAGATAATAATCAGTTATGGATTAACAACGCTGTTAGTGTTAAGTTAATAATCGTGCAATTTTATCATGGAAAATAAAATTATTGCAGACTTCAAGTCTACAAGTTTCCACTTTTATTACAAATTTGCTTCGCTTTCATTAATAGCATCTTAAAATGTCAAGTCCACTACCCCTTTTTTTGTTAATATAATTTCCTTTGTTTGGCTGTCTTCTCCTGCAACGCTACAGCAGTCTATGAATAAATAATGCTGGAATAAAGTTTTTCTATTATTCCAAGGACCCCCATAAAGTCAGTTAATCCTTTGAAACAGTCAGCACGTATGAAACCATAAGAAAGTCCCAAACTCTCGTGCACATGTTTCAGAGAAGAAAACATAAATCATAATCAAAAATAAGAAATTTAAATTCATTCATACCACGCCAATGACAACAATATAAAATTTACAAAATATAACATGTTTCGAACAAGAGAATTACAAGAACTACTTCAGTTTTATGGTTGTTGTTAAAATTATGACTTGCAAAGAGTTTGGGGGGGAAAAACTATGACTGCAGACAAAAGCTTTTTATCCTTTTCCACACGAAACCTTGACAATTGTTTGCGAAATGGGTTAAGGTTGTGTGGCAAAGAAGGCAAACTAAAATTGAATGGAATATTTTAAATAAAAAATCAAATCGTTTTCATAAACAGACATTTCAAAAACTATTGCCTCTAAAGCTACGTTCACATCTATAAAATATTTGATGAAATAAGCGTAACCACTATTTTTTTACAAACGGTTTTATATATTTTCGTGTGTATGCGAGACGTATAAAACGATAAAACCCCATGCTGATGGTGCATGAAATTTTTTTTACTAAAAAATGTTCTTTAATTAAAAAACTACCGGTTTTATTTTGAATATTTTGTCAAATATTTCATATACTCGTATATGAACGCGGCTTCAGAACACACTTCCTGCGCCCTATACCAAACTAAAGTTTTTGTTTTATCCAGAAAAATGAATCTGGGAAAGTTTTACGGAAAATGGGGAAATCAAGACACGCCATGAGAGCCAGTGCCGCCATATATTTTTCAATATCTTCAAAATGCAGTTTCAATGTCTTATTGGCCTATTAAAAATTTTATACGAGACGCTATAATCGGATATCTTTTGGAATTAAAGCGAGAATCTTTAATGCGAATAAGATGTTATTACCCTTTGGAATCCGAGATGAAGAAGAAATATTAACACAACTTTTATTAAAATTTAAGAATAATAAAAATAATCGTCCAATTTAATATTTAATTAACATAATGAAAAACACATTTCATAAGTTACAGAATACGACTGATAAATCATGTAAATTATTTTGGAATCATCATGCAAATTATGAAATTGCTCATTCAACCTGATTACGGTTTCGACAGTTGTAATAGATTAGCGACTAAAAGCTGAATTATTCTCTAATCTTTTACAAATTGTCGAATTCAAAAGCGAAAAATGCCGGCCATAATCAGGCTGATTATTTTGTGTGTTTATTTTCGCTTTAGGTTCGTTTTAGCGTTGCTCTCCAGTAATAACGTTACATCACACCAGCAGTATATTATAAAAATTTTAACAAACGTCTGTCCCACGATGTCGCTCGATGTCGTTCTGTCATAAAATTAAAATATAAAATAAAATTCTAAAATTTAGTTTTCGTTTTAAATGTATTTGTTGGTCATAACGATAGTAAGTGACTGGCAGTAAGACAGTATAACGCAAAATTTTTATAACATATCTTTTTTCTAAAAGCCCAATTGTTTTGCTAGTTGTGTAGTCTTACACCAAATTCTCAGTAGATTTTAAAGTAATTCCATTATAACAAAACCTCTCAGCACAAACTTTCTAAAACCATTTGAGAATTATTAAGCAAAATCATAAATTTTGATGAGAATTCGGTTATTGTCAGTTCCAGCAACAAGAACACAAACCTTAAGATACATTCAAGTATAGAGTAGAGCATTCAAAACATGTGAACATGATTTCTTTATATTTTCACCCACAACATTTTGTGCCACTTAAAATTGATAAGTGCGTCTAACCCTTCTTAATATAAGTAAATATATTCAGCATCACATTTCATTTGAAAAATTGTTATGATCTCGTACCTCATCACAGAAGCGAAAAAAGAAACGTTAATACGAGTAAATAAAGATGTATCTAAAAAAAACAAGTTAAAATAATCATAAATAGACGCATAAAATATAAGTTTCTGCAAAAAAAAATACACGAACATAATTTGTTTTATTTTTCCCCAATTTAATTTATTTTGTCTATGAAAATTATTCAACTGAAAGTGCTACGGAAAAATTTCAAAATTATTGCTGCTTCGTTTGGCTTCGGATAGAGTTTCCCTTTGATTTTAAGATGGATTAAAGATGCATAAAAAAGGTCAATGATACTTGTTGAAAAGTGTTTTTATTTTATTATTCAACAAAATAAAATCGCTGATTATACTTCAGACAATTAGCTTTTATGTCATTGTTGTTGCTGTTTTCTTTTTAACGATATTTTTTTTTGTGTGGAAATATTTTGAGTTTGCAAAAGGGAAGTATTTTTGCAAAAGTTTGAATTGTTTTATTAAGATGTTGCAAACCGTGTGTTTGTTGTTACGATACTTGAAGAAAATAAGAGTGTAGTTGCTTGGAAAAGATGGTTTATTAATACATTTTTTATTGCCGAGCATAAATCGCAAATTGCTGAAGTTAATTTATAAAAGCCAAGGTTTGACTGTGTTTGTTTCCGAAAATGTGAAACTGATTCATCACGCACTGTTAAACAAATTGGAATCAATGATTGTATAGCACTGAGTTTGTATTATTTTCCAAAGATTATTTAAAAAATCCGCTGCGCAAATTCAAATAATACAAAAAAAAAAAAAATTTGGTGCCATATTAGCTCCAGTATGCGTGCCCATGCATGTCTGTGCTTGAATTGCTACATATTATTCCTTTGTTACAATTTGTAACGCCTCATTGCGTTTTCTTTTTAAGCCATAAACAAAATATATTTTTCCTCTTTTTAATAGCTAAAACAAATGAGATTCATAGCATAAAAATATATATATCCATACATCAACCCATACCCCAGCCCAGCAACAAAGACTTCTTTTCCAAATTCATCCCCCAACACCCCCTTTATGAGCCACATTCAAATGAAAAAAAAAGAATCTTTAAATTTAATTTAAGCAAAAGAGAGAGAAAAAATTATTTCCATATTGAAAACCATTTTCATATTTTTTTATAACCTTTCAGAAAATATAGCAGTCGAAAAAAACCTCTCCCACCGCTACAAAGATGAAAATAAACCACACAGAAGAGCCTTTGCCACAAACAACACTGTTGTTGCTACAACTACAATAACTAAAATATTATTATCCGTTGCTGGTGTTCTTTGTGTGAAAAAACAATATTAAGTTTGTGATGATTTTGAGGAAAATAAATTGTGTTACGCTTAAACACATACACAACGTCGGTACGTGTGTGTGAGTGCTTTATATGTCCTCACAATTTTATACGTCTGTTGCAAACGCTTCCTTTCTGGAAACCACTAATTGTTGTTTGAGCAACATATTTCCATGCTGGAAATCATTAAAAGGGGACAAAAAAGCAGCAGTTTGTCGCTTTCAAGTTGTACTTGAAGGTACTATTTGCATTTTGGTGCAACGAAATATATATTCGATGTATGATTTCACATAATTATTTTAGCATTTATTCATACAACGCATCTTATCAGTGTTGTAAAATAGTACGACGATGGTTTAAAGTATAAAAAAGCGAAATTGTGCTAAAATCGAGTTTTCATCAGATCTCTGAGTTTTGAGGTCCCTAGAAGCTTTCTTGTCTAATTCGGAGAGCCTGTCTTTATGACTATGTGTGTGTGACAGTGTGTGTGTGTGAGTGTGTATGTTTGAAGTGTAAGTACGTAATCCGCTTATAACTCTCGAACGGTTGAGCCGAATTAAACCAAACCTGAACTTAGATTTTCAGTGAATTTAAACCGATTCAAACCGACAGATTTCAAGAGATTTCAAAATATCTTGGAAAAAGCACTTTTGAAAGTGTTTTTTTAATAACTTTTCAACTGCTTCATCGATCGATTCCACAAACAGATCTTCACAAATTTTCAAAACCATGTCGATCACCTCAAACCGAGTCACAATCGGTTAATCCGCCCAAGAGATATCGTTAACGAAAGAAATTCTATCGAAATAACTTTTTTTAATTCTCTGAAATCATATATCTAATCAGTTAGTTTCTCGAATCTTTTATAGTAACCCAAAACTAAACCAGTCACCTCTTATAACATGGGAATGAATTGATTTGAAAATTAAAATTTATGACGGTTTAAATCGAAGAGCTCAAAGTCGTAGAACAAGAACCAGGTTAAAACAAATTTGCGCTTAAAATTAGCAGGGAGATACAGTCGTTTCTCATATTTTCATCTTTTTATATGTATTTGAAAATAATATATTCTATATTGTGCTGCAAATTTGTTAATCAAGTTTATTTCCCAATTTGTACTCAATTTTGAGTACTTTTTCGTGCAACAAAAATTGTGCCGCAGCAAAGTTGATGAATTCATTGTCAGCCAGCATTCTTAGTTACGGTGACACTTTACATCATCATTAATTTTAATTTATGGCAAATTTGGTAAACTTGGCTTCAAGTTCTCACTCTATTCCTGGGTCTTTTGATAACAAAGAAGTCCTTTTTGGCTTCTATTTTTGTTTTCCTTTTATATTTACTATAGAAAGTAACCGATTAACTTTTACCAACCAAAACATTATTATGAGTTTATGCATGAACAAAGAAAGCCAATTGTGTGCTTAATGAAGAGTTAGAATTTTTAGAAATTATTTCAAAAATTTAAACGAAATACGCAGTCATCTGTTTAATGAGATATTTCCTAATAAAAACAAATTTTACACAAAATTTCGTTTAACTTATTAAAGCATTTTTCTTCTTCTTATTTTAAATCATTTACTTTCTACTGAAGTTATTAAGTAAAAGATATCTTTGCCTTCATTCTTTCAAATAATACGATGTTCATAGTTAACTCACCCATAACCTCTGGAGCAATCAAATTATTTAGTGAAATTTAATTGGGCACGTACCTGCAAGAGAAAAATAAAATAATTTCATTTAATTCCGTTATGAAAATATTTATTAAGACTTAACCTGTGGTCGAAATAAAAAAAAGCAATATAACGAGCCAATGAAAATGAAACATTAGCAGCCATACATTTTTGCAACAATATGAAATTTCAACTCTAAAAGTCAGTAAACTATGACCTCAATCTTGCCTCAGCGGTATGAATGCATTCCAAAAGAAGAATACATCCATCATACGAGAGTTCAATAATGAAACTTATGAAGAGCAGAAAAGTAACTGGCAAACCTCTGACAGACTACACAACTCACTTGCTGTTTGTTGTGCCACCATACGCAGGCATTTAATTGAATTTATTGCCAAGTAGATGAAGAATTAGTTGGCAGTGATGCCGTTGCAGTTCTACCACAAACATAAAAGCTTAAGTGCATCATACAACGTGCGTTGTTGTAATAATTGTGTATCTTGGAAAAGCATAAATGAAAATATAAATACGATTGATATGCGATTTTGGAGGGAAAGACCAGAAGAACGAAACGAGCCCAATACCATCTACCCAACAAATGAAAATTGTTGCAATTTATTGCAGCAGCTAAAACTGCCGTGAAAATGCCATAAACTACCATTTACGTTTTATTTGTCCAAGTCAGTCAATCAAGCAAACAGCCAGACGGCCAGTCAGTCAGCCAGCCAACAAGCTCTACTCATTCAGCCAGACATTTATTCCGCTAGTAACCCAAATTGAGGTTAACTGTTAATTTTACGGCTTCTTTTACAATGCACAACATCCACGGCGAGGCAAAATGTCTTGAACAAAACTAAAATAATATGAGCTTTGATTTTTATTATTTTTTTATTTTCTTTCGAAAAAAATATGTGATTTATTGTAAACCACACAATGCAAAACATACAACATATTTTAGCAAACAATAGTTTGATTATATTCGCAGATACTCCATGTCGTTGACGTTGTCGTCGACGTCAACGCCAGTTTTGTGTGCAGTTCAAACGTTGCATCGAGTTGAACAAAAGTTCGTCAAACAAATTAACCATAAAAATCAACAACAGCCAGTAATTTAAAAACAAATAAATAATAAATGACAAAATTCACTATTGAATTAATTGCACTGAGAGAAAAGAAGACAGGCTTAGAAAAACATACAAGCAAAAGCCTACTACTAAAAGGCGAATATGTTATCACATGAACTGTTTCCGACAAAAACAAAATAATTTTATAATAATTATGGAAAACGACTGGACCATCCTGTAAACTTCCGCTAATTTTAATCGCAAATCTGTCGCAAGCTGGTTATATGCTTTTCAGTTTTTCGAGCTAAAACGTTATTAATTCAATTTTCGATTTAAGCCGATTAGCAAAATATATTGATTGAATAGATTGATGTAATTTTCGATTACTTTAAAAAATTATCAAAACGCTAACTGATCAGATATATTATTTCGGACTTTTAATCAAAAAGAGAAAACACAATTTCGAATTTATTCTGTCGAAGGGATTAGCCGATTTTTTACGGGGATCGATGTGGTTTTTAAATATCAAAAGCTGAGCCATTTAAGTTATTCTTAAAACTCGAAGTGTAAAATTCTTTCCCAAAAAATTTTGAGTTCACTTGAAATTTATTTAACTGTTCAAATCGGCCGAGATTCACAGAAAATTTAAGTTCAAGAACGGTCGTCAAAACTACATGCTTCAGTTGGACTCGGCTCAGCCATTTAAAATTTATAAATGCGGCACACACTTGCACACACACAAACACAGACATTGTAACGGGATTTCAAAGAAGCTTCCTCGGCGCTCAATACGTCGAGATCTGATAAGAACTCGATTTTTTCAAAAAGTAGTTTAACCAATAGCTTCGCAATTTTTTTGAATTTTAAATTTCCTTTGGGAAAAATCAAAAACATATATAGGGTATTTTTATAGAGTGATACAACTTTGAGTTGGCATCACTGCTTTATATGACCACCCATTTAACAGCTGATAGTTGTTTTTTGTTTAGTTTGCTTTGACATTTGATTATGGATCGACTTATACCAGAACAATGCGTGCAAATTGTGGAAATTTTTAATCAAAATAATGGTTCTGTTCATCAAACTTATCGTGCACTTTGTCCATTCAAAATTTTATTTTCCGATGAAGCCCATTCTTGGTTAAAAGGGTACGTAAATAAACAGAATTGTCACATTTGGGGTGAGGAGAATCCACAAGCTTTTGTCGAAACACCATCTACATCCACAGAAAATTACTGTTTGGTGCGCTTCATGGGCTGGCGGAGTCATTGGCCAATATGTCTTCAAAAACCATGATGGTCAGAGTGTTACTGTTTGTGAAAATTGGTGTTCCAGATTGGATGATGGCGGCCACATGGTCGAAACCATATTTAAACATTAATACCATAAAATTTTCTATTCATTAAAGGCCGTTTCATTGATATCAAAAATATATTACTATGTTTTATTATGATTTAAACTTGTTCACTCTATAAAAAACACCCGATATATGGAAAACGGTTGACTCTAAAGGCCACCACTGCAATTTCTCGGTAATTTTTACCGCAAAAATGTCATCACGTGGTCTGATGTAATAAAAGTGCAGCAACAGATTAATAAAACACTATTATTTTTATTTTCAAAGTGCCATAAATTGTTAATGCATCCGGTTCTAGATTTCGAGTCCTATAAAAGAATCGACAACACTAACTGATCAGATATGAATTCGGAATTTAAACAAAAAAACTTTCTTCGAGTTTTATTTGTTCTTGAAATCTCACGAAAAGCGATTGTCGTGTTTTTTTTTTTTCCTTTTCTATGCCAAGAACTTATTAGTTTATGGAATCGATCGGTACAGACTTTTAAAATTTATTTAAAAAAACCACCAGCAGTCAATTATTGGACACTAGAAAGGTCAAATTTTTTAGCTGCCGTGTTGAAGATACTACGATGTCGTCCTTCATTATAAAAGAATTTATAAAATTTAGCTCTGAGTTCTTGTTTTCTTTCAGTGTTTTGGCAAACTTAATCGAAAATCTTGAGAATATGACACAAACATAACAAACGTTTTTGCAAACTTTAAAACAATGAAAATTCAATTCGATATCCATGTAATCAAGTTTAGCTAAGAAAAAATGTACTTTTAAACAATATGGAATTATGAAATGTTGTTACCCCCTGCACCCTCCTTTATCCCCTCACAGACTGAATAGCACACACACACACACACACAGACTTTAATAGCAAAGATTTAATGTCACTTCATTAAACGAGTTGGCATGTGAGTGTTCGATTATTAAACACACAGACGATCGCTCACTCACTCACATGTTACAGAGTGTTCTTCTGTTCCAAAGTATGGATGGATGGTGTGATGGCAAAGAGTCTTTTGTTTGAAAAGGAAAATGTTATTGAAAATGTACGTTTTAATGTTGTTTGCTGTTGTTGTGCTGTTGTGTTGTTGTGCTGTTGTGTTGTCAATGTTGTTTGTTACCTTTTATGTTGCAGAGGTGTATTAAATTGTCGATTGGCTCCTCTCTACCATAGAAAAAAGAATACAAGAGTATGGTTCTGTGCACGTGTGTGTTTATCTGTGAGTGGATGAGTGTTTGTTATTCCAACAAAAACTGTCAATCAATTTGTTAAACGGCTGTCATCGTAAATATTTGTTAATGACAGAAAATACTATTTATTTTCGCAAAACAATCTTAAACGACGAAGACTCCATCCGCACTACGTTGCGATTATGTGTAGATGTAGAAAAGTTCAGCTGAAAAAAATTAGGTGAGCATTGTCACACATTCTTATGGCTCGAATACGTCTTATTTTTTCAGTTAATTTTTCTTTCTTTAGCAGCTTTCAGCAGCAGGCATGATTGTTGCTTGACGCTCATAAATTTGTTAATTTATGACAAACTAATTGTTTGTTAAATTCAATTTGCATTGAAATGAAAATACTCAAATCGACATGGTCTGAACGTGTTTATGTCTGTATTTAATAATCAAATAAACTATTAAAAGAATCATTATATTGTACATATTCGTACAATAGAGGATCGTCTGGGGAATTACCCAAACTCTATGCACGTTAAATGATAATTTGCAATTGAATGCGTGCAATTGACATTTGAATGATTTGTTTGGTGCTTTAGGATTTATTATGTAGACTTCATTTAGACTGATTGCGTACGAAGGAACTGCAAGTGAAGAGGGAAACTTCTTTATATAAGATTTTTAGTCGTTCTGTTATTGAATAGTTTTCAATTTAATGCTTTTTGCTGTAAAATTATCATATTATTAGATTGGACGTTGTGCATTTCAGGTAACGATATATCGTTTAAGCAAATAGGTAAAGAATAAATGTGGATTACAGTTAGTAACCTTTCAACTAATTATTTTAAAACATTTTTTTAAAAACCTCCCATATTATTTACGTGATCGCAAACTAGATCAATCATGCCTCATCATGTTGAAATTATTTGATTTATTCAAAAGTTTGAAAATTAAAACAAACAAATTTTATTTGAAAGAACTTAAAATCATAGAACAAGCCACGTTACGTTAGCGTTGGGATTAAAATGGCCTATGGAGGACCAACCTTTCTTTTAACCAAAACTGATGCCGTTTTCTTTTCTAGAAAACATGTAACATTTTTTCACTTATTTTCTAAAAAAAAGGCGGTTTGGAAAAGTTTTAAAACAGAAGTTATTTTTCGAGAGGGATGTTGAATTCATTTCTAATAAATTCCTTATTTTGAAATTGAAAAAATGTTGCCATTTTCGGTTTAAAAGTGTAAAAAATGTTGCATTATTTTCTAGAAAAGAAATCGACATGAGCCTCAGATAAAAACATATCAATTAATTTTGTCGGAACTGAGAAGAGAGAGAAGGAGAGAATCGGCAGCCATCTTGTTTGTTTCTCTTTGTTACTTCTTTTTACTCCTACAATATAGGGATTATTTAATGTTTATATTTGTATGTACGGAAATGTATCATATAAAAAGATATTCATGCTTCTTTTTCAAACAAATTCCAAATGCATATTTAACACGATTATCACAGACTTTTAAATACTGTGCATATCTACATAAAAATGCCTTTCGAAACGTAAATACAACTTCAATATTAGAGGATGAAAAGATATGTAAATATGTACTACAAAAAAAATATGCAATATCAGGACAACAATAAGCTAAAGAAATAGTAAAAGAATATGTTGTTATTTTGGCAGCTAAAAAACAGATTTCTTAAAACCATTTTATTTACAGGGTTATCACAATAAACCCTTTAATTATTAAACTAATGATGTACTGTATTTCACGTGAAGCCAGTGGGAAAAACCAGCATCAAACAAATTTTCGTTCTTATTTATCAATCTGAAGAAATGATGCGATTTCAAAACGTCTCAAGCAGTCGGTATTTCTTAATTAAGGCATTAAAAAGCTATTTAAAAAATGTTTTATAAGTCTATAACTTGGCAGTAAAACGGATCAATGTGGGCATTTCTAAAACAGATATTTTTATACTTTTGTTTTCCCCAGAGCCAAAGGCAACAAAAACTCACACACACACACACACACACACACACAGACAGCAAATAGAATCAATAAACAGCAAAAGTTATTGGATTAAATGGGTGTCATAAAAATATACGCAGACAGAATTATTTGCATAAAAATCATATAAAACGTTGTGAGTAAATATTTTAATTATTTTTTTTATAACCTTTTCTATATGTTTGCAGTTTAATTTTATTTTTTAATTTTATTTAATGATTTCGTTATATCTTTTTGTGTATGTGTGTGTCTGGAAAGAAGTTGTTTCTGTTTTGCCACCTTTTTTTGATTTTTTACGAGCTTAAACACGAAATCGAAAACAAAATGATGAAAACAAAAGTTAATAAAATATAAAAGACGACTGTCGCAGCAGTAGTAAATTACAATAATTATTTTATTGATTCGTCATGTTTTAGCTTCTTTATTCGAAAACGATTTGGTTGAAGTACAATAAATAAATAATGGGAGAACAACAAAAACAAAACTCAAGCAAACAATCAAACCGGGGTCATTAAATATTTTTACGGACAATATCATTTCATATGATAGTGAATATGATGATGACGATGGTGATGGTGACGATGATGTTGTTGTTGAGCAATCGCAGGCATGTTTTGTTTCGCATTGTCTGGAAATGTTAAGAGTCGTCACGGAGACTTTGTGCCCAACATGTCTGGCATATTAATTTGTTACCTCCAGATATACACACATACATATTTTCGTGACCATTTATTTACTTTTGCATACAATCCTTTCTTAAATATTAATAATAATGTTGTACAGTTTGTTGCCATTATGAGAATTAGGCTCATATAAACATGCATTGTGTCAGAAACAATTTAGTTAATAATGAAAAATTGTTTAAACTGCAAAAAAAAAGCACTTCCAAAGATGTTCCTCATACTGTTACAGATAGTCAGTGTGTATGTGCGTGTGTGTGTCCGATTTGCAGTAGCAGCAACAATTCAATAAGAATTTGTTTAACACAAACACAATAATTGTGTTGCGACGTCTTTCGAACGAAATTTTGAAAACAAAATTGGCAATAAATTAATGGGGTGTGTGTTTTTTGCATTATAATGCACAAAATATATACATATAAAAGAGCGATTGAAGCTCAAATAATACGAAAATAAGGTGTGATTTGAAATTGATAATGTGATATAATGAAAAATTAGCTACCGCCTGCCAGCCTATGTGAAGTACAATTCGATTATGTGATGAGATATGAGTCACACAATGGGTGGCGGTTTTGTCTTTATAATTTTGTTTGAAAAAGACAAATTGTTTTTAGAAGAATTAATGCTTGAATTAATGAATGAAATTCATAGATATGGCCTATTCAAAACGTTTTAAAGGTGTGTTTAGAACTAGATTTTTCTTAAAAACTTTAGCAACAGCCATGTTCACTTTGTTGCCCGGTGTAATCTATCTATCATTAAATCTTATTATATATTTCTTATTATATCTTATTATATATTTATTTTTTTTTTTTTAACTTAAAGTCTTAAACGTTTTGATTGCTGTTAATATTACAATCCTATAGTTGCATCTATTATTTACATCGTATCACCAAATTGGCCAAACAACTTTACATTCGAATTACGACCAATTATGGCCTGGACGCCATAAAAGCAGACAAAACAAATTATTGCTACACAAAAGAAAAAAATCAAACTTAATATGACTTTTATAGCCAGTATACAAAATCTATAATGAAAAAGCTACCTGCCGCTCTTTGTTAAAGTTTTCAAGTTTTAAAGTTTTTTTTCTGTTAAGCCAAACAAAATGTTTTAATGATGTTTAACCAAACTTGCAGCAACTAGTGATTGGATTATATTAAGTTGATTGTTAATTTTATTTGTATATTTTTTGATTTTGCATGTTTAGCGTTAATCTTGTCGCAGACTAAAAATATTTTCGCCAAAGCTTCAATCAAGTCGTGCCAAAGTTTTTGTTGCACTTTTTTGCAACAAAAAATTACTCTTAATTTTTATTTTTTTGAAAATTGCGTAATAAATTTTATCTGCACAAAATATTTACAGAGAGTTATTTATTGATATTTATTTGCAAGATATAAAATAGACATTGAGGAGATAAATGCCATGAAATTGACTGCATGTTGGGATCAGAGAAGTACTAAAATTTCGTGTATTTTGTGTGAATTTTTTAAACGGCTATTTGTAGTCTGTGTTATTTAATTTTTTTTGTCTGATGGCGATGGTCAGATTAAATTGAACTGGAGATTAAATCGGTTTTTGAATGTTTTTAAAATTATAATTAGGCGAATTGTGTAAAGACTTTAAACAACGTTGATTTAAACGTCAAATTGTATGGTTTTAATGAAACGTTCGCGCTACTTGTGTGAGTTATTAAGACAAACTATATATTAAGGCGTTATCGATTTTTTTGAGGCAGATAATTTACTTGCTTGAGGATAATGATCAGCGTTTTTGACAGCCAAAGCAGACAAAGTTCGATCATTTGGGTCCCACTGTTACTTCAGTAAATATGTTGCCGATTTCGAGGCCCACAGTGCAGGAGCAAAAGAAAAAAGCTTATTCTGTATGAAATATGTTTTTAAACTTCCTATAGCCGCGCTAATTTTTTCACTATATACACGGTCTCTCTGACCAAAAGTTTGATCTACTGTTTCATAGCTTTTTCAAAAGAAAAAAAAGCTTGAGGAGAAAACATTTTTTATTTAAACTTGATAATGCAATAAAATAATAATATTATGTACTAGATTTTGTATTCAGAATTTTATAATAAAAGTATTTGGAGTTGTTGTAAGATATTTTTTTTATTTTAGTTTTATTTTGTTTATTATTATTATTTCTCTTTTTTTTTCTTGGTACACTTTGAACCATCAACTCGTTCGCCAATATTAAGGGATTTAAAACGATTCAAAGGGTATTTTTATGTAGACATGCATAAAATGAAAAGGCTTCTTTTTCTAAATAACCGATTTAAATTTGCTTGCAACTTCTTTTATACTTGCAACACAACATGTTCAGACTCACATAAATAAACGTTCAAAAATTTCTATAAAACGAAAGCGATTATTCGAATTTTGAACACCAGGAGATCCTAGAGTGTATTAATTTGTAATAGCAAAGCTTTCATATTATTTACTTCGCATATAATTCACAAAAGGTCTGATAGTCATCAATGGAAAATTAAATGCAAATAAAAAATAATGGTTGTGTTGCATAGTGTTATCAGTGTCTGTTTTGATGTGAGGTCTTGAGACCTTAAGCCGAAAAGGACATCACAAACAAAACAAATTTATTCAAAAAGGTCTACAACAAAACGTTATCAGTGTTTTATTATTTTCTGCTTTGTTAATCGCTTTAGGCTTTTAACTATCTAACACAGATTGACAATTTCAACACGTATGATGAGTGACAGCGTTCACTTATAAATAAATATCTGATCAAAAATATTTAACTTAAATTCGAGTGTTAATTCGCATTAAGATCGCCACTTTTTAGTGTGAGTTGGTTATAAGATTTACTATAGGGTGTTTTTTATAGAGTGATACAACTTTGAGTTGGCATCACTGCCTTATTTGACCACCCATTTAACAGCTGATAGTTGCTTTTTGTTTAGTTTGCAGAGCAACGCGTGCAAATTGTGGAAATGTTTAATCAAAATAATCGTTTTGTTCGTCAAACTTATCGTGCACTTCGTCCATTCAAAAATTAATTTTTCGATGAAGCCCATTCTTGGTTAAAAGGGTACGTAAATAAACAGAATTAACGCATTTGGACTGAGGAGAATCCACAAGCTTTTGTCGAAACACCATCTACATCCACAAAAAATTACTGTTTGATGCGCTTGATGGACTGGCGGAGTCATTGGCCCATATGTCTTCAAAAACGATGATGATCAGAATGTTACTGTTTGTGAAAATTGTTGTTCCAGATTGCGCCTTGTACGCGCCAGCCGTGGGGGCCATATTGCCGAAATCATATTTAAACATTAATGTCATAAAATTTGCTATCCAATAAACATCGTTTAATTGATATCAAAAATATGTTACTATGTTTTATTATGATTTAAACTTGTATCACTCTATAAAAAACACCCTATAGTTGTTCACATATTTTCAATGTTTGTTGTTCATGGGAAATAAATTACGTGAATAAAAATGTTACTCACTTGTTTACGTTAAGGTTGATTGATTTGCTCCTACATATATTTACAAATAAAAAGATAAAAGAATAGTTAATTAACAAAACGCTAAAGCAGAATGGTAACACTTTTTTACAAACTTACAATTCCATAATTTATTGTTTTAACTTTTGGGTTGATACGGATGAAATGAAATTCTAAAATTCACCACAAAATGCTTATAATATAAACAGAAAAAGTTATCTATCACTGACATTATAAAAACACTGTATTTGAATAGGCATATTTATCTTCACACACACACACACACATTCAGACTGATTGTAACTTTCACTCGTTGTAACCAAACTTTGTAAATCTAACGGCTGCCAAAGGTTGAACCAACTTTTCTTTTTCAATTTGTATTGAGTTTTTTTTTATCACCACTACAGATGAACACTGTTCTCGTGTGTATAACAACTAAACAGCAAACAAAAAAAAACAAGTTAAACACCCGACATAAAAGCTTAAAAGAAGTGCAAACATTGGCAAAGTCTAAAAGTCTGCAAACAACAGCAGACACATGCGAGTAAAATGGAAACAGAACTCAAACAAATTATGTTGACCCAGATTTCGGAAAATTGTGGTTAATAGTGTACGATAAAATAA
Organism: Linnaemya vulpina; assembly: GCA_963675445.1. Lineage (NCBI taxonomy): Eukaryota > Metazoa > Arthropoda > Insecta > Diptera > Tachinidae > Linnaemya > Linnaemya vulpina. Next base: position 15,022,301 of record OY776277.1, on the reverse strand, counting down.
GAAGCGAAATAAATTTTCCTCTAACACTAGTAAAGCACACAAGACATCATTATGAAATGACGCATGACTACAAGGAAATATCTAGTGGAACAAATCAAATAACTCTCACAATGATTTATAGTTATTTTAGTAACACACATTTTTGCTTAATTATAATTGAATTTTTAATTGCGTAGTAAAGTGATTTATCTAATAGGTTTATTTCAAAACTTTAAATTTAATTTGTTTTCTCCTTTATTATTTCTTTATCGGATCATTAATTATGGGCTTGGCATTTAACAAATATTTCCATCATCATCATCATCATCGTCGTCGTCGTCGTCGTCGTTTTTAAAAAGTCAAGAGATACTTAAACCACCACAAATGCTTTAATTGCCGCACAATGACCAACCACGATAACAACACATATACAAAAAATAAGTAAATAAAAACGAACAAACAAGCCAAGTCAATAACATTTTAAGCTTTTAACCTTTTTTGTTGTTGTTCATTTTTTTTTTCTCTGCTTCCCGTTTATTTTTCCTTCTTTCAAGTAAAACTTTCACAATAATTTCTTAATAATAATTTTTTTTCTATTTTCAGTTTCAACACACACCCACCACTGTTGTAAGCAGGGGAGAAAAATCTGTCGATCTGTTGCAGCGAATGTACGAAACAAAAAGTCATTGATTTCTATCCCAAACGCATGCACAACGATTTTGTAAGTATTTGGCTGGTGTTAAAAGTGTTTAGTATGACTGATGGAGTTAGAAAACTGTGATATGTTTACTTGTAAATTGTGGCACTGTGGTAAGAATTAATAATTAAGCTGATGGTTGCAAGAGACAACAGCTAATCAATATTTTTACATCTCTTTAAATCTTCTAAACAACTGAGTTGATAGTAGATGTTGGATCTTGTGACTTCAAATGCATTTTTCGCAATTTCAACAACATCTTCCACGCATTCCTTTACGATGTAGGCAAATGCTAAAAGGCTACAAGTCGCTGTAACAAAACGCTATTCATAACAAAACGATTCAATAGGCTTTCATAATTACAAATATGATTTCATGACATTGCAATTCAAATGAACAAGATCGCATTCAACGTAAACATGTTAAAACATCTTTTTTTTCTATCACATCCCACTGTAAACTATAACGTTAACTTATAACAACATCTACTAAGTGTTTCCCATTAATTTTGGTGTGAAATGGTTATGGAAGTGTTGTTGCAATGAAAACCTTTTAAGGTTTTTTTTGTAAATTATAAATATCAAGATTTAAAATTGTTGTAAACGCACAAAATATTTTTTAACTAACAGCAGATAAAAATAAAAAGAGGCCCATAGACTTTCAGTTGCTTTCAATTTTTTTAACTAAAATTTTATTGAAATAGATTTGACGCAAATCGAATGAAATAAAAATTTAATTCAATGTAAAAAAATATTTAATTAAAGCAAAATAAATAATAGAAGAATTCAAACAACTTAATTGTAAATTAACAGAGTGATCGCATTCATAAAGAAGTTAAAGTAAAATGAACTCTAAAAACAACAACATCTTGAAACTGTTAAGAGGTAGAAAAATTATATAATAAATAATATACTATTTTTCATTACAATTCAAACTCTAAAAAATTCAAATCCCTTGTAAATGATTCCTAGCAAATCAAAAATAAATCGTGTTAAAAAGAAATCCAATACAGTTTTATTTAAAATTAACAACTTTTAAATAAAAACTGCAGGAACAGAAATAATGAATGCACGTTAAATAAAAACGTAAAGTTTTTCAATATATAAAACATATACAAAAAAAAACTTCATAAACAAATAAAAATCTTAAAACTTTTTTCTTGCTTAAAAACCAAACATTCAGAAAATATTTTTAAAATTGACAACCTCACGCTTTTTTAATTAAAATTCAGATATTATTTTTAGGTTTATGGTACAACCAAAAAAGGAATCGAAAATAATTTTCTTCATTATCCGAAATCGGGGAGTTATTGGTTTTAATCCATTTTGAATAAATCCAGTTCTAATTAGATCTTGACGCTTTGAGACCCTAGGAAACGTTCCGCAGTAAATATGTGACCCACTCATAGTTTTGAACGGCTGAAGCGAATCAAAGTGAAATGATGGCGTTGCAAAACGATCTTCGAAATATAAGATCGTTCGATGGATTTTAAGAAATCTCAAAACAAAACTTTTTAAAGTGATTTATTTAAAGTGATTCTGATCGCTCAAGATTAGGAAAATCAAATTGAAATCGTTTAATCTAATTTTGAGATAAATATATAAGAGAGAAAAATCTAAAAATAAGAATTGTTTAAAAACCTCCGAAATTTATAAATCTGAACAGTTAATATTCTCTACTATTTTATAGAAATCGATTTTATGATTTATTCAAAAGTTCTATCAGTTAGAAAATTATAAAAAATAGCATTTGACTCCTTTCCCTTACACCAACAATCGTGAAAAAATAATTCATAGAATTTTAATTAAAACGTTTTCTATTTTATTTCACAAAAAACAAAAATCTAGAACAAAAACATTTCCACCTTCAGTTTTAATAGAAATAGTACAAGTAGATCTGCTTCCATTTGTTAAGAATATAAAAATTAGTCAAAGAAAAAACTATTCCAACTTGTTCAAGTCAAAATATTAAATAAAAATATAAATAATAACAAATAAGAATTCAATATCACTTGCGGTTTGTTTTAGCAGTCGTCACACCACCCACATGTCACATATTTTTGTTTAAGTCAATTAATTTAAATGTCACTTAACTTAATTTATTCAAATTTACTCTGTCATTTTAAGAATTTTAAAGAGCATTAAACCAGCTTTTGCGTCAATTTAAAATATTTCAAAATATAACAAAGAAAATGTTAATAATGCCATTTTGCTAAAATACACGAAAGTGTTTCCTTTCGTCGAAAAAAAAAATCTGTATGCAAAAACTCATTCATAAAATTAAATGTAAATTTATTTTAATGTGAACATTTCAGTATGTCAAAATAATTGATCAGAGATGGCCGCCCCGCTCACTTGCAGTCGCACAATCTAACATCTTAGAATTTCAATATCTATTGAGTTTACGATTTGTAATATTTTAAGAAGAAGAATTTCTTTTTATATACTTGATAAATATTCCAAAGCACAAGGAATCTACTTACACAGCAGAGCAGAACAGCTGTTTTCATAAGCCGCCACACTTCATCCGTGCTCATGAGTATTTTTATTTCATTACCACTTTTTAGGTGGCTCAGTTGAATGTGACAACAGTTTCTCTTTGTAACAATTTCAATATAAAAAAGCCCTACGAAAACTGCATCAAACCGATGTCACATTTTGTTAAGTTTCTGTGTTGCCATTGTGATTATTTTTCTTCATGTCCTATTTTTCTGAATTTTATTAATTTTTAATATTTCATTTTAAAATTAATAATTTGTATAAACAATCACAGCAAATGCTTGTTTTCAATTCGACGGACATTTATAGCCTGAAGGTCTGCATACTAAATCAACATCAATTTAAATGCAATTTATGAAAATTTCAAGTGTAAACTTTCAAAAAATTAAATCTTTTACATAAATAATTTTTTTAAATGTTGTTTATTCATTTCTTATCATAAATTAAAAGTTACTCACCCTACCATCTCTATAGAGAACGGTGATAATTATTTATTTAAGATCTTAATTTTATGGCCATTTTGCATGAGCTCGTCGAAACGAAAGCGAAAAAAATACTCGAATAATTTCTAAATAAACAAATAATTTTGATGATAATAAGAATTCAATTATAAAGGAAATTAGTTTTGACATTTATCGCAACTTTTATAAATTTGAGAAGGGGATTATAAAGAATGAAACTTGTGGTGAAATCTGATTTGTAATTTTTTTATTTTTCTAAAATTTATATTTTTATTTATTTATTTATTATTATTATTATTATTATTATTATTATTATTATTATTATTATTATAATTATTATTATTATTATTATTATTATTATTATTATTATTATTATTATTATTATTATAATTATTATTATTATTATTATTATTATTATTATTATTATTATTATTATTATTATTATTATTATTATTATTACTATTATTATTTGTTTTTTGTTTTTTTTTTTTAGGAATATAATTCGAACAAATATTAAAAAATGTTGCCTGTAGTGATTTTACAACAGTTTGTACAGTTTAAAATTTAAATTTCTTTTAACAAAAAACCAAGAATGAATAAAAGAAATAACACTGTATTTTATATTAAAAGAAACTTTTTTATCCTTCGCTTATATGAATAATTTGGCAAGCATGTTCAGGCATGATTTCAGCTAAATCATTCTGAATGCACTTCATTTTTAGGAACCTTTACTTTTCGTGTAGATGTTTCAATAAAATAATAATTTAAATAAGTTAAAAAATCTGAATGGATCTATTTCTAAGCAAATTGTCTTGCATCACTGCATTTACAAAACATTTGTTAAACTGTTTTAAACTTTCTGTGAAAAAGCCACAATCAAATAACAGCGATATAAACAAAAGTTATATGAGTACTGATGACGATAGTGAATCAACTTGTGAAGACAGCGCTGTATTTTTGAAGTTAAATAAAAAAATTATGCGAAAAATCCTTTGAAGATTAACGACAAGATATTAAAAATTAAATTTCTTCAAAACAATTTACCAATTGAGTACGTATAAAAATTAAGAGGAGGTGATCCAGTTCAACTTGTCATGTTATTTTCAAATATATATAGCAAATATACTGACTAAAATCGGGCTTGATTTAAAGTCAGCGGTTTTAACAATTATATTTATTTGAAGAACTTGTCTTATAGTGTTTTCTTTTCTAAAAAAGAAAGAATGTGACATTTCTTACACTTTTTAATAAAAGAACGAACACAACTTTAGGTCATTTGAAATTAAAGAATTTATCAAAACTTAGTCCAACATTCGTTACGTTAATTTAAAACTCCTTTAAACTGCCGCCTTTAAGAAAAAATGTGCAAAAATGTTGCACGTTTTGTAGAAAAGAAAACGCCATTAATTTAAAATGTTTTTCTTTTTTTTTTTTTGTAGAATATATTTTTCTAATCATCAAAAAGCAGAACGCTTCAGTAATGAGGCCATCTCACCAGCGTTTTTAGTTGAATTTGTCTACTTTTCAAGGGTCATTTTTAATTATAAACTAAAAAAAGACATTCAATTTTAAATACATAAAAAACCAGCAAACGCTTTTGATCTCAGCAGCAGATGGCTCTGAATATTATTCTCTTAAAACAAATATTTCATTTGATTCTTAATTTAAAAATAATTTGTATATTTGCCGACCTGAACTTGGCCTAATTAATTAATTATTTAATCCGTAAAGTTCCCAGAACAAAAAATATCATAAAAAAAATAATTAGAATTAACAAAAACGAGAGCAAAAAAAATCAAATAATTAGTAGCCAAATCCGTACAACTTTTTTTGTTGTGCAAATTTTTTTGTGAACAACTTTGCAAATCCAACCTGGGAAAAGTACACAAATTCATTTTCTTATCCTTCTCACAAAATTAAGCGTTTGGCTTGTATGTGAATTTTCGGTTTGTTTTATCTCATGTTAAATAATTCGTGATAGTTTATTGTGGGGTTTTTTATTTGTTTCTTTCTTTATATTTGGGAGACACAACAAAAGCCATAACAAATGACTCGTTCGTATACGTTCAACTTGAAAATTTATGTAAATTCGTTTATTATTGTTGTGTTAGCTGTTGTCGTCATTTGTTTTGTTGCAAGAACCATATTGAGGTTTTTAGATGGTTGTTGATTTCTGTTATTTTTTCAATTTTGGTTTTTTGTTTTTTACATTTGGAAAGGTGTTTGGGTTAACAAGTTCGCTTTGTTTAGATTGTTATATTACGTGTATGCACACATATCGGCCAAGTAAATTTACTGCGAACAAAGAGCAGACAGACAGTTTTCTGCTAATAGATTTTGCGGAGGTAAGTAAGTATTTGTGTAAGCACATGTAATGACTTGAAAAGAAGGTGTTTACTTTTACATGCAATTTATATGGCACCCCAAAAACACATACCACTCGTTTAATCAGCCACACATACGTGCAAATATATTAAAAAGAGTGTATGTGTGTGTGCAGATATTGAAGCTCGCTAGCATTTTAGTATGAATGGCATGTAGCCATTCTAGCCTGGTTTGCGTTACAACTTGTCTTGGACTTGGAGTGCATAAACTATTGTAACATTAATTTGCTGGTCCGACTGTTTGGTAGTTAAAATTCGTTGCTTAATGGGGTTGTTTGGTATTCCCAACTTATATATTTATATAAAATAAGAGACAAAGTTGACAGTTTTACAAATTACTACGATTAGTTGATTGTAAATTTGTTGCCATTCAATGGTAAATGCTAGTCAAGCATGCTGTGTTATTGTTGTATTTTGGGTAAAGGGTATTATTTTGTTCACTCAACCTAATTTTTAATATAGTAAATGAAAGTTTCATTTCTTATCATTCAGATGAAAACAGCCACTCCAAAAGTATATATCGTAAAGTTTGACTATCGGTTAGAAGAATGACTACGATGTTGTTTTATGTCGTCAGCGAAGGTTTACGTGGTAAAACTTCAGCAATATTAGAACGAAATACGCTGCCATACTTTCTATGCATGTAACGACTTTTAATAACAATTTGTTACACACTTTTTTTAAATATTTTCTAACTCTTCATACAATCGACGCATGCCACTGCCAATATTTCAGCTGTTTTTGACCGCTTAATTCATATTTTCAACCAACTTCTTCTTTTATAGCAAAAAGTAGCAAATCACGTAAAATACTTGTGACTTTTATGACTCTGGCAAATAAACTAAAAATGCTCAATAGCTTAAATTGTAAATATATCTCGAGAGGAGCGGATCAATATAAAAAATTGTAACAAAATTTAACCGTATTATATATACACCTTCAATAAATAATTTAACTATTTTAGGAAGTTTCGGAGCATGCCATTGTGTCTGTATATATCGTTTGCATGTGTATGTGTGTAAGATCAAATCAAACTCGTGCTATTCCAAAGACTTCTACGAAACTCAGAATTCCTGTGATTTGGAATCAATTATTTTGAGAGAATGTATCTTAATATTTATTAAAATTTTTTCATGTGCTTTTAATAACTTTTAAACTGATTTCCTGATCGACGTTGAGAAACCAAGTCAATAGCCGCTGACTGATTCGAAACAGGTTGATTTGCTCGGCGATATCCTAAAAGAAAAGATTCGACAGAAAGTGTTTGTTTATCAGAAATTATATAACTCATCAATGAGTGTTCTCGATTCTTTTATAGGACGAGCGAGAAAAAATACATCAAGCACTGCAAATCGGGTAAGAGTTGTTTTCTTAATTTAAGAGTTTTATCAAACACTCAATAGACTTTTGAGCCCGAAGAGACTTTTGAGCCCGAAGAGACTTTTGGCAGGAATGTCTCTGAGGGTCAATTGATTTTAATTCTTTTTTTTTAATTTAGGAGAAAATAATCAGCACGATTAAACTTAAAATAGACTAATGCCCGAAAAATCTGTAGATAATCAAACGTTCTTTATTTTTAAATTCTATTTAAGCACAAAATTTAATTGCAAAATTAATTAAGATTTAAATGCCCCAAATTTAACTTTTAAAAATTATTTAAAATTTCCGAAGTCAGCATCTAATTTTGACGTTCATTATTCTGAATAAAATTCATTATTATTGTCAAAATTTTCCTAAAAAATATATTGAAAAAGTTCTGCTAAGTAAACAAAATTAATTATCAATAATAAGAAATCAATTCAGATGAAGAAAACATTAATGATTTCTGCAAATTTACATGCAACAACATTATGGAAAATTCGTAAACGTGTGTAAACGCGTACAGTCCAGCAGTTAAAATTGCAGCCATATTTTTATCAGAAATGCAAGACAAGACTGAAGAACTGAAAGTGTATTCAAACAAATTTTCAATATTTATGAAAGTTAACTCAAATTATGTTTCATTATTAAATGATTTATTGCTCATAAGATTGAAACAACAATTTCCAAATATTCGTCTAAATTTACCTACTGATTCATGTTTTTAACCAACATTTTGCTTTGGGTGTACCAGTCACCGGTAAACTTGTAAATTTGTATGAACGTTTCGTCTTGTTTTGCTAATAAATAAACGGTGTTTAGTTACGCAATAGCGCATGTGCATTTTTTATCAAATCATTTTTAAATGCAAGAATATGTTGTGTAAAATACGCCATTCATTTGTAGTGTTTTACTTTTTTTTTTGCTTTTCTTGAAGGTACGAGTAATGAGAAGATTATTTTAATTAAAACGGCAGCTAACACGTGGATTGTGATTGTAATTAATTACACTATTGTTGTGCTGTTGCTGGCAAATAGCGCCGCCATCAGAAGCAGCCACCAAAAGGGTGGGTGTTTAGACTTTTTTTTTTTGTTGGTAACTGAATTTTCCATGTATTTGCCATTTTTGTTGGCCAAAGCAGGAGTGACGCAAAGACACTGACGAACAGACGACGCTGTTAAGTAAAATATATTATTTTTGCTACACGGTTTGTTGGCTTGTAATCGTTAACTATTTATTAACAACAATGACAACGCTGTGTTACAAAAGAAGGCTTATGTGGCTCTTAACGTTTTAACTATTACGTAGTACTCGTATTTAATGCATGAACATTTATTTCCTTCACATATTTAATATTAGAAAATGTTAATTTTTTTTTTTTTTGTCCGAAAATGTTTCATGATTAGTTTGGCTTTTTATTGTCTGTTGCGTGTTTTGCGGTAATTGAAGTATAAAATACTTTGTTAACGTTATTAAATTAAATTAAATTAATAATATGAATTATGTAAATCGGCTTTGTACGTGTATGTATGAGCATTGCACTTATCTAAATGTTTGTTAATTAACTTTAAAATATTTTTAATTTAATTTATGCAACAACTATAATTAATGCGTATTGAAAACAAAACGTTGAGTGCATTATTTCCGGCAAATTGCATGGTTTTAATTAATATATTTTAATATATTAAAATACACATGTTTTGTTATAGAAATTATATAATATTTTTGTCCCAAAAACACTTTTTTGAATCAGTTAAACGTTCGTAGTTTTGCTTACAAAATAGTTGGATATCAAACCGTTTTTAGGAGAAGCTAATTAACTCCTGCATAAAGGACAGAACATAAAAGTATGTCGTCTAGGAACGATGACTCATCAGTGTCTTCGCAATAATATTTCGAAAATATTCCAACACTCGAATGAGTTGAAAAGCTTCACTAAGATTTTCAAAGTTCGCCTTAACCTCAATATCATAAGTTTTCGGTTTCACTTTCATTTTAGGCATAACACTTTAATTCTGAATAAATTAGAGAAACGTTTTGCAGAATACAAGGCCCTTACTTTCCAACAACTTTTTGCAAAAGTATTTCCCAATAACTTTCATATGCTCGTACATTAAGGCCATCACTTAGGAATATGTCTTGGTTCGTTAAGAAATAAAACTTTTATTTATAGACCCTTTTAAAACAACATAAAATTATAAGATAAATAAATTGTCCAAACAAAAAGTGTTAATATATTTAACCGCATGACAAGATGGTTAACTCACTTACTTGTACAATCAATTTGGGCAGGAAAAAAGCCTTAACAACACTTTTAAATAACATGATTCCTTTTGTGTTTTGCAATTTTTAATTATCTCAAAACGCATACACTCAAGCCAAACAAACTACTTACAACAGCAGCCAACAGCCAACAAGCCAGCAGCACAAAACTTGACTACATTTCAATCAAAAGCCAAACAACGAACAACAATAAAAATCATGCCCCATCAAGAGGTATGGATTACAAAAGAAAACAATCAACACACCTAAAAAACAATAACGACTGAAAGAAAAATTTTTAAATTTATTTATGTTTTGTCAACGCTTAAAACAAGTCATTATAAAGGCAGTAGTCCTTGTAAATGAAACAAAAACTACAACAAGACAAACACACAACAGAAAACCAACAGGCACGCAACCCGGCTAACAGGCACTCAGGCTGCCTGCCACTCACCCATTCACTCATTCAAAAGCACAAAAAGACCAAAACTACTTCAGCATTGTGCTCTTCTTCGTTCCAATTGAATTTATGTTAAACTAACAAATTGTCAATGAAATGAACGCGTTTCTAGCAGCAGCCTTCGCTATAAACAAACAAGCCATCCTGCCGCTGCCACAGCCGCTGCAGCACAAAATGTATGACAAAACAAATGGAAAAAATATTTTATAAAAATAAATTTTAAAGAAGAAACAAGCTTTTTAAAACACAATAAAGGCACACACATCAAATCAGGGTCCTGATACTGGGACACCCGATACCAGAGGGTAAGACAAAAAATTATTGAAGCACCAGCACCAGCAGCAGCAGCGGCAGCAGCCACAACATGAGTGTGAGCGCTGCACGTTGTTAAAAAATACAAATTGTGTATTTGTATCGATCGTTGAAACTACAAGCACAACGCGCTTTTTTTTTCTTCTTCTTCTTGTCCTCTAAATAGAGTCAACACACTTCATGTTGCAAGAACGATACTCACTCACTCACTCACTCGTACAACTGCAAATTATGCGTAGTACGTTTAAATAGTGGTACAACAGAAGAGAATGTTTTATGCATGTTTTGTAGCATGAATTGAAGCGAAAATATATACTTTTTTCCTTTTGCAACCGGTTGACAAACTGGTTTAACTGATTTTTATGTACAATCCTTTTTTTATACGACTATTATCCCTTGTAGTTGTTTTTGCTGTTTGTTATTAACTTATTGCTACAATGGTTTCGTAAACCCAAAGGGCCCAATCAGTACACTCGTGCAGACAAGCGTACGGCGCAGTGGCGATCAATTAATTGCTGTTGCAATGGGCGGGCGGGCACACATTCAATGTTGTCCTAATGTTTAGCGCGTTAAGACCGATTGATGAAGATTAATTGCGACAAGCACCGTATTTAGGCACCGTATTTAACGATCCCGAGTTGGCCCCACTAATGTCCGCATATATTTTCCTCAACAAAAATGTTTTTAATAGGACAAAATCAAACACAAGTAAAATTTTGCAATGACATGTTACCCTATTCATGTAGCGGACAGTGTTTAATGCATCCGTAGTGCTTTTCATATGATGCCCGATTAAAAAGAAGAATTTTATTGCCTTTTAATACGTAATTCCCTTAGCCATCATAACTTGAACACAACACTTGGATTTTTAACGATTATAAGCCCATTATAAGATAAAATTTATGTACACACTCTTGCACACATGCACACTCGAACCACTACATTTTCAGATCCTCATAACACGCATGGATTCCCATAAATTCATGCGAGTAGTTTTTGAACAAACAAAAATGTAAAACGCGTATATCCTGTCCTTCAACAAGTTTGATTTCTTTCTTTTCTTCTGTTTTTTGTTGTTGTTGTAATTTTTATTTTTGGATTCTTTATCAACATTAAATTATTCATTTGCAAGTCGCCTTTTTCTTCTGTGCGTTACATTTTTATGATTTTTTTTTAATTGACAGTCTGAGGTAATTATAATTATGATGATGCCGTGGATTAATACTTTTTGCCAGCCAGATAAAATTGTTATGTATAGACGAGTAAAAAAAAAATGTATGCAATCAAAGAGAATTCCGGAATTTATCTACTGAAATATATCAATTGAAGTAAATGGAAAAAAGCTCTTTAGACTTTTTAATGCATAAACATTTTTAAGACACCTCTTTGTTAACTTTTTTAAAAATTTATATTTTGGTAAAATTAAAAAAATTCTCAATCAAAAATACCAATTCCCAATACCAAAGGCGCAGTACCGAAGAAATACGCAGTTCTTCCAAATTAAGAGGGGAAAAAGTATATTTTTCCCAGTGTCGCAAATAATTTTAAGGATAGAGAGCACACATTTTTATATATCAGAGCTTTAGAAACTAATTCACTAGTTTTGCACATCATCATTTTCGTCCAAAAAAAATTTTGAATTTTTAATACACGGGGTGGTCCGACTATAACGCACGATGGTTACTGTGATTCACCCCTCAAAATGAAATGTCTAGTCCAACTTAATTTCACATTTCTCTGTTTCAGTGTCTGACGAATAGAGCCATGAGAGTTACACAATTAAGCGACATGTTAAAATTGTTGAAGTCCTTTACGAAAATGGGCATTGCAATTAAAATGCATTTCGAGCACTTCATAATTTTTTTTCGCAGCTAAGGACTACAGACGATCGACATATTGAAAATATATCAATTCAATATATTTATATTTTTATTTAATTTTTAATTTACATTGTTCCCCTGAAGATGAATAGCGAAGCTATTCGAAATAGTGGGAAGATAACATTAAATAAAAATTAAATAATAATAAAATATTTAGCGTTTATTGATTTTTTCAAAACCTGACCTATAGTCGAACGATAAAAATACGAACATTATCATAATTTTTTTTTACCATAATCGATCAAATATTTCCACAACCGAGAGAAATGTGAACAAATTTTAGCAAATCCGGAATGTAGGCTATGTGAAAGCACCAGTTCCTTCTGCAGAAATTATTGTTGGCTTCTTCATCAGGCCCTATTTCTACGAAAATGTGTTCGGCCAAGAAGTTACCGTGTATAGTGATCACTATCGTGAGATGATAGAGGGCTTCATCCGACCAGGAATTGAGGATATAGGCCAGGGCGATATGGGGTCCCAACAAGATGGTGTCAATTGTCTTATAGCCAATAAAACAATAACTCTTTTGCGCGAGATATTTAATGGGCGGATTATCTCCCTTTGATGCGATGTCAATTGACCGCCATAACCAGGTGATTTGGTATCGGTGGACTTCTTTCTTTGGGAATAACTATTCAAAAGAAAATATGTACGTCCTAAAGACATGAACAACTCAAGGAGGAAATAATTCGGCACGTTAATGACATTGAGTCCCAATTAGACTTATTGAAAATATGGAAGACCGGATGCCTTGGCGAAAATTTCGAGCGCCTTTTTATATCACACATAACCATCAGAGACCCTTCCATCATAATATATATATAAAAAAAGTTTTCTCAAAACTTTTTGTTTTATTTACAATGAACACCTCGCGTTTTGGTTCTGCCAGCCTTTACAAGGACAAGAATCCAGCTAATAAAACATCGGAAATCGTCCATGTGTTTGTTTTATTACCGGTGTTAGTACGACTCTTACAAATTGACAAGATCAGCCCATAAAAAATAGAATGATAATAGCAAACAAAACTTTTATTTTTTCTAAACAACAGTTGAGGTTTTCTGAATTACAATTGCCGCTGCCTGAATTCAAACTGGCAAACCCGAATTACTATTACTGCGTTCTGAATTAAAACTTGTGAAATCAATAGTACTCAGTTGTTGTCAACAAAGAGCGGGCAGGTGATAATTTTTTGCTGTCGTATTTATATGAACTCGATGGCGGATTTGAGCAACAAAAATTGTCAGTGAAAACAGTTGCTATTGACAAATAAATTTTTTTTTTCCAGTCAGGGAAATTATTCACACAAAAGTGATGTCTCCAGTAGATCCTTGGAGGATTCATCATGACTTACGAATTTCAAATTATCAATATTAACTGAACTTAATAAGAAGTCACCAATTTTATCGAATTGACTAAATTAAAACTGTATGTTTTATGACACATTTAAACATTTTTCAAATGTTATGAGGAAAATACATTAAGATGACTGACTGACTGAATGAATGGTTCATTCTGTTTTGTTTTTCATTATTAATAAACTTTTTATTCTATATTTATAGTTTTATTCGATTAACTAGTCCCCAAACAGCAGAAGGAGCCGCGCTCCAACTAGTTAAAGCCAAGACACCGCTTTTTTAAACTAAAGATCTCATCTAGCAGATGGGAGATATAATTTGCTGAAGAAACTATTTTAGCCTTCTTCTTTTTTTTTTATTCACTGCTTGATTTATTTCGTTCAAAACTTTTCGAACTGATTTATTGTGTTGTACAACATCTTTGAAACTGATATAAATTGCCGTCATTAAAACACTTGTGCAAAATTTATACTCTTTCCTTTTAATTGTACCGTATTAGCACTACAAAGAAATAATAATTGGTAAATTATAAAGCAGTCCAATATCATTAGAGAAGAAATCATTTATTCATTTTGCGCAACCATTTGTTATCTGGCATCTAGTTTCCTACCAGAAAGATGGCATTTGAAAGAGTGGTTGGTTAATTAAATACTGGAAAAAAAAAGAAGAAACTTTGGCCAACTACTGTAGTTTATACCAGTTCCATTTGCAATATTTTTCATTGTGAATTAGCAGAAGATCTTTTAGATGAAACATTGACCGTTTGTAATAAATAAATTGTTAGTTAGTACTTCCCAAGAAGGCAAACTCCAATTATAACAATAAATAATCCTCCCAGGTGCAACTATAATTATTTAGTTGCTGCTGTTCGTTTTTTTTTCTTGCACTTTCTTATTGCCTTTTACACTAACCGACAATCAAACATGCAAAAGTGTAAAAAAATATTATTAAATATACTTTTTTATGTTGCAAAATATGTCTACTTAGAGAAGAAGAAAAAACAAACGAAATGTTCAAGTTAAAAAATACCCAGAAAGAGGATGAAGGATGAAGGAAATGAGAGAAGAAAACAAACAAATCCCTCATCAATTAAAATAAACACGCTTCAAAAAGCACCTGCTCCATGGATCATGATCATATTTAAGTCACACAAATACACGTGCATACATCCATACCAACAAACACATGCAAACATTTATAAATATTGCAAGTATTAAGACAATGTTCAAATAAATCATTGACAGTAAAAGAAGAACTTGAAAGAAACTAAAAAAAAGAAGAGACACTACTCGGCTGCTTTTAAACTCCAAAGATATAAAAACTACTAAATTTGTTTTTCAACAACACATGGCACTGGACAGATAGTTGGTCGCTTTGCTAGAGAGTTTTCTAAAAATCGTTACATTCCCTATGACGATACAAACAACAACAACAACGATTGTTGTTGGTTGTTCTTATATAAGGACAGATGATACTCGTACGTACATTCGTCATTTGATTTGGGTTGCTTTTCATTGTGCTTTTGTTTCTCTACGTTACGTTGTCTGTTTAAACTTTTCCAATCCCATACATATCAAATCATACCTACGAATATGGCATATTTCTGTACACGTTTGTAAAGATGTAACTTCAGCCCAAGTTATAGCGATAAAAGAGCATGAAAAGTAAAATACAAGAAAATTAAAAAATATATATAGAATTGATATCGAAATAAAAAAATATCTATATACAATGACATTAATTTCTTTCTTGCAACTATTCTCCTCTCTTTGCCATGCTGGCAAAAGTGTTTGCCTTTAAAACTAACCTGCCGTACACTGAGAATATTTTTTTTCTAAACACTGCAGATAGTAAATGGAATGAATGTTGATTCGGTATACGTTTCATGATCTGAGTGTTGCGAAATGCACTAAAGAGTTCTTAAACAACAATTTAAATAAATAGATATTTTTATTGAAACTGCTCTAAAATGTGGGGGGCTAACCACCATTAAGCATCAATATGTTCATAACAATTTGCTTGCAATTTATCTTATTACTAATTTATTTACAACAGATATTATTAAATTTATGTAAATTATGTAAATTTATGACTTATTTGCTCGTTAATAAGAATGTTCATAATATACTTAAATTGTTACAAGCGAGAAGGCAGTCACGAATACAAAATTTTTTAAATATATATTTTCAAACATTGTCTTTTAAAATTTCTTTCTTTTTGCTTATGAAATTTTTTTTTTTCAATATTTCTTAAAATATTTCCTATTAAAAGTTCTTTCTTTCAGTGTATTTGTTACAGTCATTATCTATTTCCAATTGCAATAAATACTTAATGTTGCATAAGTTTTTTCTTTCTACATTCCAGGTCTTGCTATTTTATGTTGTTCAACTTTATATTGACGACACAATTAAGCAGCAGCATTAATCTGATTGAATTCCTTATGCAAACGACAAAGAATATTTTACATCTGGTGCTTGTGGTTGTGAGCTTTTCAATTGCAGCATTTGAAAGAAGAAACATTAAATGTTTCGTTTTTTTTAACAAGAGATGCATCTGTTGTTTGCAATTACAGGTTTTAGTGAATTGCTGATGACTGGGAGTAGCGACTTTGAAAACTTTTAATTCTTTTTCTTTTCGTTGTGAGTAAATTGAAAAGGTTTTCAACTCTAATGGCGTTTTATTTACTGGAAAAGGTGTAACATTTTTAAATTCTTTTCTTTAAAGTGGGCAGGTTAAAGGAGTTGTAAGATAGAAATGATTTTTTGTAAGGAATATTGCATTTATTTCTGACAGATTTCTAATTTTCAAATGTCGGAACACTGTGATGTTCTATTAAAAAGTGTAAAAAATGTTGCACTCTTTTTTAGAAAAGAAATCAACGTGAATTCTTTGTTATATAAAACCTACACTTAGCCTTGTGATTTAGTATTAAACGTGGCAAGTTTTTGAAATGGAAAAAGTTTCAATTTTATTAAAAACCAAATCAGTTCGGCAGAAAGAGTATATTCTCTCCAAAAAACTAAAGAGTACAATAATGGAACTATTATTTAGGACTTAGTTGTGTAAATCACTTTGTGTTAGTGAATCTACACTAAAACTAATTTTCAAACAGTTTTGACTTCTTTGCATTCTGGCTTTTATTTTGCACATAAATTTTAAATATTTTTAACACGAATTTCCTGTCTATGCAGGAATTGTGTTTAAGCCAAATAAATAGTTTTTTAAACATTTGCTTTCCTATAAATTCCATTAACAAATTGATTTAACATATCGCCGTAACGTTTATTAAATTCCCACAATTTTTTTTTATTATTCACAATATTTTTTAAAATTTATTAACTGCTTATTTGAAGTATTTTTATAAGAAAAAAATATACTTTTCACAGACATTTTTTGAGCAAAAAAAATTTACAAGATTCAATAAATCGTTCTCAAGTACGTTCAATAGTAGAATAGACTTGAAAAAATTAAATGTAATTTCTTTTTTCCTAATAAATTTTGAATGGGTACATTTTTTAACTTTGCAAAATATAAAAGAATATTTCTGTAAGTCACGAAGAGTTTTCACATCAATATATAAAATAACAATTATTCTGGTCACGCTGTAAAAATTTAATTACAAATATTTACATGCAAATCTCACCAAAAAGCGACAGTTTTCACTTAAAACAAGAAGATAAAGTTAAAAATAACTAAAAAGGCAAGAATCAGTAGAAATTCACTTACCTGAACATTAAAATCGAAGAAATATTCTGGTTGCAGCGGACACGGCAGACCACATTTACAGGTACCCGGTGACAATAAGTAATCCTTTATCTGAAACGGTGAACGCAGAGTCGAACCAGTTGGACTGAAATGAAATAGGAAAAACAAATTCATATTAAATAAAGGATATTCAAGGAAAACGTGCAAAGTGAAAATTCTATAACAATTATTGCAAAAAACTTGCGAATTAACATTCGAAAAAGGGTGAAAGAACGAAACAAAACAAAATTTTAATTAATTTGTTTTTCCTTGTTTTGCTGTTTCCTCTTGTCATGCAACAACATTCCTACTTCTTCTTCTCGTATTTGTAACTTTCAATTGCAAACTAATAGATTTAACTTGAGCGATAAGGCCAGCAACACCAAAACCCTGTTACACATACGCATTAATGAAAACCAATAAAAGCGTATTCAGACGATGTGTTGCCCGTATTTGCATGAAGTGTTTGCTTTTTTTCTCTCTTACAAACAACCAGGTAAAACAAACGCACTTCGTGTCAACAGACCTTAACCCCTACACATTTTCCAATACAATCCTGGCATTCTTACAACCAACTCCTGTTTAAGGAGTGTACATTAACGTGCACGCGTACATACAAACACGTTGTTTCGTTATGTAGGTGTCATGTTGTTTAGAAACATGTTTTTTTTTGTCAACAATTTACTAAAGAAACAACGCACAGGAAAAAGAAAAAACACGCAAAACCATGTTGGTTGTTTCTTGTAAATTTTAATATCAAGTATTTAAATTAATTACTTGTAGGAAGGTCAATTAAGTCAAACAAAGACTACAGCGACAGCATGACGTCAGACCCAAAACCAACACCAACAACAACCAAATGAAGACAACACGATGCCCTTTGAACGGCAGACAACGTGATGGCTTTTGTGTTTCATGCCATAACGATTACAAAACATTCAAAGCAGGTGCATTTAACAACGTTTCGTAATATATTTTATAATTTCTTGTGGGAGTTAATGATGTTATTTATTTAATCAATTTATTTTAGGAGCAGCTCATTTGGAAACTAATAACAACATTAAAAATGTTTTTTTTTTGTTGGTGTTTTTTGAATAATCTTGTGTAATTTAAGGATCAACTGAACTAAAGGAGGGATAAAATTATTATTGGCATGAGATCGATATTTTTAACGACATTTTAATCGATGGTTCACAGGTCGTTTTTGTCAGCGTCATAACAGACTGAAGAAAAAAGAAAATATTAAAGTGTTTAATAAAAAAAAAAGATTGGACAAACAACCTTAACTCTTAGTACCTGAACTGTTGGTGGGCAAATAGAAATTTTAGTCTGCCAAAATAATGGTTGTGGGTTCTATACCATCTTACACCCTGTCTCTTTTGCGCAGTTCCGAAGAACTCCCTAATTGATTATATTAAATTTAATTTTATAGGCTAATTGTTCAAAAAGTGTTTTCAACTTCAGAAAGCCATGATATATATTCCAAAGCACAAGGAATTAATATCATTAATGGTTTTATATATTCAAATTATACCCCAGAGCAGAATAACTGTTTTCGAAAGCCGCTACACTTTTAGCATCAGTACTTGTATGTATTATTATTTACAGGCACTTTTTTCGTGACTCAGTTGAATGCGATAACAAATTTTATTTGTACCAATATTATTATAAAAAGCGTACGAGAAGTGTACACTTTTTAAATGACTGTTATATGGTTAAGGTAGTTCTAATAAAATTAATTTATCATTTTCACACCAAAAGAGCAACAAACGTCTTAAATTGCACAAATTGTGCGTAGAATAGCTAAACTTTAGACAAGCAAACTAAGCCGTGTTTTAAGGATGTATAAGGTGTTTTTTATAGAGTGATACAACTTTGAGTTGGCATCACTGCTTTATTTGACCACCCATTTAACAGCTGATAGTTGCATTTTATTTAGTTTGCTTTGACATTTTATTATAAATCGACTTACACCAGAGCAACGCGTGCAAATTGTAAAAATTTTTAATCAAAATAATGGTTCTCTTCGTCAAACTTATCGTGCACTTCGTCAAATTTTATTTTCCGATGAAGCCCATTTTTGATTGAATGGGTACGTAAATAAACAGAATTGTCGCATTTGGAGTGAGGAGAATCCACAAGCTTTTGTCGAAACACCATCTACATCCACAGAAAATTACTGTTTGGTGCGCTTTAAGGGCTGGCGGAGTCATTGGCCCATATAATTTCAAAAACGATGATGGTCAGAATGTTACTGTTTGCGAAAATTTGTGTTCGAGATAGCGCCACGCGTTAGCCGTGTCAGCCACATGGACGAAATCATATTTAAGCATTAATGTTATAAAATTTTCTATTCAATAAAGGCTGTTCCATTGATATCAAATATATATTACTATGTTTTGTTATGATTTAAACTTGTATCACTCTATAAAAAAACACACTTTATATTAAATTCAAACGTAGTTCAACGCAATCTCAAGGTCTGATTAGTTCGGTTTAATATTATTATGCTACAATTAATTTATTACAGACTAATATTTTAAATAAAACTAAACCATTTCGTCAACTTGGTAATGGCGGCAACAAATCAGTTTTCAGTTTAACAAAACTTAGTTCAACTGGGCTCTGCACAACCGAGCCTTAATTGGATATGACAATTTTCTTAAGTTTCTCTGGTGTAAGTTTTTTCCAACTGAATCTATTTCTTTGTTAAAACTAGTCTTCTATTCAATTTTTAATATTAATTTCTCACTTTAAAAATTTGTTGCCAATTGCCAAGATGTACTAGAATAAAGTTAAAAAAAGATATTGTGTATTAAATATTGAACGGAAAACTAACATCAACAAGATAATTCAATATTGATATTTTTATATTTATTTATTTGTTTTCGTACAATTAAACTGTTTCGTTAGCAGTCTTATCTTAATTCCTGTTCAAATAAAATAGCAAAACGGTAAATAAATAAAATGTAAAATATAAAGCAGAATAAACAGGAATTAAGTCGAATGAAGGGAAACGATTGTCATGTGTGTGTTTATGCTGTTCATTGTATTTAATTAAAACTCAAGTGATTCATTGATTTACAAAAAAAAAAAATATGTGTACTTAAAATAAATCGCTGAAAAGAAAACAATTTAATTATCACTACAATGTAAGTCAGCACAAATAGATGGATAAACGTGTACTTAAAGCCAGAATGTTACGTACAATTTATATTTAGGAATGGGGAGGTAGCAACAAAACTTTTGTTTAGCGTATTTGAAATCTATACTTTTCCACGATAAATTTCCTAAAAAATTGTTAACAAAATTAATAGATTTTAGTAGTAACAAGAGACTCCAACATACCACGAAGTTATACAATCTTTAACAATAATATTTACAACTCGTTTGGATTTCATAACTTTTTCTGGTTTCAATAATTCATTAATAATAATAAAAGCAGCAACTTCTGACAGCTTCAACAAAATTATGCTGCCTCTTAACAATGAAACAGAAAAAACAACAAACAATAAAAAAAGGTTTTAGACAACCACATGAAATATACAACGCAGTAGATACGAGTTATTAAAAAAATTAACTTCTGACTGGAGCCCTCGAGGTGTAAAAGTGAACATAAACAAAATACCAAAATGCCAAAATCAAATGATGAAGACATCATTCATGTCATAATATTTAACAAAGAATTTATTTGTTTACATTAAAACGGAAAAAGCAAAGTTTCTTAAAACGTGAGAATAAAAATAAATAAACTACAGGCAAACATAAGATATGTTAACAACAACAATAAAAACAACAACAGCAACAAAAAGACCTACAAACTTCTCACAAGCCCTACAGCAACGCAGTAGTAGCACCCCACGAGTTTTTCAACCTTGAAAAGAAGCGCTGAAGTATCCAAATAATTTGTTTCGGAATGATACAATACATAATTTATTTCACTTGATCAGATCTATTTCGTATTTACATCATTAATATTCTAAGCAAAATGGAACATATCAAATCCAATAGATTTGATGTCTCCAAATCAAATCTATTGGACTGCATAAAATATAAATATAATAATTTCTTCAGAGTTACATTAGTTTGTGAGAAATTATATATTTTATAAGAGTATGAATCAAAATTCTGCAATATTATATTTGAAATATTTAGATAAACTTCTCTATTTTTAGTTTTATTGTGTTTTCTTCTCAGGCAAATATGTAACATTTTTTTACTTCTTTTCTAAAAAGTTATAGTTTCAAGGAGTTTCGAAACAAAATAAATTTTTCGTAACGATTTTAGAACTAAATTCTTTATTTTAAAATTACTTCATGCTGGCATTTTTTACTAAAAAGTGTAAGAATTGTAGCATTTCTTCCAGAAAAGAAATCAACATTAGATTATGGGCACATCTAATGAATTTTTAATTCTAATAAATTAAATAGAAGAATGGCTTAATATGGGCAGCACTAGTTTTGAGGCTTCCAACATGAAAGAAAAGCCATTAAAAACGCTAGTGCTAGTTTTTTTGTAGACCAAAACACTAATATAAGGTGTTTTTTATAGAATGATACAACTTTAAGTTGGCATCACTGCTTTATATGACCACTTATTTAACAGCTGATAGTTGCTTTTTATTTAGTTTTTTTCGACATTTCATTATAGATCGACTTACACCAGAGTAACGCGTGCAAATTGTGGAAATTTTTAATCAAAATAATGGTTCTGTTCGTCAAACTTATCCAGCGCTTCGTTCATTCAAATTTTTAAATTTTTATTTTCCGATGAAGCCCATTTTTGGTTGAACAGGTACGTAAATAAATAGAATTGTCGCATTTGGAGTGAGGAGAATCCACAAGCTTTTGTCGAAGCATCCACAGAAAATTACTGTTTGGTGCGCTTTATGGGCTGGCGGAGTCATTAGCCCATATAATTTCAAAAACGATGATGGTCAGAATGTTACTATTTGCGAAAATTTGTGTTCCAGATTGCGCCACGCGTCAGCCGTGTCAGCCACATGGCCGAAATCATATTTAAACATTAATGTCATAAAATTTTCTATCCAATAAAGACCATTCCATTGATATCAAAAATATATTACTATGTTTTGTTATGATTTAAACTTGTATCACTCTATTAAAAAACACCCTATATTAAAGTGTACGATTAAGCTTTTATTAATCGTTGCGAAAAAAACACGTGCTGTTGTCAAATGGTCATAAGTAGAATTTTTATACGTTTATAATTCTATTGATAAGTTATATAGAACTCAAAAAAATAAGCAACAACACTATCAACACGCTGTTGTACAAGTAACAAGGTCAAGTGAAGACAAATCCAGCTGTGGAAATATTTAATTGGCAACACTGAAGCTGCCACAGCAGCTATACCTTCTGCTTTGTGTTGCTGTTGTATATTTCATAGTTTATATTTTCATATTTTCTTAAGCCAAACAGTCAACAACGAACTCTATTGTTAATTTCTTCTAGAATAATAAAGAAAAAACTATTTATAAAAATAGCGAAACTTAAAATAACTGAGCCAAATGCTACACCAGTTCCTATTAAACACAATATTAATTCTTGATTTGTTAAATTTACTTTTGTATCAACATCAAATCAGCATCAAATTCTATATATGAGGGGCATCAGCAGGCGTAAGTAAAGCATGCACAAACATGTCGCATGCATGTTAAAACTATACAGTTGTTGCAAACAAAAAAGCATTTAATTCTAAGAAAAGGAGTCAACACAAAACTGAATAATCGGCAGGGCAAATCGAATATTAATTTCGAATTAATTAGGGTAACGATAACTACAAATTGGATCAAATTAACTAAATTTGTGGCCACTATTCTAACTTCATATTAAGATTTTTTCGGAATAATGAAAAACTTTGGTATTAACACACACTCAGCCTGATTTCGGTCAGCGGTTTTTGTCTTCAAATTCGACAATTTGGAATAGAAAAAAACTTTGCTTGGGAAACGGTGTAATTCTATAATTATTAACACGTGTACTCCGTCTCTAACAACTCATTTCTGCTTATAAACAACATCTTCAAAATGCGGGCGGTTGTTATTGGAATATTGTCAAAAAGTACAGAAAATACAAAAACAAATAAAACATTTCCTACCGATTCTATACACTGTTTCGTATATATAATGACGAACGACATCTTTTATCAACTGATGACAGAGGCAATTATCATTTTATTTTGTATTGTTGTCAAGAGAATTTAACTACGAATACTGAGTGGTATGAGTTTGTATAATATATTGTTGTTGTTGTTGTTGTTGCTGTTTCATTAAAGCTTATTTGCTATTGACACCCACTCCCTGCGGTCTCTTCACAATTTCAAATAAACTAATTTCCAAGACAGTAATTTTAAAATCAGCCAGCTTTCAGGTTTATATCGTTATAGAAATTTACGTTTACATTTAATTAATGAAATAAGACGCAATTAAAGAAGTCTGTTTTTATTTGCTTAATTAAAGTTGAACGAGATTTTAGACAATTCAAATTCAAAGAATATAAAAATAACAATAAAAATAAATGATTTACTTTGGGTTTAGATTTTATTTTCATGGTTTTTAACGCTTTTAATTCTTTAGATACAAAATGTTGGCACATGTATTTTCTACACCTCTTTTAATATTCAAATCGTAAATTAAGGCGATAAACAAATTTTTCATTGTCTACTCTGGCAAACATAAGAAACAATTTATTTTTATTTCAAACATAATTTCTGCACAATAATACCAATAAAAAGTAGACACAACAACTGTCGACACAACTACTTTGCTATCGCCCACAATTGTTAAAGTTGTTGCACAGTAATTTTATGTTGCAAACAAAACATAAGAGAATACACACTCGTTTATAAAAGAGTTTGTTGTAAATAAAAAGACAACAACAAAATGTTGTCAACTTTTGCAGTCGCTACTCACATGCGAGTGTAAATTAAAAAGTTATAGTCGAAGTTAAAGAGCCTCCTACAGAAAAATAGCAGCGACTGGCCAACAATTTTTATAAAACTGATGGTTTAGAAATATTTTTAAAAATAAAAATATTTGAATATATTTTTTTAACAAGAAATTCATTAAAAATTTATAACCCAATGAAAGGACAAAAACGTTTAAATGCACTTGAGACTCATTCAAATCCAAACAGATTGACTTTAGAAACATGGAAGGATAATTTAAGAAAAATAGGACATGAAGAAAATATAATCAAAACGGAAACACAGGGACTTAAAAAGAGGTGGGTTACCATCGGTTTAATAACCCAATAAAAGGGAAAAAAGTTCGCATGTACTTGAAATATTTGAAGCAAACAACTTTGATTAAAGAAACATGGAACGAAGAATTCAGAAAAATGGGACACGGAGAAAATTAATCAAAACGGCAACACGGCGACTTTATAGGAAGTGAGTTACCATCGGTTTGATGCAATTCTCGTATGGTTTTTCATAATAAAATTGGCACAAATATAAACTGTTATCAAGTTCAACTGAGTCACCTGACAATTAGTAATAAATAATATATGCACATGTGTACTAATGATGGAAGTGCAGCGGCTTTCGAAAACAGCTGTTCTGCCCTGGAGTGTAAGTTGAATATATAAAACTGATAATAACTTTCCCTTGTGCTTTGGAACATTTATCGTGTTTTTCTGCATTAAAAATACTTTTCGAAAAATGTGTTTGTAAATTTATATTTATTATAAAATTGATACTCAAAGCAAACTTAAATTAGAAGCTGACCGACCTTCTAAATTCAAACACCATTAAAGGATTTTTGTTGCAAGAATTTTCATTCTTCTCTCTGGCATATTTAAGTCGCAGCTCGGGGATTGCTTTCTTAAATTCATTTCCAAAACAATTTACTACAACAGAAAAGTGCTTGATATCTGTTGCAACTACTTTTTGAAACAGGCCTGTGAATATGCAGTCATTTACTTTGCATCATGTCACAAAATACAAATAAATATGCATTCTGTGAGATCCTTTGCTGGTTGTGGGTGACAACAACATTTATAAATTTAATTGTTGGTTCCGCTGTGTGTCCTTTAAACTGGTTTTAAATATTTAAAACATTTAAATGTTCACTCACATGTTGGTGGGGAGAACAATAAAAAAAAGCAAAATATATCCAACAACAACAACATGAATACATAAAATGTAACGATAATGAAACAGTTAAATGTGTGTAATTAAAATAAAAGAAATGCTCTGCACTGTTTGTTTGTTCTTAAAAAAATTTATCTTCTGCATGCTGATGTTTTTTAATAAACATTTTTATTTTAACAAAAGTTGTATTTTGTTGCAAGTGAGTTTTGTGTTGTTTAAACACTAACAACAATAGCAACACAAAAAAATAATGTTTGTCTATATCTCTGTGGAATTAATAGCAGAGCAGTAGTCTGCCCGCTTTATTTTAACATTTTATATAATTTTTATTTTATTATTTTTTTCTTTTTTGCTGTTTTATTACGGTGTTTTTTAAACTTTCATTTTACGATTGTCAACATGTCATCAGCGCATGCAAATATTTGTTTCGTTTTGAAAAAATAACCCGGTGAAAATGTTTGTTTTATTTTAATTTAAATATCGTTTTCTTCTTCTGTGTCTCTGTCTCTGTCCCTCTCTTTCGCTCTCATTCGGTAGTATCGTGTTCACTTTGTAGCCGTAGAAATTTTTTTTGCATTATTTTTATTATTATTGTTTCAGCGCTTTTTGACAAAGTATTGAAGAATATTTAATTAGAAAAGTATTTAAAATTGTGGGGATTGCAGTTAAAAGTGCATAAGAACATTAAAACTTTTAGATAGAATAAAAAGGGTATTCACTAAAAGCTGTATATTTTCTGTAGATTCGAATAATTATTTTTAATGTCGTTAAGGATAAAATTAACAATTAAATTAAATTAACTAAGACAATTCCCCTTATTCCGTAAATAGTTGTCAATGTGCAGACAAAATCATTCTCATAATTAATTGCGGCCTGTATATCACATGAATATAGCAGCAAAGAGATTGTCGCTTGTTTATGTTTTGTCGACAACAATTGACTACTATTGACCTGCTTTGTCAATTTTATATGCAAAGAGGAACACCAAGAGATTGTCAATAGTAATAAAATTTTCTCGACAACTCTTAAACAATTTTTTGCTGTCGTATTGATGTTACACGTCAATATCGTCTTTCATAATAGGAGGGATTGTCAATAATATGACAGCACCGCCGTCTTTTTCTTCCTTAATGGACTATTTCCAATAGCCTCTAGTACTAGTCAGAGCTTTGGAGAATTGTACCACGTTGTCAGAAATAGTTAGTTGTTGCACACGAAGAGTGAATAATACTTATGATATTGTCGAGACGTGACGCTGATTATTAGTTACAGAATAAGAGGTACAATGTTTAGCAAATTACATAGTGTGATAAGATTTTCTTTAAAAATACATAAAAATAACTTCAGAGCATTGAAATTAACAAATTCAATCATCATTTACCTAAACCTAGCCGGCCTAAAAATTTAGTTTTTCGATGGTTATATTTTTGAATTCGACACTTCGTGCACAAGTTATACGATTTTTAGTTGAAGAAAATATTTTAAGTTCAGGGTAGTTAATTTTAAATTAACACTAAAAAGAAGATTGAAGATGGCGCACTGATAAAACCGGCCTGTAACAATAAATTTTTATTTGTGAGATAACAGAATATGCTTTCAAATTCTAACAAATTATTCCAGAAAAGATATATGAATGTGAACTTTAATGTCGATTTCGTTTTTAGAAAATAATGCAAAATTTTTCACACTTTTTAAGAGAAAATGACAACATTTTGTCATTTCAAAATAAATAACTTATTAGAAATGAATCCAACATCCCTCACAAAAAATAATTACTGTTTTAAAACTTTTCCGAACCGCCACTTTTTAAATAATAAGTAAAAAATGTTACATGTTTTCTAGAAAAGAAAACGCCATAAATAAATGACAATCAGCTTTAAGCTCAGCAAATATTCAAGAACAAAATTTTCAGATTTTATTACGAATAATACTGCCACTATTTATTATTCAGCATTTTTATGGTTCTCCTCAATTTTAATGCTTATCTCACTATTTGAGTTTTAACGTGTCCATTAATTTCTAGTTGCAGTAATTAAAAAACATCGTATATTTACAAAATTGAATAATTACTGAAATTAACATTTGCCTGGTTTGTCATAAACTTTTCATTTGGTTTCGGCCGTTATTGAGATTGTAAATTTATGCCCGTATTAGTCGCAGCAAATTAGCCAACTAATGGCTTTATAAACGCCAAGCGTACATTCATTACCAGCAATAGAATTCTATAATAAAACCAACAAAATAATAGCGACAAAATACATGAATAGAATACATTTCAAGTGGAAACAAAATTAATTAAAAAAAAAAGGAAATCTCGTTACTCTCACTACAAATTAAGTACTTCATGATGCAACAATTTTTTGCGTTTAATTTTATGACTAAATAAAATCTTGGAAAAAATATACAATTTTAACAAAGCAAACCTAAAAACACAACAAATTAAATTCAATTATTTAAAACTTTCAACAAAATGTAAGGAAAAAATTTAAATACAAAAATACAACCCATGAGTGAGTGACACATGACAGCAAAATAATAATAATAATTATAATGAGTTGAACAATGAGATACGGAATGAAAAAAAAACAAGATATTTCGGAATATTGTATGAAAAATGTTTGAAAATTAAATAGCAACACAAATGACATGATGATTTGTTTATTGCAAAATCCAGATTGTAGTCACAAGTAATTATTGTAATTGTATCTTGTAGTTTAATTTTGTTATTTCTTACGTAATTCAATTGAAATTTTTTTGTTTGCGCAACGTCAATTTGTTTTAAACAATTGTAGTGAATTAAATTAATGAATTACATCAACAGTAAAATATTTTGCATGAACAGTAATAAAAATATTTGTTGATATTTTAATGAGTTGGACATTTTAGAAAAACCCAAAAAAAACCTTTTGCTAACAGCGTTTTCACACTGACATGATTTTAATAAACTGTTAAAACTTAGTTTTACTATACAAAAAAATTTTTGTCAAAATCAGCTGAAAACTATTTTTAAATAGGTTTTAAATACGTTTTAAGAAATGCAACTTTGTTTTGACCTGTTTTTGTCTGTGCTAAATTGAGTGCTGCCAAGTTATTTATTGGAAACATCTGATTATGTTTAGAAAATACATTGAAAAATCCACCCAATTTGCATTCTTTCTTTCCGAAAATGCATGATTTCATGTGTTTTGGAATATTTCCCTACTTTTAAAATATCAATTCATACTTTTGAAATTCAATATAAAAAAATTCCCATTTTCAACTGCAATTTAATTTTTTTATACAAACCAAAGAACTGCGGTACAGTTGGTGTATTAAGTTTTATAAAATGGGCAGGAAAATACAAGAACAAACACACAAACTTCTATAAAAGATTTAATTTATTGTGATTGAATTTATTGCACAAGTTGAGTGTTAAACCCTGAAATTATAAAATCTGCAGTGTGAACGCAAAATCGTATGTTTATGGTTTGAATTCCGAAACCAGGTTTCAGTATGAAACACTTTAAATTGGCGCGAAGTTAGGACATTTACAACTTGACTTAAGAAATTATTAATATATTTAGTAATTCCAAGACATGTTGGTGAAGAGTTTCTCATGATCTGCTCTAACCTCAACGAAATGATCACTTTGAATTATTTTAAATTTAAAAACAAAAATAAAAACAAACAGCACGACAAAAATCGAATTCAAGATAAATGTGTATCTTCTAATCTGCCTTCATCTGTGCTCTTAGAAGGAGAAAAATGTGTTATAAAACCTTTGTAAGAGGTTTACTAAGATCTTCCACATTAATAGGTAAAAATAAATTTAAAATTAAAAAAACCCAAATTATATCAGAAAACATTGAGTTTCTTATTTAAAACCTTCACTTAAATAACGTACAGCGTGGCGTAAAACTACCGTTAGGGTTTAAGCATTTAAGAACTTTTTCAATTATGTCGATTTCTTTTCTAGAAAATAATGCAAAATTTTTCACACTTTTTAACAGAAAATGGCAACATTTTGCCATTTCAAAATAAGGACTTTTTTAGAAATGAGTCCTACATCCCCCACGAGTAATAATTTTTGTTTGAAAACTTTCCCAAACCGCCACTTATTAGAAAATAAGAGAAAAAATTTTACATGTTTTCTAGAAAAGAACACGCCATTAATTTATATTATTATTTTTATTTAAAAATTTTGTTAAGAACACTTGGGGAATTTAAAATGGAGCAACACACAAGAGAACAGCCATCAAAAACTGTGGAATTTTATTTTAAAAATTAAGGGTTGTTTTGTCGAAACCCGCTTATCGACACCTTTCATGTACCGGAAGGCCACGTTTGAAACTGAACATCTGAAACAAAACAATCGCAATGCATCTCCAGCCAACCGAAAACTTTACGAAAAGCTAAGCAAAATGTACTGGAAAGAGCACGAATTTACGATACCGAGAATGGCCAGCATTTTTCATACTTAAGCCAAATATATTCCCCATTAGTAATATTTATAACAAACAAACAAAAGTAAAAATGATAATCAACTATTAAATAAACAAGTTATTAAACCCTAGCGATGCTTTTGTGCCTCACTGTATAATATTTTGATAACAAGATCGAATGAATTTGTGTTATAAATTATATTCAATAAAATTTTTTGTTTTTTTCTTCACTATTTGCTTTTAATTTTTATTTTTTTAGCACGCATACCCTTAAAATATTAATAAATTTTTATCAAATATTAACTTTTTTTCTTGTATAGAAAATCGTTGCAGAAAATAAGTTGTTTATTTGATAAAATAATAAAACAAGAGGAGATACATAATTAACCAACTTTTTTTCTATAGACGAAAACTGACTACTTTTTAATAGAAATTAAATTTTATGTTAGTTTCAATTATATTTTTTAATTAAAAGGTTTTTGTAATTCTCCCAAAAAAATTTTTTTAAATGGGAGATAATTTGGGTTACACATCGGAATATTTATAAAATCGTATTAATTTTAATAATAATCATATAATTAAATTATTTACAATTGTAAAACACAACAGCATCTTTATTAACAATATATTTCGAGCCTTCTATAGAGTATATTTTCATATTAATTATGCAACTCAATTAAA
This sequence comes from Linnaemya vulpina, assembly GCA_963675445.1. NCBI lineage: Eukaryota > Metazoa > Arthropoda > Insecta > Diptera > Tachinidae > Linnaemya > Linnaemya vulpina. The sequence continues at coordinate 14,991,693 of OY776277.1, read as the reverse complement.
ATAAAAAGTTTCCATTAAAATGCTGCAAAATTATTTAATTAATTGCCACGAGTGCCTCTGGAAGTGACGGCATGAATTAAATATACAATAAATACGTACTCAAATACACAATTCCATCAATATTCAAATTAATTTCATAATTAATTAATTAATTAACACACGTTCAACATGACGTATGAGTTATTTGAAATAAAAAGCGAATTCGATAAAAATATGAAAGCATTTCATCCGCAAATGCATGCCGACAAACTTTCATATGCCAGTCGGTTCATTTTGAAATTGTTTTTTTTTATCATCGGACTTTTAGTCATGCATAAAGTATGAGAAATATTATTTAAAAATATGAAAAAGAAAACAAAAATGATTTAATTATTTTGCTACTGTTTGCTGAAACAATTGCTGCAAATGAATTTTAATGACCGGTTCTTGGAAAATCCAACGATATTTATAACGAAAAAATATTTTGTTTTTTTTTTTATTTGAGCAAATCATATGGTGAGATCGCTTGATAAGTGAATGTAGTTGCAAATTTCAGATTTAGTACACCGAGCGGTGAATGCTGTTAAAGTGCCTCCATGCTTGAAGGCATATCAGGAATTTATTTTTGGCATAATTTCCAGTTTGCCAAAGACATTTCTTTCTATTGTTAAGAACTAAGAATATTCATTTCTGTGGCTTTAAAAAATCCATGCAAAAAAAAAAACAAGATACATAAAACGATCGAGCTTAAGACGTTTTTGTATGCCAAACAAGACCTCTTCCCGGAATACCTCACCACTTTTGATATTGAGATCACACATACGCATGTATGTATGTCTGTATGTTTATATATAAAAATCAACAGCGACTATTAACTCAGAAACAATGCAAAAATAATGAACCAGAATCATTATTGAAGGCCGCTCCAGCACTCTAGACAGAATGGAACAGAACGAATAAATAAATTGAATGTAAATACAATTAAAAACGAAAAAAAAAACATGGAAAAATCATCATCTCAGCTATGAAATATAATAATGAAAAAAAAAACCAACAACAGCAGCAGCAGCAACAACAAATATTAACGAATCAATTAAATCGAATGATAATGAACACATGTCGCACTCAAACCACAGACGAGTACTCGTGAAATGGTACAACAAAATTCAATAGCAGGGGTAAATTAAAAAGAAAATATGAGAGAGAGAGGGAAAGAGAATACAAAAAATATATGCATATTGTGTGAGAGCGAGGTGGATGAGGAAAAGGCATGAAGTGAAAGCAATTCAATCAATAGACCAGACCATAATAAAAAGAAATGAATGTTAATTAATCGTGTGCATGTTAACTTTCAAGGCAAAGAGAAAAAAAAAACTGATATGAAAATGGAACAAAAACAAAAGAACAACTTGAAATTAAGTGGAGTGTTAGAGGTCGGTCTGTTATTTTCAACTTTTTTTTTTGGAGAAATAAGAATCGGGCAAAGGCTAAAAAAAATTTTATAAGCCAAATACAAATATTTTGCCAAACCAATTAAGAGATTGTTGGAATAAAACAAACAAAATATTATTAGTAAAAGAGATCTGTTTTATTATGAACTCTACTTTCAGCCAGACTCGCCAGTTGCACATATTTTCTTCAGTTTTTAAGATAATTGAAAAAATAGATTTATGGCCAGTGGCATTTAGTCTGCTGCTATTATTAACATACAATTCGTTCCATTACGAAATTCATTTTTATACTGATAAGAAATCCTAAAACGATGGAATCACTAAATCTATTACATTGAAATCTCTTATTAATGCCGATTTCTTTTCTAGAAAATAATGCAACATTTTTCACACTTTTTAACGGAAAATGGCACCATTTTGCCATTTCAAAATAAGGAATTTATTAGAAATGAATCCACCATCCCTCACAAAAAATAATATCTGTTTTAAAACTTTTCCAAACCGCCACTTTTTAGAAAATGAGTGAAAAATATGTTACATGTTTTCTAGAAAAGAAAACGCCATAAGTATCGCTAAAGTATTTTATAAAATAAAAATTTTATACAAGTGGGTAACACTGCGTTTGCTGACTTCTGTTAAAGCACGTTCACACTTGTCAAATATTTGATCGAAAAAAGCGTAACCACCAAATGCCAATGAAATATATTTTTGTTCAGATACAAGTTTTTTTTTTAAGAGAAACAGTTTTTTAATTAAATAGCAAACCGCGTCTTACTATCCAATAGATTAAGACCTTTTAAGTCAACAAAAAATCGGCAGATTTAAAAGGTTTTCCGTTAGTATTTAGTGGTTACGTTTTTGTTCTTTCTTTTGGCAAATATTTGGCCAGTGTGAGTTTACTTTGAATTAAAAATTTTATAAGTAAATTTAACCACAAATTTTATTTATATTCCATTAATTAAAAGCAATTACCTTCAAATCTTTTACAAATATTGTACAACACGTTTTGAAAAATATAACGATATATTTCATATTAAAATATAAATAAAAGAACATGTGTATCTCCCAAAAGTTTCTGTATTTCGCGGCTAAAAATAACTCCAACACAAATATTGTATGGAACATATTTTTTGTCATTTCTTTTGTTTGACAATATTTCCGAATACCTTTTTGGAATGACACAACAACAACAAAAAAACTTTTTCTGTTAAAATATTGTTCCACGTAACTTCCCTATTTCACCATTCGCAACAAATATATTGTTCAGCTGTTCTATCTGTGTGTGTGTGTGAATGTGTTTGTAACCATGTTCATTTGTGTATTAGTATTACAAAATACTCGACAATTTGTTTTTTTTTTTTTTTCTTTACTTTTTGTGCAGGAAATAGAAGTTGTTTTTCCTTGTTGCTGGTGTTTTTGAACGGATACAATTCCTACATTTGGGAATCACAATTCATATTTTTTATTTAATATTTTTTAATATTAAATATGGTTTTAATGGAAAAAATATTTTTAAATAAAATTAAATTAAAACAGATTCATGTGCATTTTGAAGAGTTTGATTTGATTATTGATTTTTTTTATCTCAATATACAACTGGCGTATACTTTTTTATAGCATGCGATTAAATATATATTAAGTATACGCACTCGTTATTAATTAGGGATTTATCAGGGATTTTGTGAGAGGAATTTTATGTGTGTGTAACTATCTGCGGTTTTAAAAGGACCAGGAAATTGATTTTAATTAATTTTGATGTTTTAGAATAGTAAAACAGAATATTTTCAAATACCTGAGAGCAGATAAGCAGATACAACCCTTTAAGCGTTTTTCCTAGTAAGAAATTTACAGGTCTCTAAAAACTACGCATAGAAAAGCATGAAGTGTCAATATGCAACATATGAAATTGCTCGAAAGAACGATGTCTAGTGATATCATAGGACAGAATGTAAAAGAAAGTTCCCATTTGTCGAATAAGTGCCCAAAAAAGCGTAACCACTATATACAAAAAACTTTTAAATTTAGACAAGAATTTTTGAGTTGAACAATTTCCATTAATATTGAATTCTATTAGTTAATTATAAAACTGCTTCAGTTAAGAAACACGTATTTGAGTCGAAATATATTTAAGCAGTATTAGCTGGTTTCACTAGTGTCAACGTGCCTTAATTCTACTTTGGAAAAATTCGTACAGTTCCTGAAAAATTTTTCAATATTTTCTAGCAAAAAAATATTAATAAATAATATCAGCAACATTTCTTATTTTAATTATTTAAAGTTTTTTTATTTTTTTTTTATTTATTATTTTTTTTTTGTTTATTTGTTTGTTTTATTGATAGAAGCTAAAGCATCTTCTTCCTAAACCGAATATTTATTTTTATAACTATTATTTTCTAATTTATTAAGAACTGATTTCAGTTTTATATGAAAAATATTTTTATTCCAACTTTTCGTTCGTTTTTTGTTAACTTCTTTAAGCAAACAATTTACTGATCGACTCATCAATTAATTGATGAATGTTTTTAAGAAAATTACTTTCTTATGATCGATTTGACAGAAACAGGCATCAAATAATTTATTAAAATTTTCGTATTAAAATTGTAAGTAATTTTAATCGAACTATTTATTTCTATTTCAAAAATAAATATTTTAGGCTAAGTTGGAAAAGTGTTTTTAATTCAGAAAGGCATGATATATTTTCCAAAACTCAAGGGAAAGCCAAAATCAGTTTTAAATATTTATCTAACACAGCAGAACAGCTGTTTTCGAAAACCGTTGTACTTTCGTCATCAGTATCCAACAAATAATGCACATGAATACTGATAATGAAAGTGTAGTGGCTTTCGAAAACAGCTGTACTGCTCTGTTGTAGAAGTTTAATATATTAAACTGATACTGACTTTCGATTGTGCTTTGGATTATTGATCTTGTCGTTTTGAATTAAAAAGATCTCATAAGTCAAATATGACAGACTTATGAGATCTTTCCTCTTTCCGTTTTTCCTTCAACATATCATAAGCATCATTGGACTTATAATGAATGAAATTGAAATAAAACAAAAGTCCTTTTAATTGAGACATAGACAACAGGTTAATGAGAACTTGCCCTGAGTAATGAAGTAAATTTGCAACATTTTCCAGGTCTTTCTGAATTAAAAACACTTTTAGAAAAAATTCCTTTAATATTAAAATTTAATTTATATAAAATTATAATTCTCAGTTATTTTCAAGCAGTTCATTGCTTTCGTTAACTTTGTTACGTTCGCATCCAGCGTTGGTTCATATATTTTTCCGTTTCAACACAAAAACTCCAGTGTGCGAATGATTTGCAAATTCAGAAAACATTTGCTAGTGAATAAACCAGAACGATAAAAATAAGAAACTTTTCTTATTTAACAATCTCCCAACAAAAACTACTATCAAAGACTTTAACAGCAAATAAGTGAAAATATGTTTCTTGTTCAAGCGTAAATTTAGCAACAAAAGAAACACAAAATTTAGATACAAATTTGTGATATAAAATAAAGATTTCCATTTATGCAAATCAGTTTATTTGCATAAATTTTTGCAACTCACACACACCTCCAACATTCCATGCGATGGCTGACGGCGTGAGTCTCAGAGTTAAAATTTTATAAGTAAAACCAACGCTGGATGGGAACGTAACAAAGTTAACGCAAGCAATGAACTGCAAAAATAACTGTAAATTATTGTCAATTTAGAAGAACAAGATATACATAATAAATAAAATATTAAAAAAAAGAAACACACACACATTCAAGGAGAATAGAAATTTCAGCACACACACACACACATACCAACACATGCAACACCAACACTGTTATGCAAATTTTTAGATGTGTAAATTTTGGTTCCATGCAGAGCCAACAAATTAATTTAAGAAGGAGTGCGTTTAGTAAAATCTTAACTGCTACAGATAGAGGAGGAGATACGAGGTACTCAACGGTAATGAAACCAGATTGAAACCGAGTGGTGATCGTGTAGTCAACCAAAGAAATAGTTATTGTGAAATAACAAACAAACATTTACTTTTTTATAAGCAAAATATTTCTGTTTCAAATTTCGTGCTGTGTTCTCTTCTTTTTAAATAAAAGTGCAGAAGTGTAATTTTTTTTATAATATTTTAATATTTAATGTATTAGTTCAAGGGTTAATTACGCAGCATTATTTGAACAATAACGTGATTACTACGTGTTTATTGAAAATTTTAATTACTATTTTATGAATTGGATATAAAAGATTTTGTTAGTTATTTATTTTTCGGCTTGAGGTCTTTTTAAAAATAAAATAAAATAAAATAAAACTTTTTTTAAATCTATATTTATTTTATTTTAATTCTAATATTTCATCTTCAGGGACTTGCAATTTCATTTTATTGTCAGTAAACTTTCAGCAGGTGACAAAGAAAAGTTTTAATTTTATTTTATTATCAAATTGACCTCAAGTCGAAAAATAAATAACTAACAAACAAATATATTATAAAAAGTATACAACAAAACATATTCACAATATATTTTGCGTAAAATATAGAACACTTTTTAAAAATACTGCAAAAAAGGTATATGATAAAAACATATAGTTATTAATATTATTGCCTCCACTGACCAGAAATAAGAAATCTGCTAAACAAACAAAATTAAGTTTTTGGTTAAATTTGTTTTTTTTTCTCTTTTTCCACTATACAACAGTTTTATTCAAATGGTCAAGTATTTCTATATGCTGCATTTCATTATTTCCTAAAAATTTAACAGTAGATTTCAATCTAATTTCAAAGTAATAAACCTTTCAGGTTATGCACAAACTGGCAAAAACTATTTGAGAATTACTAAGCAAAATCATAAGTTTCAAGTTTTTAGAAAACACTATAAAAAACCTACTAGACATGAATATATTTAATTTTTCTACTTCTTCGAATAAGCAGAAATATTAAGTACTCAAAGTCTGGACAAGTGAGAGAGAGTTTTAGAGAGAAAAATATATCCTTTTTGTTCAAAACTCACCTGCCACCGGGGTTATGATAGTTAATTTGGCAAGAACCAACAACTTATTGCAGTGCAGTTTGGGGAAGAGGGTTACTTTTGCTAATAACCCATAAAACTTGTTTGTTCCTGCCCACTCCCTGAATTAAGAGAACAACGGGAGTACATATAAAGAAACTAAAAGAAGACTTGCGGCTACGCTGTTGTTAAGAAAATTAAGTGGTTTCAGTCAAAGAACAATTATAAGCCAATAGTAGCCTGAAAAGCTAACACTGGCGTGGAATGCGAGGCTTGACCAGTAACCAGTCCCTGGTACTATGTGCTCCGCTATGCACCGCAAAAGAAATGTTAACCAAAAAGGTAAAGCGATGATGTACGCCAGCAACCATGTAACCGCAGGTCTGTCAGCATGTGCTGGCAACATCATCATTGAGATGAGCACGATGAACAGTTCTGGAGTACTGGAAAGGCCTGGGAAGCTGTTGTATATTTTGACTTCCTGATTTCTTCCTTGATGCTGGCGGAAACCACGGAAGTGATCAGGGTGTTGGGTAGAATCGTAGTGACGATATTATTGCTCAGGGATCAATTGAATAATAAAGAAATTATATTGGTCAGCGCGAATTGTCTCAGGGTATCCAAATTTAATAAAAATCTATAGCGTCTCACTATCGAACGTTTCATGCCACATCATCAGCAGCTTCTCTGAAAGTTATTTGACGATTACCTTTAACATAGAATGATCAAGTTTATGTCAGTACCTGCCTTTCGGCCTTACCTGACGGTGCTCCCAAGCACTGGAGTGAAATTAGATGTCCACCACCCATGTCACCCTCAGGGGACAAGCCAGTGCAGCCCCCTAGGGCTTACACAGGTTGCAACTTCACTCATATGGTTTTGCCATTAAACCATACTCATACACCTTGCTAAGGTTTACGGGCCTTTTTTAAATCTTTGTTACATCCGAGGAAAGCATATCGTCAGCACTAAGAGGAACCAAAGTTCAAAGTCGTAAAACGCAGCCCTCCTGACACTCCCAGTACCAACAACACACCACCCCTTCGATAACGTCTGCTGATTCGCAGCAGCCCATAGAGACTGCTATCAGCTGGGTCGAAGTCCCAGCTTAGTATGAATATGCCGGAACATCAACCCTTATCTGATATCTCTACCAGCGACTCTTGGTATTTAACTACAGCCACCACGTGGACTCTCTGGGGTTCAACCAGATCCCGTGGCACCAGTGTAAGGAAACTCGTTACTCCTCGCAGGTCAAATCAATATAGATTTGTAACCTACTATTGATTTTTTATCCTTTTTAATGGCTGGATCCAGGTGATTATCTCTAACAGTCTTGTTTACTTTCTTTAAATTTTCTGGGTTGTTAATATGCTGAGGTGTGACGAGCGTCGTCAGTCATATCTTCTCCAGGGCCTTTGGAAAGGCAACACGACTTTTAAAAATTTTCCTGTCTCCATGGCAATCACTGTATGCCACTTCGGTTTGATTCCACTTTTTTTTCGTAAATTGAACCATTTTTCCCCTAGAATAATATCTTTGAATAAGTAACACGTTACTAATTTCAATGACTCCAGCAAAAAAAAAATAAAAAAAATTTTCAAAATAAGTGTACCCGCATTTCAAACTAAACTCTTATCAAACAGACAATTTTTCCCACAAGAAGTTTTAAAAAGCCTTGAAATCTTAACATAAAATATATATTTTATTTTAAAAAAACCCATCTCAAATCATAATAAATTAGAAAATACTTCTAAACGACTGTTGTGAAGTGCCCATTTTCCACACCTGACTTTATAACTAATTCAGCTAATGAAATGGTTTTATGATAGCAAAATTATTATTATTATTTCTTTTCCTTCATGCACTTTCTCATTTTAGCCGTTGTCATCTACACCATCAATAATACACTGCCAGCCAGGCTGAATTGTGTACAAACTCGTGCATCTGAAAAAAGTAGACGAGAGTACGTACGAGCAACAAAAGTGTTATTTAAATTGCAGTTATTGTTAAAATACTTTGTAATAAAATAAACACAAAACACAAAACGCTTTTACGTACCACTTTCGATACAGACACATGTAATAAATTTATATGCGAGTATGTGCTGCTTTTCATGGGGTGGTATGTGTCATTCATCAATGTTTTGTTAGATGAATGTTGGGTAAAATGGTTGGTTTGGTTTGGTTTGGTTTGCTGCATGGTTGGGTTGAATGGAATGGATGGACTGAGTGGCTGACTAACTGAATGGAGAAGAAATGGTTGTTGCAGACGTTGAAGCTTGTCGACAGGTAATCAATAATAATGTTTATAATGATCAAGCCAACTCAATGAGTGTTTTGTTGTTGTTCTTTTTTCATTGAAATTTTTGTTGCATTTACAATGGGACTACACTGGCCACGCTGACGATGATAATGATGTTGCTGATGATACTTCGAGTGACGATAATGGAAACGGACGCTGCGAATGGTTATTATAACGATGGTGTTGAGGATTGTTAGCAGAAGCCAGTTTTGCTTATTTCATTCGTTCGTTCGTTCGTTCGTTTCTAAGGAGTGTTTTAATGTGTTACGAGATGGTGTTAATGCAGCTGCTACTGTAGTCCGTTTCGAACATGTCTGATTGTTTCAACGTTCATTCGTCTATTGAACGCCTGGCTTTAGCTAAGCCAGTTAACAATCCACAAACCATCCGTAATATGGAATACAAATAACTAATAATCACATTTTGGTATGGGAGTGCATGTGGTCATTGTTACCACCAACCAGCATCAGCATCAGCACCAGCACCAGCATTTCATGAGTAGCCATGGCCATTACAACACCCACTGGGTTTTTATTCTTTTCTACTGATGCCAGCACAAGAAAAGTAATTATATTTAGATTAATGGCTCAGAGTGAGTATCACACAAATATTTGGTTGATAAAATTCAACCCACCACTATAATAATAATACAAATTCTTAATTAGTCAATGTATTTAAAATATATATATATATATATATATGGAAATTGGCTTACTCTAAAGGCCAATCCGGTAACTTTCCACTAATTTTAACCGCAAGGCAGTTGTAACCTGGTTTTTGTACTTTTTATGCTTTCAAGTTCTCCGAGCTAAACCATCATTATTTTAATTTTCAAACCAACCGATTTCTATATGATAAGCGGTGATTGATGCAGTTTTTGATTGCTACAAACGAATCGGGAATACCAACTGATCAGATATATAATTTCGAAGTTTTTCAAAAGATATCACTTTTTTCGAAATTACACCATCACGATATCTCACGAACGGTTTAACCGATTTTGACCCAGTTGGCGGTAATCGACGAATTTTTCAAATATTAAGAGCGATTTATTTGTTTAAAAAATTACTTTGATAAACTTATTTTTCAATATTTTTAGCATATTTAATTTTTTTTATTTTTTTTTTAGATATACTGAAATCTACCGGTTTCAATCGGTTGAAATTCACTGGCAACGCTCTTCATAACCCTATTAGTTTCCATTAGACTCCATTCGGTCCAGCCATTCAAAAGTTATAAGCGGTTCACACACGACCACACATGCACAAACACATACACACTCAAGTACATACACACAAACACACATATTTACATATAGACACAGTGATGGGCCAGGGTAGGTTACTCCTGAGACCTAAAATGAGAGATTCCTGAGAGATGAGAACTGAATTTTTTTCAAAACGGGGTAAAACCAGCAACTCCTCAAGTTTTTAAACTTTAAGTTTTTTTTATTTTTGCGGGAAGTTAAAGCTTTGATCACAAAATTGCTCGTATTTTCTTTCAATTTAATTCCATTTATAATTTAAATTGAAAAAAATGAGTACATGTTCTTGGGAATTGTCGTTTTAAACTCTTTAACTTTTATTTTCGTGCTGATTCCTTTTTCCCAATTTTAATAGAACTCTTGGGATAAAAGAATCAGCACGAAAATAAAAATTAAGGAGTTTGAAAAAAGTATTTTTCAAAATAACTGCGAATAAACAAAATTATTTTGAATTTTATTTAAAATTAATAGCAGGGATTTGAAATTTTTAATTCAAACATGTTAACGACGCAATTGAAATGCCAACGGCAATAGAAACATCCTTCTTTTCGGCTTCAAAAATGTATTGATAAAAGTAACAGCAACAACAAAACAACAACAACAAATTTGAGTTTTCTTTGTGCAGCGCAGCGAACTAAATAAAAGACTTTTAATTGCTTTTTCAAAACTTTTCCAACAGTTATAATTGCCACGGAGAACAAATAAAATATATAATTTTTCTTTATTCTCAAGGCAGGTTAATTGCCAACTTGGAATTAAAGCCATTAACCAACCACAAACTATAAATAAAAGAAATACCCAAATAAAAAGTTCAAAAACTTCCCCACACAGCGAAAAATGTCTTAAAAGAAACACCAAATTAAAACGTTTAATTGTCAAAACATTGAATATTCCAGGTAAACTATTTTTAAGCATAAAGAGTCAAGTACTTTTCACTGCAGATATTTTACGGTTTTATAGTTTTCATCCCCCGCATTATTAAATTAAAAGCATTTGGAATAGTAAAACTTTATTTCCACTAAAAATATTATTTGCAATGAAAAGTGCCATAACGTGCAATTAAAGTGAAGGATACTAACGAAAGGACACGAGGACTAGAAATAACAAAAAATAAAAGAAATTCTTAGCACAAGAATCGCTGTATGCACCCGTACAAATGAAAGACCGAGGAAATTAAAATACCAAGAATTTAATAAGGAAACAATAACATATTTTATTTTAGATTTAGTAGGTCTCGTGTGCAATTTTCTTTTTCTTTGCTTTTCCAGTGCCACTGCGTTCAAAATGAATTCTTATGCATTCCAACACAACCGCTGCCTGCCATCACACTCAAGCATTTTGAATGGAGAGAACAATTCATTTGTTGTGTGCAATTTAGCTGAATATCTTGCGGGCGTTTGATTTAACATTCTGGGAGTGAATTTGATATGCAAAAACATGTGCTGCAATCCATAATCAATAATTCAATGACAGAGTTTCTGATTCGGAGACTTACGGTTTCAGTATTTAATTATTTTACTGGCATTTTAATATTTTTCATATTTTGGAATATGAAATCCACTAACTAACACATTTAAAAATTCCTAAAAATAATCCAAGTCCGGAATCTCCGGTAATGAAAAAGAAATCCGGTAAAAGAGTAAAATTAAGAGATAAACGAAAAATAACATCTTGAGATATGAGTAACAGGGATAACCAGCGATAATATGGAGTGTTTTTTATGGAGTGGTACAACTTTGAGTTGGCATCACTGCTTTATTTGACCACCCATTTAACAACGGATAGTTGCTTTTTCTTTAGTTTGCTTTGATATTTGATTATGGATCGATTTACACCAGAGCAACGAGTGCAAATTGTGGAAATTTTTAATCAAAATAATGGTTCTCTTCGTCAAACTTATCGTGCACTTCGTCAAATCAAAATTTTATTTTTCGATGAAGCCCATTTTTGGTTGAATGGGTACGTAAATAAACAGAATTGTCGTATTTGGAGTGAGGAGAATCCACAAGCTTTTGTCGAAACACCATCTACATCCACAGAAAATTACTGTTTGGTGCGCTTTATGGGCTGGCGGAGTCATTGGCCCATCTATCTTCAAAATCTATGATGGTCAGAATGCTACTGTTTGTGAAAATATTTTTAACTTCCTGCTACGAAAATTTTTAAAATCGAAAAGTTGTTGGTTTTAAGACGTTTTGAAAAATTCGAGTTCTCATTAGATCTCCTCGTTCTGAGATCCTAGACAACTTCCCTAATTAATTCTATGTATGTGTGTCTATAAGTGTAGTGTTTGTACGCTATAACTTTGGAACAGTTGAAACGAGTCAAACCAAACTCATCGAGTTATGAAGAGCGTTGGCAATGAATTTGAACCGATTCGGACCGGTACACTTCCAGATATCTCAGAAACTTAAAAGATTCTGGTATTTTTTTTTCATAACTCTTAAACTGCTTCATCGATCCATTTTAAAAGCTAATCGTGTCTTGACATTTCAAATCCTGTTGGTCATTGTAACCCGGTTAAAATCTGTTAATCGGCTCCTGAGATATCCTGAAGGAAAATATTCGTAAGATGTGATTTTGTATTATAATATTAATCAAGCTGGTGGTAGTTTTTTATTAAATTTTATTCAGTTTAATTTTTATTCGATATTTTGTTAAGTTTGTTAACATCTTCAGGATCTTTTTTAACTCCAAAATTATATATCTGATTAGTTACTGTTCCCTATTCTTTTATAGCAATCGAAAACTACAGCAATAACCGCGTATCGATTGGAAATAGCTTTATTTTTAAGTTCAAACATCGCAGACTCCAAAGAATTGCACTAAAACCAGGTTGCTATAGTTTTGCTACAGGGATGTCTTCTAAAGTCAACCGTTTTCCATATCTTTTTCATTAAAATATACCAGATAGTTTTATTGCATTTGTGTGGATCGTGAAATAGAGGAAGTTTTGTTTTCGAGGTAAAAGATTTATAATGACCTGGAAAAATTTTTTCAGCAGAACTGCTCACCCTGAATTAGCGATATCTATAGTTTTCATGCAGCTTGGAAAAACACCCAATAGTATTTTCTCCTTTCTACCACTGCATCTGCAGCAGTGTTCCATTGTCTTTTTTGATAAGAGCACAGTTTTGAAGAAAATGCTTAATAAAAATAAATAATTTGTATATTTAAAAAAATATTGTAGTACTCATACCGGGTATCTTTTTTTTTGGGGGGTTGCGAAAATCTAACTAGAGCTATTCAAGTCTAAGCAAATTACGCTCGTGTAATAAAAACCTTTTAAAAAAACAAGAAAACAATTTGAGACGCTTCACTTACTTGGAAAATAAAACTGCACAATAATTAATTGCGTCAACTTCTGCAATCTTTTGTCTTAATAGAACTGACTGTCTCACAAAACAAAATAAATCCTTATCTTTCATTTAATTTTTGCCTTCTAAAGCAAAAGATCTTAAAGCACTGATCCAATATTTACGTAAATATGCCAGTAAAACATGATCAATCATACCCATGCATGCTCAAACACGTTGAGCTAAAAACAAAAAATATATTCTCAAATATACTCCTATAAAACAACACCAAAATCACACGTCGTTCATGTCCATCTGTGCTTAAGTTTTTATTTTCAAAATCTTTAATTTATTTAACGATTTCGCTTTAACGTCATCTCAGTTATCTAACGTGTCAAGTAAGTCAACTATTTTATAACAAAATTACTATTTCATTTTGCATGTATTCCACCATTATGCACAGGCATTAATTGACTGCGTGCGTGTGTGTCTGTAACGCGCTTGTGTGTGGCACCAAAATCAATATAAATCCTTGTCTCCGTTCATTAAAAGTCCCACAACTGCCGGCAATTTTAATTCTTTTTATCTTTTATACGCTTTTTTTTTTCAACCATAAAATTGTTTGGTATGACTTTGTCTATGCGAAATATTGATTGTATGTTGTTAATTTTATTAACAATTGTTTATGATTTTTCCGGCATTTAAGTTGGATAGAAACTTTTTTTTATCTACCCATACAAATGGGACACTCACATACAAAATTAATGGCACGTTGGTGAAGAGGTTTTTTTTGTTTTTTTAATGCAGGCAAGCAAACCGTTTCTATTTGAAGTTATTGACAATTATTACGAATGCCTGGCAATTTATGGTCATTATTAGTTACAGCTGCAAGCGGTGGGACAAAATACACAATTAATTTTTTTTTTCAAATTTCTTTTTTGCTCATATTTTGTTACAGTTGGACACAGTGGGACATTATGTTTTTCTGCCATATTTTGGTCGAAAATCGATTGAGAAAATATTTTGGCGAAAAGTTGTTTTCAGCAATTTAAGAGAACCAGATTTCAGCTACAGGCCCTGAGCAGTATTAGGCTCCCTATGCGGCTTTTATGAGAGCGAAAAGGAGCCCGTCAATAGCTACAATATAATGCAACACAATGACCCATAAAAGCTTTCTATCGAATGCCTAAAATATCTATCGTATGCCTAAAACAAACAAAAACCAAAAAATTTATTAAAAATCATGTATTCAGAATCCTGTAAGAATTTTAAAGCCAGCTGCCGTTATTGGAAAGCGCTTGAACAGCGCTGCAGTGGATTAAAATGATCTTCGAAAGCAATTTTATATAAAATTCTTCTCATTCACCAAATTAGTTTGCACACAAACCTTATCACCTGCATACTTAAAATGATAGTATGCATAAAAGGTTTATGTCTTAACTAAGTTCAGAACTATACCCTCAAGATTATAGATTTCTCACAAAATATAAACATTTCCCCACTGTTCAACTTTGGAAATCATTGCGAGCGCATAAGAAAAATGTGAATTTCATTGCGCGCTGCAGTTTTCTCTTCTCTCATTAATTCAGTTCACATTTTATGGAAGATTTTAAGTACTTTATTTGCATCCATTGCATTTGCCACATGTGCCAGGCACGAATGTGTGTTTATAGAAATGAATTTCCAATTTCCTTTTTTAGATCAAGTGTGGCGCAAATAAATGTGCGCGCACGTAACTTCTAGTCACTTACTTTCGAAGCTCCAAATGATTGTAAATTTTTTCGTAATACGTTTTTCTTTGTGCCTATAAACTGGTGGCAGGCTCGTTGGAATGGCTGTCAGACCGGCTGTCAGACTTGCTGGCTGACTGAGTGACCGTTCAGTTGCTGGCAAGTCCCTATTGTTCGCTGCCATTATTTAAAACAATTAGCGCATATTTTACTTAGATCGGTTGTTTGTGTATGACTATCGCTGCTGGTTTAATGCTTCTTTTTTCCTGCTCCTTCATTTGGGAATTTCTAGTTGTATCTGATAAATATGTTGATGGCTAAAATCATGATGATGATGATGATGATGATGATGCTGATGCTGCTGCTGATAATAACTTGGCTGCTTCTGATGATCATCATGATGGGAATGGTGTTGCTGTTATTGCCATTTGTTGGCTTAATGGGCTGGGCTTTTGGTGTTGCTTTTATTTACGCATTTAAATTGTCTCATAATTTAACAGTTTACGACACCATTTTACATGCCTTTTCTGCCAGTTTATGTTCTGTTATCTATTGGTTTATCTATTTGCTGTTCCATATACACACAATTTTGCTTGTTGGCTTTGCCTACGCAAGTATTCAATACGTAAGAGTACGAGTAGTCAGTTATGGGGTCCTGCAATATCAGCGTCGTCATTGTTAAACGTCAATGTGCGGTTGACATTTAATTTCGCCTTTTTTTTCCTCTTGTTTGCGGCAAATGCTGATGCTGCTGCTGTTGCTGTTGCTGTTGCTGTTGCTGTTGCTGTTGTTAGTAAATTAAGTGGTTTTTCGAAAACAATAGCACTTTTAAGAACTTGCCACAGCGCCATTTTAAGGCAGCAAAAATAAGGATATATATTTTTTTTATGTATATTTTTTTCCTTTAAAAAGTAATTTTAAACTATTTGTAATTGGAAAAGGGAAGCATCCTTGAGGCACGTTGCGTTAAAGAATTTTTTAGAAAAATTCTTTTTTATTATAAAGTTGGTACAAATACAAACAGTTATCACCTTTAATTGAGTCTTTTAACAATTGGTAATAAATTAAAATATACAAGAGTACTGACTGATTTTGAAAGTGTAGCGGTTTTCGAAAACAGCTGTTCTGCCCTGATGCAGATGGAGTTGAATAACGAAAAATTAAGTTGTTTTTCGCTTGTGGTTATGGAATATTCATCATGTCTTTTAGAATTAAAAACACTTTTCGAAAAATTAGTCTATAATTTTAAAATTATATTAAAATTATATTAAAATTATATTAAAATTAATTTAATTTCAATTTTATTTTGTCCCATATTTTTTCACCCAACAAACGTACAGAAATTCATGTGATGCCTTGTCTTTCAAAATGTCTTGAAGTCAGATGGAGTAAAACTATTTCACCTACATATAAATTTCTCTAACGTACAGTGATTTACAAAATTAGGGCCTAGATTTTTTGTAAAAATATTTAAGACTTGATCCCAATTTGTTCTAATAATTTATTCGAAATCCTATTTTTTTCTGAACTTTACTTTTAAGCATGATTAAATTGAGGACTGAATGATTATATCGCATAAAAAGTTTTTTGGAATTAATTTTATGAATTTTTCCATAAATTCCGGAGAAGGACTACTTAATTAATAAAAAATTTATTAAAAAAACTAAATAAATATATTTCAAGAAAAGTTGATATTGATGTTATTTTTTGAGCAGATCTCGTATAATTGATTTATCAACTCATTCCCAAAAGAATTCGAAGAAACTTAAATCTTGTACAAGCTTTTTTCCTCTCTGTCCTTTTTCCTAATTTAAGACCAGGGTGAGCTCTTAACGTTGTATTATTTTTTTTATTATCTGATAGATAGTTTTATAGCATATATTTGGACCATGAAATAGACGAAGCGTTGTTCTGGCAGTAACAGTGACCTGGTTAAATTTTCTTGGCAGAAATGTCAATGAGATTTTTTTTCTTTGTAATTTTTGATATAAATAATGACCTGTTAAGGGTGAAATCTTAGAGTTTAATGCTGTTTTCCTACACTTTTTAATAGAAGAACGTAACTTTATGTCATTTGAAAACAAAGAATTTATTAGAAATTAATCCAACATTCGTTACCAAAAATTATTTTCATTTTAAAACTTCTCTAAACCGTGGCCTTTTAGAAAAGAAGTGAAAAAATGTTGCACTTTTTCCAGAAAAGAAAATGCCATATATGCACTACAAAAATATGTAGGCGGCAAAAAATTTATTACAAGAAGTATTTTAAACTAAAAGGATGTGCTGCCACAAATTTCAATAAAAGGGTCAGCCCTTTTATCCCACCAAAATGATACTCGTAAGATTCGTTTTGTGGTTCCGGATTTTAGCGACAGTCGTGACAGGTTGCAATAATTTTCATACGCATATTAAGATGATTTATGATTTTCGAATTGTTAAAGCTCAGCCTACTAAATTAATTTTTAGAATTCAAATAAAAAAAATATGGCTGGGCAATAAACTATTTGCAACGAAACAGTTCAATAAGGAATTCAATATATCAAACACAGAAATGTCATTTCCGCAGTATGCAGATGTTTTGCATTCTCCCATACATATACACACACATACACATACAAATGTTTACTATATATCAATAAATTATGACGCGAAATTGCAACTATCTGATCATAATAATGAACACAATAATGACCGCGATGACAATAAAAATAATTATGACGAGCAGAACATGATGTTGGTGGTGGGATGCATAAAAGATTTTGTTAAACGCAGATAAATATAAACGGTCTTGAATGGATTTGATTGCAACATGGCGATAGTGTGGGTATGTCTGTATATGTGTGTGTGTGTCAATGAACGACTGTCATTGATATATCTGAATCCAGTAGTCATCGTGCACTCGACAATGTTTTACATGATTAAACAATATCGATGTCATCACCAACCATCGAGTTAATGAAAATTGTAATAACAAAAACAAAAACAACACAAACAAACAGTCAGCACGCAAACACACAAAATTCGTAAAAATGGAAAAAAAATTAAATGCAACAAAAGCATTATAAATTTTTCTGTTTAATGCATCGCAGTCAAATGCAATTAATTTTCAGTTCATAGACAGGCGGACAGCCAGACAGACACATGCTCATCATGCTGAGGGACACACAAACGACTGAAAACATATAAAATTTAATGTGGAGTGCAAAGTATTCCATGTCATGCATTATTTGATGCTTGAATGCCGCCTCTACTCTACACCGAATCGCACCACATCACACCTCAACAACTACCGAGCAGCAGCACACCGACACACAACACAGTAGCTGCGCTATTCGGCAACACCATGTACCGTAGCGCATTTGCAAGAGATGACAGCATTTTCGAGGGCTCATGTCACTCTTGTCCACTGCTTTTTGGAATAAAAAGACGCGAAAGCAAAATTAAGAAAAAAGAAAAAAATATATGGAAAACGGTTGAGCCATCTCTGTAACTCCCCGCTAATTTTAACCGGAAATCTATCGTAACCTGGTGTTTGTGCTATTCTACGCTTTTACGCTTTGCGAGCCGAAACACTATTATTTTAATTTTCAAATGAAACGATTTCCAGGTGATAAGCGATGTTTGATGGTGTTTTCGATTTGTGTAAGAGAATCGAAAACACTAATCGATCAGATATATAATTTCAGTTTTTAGAAACAAATCATTTTTCCGAATTTTTTTCGTTCACAATATCTCACGAAGGGATTAACCGATTTTGACCCCATTTGCAGTGGCCGACGTGCTCGAGAGCTGATTAGTTTCTGGAACCGATCGGCAGGGTTGTTTAACATTTCTTAAAGCACCTTAAAAATGTTTTCTTTAGGTTTTTTAAAATTTCTTCAAATCCACCGTTTCGAATTCCCGGCTCAAGAACCCTTTAGAGAGCCATCAGTTTGGTTGCAAATGGTCGAGCCGTTCCAAAGCTATAAACGGCTCACACATACACACATGCAGACATAGCGATGGGCTCTTAGAATTGACCGGTGAAGCCTCCTCCTGAGACCTCAAAACGTCGAGATCTGATGAGAACTAAATATTTTAACAACAGGGTAAAACCAATAACTTCCCGATTTTTAATAATTTTCAATTATAGTAGCGGGAAGTTAATATATCATTAAAAATAAATTTCAGTTATCGGTGTTTATTTTTGCTTGGACCCGTACCCGAGATATGAGTTCTGCTAATCGAGTGCCTGAACTATGAGAGAAGGAGATATTTGGGTAGACTGATGAATAAATATGAGAGGATGCAACCATTTTGTAGCCGAGAGTGAAGAGCGAGCGTTAATCAATCAGATAGACAAAAACCATGCGCTAGTGCGCATCACACAAATCCGAGCAAAGTCGTGTCCTCAATTTTAAGCATCGTAGCCTCACTGTTAACTACTTTAGCCAGCATAGAGCGATTGGATAACAATAACTTCTAACCAGGGACCTCAACGGTTAACACATTTGCTTTTAAAATCATTATTTCTTGAGTTTCGATCAGAAAATAAAATATAATTTTTGATTCTTATTTATTCCTCTCATATAAAAATTATTCCTTGACTCTTCCTCTTCGATCATAAAATAAAAAAGTTATTTTTTGATGTTTATTTATTCTTCAGAAAATAAAAGTTATTTCTTGACAATTCTGTTTCGAGCAGAAAATAAAAGTTAATTCTTGATTTTTATTTACTCCGCTGAAAATAAAAGTTATTTCTTGACAATTCTATTCTTTTTCGATCGCAAAATAACAGTTAATTCTTGATATTTATTTTTTTGTTTAGAAAACAAATCATTTTTAAACTAAAAATTTATGTTAATTAAATAAATTATTTAATTTATCAAGTAACAGCGGAGTATGGTAACAAATTTTATCATAAATCGATTAATTTTAGTTTTGGCAAAACTAAGGAAGTGACTTCTATTTCCTGAAGAATAAATTGAAGATTTAATTCTTTAAATAGACTCAAAGGATTACCAATTAATACATTTAAGGAACTGACTGCCTCTCGGGCAATCTTTTTATTTTTAAATTTTATTTAGAAAATAATCTTTATTTGCGGTCCCTGCTTTTACTCAAACGTATTAAGTCATTCAAATAAAAAACAAATTGTTTATAATTTTTCGAAATTATATGTTCATGCGAAATCATAAAATTCTGGTCTGAAATCTATTTTAATTAAATTGAACGAGTGAGTTATTATCAGTTTAAAGAACTATTTTCAAAGTAGGATTTTATGGGACGTATAAAAAGTTTACGTTCATTCCAAAGTTTCCTAGACATACGATGCCTTAAACTTAATGTTAAGTTTTGGTTCAGCTAAAATTCTTATAAAGGAAAACTTTAATACTTCCAAAAAAAAAACCCGTACTTTCGACACACGTGAAGTTGCGATAATTGCCTTAAATACATAATTTGAATTACAACAGAATTATAATGAACAATTAATTAATGCAGTTTTAAGCAACACCGGGCCACTGTATTGCGGTGTTAAAAGTGATAAATTTCAACAATTAACCACATTTTAATTATGCCGCTGGTGTGGAAAACAATAGATATAAAACTGAAGCAACGTTCGCTTCCATACACTGAACCAATTTTTAAAAATAATTGAATTTTTTTTTTCTTTAGAAAAACTCGTCTCCACATTTTTCCCAATTTCCAGTTGATAAATAATTAATCATTTGAAAATGTTTATGACCTTAACAGGTCTTTAAGCAGCATTTTGCAACATTTATTTTCCCTTTTATTTTGTTTGCTTTTTCCTATTCACTTTTCCGAAATAAATTATGCAAATTCCTATTTATTTTTTCCACCCCCCGCCTTCTCAAAATGTATAGATGCATTTATACGGTGCTATACAAAAGTAAGTCGGTGGATGTGCTGCAGTATCGTCGGTACAAAAAGTGGGGGAAAAAAATAAATATTTTTGTTTTTAATTAATATCCGCAGTTATTTGGCATTTAGGCAGGGAGCTGCAAGTAAAATGCATTTATGCAACATAATGCCATGATGGCGAGTGAGCGTGTGTGCATAAAATGCATGAAGCATGTGTTTTTTTTTGACGGTTTTAATATTTTGTCAGTTTGGTGTTGTGATTTTTTTTATTTATTATTTTTTTTATTTTTTTTTTGAGTTTTACATTAAATATTGGCATAAAATCTTGCATAATAATAATTCATAATGATGACATGAGCTAACGTTTTCTGTTTTTTTTTTTCAATTTTATATGTGGTTTCCATTTTATCTTTGGTTTGGGCAAATTGCCAGATTTATTAAGTTTACATTTAGTTTTTGCATGTTGTGAAGTATATAGACGAAGTCTTTGTTAACCTATTGGGTACCGGCAAAGGTGCAGCCATTTTATTATCATTAAAATCTTTAATTTCTTGTAGCCTCAGTTTTCGAAAAACGTTTTTAATTCAGAAATACATGATAATTATTCCATAGCACACGGAAAGGTTGATATAAGTTATATATTCCACTTAAACAGCAGAGCAGAACAGTTGTTTTTGAAAGCCGCTACACTTTCATCATCAGTACTCCATGTTTATTTTTATTTATTACCACTTGTTAGATGGTTTAATTGAATGTTGTAACAGTTTCCATTTGTACCAATTTGTTACGAAAAAGAGTACGAGAACTGTATTAAGTGCCGGTGTTGCCGTTTGAATATTTTTCTCCACGCCCTATTTTTCTGAATTTTTGGTTCTATCTTTCTTAACTCACACTTCTCTTATTATTATTATTATTATTATTATTATTATTATTATTATTATTATTATTTTATATTTTTAATTTTATTATTTTATATTTTTAGTTTTATTATTTTATATTTTTAGTTTTATTATTTTACATTTATTAAAATTGAAATTACAATTGAAACTAGAGAAAAAGTGCGCTGATTGAGGATAAAAATTTCAGTATAAATTCCACAATTGTAATATATTTTTAAATAAATGTTATTTAAAAAAAAAAAGTCTGGTTTGAAAAATTTTGTGTTTTCTAACGTCACCTGCTCATAATAAAAATTTCAAGATACTGTTTGATTTTAATTTCGTGCTGATTCTTTTTTCCAAAAATGTTACTAAAAAATTTTGGGAAAAAAGAATCAGAGCGAAATTAAAATATAGGGTGTTTTTTTATAGAGTGACACAAGTTACGGTAAGAAACGGTCTTTATTGGATAGAAAATTTTATGACATTAATGTGTAAATATGATTTCGGCCATGTGGCCGCCACGGCTGGCGCGTACAAAAATTTTCACAAACAGTAACATTCTGATCATCATCGTTTTTGAAGACATATGGGCCAATGACTCCGCCAGCCCATAAAGCGCACCAAACAGTAATTTTCTGTGGATGTAATGGTGTTTCGACAAAAGCTTTTGGATTCTCCTCACGCCAAATGCGACAATTCTGTTTATTTACGTACCCATTCAACCAAAAATGGGCTGCATCGGAAAATAAATTTTTGAATGGACGAAGTGCACGATAAGTTCGACGAACAAAACCATTCTTTTGATTAAAAATTTCCACAATTTGCACGCTTTGCTCTGGTGTAAGTCGATCCATAATGAAATGTCAAAGCAAACTAAACAAAAAGCAACTATTAGCTGTTAATGGGTGGTCAAATAAGGCAGTGATGCCAACTCAAAGTTGTATCACTCTATAAAATACACCCTAAGAGTTTAAACGACAATTCCCGAAAATAAGTACTAATTTGAACATTTTAAGATATTCTTTCCAAATCCCCTAAGTATGTTTGAAATTTTAATTTTTAATTTTCTGTGATTTTACACATATAAAAATGTAAAATGACCGTTAACAAATATAAATCATTGCAACAAAGCATATGTTCCCATATAGAGCTTCTAAGGCGCAACGGTTCCAAAAGCGTTAACAGCTGCACATAATATTAAAATATCCATTTATTATACAATAAAATATTTTACTAAAAGGTCATGAAAACGTTGAACTACATTTATTAGCCAACATTTGAATTGAATAACATTAAAAAGTAAATTTCATATTCAAGCAAAATAAAAAAATAAATCTGGTATTTTTATTTAAAAAAAAAAAAACTACAACATTTTGTGGTTTGAAAATATTTATATGAAAATTATGTTATTTTGCACTTCATAATTTGCAAATAGTTAACGGCAGGCAAACAGCCGCAGCAGCGTTGAGAAAAAGCCAAATATCGAGACATTTCAATGTGAAACGTTGATGGTGGAACGAAGTGCTCGTGTGCAATTTCAAATAGTTTTACTTTGCCTGTGTTTTTTAGTTGAAAATTTAGCACTTTTTTATCTATATCTTTTGATGTGGTAATTTGATTAAAATCTCTGCACCCATTATCTACCCAGCACCGCCACTATTACCGTCAGCGTCATCATCATCATCATCATCATGATAGTGATTGTTATCCGCGTTTATTTTTTATTATATTTTTTTTCTTTTAGAGTGGAAGCAAATAGTTTTGCCTAAATGATTGGATAGTGTGATTATCTTTAACCATTTTTCAACAAGTTTGTTGTTGTTTGAACAACATTGAGGAATCATTTTGGTTTTGTGGATCGGATAATTTATAAGATCACGTTTTTCAAATTAACACTTTTTACTTCAGATGGAAATTTCGAAATGGTACTTTAATTCCAACACAAGACAGTGAGACGGCTTTTGTTATTTATTTGCTTGGGAGAAAATTTGATAAGGAATTGTATGGTTAATTAAACCAGACCGTTTTTATACTCGTAACTTGAAGATATTTTTTAAGCTTTAAATGGTTTCCATACATTTTTCAAACATTTGGAATCTTTTCATTTGTTTTTTGGTGATATTTAAGCTGGGCTTTCCCTTTTTTCTGAGCAGAAAAAAATCTACTTAATCAAAATACTAAATAGAAGTTAACATTCATCCTTTTAATGGCTGTCGAACACAAACTATATGACGTAGGTTGCTCCAGTAGTCTGTTCATACATGGTGGGTGCAAAAGCGTACACGTCGCTTACGCTCTCATTGAAGTTGGTCTCTACCAGCTTGAATGCCACTGATTATTTTGAAAACATGTTATAAAGTTAAACAGTTTAAATTATATTTTAGTAGCACTCCAATCGCACCAGTCACAGGATGCGTACTTTTAATGTTGTAAAAGTTTTACAACATTTTCTAGCAACTCTCCCCCGCAGTCAACTTTATCGTCATCACGTCGCCGTTTGATGCACGCTTATTGTCCCTAAAATACTATTATTATCGGTCACTCTGTTCCAGTAAAACTCAATCTATATATATTTTATTAAATAGTTCACTTGATAAATTATATTACCAAGAATTACCGCAATTACGTTAATCTTGTAATCGTGACAATATCAACAGTATTTTACGATTTCGATACGTTTCATTTACTTCAATAATATTGGAAAGCTTCAGTCATATGAAAACTTCATGGTTAAATAAATCTTGAAGCGTTTATTTCTTGACATTCTCTGTTACATATACAATCGTATATAGACAGACAGACAGACAGACAGACAGGCTGACGTCAATGTTACAAATGCCATCAAAGTTAATCAACTATTTAACCTTAAATAATATAAATAAATAAATATACACATGCTCGAAAAAAAGTAGAGTATGCACAATGGGACAACGATAACACTGTAGTTTACAGTGATGATTTTGTTAAAATAATTTATTAATATTAGAGTGCATGTGTCGTGATTTTATATCTCCTATTTAACTCTAGTATAAAATATTTTAGGAAAAATGGAAAACGGTTGATTCTAGAAGCCTTAAAGTTAATTTTAACCGCAAAGATGTCGCAACCTGGGGGCAAATTGCCGTATTCGATATCGAACGAAATTTCAATATAATTTAAGTGGAAATTTCGTTCGATATCCAATGCCGTAATTTGTTCCCTAGTTTTTGTGCTATTCTACGCTTTTATGCTCTTTGAGCTAAAACACTATCATTTAAACTTTCAAATCAACCGATTCGCACAAGATATATAATGATTTCTACAGTAATCGATTACTATAAAATAATCGATAACACTGACTGATCAAATATATAATTTGGGAGCATTTCAAATAAACCATTATTAAATTTTGAAGTTCAAGATATCTGACGAATATATTAACCGATTTTGACCTGATTCATGGTGATCGATCTTCAAATATTAAGAGCTGATCAGGTTGTGAAATCGATCGAAATTTTTGAGATATTTTGAAACCTACCGATTCGAATCGGTTCAAATTTACAAGTGGTCTAAGTCCAGGAAATAAATTCAGGATAAAACTAATTTGATTTGGTTTTATTCAGTTTAGCCGTTCAAGAGTTATAAACGGTTCCCATACTTACACATACACACGCCCAAAACACATACACACAGACATAGCGACGGGCTCTCAAAATTAGTTAGGAAGGAAGCTTCGTTGTGGATATTTTCCTATTGTTAATTAAAACCAATTAACTGATATTTTGCTTTTTTTAATGTTATATATTTTTTTTTAATGTTAATCGAATAAAGTTTTCTAGTCTGTATTTAATCGAATATAAGAACAACGTTTTAAAGTCAATCGGCTGTTTAAAAGAAGAAAAACATTATGAAATATTGTACGAACGATTGTGAAATCCGAATAATTCAAAACACTGGTCAGAATTAGAGTTTCTCCACTCAAAATAGTCGATTTATTTTCAAATATTTATTTCATATATTTATTTCAAAAATTAAATAATTACTTCCATAGTAACGAGTTAATTATTTCAGTGTGCAAAGCCGAGCATTTTTTCATAACGACATCAAACAATTAATTATTTGCCTTGAATTGTTTATTAAACAATAAAATGTTGAAAACTTTTCAAAAGCCAAAACTAATAGTCGTTAATAAAACTAATTAATAATAAAAATAAAATTCATTAATTGTACATATTTGTTTAGTACTTTAAAACAGGCAACAACAGCAAACAATATGAGCAAAAACACACTTAACAACCGTGACTGCAGCAGCAGCTGTAGCAACAGCAATAACATTAAATTATAATCAATGAGCAGGCTATTTCTTTGTTGCAAATCTCCAACACATTCAACATTTCATTATTCTTATAAAATATTTATAAATGACTTCTAAAGTATTGAATAGAAATATTATAAAAAATTACAAAATATATCTGTAGTTGTCAGATTTTATTCACTTGTAAGCGCCAGAGAGCATTGAGTGTCTCGCAATTTATTGTGAAACTGAACTTGTCATTTAAAAAGCGTGAAATGAAATGAATCTAATAAATTATTGAAGTTTAACTCTACACACAGAAAGTAATTTGTAAAAAATATCAGTTACATATACGTATAAGTCACAAGTGCTTAGAAAATATATAATAAATAATTATTGAATGAAGAAAACAGTTAATTAGTTTTTAACACGGTAAGAAATATCTGAGGGCGAATTACGGCATTCGATAGTTTTCGAAATTTGTATACAAACTGTAGACAAAATAGGCAAAGAATTTAGCAAAATCTTCATAGAAAAATGGTATAATCGATGTAGTCATTTATAGTATTTGCTATACAGAGCTTGATTATTAAAACTATTCAATTGCATTTTTAGAACACCAATTTTTATATGCAAGTCTTATTGAAAACTCCATTGTTATATTTGTTTTTTGCCAACAAATTCCTTTAAAACTACTGATATTTAATAACTGCGAGATTTATGACTGCAAGTATTTCACAAATTCCTTTTTTTTTATGAATAACATGTACAAATTAGTCTTTGTTAACTCAAATCTAATAGTTAAGCAACTTAAACACAATTAAGTGCTATTAAAATGTTATTTTATTCGTTTGTAAAAACCCCTTATTTAAGTCCACCTGCGCACAGTGGGACGTTTTTATAGTAAATAGTAATAACCATAGAACTATTGATTCGAATTGTATAAAATTTGGAATATTTGTTTAGCGACTGCTGTGCTTTCAGTTCATTAAATGCCATGAATTATAAGATCAGATAGAACGTGGCTGAAGTCAATCACATCGTTTGGAATTGCTGCCAAATATGACGAATTAGTAGCAGTTATATATTTTAATTTTTTTTCTTTTTGTAATTTAATTAGAGTATCTATCAGCTTGTGGTTATTGACGAAAAAAAGTTTTTCTAGCTTCTCGTAAAATTAAAAAATTTAAATATTTATTTCCTTAGTTGTATTTAAACTTTAAAAAAGTTTATCTTTTTATGCTTTTAGAATTATTTTAAGTTGTCCAATTTTTCATCCAAAATGTGTAATAAATAGTTACTCAATATTTGCCCAACTTTAACCGATTTTTCCAATATTTATTTTGTTGTGTGTTTTAATGATTATACGAATCAAATAAAAAACGGTTAAGATGCAGGCACACTTGTTAAATATTTTGGCCAAAAACGCGTAACCACTAAACAGTAAGGAAAAATATTTTAGTTTTTATACATGGTTCTTAAGAAACAGTTTCATAGATAGCTGATAGTCACTGGTGTAGAATCCGATATCATTCGAAACTGTTTAACTCAATAAACACTTGGCTGAACTTAAAGTGGTCACATGTTTTTTCTAGCATTTTCCGACGACTGCAACAGAGTCTTTATGTTTACTGCAGGATCTTAACTGCCAAACTTTAATAGTGACTATTCCGAAACCTTATCTTCTGATATTTAAAGTTTTCTCAATATACAATCACTTATTTTGCAAATTTCCCCACTGTGCTGTATAATTGAGTTAATTAAGCCACCATTTCGTGTTTAGATTAAAAATAATAACAATAATATCTAGAAATTATGATTGATGGTGTATAAAAGCGTTACAAAGAAAAATCATCTAGTCAAACTTATAGAAATTCATTAAAAAAAACATTAAACAGATTGTTATCATTACAACGCCTTCGGCATAAATTATTTGTAATTTCCTTTGATTAAACTTAGAAACAATTAGCTTTCGCTTTTGTAGAAATTAAAATAAAAAACAACATTTGCCAATAATTTATTCCAGGAGTTTGTAAATCGCATGCCCAGCAAACACACAAACTTGATATCACATTATTTAGGTGTTAATTATTTACATTCGCATACATGAAATTTTAATGATATATAATAAAATCAGGTTTTTTGTAGTGTGAACGTTCGCAGTATTTTTAGTTAAAAAAGACAAGGTATGGTTTGTGATAACCCATAGAAAAGCAAAATAATTTAATTGTTATTAAGAAAATTTAAACCAAAACAATTTGGCTCAAGAAACATGGAACAAAAAATTCAGAAAATAAGACATGAAGAAAATAATTAAACGGCAACACAGAGATCTCGTAATAAAATTAGTTTTCGTAATAAAATCGGTACAAATGGAAGCTGTTATCACATTCAATTGAGCCACCTTACAAGTGGTAACGAATAAAAGTACCCATAAATACTGATGTTGAAAGTGCAGCGGCTTTCGAAAACATCTGTTCTGCTCTGCTATATATTTTGAGATATTTATCATGTCTTTCAGAATTAGAACATTTTTCAAACAATTGGCCTATTAAAAATAAAATTTTATATAACAATAAATAGTTCTTTTTATGTCGTTTTCTTTTCTGAACAACATGTATAATTTTTTCACTTATTTTCTAAGAAGTGACGGTTTGGAAAAGTTTTAAAACAGCAATTAATTTTCGTGGGGGAGGTCGGATTCATTTCTAATAAAATCCTTATTTTGAAATGGAAAAATGTTGTCATTTTCTGTTAAAAAGTGTAAAAAATGTTGCACCATTTTCTAGAAAAGAAATCGACAATTATTTGAGTCTATTCTTTTATATCTTTATTCTCAAATTAAAAAATAAAAGAAAATAAATTAAGTTCAAGTTTTAAAGAATTGAAATTTACTTGTTTTAAAATTGAATGGCGGAGTTGTGCTGAAAGATGACAATTGCCAAACTTTAAGGAACGGCCACACTCGGCAAACGTTTGCTTGAAAAGACGTAACCACTTAACAGCAAAGATATATATTTTCAGTTAGATTATGATTCGTAAGTACAACAGTCTCATACTTAATTAATAGTCGGTGGTATAGAATACTATATGATCGGCTACTGTTTAAAATATTTCTCACTAGCATTTAGTGGTCACATTATTTTTCAGCATATATGCCCAAATATGGCCGCAGCTTTAGGAAGTATATTATTTATTTAAAAGACTACAATTTATATTTCACTTTTTACCTCTTCCAATGCCAAGTTTCCTAGTCTAAAATATTACAAAACTCTGATCTTTTTGTGTTCGCTGGGTGCTTAGACGATTAAATACATGACTTGCTTACATACTGATAATTGCCTTTTGCTCCAACTAGTTAGTTGAGGCTGGCAATTAATTGCATGTTCTCGTAGTTAAAGTTGATTTTTTTTTATTTCTACTCCGTCTTTAGCCAGACAAAAGTGTTGATTTAAAAATGCAAATTACAATTTTCTTAAATGCTGGATCTGTTTAACAATTTGTTAGATGCATATTTTTGTTGCGTAATTTTTTTCTTAATAAATAACTATAATTATGATTACTTGGAGTTTGTTTGTTATTATAATCAGTCGGGTTTATTTAAAGTTGCATAAATTATTTATCATATGCGAGATGTAAATATTGAAAATGTTGCTGCAATTGTGGGTTGGGTATTGAAGAGTGAAATATATAAAAAATATTATTAAAAGACTTGATAATTAATTATTTGAATTTGAAATAAAATTAGCTGCTAAATGCAGTCAGTGGTTTCACAATTTTTATATGAAAAGATATATAAAAAATTGTCGTATTAAATAAATATCGGTTTTCAATGTGGAAACGCCCATATGCGGAATATGTTATCATCATAACGTGACTTTACTGTATTATTTTCGAAGGCCTCGTTAACTACTCTTCGTCATACTAATTGGGATCTATTTGCTATGAATATTAGCTATTTATCAAATTATTTTGTTGTGGCCTTTGAAAACGGTGTAATGCAAACAATGATGATTTTTTTTTTTGTTACTATTATAAAACGACTTACCAATTATTTAAAAGGCAATGGAATAGTGTCACTTACCTGGAATAAAATAAAAAAAAGATATTGTTAAAAATATATGATTCGTTTGATATATAGTATATATGTATATATCAACTAAAAGAGTGTTTTTTTCAATTAAACTAGAAATCACTCTTATCTTTATCGCATTTTGAAAACTGATGAACGATCATATTAAATTTAATAATCTAAAATTTTCAGAAAAAACTAATAAATTGTTAACATTAACTGCAAAAAATATTTCAAAGTAATAAAAATATTTAATTAAATTTTTAATGTTAGACCGATTTATAATCTTATTAATTAACAATGAAAACAAAACCATAATAGCGGTAGTAAAAACACACATAGAAACACATTCAATATAACGCTTCAATAATAAATGCTCAATAAATAATTTATTTAACGACACTCTGCCCCGGAGACTGGTTGCGACAAGTAGGTGTTGCCAACTGCAAATTAAATATGTTAATTTATGAAATAAAATATAACAAAATAAATTGTAAAACGTAGAATGTTAAATAAATCAATTAATTAATTTGCTAAATCCGTACAAACAGACATTTCAATAATTACCCAAGACAGTTGGCAAAAGCCAACAACACTTTTCTGATGGCAAAAGAAAGCAACGTTACTGGCAAAATATCCTTAAGAAATTTGAAATTGAAAACCAGTCACAGCTCATGGAATTAACAAACGACAACAAACACAAACAGCAGAAAAACTGTCTACTACTGAAAATGTATGAGCAGCAGCAACTACAACAAAGCAGAGGAAATAAATAATTTAAATTTCAAGGTAGTCCCCCAGTCGCAATCAAACTCGTCATTGTCGCAGTCGGAGACTCACAATCATAGAGACTTTCTACTGACAAGAAAATATTGTTAATGGTAATAAAATAAAACACTTGCTTTTTATTCTCTCCATAAACTTTTACACGTTTTCTGCATTCATTTTTATACGTACAAAATAAACTTCAAAACGTACTTTAAAAGAAGTAAAATAAATATGTTCGTACAAATGAACAAGAAATAGAGAATGAATGCTCATGTTAACTCGCGTGGCTGCGTGTGCGAATTGGTCGTTTAAGTGAGTGCTAAAGTTCTTATAGAAGAATTAATTTATTTTATTATTGTCATTCTTTATTTTATTTATAACTCGCATGTTTTTTTAAATGACATGTTAATGCCGAAGAATGTCTAAATTTTTCATATGGAGAGGACAAGCATGACGCCAGAACAATTGTCAGTACGATGTTTGGGCATTTGATAGATATATTAGGTTACACCTGAAGTACGATTTAAAATATTTCGGTTCAGGTTACACCTGAAGTACGAATAAATATATTTTCCATTCAGGTTACACCTGAAGTGCGAGTAAAAGCACTTTCGGTTCAGGTTACTTCTATTCAGATTACACCTGAAGTACGAGTAAAAATATTTTCTATTCAGGTTGCATCTGAAGTACGAGTAAAAATATTTTCGGTTCAGGTTGCACCTGAAGCACGAGTAAAAATATTTTCGATTCACGTTGCACCTGAAGCACGAGTAAAAATATTTTCTATTCAGGTTGCATCTGAAGTGCGAGTAAAAATATTTTCTACTCAAGTTACACCTGAAATACGATAAAAATAATCTCAGTTCATGTTACACCTGAAGTACGATTAAAAATATTTTCAGTTCAAGTTGCACCTGAAGTACGAGTAAAAATATTTTCTATTCAGGTTGCATCTGAAGAACGAGTAAAAATATTTTTGGTGCAGGTTGCACCTGCAGTGCGAGTAAAAGTACTTTCGGTTCAGATTACTTCTATTCAGATTACACCTGAAGTGAGAGTAAAACTATTTTCTATTCAGGTTGCACCTGAAGTACGAGTAAAAATAATCTCTATTCAGGTTACACCTAAAGTACGATAAAAAATATTTTCTATTGTAAAAAAAACGTTCTAGGGGAGAATTTTCAATGTTAAACTTTTTAAGTATTTTAAAAAATCGGGAAGTTATTGGCTTTACCCCTTTTTGAAAATATTTTGTTCTCATGTCAGATCACCACGTTTTGAAGTCTTAGAAAGCTTCCCTGACTGATTTCGAGATCGTTAGTATGTGTGTTAGCATGTGTGTTAGTATGTGTGTAAATAATGTGTAAATAATGGACCCTCTTATAACTTTTGAACGGCTGAATCGAATGAAGCTAAACTGGAGACGTTCTGAAGACTTTTTCTGGACTTAGATTTCCTGTGAACCAATTCGAACCGTTAAATTTTAAGATATCTCAAAAATTATCCTTTTCTGAAAGATTTTTTTTAATAACTTTCTAACTGCTTGCCCTACCAAACTTTAAAATAAATCATTTCTCTAAATTTACAAATCAAGTCAACCATCTCAAATAAGGTCAAAATCGGTTAATCGGTTTGAGGGATATCGTGACCGTAAGAATTCGAAAATAAATAATACATTTGAGAAAAGCCGATATTATATATCTGATCAGTTAAAGTTCTCGATTCTTTTATGGAAACCAAAGGCAAGGCTCATTAACTTATATTTCCTGTAAAATTAAGCCGATTCGAACCGGCACATTGCAGGATATCTCCAAAAAAACCAAAAAAACTTAGAATTTGATTTTTTAAGAATAACTTTTCAGCGGCTTCACTGATCGCTCTCACAAAAATAGTTAACTCCTAAAAATAAGACGACACGTCGATGACCTCAAAATCGGTTCAAAATCGGTTAATCCGTATTGTGAACGAAAAAGTTGGAAAAAAGTGATTTCTTTTTAAAAACTCCGAAATTATATATCTGATCAGTTAGTGGTCCTCAATCTTTTATAGTCATCGAAAACTACTACAATTACCGATGACAACAGGAATCGAGGGAATCGATTGATTTGAAAATTAAAATTATGATGGTTGAACTAAAAAAGTAGAAAAGGATAGAGTGTCAATCGTTTTCCACAATTTTTTATTCTCAGCAGGATATTTCTTTAATATTTAATACAGTCCGACAGAGACTTCCCTGAATCCATTCAAGCATGCATATGAAATAGTAGTTGAAGTAACTGTTGCATGAATGGAGTAAAATATATTCATGCATGAAAAGTCGAATAAAAAGAACAACGATTATCTAAAAAATTTAAAAGAGTAACAGTTTGTCGATTTAGTTTCAGTAAATCTATCAAAAAAAAAAAAAAAGAACTGATTCACTGATTGTTATCACTTTGGGACACACTTCGATTTTTAATCAAATTAATATGTACAACTTGTCTTCACTTTGAATTAAATTTTGGTGACAGGTCTTTAAAATTAAAATGCAGCCAAGCTGAAATTCCTTACAAGTATGAAATATTTCTTACCCCTAATAAAATGAGTTTGAAACTCAAACGGCAGAAAACAGCCCTGTGTCTAGCTGACAACAACAATAAGAACAATAAGGAAAACTGCATATAATAAAATAAATTTTATAAGAAATTTATGAACCTCACACGCTCACACAAAGTATATAATCATAAATGTTTTTTTTTTCTTTCCTTTTAAGCCAAATTTTGGGGATACACGTTTTCAAATCAGTTGTCGTCGTCGTTCGGGTGGTTGCCAGAAGATATGCGAGTCGTTTGTTCGCCACTGATGATTGATATTTAGCCAAACCTTTGCAGTTGGTTGCGAAAATTAAATTTAGAATTAAATACGAGTACAACTTAATGGTGGTGGAACCGGTTATACGTATAAATTTTTCTTTTTATATCAGGAAATGTTTCAGTGTACATTTTTGAAAGGATGTGTTTGTTAAACACAGGAAATAAAACACAAAACGTTAATATGTTTTCAACATTTGATAATATCCTGTACGGAATAAAAGGCTGGGTTTGTGTGTGTGTGTGTGTGTGTGTGTGTGTGTGTGTGGGGAGGATGAAGTTTTCAGTCATGAATTCGACTGCGAATGGGAGTAACTTCTGAAAACACAAGACGTATGCTTTGACAAAACAAAAGAAAAACATTTTGTCATTTCAAGGTATGACGAAAATTAATGAAATAAAAAAAACTTTTAAGAAGATGATGAGCATTTTTTTCTCTTTTTGTAATTTATTTTCCCTAGTTTTTCAATTAAAAATCATGGATTTCTGTGGATGTTGTTTGTTGCCATTCAAATATCGTGTTTCTTTTTCTTATAACAAAAAGAAAATAAATAAATAAAACTGTTGCTGACACAAATAGTATTCGCAGACATAAGCAACGACGTCCATGATAATAATTTGCAAAGATAAAAATAAATTAAAAGCCTGATAATTACCTACCGGAAAATTGAAATAAACGTTAGAAAAACTGAATAGAACGAAGATGGCGGGAAAGGGGCAGGCAGTAGAAGACAATAATTTATAGAATATTACAAATTATACGCATTATGACAAAATTAAAGCGAGACAAGATAAAATATGGCGTAAGCAAAACGATAATGAAATTTCAAGTTGAGAATTCGTGTGAAGCATGACGAAATAAAACAGATAAAATTTTATAGACTAGAAAAAATGCCAGAAGCTTTTTGGTATTTATTTTCTTTTATAATCATCTTCTATTTGCATATTTTTCTTTTTATCTATTCATCAAATTTTGTGTTTCTTTTAATTCACTAAAACTTTAATTCACTAAAAAAATATGTTTGTTTTCTTCTAGTCTAGCCCGGGCTAGAATTTTTGGGTTTATTAGTTTTTATATCCAAGATAACAAAAGCTGTTGAAATATTTTGTTTTATGTTTTAGTTATTAAGGGCGTGAACATGAAGTCGTTTAAAGGTGTTTAAGTCAATCGTCTTGTGTCAACTATTCTCACAATTTCCAATCTTGCGATAAGCATTCATGGCAAATAATTTTTGAAAACGCTCTAAAATTAGTGAAACATGAATATGTTTAAAAATACAATTCAGGGTGGCCAAAATCAGCCGAAGAGATTTCAGGTTATTATTAATTTTTATTCAAGGCATGTTTATTAATTTTTGTTATTATTCACATATTTTAAAATTCATTTAAATTTGTTTGAATGTTTTTGAATTTTGTTGGCAAGCAATTTGCATAATATTATTGTTTTATAAAAAATTGTTCTCAAGAAATTAAATATTTAATTTAATGAAGAAGTCACACAAATAAGGGAGTGAAATAATAAAAAATAAAAACATTATTACAAATTATCGCTCTATATTTCTAACTCTCCCTTTTCATCTTTTTTATCTTCTGTTGCAGTTTCGGCACTGTAGGCTCAAGAAGTCAGCACTAAGACTATGCAGCCCAAAATCTCGGGTTCCACTCCTCACTCAGTCATGAATATGATTTCGACATTATCATGTATTGAAGATCAAATTGCAGCACACTTTTTTTTCGCTGATGAATTAAGAACTTAAACGGCTACAACAAATTCTATATTTTGTCACATTTCTGCATCTGTTCCGGCACAAGGCACTACATGAGTAGAGGTCATCCACTGAGTGCCAGGATTAATAAAAAAACTTTTTTTTACATTGAAGTGATTGCAAATCGTTAGAGCCCTGTTTGAAGCATCCCCATCCTTCCGATTACTCTACTGTAACTATTCAATATTATCATCCACAAAAACATTGATTATCGAACGGCTTCAAGAAGGTTCCCTTTTTCCCCAGTAGATTTATTGATTTAGCTTAGACGCAAACCTATAATTAAACTTATATAATATAAAAGTATTTGACCCGGGGTTTGTTGCAGCCCAGTATCTCGTATCTTTATTTTCAAGATTAACACAAAGCAGATCTGAGTCAGTCAACATCAAATCTGGTAGAAAACTTATTTTTTTGGTTTTCGTAGTGGAGGCCAATTCAAAGATTTTATATAGAGATTCGCTAGCAATTTCTTTCTCTATAACTGTGCCTCGTTTCGCTAACCGATGTGAGAACTTGTCATGATATTTATCGTGGAGTTATTCATAGAATAATTGGGGCATTCGCAATGCAGTGTTAACAACCCGTCATAACTTGGTCTACTAAATAAATTTTTATATATAAACTATAACAGCTGCTGCCTTGTTATGAGCTGAAAACGTTCAGTGGCTGCCAGCTACGTAAGTTAAACGAGACAAGTTGTTCACTTGTATATATTTAGTTTTTGCGACTTAGTACTCTTTTAAATTATTTTTATGTTATCAAAATGTAATTCTATGTACAGACATATAGATATGAACAATTTTTTAAGTGCTTTTAAGTCGTGAATCAAATATAAGTAACGGCGGAAAACATATATTATCGCCGTCTCTCCTAAAGCTTTTTAGCCGTTCGACTCAGATCTCTAGAGCATTTTATGACAACAGAAAAACATATCTGAAGGAGTGCTATTTTTTATGACTTTTTTATATACAGTACAACAACAATTTTTTGAAACTAGTCTAAAAGTTTATGACTTTATGACAATATGACTAAATAGCACGAAGTGTGAATACCCCAAATATGTTAATTATTATAAAACCCTTATAAAGAACTAAAACCCTAAAGAAATATATTGTGACTCATCCTGCGTTTCACAAAACGACGACAATTTTTTCGATTCGAGAAGTTCTCACGTCAGTTACACAACCGTGCTACTGGTCTACGCTGCCAATACTTCCCTTCCTTATTATAATAAAAAACTTCCCCAACTTATAAAAATGACTGCAAATTATACAAAATTCCAAGTTGAATATTTAAATAAAACAAAATGTTATACGAATATTATCCACCTACTTATGTAGATGTGTATGTATGTGTATGTACATGTACGAGCTGCTTTACAAATGCTTTCGTATATTTATCCTTCAGAGATAACAATGAATATGAAACAGTTTCAGACAAAAACACAACGTTGCCAAACAATTCACTTTAATACAAGACGGCATAAGTAAAATCTTATTTTAATAAAACCTTTTTGCAAGACAAAATAATGTCGCAAAATAAAACCTGACAATATAAAATATATAAAAAAAATTATAAAAACATGCAAGGTTATGGATGGCGATATTTGTATAAAAAATTACATGAAATGCTCATACCTGGAAACTGGCAAAGGATGCCAACACACACACACACACACACACACACATACACTAAAAAGAAACAACCCTTCTTATATCTCGCTTAAGCCTTTATCCTTTGGCCAACAAATATTATTTCAACAAATTGAAAAGAATAAGACAATTTTATTGAGTGACTGACTGAAACATCTTCTGAATTGCTGAAAATCTTGAAGAAGAACACAAGTTTGCCTTTGAAAGCATTCGCAACAGCACTGTCGTGTGTAGTTTGTTGCAGGAAATTCTATTAGATTTCGAATTGTTGTGGTTGTTGCTGTTCAAAAAGTTATTATTGTTTTTAAGCACTAAAGTCGAAAAAAGGTTGTATTTGAACAAAAAAAAGAGGAAATCAAGTTGTTTTAACGAAATTGTGTATTTTTTCCCCCATTCTCTTGCCATTTGCTGCTGGCTGGTGGTGGTTGATTCAACTGTAAAACGAAATTAAATCAAATTCGTTATTGTTGTTAGACGAAATAAGCAACAAAAGGATATTGAATTTGCATACCAAGTTTTCATAATGCCAAACCATATAAATGCGATATTAAATACTTAACAACAATATAAAAAAAATTTGAAAGAAATAAAATAACGCGTTGGAAAATGGCACACAAGAATTGCTGGAGCTGCAAAAGTTTTTATATTTCAGTGTTTTTTATTTTATCTTTTTTATTTTATTTTTTTTTTTTCCTTTTTTGTCAAGTACATATTTTATAGCAAACTGCGACTGTAATGGATGTTTAACAAGATCTTGTGTAAATTGATTTATTTCTAATGTTCTATTGTTATAATCTAAGAATTACTTTTGTAAAGAAATCCCAGCGCTTTAAAGCTAATACGAGGATAACCATTCCCATTTGCTTTATTCTTCTATTCTCAATTCAATGCGTAGCTACAGCAACAGTACAGTTGCTAAATTAAATGCTCACAAATAAATCAATCAATTTATATCGTTACCTGAAACACAAAATGTCCTATCCAACATTTTGATTGTTTTATAGCAGATAGAAAATGACATCTTGAAATGCAAAATATTTGAGTGTTCAATAGGAAATTCTGCTCCCCTTCCCACAACCTATTTCCTAGTTCTGCCACTACTCTGCGTGCTGGTACAAGACAAAAAATAAATTACTGAACTAAAAGCGCTATTTTCATTGTGGCTAGTTTGATTCCCCTTTAGTGTTATCATTTAGATGAACTAAAGGGTGGCCCAAGTATCCTGCACGTTGTTAATTGTTAATACAAATAAAAGGTTTTCAGAGAATTGTCTCAATATATTTTATTGCGAAATAAGGTTGTGGCGGCCATATGCTCCCAACAGCTTCGGTGCCAGACCTCCAACTGATGGTCCATATTTTCAATGACTCTGAGAGATTATTTGAAGTTCAATATGGTTCAAGTACAGGATTATCTCATCCTTTAGCTATCGAATTGTTGTTGGTTCACTAGCGTACACATTTTCTTTTCAAATATCTCAAAAAAAAGAAATCCAACAGCGTTAATACATCGCCACGATGTGAGATAACACGCCCACTTAATTTGTCGCCCAAACCAGCCATTATACCATTGGCTGTGTGGCCCCGTAACGTTCAGGTTCATATATCCCCAATTATTAGCCGCTAGAAAATAATCTCACGACAGCGAACACCATTTAGGGTAACA
This sequence comes from Linnaemya vulpina, assembly GCA_963675445.1. Classification (NCBI taxonomy): domain Eukaryota; kingdom Metazoa; phylum Arthropoda; class Insecta; order Diptera; family Tachinidae; genus Linnaemya; species Linnaemya vulpina. The sequence goes on along the minus strand of OY776277.1, from coordinate 14,952,861 downwards.
GCTAAGGCCACCTCATCTTCGTGCTCTATGACCCCGCCCGCTTATAAACGAACTTTGAGAGCTTGCACGGGTGCAAGACTCAGTCTGCTAAATTTTCGCACAGTTCTTCCGACTGTGGACACTTTTTCTAGATTGTCCTGACAAAAAATATCACGCAGGGCACGGAATGCATTTGCACGCCCATTTTAATAAAACACAATCTTAGCGAAAAGAGCTGCCCAATTGTGTACTTTTAAGTATATGAATTTATCGAACACTGAGAGAAAAAATAATGTCAAATTAAGTTGGGCAAAAAACTGGATGTGAAAATATGATTCACAATTAACATCTCGCATATGATTGGACCACTCTTTAACAAGCAATTTCATTTTGCAACAGGCAGTCGAATTGAAAGCGCTTTACAAATAAAACTTTATATTAACTTTAACAACAGCTGTTTATGAATACGGTCTTAATTAATACAAGTATTTTCAGGACATAAAATATGTTGTTTCAGCCTTTTGCTGGAATACATCAAATATTTTATTGTACTCCTGTACACCTTTAACCCAACATGTAACTTTAGATGTTTTAACAACGATCAAATCAAGAGAAAAATCCAATTTAATCTGCCATATCGCAAATTAGTTTTGATTATTAAACGAAGAATAAAAAGAACAGAATCTTAAGTAAAACACAATTATAATCATAAAATAATTTATCTTTCTCATCATAAAAGTGAAGCAGGAAAATAAACGTATTACCACGCCCAATCATGTCATAATAAAAACACCACACATGACATCAAAACACTCAGCCATCAGCAGCGACAACAGCAATATTTACAACAACAACAACAGATATCAACAACGACATTTAACAACATTCGTACAAGTTGCAGCAGCAACAACAACAAGAACAGCAGAGTAACAACAAGCAGTTTCATTAAGAAGAATAATTTCGTTCATGAGATTATCAAGTTTTCTTGCAAATTTGCTTGCCAGCAAAAATTAATGTACGCACTCTTGAATGCTAAAGTAACAGTGACAACAAACTTATAGATGCATAACTACGGCATTAACCAAATCATCATCAGGGGACGACACTTTTAATAAGATGGATTTTTTTCTTTTTCTTTTTCTTTTTCATTTCAATTTTATACTTTTTTGTTAGCCTTTTTATATCAATCAAACGGCAAGAAAGAACTCTTGCTTTGGCAGCACAACACTTTTTATTTAATTTCTTTAAAAACACATCTCGCGCTTTAAATGTCAACGTTTTAGTGCGATAAAATTCATTTGCTGTGTAGTTGCTTGCATATTGCATTAACGTGCCCTTTTTTGCTATAATGATGTCGCTGTGATGATGCGTTGTGGCAGCAAAAGCCGTAACAGCAAATGTATTCGTGCTGGATGCATAAAAGATTATATATTGCAACAACAACAACAGAAATACATATATAATGTCAACAACATTGTTGTCGATAAAATGAAAAATCAGCTGCATAAAAAATAAATTAAGAAAGAAAAATATTTTCAGAAGCTGAAGGCAGCTTTTAAAAGAATGCGATCTTTAGGCTTCAGCTCTAGAAGAGAGAAGTCGTTACTGCTTATCCCACGATATCTTTAGACATCGTGCGATAGAACATCGTAGAACAGTCAAAGTCGAATCAGCACTCTTAACACTAATTGCCTTAGGAAAAACATAATTTGGTAATAAACCAGTTGACTGTTGCTAACATTTGCAACTCATCAGTGGACGAGGTCTGTTCAAAACATATGGTAAATTTTATAGTTGTATCAACGGTTTTATTGAGTTACACTCGTCTCGAATATATGATCATTGTTTCAGCTTTTTAGCCTGTTTAGTTTGTTTGTGAAATTCTTAAGAGTTGCAGTATTTTAATTCTTCGACTTCGATTTTCCGCTGTCAATAAATATGGATCAAGGAATTTGCACCAAATTTTGTGTAGAAAAGGAATATAGTGCACCTAAAGTGTTGATAGTGGCATGCGGTGATTATACTCTGAGTCAGAAAAATGTTCGTACCAGCTTCTCAAAAGTGGCGGGACATATATATATATATGAGATGCCCCTGGTCTTGAATGCTCCTGTACATCAGCAACTGATAAAAATATTGAGAAGAGTATTTTTAAGGAAAATCGTTGAATCATTATTAGCCAAGGGATTTTGGTTTGGGTATGAAGCGTGTGGCAACGAGGTTAGTTCCAAAAGTGCTAAGCTTTGAACAGATAAGTCGTCACCTGATAATCACTTAAGATACCACATTCACACGAATTGAAACCGCCCTAAGTTTGTGAAGATCCTTGAAAGACTTTTGCCACGTTTGAAGGAATAAAAAACGAATCAATGGAAGAGCTCAAGGACATACCAAAAATGTGTTTCAATAATTTATAACACTTTGTTAAACAATCTTTTCGTCTTTTATATTATATTGTAAGTTTTAAATTTCCTTGATGTTAGACCGGCTCAAAGTTAGTTTTAAAAAATTGATCGAGTTTCATTGCACATTTTCAAAACCAACGTTTTGAAACCGATCGTTTTCCATTCCATATTTTGAATAAACATCACTAACAATATTTGCTAACGAATTCACTCTTTTAATTCTCTAACAGTCATACACACTTAATTAAAAAAAAAGTATCAGCAATTGCAAATCAGAATCAGCTTCTTAAACAAAATATATATGTATATAAAAAATTAAATCAAGAGAATCATAAACTTGAGCAAACCTCATTTATTTCGAAGAAGTTTCAGAAGGCAAAAATTAAAAAAATCCAAAAAAGAGGATGTTTAATTTTTTTTTTGTTTTGTTTTTTTTACGATACGAATATGTAATTCGAAAAGCAGGGCAACGTTGGAAAACAGGGAATTAATTTACAAAAAGCAAACATCTACTCTTAATGCAACGATACAGATGCTCATCAGCACTGAACATAAAAAAATAAAGGGCCGATGATGTACAAAACAGGGAATGAGGAATATGCGAGACCCGCCAACATGTTGGCAGGCACAACCAAACGACTGAGAGACAAATAGCCAGCCAAAACGACTGTAATACAAACTTTGATGGTCATGGCAATGGAAATGCAAAAATTTCATTGATATTCTTGTGCGTTTTTTATTTGATTATTTTGCTTTTTTTCCTTTTTTTTTGCATTAAACTAGAGGCGTTTATGACTATGACAGTGTTTACAACATTGACATCAATATACTTGTTCTTCGCTGTGCTGCGCGAATGAAACTGTTGTCATGGCCAAAGAAGAAGGGTTGCTTCCTTGCCTGCCTGCCTGCCTGCCTTTTTTTCTTATGTTATGGATTGATAGTGATTTGGTTTTTTTAATTACTAGACGTCATATCTCGTTGTAATATTAATGCTCTGGCTTCTGTAATGTGCTGGAGAATGGGATATATGTGCATATATTTGCATGCACATGCATGCATGCATGTGTGTGTGAGTGTATTTGATATTCATGTTTTTAAATTTTCTTTCTTTAATTTTTTCATTACCAGTTTCCCATAAATTTTTAATACGCCACTTAAAAGACAAAAAGCAAACACGAACATGGTAAACTGATTTTCAACTTGCATGTGCATTTATTGAGGATATTAAATTAAAGCAAAACATCGACTCAAAATAGTGCCTCTTTATGATGTCTTAAAATTTTATTATGGAGTTTAGAGTGCTTTTAAAGCAAATAATCACTTTTGATGTTGTCAATTAAATAGAACCTGATTTTTAATATTTCTTTTTTTAAGCATAATTTTAATCCTCCATACTAAAATAGTTATAACAAGTGGCGGATATCGTTAGATTGTTGATCTATAAATATTGAATTCTGTAACTATAACATGGTTAGCAAATTATTTAAAAGAAATTAAATAATTTCATAAAAATTGGCTTAAGTTACTTTAATAAAAATATGAAAAAGTATCACAAGAGTCATCGGCAATTGCAAGGGGAAGGTAGGCTGAAGGACCACATTCAATTGCAACTGTTGTCTTGGTTTATTTGCAAATAACAATACAAAGTACGTGGACTACTTGAATTGGAAACTATTTTTAGTAATTTGAGGTTTGTAACCAGACCGGTATCGGCAATGTTGGACCTTCAGTATTTTATTTGTTACTCTACATCAAGCAGCAGCGAAATTAAGAACTCACTAATCTCCAACATACAATATTTATTCCTTTTCTTTTTAATAAAATATACGATGCAAATTGGAAATTGTATCAACAAATCACTTCGTTATACTTCTCAAATGGCTTCAATTTAAAAAAAAAACTCTAATCTGCTTCAAATTCAGTTTTTAAATGCTGCAATAAATACTAAATTATATATTTAAAATTTAATTACTTAAGATATAGTCGCACTTGCCTACTATTTGTCAAAAAAAAGCGCAACCACTAAATATCAATCAAAAATAATTTACATCAGTCTTAATCAGTTTCCAATAATATTGGATTCTATAACACAGTCCACTAGTTATATATGAAACTAGTATTTAGTGGTTATGCTTTTTTACCTAAATATTTGAGAAGTGTAAACGTAACTTTAGTTAATAGTGTACCCTGCAACACAAAAAGTGATCAGAAAAAAAAATTATGACACGTACTATGGCAGGATATTTATTTATCTATGGCAGGATATTTATTTATCTATGGATATGGAGTCATCAAATTACACAATATGGGTTGGAGTTTGCAGTCTCTTCAATGATAAAAAAAAACCTACCTCTTTAGTTAAGCCTGGCACTCAGTGGATGAGCTCTACCATGTAGTGCATTGTGCCGCAATAGATGAAGAAATATGAGAAAATATAGAATTCGTTGTAGCCGTTTTACTTCTTAATTTATCAGGGAAAAAAGGGTACTGAATGACGATCTTCGCACATTTTTTCAATATTGAAAAGGTATACGATTATATAAAATATAAAATAAAATGTATCAAAAATTTTGTGTCAAATTATTTAAAAGAAATTAAAACAATTTATTTTTATCGCACAACACATTTCGTTACTTTATACTCCGCCTAATTATAAATCAAATACTTAACACTTCAGCTTGTTTCATGTTCGTCTTCATATAATTTAATAATCCCTAAATAGGTATTAAATTACAGGCAAAATTAGCATTATTTATACTTATAAATAAGGCTCGCACGAAAGCAAAATGAATAACGAAAACAACATGTTGTTAGTGGCAAGAAAAAAAAATATGTATAATAAATATATATAAAGAAACCAGATAAATAAAATAAACCATAATCAAGCCTTGTGTCAAATCATTTAGGTTTTGAATAAACATTAACAAAACCCTTATGGGCTTCAACCGCAACAATAGCAACAAAACATCATCATTAACATCAGCAGCAACAAGCAACACGATCATCATTTCCACTAAAGTTGAACAAAAAAAGTGAACAACAGAGACACAAAGAGAGAGAAGGGCTGGCTGCTTGGATGACTGACTGAATGTTTAATGTAACATTAACTGCAGACAATTTAAACACGATTTAATGCAACAACAACAACCGCACAACACCAGCGTAATCGTCAAAGCAACACAAAAAAAAAAATATTTATTTAAGAAAAAAAATGTGTTTAAAGAAATAAACTTATACGTTTTTAAGAAAATAACCACACAATACAAATTGAGCCAACAGCAAAAAACCAGAATCCCTACAACAGTGTTTCACAAGCAAATCAAATATCTCAAGCTACACAATAACAGAAAACAACTGAAATCAAGGCTAAAGGTCCGAAAAACTCAAGCAGGGAATAAAACTAACAAAGTGATGATTACACAGTAACTTTTTTTCTTCCTTCAACTAAATACTCGTAAGATTGAAAGAAAAGGGTTGGTTGGTTGCCAACGAGCATTTCAACAGTGTCTGTAACGAGAATCTGCCTGCTTTATTAAATGAAAAACTAGTTCTGCAGCCTTTGAATCGATTTTTCTTCAGCTCTTGACGATGCTGCAGAGCAAACAAGCGTAAAACCTTAAATTGAAGCCAATTGCAATTAATTTGGGAACAATTGAAATGAACAACAATTTCTCACTCTAAGAAAACTGGAAACTAGACTTTTGTTAATTTTAAACAGAATATTTACGTTACTCTCTTCGCACCATTTCAAATTACTTTGAATCTTGTGTGTAATTGGCAACTAAATTGTTGTTAACGACAATTGCTGATGAATATGTTAGAGCACATGAGGGGTGAGTATCGAATGTTGTTACTTTTTTTTTTTGCTAATAATTCAAATAACTTTGAGATTCTTTTTAAAATTTTCTTTTATCTTTTTTTTTTTCTTTTAATATCAATTTTTTATAGAATATTCTTTACTTTTCCATAGTTTTATTGAAGAGTAAAAATTACGCGTCCTCAAAATAGCTCAGCCCTCAATTAAGTAATTATATATTTTTTTAATTACTTGCAAGACATCCATCAGTACTTCTTTATTGTTTCCACTTTCAAGAGAATATCAAAATGTTTTAGATTTCTTTATTTATGTAAGTTGTTTCTCTTTGATGATTTTCAACGTCATCGATGTTGCAACCAAACGCCAAACTGACCAACCGACCTGTTTTTCGTGTATGGAATTATCATTATTTTTATGGATTTTCTTTTAGATCTGGTTTTTATTGATATATTTTTAGGTATTTGCCGAGTATTATGCCTTAAAGTTTTTTGCACTTCAGATTCTTTTCTTACTTTTGTGTGCACATGCAGTACATAATTTTTGGTAGAGCAGCACAGTGGGCATTAGCAGATGTTGGAATTAGCAGATGGTATTTTATGTGCATTAAATATGCAATAAAGACGAAAAATATTTGGAAACAACTTGTATATATTTTTTTTATTATGCGCATGCGGACATTTTTGAGGAGTCGCCTTAAAATTATTCGACTGATGATAATTCTCTCCTCGGGAGCACGGTTATACCAGTCGTCAGTTTCTGTTATGGCAAAAAGAGAATTTAATTTTTTCCAAACATAGTCTTTGATCACACAAGGATATTCAAGCAAGGTTTTGTACTAATCGATTATCCGAAGTGAGAAATTAATTGTGTAATAAGCAAATAATGTTATTTTAATCGATTAATCTAATAATTTCAATTTGTCCAGTTTTCTAATTTAAAAATAATGCCAAAAGTTATATATTTCAAAATAGAGTTTTCAATAATGGCATAACATAACATTTTATATATTTATTAAGGTCAACATTCAGGGATGACCCCTATGAATGCGGGGAATTATAACGGAACTAGAAAAGAGAGGATAGTGAGGACCAATTAAGATCTATGAAAAGATATAAAATTTGGTGCAGCTATTTTTTCAATCACCGGTGAATAATTGCTACGGTACCATCATAGGAGGGTGCTTTTTTCGGATATATATTATCGTTCCCAAGATAATATTGTGGCATTTGAAAAAAAATATTATCAAAAATAAATCAAAATCCCTTTTGGAAAGTTGTTTCTGTTCAAAACCTTCTATAAAGTGCCAATTTTTTTGAAAATAAGTGAAAAAATATTGCATGTTTCCTAGAAAATTAAACGCCATTATTTGGGAAAAGTTGTAACCTGGAGAAGAAATTGAACACTTTTCTTGACAAAGCCAAAAGTCACTACTTGTGGAATAGAAGTTTACTAAAAACCCATTCTTGTAAAAATTACTCCGATATGTATTGAATATATTAAATTCTTGACTTGTTCTCAAGCCATACGATTTTTAATAAAAAATAATGCATTATTTCATATTTCAACACACACTTTTTATGTTCTCATCCACTGTGGCTGAAAATATCAGTAATTCTTTTTTATACTTTTATTGTTTGCTGGCTGTAAAGCTTCTGTTTGGCGAATTCTTTAAAGCAAATATAGGAAAAATGTTTAAGAGCCTGGTTTTGTACAAAAAGTGTTCAATTTTAAAATTCAATGGTATATATTTTATTGATATATACAAAAGTGCAAGTGAAACTAAAATGTTATTGGTTCTTTCAAGAAATCTTCAGTAGTTTATTCACACAATTTCAAAAACAAATTGATAACTACCAAACCTAAACAGCAGACTTTGAAATTTATAAAAAAAAGCAATAATTTCTAAATTCATGGGTTTGCACTTGAGCCTAATAATAATTATTATCGTGTTATTGTTTAATCCTATAAGTTCGAATAATAATATAAACAAATGAATGTTAATAAACATGAACAGTGAAATAGACTCATAGTGGTGACATTCCAAAAAGTTGGCAGAAAGTATAATTTTTCAAAAGTGTTGTCTTTTTAAAAAAATCCCAAAATCCAATCAGGGGGCTAATTGCCGCATTCTCTATCGATGGAAATTTCAATACAATTTAAATACAAATACAATATCGAGTGTCATTGTTGACATTGAAAAGCCATGTCGATATCCTCAAAGATCAAAATCAATTCATACGCTCCTTCGATATCGCGACCGAAAAATAATTCGACGCAAGTAACTTTTTGAGGTTCTGAAGTTATATATCTGATAAGTTCGTGTTTTTTATTTTTGTATATAACTCGAAAGTCACAATCAAGCCTTACCACTTGGGAATCGGTTGATTCATGCAAAAGTTGTAGCAGTTTGAAAATTATTATGAAAGTGTTTTATGAAATTTTCCACAACCAACATACAAGTGATGTTGTGAAAAAAGGAGAGGACGCTTTGCGTCCTATTTTTCGCATATCGAACGCTCTGATATGAGCGTCTTTTTAAGATTTTTAAACCATATTTTTTAAGTTTAATGAGCTTCGAAAGCATGTAAAAATACTTGCACATTCTTGGAAGATAAGAACATAAACCACATCAACAATCTCGCCCGAGTACAATGTGACGTATGAGTAACATTATTAATAACAGTAAGCATACGCTTAGAAGCACAATTGCAAGTGAAGCTAATAAAAATCGTATAAAAACCAACCACTGGAAAAATCACTCTATATTAACCGCACAGGGTTGTTAACACAAAGTACATATCAAATCAACAAACAACCACATGCGCTGATCATTTTATTATAAATAATGTTTTTAGCTTTTTTCATATTTTTCTTGAATTTTTTTTTTCTTTACTGCGCTTTCAAAAGACACCGAAAAAGGGCAAAAATAAAAGGCGAAAATAAAAGGCAAAAAACCGGACCTTGAAGTACAAAACGTACATGTGCAACGGCTTGCTGGTACTTCAGAAATAATTTAACTTATTGCATGTGACTATATAAATCATCAAATATAAGAAGAAAGATGAAAAAAAAAGTTTAGCATCTTGGATGTTCTGGCAACAAAGAGGGCCGGGCAGCATTAAAAATTATGAAGTTTTAAGCTGTTCAAAATAGTTTATTCTCTTATACTTTCCATAATAAATATTTCTTTTAACATACAAAACAAATATTTTTGTATTTCTTTGATTTGTTCAGCAAATAAATAAATAAAATTAAAAGAAATATTATTCAAGTATTCTTGTTAAATACAAAAAGAACTTGAGTTTTTTCTTTTCATTTTCTGCGTTAAAGGGGAGGGAGGTCAGCATATCTGACGTTTATTTCTTTAAATTAAATTATATGGATGTGGTCTGAAGTCTTGTGCTGGTTGATTCCCAAAATTTCTCAACAAAGAATTGTTCAAAAATATATTTTTCTTTGACTCAGTGCTCATTTTGCTGGCTTTTTGTTCATTAGCTGCTTAAGTGGTTATTTCAATTGCCTTCGTAATTATGAGTTTCTTTTTTCTTTATATTCTTTTTTAAATATTATTTCTTAATATTCATAACTTCAGTTTTTAATTTGTGTAGAGATGTCTTGCACTCCCCATTTATTCGCATCAAAATCTTTTTATATTTATCTTTTATCATTTAAATTTTTTTTAATATATTCTTGGCAGAAAAGATTGAAAAGAAACAAGTATTTCTGCCAGTTACTGCTGCCCAGTCCTATTTTTCCAGCTCACATCCTTGGATTACTTTTTATTCATTATTTCTCTCATGCTTTTTATAATTCTTTTTTTTAATACATACTTTTTCGCTGCCTCATAAAAACAAACCAGGCATTTAAATGCTGTTCTAAGTGGCTCCTTATAAATGTGGCTACAACATGCTGATGACTTGTGAAGTCTATTTGGTAATCATGCATTGCAGATAATGAAATAAAATCCCAGAGAAGGAAATAGAGTAGATTTTATATAGAAGTTCTGAATTTAAAACATTAACCACATTTTATGTTGCTCCTGATTTAAACTTCTTGGACGAAAATTCGTTGTTTTATTTTCTTAATGGACATGTTTTACCCAATGACATATTTAAGTATGTGCCTAATATAATATCGGGTGTTTCTTTAACTGAATGAGAATTCAAAGAATACTGTTGCTTTGTTGTGGAAATTTTTTATATTTAATGTGGTGGATAATTTCATGGCATCTATTTTCTAGTTATGATTTTCACCCCGGTTACGAATTACATAGTTCATTTGATTCCAATTTTTGACAACCTTTTCAAATAAACCCGACCGTATCGCATTAAAAGTGGCTTGAATATTTCCTTCGAATGTTTCAAGAGTTAAATTAATTTGTCGGCTAAAAGCCAGACTTGGTAATCGCCGAGCGAAAGTTGCCGCCAAATCGACTGTGCAATAAATGAGGGTGATGTTGGCCGAAGTTTTGAACACAAGACTACGATACTTTGGGCCCTCCTTGGCCCGTATTATCCACTCCTTTCTACATCTACACAATGCACGGCATATGTAGGAGTCATCTCCTGAGTTCTGGTCCAAAATACATAAGCAAAAAACACATAAGCAAAAATAAAGAATTTATAGTATCCCATTTCGACGGTACCCGTAGGAAAAAAAATTCACAGGAGAAGTAAAAAGTAAAAATAGCTGCAACAACTCTTTGTCTTTTAATTTTTATTTATCTGTCCTCTTAAAACTATCCACTCTTTTGGATCCAAAACAAATAAGCCGATTTTGACACGACCAGCGGTGACTAGTGTAGTTTTCGATTATTATAAGAGATCAGATATACTATAACTGATCAGATATACAATTTCGAAGCTCAAAAAATGGTAATTTGAATTTTTTTCGTTCACGATCCCTCTCGAATGAATAAGCCTATTTTGACCAGTTATTCGGTGATCGAGGCGGTTTTCAAATGTCAAGATCTGATTGTGGAATCGATCGGTGGAAACGTTTTAAAGTTATTCTTCACAAACCACCTTGAAGGATGCTTTTTTAAAGTGTTTTTAAGATCTCTTGATGTATACCGGTTCAAATCGGTTCAGATTCAAAAGTGCTCTCGGAGCGCTGCCATTCGCTACGAACGCTACCGTTCAAAAGCTTCCACACATACATGCATGCAGACATAATGAAGGGAAAACTAATAATTTACCGATTTTTCAAGATTTTGTTATTTAGAAAATTCATTATGTAGACCATTTTTTATAAAAAAAAATTTTAATAACAAAATAATACAAAACCCAAACATCAAGTTATTTTGTGCAGTGCTTTAGCAGAACAACACGTTTATATTCTTCAATATTTTTAAGACTTTAAAACCGCAAATATTATAAATATTTTGCTAAACATAAACAAGAGAAACTATTGTCAGACGGTGGGCTAAAAGGATTTGTCAGTTTTTATTTGAAATAAATTTATGTCTGCGAGTGGTATTATTTTTATGAACTTAACTTTTATTTCTTAATAACGTCGAAGAAAAGCAAATGTTTTCTTGTCATGTTGCCAATAAACATTTGAACATTTAAAGAAGCATAAATAAAAGTCATACACAAATAGTATTTACATTTACATAAGCACATACACACACATACTAACGCACAAATGCATGCGCCATGTAGCGTATTATATTATTTTTAGTTTTTGACTTGCGGTGATATTAACATAACCAAAAGGATGTAGTTTTCTTGCAAAGACATTTACACACACATGACATTTGATATACACATCACTGTAAGTATCATATAATAACGGGGTTCAGGTATAATCCAACAAGTAAAAGATATAAGTTCTTAAAGAACTTAATTTAAAAATATTTCAAAAAGTTTTTAGTAGCTGATGTTTTGGAAATTGTCTTGCAAAGATTTGCAAAGCCAAGTGAATACCCCTATTATTTATTTAGATGTGTACTGATTTAAAAATGGAAAATAATATATTGTCTACACAGAAGAAAATAAAAAATAATAATAAATAAAAGCAGAGGAAAGAAAACTAAAAGACTTCAAAGAAAAACACTTAAAGGGGTTAAAACCAGCCAACAACAAACAACAAGAACTACTTAAGATTTATATTACATGAAACTATGAAATTCTAATGCAAAACGAAAGATGGCACAACAAAAACAATATACAATATGAATAGATATTTAAGCGTTGATGTTGTATGATATGCAAACTTTACATCTTCTGACACATACGGCATGACACAGTATAAAATTACACAATGGAAATGGAGTGGAGTGGCGTGGAGTGGAGAAAAGCATGAAGCAAAAATATGTGTTGAAGAGATTGAAGCTGACAGTTTGGGAAAACCCAAAAGCGAAACCAACCATTGAGTGTTGGCATATTTTCTGGTTAAATGGCAAATCTTTCTCTTAGACATTCTTTAAAAAAGGGGTGCTGTATGTGTGTATCATGAAATAGTCTACAAGACTTTTATCTTGATTGTGTTAAATTTTCGCATTTAAATAATTAATACACTTAAAAATTCTTACAAAACGTTAGTATCAAATCTTACAACTTTAAAATTTTCAAATCATTTACAAAAGAAAACAGATCATGTATCATTTGCATAAATTTATATTCCCCGGTGACGTTAGTCTAGCAGAGTACTGCCTCAGTTCATCATTCTGGCAAATATCTTCTTGCGCACAAATCATATGGAAAATTTTAGTACAAAACATGAATGATGGAAGTGAAAATATGCCCGCCCATAAGTCGGCTGGTCGTAGAGACAATACTACAGATGATTTGTCGGTTCATGCAATTTCATTTTGTTATAAACTCGCAGAAATTAAGTGCGGATTACTTTCAAATCGATACATTCATTTAAGATGTTTTATTACATTTTTTAATTAAGGAAAACTTCAGATTAATGCTGCAGAAAGGCACTTCGGCATGCGAAACTACAAACTTTTCTTTACTTGGATCGTCACCCCGGTTATGAATCGTACTGATGCAACTCATTGTTATAAGAGAAGGAGATGGAATTTGTTGTATCCATTTTATTTCATACTTCGCCGATGACTATTTGCTACCATAACGAGGAGGGTGCTGCATTGTGCTCTGTGGTACATGACAACAAGCTAATAACAACTAACACACAGTTGACATTAATTCGGAACCATATTCATGACGGGGTCTGGAGACGATCACGGCATTTTAGGCTTCGTAGTCTCAATGTTATGTACATGCTACAGCGAAGAGCACCCTCAATTTTTAAAACACAAAGAAACAAGAGATCTAAATAAATGAAAAACGATAACAAAAAAAAATATTAAAGAAAAATATATGACTTAAGAAAAAATAATCACGGTCGTCAAGGAGGTTTTTATCCCGCATCTCTTCGTTAGTTTTAGAGCAGTTCTCGTATGAAATTTTCTCATGAAAATTTTAAAAATTTTGTAAATGGAAACATTTTCATTTTTAATTCTAAGATTTTGTTTTTGTTTTGGCAGTTATTTTCAATATATAACTATTTCTCAATAAAACATAAACTTTATGCATCTGAAAAAAAAATTATAAATCCCCATACATTTCATGAAATAAGTTTTTTTGTATCTTTGGTGTTGCAGAAAGTCCACGCTCTGGAGTTGTGCTTTTTCTCACAAGACTTCTTAGTTGTACTTTTCGTTTGAAAATACTTCTTTTGAATATTCCGGTTTTTTTTAACTTTTATATGCACTTTTTCCCAGTGATTTATAGAAAATATATATTTTCCAGACGTACTTTTTTAAAGACATGCTCCTGTAAAAAATACTTTTCTTTCTTAATTTTCTAAAAATATATTTTTGAGAGAGGGACAAAACTACTTATAAAAATTTATAATTCAAAACGATGGCTTTAAACAAAGTACTTATTTAACACCGAACTTTTGTAATAAACATTTATTAAATGGAATGCATACTATTTTTAAAAATGCTATTTTGAAAACTCTTCCTATTTACGTGCATTCTGCATCCTACAGACTTTTTCTAATGAGCTTAAAGTTGTGAATTTCACTCCATGTAGTTATTATTTGATATGAATGTAAAAAAATTTTTGCTTTCAAACTGAAAACATGAACAAAAAGTTAAAGGTCATAGAGTTTTGGTACGTTACATGTATGTATCTGCAACGTTAAATCTAGTGTTTTATGTATTTCTTTTCATATCTCACAAATAATTTCTTTGTTATGAATTTGTATGTACATTTTGTATTCAAAATAGTAAAATATGAACTTTTTGTCTGCTTAGAAATGATGAAACCATAAATTAAAAAAAATAAAAAGTTGTAAATGAAGTAGACAAAAAAATATATGAATAAAGAAAGCATTTCATATGTCTTTTAAAATTCATGACATAATATTTTTCTTAAATACGTTTCATTTTCATAATCATTTTTCCAGTCGGTAACATCATACATGCAGTAAGTCAGCCAGCCAACAACAGCAGCAGCAGCATCATCATCATCATCATCATCATGTACTCGTATGATGATTTACTATCTCCTATTATTTTCCATGTGAGTTTTGTGTGTATTAAAATAATTTGTAGCTTTTTGAGTTGATTTCTTTTTCTTTTGTATCACTTCCCACTTGTTCCGATGAAATGTATTTTGCTAATGGAAAGTCTTTATGTACTCAATTCATATAAATCCAAATATTGGTTGGTTTATACATTTAATTAACCCTGGTTGGTTACTGTTCGTCGAACTGACGAAGCTGATTTGCTATTTATCTTACAACTCTTTTATGTTTGCCCAAATCCGTATCGGTTTTTGAGAGAGAGAAAAATTCTTCATGTTATATTTTCTTTTTTGAATATTTTTTTAATAAAACACTTGATAAAAAATATTTTGATTAAAAGAATTGTTCCGCTAAAACTATTTTTAAAAATTGTTTGTCGATTCAACGAAGCCTAACCTTCATGTACAAAAGTGAAGTATAACCAGCCAGGGTTAAATAAAAATTGCATGTAAATACAATAATAAATACATGCTCTCTAATTCACAAACGATTGTTTAAGTTAATGACTGCTTTAAGGGATCTTTAACTATACAAAATCCATACTTTAATTTTAATAATCGTTTATGAATAACAGCGATAATATATAATGATTGCATTAGGAGATATCGACGAAAGTTGACTCTGGATTTTCACATAAGCCGAGGCTATTTATCAAAACTCAAATAATATTTAAAAACTTATAGAAAAATAAATGATTTTAAGAAGAACAACCGCTTGATTTAATATCTAACAAAGTGCTCATTGTGTCAAGGTGCTCAAAAAGTTGACGGATAAAGTATGACGGATTCTATGAGCCCTGGCCTTAATAACATTTCGGAGATATATTTTGTAAAATTATTGTCAGAAAAGAAAACGCCGTAGGTGTCACAATGAGTCCATATGATTTAGCAAAAGCAAAACTTAGCTTTCAATGTCACGTTAATGAATACACACGTGATATAGACAATTTCATCATATGGAAGAGTCACATTCCATATGACAAATACACCTCATGTAAACGCATACACTTTAGGTGTATGCTATAAATTTTTTTTTCTTAGTTTATGTCACTCTTGTCGTATTTTATAAAGAGTTTGAGAGATATGAAAATGAAATGTTTGAAAGAAAAACCCACATGTCATCGTATTCCTCATAATGAATTTACTGATAATATCGTTGATAATAATGATGACGACGATGATGCGAACAATATTGAAATATGAATATGCTGATGTGCACACGTGTGTCTAACTATTTTCATATTTCACTTTGTTGCAGAGTTATGGCTTTCAGTTTAGAAAAAAAAAATAATATCATCCATCCATCGACTTGTTACTTTAAATATAAGAAGTCCACACAATTTTTACATCATCCAGCCTGAATGTTTTTGCTGCTGTTGATTATATTCATGTCAATCGTTACTACAAGTACAACAACAATATGTCATAATGGACATTAAGCCATACATCGTGATTGTAGAGAATTAATGACACCTTTTAAATGAGTCTATAATTATAGGAAAAGTATTTATTGAAACACTAAATGGACTTGATTAGATAAGTTTTATTACAGTATTTAAAGAAACATACACATATGCATGCCTGTAGAAGACTCCTGGGTTGTACACACCAAAACTACATCTGGGAGCAGGTGTAATTTACGATTGAAATAAACAAAACTTCAGCAAATGTCAGTCTATTAAATTTACACTTTAAAGCAGGTACTAACTTTTGAACAGTTTTTCCCCATTAAGCAAAAATATCCTCAACTCGTTTTTAATTGACACTCTGCAAGACTTCTTTCTTTAAGCAAATTATTTCTCCAATTAGCGATTTCTAATAGGAAACAAACAAACAAAAAATAGAAACGAGCTAACAAGACAGAGAGAACAAACAATCGCTATAAAAACTGTTCAGTATTTATCTGTTGAAGCTAAGAAAAGCAAATATCGAAAAATTGGATTTTAACAGACTTTCCAGGTCAAGAAATAAACACAATCAGAGTTTAACAGCAACAAGATTCAAGCACAAAATAAACATAAATAAGCCAAGCCAAGCCAGCCAGCCAGTCAGCAGTAGCAGCAAGAAAAACCTAAAGAAGTGGAACGAGTAGTTATAAAAGTAAGACACAACCGAAATGTATCTAGAAGAAGAGGGAAAAAATCCAAAAGCACAACATAGAAGAAATGCCAAGAATGCGGAATAGTACAAGCTGAACTGCATAACTTGCAGCAAACATACGAGCTGATGACTTCAACTTCAAAAATTTCTACCCAAATAAACTAACGGATGGATGGAAAACGGGACAGACAAGCGGGCAGTCAGCCAGCCAGGCAGGCAGGCATACAAATTAAAATATAGAATGGAACAGTACAGAAACACTACATTTGATTTGAGTAGGATGCAGTTTCTTTATTCATTACCTTTTCTCTTTTGTTGTTGCTGTTGTTGTTGGTTGGCAAGGTAGTAGTAGGCCTGACGGAGTACTAGCAGAGTTAACAGAACAGCAATATCAGTTGCAACAACTGAAGATAAACAACCAACAACAATGAAGTAGAGAATAAATAAGGAAACAATGCGACCGTAAGTGTTGATATTGTTGCTGTGCGCTTTACTGTACAGATGTTTAGACATCATGTTTCATTTATTTTTATTTTTTTCTTAAAAAAATTATTTTTTTTTTTGTTCAGTTGTTTGCTGTTTGGCTTATTGCTGCAACCAACGTCTTTCCACAGTCCAGGCCAACTCATTTAATAGGCATATCGAAGCGTATTGTTTATTTTTATATTTGCGTAGGCAGTTCAACGCTCAAAATAAAAAGTTAAGTATTTTATGTCCATGTTTATCAGCAACAACAATGACATTTGTTCATAAATTATATTTGAACAACAACAACAGCAACAAAGAAGTAAATTTATTGTAAAACACTCATGTATGCACTTATCCCAAGTACACATGTTTAGCCAAATATAGACGCTATTAATTGTTTATTTAAACTCTTTTTTCTGCTGTTGTGAGTTTACTTTCACACTTCAGCAGCATATTGGAAGGTTGTTTGGAGAATTGCTTGTTGTCAGCTTACTACGGGAATAATTAAATTAAATCATGAATAAAAATCGTAGTTGTTAATTATAAAAACAATTTGGCAGACATGTGATTGTACGTAAAATTACGGTTACTTTCACATTTAGAGCAGACTTTTCGTAATTAAAGCACCACCGTGACCAGGGGAGGGAATGTCGATCAATATATTTAAAATTAATACTCGAAATCAAATTGCACGTGGATCACAGAGTGAATTATAAAATAATATCTTTTAAACATTTTTGCTGCACTCTAAAAAATTTTAAATTTTATTGGTCGATATATTTCGGATCTGTATATCATTGTAGTTTTTTATTTGGAAAACAATTCTAATAATTTTATTTTGTAGGGCGAACAAGTAGAGGTTGATAATAGAATTTAATGCAGACATTTTACCCTGTACTTAAACTGTGAATTCTCGCTACTGTACCGACTTGAGAAAGTGCCACGCCATGGATCAGAAAAACTGAATTCATGACTGAATTCTAATTCGAACCCGGGATCTTAGGCTTCATACTCTTAGGCATAACTACTTCTGCAAGTATGATCATCAAATTCTGACTTTCAAAAGCTTTTGAGACACGTTATTTGTGTCAATTTCAACTGCCTGTTCTACGATATTAATGAATATCGTATAGTGTGGAACTACTATAACTAGAACAAAAATAAGAATTTAAAAATGTTTTTTGTTTGAAATGTAATCGTGACGCACTGTAAATTTCGGAGACTTAATTGAGTAAATTTTTTAAACTTTCCTGCCGGTTCTGTCAGGGTTCTCTCACAATTTCAACACTTTATGCGAGTACATTTAGTTTTTTCGTTAATTGAAATTATTTAAATTTCTATATTTAATCTGTGGAATGGTCACAGGGACAGCCGCAGGTAAAATATTTGTTACCAATTTGTTGCTCTATTTGAAACTTGAATACTCAAAACATTAAAAAAGTACCACTTTCCCCAGCGCAATACAGAAATACTTTTTATTCTGAATTCAATAAGTGAACTTATTTTCCCATTAAAATATAGAAAAACCTTTATATTCACAATTCGAGAAGTGTAATAAATATTTTAAATAATCGAATGATAAGCACTTTCCATAATTTAATTTAAATTATCTAAATATAACCGGTAAAAAATTATACATTTTATTTACAACATTTCTATTTTAAGGGATTTTAAAACCTTTTTCATAATTTCCCCGCTATTAAATTAGAATCGGTATCGTAATATCGGCTCGATGTCAGTTACAGTACAAATAGATTTATCTGGCAATAGAGTAGAAGATAAGAAAAATTGTGTGTTAAGTCTGAGCAAAAGTTTAGCAACTCAAAGTTGATGCCAAATTAGGCGAATATATGTAAAGCTAAGGCACGAGAGGAACCCATTAAAATTGGCAAGCGCCAGAACAGCTGCGACAAGGAAGCAGTCAAAAGAAGAACCATATACGCTGGGACACTGTGTTGCTTATATTAATAGATAATTAGGCAATTAAGATAAAGGACTTTTGTAAGTATTTGACTGAGGGGACCAGCAGGCTGTGGACTATAACCTGCGAAATTTTAATCTCTACAGTCGGGAACGGCTTTAAAGAAAGAAACTAGTCTCTTTTCTTTCCATTGTTTTTTAATTAAAAAAAAATACCTCCTATTTTTATGGCAGTTCTATACCATTTAAGAATCTTTATTTTCCATGCCTGACATGCACACATTAAAAATGGTTGTATTTTCCTACAAAACTCAAAGCAGCAGCACATTCCGTTGTACCATTTACTGTTACTCAGTCAAGGACGTTGTTTATGCTGTTGTTTATTATTTCGCAAGTGCGATTTGTGTATGTGTCGTATGTGTTGTAATACCGTTTGTATGTTTTTTCATTTTATTTTTTGCATTTAAAATGTTTAAATTTATGTTGGCAGAAAGAAGTTGTTGTTGTTGTGTTTAATTCATTTGAATTTTACTGTTTTAAACGTTTTTCTGGTTCTTTTCGTCTTTGCTGCGTTGATGTTGTTCGCTGCTGGTTGTTAATGAAAATAACGTTATTGGACATGTTTGTGGTTGGTATTGTGCGCGATAGTAATTAATTAGATGTTTGTGATTAGAGAACTTTTGTGGTCTTGCTAATTTAATTTCTTTTCTGCTAATTCTGCATACGTTATTCGATATTATGGTAAATGTCAAACAAATGAAGTAATTATTGCGACAACTATCTGCTTACAATGATCTTTATTTCAAGATATAATCGAAGTTAATAACATCAATGTGTGTGAAGATAAATTTAAATTTAACTAGCCGAGACACAAACCGAAATTTGTACCAAACCTGTTCTGCAGTTAGCAGAGCTCTGTTAACTACTTAACAGTTCGAGCAAATTTTGACTAAATTCACTTATAGACCAAAATCCAGGAATTGGAACACAGTCAGTGTGCAGAATACACGACCCAAAGGATACTTGATGGCCCAGAGAGTCCTTTATATAGCAGAAAAGGTCTGATGTCTGAAATAATTTTGGAACTTTAATAATATCAATTTAAAAAAAATTCTCTTGAAAAGTGTGCTTGGCAGGATTAGTGGCCATTGTGGGAAAATGGGAAATACTACCAATATGCCACTATATACAAATGATGGTCCAGAGAGCCCTTTATATAGCAGAAAAGGTCTCATGTCTGAAATAATTTTGGAATTCGAGTAATACCAGTTTTAAAATTTTGTTTCTCTAGAGGATCAGTGGCCACTGTGGGGAAATGGGAAATACTACCAATATGCCACTATATACAAATGATGGTCCATAGAGCCTTTTATATAGCAGAAAAGGTCTGATGTCTGAAATAATTTTGGAATTCGAGTAATACCAGTTTTAAAATTTTGTTTCTCGAGAGGAGCAGTGGCCACTGTGGGGAAATGGGAAATACTACCAATATGCCACTATATGCAAATGATGGCCCAGAGAGTCCTTTATATAGCAGAAAAGGTCTGATGTCTGAAATAATTTTGGAACTTTAATAATATCAATTTAAAAAAAATTCTCTTGAAAAGTGTGCTTGGCAGGATTAGTGGCCATTGTGGGAAAATGGGAAATACTACCAATATGCCACTATATACAAATGATGGTCCAGAGAGCCCTTTATATAGCAGAAAAGGTCTCATGTCTGAAATAATTTTGGAATTCGAGTAATACCAGTTTTAAAATTTTGTTTCTCTAGAGGATCAGTGGCCACTGTGGGGAAATGGGAAATACTACCAATATGCCACTATATACAAATGATGGTCCATAGAGCCTTTTATATAGCAGAAAAGGTCTGATGTCTGAAATAATTTTGGAATTCGAGTAATACCAGTTTTAAAATTTTGTTTCTCGAGAGGAGCAGTGGCCACTGTGGGGAAATGGGAAATACTACCAATATGCCACTATATGCAAATGATGGCCCAGAGAGTCCTTTATATAGCAGAAAAGGTCTGATGTCTGAAATAATTTTGGAACTTTAATAATATCAATTTAAAAAAAATTCTCTTGAAAAGTGTGCTTGGCAGGATTAGTGGCCATTGTGGGAAAATGGGAAATACTACCAATATGCCACTATATACAAATGATGGTCCAGAGAGCCCTTTATATAGCAGAAAAGGTCTCATGTCTGAAATAATTTTGGAATTCGAGTAATACCAGTTTTAAAATTTTGTTTCTCTAGAGGATCAGTGGCCACTGTGGGGAAATGGGAAATACTACCAATATGCCACTATATACAAATGATGGTCCATAGAGCCTTTTATATAGCAGAAAAGGTCTGATGTCTGAAATAATTTTGGAATTCGAGTAATACCAGTTTTAAAATTTTGTTTCTCGAGAGGAGCAGTGGCCACTGTGGGGAAATGGGAAATACTACCAATATGCCACTATATGCAAATGATGGCCCAGAGAGTCCTTTATATAGCAGAAAAGGTCTGATGTCTGAAATAATTTTGGAACTTTAATAATATCAATTTAAAAAAAATTCTCTTGAAAAGTGTGCTTGGCAGGATTAGTGGCCATTGTGGGAAAATGGGAAATACTACCAATATGCCACTATATACAAATGATGGTCCAGAGAGCCCTTTATATAGCAGAAAAGGTCTCATGTCTGAAATAATTTTGGAATTCGAGTAATACCAGTTTTAAAATTTTGTTTCTCTAGAGGATCAGTGGCCACTGTGGGGAAATGGGAAATACTACCAATATGCCACTATATACAAATGATGGTCCATAGAGCCTTTTATATAGCAGAAAAGGTCTGATGTCTGAAATAATTTTGGAATTCGAGTAATACCAGTTTTAAAATTTTGTTTCTCGAGAGGAGCAGTGGCCACTGTGGGGAAATGGGAAATACTACCAATATGCCACTATATGCAAATGATGGCCCAGAGAGTCCTTTATATAGCAGAAAAGGTCTGATGTCTGAAATAATTTTGGAACTTTAATAATATCAATTTAAAAAAAATTCTCTTGAAAAGTGTGCTTGGCAGGATTAGTGGCCATTGTGGGAAAATGGGAAATACTACCAATATGCCACTATATACAAATGATGGTCCAGAGAGCCCTTTATATAGCAGAAAAGGTCTCATGTCTGAAATAATTTTGGAATTCGAGTAATACCAGTTTTAAAATTTTGTTTCTCTAGAGGATCAGTGGCCACTGTGGGGAAATGGGAAATACTACCAATATGCCACTATATACAAATGATGGTCCATAGAGCCTTTTATATAGCAGAAAAGGTCTGATGTCTGAAATAATTTTGGAATTCGAGTAATACCAGTTTTAAAATTTTGTTTCTCGAGAGGAGCAGTGGCCACTGTGGGGAAATGGGAAATACTACCAATATGCCACTATATGCAAATGATGGCCCAGAGAGTCCTTTATATAGCAGAAAAGGTCTGATGTCTGAAATAATTTTGGAACTTTAATAATATCAATTTAAAAAAAATTCTCTTGAAAAGTGTGCTTGGCAGGATTAGTGGCCATTGTGGGAAAATGGGAAATACTACCAATATGCCACTATATACAAATGATGGTCCAGAGAGCCCTTTATATAGCAGAAAAGGTCTCATGTCTGAAATAATTTTGGAATTCGAGTAATACCAGTTTTAAAATTTTGTTTCTCTAGAGGATCAGTGGCCACTGTGGGGAAATGGGAAATACTACCAATATGCCACTATATACAAATGATGGTCCATAGAGCCTTTTATATAGCAGAAAAGGTCTGATGTCTGAAATAATTTTGGAATTCGAGTAATACCAGTTTTAAAATTTTGTTTCTCGAGAGGAGCAGTGGCCACTGTGGGGAAATGGGAAATACTACCAATATGCCACTATATGCAAATGATGGCCCAGAGAGTCCTTTATATAGCAGAAAAGGTCTGATGTCTGAAATAATTTTGGAACTTTAATAATATCAATTTAAAAAAAATTCTCTTGAAAAGTGTGCTTGGCAGGATTAGTGGCCATTGTGGGAAAATGGGAAATACTACCAATATGCCACTATATACAAATGATGGTCCAGAGAGCCCTTTATATAGCAGAAAAGGTCTCATGTCTGAAATAATTTTGGAATTCGAGTAATACCAGTTTTAAAATTTTGTTTCTCTAGAGGATCAGTGGCCACTGTGGGGAAATGGGAAATACTACCAATATGCCACTATATACAAATGATGGTCCATAGAGCCTTTTATATAGCAGAAAAGGTCTGATGTCTGAAATAATTTTGGAATTCGAGTAATACCAGTTTTAAAATTTTGTTTCTCGAGAGGAGCAGTGGCCACTGTGGGGAAATGGGAAATACTACCAATATGCCACTATATGCAAATGATGGCCCAGAGAGTCCTTTATATAGCAGAAAAGGTCTGATGTCTGAAATAATTTTGGAACTTTAATAATATCAATTTAAAAAAAATTCTCTTGAAAAGTGTGCTTGGCAGGATTAGTGGCCATTGTGGGAAAATGGGAAATACTACCAATATGCCACTATATACAAATGATGGTCCAGAGAGCCCTTTATATAGCAGAAAAGGTCTCATGTCTGAAATAATTTTGGAATTCGAGTAATACCAGTTTTAAAATTTTGTTTCTCTAGAGGATCAGTGGCCACTGTGGGGAAATGGGAAATACTACCAATATGCCACTATATACAAATGATGGTCCATAGAGCCTTTTATATAGCAGAAAAGGTCTGATGTCTGAAATAATTTTGGAATTCGAGTAATACCAGTTTTAAAATTTTGTTTCTCGAGAGGAGCAGTGGCCACTGTGGGGAAATGGGAAATACTACCAATATGCCACTATATGCAAATGATGGCCCAGAGAGTCCTTTATATAGCAGAAAAGGTCTGATGTCTGAAATAATTTTGGAACTTTAATAATATCAATTTAAAAAAAATTCTCTTGAAAAGTGTGCTTGGCAGGATTAGTGGCCATTGTGGGAAAATGGGAAATACTACCAATATGCCACTATATACAAATGATGGTCCAGAGAGCCCTTTATATAGCAGAAAAGGTCTCATGTCTGAAATAATTTTGGAATTCGAGTAATACCAGTTTTAAAATTTTGTTTCTCTAGAGGATCAGTGGCCACTGTGGGGAAATGGGAAATACTACCAATATGCCACTATATACAAATGATGGTCCATAGAGCCTTTTATATAGCAGAAAAGGTCTGATGTCTGAAATAATTTTGGAATTCGAGTAATACCAGTTTTAAAATTTTGTTTCTCGAGAGGAGCAGTGGCCACTGTGGGGAAATGGGAAATACTACCAATATGCCACTATATGCAAATGATGGCCCAGAGAGTCCTTTATATAGCAGAAAAGGTCTGATGTCTGAAATAATTTTGGAACTTTAATAATATCAATTTAAAAAAAATTCTCTTGAAAAGTGTGCTTGGCAGGATTAGTGGCCATTGTGGGAAAATGGGAAATACTACCAATATGCCACTACATACAAATGATGGTCCAGAGAGCCCTTTATATAGCAGAAAAGGTCTCATGTCTGAAATAATTTTGGAATTCGAGTAATACCAGTTTTAAAATTTTGTTTCTCTAGAGGATCAGTGGCCACTGTGGGGAAATGGGAAATACTACCAATATGCCACTATATACAAATGATGGTCCATAGAGCCTTTTATATAGCAGAAAAGGTCTGATGTCTGAAATAATTTTGGAATTCGAGTAATACCAGTTTTAAAATTTTGTTTCTCGAGAGGAGCAGTGGCCACTGTGGGGAAATGGGAAATACTACCAATATGCCACTATATGCAAATGATGGCCCAGAGAGTCCTTTATATAGCAGAAAAGGTCTGATGTCTGAAATAATTTTGGAACTTTAATAATATCAATTTAAAAAAAATTCTCTTGAAAAGTGTGCTTGGCAGGATTAGTGGCCATTGTGGGAAAATGGGAAATACTACCAATATGCCACTATATACAAATGATGGTCCAGAGAGCCCTTTATATAGCAGAAAAGGTCTCATGTCTGAAATAATTTTGGAATTCGAGTAATACCAGTTTTAAAATTTTGTTTCTCTAGAGGATCAGTGGCCACTGTGGGGAAATGGGAAATACTACCAATATGCCACTATATACAAATGATGGTCCATAGAGCCTTTTATATAGCAGAAAAGGTCTGATGTCTGAAATAATTTTGGAATTCGAGTAATACCAGTTTTAAAATTTTGTTTCTCGAGAGGAGCAGTGGCCACTGTGGGGAAATGGGAAATACTACCAATATGCCACTATATGCAAATGATGGCCCAGAGAGTCCTTTATATAGCAGAAAAGGTCTGATGTCTGAAATAATTTTGGAACTTTAATAATATCAATTTAAAAAAAATTCTCTTGAAAAGTGTGCTTGGCAGGATTAGTGGCCATTGTGGGAAAATGGGAAATACTACCAATATGCCACTATATACAAATGATGGTCCAGAGAGCCCTTTATATAGCAGAAAAGGTCTCATGTCTGAAATAATTTTGGAATTCGAGTAATACCAGTTTTAAAATTTTGTTTCTCTAGAGGATCAGTGGCCACTGTGGGGAAATGGGAAATACTACCAATATGCCACTATATACAAATGATGGTCCATAGAGCCTTTTATATAGCAGAAAAGGTCTGATGTCTGAAATAATTTTGGAATTCGAGTAATACCAGTTTTAAAATTTTGTTTCTCGAGAGGAGCAGTGGCCACTGTGGGGAAATGGGAAATACTACCAATATGCCACTATATGCAAATGATGGCCCAGAGAGTCCTTTATATAGCAGAAAAGGTCTGATGTCTGAAATAATTTTGGAACTTTAATAATATCAATTTAAAAAAAATTCTCTTGAAAAGTGTGCTTGGCAGGATTAGTGGCCATTGTGGGAAAATGGGAAATACTACCAATATGCCACTATATACAAATGATGGTCCAGAGAGCCCTTTATATAGCAGAAAAGGTCTCATGTCTGAAATAATTTTGGAATTCGAGTAATACCAGTTTTAAAATTTTGTTTCTCTAGAGGATCAGTGGCCACTGTGGGGAAATGGGAAATACTACCAATATGCCACTATATACAAATGATGGTCCATAGAGCCTTTTATATAGCAGAAAAGGTCTGATGTCTGAAATAATTTTGGAATTCGAGTAATACCAGTTTTAAAATTTTGTTTCTCGAGAGGAGCAGTGGCCACTGTGGGGAAATGGGAAATACTACCAATATGCCACTATATGCAAATGATGGCCCAGAGAGTCCTTTATATAGCAGAAAAGGTCTGATGTCTGAAATAATTTTGGAACTTTAATAATATCAATTTAAAAAAAATTCTCTTGAAAAGTGTGCTTGGCAGGATTAGTGGCCATTGTGGGAAAATGGGAAATACTACCAATATGCCACTATATACAAATGATGGTCCAGAGAGCCCTTTATATAGCAGAAAAGGTCTCATGTCTGAAATAATTTTGGAATTCGAGTAATACCAGTTTTAAAATTTTGTTTCTCTAGAGGATCAGTGGCCACTGTGGGGAAATGGGAAATACTACCAATATGCCACTATATACAAATGATGGTCCATAGAGCCTTTTATATAGCAGAAAAGGTCTGATGTCTGAAATAATTTTGGAATTCGAGTAATACCAGTTTTAAAATTTTGTTTCTCGAGAGGAGCAGTGGCCACTGTGGGGAAATGGGAAATACTACCAATATGCCACTATATGCAAATGATGGCCCAGAGAGTCCTTTATATAGCAGAAAAGGTCTGATGTCTGAAATAATTTTGGAACTTTAATAATATCAATTTAAAAAAAATTCTCTTGAAAAGTGTGCTTGGCAGGATTAGTGGCCATTGTGGGAAAATGGGAAATACTACCAATATGCCACTATATACAAATGATGGTCCAGAGAGCCCTTTATATAGCAGAAAAGGTCTCATGTCTGAAATAATTTTGGAATTCGAGTAATACCAGTTTTAAAATTTTGTTTCTCTAGAGGATCAGTGGCCACTGTGGGGAAATGGGAAATACTACCAATATGCCACTATATACAAATGATGGTCCATAGAGCCTTTTATATAGCAGAAAAGGTCTGATGTCTGAAATAATTTTGGAATTCGAGTAATACCAGTTTTAAAATTTTGTTTCTCGAGAGGAGCAGTGGCCACTGTGGGGAAATGGGAAATACTACCAATATGCCACTATATGCAAATGATGGCCCAGAGAGTCCTTTATATAGCAGAAAAGGTCTGATGTCTGAAATAATTTTGGAACTTTAATAATATCAATTTAAAAAAAATTCTCTTGAAAAGTGTGCTTGGCAGGATTAGTGGCCATTGTGGGAAAATGGGAAATACTACCAATATGCCACTATATACAAATGATGGTCCAGAGAGCCCTTTATATAGCAGAAAAGGTCTCATGTCTGAAATAATTTTGGAATTCGAGTAATACCAGTTTTAAAATTTTGTTTCTCTAGAGGATCAGTGGCCACTGTGGGGAAATGGGAAATACTACCAATATGCCACTATATACAAATGATGGTCCATAGAGCCTTTTATATAGCAGAAAAGGTCTGATGTCTGAAATAATTTTGGAATTCGAGTAATACCAGTTTTAAAATTTTGTTTCTCGAGAGGAGCAGTGGCCACTGTGGGGAAATGGGAAATACTACCAATATGCCACTATATGCAAATGATGGCCCAGAGAGTCCTTTATATAGCAGAAAAGGTCTGATGTCTGAAATAATTTTGGAACTTTAATAATATCAATTTAAAAAAAATTCTCTTGAAAAGTGTGCTTGGCAGGATTAGTGGCCATTGTGGGAAAATGGGAAATACTACCAATATGCCACTATATACAAATGATGGTCCAGAGAGCCCTTTATATAGCAGAAAAGGTCTCATGTCTGAAATAATTTTGGAATTCGAGTAATACCAGTTTTAAAATTTTGTTTCTCTAGAGGATCAGTGGCCACTGTGGGGAAATGGGAAATACTACCAATATGCCACTATATACAAATGATGGTCCATAGAGCCTTTTATATAGCAGAAAAGGTCTGATGTCTGAAATAATTTTGGAATTCGAGTAATACCAGTTTTAAAATTTTGTTTCTCGAGAGGAGCAGTGGCCACTGTGGGGAAATGGGAAATACTACCAATATGCCACTATATGCAAATGATGGCCCAGAGAGTCCTTTATATAGCAGAAAAGGTCTGATGTCTGAAATAATTTTGGAACTTTAATAATATCAATTTAAAAAAAATTCTCTTGAAAAGTGTGCTTGGCAGGATTAGTGGCCATTGTGGGAAAATGGGAAATACTACCAATATGCCACTATATACAAATGATGGTCCAGAGAGCCCTTTATATAGCAGAAAAGGTCTCATGTCTGAAATAATTTTGGAATTCGAGTAATACCAGTTTTAAAATTTTGTTTCTCTAGAGGATCAGTGGCCACTGTGGGGAAATGGGAAATACTACCAATATGCCACTATATACAAATGATGGTCCATAGAGCCTTTTATATAGCAGAAAAGGTCTGATGTCTGAAATAATTTTGGAATTCGAGTAATACCAGTTTTAAAATTTTGTTTCTCGAGAGGAGCAGTGGCCACTGTGGGGAAATGGGAAATACTACCAATATGCCACTATATGCAAATGATGGCCCAGAGAGTCCTTTATATAGCAGAAAAGGTCTGATGTCTGAAATAATTTTGGAACTTTAATAATATCAATTTAAAAAAAATTCTCTTGAAAAGTGTGCTTGGCAGGATTAGTGGCCATTGTGGGAAAATGGGAAATACTACCAATATGCCACTATATACAAATGATGGTCCAGAGAGCCCTTTATATAGCAGAAAAGGTCTCATGTCTGAAATAATTTTGGAATTCGAGTAATACCAGTTTTAAAATTTTGTTTCTCTAGAGGATCAGTGGCCACTGTGGGGAAATGGGAAATACTACCAATATGCCACTATATACAAATGATGGTCCATAGAGCCTTTTATATAGCAGAAAAGGTCTGATGTCTGAAATAATTTTGGAATTCGAGTAATACCAGTTTTAAAATTTTGTTTCTCGAGAGGAGCAGTGGCCACTGTGGGGAAATGGGAAATACTACCAATATGCCACTATATGCAAATGATGGCCCAGAGAGTCCTTTATATAGCAGAAAAGGTCTGATGTCTGAAATAATTTTGGAACTTTAATAATATCAATTTAAAAAAAATTCTCTTGAAAAGTGTGCTTGGCAGGATTAGTGGCCATTGTGGGAAAATGGGAAATACTACCAATATGCCACTATATACAAATGATGGTCCAGAGAGCCCTTTATATAGCAGAAAAGGTCTCATGTCTGAAATAATTTTGGAATTCGAGTAATACCAGTTTTAAAATTTTGTTTCTCTAGAGGATCAGTGGCCACTGTGGGGAAATGGGAAATACTACCAATATGCCACTATATACAAATGATGGTCCATAGAGCCTTTTATATAGCAGAAAAGGTCTGATGTCTGAAATAATTTTGGAATTCGAGTAATACCAGTTTTAAAATTTTGTTTCTCGAGAGGAGCAGTGGCCACTGTGGGGAAATGGGAAATACTACCAATATGCCACTATATGCAAATGATGGCCCAGAGAGTCCTTTATATAGCAGAAAAGGTCTGATGTCTGAAATAATTTTGGAACTTTAATAATATCAATTTAAAAAAAATTCTCTTGAAAAGTGTGCTTGGCAGGATTAGTGGCCATTGTGGGAAAATGGGAAATACTACCAATATGCCACTATATACAAATGATGGTCCAGAGAGCCCTTTATATAGCAGAAAAGGTCTCATGTCTGAAATAATTTTGGAATTCGAGTAATACCAGTTTTAAAATTTTGTTTCTCTAGAGGATCAGTGGCCACTGTGGGGAAATGGGAAATACTACCAATATGCCACTATATACAAATGATGGTCCATAGAGCCTTTTATATAGCAGAAAAGGTCTGATGTCTGAAATAATTTTGGAATTCGAGTAATACCAGTTTTAAAATTTTGTTTCTCGAGAGGAGCAGTGGCCACTGTGGGGAAATGGGAAATACTACCAATATGCCACTATATGCAAATGATGGCCCAGAGAGTCCTTTATATAGCAGAAAAGGTCTGATGTCTGAAATAATTTTGGAACTTTAATAATATCAATTTAAAAAAAATTCTCTTGAAAAGTGTGCTTGGCAGGATTAGTGGCCATTGTGGGAAAATGGGAAATACTACCAATATGCCACTATATACAAATGATGGTCCAGAGAGCCCTTTATATAGCAGAAAAGGTCTCATGTCTGAAATAATTTTGGAATTCGAGTAATACCAGTTTTAAAATTTTGTTTCTCTAGAGGATCAGTGGCCACTGTGGGGAAATGGGAAATACTACCAATATGCCACTATATACAAATGATGGTCCATAGAGCCTTTTATATAGCAGAAAAGGTCTGATGTCTGAAATAATTTTGGAATTCGAGTAATACCAGTTTTAAAATTTTGTTTCTCGAGAGGAGCAGTGGCCACTGTGGGGAAATGGGAAATACTACCAATATGCCACTATATGCAAATGATGGCCCAGAGAGTCCTTTATATAGCAGAAAAGGTCTGATGTCTGAAATAATTTTGGAACTTTAATAATATCAATTTAAAAAAAATTCTCTTGAAAAGTGTGCTTGGCAGGATTAGTGGCCATTGTGGGAAAATGGGAAATACTACCAATATGCCACTATATACAAATGATGGTCCAGAGAGCCCTTTATATAGCAGAAAAGGTCTCATGTCTGAAATAATTTTGGAATTCGAGTAATACCAGTTTTAAAATTTTGTTTCTCTAGAGGATCAGTGGCCACTGTGGGGAAATGGGAAATACTACCAATATGCCACTATATACAAATGATGGTCCATAGAGCCTTTTATATAGCAGAAAAGGTCTGATGTCTGAAATAATTTTGGAATTCGAGTAATACCAGTTTTAAAATTTTGTTTCTCGAGAGGAGCAGTGGCCACTGTGGGGAAATGGGAAATACTACCAATATGCCACTATATGCAAATGATGGCCCAGAGAGTCCTTTATATAGCAGAAAAGGTCTGATGTCTGAAATAATTTTGGAACTTTAATAATATCAATTTAAAAAAAATTCTCTTGAAAAGTGTACTTGGCAGGATTAGTGCCCATTGTGGGAAAATGGGAAATACTACCAATATGCCACTATATACAAATGATGGTCCAGAGAGCCCTTTATATAGCAGAAAAGGTCTCATGTCTGAAATAATTTTGGAATTCGAGTAATACCAGTTTTAAAATTTTGTTTCTCTAGAGGATCAGTGGCCACTGTGGGGAAATGGGAAATACTACCAATATGCCACTATATACAAATGATGGTCCATATAGCCTTTTATATAGCAGAAAAGGTCTGATGTCTGAAATAATTTTGGAATTCGAGTAATACCAGTTTTAAAATTTTGTTTCTCGAGAGGAGCAGTGGCCACTGTGGGGAAATGGGAAATACTACCAATGTGCCACTATATGCAAATGATGGCCCAGAGAGTCCTTTATATAGCAGAAAAGGTCTGATGTCTGAAATAATTTTGGAACTTTAATAATATCAATTTAAAAAAAATTCTCTTGAAAAGTGTGCTTGGCAGGATTAGTGGCCATTGTGGGAAAATGGGAAATACTACCAATATGCCACTATATACAAATGATGGTCCATAGAGCCTTTTATATAGCAGAAAAGGTCTGATGTCTGAAATAATTTTGGAATTCGAGTAATACCAGTTTTAAAATTTTGTTTCTCGAGAGGAGCAGTGGCCACTGTGGGGAAATGGGAAATACTACCAATATGCCACTATATGCAAATGATGGCCCAGAGAGTCCTTTATATAGCAGAAAAGGTCTGATGTCTGAAATAATTTTGGAACTTTAATAATATCAATTTAAAAAAAATTCTCTTGAAAAGTGTGCTTGGCAGGATTAGTGGCCATTGTGGGAAAATGGGAAATACTACCAATATGCCACTATATACAAATGATGGTCCAGAGAGCCCTTTATATAGCAGAAAAGGTCTCATGTCTGAAATAATTTTGGAATTCGAGTAATACCAGTTTTAAAATTTTGTTTCTCTAGAGGATCAGTGGCCACTGTGGGGAAATGGGAAATACTACCAATATGCCACTATATACAAATGATGGTCCATAGAGCCTTTTATATAGCAGAAAAGGTCTGATGTCTGAAATAATTTTGGAATTCGAGTAATACCAGTTTTAAAATTTTGTTTCTCGAGAGGAGCAGTGGCCACTGTGGGGAAATGGGAAATACTACCAATATGCCACTATATGCAAATGATGGCCCAGAGAGTCCTTTATATAGCAGAAAAGGTCTGATGTCTGAAATAATTTTGGAACTTTAATAATATCAATTTAAAAAAAATTCTCTTGAAAAGTGTGCTTGGCAGGATTAGTGGCCATTGTGGGAAAATGGGAAATACTACCAATATGCCACTATATACAAATGATGGTCCAGAGAGCCCTTTATATAGCAGAAAAGGTCTCATGTCTGAAATAATTTTGGAATTCGAGTAATACCAGTTTTAAAATTTTGTTTCTCTAGAGGATCAGTGGCCACTGTGGGGAAATGGGAAATACTACCAATATGCCACTATATACAAATGATGGTCCATAGAGCCTTTTATATAGCAGAAAAGGTCTGATGTCTGAAATAATTTTGGAATTCGAGTAATACCAGTTTTAAAATTTTGTTTCTCGAGAGGAGCAGTGGCCACTGTGGGGAAATGGGAAATACTACCAATATGCCACTATATGCAAATGATGGCCCAGAGAGTCCTTTATATAGCAGAAAAGGTCTGATGTCTGAAATAATTTTGGAACTTTAATAATATCAATTTAAAAAAAATTCTCTTGAAAAGTGTGCTTGGCAGGATTAGTGGCCATTGTGGGAAAATGGGAAATACTACCAATATGCCACTATATACAAATGATGGTCCAGAGAGCCCTTTATATAGCAGAAAAGGTCTCATGTCTGAAATAATTTTGGAATTCGAGTAATACCAGTTTTAAAATTTTGTTTCTCTAGAGGATCAGTGGCCACTGTGGGGAAATGGGAAATACTACCAATATGCCACTATATACAAATGATGGTCCATAGAGCCTTTTATATAGCAGAAAAGGTCTGATGTCTGAAATAATTTTGGAATTCGAGTAATACCAGTTTTAAAATTTTGTTTCTCGAGAGGAGCAGTGGCCACTGTGGGGAAATGGGAAATACTACCAATATGCCACTATATGCAAATGATGGCCCAGAGAGTCCTTTATATAGCAGAAAAGGTCTGATGTCTGAAATAATTTTGGAACTTTAATAATATCAATTTAAAAAAAATTCTCTTGAAAAGTGTGCTTGGCAGGATTAGTGGCCATTGTGGGAAAATGGGAAATACTACCAATATGCCACTATATACAAATGATGGTCCAGAGAGCCCTTTATATAGCAGAAAAGGTCTCATGTCTGAAATAATTTTGGAATTCGAGTAATACCAGTTTTAAAATTTTGTTTCTCTAGAGGATCAGTGGCCACTGTGGGGAAATGGGAAATACTACCAATATGCCACTATATACAAATGATGGTCCATAGAGCCTTTTATATAGCAGAAAAGGTCTGATGTCTGAAATAATTTTGGAATTCGAGTAATACCAGTTTTAAAATTTTGTTTCTCGAGAGGAGCAGTGGCCACTGTGGGGAAATGGGAAATACTACCAATATGCCACTATATGCAAATGATGGCCCAGAGAGTCCTTTATATAGCAGAAAAGGTCTGATGTCTGAAATAATTTTGGAACTTTAATAATATCAATTTAAAAAAAATTCTCTTGAAAAGTGTGCTTGGCAGGATTAGTGGCCATTGTGGGAAAATGGGAAATACTACCAATATGCCACTATATACAAATGATGGTCCAGAGAGCCCTTTATATAGCAGAAAAGGTCTCATGTCTGAAATAATTTTGGAATTCGAGTAATACCAGTTTTAAAATTTTGTTTCTCTAGAGGATCAGTGGCCACTGTGGGGAAATGGGAAATACTACCAATATGCCACTATATACAAATGATGGTCCATAGAGCCTTTTATATAGCAGAAAAGGTCTGATGTCTGAAATAATTTTGGAATTCGAGTAATACCAGTTTTAAAATTTTGTTTCTCGAGAGGAGCAGTGGCCACTGTGGGGAAATGGGAAATACTACCAATATGCCACTATATGCAAATTATGGCCCAGAGAGTCCTTTATATAGCAGAAAAGGTCTGATGTCTGAAATAATTTTGGAACTTTAATAATATCAATTTAAAAAAAATTCTCTTGAAAAGTGTGCTTGGCAGGATTAGTGGCCATTGTGGGAAAATGGGAAATACTACCAATATGCCACTATATACAAATGATGGTCCAGAGAGCCCTTTATATAGCAGAAAAGGTCTCATGTCTGAAATAATTTTGGAATTCGAGTAATACCAGTTTTAAAATTTTGTTTCTCTAGAGGATCAGTGGCCACTGTGGGGAAATGGGAAATACTACCAATATGCCACTATATACAAATGATGGTCCATAGAGCCTTTTATATAGCAGAAAAGGTCTGATGTCTGAAATAATTTTGGAATTCGAGTAATACCAGTTTTAAAATTTTGTTTCTCGAGAGGAGCAGTGGCCACTGTGGGGAAATGGGAAATACTACCAATATGCCACTATATGCAAATGATGGCCCAGAGAGTCCTTTATATAGCAGAAAAGGTCTGATGTCTGAAATAATTTTGGAACTTTAATAATATCAATTTAAAAAAAATTCTCTTGAAAAGTGTGCTTGGCAGGATTAGTGGCCATTGTGGGAAAATGGGAAATACTACCAATATGCCACTATATACAAATGATGGTCCAGAGAGCCCTTTATATAGCAGAAAAGGTCTCATGTCTGAAATAATTTTGGAATTCGAGTAATACCAGTTTTAAAATTTTGTTTCTCTAGAGGATCAGTGGCCACTGTGGGGAAATGGGAAATACTACCAATATGCCACTATATACAAATGATGGTCCATAGAGCCTTTTATATAGCAGAAAAGGTCTGATGTCTGAAATAATTTTGGAATTCGAGTAATACCAGTTTTAAAATTTTGTTTCTCGAGAGGAGCAGTGGCCACTGTGGGGAAATGGGAAATACTACCAATATGCCACTATATGCAAATGATGGCCCAGAGAGTCCTTTATATAGCAGAAAAGGTCTGATGTCTGAAATAATTTTGGAACTTTAATAATATCAATTTAAAAAAAATTCTCTTGAAAAGTGTGCTTGGCAGGATTAGTGGCCATTGTGGGAAAATGGGAAATACTACCAATATGCCACTATATACAAATGATGGTCCAGAGAGCCCTTTATATAGCAGAAAAGGTCTCATGTCTGAAATAATTTTGGAATTCGAGTAATACCAGTTTTAAAATTTTGTTTCTCTAGAGGATCAGTGGCCACTGTGGGGAAATGGGAAATACTACCAATATGCCACTATATACAAATGATGGTCCATAGAGCCTTTTATATAGCAGAAAAGGTCTGATGTCTGAAATAATTTTGGAATTCGAGTAATACCAGTTTTAAAATTTTGTTTCTCGAGAGGAGCAGTGGCCACTGTGGGGAAATGGGAAATACTACCAATATGCCACTATATGCAAATGATGGCCCAGAGAGTCCTTTATATAGCAGAAAAGGTCTGATGTCTGAAATAATTTTGGAACTTTAATAATATCAATTTAAAAAAAATTCTCTTGAAAAGTGTGCTTGGCAGGATTAGTGGCCATTGTGGGAAAATGGGAAATACTACCAATATGCCACTATATACAAATGATGGTCCAGAGAGCCCTTTATATAGCAGAAAAGGTCTCATGTCTGAAATAATTTTGGAATTCGAGTAATACCAGTTTTAAAATTTTGTTTCTCTAGAGGATCAGTGGCCACTGTGGGGAAATGGGAAATACTACCAATATGCCACTATATACAAATGATGGTCCATAGAGCCTTTTATATAGCAGAAAAGGTCTGATGTCTGAAATAATTTTGGAATTCGAGTAATACCAGTTTTAAAATTTTGTTTCTCGAGAGGAGCAGTGGCCACTGTGGGGAAATGGGAAATACTACCAATATGCCACTATATGCAAATGATGGCCCAGAGAGTCCTTTATATAGCAGAAAAGGTCTGATGTCTGAAATAATTTTGGAACTTTAATAATATCAATTTAAAAAAAATTCTCTTGAAAAGTGTGCTTGGCAGGATTAGTGGCCATTGTGGGAAAATGGGAAATACTACCAATATGCCACTATATACAAATGATGGTCCAGAGAGCCCTTTATATAGCAGAAAAGGTCTCATGTCTGAAATAATTTTGGAATTCGAGTAATACCAGTTTTAAAATTTTGTTTCTCTAGAGGATCAGTGGCCACTGTGGGGAAATGGGAAATACTACCAATATGCCACTATATACAAATGATGGTCCATAGAGCCTTTTATATAGCAGAAAAGGTCTGATGTCTGAAATAATTTTGGAATTCGAGTAATACCAGTTTTAAAATTTTGTTTCTCGAGAGGAGCAGTGGCCACTGTGGGGAAATGGGAAATACTACCAATATGCCACTATATGCAAATGATGGCCCAGAGAGTCCTTTATATAGCAGAAAAGGTCTGATGTCTGAAATAATTTTGGAACTTTAATAATATCAATTTAAAAAAAATTCTCTTGAAAAGTGTGCTTGGCAGGATTAGTGGCCATTGTGGGAAAATGGGAAATACTACCAATATGCCACTATATACAAATGATGGTCCAGAGAGCCCTTTATATAGCAGAAAAGGTCTCATGTCTGAAATAATTTTGGAATTCGAGTAATACCAGTTTTAAAATTTTGTTTCTCTAGAGGATCAGTGGCCACTGTGGGGAAATGGGAAATACTACCAATATGCCACTATATACAAATGATGGTCCATAGAGCCTTTTATATAGCAGAAAAGGTCTGATGTCTGAAATAATTTTGGAATTCGAGTAATACCAGTTTTAAAATTTTGTTTCTCGAGAGGAGCAGTGGCCACTGTGGGGAAATGGGAAATACTACCAATATGCCACTATATGCAAATGATGGCCCAGAGAGTCCTTTATATAGCAGAAAAGGTCTGATGTCTGAAATAATTTTGGAACTTTAATAATATCAATTTAAAAAAAATTCTCTTGAAAAGTGTGCTTGGCAGGATTAGTGGCCATTGTGGGAAAATGGGAAATACTACCAATATGCCACTATATACAAATGATGGTCCAGAGAGCCCTTTATATAGCAGAAAAGGTCTCATGTCTGAAATAATTTTGGAATTCGAGTAATACCAGTTTTAAAATTTTGTTTCTCTAGAGGATCAGTGGCCACTGTGGGGAAATGGGAAATACTACCAATATGCCACTATATACAAATGATGGTCCATAGAGCCTTTTATATAGCAGAAAAGGTCTGATGTCTGAAATAATTTTGGAATTCGAGTAATACCAGTTTTAAAATTTTGTTTCTCGAGAGGAGCAGTGGCCACTGTGGGGAAATGGGAAATACTACCAATATGCCACTATATGCAAATGATGGCCCAGAGAGTCCTTTATATAGCAGAAAAGGTCTGATGTCTGAAATAATTTTGGAACTTTAATAATATCAATTTAAAAAAAATTCTCTTGAAAAGTGTGCTTGGCAGGATTAGTGGCCATTGTGGGAAAATGGGAAATACTACCAATATGCCACTATATACAAATGATGGTCCAGAGAGCCCTTTATATAGCAGAAAAGGTCTCATGTCTGAAATAATTTTGGAATTCGAGTAATACCAGTTTTAAAATTTTGTTTCTCTAGAGGATCAGTGGCCACTGTGGGGAAATGGGAAATACTACCAATATGCCACTATATACAAATGATGGTCCATAGAGCCTTTTATATAGCAGAAAAGGTCTGATGTCTGAAATAATTTTGGAATTCGAGTAATACCAGTTTTAAAATTTTGTTTCTCGAGAGGAGCAGTGGCCACTGTGGGGAAATGGGAAATACTACCAATATGCCACTATATGCAAATGATGGCCCAGAGAGTCCTTTATATAGCAGAAAAGGTCTGATGTCTGAAATAATTTTGGAACTTTAATAATATCAATTTAAAAAAAATTCTCTTGAAAAGTGTGCTTGGCAGGATTAGTGGCCATTGTGGGAAAATGGGAAATACTACCAATATGCCACTATATACAAATGATGGTCCAGAGAGCCCTTTATATAGCAGAAAAGGTCTCATGTCTGAAATAATTTTGGAATTCGAGTAATACCAGTTTTAAAATTTTGTTTCTCTAGAGGATCAGTGGCCACTGTGGGGAAATGGGAAATACTACCAATATGCCACTATATACAAATGATGGTCCATAGAGCCTTTTATATAGCAGAAAAGGTCTGATGTCTGAAATAATTTTGGAATTCGAGTAATACCAGTTTTAAAATTTTGTTTCTCGAGAGGAGCAGTGGCCACTGTGGGGAAATGGGAAATACTACCAATATGCCACTATATGCAAATGATGGCCCAGAGAGTCCTTTATATAGCAGAAAAGGTCTGATGTCTGAAATAATTTTGGAACTTTAATAATATCAATTTAAAAAAAATTCTCTTGAAAAGTGTGCTTGGCAGGATTAGTGGCCATTGTGGGAAAATGGGAAATACTACCAATATGCCACTATATACAAATGATGGTCCAGAGAGCCCTTTATATAGCAGAAAAGGTCTCATGTCTGAAATAATTTTGGAATTCGAGTAATACCAGTTTTAAAATTTTGTTTCTCTAGAGGATCAGTGGCCACTGTGGGGAAATGGGAAATACTACCAATATGCCACTATATACAAATGATGGTCCATAGAGCCTTTTATATAGCAGAAAAGGTCTGATGTCTGAAATAATTTTGGAATTCGAGTAATACCAGTTTTAAAATTTTGTTTCTCGAGAGGAGCAGTGGCCACTGTGGGGAAATGGGAAATACTACCAATATGCCACTATATGCAAATGATGGCCCAGAGAGTCCTTTATATAGCAGAAAAGGTCTGATGTCTGAAATAATTTTGGAACTTTAATAATATCAATTTAAAAAAAATTCTCTTGAAAAGTGTGCTTGGCAGGATTAGTGGCCATTGTGGGAAAATGGGAAATACTACCAATATGCCACTATATACAAATGATGGTCCAGAGAGCCCTTTATATAGCAGAAAAGGTCTCATGTCTGAAATAATTTTGGAATTCGAGTAATACCAGTTTTAAAATTTTGTTTCTCTAGAGGATCAGTGGCCACTGTGGGGAAATGGGAAATACTACCAATATGCCACTATATACAAATGATGGTCCATAGAGCCTTTTATATAGCAGAAAAGGTCAGACATCAGACCTTTTCTGCTATATAAAAGGCTCTATGAACCATCATTTGTATATAGTGGCATATTGGTAGTATTTCCCATTTCCCCACAGTGGCCACTGATCCTCTAGAGAAACAAAATTTTAAAACTGGTATTACTCGAATTCCAAAATTATTTCAGACATGAGACCTTTTCTGCTATATAAAGGGCTCTCTGGACCATCATTTGTATATAGTGGCATATTGGTAGTATTTCCCATTTTCCCACAATGGCCACTAATCCTGCCAAGCACACTTTTCAAGAGAATTTTTTTTAAATTGATATTATTAAAGTTCCAAAATTATTTCAGACATCAGACCTTTTCTGCTATATAAAGGACTCTCTGGGCCATCATTTGCATATAGTGGCATATTGGTAGTATTTCCCATTTCCCCACAGTGGCCACTGATCCTCTAGAGAAACAAAATTTTAAAACTGGTATTACTCGAATTCCAAAATTATTTCAGACATCAGACCTTTTCTGCTATATAAAAGGCTCTATGGACCATCATTTGTATATAGTGGCATATTGGTAGTATTTCCCATTTCCCCACAGTGGCCACTGATCCTCTAGAGAAACAAAATTTTAAAACTGGTATTACTCGAATTCCAAAATTATTTCAGACATGAGACCTTTTCTGCTATATAAAGGGCTCTCTGGACCATCATTTGTATATAGTGGCATATTGGTAGTATTTCCCATTTTCCCACAATGGCCACTAATCCTGCCAAGCACACTTTTCAAGAGAATTTTTTTTAAATTGATATTATTAAAGTTCCAAAATTATTTCAGACATCAGACCTTTTCTGCTATATAAAGGACTCTCTGGGCCATCATTTGCATATAGTGGCATATTGGTAGTATTTCCCATTTCCCCACAGTGGCCACTGCTCCTCTCGAGAAACAAAATTTTAAAACTGGTATTACTCGAATTCCAAAATTATTTCAGACATCAGACCTTTTCTGCTATATAAAAGGCTCTATGGACCATCATTTGTATATAGTGGCATATTGGTAGTATTTCCCATTTCCCCACAGTGGCCACTGATCCTCTAGAGAAACAAAATTTTAAAACTGGTATTACTCGAATTCCAAAATTATTTCAGACATGAGACCTTTTCTGCTATATAAAGGGCTCTCTGGACCATCATTTGTATATAGTGGCATATTGGTAGTATTTCCCATTTTCCCACAATGGCCACTAATCCTGCCAAGCACACTTTTCAAGAGAATTTTTTTTAAATTGATATTATTAAAGTTCCAAAATTATTTCAGACATCAGACCTTTTCTGCTATATAAAGGACTCTCTGGGCCATCATTTGCATATAGTGGCATATTGGTAGTATTTCCCATTTCCCCACAGTGGCCACTGCTCCTCTCGAGAAACAAAATTTTAAAACTGGTATTACTCGAATTCCAAAATTATTTCAGACATCAGACCTTTTCTGCTATATAAAAGGCTCTATGGACCATCATTTGTATATAGTGGCATATTGGTAGTATTTCCCATTTCCCCACAGTGGCCACTGATCCTCTAGAGAAACAAAATTTTAAAACTGGTATTACTCGAATTCCAAAATTATTTCAGACATGAGACCTTTTCTGCTAT
Organism: Linnaemya vulpina; assembly: GCA_963675445.1. Lineage (NCBI taxonomy): Eukaryota > Metazoa > Arthropoda > Insecta > Diptera > Tachinidae > Linnaemya > Linnaemya vulpina. The sequence goes on along the minus strand of OY776277.1, from coordinate 14,911,446 downwards.
ATAAAGGGCTCTCTGGACCATCATTTGTATATAGTGGCATATTGGTAGTATTTCCCATTTTCCCACAATGGCCACTAATCCTGCCAAGCACACTTTTCAAGAGAATTTTTTTTAAATTGATATTATTAAAGTTCCAAAATTATTTCAGACATCAGACCTTTTCTGCTATATAAAGGACTCTCTGGGCCATCATTTGCATATAGTGGCATATTGGTAGTATTTCCCATTTCCCCACAGTGGCCACTGCTCCTCTCGAGAAACAAAATTTTAAAACTGGTATTACTCGAATTCCAAAATTATTTCAGACATCAGACCTTTTCTGCTATATAAAAGGCTCTATGGACCATCATTTGTATATAGTGGCATATTGGTAGTATTTCCCATTTCCCCACAGTGGCCACTGATCCTCTAGAGAAACAAAATTTTAAAACTGGTATTACTCGAATTCCAAAATTATTTCAGACATGAGACCTTTTCTGCTATATAAAGGGCTCTCTGGACCATCATTTGTATATAGTGGCATATTGGTAGTATTTCCCATTTTCCCACAATGGCCACTAATCCTGCCAAGCACACTTTTCAAGAGAATTTTTTTTAAATTGATATTATTAAAGTTCCAAAATTATTTCAGACATCAGACCTTTTCTGCTATATAAAGGACTCTCTGGGCCATCATTTGCATATAGTGGCATATTGGTAGTATTTCCCATTTCCCCACAGTGGCCACTGCTCCTCTCGAGAAACAAAATTTTAAAACTGGTATTACTCGAATTCCAAAATTATTTCAGACATCAGACCTTTTCTGCTATATAAAAGGCTCTATGGACCATCATTTGTATATAGTGGCATATTGGTAGTATTTCCCATTTCCCCACAGTGGCCACTGATCCTCTAGAGAAACAAAATTTTAAAACTGGTATTACTCGAATTCCAAAATTATTTCAGACATGAGACCTTTTCTGCTATATAAAGGGCTCTCTGGACCATCATTTGTATATAGTGGCATATTGGTAGTATTTCCCATTTTCCCACAATGGCCACTAATCCTGCCAAGCACACTTTTCAAGAGAATTTTTTTTAAATTGATATTATTAAAGTTCCAAAATTATTTCAGACATCAGACCTTTTCTGCTATATAAAGGACTCTCTGGGCCATCATTTGCATATAGTGGCATATTGGTAGTATTTCCCATTTCCCCACAGTGGCCACTGCTCCTCTCGAGAAACAAAATTTTAAAACTGGTATTACTCGAATTCCAAAATTATTTCAGACATCAGACCTTTTCTGCTATATAAAAGGCTCTATGGACCATCATTTGTATATAGTGGCATATTGGTAGTATTTCCCATTTCCCCACAGTGGCCACTGATCCTCTAGAGAAACAAAATTTTAAAACTGGTATTACTCGAATTCCAAAATTATTTCAGACATGAGACCTTTTCTGCTATATAAAGGGCTCTCTGGACCATCATTTGTATATAGTGGCATATTGGTAGTATTTCCCATTTTCCCACAATGGCCACTAATCCTGCCAAGCACACTTTTCAAGAGAATTTTTTTTAAATTGATATTATTAAAGTTCCAAAATTATTTCAGACATCAGACCTTTTCTGCTATATAAAGGACTCTCTGGGCCATCATTTGCATATAGTGGCATATTGGTAGTATTTCCCATTTCCCCACAGTGGCCACTGCTCCTCTCGAGAAACAAAATTTTAAAACTGGTATTACTCGAATTCCAAAATTATTTCAGACATCAGACCTTTTCTGCTATATAAAAGGCTCTATGGACCATCATTTGTATATAGTGGCATATTGGTAGTATTTCCCATTTCCCCACAGTGGCCACTGATCCTCTAGAGAAACAAAATTTTAAAACTGGTATTACTCGAATTCCAAAATTATTTCAGACATGAGACCTTTTCTGCTATATAAAGGGCTCTCTGGACCATCATTTGTATATAGTGGCATATTGGTAGTATTTCCCATTTTCCCACAATGGCCACTAATCCTGCCAAGCACACTTTTCAAGAGAATTTTTTTTAAATTGATATTATTAAAGTTCCAAAATTATTTCAGACATCAGACCTTTTCTGCTATATAAAGGACTCTCTGGGCCATCATTTGCATATAGTGGCATATTGGTAGTATTTCCCATTTCCCCACAGTGGCCACTGCTCCTCTCGAGAAACAAAATTTTAAAACTGGTATTACTCGAATTCCAAAATTATTTCAGACATCAGACCTTTTCTGCTATATAAAAGGCTCTATGGACCATCATTTGTATATAGTGGCATATTGGTAGTATTTCCCATTTCCCCACAGTGGCCACTGATCCTCTAGAGAAACAAAATTTTAAAACTGGTATTACTCGAATTCCAAAATTATTTCAGACATGAGACCTTTTCTGCTATATAAAGGGCTCTCTGGACCATCATTTGTATATAGTGGCATATTGGTAGTATTTCCCATTTTCCCACAATGGCCACTAATCCTGCCAAGCACACTTTTCAAGAGAATTTTTTTTAAATTGATATTATTAAAGTTCCAAAATTATTTCAGACATCAGACCTTTTCTGCTATATAAAGGACTCTCTGGGCCATCATTTGCATATAGTGGCATATTGGTAGTATTTCCCATTTCCCCACAGTGGCCACTGCTCCTCTCGAGAAACAAAATTTTAAAACTGGTATTACTCGAATTCCAAAATTATTTCAGACATCAGACCTTTTCTGCTATATAAAAGGCTCTATGGACCATCATTTGTATATAGTGGCATATTGGTAGTATTTCCCATTTCCCCACAGTGGCCACTGATCCTCTAGAGAAACAAAATTTTAAAACTGGTATTACTCGAATTCCAAAATTATTTCAGACATGAGACCTTTTCTGCTATATAAAGGGCTCTCTGGACCATCATTTGTATATAGTGGCATATTGGTAGTATTTCCCATTTTCCCACAATGGCCACTAATCCTGCCAAGCACACTTTTCAAGAGAATTTTTTTTAAATTGATATTATTAAAGTTCCAAAATTATTTCAGACATCAGACCTTTTCTGCTATATAAAGGACTCTCTGGGCCATCATTTGCATATAGTGGCATATTGGTAGTATTTCCCATTTCCCCACAGTGGCCACTGCTCCTCTCGAGAAACAAAATTTTAAAACTGGTATTACTCGAATTCCAAAATTATTTCAGACATCAGACCTTTTCTGCTATATAAAAGGCTCTATGGACCATCATTTGTATATAGTGGCATATTGGTAGTATTTCCCATTTCCCCACAGTGGCCACTGATCCTCTAGAGAAACAAAATTTTAAAACTGGTATTACTCGAATTCCAAAATTATTTCAGACATGAGACCTTTTCTGCTATATAAAGGGCTCTCTGGACCATCATTTGTATATAGTGGCATATTGGTAGTATTTCCCATTTTCCCACAATGGCCACTAATCCTGCCAAGCACACTTTTCAAGAGAATTTTTTTTAAATTGATATTATTAAAGTTCCAAAATTATTTCAGACATCAGACCTTTTCTGCTATATAAAGGACTCTCTGGGCCATCATTTGCATATAGTGGCATATTGGTAGTATTTCCCATTTCCCCACAGTGGCCACTGCTCCTCTCGAGAAACAAAATTTTAAAACTGGTATTACTCGAATTCCAAAATTATTTCAGACATCAGACCTTTTCTGCTATATAAAAGGCTCTATGGACCATCATTTGTATATAGTGGCATATTGGTAGTATTTCCCATTTCCCCACAGTGGCCACTGATCCTCTAGAGAAACAAAATTTTAAAACTGGTATTACTCGAATTCCAAAATTATTTCAGACATGAGACCTTTTCTGCTATATAAAGGGCTCTCTGGACCATCATTTGTATATAGTGGCATATTGGTAGTATTTCCCATTTTCCCACAATGGCCACTAATCCTGCCAAGCACACTTTTCAAGAGAATTTTTTTTAAATTGATATTATTAAAGTTCCAAAATTATTTCAGACATCAGACCTTTTCTGCTATATAAAGGACTCTCTGGGCCATCATTTGCATATAGTGGCATATTGGTAGTATTTCCCATTTCCCCACAGTGGCCACTGCTCCTCTCGAGAAACAAAATTTTAAAACTGGTATTACTCGAATTCCAAAATTATTTCAGACATCAGACCTTTTCTGCTATATAAAAGGCTCTATGGACCATCATTTGTATATAGTGGCATATTGGTAGTATTTCCCATTTCCCCACAGTGGCCACTGATCCTCTAGAGAAACAAAATTTTAAAACTGGTATTACTCGAATTCCAAAATTATTTCAGACATGAGACCTTTTCTGCTATATAAAGGGCTCTCTGGACCATCATTTGTATATAGTGGCATATTGGTAGTATTTCCCATTTTCCCACAATGGCCACTAATCCTGCCAAGCACACTTTTCAAGAGAATTTTTTTTAAATTGATATTATTAAAGTTCCAAAATTATTTCAGACATCAGACCTTTTCTGCTATATAAAGGACTCTCTGGGCCATCATTTGCATATAGTGGCATATTGGTAGTATTTCCCATTTCCCCACAGTGGCCACTGCTCCTCTCGAGAAACAAAATTTTAAGACTGGTATTACTCGAATTCCAAAATTATTTCAGACATCAGACCTTTTCTGCTATATAAAAGGCTCTATGGACCATCATTTGTATATAGTGGCATATTGGTAGTATTTCCCATTTCCCCACAGTGGCCACTGATCCTCTAGAGAAACAAAATTTTAAAACTGGTATTACTCGAATTCCAAAATTATTTCAGACATGAGACCTTTTCTGCTATATAAAGGGCTCTCTGGACCATCATTTGTATATAGTGGCATATTGGTAGTATTTCCCATTTTCCCACAATGGCCACTAATCCTGCCAAGCACACTTTTCAAGAGAATTTTTTTTAAATTGATATTATTAAAGTTCCAAAATTATTTCAGACATCAGACCTTTTCTGCTATATAAAGGACTCTCTGGGCCATCATTTGCATATAGTGGCATATTGGTAGTATTTCCCATTTCCCCACAGTGGCCACTGCTCCTCTCGAGAAACAAAATTTTAAAACTGGTATTACTCGAATTCCAAAATTATTTCAGACATCAGACCTTTTCTGCTATATAAAAGGCTCTATGGACCATCATTTGTATATAGTGGCATATTGGTAGTATTTCCCATTTCCCCACAGTGGCCACTGATCCTCTAGAGAAACAAAATTTTAAAACTGGTATTACTCGAATTCCAAAATTATTTCAGACATGAGACCTTTTCTGCTATATAAAGGGCTCTCTGGACCATCATTTGTATATAGTGGCATATTGGTAGTATTTCCCATTTTCCCACAATGGCCACTAATCCTGCCAAGCACACTTTTCAAGAGAATTTTTTTTAAATTGATATTATTAAAGTTCCAAAATTATTTCAGACATCAGACCTTTTCTGCTATATAAAGGACTCTCTGGGCCATCATTTGCATATAGTGGCATATTGGTAGTATTTCCCATTTCCCCACAGTGGCCACTGCTCCTCTCGAGAAACAAAATTTTAAAACTGGTATTACTCGAATTCCAAAATTATTTCAGACATCAGACCTTTTCTGCTATATAAAAGGCTCTATGGACCATCATTTGTATATAGTGGCATATTGGTAGTATTTCCCATTTCCCCACAGTGGCCACTGATCCTCTAGAGAAACAAAATTTTAAAACTGGTATTACTCGAATTCCAAAATTATTTCAGACATGAGACCTTTTCTGCTATATAAAGGGCTCTCTGGACCATCATTTGTATATAGTGGCATATTGGTAGTATTTCCCATTTTCCCACAATGGCCACTAATCCTGCCAAGCACACTTTTCAAGAGAATTTTTTTTAAATTGATATTATTAAAGTTCCAAAATTATTTCAGACATCAGACCTTTTCTGCTATATAAAGGACTCTCTGGGCCATCATTTGCATATAGTGGCATATTGGTAGTATTTCCCATTTCCCCACAGTGGCCACTGCTCCTCTCGAGAAACAAAATTTTAAAACTGGTATTACTCGAATTCCAAAATTATTTCAGACATCAGACCTTTTCTGCTATATAAAAGGCTCTATGGACCATCATTTGTATATAGTGGCATATTGGTAGTATTTCCCATTTCCCCACAGTGGCCACTGATCCTCTAGAGAAACAAAATTTTAAAACTGGTATTACTCGAATTCCAAAATTATTTCAGACATGAGACCTTTTCTGCTATATAAAGGGCTCTCTGGACCATCATTTGTATATAGTGGCATATTGGTAGTATTTCCCATTTTCCCACAATGGCCACTAATCCTGCCAAGCACACTTTTCAAGAGAATTTTTTTTAAATTGATATTATTAAAGTTCCAAAATTATTTCAGACATCAGACCTTTTCTGCTATATAAAGGACTCTCTGGGCCATCATTTGCATATAGTGGCATATTGGTAGTATTTCCCATTTCCCCACAGTGGCCACTGCTCCTCTCGAGAAACAAAATTTTAAAACTGGTATTACTCGAATTCCAAAATTATTTCAGACATCAGACCTTTTCTGCTATATAAAAGGCTCTATGGACCATCATTTGTATATAGTGGCATATTGGTAGTATTTCCCATTTCCCCACAGTGGCCACTGATCCTCTAGAGAAACAAAATTTTAAAACTGGTATTACTCGAATTCCAAAATTATTTCAGACATGAGACCTTTTCTGCTATATAAAGGGCTCTCTGGACCATCATTTGTATATAGTGGCATATTGGTAGTATTTCCCATTTTCCCACAATGGCCACTAATCCTGCCAAGCACACTTTTCAAGAGAATTTTTTTTAAATTGATATTATTAAAGTTCCAAAATTATTTCAGACATCAGACCTTTTCTGCTATATAAAGGACTCTCTGGGCCATCATTTGCATATAGTGGCATATTGGTAGTATTTCCCATTTCCCCACAGTGGCCACTGCTCCTCTCGAGAAACAAAATTTTAAAACTGGTATTACTCGAATTCCAAAATTATTTCAGACATCAGACCTTTTCTGCTATATAAAAGGCTCTATGGACCATCATTTGTATATAGTGGCATATTGGTAGTATTTCCCATTTCCCCACAGTGGCCACTGATCCTCTAGAGAAACAAAATTTTAAAACTGGTATTACTCGAATTCCAAAATTATTTCAGACATGAGACCTTTTCTGCTATATAAAGGGCTCTCTGGACCATCATTTGTATATAGTGGCATATTGGTAGTATTTCCCATTTTCCCACAATGGCCACTAATCCTGCCAAGCACACTTTTCAAGAGAATTTTTTTTAAATTGATATTATTAAAGTTCCAAAATTATTTCAGACATCAGACCTTTTCTGCTATATAAAGGACTCTCTGGGCCATCATTTGCATATAGTGGCATATTGGTAGTATTTCCCATTTCCCCACAGTGGCCACTGCTCCTCTCGAGAAACAAAATTTTAAAACTGGTATTACTCGAATTCCAAAATTATTTCAGACATCAGACCTTTTCTGCTATATAAAAGGCTCTATGGACCATCATTTGTATATAGTGGCATATTGGTAGTATTTCCCATTTCCCCACAGTGGCCACTGATCCTCTAGAGAAACAAAATTTTAAAACTGGTATTACTCGAATTCCAAAATTATTTCAGACATGAGACCTTTTCTGCTATATAAAGGGCTCTCTGGACCATCATTTGTATATAGTGGCATATTGGTAGTATTTCCCATTTTCCCACAATGGCCACTAATCCTGCCAAGCACACTTTTCAAGAGAATTTTTTTTAAATTGATATTATTAAAGTTCCAAAATTATTTCAGACATCAGACCTTTTCTGCTATATAAAGGACTCTCTGGGCCATCATTTGCATATAGTGGCATATTGGTAGTATTTCCCATTTCCCCACAGTGGCCACTGCTCCTCTCGAGAAACAAAATTTTAAAACTGGTATTACTCGAATTCCAAAATTATTTCAGACATCAGACCTTTTCTGCTATATAAAAGGCTCTATGGACCATCATTTGTATATAGTGGCATATTGGTAGTATTTCCCATTTCCCCACAGTGGCCACTGATCCTCTAGAGAAACAAAATTTTAAAACTGGTATTACTCGAATTCCAAAATTATTTCAGACATGAGACCTTTTCTGCTATATAAAGGGCTCTCTGGACCATCATTTGTATATAGTGGCATATTGGTAGTATTTCCCATTTTCCCACAATGGCCACTAATCCTGCCAAGCACACTTTTCAAGAGAATTTTTTTTAAATTGATATTATTAAAGTTCCAAAATTATTTCAGACATCAGACCTTTTCTGCTATATAAAGGACTCTCTGGGCCATCATTTGCATATAGTGGCATATTGGTAGTATTTCCCATTTCCCCACAGTGGCCACTGCTCCTCTCGAGAAACAAAATTTTAAAACTGGTATTACTCGAATTCCAAAATTATTTCAGACATCAGACCTTTTCTGCTATATAAAAGGCTCTATGGACCATCATTTGTATATAGTGGCATATTGGTAGTATTTCCCATTTCCCCACAGTGGCCACTGATCCTCTAGAGAAACAAAATTTTAAAACTGGTATTACTCGAATTCCAAAATTATTTCAGACATGAGACCTTTTCTGCTATATAAAGGGCTCTCTGGACCATCATTTGTATATAGTGGCATATTGGTAGTATTTCCCATTTTCCCACAATGGCCACTAATCCTGCCAAGCACACTTTTCAAGAGAATTTTTTTTAAATTGATATTATTAAAGTTCCAAAATTATTTCAGACATCAGACCTTTTCTGCTATATAAAGGACTCTCTGGGCCATCATTTGCATATAGTGGCATATTGGTAGTATTTCCCATTTCCCCACAGTGGCCACTGCTCCTCTCGAGAAACAAAATTTTAAAACTGGTATTACTCGAATTTCAAAATTATTTCAGACATCAGACCTTTTCTGCTATATAAAAGGCTCTATGGACCATCATTTGTATATAGTGGCATATTGGTAGTATTTCCCATTTCCCCACAGTGGCCACTGATCCTCTAGAGAAACAAAATTTTAAAACTGGTATTACTCGAATTCCAAAATTATTTCAGACATGAGACCTTTTCTGCTATATAAAGGGCTCTCTGGACCATCATTTGTATATAGTGGCATATTGGTAGTATTTCCCATTTTCCCACAATGGCCACTAATCCTGCCAAGCACACTTTTCAAGAGAATTTTTTTTAAATTGATATTATTAAAGTTCCAAAATTATTTCAGACATCAGACCTTTTCTGCTATATAAAGGACTCTCTGGGCCATCAAGTATCCTTTGGGTCGTGTATTCTGCACACTGACTGTGTTCCAATTCCTGGATTTTGGTCTATAAGTGAATTTAGTCAAAATTTGCTCGAACTGTTAAGTAGTTAACAGAGCTCTGCTAACTGCAGAACAGGTTTGGTACAAATTTCGGTTTGTGTCTCGGCTAGTTAAATTTAAATTTATCTTCACACACATATAACATCATTGTAATTAATATCAGAGAGCGAAGTACATACTAGAGAGTTCAATTGAAAGATCATTTAATTGAGTTGTGAAATCTGTAGAATCGTATTTCGCTGGTACGTGTTGTAGCGAATTAAAGCACGTAGAAATTAATAGCCATTCTTGAGATGTTTTGCAATGGGCAAACAGACGTCCGAGGTGCAGATCAAAAACTTAACAGAAAAGATAGAGAAATTTGAATTGGATTGCAAGTTTAGTTGAGCACATACTTCAGACGAATTAAAGAAGGATACTCTGACGAGATACTTGAATTCTTTAATGTCCAGAAAATAGAAAGAGGTTCTTAAAAGCAGTCAACTGCTGCAGAAAAAGAGTAGGTAAAAGCCATGTTTTTCAAATTTTCTTCAGAAGACGTTGACAAATAGTTACAAAAGAAAAGATAATACTCTAACGATTCCAGTATTGCAAATATAATCGAATCATACCACCAAAATAATTTTAAAACAAATCGAAAGCTGTACTAAAACGAGAATTCATTCCATATATTTCGACAAAAAAACTTTCTGATCACCAACGTCCTTTCCCATTCAGAGGAAAACATCCACTAGTCTGGAGCTTCATATTCATCAGTAAAAGTCTCGTCTTACTGAATATAATTGTATGATCAATTTGAAGGATTGAAGCTTTAAAAAGTTAACGTGGCGTTATAATTAAAAGAAGACGGATTTAAGGTCAACGTGCTTTAGAAAAATAGTGTAAAAATATATTTAAAAAATATATCAATAACAATTCTCTAAGAATGTTTTAAGAGATCTCATCATTCTAATTTTTCAAATATCATTTGGATTATTCAAATTGTGCGAATAATTTAAAAATCAGTTAATTGATTAGTCGAACAAAACGAAAAGGCCAATAACTGAATGTTGCCGTCTTATTTCGCACAAACATAAATCATCTATTCCAAAAACTACAAAAATAATACTAAACATTAATAAATCATTCTATACATTTGAAACACCTTCAATGAATTCTTCAGATATATTAAATAACATTTTCTAAAAGTGTTTTAAATTAACATGACTGCTGTTTTATTTTTGTAGAGATAAAAAGGCTTTAGAATTTCAAAGCAACCACAAAATTACTACAAATTTATTTACACAAGAGATTTAAATAAATTTAAATAGCCTTAAGATAATAGATGCGTTTGATTTCTACAATCCGAAAGATGTTAATTGAAAAATCTATTCACCATGGCCGAATATTTAACAAACAAAGCAAAAGTTATGCTCAGAAAAAAAAATAACCCAAAGCAAACCTGAGGTCTGCCAACGTTGTTAATAAGAACAAAGAAATATGAATACAAATTAAATTTGGAATGTTAAGTTTTAATTGACACCCCAATAGGAAATTTAATCATTTAAGTATTCTTTACGAAATATGCAAATTTCCATAACTCTCACGTATATATTAAGATGAATTTGGTTTATGCCATGAGTTCTGTTGGCTTTAAGGATCGGCATGGTTTGTGTCTTATTCGCAAGCAACTGCAACTAAAGAGAACTTCACAAGAAAAAGTCTTAAAGGGTCACTTAACAAAATCTTCGTACAAAATAGCCCATCATGTGGAATGAACTATGTGTGATGTAGCGACGTCCTATTTAAGCCACATGTTGTCGTTGTTCAAAAGAAGTTGATCATCATCGAACTATAATGATCGCTGTTAACAGTAATGGACTCACGGCCCAACGTCGTTTTTAAAGAAATATAGACCCATGACATTACAAGTCCAAGTCCATATCAAACAGTAACTTCTTTGGGATACCATTGAACGCTCTTGGGCCTCATGTGGATTGGAATCGTTGATAATTCCACAATTTACTCATTCATGCAGAATTTTGTCTCATCGCATCTGAAGATGATTTTTCGATAAAACAGTTTTAATTATTATTCTAAGAATTAATATTTTGGCGCAAGTTCACGGGAATTCACAATATTTTTTAAATTGTATAAATTTAATATTTAAAAATTAATAGAATATTTAATTCATCATACCAGCAGAACGGATCAGTGTTGATTCGAGGCCGCTAATCCATCTCATCAGCATTCGTTGTTCAATATTTCCACTTTTCGCAAACATGCAATTTTTTTTACTTTTTCCAGAGGCATCGGTTTATGATCAAACCCCTTTTGTTATTTATATCCGAGCAAATGAATTTTTATTTAGTTAACAATTAATAATTTGTTTCGCGCACTCAAAATCAGTACTGATTCATTCTGCTGATAAAATATTTAAAATTTTCCAATATTAATAAAATTCGAATTTAATACAAGTTAAGAAATATTTTTAGATTCGAAGGTTTGAACTTGGGCCTAAATAATAATTATTGGCATAATAATTAATACTCCAAGTTCAACATGCGCATTCATGTTTATAAAACAATTTTGTTATTTGCACGTATTTTTTTTTTTTGAACGTGAATGTTATATAAGACTAATTAAACAACAACTTATTTGACCGATGTGGCATTAACAAAATGGCCGTTGTTATCAACTGTCAAATTTCGAAAGTCCCTATAGGAAGACAACGTGATAACAATCACACAATTTTTCACTTAGCGGTTCATCTCCCAAACCAAATTCAATGCGAACAATGTGATTAATATTATAAGAACTTCATACAAAACAACTATCAGAATTGTCCCATAAATCGCTTGCAACAATGCCCTGCTTAATATTTCATTATGAATCGCCACAGTCTTTTGATATCCCGGCTTATTTTCTTATCATCCAGCCTTGTAAGCGCATGTAGAAACGATTGTTTCGCTTTTCTTTATACTTTAATTAGCAGCCGGGTATTCATTTTGATATTTACTCGTATATTAAGAGCAATTCTACTGTAAATAATTGCTGCATAATGCAAATATTTATTTAAGTGTTGTTTTAGACATTTGATATTCCATTGATATTGACTGTAATTACAAATTGTATCCGTTGTATTGCTAAAACACTCAACGAGTTACACCAGCAGACAGTAACAAAGACAGACAAGCTGGCTGGAAAGCACAAGCCGTTTTAACTTGAGGCTCATTAAAAAAAAAAAAAAAAAAGATGGAAAAAAAGAAACTCCTCCTGCTAACACTTTGATGTTGTACAAACAGTTATTGTTGCATAAATTTCGTAATACTTCAAACAACATAATGGAAGTCATTCTAAACGACAGTGTTCTCCTTGTTTTTTTTTTTGTGATATGAGTATTAAATAAATATGAAACTGAACAAATTTAGTATTAAATGCTCCGGTTATTTATTTGTTCGGTGGATTTTGTATCGTGGTTATTATCTTCGTTGGCTTTTGCTGCAAGAGTATTAATTTGTTTTATTTTTTTTTTTTTAAGCTAATGTTGAAACTACTGTTTATTGCTTAACATCTGCTTAATGTTGACAATATAATAAAATTAAAAAAAGCTGCTGCAGATCATACGAGAACAGTCTTAAAGTAACGTGCGAAAATTAAGCTGGTTTAATCAACTGCGAACGACAGCGTTTGTAAATATATGTCGCCAGTTTGTTAAAATTTAATAAAACAATCAATAGATCAATACAAATTACTTACAATTAAAATATTTAAAGTGCTATGGTTTGTGCTAACCCACTAAAAGCGCAAAAACGTTTAAATATACTTAAGAAAATTGAAACCAAGAAAGTTTAACTCAAAAGAGATGGAACAAAAAAATTCAGAAAAATAGGACATGAGCAAAAATACAGGGACTTTAACAAAAGTGTGTTACCACCGATTTGATAAAGTTTGGGTGCGTGTTTGCATAATAAAATTGGTACAAATAGAAACTGCTATCGCATTCAGCTAAACCGCCTAACAAGTACTGATGATGAAGGTGTAGCGGTTTTCGAAAACAGCTGGCTTGTTGACTTCCCCTTGTGCTTTGGAATAGTTATTAGGTCTTTCTAAATTAAAAACAATTAGCCTATAAAATTAAACTTAAAATAGCATTGTAAGCAAACATCTATAAAATGTAAACAAATATAAAATGGCTGCCCAAAATATAAACAACTTTTGACAATATAGAAAACGATCAAAGCCCAACGTTACCAAAATATCATCTGGGGAATTATACGTTAATGGATTTGACTGGATTTGACTGGATATAACATAGAGTCTTGTTCGTGTTCCTCAATTTTGAAGCGTTTTGTTTTTCCTTATGGCAAATACTTGCCACTCAATGACTTTTCCGTCTAACTTCGCTGTCACCAAGTAAATGACATTAATATTTATATACATTTTTTTTAATTTTGTTGTTGTTGTTTTATTTATTTTATGCCATTCTGTTGTCTATCTCACTGTTTTAAAATTCTATAAAATTTATTTCTTTGCTGCCGGGTTCTTGTTTAAATAAAGCGCAAGCGCACAGTCATGTTGTACAAGTTTCTTTTTAATTTTGTTTTTATGTATATTTAATCTTTTGTATTTCTGTTTATTTTAACTTTTAAATTATTGTGTTGTAAGTGTATGGTTTTCTAGACATTTTAAGTTTATTTTAATGCGTGTGTTTTGCCGTTAAAAGCTCGTTAAAAGTTGGAAAAAAAAAATTTATATTTATGACTTCTTGTTTGTACTTGTCTTAATTTGCTTGGTTAGTGCAGCCGTTTAATAAGGCAATTAATTTCAAATTGGGTCATGCATACTAATGCTTAGAAATAAGTCAGTCCCATACTCGTGCTAACAAACGCGAGTACGAGAGATAAGTGCGTGCGATCACATTTTTAATTGTCGTGTTGTCACCACAGAGTGGTTAAAGTTTGTTATGTTGACTCAAGTGGATTAGATAAATATTATAATTCTGTTATCTGGGGTTATTGTAAAAAATAATTGCATTAAAATAAATTATTTACTCCAGATTAATATTTTGCATTATATTAATTATCATGTTTTTCTATATTTTCATAAATATTTGTATTTTATTTTAATGTAATTTGAGTGAGATATTTTCGCAGTTATTTTATCAAAGATTTGGGTTGTGTTTGTGGGTGAAGGAGGTCAGTAGAATTATAACAACGCCACTTAGTTTATGGACAAGCTTTCAAAAACCAACTGAGAGTTACAAAAAAGGCTTCGAATATGTAGAAATCACAATAAGCAAATTTTACAGCTGGTCAGCTGTTTGCCGATGTTGCATGTCATCGTTTGATCGATTAAATAACATTCAAAACAAAAACAATTTTTAATATTTCTTTTTGTTTTAAATATTATTTATTTGATCCAACGACAACATTCGACATCCGCGAACAGGCAGTGAATATGTTTTGATTTTCTAACAACAATAACATTTTTTAAATAAGGCAAAGCATTTAATGGAAGTGGGGTTTCAACGTTTGTGCGTAAGCGAAGAGGTTTCGTTATCTTGGAATTAGTTTGAAGTCTTCTGATGGTGTAGGAGCCAAAGAAAAGCAGGGATATAAAATTGCACAGCAGATGTTTTTATATTTATTTAAAATTTTTATGGTTTTCGGGTGGGTCAATATTATTGTCAAAGTGATTGTCGAAAAGCCTTTTTTCACTATGATATTTGCACAGATAATTTAGTATTCAAAGAAAATACAGATTTATAAGCACCAGTTTTGCTATTGGTTCTTCACAGGCGGAGGAAAGCTATACGGAATTAAAATAAACTTCGGATTTGTTACTAAAACAAACCATCATGGCAAACGAAAAAGGAATTTCATGAGAAAATCTTACGCGCCAACAATTTAATATATTATTCTTGTGTAATTTTTTTTTTTTGTACAAATCCTTCAAGAAAATTATTTCCAAAAAATTATGTTAATAAAATTGCTATTGACGTTTAAAGTGGCATTATATTAACCATAAAAATTAACCTTATTTTATGTGAACAAAATCAAGGAAATAAATAATAACAAAAAGAAGATAAAATAAAATATGCAAACATCATTTTGAAAAAGAAGTATTCGGAACGAACTTGCACAGCTTATTAGCAAAAAAAAAAAAGAAAGGGAAAATATCAACAACAGCACTTGAGGCCAAGGAAAAGAAATTTAAATAAAAAAGAAAGGCCATGCAAAACAGTATTAACCCCAAGGTTGGAAGAAAAAAAAACGGACCAAAAAACATCTCAAATCAACCCCAAAAGTTTATAAATTTCAACCAGCTTAATGGGAAGAAATCGTTGTAATAATATCCTTTCAAGGATAAAGCAACGCAAAAGTGTATGTATACGCATAGTTACAGAATTTTTATGGTTTCATCAAATATTATTCTCTCCTTTTTTTTGCGGCAACTGACGCAGTGTGTTACGGATTTTGTTGTAAAGTTACAACACATTTTATATGCGAGTACTTACTCATACCCGTTGCCAGTTATTGTCAGTTTTTGCTTTGCTTCTTTTCTGGCCTAAAAAGGAAATGAAAACCAGTTTTTTTTTATTATTTGTAAGACTTTCTTTGGCAAAACAGAGAAGAGTTCTTGTATATTTTCTTTCATTTTTGTTAAGAATATTGCAAAGAAGTGATTGTCATTTTTTGCCATTTTATTTTATTGTTATTGTTGTTGCGTATTAATAATAAACAAATATTTTAAGTTTAGTTAAGAGGATTAATTGAAAAGTAGTCGAATTATAATTTTCCAATACGCTTTCGTGAACACAAATGCAGACGTGCTTTCAGCCTGGTATCTGTCTAATCAGTATTCAGACTGTAGAGATAATAAACAAACATCTATCAGTACTTGTAATTTTTTACTGGTTACTTGGATATTTCTGGTCTCCCTCCCTTTAAGCTGAATAAGAATACAAAAAAGAGTACATGAGGAATATAAATGTTATCACATTCAATCAAGCCTGGATGGCCAGTGGTAATATAATAAATATACACATGAGTGATGATGCAAGTGTAGCGGCTTTCGAAAACAGCTGTTCTGCTGTGCTGTATAAGTTAAATACTTTTAACTGCTGTTGACTTTTCCCTGTGCTTTGGAATATTTATCACGTCTTTCTGCATTAAAAAATTATCCTAACAAAATTGAATTGCATAGCAACATTGTTTATCCTTAATGGGCAAGTATGAAATATTACAGCCATCCACATATTGAGCAACCATATAAAAAAAAGTGTATTAAATGAAGATTAACGAACAAGTTCATTTTCCCACACATAAAGTCATTCGAGCACTGATGACTTTATCTACTTACAACATACTTAGTGAAGCTAATAAGTCTTCCTTTTTCAGCTTTTCTTTGCACTCATTCTAACTAATCAAATCCCATTATATTTTGAGTTGTTGTTTAGTAAATAAAATACTTAAGCACATTTCATAGCTTAAATTCTAAGGTAACAGAGCACACACGCAGACAAAATAGATGTGTTCGAGCAAAAGGGTCAATATAAAAATAATTTATAAAAGTTAAAATAAACTTACCTTATGTAAACTATTTCATTGTTGTTGTTGGTAAGGCGACGCCAACCAGGTGGTATGTTTGCTTTGACTCCTGACAAAATTGAATGGTTGTGATTATTGTTGTTGATATTGTTTGAGTTTGAATTTGAATTTGAATTTAATCCGTTTGCAGTGAAATGATTACTGGACACATTTGTATTACAATTAGTGTTACAATTGGCATTACAGTTGTTATTATCGTTATTGGCAACATGTTGCTTAGTGTTGGCATGCATAGTTTGTAATTGGGGTCGGGCATTATTGTTGCCGACATTTTTTAGATCTGTTTGTGGAAGATCTGTTTGATGTTTTTGGGAATTTTGTATGGCAGGCTGCTGATGCTGCTGCAGCTGTTGCTGCTGTTGATGATGATTCTGGTAAAGTGAAGTTTGTTGGTTTATGATATTATTGTTATTGTTAGCATTATGATTATGTTGTTGTTGCATCATGTCGCTGTTGTTTATGGTCTGATGTGGATATAAATTTTGATTAGCTGATGGTGCTACCACATTGGGAGGTATACAAGACGATCGGTTGTTACTGCTATTATTTTGGTTAGTGGCATTGCCATTTGCCAGGCCAGCCGCTAGGTTGCCAGTTTGTTGCATCGGCCTTGCATGGTTAAAGAATTGATTTTGATAGTGCGCCATTTGTTGCGCAGCATTATTGGCATTATTAGAAGCATATTTATTTTGAGTTTGTGGCATGGGTGTCATATAGTTTTGACAAGGCATCATATGTGTAGCAGATTCTTGAGTTGGTTGGTTATGAAACATTTGCTGTTGTTGCTGCATTTTGATATGCATTTGCTGCTGCTGCATTTGTTGTTGATGCAAGTGATGCTGTTGTTGTTGCATCATTTGCTGCTGATGCATATGTTGTTGCATATTGTAATTATGTTGCTGTTGCTGTTGCTGTTTTAATGCATACTGTTGCATCAAATGCTGTTGTTGCTGCAGGTTATGTATTTGAGGCTGCTGTTGATTTTGCTGCTGTGATGAATTTCTATTCATATTTCCATTTATCGTAACAGCTGCATTAATTTTTTGCTGCTGTTGTTGTGTAGGATGGTGCTGTTGTTGTGGCTGCAAATGACCAGCACTGGTAGCAGCCATTTTCTTTTATATTATTTATAATGTGATTGAATTGTTTTTGAATGGTTGCAAGATATTTCTGAAAAGAAAAGTTAGAAAATATTATTAGACACTGTAGAAAGCCGACAAATACAAAGTAGTTAATTTTTGTATCTGAATGTGTATGAATATAATTATGTTGCTCGACCGAGTTCGAATTTTCTTTTAATCGTAGGTTATTGTAATTTTTTTAAACTAACTGTGCCGGCAGGCACGAATTGCTGCTGGAGCAACAACACAAGTTGATGGCAACATAGAACGATTTTTGGTTGACGTAGTTTCAACTGCCTACAACCTCCCACGCCAACGTGAAATGAATCTCTGCTGGCCAAATCGTGGCGGGCGATTTTCTGCTACATTGAATGGAAGTCATGTCGCCCGTTGGTTAGTTTTCCTAATCGGCAATTCAACGGATATCGTCGTTATCGGCTATGTGGCAACAATATTGTACGATTTGTATTCAGCGAAGAGAGGATCGAAAATGAAAATGTTGTATTTGATTTGGATGCAGATGAATTCAGTATATGTATCTTCTAAGACATAATATTCAGCCTGATTACGGTTGGCGTTTTTCGGCTTCAAGTTCGACAATTTGCCATAGATTAAAGACAAAAAGCTAAATTTGTTTTTAATCAATTACAAATTGTCGAATTTGAAAGCGAAAAACGCCAACCGTTATCAGGCTGTTATCTCTCTGTTTTTCTGCCAGCTGAAATAAAATTTAGTAAAATAAACTTTGCCCTTGTTAAAAAGGTCTTATTTACAAATATTTTTGTGTGTAAATAAAATAGATTTTTCAAAGCAGTTTTGACAGCGCCAACACAAATTAAAAAAACACAATATTTTTATTTCCATTATTTACTGTTTGCCGAAGAAAAAAATCTATTCAAAAACCCTAATCTCGCAGTGATTCATTGATGAAATCATAAAAGCCTTAATGTGATATAAACAACAAACTGGAGCATAATTTATTTTCCAACACAAACAAGGTATAATTTGCCAGGTAGTTGTAGTTTAAACTAAATAGGGATTTGGGAAATACCCAAAAACAAAATTCTCTATCGAATCGTAAACATTGAATGAGTCACCGGCAAGTCAGTGGCAGTCAGTAAAGTTAAAAAGAAGAGAAAAAAAAGACAGGGAATTCTTTCCAACACTTGGTAAAGTTTTCAAATTCCTTTGTTCTCATATACTAAATGATTTGTTCAGTAAATTGTCTTTATCTTCATCAATTTATTGATGTGTTTAGTTATATCCCTCCCTGTTTATTTCTATTTCTATTATACTGGAGATTTTCAAGTCGCTTTTTTATTAGGTGTGACAATGCTATACGTGGTTTATTGAATTTCAGCCTGCCTGCCTGCCTTGTCTGTAAGGGACACACAAGTGGAATGTTTTGTATGGATGTGTGTGAGTTATTCCACAAAAAAAAAAGAAATTTATTTTTTATTTCATGCTCCTTAAGTGTTGATTAGATCATCTAGGTAATCTTTTTTTCTTTCGTTTTTAGGTAGCGTTTACAATGTTGAGTTTCTAAAGAAATAATTTTGTGTCATTTCAATGTTCCCGACACATGAAATCATAATCAATTTTTTGTTCCTTCTTTTCATTCACTCTCCTTTTTTCCTGTGAGTCGTGATACGTGTTGTCAATATCAAGTACTTTTTATTGTATGAAACGTTTTTTAAGGGTTCGTTGTTTATTGGCTGATAAAAGTTGTTGCTGTTGTCAGTGATTGTATTTGATTTTAATTTAAAATGAAAACGTCGCTGCCATTGTCATGAAGCCAATATTAGTTTTATTAAACCATCATCACTTTAATTAAAAATATGATTTTAGGGGAAAAAAATCCTCATTCACTTTGATTCATGAGTAATTGTTAACGTTTTGTTTTGCGATTGGCTGTTAGGACACGTTTGAAATTTTAATTAGAATTTGGCAAAGGTTATACAAACACCATAAGGCTGCTGCGCAAAGTTGTTCATTTATTTTGCCGTCTTGCTATTGGCTTAATTATTGTAAGCTTGAATATTAATTATACAGTGTTACAAATATAGAGTGCAGGCCAATGGCCTTTGCCAATTTCCCTTCATGGTTCTTGCAGGTCCACATCGTATACGAATATGTCGTTACAGAAAATGCAAAAAACCCTCTCTAACATTTTAAAAGTAGAACAGGTGGTGCATAAATTGCATTTAAATGAAGATTATATTGACAATTAGTGCAAAACTATACAACAAAAAGTCGGATGCATAACAAAATACTGCATGTTCGTAAACTTCTTACAAGACAAGTTTTGCACAAGACTTGCTATGAATTAGGTCCTCTATGATGTATAAAGCTTTGTGTAAAGGAGATGTGAAAACAATCAAAATATTAGTTATAAATTACTTGCGATGACAAAAATCCCTTGTAGACAAATTAAATGTTAGTTTAGCTAATTATTTGCCCAATTATGTAAAGTCGAGTTCCGTCGAGGCATTTTATATACTCCGATGACCACGCATCTTATACACAGTGGATATTTGCAGCCAGTTATATAATCGAATAAAAATTATATTGAGAAAGTTTCTTTTTTTTTAAAGAACGACTTAATTCAAAGGTAGTAACAACAAATCATTGCTTTTCACTATTCAATTAGGATTAAAAACTTATTGAAAGAGAGCGCAAAAGAATTAGTTTTCTTTAGAAAGATAAATTAATAATTTTATTTAAATGACATTGTAACAAAAACATATTTGAAACTACAACACTTTTCATTTTCTTAACTTAAAAGTCTCTGCTGTAATACTTTTAAAAGTGACGATAGACTCTTTTGCATTTTAGGCGACGATATGAAGGTACAGATCTCTGTATCTAATTACATCAAATTCCAAATCTGATAAAATTTCATTGTCAAAACTTCCTCACATAATTGAAAAGATTGCGCACACTTGTAGTTATTTATAAATAAAAGTCAAGCACTAACAAGTCCCGTACAGACACCCACCCTTGAATTTGAATGCACTCTAATCCATTATTACAATTAAACACCTTCCGCCCCATCACTATTGTTGATGTCTGTTAATGCCCTTTTTCATCTACAAACACTTTATCAATAAAATTCCATAAATATGATTTCAAGCAACAATCGCATGTGTGGAAGAAAGAAAACAAACACACAGACGAGTATTACAATCTGTTTGAGATATGCCAGCCAGTTCTGTAGAAATTAAATTGAATGAACTGAATTGTAACAAAAAGCCACATGAAAGACTGTTTATTTACTGCTTTTATGAATTTGGGATAAATCGAAATAATCTTATTACGAACACACTTGACACAGTTTTCTGTCTAACAAAGTCTTATTTGATTTATAATGATTATCAATACACTTTATAATGCACATACACACACTCATCCATGTGTATGAATGAACATACGCATGGCTTTACGAGTATATTAACATATTTGAGTTGCGTGTCATTAGTATTTTAATTGTTGAAATTTTTTGATATTTATATGTAATCCAAAGGTATTTGTGTGGCATGTACATATTTACAAAATCAATTGCATTTCGTGTCGGTTTTTTGAAAGTTACAATTGAGAGAAATGGTATGAGAAAAAGAGTAACCACATATTTTAGTTTTAAGAGAATTTCGTTTGCTTTTTATTTTCCTACTTTTAGGAAAAAAGAGACAGTTTTAAGAGAAAATATCTCAAAGAGAAGTTAAAATTATACATATATTCAATTCGAATCGTACCAACGTGAAATGTCGCAGTTGTGAATTGTACCAACTTGGCCAATGCTACCGAATGGTAAAAAGAGTGTCATTTATGAGGTACAAAGTAGGGTCACCGGATGACATTATCGGTTTGTAGCTTGTTAATAAACAAGCAGATGCCATGACCGAAATAATATATTTGAAGCGATTTTCTACGCAAGATTTACTTTAAATAGTTACCACTGATATAGGTTATTGTGAAGAATTTGTTTAAAAAAAACTTTACGTGGTTGTAAACGTATTTTTTCCTCATATTAGATACCTTAATTTCGTGAAGACAGCCTTTGAAATGAAAGATCGGTTTATCGTAAGAAAAGGTAAGAAGATTGCCACAAACAATTTTGATACAAATCATTAGAAACGGAATTCTTTTCGTACACATTTTCACACATTCTTTCATACATGGCGATATGCATTTAAAAAAATTTTTATCCTTACATCAATAAAATTTACATGTACTTAAACTAATAAATAATATATGTATTTTGTAATAATTTAGTTACATATAATAATCGCTTATGAAGACTTGAGAAATCCGTTGGGTGCATTAATATAATAGAATATTTTCTTTGTCGGCGAGGCATAATGAATGTACAGAGTCTTATAAGAACCAGGTAGCTCAAAATAGAGAGATAACATTTACTTTGTAAATCGCACAAGTTTGTTAGGAATATAGTCTGTGAGCAAAGTGTCATAATTGGTATTCTGTATTAAGTTATAATTTGTTAATTAATAGTATCATACTAAAGAATTAGCATATGTATAATGGACAGAATCCTGTGCGAAAAGAGTTGGGTTTGCATCACTATGCCGATTATTGTTATTCTTAAATTATTTGTTGCTTTCAGTTCATCAGCTTTTTTTCATTGATAAGAAAGCGAAGGGGGAGTTTTAAATATATTAAACTCGAAAGTAGGTGAGCAGAGTGATAATTATAAAATATATGTATGTATATGGTGCAATAAAAACATTTACATGCATTCATATATACTCATGTGTACGTACATAAGTATTTACATATGTACATATGTATGCACATATAAAATTTTTCGTTTATCATTTATACACACCTTGAAATTTATTTATTATGTGAAAAGATGAAGATAACAACAGCAAATATTATAAGCAGATAATTATAGATGGTGAGTTTGTTGTATTTTTAATGCCTTTTTATAGATTTTAAATAGGTATTATGCCTTTTAATATTTTTCTTAGCTTGTTTTGTTTTGCGTTTTTTTTTAATCAGAAGTATGTACAGATGCATGGCATGGTTGTAAATTTATTCATATTTTCTCCTTGTAAGTACCCATCACCTGTTTTAGCGTTTGGATAACGTTTAGTTTATACCCAAGTAGCAACATTTGCTTTATTTACAGCTTAATTTATCAATGTAACACCTTTCATTTCATAGTGAATTTGATTACGTAGTATTATTAGTCAAGCAGCCCCGCTATAGTTGTTGTTATTTTCTGTTGAAAAGCACCAAGCAGCTGTTTAGTTGTTTAGTTTGCACGCACAAATATTTACACTCACACTCTCTCTTGAAACACAAACAGAAGTTCCACTTTTTTTTCTCTTTGTAATTTTATTTTACATCATCCAACAACAATTTAACCAAACATAGCGGAATACACTAGAAAGCAACGACAACATTACACTAGTAAAATTGTTTGTATTAAAAATAACACTTGTTTATTTGTTTATAGTTGTTGTGGTTGGTGCACAATTTGTTGTTATTCTAATACTCCGATATTTTGATGAATGACCTCAATATTACGCACATACGCAACAACAAAACGGTAGGATTTCTTTTTGTTGTTTCTTTTACTTCTTCCATATATGGATGTGTATTTTGCAAGCTCTCCAACAAGCACACGCACGCGAAATCTTTTTTAGTTTTACATACCTACATAAACCTTTTTTGCTACACAAAACGATACATACCAACTTGTATTAGAATTAAATTTATTGATTTACTTAAGTGTGTAGGTATGTATGTATATTCCTTCTATAGATTTCTTTTCAATTATATTTATAATATAGACATTTCTTTACTTTTCTGTCGAAGGTTGGTATCTACTTATATGAAATATTTTAAATTGATTTTAATTAGTGGAACCATACACACAAATAATCTATATATTTAGCTCCATGTATATTAATTTTCGCACTTCTCTTACCACTTCTTCTTTGCTGGCTCTCAATTATTTAAAATATTATGAAAACACAAACAAACACATGTTATTCTTATTTTTATTTGGGATTTTTTTTTCTTTTCACTCTATTTCTTTGATACGAAAAATACTCTCACATATTAAAATATTATTTTACATATATTTTTTATTCAACACCAATAATTTCTTGGATGATTTTCATTTATACTTATGCACTTTCTATTTTGACTTTTTAATACATATTTTATACTTCTTGATTTCTTCTTTTTAATAATTTGATTTTATTATATTGTTAACGTTATTTCTTTCTTTGATTTGTTTCAATCGGAAAAAA
The DNA here is from genome assembly GCA_963675445.1 of Linnaemya vulpina. Classification (NCBI taxonomy): domain Eukaryota; kingdom Metazoa; phylum Arthropoda; class Insecta; order Diptera; family Tachinidae; genus Linnaemya; species Linnaemya vulpina. The sequence continues at coordinate 14,887,028 of OY776277.1, read as the reverse complement.
TTCATTTTAACCGTCCGTGGAATCCGCGTCATGACCGAACAATAGCAAACTCACAGCGAAAATAACTGAAGAGTTAAAAGAGCTTTAATGCAAGTGTACACATTTGTTTCGTAGCAGTGCAGTGATGATAACAACTTAAAGTACCACGAATCAACATAAAATGTACCAGATGCGCTAAAGGAGCTTTTAAAGTACTTTATGGAAGAATGCTATTGTCTTAACATTGAATAGATGTTTATATGCTTATTATATTGCATAGCATATGTTCGTTAAAATGATTTGCGAATTAGTATATGGTTAATATATAATAGTTACGTATGTATACAAATATATATACCAATAAAACTGATACATGTGATACTATATATCCAGCGGTTGGTCGTGCCAAAACATTCGATAGCTTGAGTAACGTATTGCCAACCCAAACACACATGTATTCATCAACTTCTTCATATCTACCACTGGCTAAGGTTCAAATTAGTCCTAAAATTTGTTATGTTAATGAGTTGCTATCATACACACAAAGTTTGTTGTATAATTAGGGATTTCTTTATCCCCATAATTGTGCCATAGTACTTGTCACTAGTAAAATCATTTACAAGAGAGTAATTTAACAAAGAGAACGATAGCATATGTCACAGCGCACTGCAATATCTTTTATAAGAGCTGAGCTGTGGCTCAACACTTCTTTACCTACAATTCAAAGCAAAAGACGGAAATAAAATTATAGTTTTATATAGTAATGGAAGCTTTTCTTCTGTGATGTTTTCCGGCAATTCCAAAAAGTTTTTTTTAATAAATATCTGCTAAAAGATATTTCAATATGTGATAAACTATTTACATATAGTAAAATATAGTTAATTCGAAGGTGTGTGCAAATACCTACCTACTTACATAGTTACTTAATATGCATACTTATAAAATACCCTAAGTATTGTTATATGATTTTCAACATTAACATGAATAAATAGCTATCATTTGCTAATTATCACCCTGAGACAGTATGAAGCTACAGGGAAACCCCAAGATCTTGTTAGATATAAGTCTGTGACAGACATAAGTATATATATATATATATATATATATATATATATTATTTTGAACGTGATGATTGCAACCATCAATATTGGCTCTACGACATTAATAGAAATATGTATTGCCCGTTAATACGCCTTGAAGGACGAAGGTAACGAATATAAAATAAGAATGCTGATTGAAATATTAGACATGGTTGTGCTATTATGTGCCATATTAATGGAGACTTCGTTAAGTTGATTTTTAACAACCCTGTTGAAATGCAGTGGAGCCAAGTCGAATCACTTATTTGTTTACATTTGTAGTTCAAATCATTTCAATTCTTATGGTTTTGTCGGCTTGAATTGTGTACATATAAAGCAGAAGCTGGAGAATTGTTCAATGTGAGGCGCAAATATTGAAATCATTTATAGCTTAAACAGATCAAATAGAAATTATATAAATACAATTTAAAATAGCGAGTGATCATAAAATTCACTGGAAACATCTTAACCTCAAACTTATTCTATTGAATATAGATTTGAATACGAAAGTGGCTACTATGTCTTTATTGGTTGTTGAATGTAAAAAAATGTGCCTATACCGGTGTTTGTCGGCCGTAGCATTAAGTATATCAATGCAGTTTTTTCTGTTGGCCATCTTCTTATTATTCGTGAACTTTCATCTTCTGCACCCGATTAAGTGGATCGCAGATACGATGGGTCTATTGTTTTCCTTTTACACTTGGCTGTCCATAATGCCTTTGATATCGACTATTATTGTATATGGTGTAATATTGGGGAAATCTCACCTAGCTGTTAAACAATATTATGCTACCCGCTTCACATTATTACTGGGAACAATTGTAAGGAAATTATCTTTCTTTACAATACAGATATCTATAGGGGCTTTAACCACCTGGTTGTACGCTCACTATTTGCACATGGATTATAGGTATGTTTTTCATAAAATTTGTCTCAGGATGATTTCAATATACCTTTTTTGTATTTAAGATCCCTTATGTACAAATGCTATGCTGTGAAATGCTTAAATTCGTATTATGTCTTCCTTATGGGTGCTGGCATCATGGCGGGCTGCTATCATTTCTTCAAGGAAAACTTTCACCAAGAACCTGAAGTAGAATACCCCATTTTGCAGGAGAAGAAATTGGTGAAAATACGTTCGTTATTGTATTCCACTTTGTATAATTCACTGTTGCAATCATTTGTTCCCACACTTTGTTATGCATTGGGTTTTTGTGTGTTTGGAGGATTTGTAAACAGCCGATTGGCCCATTTCTTTGGTGTGCATTTGGAAGAAAGTTATTTTTCCTTCTTTGAAGTTGTTTCTAACTTGCGACTTTTGTTTTATGTCTGGATTTTGAATGCTCAAATATTAAGTAACATGAATTTAATGCAAAAATTTTTTTCCATATTTTTGGCTGAAGAAATTGAATTTGTAATTGAAAAAAATCCTGTCGTTACGGATGGCCAAAAGGAGATTACATTGGTAGATGCATTAGCCATGTCTCAAGTACCAGTAGTGCAAAATTTAGCTGCTCTAAATTTGTATAAGATTGCTACTTCGCATCTTTCTAATAAAAGACAGGAAATATTTGCTCTTTCATTACCTGGTAAGTTAAAGATTTGTGTTTATTAAATAATAAAAAAATATTTATAATTAAAGTTAATTTTCATTATTTCTGTAACAGGCGGCCATCCTTACAATTGGAATCAAATTTCTGGTCAATGCTTATCGCTTATCAATGCATTCAATGAAGAGTTGACTGCTTCGCTTCAAAGTATATCTAGCATAAAGAGTGTTGCTCTATTTAGCAAAATTGATAAACCCACAGCCACCGAAGCTGCAGAACAAATTCTGCTGCGACAATATAACGCAACATATGGCATACGTAACATGGTATCTGAATATCCTACATTTAATAATGACTCTTTAGTTCAGTCAAACATTTCCCCACAAGCATCTGTGGCCCAACGTATCAATGCCCACTTTGAAAACATGTCTAAACAGTTGGAACTGGCTATCAACAATGCATTTCTTAATATACCTGGAATATACTACGCGTTTGGAGAATCTGATGGTGCTAAAACAACGTTTTTGCTCTCCAATTCTCAAATGATTGTGTGGTTGACTCAAGGCCTTGCTGGCATTTGTGCTACTTCACTAGTTGAAGATAAATATGGAGTTGTACAGGTCGCTTTGCCCCAAATTATTAGAGCGTTGCTGAAGTTGAAAATGGAATTGGACAAATTGCACAACGTCAATTTGAACGGGAAAAAATTTAATAGAAATTTGATAACATTAAAAAATGCTGTAAAACGTAGCCTTTACAAAATTACCTCAGCGTTTGGTGATTATCTGCCAGACCTCTTCGATGATCCTTTGGAAATACGTACTTTACATTGCTTAACTAACTATCAAGACATTTGAAAATTATAATTTCAAATATTTTTATAGTAACAAATATTTAAACTGCATACTAATATATTTTTGAAATCAATTACTTAAATGTAAACTTTAATCTTAAGTATTTTTATATCATCAGCATTAAGAATTTGCAAACTTTAGTTGTTCTTTTTCATTAATTGAATAATAAATAAGTTAATAAAAAATACTGGATTTATAAATTTTATTTTTGGTTGCATTCGATTTCGGAATCTTAAAATATATGTAGATTCTATTTGCTTATTGTCCTAATTGATAAATATTTTATGCACTTTACATTCTTTTTTATAATGAATTCTTTAATAAAGTCCTCTAAATGTGTAGGAAATTTTCTGAATTTTAACAGCATTTTCGTTTGTTTTGGTGTCTACAACGTTGGCAGTATGAGGCACTGTTTCCGGCAAATTCGAGACAGTCATATTACTCAATGCCGAATTGGTTTTTTTAAGAGCACCTACAACAATTAAATAAAGAAATAAAAGTAGCTTTAAATAAATTATTAAGGGAATTGAAATAACACACACAATCATACAATAACACAGTAAATTCAAATTAGTTTATTTAACAATAAAGAAATACGGTTAAAGCATGTATTAACATTTTATATTTAATACTTAATTTTACAAAATGAAATTGTAATACATAAGTACTACATATAAAATCTCCTTTGTGTATTTCAACGAATCTTAGAATTGTAAAATAGCATTTCTTTCTAAACTTTATCTAATCTTGTCTTGATTTTAAATAAGAGGCTGCCAATGCAGTTTCATATTTAAGTTTAGCCAATGCATTTCTAAGCTCGATATTCTTTGGCAGTCACTGTTTTAAGGATGGTCGTCCGTTAGCTGTCTTAACAATAAAATTATCATCTGTGACATCTTGTATATGTATGATTTGCAAAGGGGTATCAGTACGATGTTTAGCAGTGAGTGACTGTTTGACATTTGTAAATACTTGTGTTTCTAAATAATGTAATGCTTTCATAACAAGGCCGCCTTCGGGATTATAAGGTGTTACTTTATGATGTGATGATGGTGATTGATCTGGTATGTCTGGATTAAAAGGTTGATATTCTTGTATTTTATCTTTTGTCCATTTAAAAATGGAACGTGATTCTGAAAAAGAAAAAATGTGTTTGATTAAGTTCAATAACACAAAATTTTTACAAACGAAATAATTGCAAAATTGAAATGATAAAGACAAGCTGATGCTAACACAAAAGGAACAATAAAAGTAAAATGTGTGTACAGCCTTGGCACAAAACAAAGTATCTATCCTCTTTATTTTATACTAATATACATACATATGCACAAAATTTTTTCAAAATTTTGCAATACATTGATCACACTGGGAAAATCTTGTTTCGGCCACTGCTGTATCATAAAACCATAACTAAATGAACAGAAAAAATGTATTAAAATGAATTGTATTAATGGATTCAAAGGTTACTGTGCTTAATTGAAAAATTTTATATTCTGTTTGTCTTTGCATTATCCTTGAATAGACTTTTGCTTTATAATTTCTCGAGCAATAATTTTTAGCGTTTTAAAACAAGAGTTTCTTAGTCCACCTTAAAAGTTTGTATTTCATAGTTACATTTTACATCTACACATATTTTCAAAACTTACCAATGTCCGCTAGAACTCTGGTCATTTCCCTAAGTTGGGCATCCTGGCGTTCCAATCGGAATGTCATTTCGGACAGGCGATTTGTTAGCTCATCCTTTTCTAGTTTAGCATTTTCTTGCTTTTTAGCTTCATTCTTCGTTTGCCTGGAATATTATGGAATAATCTCAGATTTTTTTACTGAGGCTGTGGGACTCAATCTAAAAAAATCATTAAATAACCATTTTTAGGCTTACCTGGCATATTCAAATATTAACACACCAGCACCAATGGCAAATATTACAAATTCTCCCAAAAGATTGGCACCTAACTCTACAGCCATGGCTTCCGTCAGTGGAGGAACGTTTACAGGTTTACCCAAATTTAAAGCCCACATTTTCATTTTTACCTCCATCCAATTGAAAACTGGTTAGAAATATAGTTAAATTATTAATTTACTCATACTTTATTTTAATTATTGAATAAAACTTACATTGAGCCGGTGGCATGCAGACATAGTTACGAAATAATGGATGTTCTTTAGCTTTCGCTTTTATTATATTTGCTATGGGTTTACTTATCTGTTTTATAGCCAAAACTCCAAGCTTGGCTGCTGGGAAGGCTCCTATAACCATTTTGTTATAAATTTAATACAAATCAAATAATTTGAAAATGCAATTTTTGTAAATTTTTGCAAATCGACAAGTTGATGATTGTTTGCCCAACAACAACAGCCGTTGAACGAATTTGTTCACCAGCTGTTTATTAAATCTTAAGCGGTAACAATCTCATAGCTTATTGACATGCAGGTGTCGCCATTATTTATTTTTTTTGAGAACTAGGCAGTACTTATCGATCATTTTCGCGCTTTTTTATCATATATTTTTGTAAACAAACAAGAACTTTCACAATTGAGTTAAAACAAATCGTGTTTCTACCACAATCGGCGTAATATCTTATAAAAGTGTGGTATTACAAATAAAAAGTGCTCTTAAATAAGGAAAATTTCAAAAATTCAATAGGATATTTACCTCTTATCATCTTTACGACAAAATCAACTAAATATGCATGCGGAGTTAAGGCAGCAGTTTGATGATATGGGTATTGAGCCTTCGACAGATGTCTTGGACAAATGTAAGAATTTATAAATAAAATTTGTGACTTTTGTTTGAAGTTTTGATTTTATATGTTTGGTTTTAGCTGTCGAACTTTGCTTTAGCTATCATATTACTGATGCCACCGAATTTGTTGAACAATGGATGGCGTTCAGCCTAACTAATTTGAATGGTGATGAGCCTACTGTAGAACATCTTAACGAATTTGAACGCAAAGTATTCCAGGCAAAAAGAGACAAAGAACTTATGGCTGCTAGTAAGAAAAAAGCTAATAAAATGTCTTCAGCCATTGCTAGTCTGGCTCATATTAATGCTCTTACCGCTAGCAAGTCCAATCCACTCGCTATATACGGTGTAGAGGATGATATGATCGACGATTATATGCCGGACATGATTGATACTGGCCATAACAGCACATTTAATGAAACCGAAAATGTTCCAGGTACACCAAGTGCTTATCACACGCCTAAGGTAAGAAACAGTATAATAATCTTGGAAGTTGTTTCAATAAGTTGCTTCTGAAAGTGACATTTTGATTTATGGATATTACGTGGCTATGATTTCGGTGTCACTCTCTTGGCAAGGTCCCAACTGATTCAATAAAAGTGATTATGGGCTGTTTCACTTTCAGATCTCTTATCAGAGATATTCCTGGTTAATTTTTAACTTATTACCGGCGTCGTCGTTGTTGCTGCAGTCACAACTATATATGTTATACGGCTAGAAATATCGGCCAATTATTATTCGAGGACTCGTGCAGGACTGTCTTAATAAACAGTTAAAAGGTTTTGTTCTGAGACTGTTTGAAAGGTTTCCGATTAAAGGTCAAGAATGTCGATGTTTAATGCTTTTAACTGTAGGTATTCAGAAAGACCTACAAATTATATAGATCTTGCTAATGTGACTATCGTTATGTTGTTTCTATATGCAAACTTATTATGCATAAAAAACATTGTTTTAATTCTAGCTTGTGTAATGCACTTCTTATATATTATAAGAAAGGACGGACGGAGGCATTCATAATGCATCCTTAAACAGTTAGATAATAATGTGATTGGACCATAAAAATACCTAAGAAGCCCTTTAATAAAATGCGGAATGAAGTAAGAGGCTTCTCTTCATATGTTTAAGTATGTATATGACTATATTTTAGTATATTAAAAGTATATTAATTCAATATGCATAGCCTAGAGCTTCCAAAATATAACATATTTGTATAAATCAAAGATTTTACAAAGTTATATGTGTATGTACATACATACATATGTGTCCATGTACATAGTTAAAATAAAACAGTTCAGAATGTGAATTTATAGATAACGGCCTCTTATTATATGTGGAGATTCAGCAGTTTAAATAAATTTGAACAATTTAAAATCGTTTAGAAGTTTTGCTGAATCTTTAAATAATTCCGACAGCAAAAAAAAATTTATTACGCACATTTTACTAACATTTCTTCATTGTTATAAACTGTGAATTGCTTCACTTTAATATATTAATTCAGTTGAATTTATAAGCAATAATTCTTAGTAATATTTACATAGAATTATTACAAATACTTGACAATTATTGAACAAATTAAATTTGTTTTATTTATGTTTAGTTTAAAAATATATGTAAATAGCAAAAACTAGTTCGAAAAAATCGCTATTTTAAAAATCAAACTAGTGATTGGGGCTTTTCACAGAAAAAATATTCACATATACTTTAGTATAAAAATCATACAAAAAAAGGTTTGATTTTAGTGAAATGGAATAAAAATTCAGAAAATGGGATATAAAGCATAATTTGTGTTAACAACGCTTTACTTGTGCTATAAAATGCTCTCTTAAAATTTAAATAAACCAGTACTGAAGATGGTATATATAATTACGAACCGTTGCCTTTAAATATAAATAGCATATCATATTATTTTGAAATAAGTACGTTAAGATGCACATTATACTAAATGTTTATTACGGAAAAGTTGGAGAAAGTAGCGAAAAAATGTCCATATCTTAACCTTCTGTCCATCAAACTTCTTCTGCCTGCCTTTCAATTTTGAGTTTGTAAAAGTGGACCTATTGTCTTTCACACCACGAATTTTTACCATCGAATTCGTAATGGTAAGGGAATTTTGTTTAGGCTAAATTCCTCTTTCGTCTGTGCTGTATTCCAAGCGTGACATTAAAAGAGTATTCATTATGAGTCTGAAAATATCTCGAGCTATATCAATAAGTTTTGACATACTTAGCAGACTTACGTCGGTGGTGCTTCCATATATTTATAAAATTTTATGACATTTCAATTGTTTTTATCTCTTCTTAAGATAATTTTTTTCGATAACTTTTGCGCAGTTAGAGAGTTGACACCATAGATAACTTTCATTCAATTCGCATGTTCGAGAAATATGTATTCAGCGCTTATAAAAGGGGATGATATTAAAGTATCGTAGAAGGTCGCTCTATAAGAGGGCTTTCCGAAAATATATACCAGTATTTACTTATGTATAAGTATTTTATTATTTCGTATAAGCTTCTAAATGAAATTTTTATTTTATTTGCCAAAAAAGCATTTAGCCCGAAATGAAAAAAAAAATAATAAAATGCAATAATATATATTATACTACATAGTTATATATTATAAACTAAAATATATATATATATATATATATATATATATATATTTTTCGAACACAAGTAAAATATTTGTGCGCCATTTTTAATCTATACTTGATTCGGCGTACATCCGATGGTATTTAAAATAAAAAGTTATAAAATGTATTTTAATGCACACGATGGGCAGATTTTGGTATCCAAAGAATGGCACAATACCGCTTCAAAAGGCTTCCAACATGAATGGAATATACTTTATTAAAAATTAAGTCACTGCAAAACCAAGTTTTAGTGACTCTTTATTTAAAAATTATTAATGCAAATTATATCCTTGCCGTGCGGAAGGCACGCGTTCTATTTTACATTGTGCCATTTCGAATTTCCGTAATTTGTTCATCGAAAATATAACAAAAAAATGTACGGTTGAAAATATTTAAGGTGTTCTTCATAAACCGTTATTAAATTTAAAGTTGCCTTTAAAGCATTCATTAACTTTAACAATCGGTTATGAATAAGGATGGTACTCTTTAAAACTTCGACTGCGCTCATCCAACCATAAATATTTTTCAATCAGATTGATAATCGCATTGTATTAGCTAAAATTTGTTAGAATATTTCTGATGTGGCCGGAAATCTTAAAACTTTCTTAATTGAGGAGCCACTCTATTCTATAAATATATGATTTCTTTTTTGCTAATATATTTTTCTTTCAGTTTTCGCAGTCAATCTTAAGTATTTTCCATAAATCTTTCCAACTTGATAACAACTTACAAATTTTAATTGTCTACACTTTTTTGCTCTGCCTTTCCAGAGACGACTTAAGTTAAGGAAAACATACATATAAGCACTCAATAGTTATTTTGAGTGACATCTATGACGTTGAGTTCTGTTGGCCTGACGCCGTCATCATCATCCATAGCTATTCAAAAACAATCGGCATAGTTTATTATATATTTTTTATATTTATAATGATTATATGAACGAAATGAAACGAGTGGACGAACAAACAAACAATTCGTAATTCGTCAAGTTAATCGTCAAAGCGTCAAAGTTACATCAGATAATTATTTCAATTCCAATTTGCAATTGCAATAACATGCATAAAGCAAAAGCAGCAATTGCAGCAAAACGCGCACAGCATTGAACGCACTATGTTGCAGTCTGCTTGCTGTTATGGCGGCACTGTGGTTTGTGATGACAAAAATTGTTCTATAGTATCTAAAATTATAAGATCTCAAATACAATTGAATACTGTTTAATGGAGAATGAGTATCTACGAATTAGAGCATTTAAATCACAGTTTACGCAAGTCTTTTTCTTTTATAGATATTTCTCAAAAACTAATCAAAGAAGAATATTGCGTGTATGTGCGACACCAAGCATGAGCTTAAGAATTTTTTATTGCGCTGTTGCTTTATTTTTAATTGTTGCATTTACGAGAATGTGTGCATTTTTCATTGGCGTAGCTAAAGTTTTTGGGGGTTCCACAAAATTTTGTCAAGAGCATATAAGAATGAACTATTGACCAAATTAAATTTTAAAAACTGAAATATTTTGAAAATATACATACATACATACACATTTGAATACGTTTGCTTGTCTGCCTCCTGCCAGAGAATAGCTGGCCTGCGCCAATGTGCGTATTATACATTAGTAGTTTTCCCCTTTATGTCATTGTTAATGCAGACATATGGACAGACAGACGGACAGATAAAGCTGCATATATTGTACATATTTATGTATGAGCATGCGAATTTATGTGTGTACGAGTATGTATGTGGCATATATAATTGTGTATAAACTAGTATTTATATTTAGATGGTTTTCCTAGTTGGCACATATTGTATTTTCTTATTGGTGTGTTGCTGTGATATTTTTGTTTGATGTTGCGCCTGTTTGTTTGGTACCTTAACAATCTTCTTTGTATAATATGGTTTTTCTTCTCATGCGGACGGACAAAAGATGCCATTATTTATGTATGTGAATACATACAATTGTACATAGTATGTATGTAAGTTTGTACATATGTATGTAATGTATGTCTGCCTACAGGAAACTTTTTCCCTTGTTTTCTAATATGGTTCTTGGAAATATTTGCTATTTTTCTTTCTACACTTTAATACTTTCGTACGGTAGTTGGTGGTGATAATAATGAGGATGATGAAGAAGACGAAAATTATGTTGGTGATGACGCAGCTTTTGATGATCGCTTTTTTTAGGCTGCTGTTGTTTCCATTCTTGTTGGCTGATTTTCTTTTTGTTAAGAAATTTACAAACATATTGTATTTTTGTCATTCTTGATGTTCTTTTCATGTAATGATCAACAACCGTCCAACAGCCAACAGCAACAATACTTTACTGCAACTATTTTAACTAACAAAAGCGTCATCTACAATACAACAAACAGCTTGCAATAACAATAATAATGACGATGACGACAATGACATGAACGTGAACGAGATGTCATTGCTGTTTGTTTTTCCTTAATTTTTTAAATTTTCTTTTAACTTCAGCCCGTTTGTAAATGTAAAATGATGATCGTTGTTGTATTGTAAAATATTGCAAACCGCATTATTCTCTGTTAAAATTTGGACTACCAAATAAAAGTAGTATTAAAGCTCCATTTACACAAAATAAGTTTTCTTAAGCCGTAGTTCAAGGGACTGAGATTTGGCTTATTGAACTTTTTGAAACCAAAGACTAGGAGTGTACTTGCTCTAAAATCATTATTGTTTATTAAATATGGCTTCACACTTGATTTGAAATCACAAGAAAGGTGTTCTGTGATTTCAAAGCGCTAAGATACGTTACTTTACCATTTTATCGACTTCTAAATGGTAAACATTATAATAAATTTAACGCATTACTCGCTGTGTTATTTATTATTTCTTATGCAATTGCTTATTTTAATTAAAACATACTTTAAAATTTAAAAAAAAATTAAGACAATTTTTTTTGCGAAAAAATATTTTTGTTCTTCCTGTTGAGATTTCAGGCTTAAAAGATGAAAGTGTCCAAAAAACTTAATTATTTTTTAAATTAAATTAATATTTTTCCGATGGTGATGAGTTTTTAAAATTTTAACATAGTTTAATTTTTTCGCCTGGCTTGTGGAGAGGATAACTTTTTCATAGTTTTTTACTGCACTATTCTTCATTTCAACATACAATAACAACATTGTGGAAATTTAATCAACTTGACGACATCATTTATAAAAAGCTCTAGATTTTAGTCGTAAGTTTGGACAGAGAGTGAATGAAATAATAGAATTCTCGTATACAAATTTGTATTAAAATATATTCATATAATAAGAACTTATGGGCAGCTAATAAGAAGGTGTGACGTAGAGAAATATGAATACTGATAATTGGAGTGTAGCGGTTTCCGAAAACTGCATTCCTTTGTTCTGCTATATAGAATTAAACTGATGTTAGTTTGGCTTGGTTTCTTAAAATATTAATTATGTCTAATTCTTTTGCAGTATCTATTAAATCACTATGGATTAAAAAACCGAATTGGTTTGAAAAATGTCTCATATTTAAAAAAAATTCGAACATCGATAATATATATAATAGTATACATAATATATGTATATAAATAATCGATATAATAATATACATTTTTTAATTTTATATATTGTCTATAAAAATCTTTTTATTTCTCGCGCCTTATCTTTTGTTTTCTGAAATTTCTTAACGTTATTCCAGCAGACAATGTATTGAATTTGTTACCCTTTTTAATCAGAATTGTGCACTAGTTTCTTTGAATTTAAGTCTTGATTTACAGGCTTTTATGTATTTTAATGCGATTTTCAGATTTATTTTTAAGTATTTAACCGACTTGAAGAAAGAAAAAACAATTTTGGAAATCTAATAGGAAATAAAAATAAAACGTTCTTTTAAACGAGAACTTTTCCATAACTAAAAAATATTTAAATAGATAATAGGTGAAGTTGTTTCTATTTATAACTAATTAATGGTTAGCTGGACTAAAATCTTAACACTTTTCATATAAAAGAAAAATTTAAATCTTTTTGGTGTTCATGCGTCTAAAGTATAACAATCTAGTTGCCAACATGTCATAATAAAAAAGCTCCCGTCTTATAGAACAAAAATTGTTGTATCATTAAAAACGACAAGAATTGGGATTGTAAAAATCAAATAATAAATCATATTCATAGTTTATACGCAACAGTAGTGTTTTTGAATGCTAATAGAATTTGTTTTTAGTAGTGAAAGAAATTTTGAAAATGTAAAAACAGCGGTAGCTGCGGGCGGTATCGAATAAAGATGATATTAAAAGTTTAGCTGAGGTCGGACTTGGATTTTTACACAGTAAAAGATTTTTATCTTAAAATATACATATGCATGTATGTATTATGTAAGTGTGTATGTGCCTAAGAATGACTAATTAGCTGTTGTTATTATTATTATTAAAAAATCTCTTTCGTTTTTGATAGCAGGTTGCATTAAAAAAAAAAAATTTTTTTCAAAATTAAATGTCCGTCTCTATATATGTACATATGCTAGTATGCATATGTGTAAGTGTATGTATGTTGTTCAGTTGCAAAGTACGAGGAACTGTGGAATAAATAGTATTAAACCAAACAAAAATCTGAATATGCCACATACACAGATTGTTTGTTTATGAATATATTTATGTATGTATGTATTTCAGGTGTTGGAGGGGAATTATGCCTCAGTGCGCAAGCGTAAACGCATTACCATGAAACAGCTAAAAATTACCAGCAAATAAAAAAAATTACACTAAAATAACAACAGCACTATTTCTTAAACAGAAACAATTGGTTACACGAAAAAAATTTCTTAATTTCCAAAAAAAAACATTTTTTTACATATAACAAATAAAATAAATTTGAACTCTTAGTAGTCGGTTATTTAGCTCTATTGCAGAATTCTTAAGAAATGATGTTGTAAAATTTAATAATTATTATCAAAGTAAATTTGAGTTTATATGCTCCAAAAGTTTAACTAACTACAATAAAAGAAAAAACATGTATTTAAAAAACTACAGGAAAAGTATGTGTAATAATAGTCCAACTCATGAGTGTTTATTTCACATGATTTTTTTTTTGTCTTAGGATATTTAATGCTATTAATGAACATGCTACAGTGTAGAACTAATTTTCATATTATTGATGGCTGATATTTTGGATCTTACATAAATTATTATTAACTTTGTTATTATTTTTAGAAGTGTAAAATTAGCAATGAGCATTTAATTTACATGATGGCAGCGTTGCGAATTTTACCTGCTGACGCTCTATAAAAGATGAAAGATATGAAAAAGTTAAAAAACTTAAAACAACTTTATTTGAAATTTCTTCACTTCTAGTTATTTATGTTTATGTATTTCAACATTTGTTGGAACGAAAACACTAGATTATCTGGATTAATAGTATACCGCTTAACAGCATGTGTTCTTTTGTGGAAAAGGGCGTTTGAAATTCGGCTTTATTTGCATTTTCTAAAATTGCTTGTCTTATATGACCTGTTGTAAACCATGAAACTCTTTGGTATGGAAATTTTGGCATATTATAAAGCAACCATAACAATAAATGTAAATCATTGTTGTGTCTATTTTTGTTCTTCACGTCTATTTATGTCCGTCCGTGAAACCATCTACGTGTAAAGTGAATGATTTTATGTACAGGGTGGCCCAAAACGAGCAAAGTAGTTTGAGTTTATTATAACATTTTTATAAATGATTATATGAATAGAAAATATTTTTCGTTTGATTATGAAAAATAAAATCTTGCAAGTAGTGACTCTTTTCTGCTTCCCATATACGTCCTCTTTCCTAAATATTTTTTATCTTAATCTTTTGAATAGAGAAATAAAGTTCAACGATTTCGGCAAGTTGTTCAATTGTATACTTTTCCATTTTAAATTCTACAAGGCCTTTTTACAACATACTAAAAAGATATGTTGGTATATAAAAAAAATGATCATAAGAAAGTTATAAATAACTTAAAAACTCTTTGACTATTTTGTAACACCCTGTATGATATATCTGACAATATAAATTAAAAATAATTAAAAACAGTGTTAAGTCTCTAATGTTACACCATTATTTTTTTTTACTATATTTATGTTATTTTTTAATGCTTAAAACTTTAATATGACTACATCATTTTCGCTGTTTTTTCCTTCCTCTTTATAATTTTATGGCTTTTATTACTATATTGTTTTAGTGGACTTTTATACCCACTGTTATGAAAAGATAGTTGTTGGATATTTTCTCATTATTTTCACTTGGTGAAGGCGATTTGGTATAGTGCATCAAGATTTATCAGAATTATAGACAATTAATTAGAGATACAGAAAATATTGTATAAAATACAAGTCAAAGGTTCCAAATGATATAATAAAATAACTTTAATGATAAAATAACTTTAATGATAAAAGTAATTTTTATACGCTACCAAATATGGTGTAACGTTATTAGGAAACTGCTAAATATCACTTTATAAGATAAGGTTCCAGAAGATATAGATAATTATTTTAACACGTCAAATGTTGTTAACACTGCCAAGCAATTCACACAATGATTTTTGGGTATGATAATATTCAGTTATATGTCTTTTTCATTATCCGCTTATTCTCAATTAAAAGTAAAAGAAATATCAAACTCTAGCAACAAGAATAGAAATGAATATGAAAGACTATGAAAAGAAAATTCGAGTGCTGTTTTCCAACCAGAGAAAATTAGCAACAACTGAATTTTCCAGAATGTAAAGAAATTCTCGGAAGTCACTATATTCCCATTGTATTAAAAAAAAAAAGAGAGTGATTACTTGGCTGCCTGTATATTATGGATTGAGAGAAGTTTTAGGAAAAAATCGAAAATGCTGTAAAAGTAAACGTTCCCAGCGAAAATGATGTCGTAAATGACTTGGTTGTATGTGATAAGGCGCTCGTTCGAAAAACTAGTTAAAAAAATAATATAGTGGCAAATTAAATTGAAAAAGCACTAAAAACAGTGCGAAAAGCCCGAGTTGACAGCGCTGCAAATCAAGCAACAGTTTCCTCTGCTAATAAGATGCTAATAAAAAATTCAATTCACTAAATATTAAGATAATGAAAACATATTAGATTTTTTAAAGTAATAACTTTCAAAATTACTCTTAATAAACCGCAAAAAACAATGATATTTAACAATAATCAATCATCGTACAATAACCAAACAATCTATTCTGATAAAATTATTTTGTTTTCAAATTTAAACCCACAACAGAAAAGCGAAAAAAATATGATTTATTTCTCAAATTAACCTAATATTGTAATTTAAAACGTATAACATTTAAATCAAACATTAATTGTAATTTATGGTTTTGAAACAAAGAAAAACTACAACATCAAATGTATTTTATTTAATGCAGCAACAACAACAGCAGCAATAACAAAAACAAAATATGCTTTAACAAACCAAAGAAAAAAGCATTTTGTAATAATTTAACTTTTACATAAGACAGCAAAAACCAACGGAAAAAAAAGAAGGCTGAGGTAATAAACAAAAACAAAAACAAAAAATAAATTTAACTAAACCAAAATTTTAAATCCTCACGTTAATCTAAAAATCTAATTTATTTTTCATGTTTTTCAAACACGATCGCTCGCATACAAAAAGAAAAACCCTCTTGCATAGAAAAATATTCACTGAAAATACAGACCAACAACCACATAATAGATTTTTTGTTGCTTTTACTTAATAAACGTAAATTCAAGAGCACAAACGATACTAAATATTACACCGAAACAAAAGCAAAAAAGCAAAACAAACATAAACAAAAAAAAGTTAAAAAAGGCCTAAAGTCCATGGAGCAAGCAAAACAAAAAGCTTTAAAGACAATGTAACATATAATTGCACTAATTCTCATACGATGAAATGGCATCAAATTTATATACTCACAAAAATTCAAGTGATCGTTAGCAAGTTGGGGAAGAAATTTAAATGAGTGTGAGTGGCCATAATTGACATCAAGCAACAATAACTATGCGTTTCTACACAAAACTTGGGTTTATAATTGTAATCTAAAACAAAACAAATAAGTATTTAAACTGTTTGTAATTTAAACCAAACAGATATTGTATTTGATGGAAATGCAGGTCACATTAAGTAAATTAATAATTTGTTGGAAGAGTGTGAAATTCTCTCTCTCTCTTTTACAAAAACGATTTTGTTATATTTTGAACCGTCTTTCCATGAGTGTAAACTAAACGGAAACCCTATTCTTACAGCTGGAGCCGTGAAGTAGTGGGTGAATTAATGATGCAGAAGGTTAAACTATTTCCGAAATCTAAATATCATGGAAAATGTTTGTAGATGCTTAAGCTTTTACTTTAATATTTCATAAATTAATTCTTGTGCAAGTAAATTGTGCTTGTTTCTTGCCTTTTATTATGCCGAACTGCGGCAAAGCACGTGAAAT
This sequence comes from Linnaemya vulpina, assembly GCA_963675445.1. Classification (NCBI taxonomy): domain Eukaryota; kingdom Metazoa; phylum Arthropoda; class Insecta; order Diptera; family Tachinidae; genus Linnaemya; species Linnaemya vulpina. The sequence continues at coordinate 14,869,783 of OY776277.1, read as the reverse complement.
GAACGCAGCTGAAAGAGTGATTTCAACACAACAATATGGCTAATAAAGATGAAAAAAAAAAGAAACACTTACCCAATTTGGACAATGTGTTTAATTAACAATTCTTCTACGAAACATTGTAAAAATCCTTTACTGGACATTTTCCCATGAGTGTAAGTTGAAGTGGTGATTTGAGTGTATGTTGGTTTTCTATTATTATTTTATTTCATTTTTTTTTTAAGTATAAACCATTTATATTGGGAGAGAACGTGGATAGTTGTTGTTGGCTGCTGGTTACTTAGTTTAACAGCAAATTGTAAAGTTGAAAATTAATGCTTGCAAACGCTAAAATAAATGTTAACAAGTTGCAATGAAGCACTTTTTTTTCTTTTTCTCCATATATTTTTTTTTTCTTTCCATTTACCAAAAACTGGTACATTTCGCGTGATGAGGAGCATGCTGGACTCATGAAGGCAGCACAAACACAAACAACATACCCATAACTATTTCTGAAAAAACAAATCATTAGTTTAGTTTTTTGTAGAGCATGTGAAGAAACAAAAGTCTCCCAAAAAATAAACTAAAAGACCCCAATAATTGTGGAAAATCTGCGCTCTTTTATTTGTTGGCATTTTTATTTTCTTTCAGCTCGAAATAACGATTATATTGCAATAAATGTCATTCAAAATAGGCAAAACTACAATTTTCCACCAAATCTTTCTTTTTTTTTGTGTATCGCATCAGGCCAAAGAAAGAAAATTGAGCTGCAAAAAAAAGCACGAATTATTAGCTCTAAAGTTACACACTTTACGATTTGTTGTTTTAAGTTTATGTATGTCTGCAGGGATACAACAAAAGGTTTCTTCTATTTTATTGGTTTATTCCTGGTTTAAAAATTTTGTTCAAAATCCAAATACTTATTGAGGTTACAGTGGTTTGTGCAGGCATAATATCAGATTTAATTGCATTAATAATTTAGGCACTTTTTAAAGAAAAAAATTGTGCAAATTCAATGCCTGTTTTTTGAATTTCGGACTGCCTGAATACCACTGCCGAACTCATTTGTAATTAATTTTTACTCATCTTTCTTTTTGGAGGCATTTAAACATCTTTTGAATGCCACATATTTCTCGCACATAAACGGAACTGCAAAACTGTAACTTTCCTACGGAGAAGATAGCAAAAATAGTCGCTTTTATGTGCAGGATTTTTATTTGTTAAAAAGCTTGATGGATGTAACACCAAATGCTACATTTTCAACAACAAAATTTTTTTATTAACGAGTAGGCCCTTCAATTCCAACCTTCTCGATTGTTATTTTGTATTATTAATTATATTGCTAAATTTTAATAGACTATTTTTGTAAAAAAAAATTAAACTTTTTTCGATAAAATTTTTTATAAAAAAGATCTTACAATTACAACAAATTTTTTATAGCTAATATTTATAGAAATGTTTTGCCCACAATATTTGTTTAGAAAAATCTTTTTGGATAAATATTTTTATCGTTATTTTTTCAAGTATTATTCAAATGAATTTTTTATAAAAAGCTTCGTTTTATACATGTTTTTATAGAAAAATTTATTTGAATATGGTTGATATAAAAAATGTGTGCAGATGTTTTTACAAAAAAGCTTTAGTACATACATAATTTTTTTTATAAAAAAGTTTTACCATAAAATATTTTTATAGAAAAGTGTTTGTCGCTTACAAAACATTTTTACCGATACTACTTAAACAAACTCTAGATAAATGCTTTATTAAAAATTTGGTCGGTAACTTTTTATAGAAAATCTTTCGATATTATTTTAACAGACAACAATTTGGCCGTTAATTTTTTTTTTTTTTTTGTACAAAAAAAGTAGCCGACTATATATTTCTTAATAATTTTTTTTAAAAGCACTTCTTGATAAATACTTTGTAGAAATTGATTTAACGAAAAAGGAGAGAAGTGCTGAGCCAATTAACACGTATACTATGAATAATCCCGGGTTCGATTCCGTACTCAGTCGTGAATATGCTTTAGAATTTTTATAATTTGGATTAGTGAACGGTTGGGTACGTTGTTGTCGGCTTGTTTCAATGACGAAGGCATAGCACTATTATGGCATCATGTTGCTACTGTAGAAACAAATCTCCGGCGAAGTAAAACAATAAAAACTAGTTACCTATTTTCTCATCTTTACGTAGCGGAAACGTTTTTTAATATATTTCTTCAGTGGTCATGTCAGTCAATTCATCACTGTTCACAAAAAAAAGGATTCTTAAGCACATAATATATTGGCTTTAAAGTGTTCCCATACATAGTGGCCTTGTCTTACTTCGAACCAACTAAATAATTCTTCTATGCCTTGATAAATTTTTGAGAGGAATTGAGTATAATTCCAAAGTGCAAAAAGTATTGGCATCATTAAATCACTGTGTCCTATATACGGTTAAGCTAACAAAGATCACAAATAAAAAATAAAAGGAAAAGAGAAGAAGAAACGTTATCATAGATTTTGGATTTGCGTGAATAAAAATAAAAACTGTCTATTATATACGAGTATTTAAATTATTGTATGTGGTTTCTATTTGTTTGAACTTTTCTTATGGCTTCGTTTGCTTTTCAAATGCGAGTTTAAGGAGAGGTCAATAAAAAATAGGTTTACTTATGGTTTTGGCGGTTTTGGTCTAAAATTAAATTTGGTTTACATGTTGTTTGTTGGCACTAGCAAAAGTACAAAACAATACCATCATCAATTGCTTCTTTTTGTTTTTGTTATTAGATGTAGTATTTGTTAGGAAAATTTATTTGGATTTTCTATATAATTTTTGTTTACAGTAAACATTTTTATATGGACCATGTTTGGAAGTTTAGAGTTTGGTAATAATTTCTTTTGCTTTGCAATGTTTTCTGGCTATTTATCTTCCTTGAAATGACTTTTTTATTAGATTGTGTAAATGTGTATGTATGTGTTCGCTTTCTGAAGAGCGATAAAAAAATGTTTGGTTCCCACGTTATTTGTGTGGAAATGAAATCTGTTTGATTTGGATTTAAGTTTTTTGTTTTAGTTTTTAGTTTTTTTTTCTATATTTCGCAAATAACAATCCTTTTGGACAATTTAAAGTTAGACGGTCTCAAACATCGCCAACATCATTGTAGCGGTTGCCATCCCCATCATCGTCATCATCATCATCATCATCGTAGTCATCAGTAACGTATCATACACGTACCATATTTAAAATTGCCTTAAGTTCAATTATGGTATGGAATGGTTTAGTTTTATTTTATTTTATTTCAAATGTTGATTGCAACTTTTTATATCTATTTTTCTGTGTTTGTTTGTTTGTAATTTCTTGAGCATAAAGTGCAACGCTCAGTTTTATTAACATTTGCCTAAATTAACATTTAACTGAGCTTTTTTTTCAGCTGTCTTGTCTTTCAATGAATTCATGTTATTATTAGCGTTTAGTTTAAATTGCTATAAAATCTATTTTAATGTTTATTATTATATTCATTGTGTTGCTGCAGTTTTCAGTTTCCTCCTCCAAAATCATTCGTTTATTAGTTTCTTGTGTTAAAGATAAAAATCGAATATTTTAATCGTGATTGTTTTTTTTTCCTTCAAGATTAACTAACGACCAGTTGAATTGGTTTAATAGTGCTTTTATGTTTAAAAACAATTACAAAATGTCAGAAACGAATAGTTTATTTTGACAACGGGGTCAATTTGTTTACTAATATTTTAATTCAATTATTTCAGTTATTGTTAAAATTGTATAATTATATCAAATAGTATATCTTAATGGGTAACGACCTACCACAGTGGTTTGAGCTTAATTTGTGCGTTGAAAATTTCCCAAAATTGTTACCAGTAGAAAATTTTTAACTAGTTATTAAAATTGAAGTTCGTGGGAAAATACCGTGACATATTTATTTTTCTTTGGCTTAACTATGGGTATCGTGTGCATTTTAAACACATTCGGACATGTTCAATTACACTGGTTTACAGCTAAAAAAATACCAAGAACGCCACATGCCTAGATAAGTTAATTGGGACCTCCTGAACACAAAAAACGCTGTAATTTTTTTTTTTTGCCTAAGTACCGTTTTTTAGATAACGGTACTTTTGTGTTTTTCGGTGTATGTCAAACTCTTGTGGAGCCCAACCAAGTCTCATCGAGATAAATCGCATATCGTTGAAAAGGTAATTGAATGCCTTTTTTGTCGATATGCTGCAAATTTTTATGAGACAAGAAATGGCTGAGTTATGGCACCTCAAAGTTTAAAATTTGCCTATTTTTTAATGACGTTGAATAATTCAAGCAGCAACTGGAGACATCCAACATTAAAGTAGAACAGCGCTGCACTTTCTTAATTACTAATTGCTTTACAATTTATAAAAAATGGAATTTTCGGAAATGGTTTTGTCAGCCTGGCTTAAATTTTAACGAATTTTGGACCCTTTTAGTGAAGTTATGAGTATCTGTTGGATTTAATCAAGTTAGAAAATCCATGATGCGTCAAATTATAATGGGAAATCGTCGTACGACCTGTTCTTGCCATTCCTGAGAATGAGATTAACTTTTATTTAATTCTAGAGAACTTACCAATTAAATTTCACTTAATTATTTCAACATGCAAATCTTCCGTTATTTAAAACTTTCAAATATCACAAACGGCCGTACTTCAGATAAAAATTATTTTCTATGAAAATTTTTGTTGAAAAAGGTCTGCCGTTCATGTCTTGTGAAATCTTTGTTTCATCTCAAAAACTTCTTTAAATTTTCTCATTAAACTTCATTTACAATAGTTTCTTGTTGTCATTGTCGTCTTCTTTTTTCTTAATGTTCTTTTTGAAAGTTATTTAATGCATCGGTGATTCTTCTAAAATAAATATTGTGTTTATTTGATACCCTTGACTTTATTTCTTCTTTATTTATTTTACTATTTTTATTTTTATTTTTTTGCTTTCTCTATACGTTAAACCAAGCTTGAGAAAATGTTAGATATAGTCAAAGGTTTGCAAACGAAGACGAGGAAGAAAGACATAAAGGAAGGATCTTATAACTTATTGTAAAACCTACGTCGTCTTTGCTGTGGCTGCTATTGATGTTGTTCAGGCATATGGAAAAAAAAAATGTTTCCATGCCAAAATGCATGATGATGCAAATGATTACCATCTTTGGTTATTTTTTCTACTAATAATACCGAAAAAGAAACTCAAAAGGGAGAGCAGAAATGAAGAAGTAGAACTTGCGAATGTAAACTTGGTATAGGAAAATATAAGAGTAGGAAAAAATAAAATAAAATGCATTGATAGTTTATTGTAAATACAAATATTGTTAACGCAAAGTAAATAACGTTTTATATACGAGTACCTAATATGCTAATAATTTTGTGTATGCAAGTTTATGTGATGGCGTATTGGATCTGGTTGAGTGTAAAGGGTTTTTATTTAGAACGGAGCGATCAGTAGTTTTATTTACATCTTCTTCCGATTTTCGTATTAAGTATATGACTGTGCCAAATATTAATCTATATAAATCACCGATCTTGTTTATAACTTTAAAAATATAACTAAACGGTATTACTTTTATTATTAGTGAAATAGAATATGGGATTCAATTACAATACAATTTACATTAATTTTTAAATTTATCTAATTTTTGGTTATTAAAAAATTCCCCAACTCTGACTATTATTCTAAAAATTATTTTTTTTTCTTTGCTCTTTCTAGAGGAACAGGCAGCTGAAATTTATGTCCTTGGAATTAATTTATTTAAGCTGTCAGTTAACAATGACATTCAAATCCCGGATTAGAAATTGAGCCTAAATAATAATTATTGGCTTACAAGCAAAAAATATATGTTATTTTACTTAAAATTACTATTAATTATTGTTCGTTACGCAGGAAAATATTTTTGTGTGATTTGAAATATTGAAAAGTAGATAATATTTTTATGTACAACAAAGAGACCTGAGACCTTAAGTTTAAAAAATATTACAGATTATTACAATTGAAAAAAACTTTACTCGAGTTTTACGCAACTCAATTTTTTAAGCGAAATGAAGTTTCCCTCTAATTGAATTCGAAAGGAGTTTAAACCGAATTGGTAACAAATAATTTAAATCGAATTAATACCCTGCATCAGTGCTGTGCATAAACTTTTGTGTTTAGTGTAACTGTATGCAATACGCTTATATAAATATCTGAATATATCTGCTCATATGAAAATAGCATGTGTATCTGAGTGTGTATCTTTAAAAAAATTATTTTACTGTACTTGTTAGTGCTGGTGCTGCCGCTGCATAGCAACCTACCACATTTTGTATATAAACTACCAACTAACCAACTTAACAACTAGAGGCTAAAAGAAGCTGCAACTTTAACACAAACTTTGCTGTTGTTTCATTTTCTTTAAACTTACCTACAATGCATTTCGAGAGATGCAAAAAAAAATATTGTATATGCAAAAGAAAAAGACCAAAGTTTTCCTTGTAGACATATTTCTTATGCTTCTTGGAAAAATATCTTATGCTTTTCTATTTTTTAATTTTTTTTATTTGTAGTTTTCTATATGCACATATATTTCTTTTCTTCTTTTATTTTTTAATGCAACTCCAGTTTAACTCAAATATGTTATTATGATTGTTTTTAGCTGCAGCATTTTCCTGCAAAGAAAAATTTCCATATAACCAAAGGTAACCTCTTCTTGGCTTGATTTTTCTTTAGTTTTTCTAATAAATGTTTCTGCTTTTTTTCCCAATTCAGACTTTATAATGTGCCAGAGATGCCGTTGAAATGTTTCGTTTATTATGGGTTTATTGCTGGCTGCTGCAATTGTTGCTTTCCTTTTTGTCATGTCTTGAGGGAGTAAATTTTTATGGCAAAATGTGAAAAAAAAGATGAAAAAATTTATAATAAATGCATCTAACAGCGCTAATATGCATTTTAGACTTGCAGTATGTTGGGCAAAATTTTCGTCAAACATTTCTTTTCTCTGTTATTTGGTGGAGAGAAATGAAAATTAAAAAAAGTTACAGTAAACTTAATAATTTATGCTTACACACATACATATACACTTATTACTTTCATATGTAAAAATGTTATAAATCATTGAATTTGGCAAAATGAAAAAAATTCCAACAAAAAAAAAAAAATGAAAAATTCTATTAAAAAAATCCAAATAAATTAGCTAAAAGAAAACTTGCTGTCGCACTCTCTAAATTCAAGTGCTCGTGTGCCTTTAATCAAATCTGCTGTTAAGTGCATGTGGCAACACAGCGGAGTATTGAATTTCAAAACAGTAGACTTTTGCCACGATACACTCGCAAGTACGTATAAACAAATAAATTGTTTGTTGGAACGTTCGAAACGATGACAATATCGAATGCATTGAAATAAATTTTATGCCAGTTTTGATAAAATATCTTTTGGAAAATTTTTAATAAATTTTGTTGCTGGTTTTCTTGTTGACGTTTTGCGATTTTCTGTGGCTGCGTGCAGTTAGCAACAGTTTTTTTTTTCAGTTTTATATCGCATGCAAAGCCTGAAGGTACAATCAGATAAAGCAAATATATGGTGAAATAAGCTTAATCAGGAAAATAAAATATTTTAAACATTCAAATCATAAAGCAACTATTTAAAACTAAATATACTCGAAAAGTTGGTATGGAAATAAAAATTACGAATCGACAGCATGAACGCATTTTGAAAATTAAGAAAATTAGAAACTTTTTAGCGAAAATGTAAATGCTGTTGATTCATTCATTGTCTTTATGTTCTCTGACTAAGAAGGGCTTAGAAACACTGATAATATGATCGTTTTTGAGAATCTTCAATGGAATCATAATGTTTCTAAATTGTGAAACTAAAATATCGGATAACTAAAGATTGTTAATAGCCAATTTAATCAATGAATTGATTATTTATAGTAATTTTATTGAAAAATTTAATAATGCTATTCATATATTTCTTTTCATTTCAGGTAAGTCTATACAAAATGGGAAGAAATTTTTTTTTTTTGTTTCACCACAATTGATTAAAAATATCTCCAATATATTGTAAGTATTTAGAAATATTTCAATTTTTATTAAAAATTTTACAAACATTTATCTATATGTGCAAAATTGTCTTGCGAATAGGCCTTCAATATTATTGTGTTAATAACTTTTGTATGGTTTTTAAAGCTGAACTTATCTCTCGCTAATAATTTTTATTTCTTAAATCTAACTCCATATATGCAATACCTTACAGGCGTTGTTTAACGCTGTCGGGATATATCTTTTCCAGAAATTTATATCAGCGCTGCCAACTTTTAAATTTAAAAAATCGCTGAGCTTGAAATTTTTCATTTTATTTTGAAAAAATAACATGTTTGAATAAATAATATAGACTTGAATCTTTAATCAAATAAATTAATGTTGAATTCTTTTCTAGAAAATAGTGCAACATTTCTTACACTTTTTAGTAGAAAATGGCAACATTCTGCCGTTTGAAAATTAACAATTTATTGGCAATTAATACAACATCCATCACGAAACGTAATTCTATTTGAAAAATCCTGCAAACTCCCACTTTATGGAAAGGAAGTCAAAAAATGTTACATATTTTCCAGGAAAGGAAATATCATAACATCAATTTTGAGATATTGAAAAACATGTAATAGAGTCGTTCCAGATATGAAAAACTAACAATATCGAAAATCTTTTTTGCTTTTAAATTCAAAGGGTTTATCAGGCCAATTTTGGTATCATAATATTCAAAAAGAATTGAAATGGACAATTTATTTTGAAACGACTTCACCAAGAGAACTTTCCCTGTAAAAATTATGTCTGAAGTGACTTGATTTTTTGTGATTTTGTTTAAAAAAATTTCGATTTTTCTTAGTAAAAAATTGCATTATGAATTGTGCATTTTGTTGGATGCAGTAAAAACTTTTATTACAGTTCATTTCAGAGCTGCTAAAGATAAATCTAAGGAGCAATTTTTACACTTGGCACAGGTATCTGAAACATTTTGAGCAATAAGTATACGATATATGTTTCATATATTCGAATAATAAATTGCTGAGAGATATTTTAAAGCATTGTAAAGATATCCAACAACAAATATAGAAGAACAAAAATAACTCCAAGTTGGAACTCTTGTCATAAATTCAAGGCTAAAGCTTAAGATTGATATGAAAAACAAAAAAATTTAAATTATTCCATTTAAAGTAAGAAACGGAAAATAAATTGCAAACAAAATTTCATGTGAATACCTACGAATCGAAGAACAAGTCAAGAAATCATAAATGCAAAACAATATTTTTGCAGCAGCAGACGTACTCAAACAATAAACATTAAATTTGCAATACATCTACTAAAAATTTATGTGTATTACATCACATCACATCTACATACAATACGTGGAATACTAAACCATTCAACCGAGCCAAAGACACAAACGGCCAAGAAACAAACAGTCAAACCAATATTTACCGCTTTAGCAATGACCCTTCTGCTTCTTCTTCTTTCATGTGCAAAGTTCTATAAAAATTAAACTTAAAAAAAGCAAAAGAAGAAGAACAAAAGCAGCTGAAAAGCCAATAAAGTTGGTGGAACAAAAAAAACCTACCAAATATTCCAAAATAATTGTTTGTACATAGAGGGTGTTTTCTTTTAAGTCTGATGGATGTAAAAATTATAACAAATTTGTATACGAATTCAACAATTTTGTATATTCCAAAGATCAATGCATGACATTTAGAAATCGCATTCTGAGCGCCCTATATTCGGCCCATCCTGGCCGTATGTTACGAATAACACGAATGGTGGCTTCCGAGAAATAAGTTATTTCTGGTTTCACATGACCTCATATGTTGTCATCGGGAGTTGTCAAATCGCACGATGTTTGGAACCAAACAGCACGGATATATTTTTCAAAATCAACTAATCGGCGAATTCGATGATAAATTAATGATTGCGGTCGCCGTATGGCACCACCAGATATTTTCAAACAGAAATTTGTTAAGTGTAACGCGATCTCCGGATTGATTTTTAAAGAAATACTGTTCATTGATGTGTCCAGGCTATTCTATTCACCAAATTGCATGTGTATGGATGTAATGCAGTCTGTAACGCCTGTTCCACTCCAGTGCTATTTCTCTTCTTAACAAACCTTTTAAGCCAAAATTGATCTACTTCACCCAACAAAATTTTTTGATGAAACAACTTGTCGATTTCCAACTGTTCTAGTGGTTGGAAAGAGCAACAATTACTTTCACCGAAAACGAATCGATAAATTTGGATGTTCTAAAGCTCATTTACATGGGCGGTATTCTTTTCAGTGTGCAAACTCCTTAGGCTTTGGGTTATTGTAGGGAGCTTGTGGTTTGGAATCTGTTGATATTTCGACGGATGGCTATTTCCAGATGTAATCGTCCATCGTGTGACACAAAAATTACGATCTGATGACAGATTTTCAAAGTAAATCTGTATATTTTGGTAGCCTTATTCCAGGGTCAATCTATTCGCCACAGTATATTGATGACCTGTATCAGGCTTTAAACAAAACACCCTTATTACACAATCCGCTTGCTGCAACAGTGTTCAACAAGTTGCTGGAGTGTTCGTAAGAAGTATAAAACTCTTCTTGTAAAGCCAAATGAAATATTGTTGTTGTAGCTTGTAAGCCAAAATACATTAATGAAACATCTTCAAAGACGACAGACATGGCAATTGGTAACAGATGATGCTGTAAAGAATATACGTGCATATACAATTTTAAATTGTAGAAGGAATAAAGACATGAAGTAGTTGATGCAAAAGAGTTGCATACAACAAATTGTTTTTGGATCATTTTATATTGATTAAATGAAGTGGAAAGAAAAGAGAGACTTTAGAATAGAAAAATGTGGTACAGTTAAGAGGTATTGTTTGTCTTCATACTGCTTAAGTTTATTATCGTTTTCGGTTAACTACATTCAACAACGATTGTTCGAAGAGTCAAGAAGGGTGTCCCAATTTCACCAACATTTCGTTTAGGCCATTAACATCAGCATGACGGTTGGTAGTTGGTTACATATTTATTTTTTTTATAACAAAGATCATGTTCTAGTGGGGTGACAGTTAAAATTTCCGTGTTCCGTAAAAATCAGACTTAATTATCATCCGGAACATGGCTTCGGATTTCCATGGATGGAAATATGCAATGACAACCCTCTGTTAATATCATTCGACAAGATCCAGATATGCACCAATTCCGGATCACAAGTTAAGGATCTTATTGACATCTTGGGAAGATCTTTTTTACTGCATATTGCCAGCCAGCAACTGAGTGTTTGTGACTCCCAAAAAAATTAATTAAAATACCGTTTACAGCATTTGAACTTAAATGCACAGATATATTCATTTTTATGCCCACTGTAATCAGTTGTAGCCAAACGCAAAGAAAGCTAACTTCCACTAGTAACTAAATAGTTGCTTTCATGTAGTAAATACTTACTTGACAACAACAAATATGTACAATACGAGAGCAAACGTAGTTCTTCAAGTATATAAATCTAATGAACATTTCTAAAGACTGCAATTTTTGTTCGTACATCTCCAATGAACTCGACAAGAAAACTGAAATGTGTGGTTAAAGATGCAATTGCTGATGCCAAAGTAGTAATTGTATTTGTTCTGGTTGAAATCCAGAGCTCTCAATAAATAAATTGTTTATTGAAAGTAGAAAAGTGAATAATTGACAGTAAACATATTATGCCCAGTTTTATTTCGGTGTCAGACTTTTCGCATGCTGTAAATCTGGTGTAATATGACAATTCTTTTAAATGTCTGCCAGTTTTACCCTCGCCGAATGAAAACTTGTACATTAATTTTTGCATGGCATCCAAAGGCGTTTTTTGTTTGGTGTTAACAAATGCTATTCTTCCTTCCTTCATTGTTTTGGAAGCTTCCTTTAATAAAACTGAACTGCAACAGCAGAAACGTACAAAACGTATCTGTTGCAATATTCCTTAACTTTTCATGTTTGCTACAGATGAACGCAGTTGCATCCAGCACTCGCGTACGAGAACATGCTGTAGAACATCGACGTCATCATAATTAACTTTAACTCCAGCATGATGCAGTAGAGTTCTTGGCGTTTGAGTTTGAATTGTTTTATTTTCTTATGTTGTTATATTTTTGTTTGTTTTGTTTTATATCTTTCCTGATCAGCTGAAGTTTAAGTTGTTGCTTATTTATTTCTATTTTGTTTTGTTTTCTTGCGCTAAAGCATGTTTTTACTCCATTAAAACAGTACGATGACGAAAAAAGCAAAATATTCAATTCAATACAGAGATCGTTTATTTCTTCTTTTTGTACAGCATTATAAATTGCAGGCAGCCAAAAGAATTAATTGTTTTAGGACAACTTTGAAATAAAATTTAAATACGCGACGGGAACTGTCTCTTCCCTAATTTCCAAATGACAACTATTCATTGCCGGACAGGTCTATCCCTGGTGTCCCGTCAAGACACTGCGTCCCGTCAAGACACTGCGACTGGTCTCGGTTAGCATTATAGCAAGACCACATTTTCCTAGCGACCCAACAGATAATGCTGGAGGATACACTTCTTAACAATACTCAACAGTGTAGTTACGAATCGGTATTAGAGTTATTAATAGCAAATCCAGGTCTGATCAGCCCGTCCGACCTTTTATTGCCTGAGAAGTTGTTGTGTGCTTAGACCCAGATGAGCGTAAGCTCGGCTTGACCGATACGTTTTTTCACATAATCTCTTTTTTTCCGGTATCACAATGCATTTCATCTGCAGTAATTACGTCATTAAACCAATATTACAAATTCACTTCGTAGACTGCTGAGTAGGAAAGCATATCGCTTCACTAAGCGGTGTTGTAAGCGATAACAACGACTTTTAGTGGCACGCAAATGAAATGAGGTTAGGAATAAAAAGAGAGCACTACAAGAAATAGATTCCTTTTACAGAGAATTTAGATTTATATCAGATCTGTCATGAGATATGAATTAAAATATTTCTGCAGCTACAACAAATTCATTTTAAGAATTTAGAATGTTTGGAACATGTCAAGGCTCTGCCGTATTTATGTCCTCAGTAGACCCTTTTATTTCTTCCCTTTCAATTTATTATCGTTGTAGCATAGTGTTAATAGTACAGTAAATTATTTCAACATGCACCGACGGATGGAAGCATCTTCCTCCTTAGGAGATTATGTGTGTATACAATGAAGAAAAAGAACGGCAAACACAATAAAAATGTTTAAGAAGATGATGGGAAGTAGACAATGAATAGCGATGGTATACAGACAAAGTTTTAGTTGAAGTCAGTTTCTTCATTGTCCATCCAGCAGCAAATGGAACAAGAGCCAGAGCCAAAGCCAGAGCAACAGATGAATTCAAACAGTATCGTATCAAAAGTGTTTAGTTAAGCACAAGCCATTATTTTTATGCTTTCTGTCAGGTTGGCGATTGTGTGTGTGTGTGTGTGTGTGTGTATGCGAGTGGTGTCTTGTTGTTCTTGTGAGGACTTGTGACTCTCTTAGGAATTATCATGGATTTTGTTGACTTCTCTTGCTGTTAAGGCACACTGGCACTGTGTTCATTGATGATGACGACAATGTGTTGTTAGTCAGTTGCCTATTCCTTTTGCATCCGTCCTTTTATATGTGCATTCTAACGATACTTAATGTCTTTTCCAATGTTGGTTTGTTGCTGTTTTTATTTTGACCGTTGTTTACAATGAATTGTTTGTTGTATACAAACGTAAATGTTTCCTTTAATTTTTTTTCCCCTATTTCGACTCTGTTTTTTGTTAATTTTCTTGTTCCTCTTTTTAATATTGTTGCATGACTTTTTCTCTTCAATCGCACAGATAGATCTCATTGTAGTTTAGATATTTTATTTTTGCTTCTTTTTCAAAAAAGAAATAAATTTCATTTAACTCGATCTATTCCTTCCCAGTTCTGTAAGAATTTAGAATTTGTCTCAATGATTTGTGTTTTGCTTTATTTACAATTGTTTGAAATCTTCATATAAATACTTTGTTTTGTTTTATAAGAATTTGCTTAATCAACACTTCTAATCAAACATTTTCATAATTCTGTGGAAAAAAAATTTATGTATTTCAATTAGTCAATTCAGTTCTTTAACAATTTCTACGAAGACGTATGCATGTGTTTTTTAGCATATTTAAGCAAAATTATAGATTTCTGGGATGCATTTTGTGACTGCAGAAAGTTTAAGTGGAATTTTTCTTTTGGCAAAGTAAACGTTGGTTTTCAATGTGCTATAAATATATGTATAATAATACAATATTGACTCTAGTTTTTGAAGAGGTAAAAGGTTCCCTGATGTCACAAATTGGTCGAGGTGAAATGTTCATGAAAAATTATAGTTTTTTAATGTTAAGAAAAATAGCACACATTTTGTAAGGACCTTAATTAAAATTAAACCAATTTAAGCTGAAAATATTCCGAACTAAGTTGTTTTTCTTTCTCTTTCTAAAAAAAACAAACGTCAAACTGCTTACGAAAAAGGTTGTAGGGACAAAAAATTTAGTTCCAAGATAACAGATTACTTCAGGGATAGCACTTGATGGAGATCACAGTTCTTAGAAAGAAAAGTTAATTTCATTGTTGATTCGTGGGCAATCAGTTTAGTTTCATTTATATACTGAATTTTGAAAACATATTCCAATAATATTTATATTCTCAACAATTTTTCTACAAAGAAAATTTTCAACCATAGTTTGTAATAGAATTCTCAATTGTTTCATATTAAAATTAATACATAAAGTATTAAGCTTGTGATTTTTACAACACTTATAACTTATACAGTGATAAACAAAACTATTTTGAAATTATAAATGCAAAATAATTTATTTGCATCTGTCTCACAGACTAAAATAGTAATTGAATAAACATGGCTGCTAGTGACGGGGAAATAAGATACTTTTCGTTTAGAATATCAATTACTATTTCAAATAATACCTCGACTTTGGTGTCAGTAGTCGTATTAACTGTTTTGCTATATAAAAGAAATTGAAAATTGGTTTATTTCCCCTGGTAACAAAGAAAGTCTAAAAAATAATTTTTCTTAGAGTCAGTTGGGCGGTTTTAGAAATTAAAATATGTAGTTTGGAAGGTTGTGTTAAACTTGTAGAAATTTCTTCTTTTTTTAATTTTATTTACTAAAATAATAGAGTAACAAATAAATTAGTTAATTTTGTTATTCATCATTTGCGTTTTGTTTTCTTCTTAACGGCTGAATGCTCGAGTTAATGTTTAACACAACGTTTGATGTTGTTTCTCATAATGTACAGAGATGATGAATGACTCTTTTCAACAAAGGCGACGACACTTTAAATATCTAGTAAAAAATATTTTCTTTTCTTAAATTTTGTTAGTTGAGGGACTTTAGTGTTGCTTTCAAAGTGTTATTTTATTTTGTTTTCTTTATATTTGTTCTTCCGAATAAAATTTAAAAATCTCTTGTGTTCAGTGGCGCGCGTAGCCGATTTGTAATTATTGTAAGCAAATCAATAATACTGATGATAATGAGTTCTTCATGTGTAGGTATGCAAGTATGGTAAATTGTTCTTACTAATCGATTCTCGTGGATCCATTTGTTAGTTAAATGTATAGATTTAACACACCATTGTTCTCACTGTTGCCTTAAATACGAGAAGTACAAATGTATGTGTGCTCAATTATATAGATAAAGATAGTTTGTTTTTTGTTAGAGATGAGTAGAATTTTTAAATTGTTTGTATGGAATTTGTCTTCGCAAACTGTGTACTGATGTGAAAGAATTTTCTGTTTTTTGCTGAAAATATTTTATTAAATAAAAGTCATGAAAATAGCTGCCGAAGATGCTGTCAATAATATCGGCGACATAATTTCAATAAATCCATTATAAACACTTCAAAAATTGTGCTTTTCTCTAATCCAAACTCACGGAGTCAGTTCAGTAATTGTAGTAAAACCCAGCAGATTTTCTTTTCTATAAGAAATGTTGCCTTCAGACATGGTACATCTTTTAAGTGATTAACTAACCCTGCGATAATGTAACTTACGATTGGTTTAAGATCATGATTAAAAGCACAATTCATTCACAGGGAAATGTTGCAGAAATCTAATCAAGTATAAAAAAAAGCTTCAAAATGGCGCTGTATATGACACACTTATATCACATGGAAACGATAATTTTGTGAAAATTTTCACAAATTTTTCCAAATTACGCGCCTGACACAATTAAGTATTAAGACCACACTACTATACTTTTTTTAAGCAGACACGCGAGAAAAGGCTTTAAGTAGTATCCACTATATTGGATAAAAATATAGATGTTATGCTTCGTAATAATAAAAAAAAATCTTACACATATTTTTACTAATAATCGCATAACTGATAATCCATATAAGCCACGCTTAAAACTACCATGTAACTTAGAACAGTATAACGCCTACAGTCCTCAAAGTACTAATTACCCGTATTCAAATCCCACTTTATGTTGTTCTGTTTATCAAAATTTAATTTTCGTTCGCTTCATTACATTCCTTTAAATTAAAAAAAAGACTAATGTTTTCCACTTTAGCCGAACTTAATTTTAGTAACTCTTTGTTTTTGTTGCAATTCCCACGATGTGCTGCTGACAACAGTTTCTTATATTGTTGCTATAAATTTGTTTTTTAGCGATTTTTCGTTTTAGCAAAATTTCATTTCGTTTTATTGCCTTCAAAAAATAAAAACAAAAAACAACACCGTCAAATAATGGAATTGTAACAACGAAAAGTAATCTATTAGTTAATTGATTTGTGGGCACTTTTTTGTTTATACCCAGCAAATAACATGATCTCAAAATAGCAAGGATGGTATTTTAACTATCACCCTGTGAATAGAGTGATTCAAAATAATAGACAGTTAAAATTTTTTTGTATTGAAACTTGCAATGAAAATAACTCTCTTACGAAAAATGTAGTAACAAGCAATAAATAAAGTCTTGTAATGAATAGGTCTCAATGAAATTTATTTCAAAAACATTAAATAAATATCATCTAAATTCTGAGTTCTTAAAATTTCAACACATCCAAATATAGAAATCGTAGAATTTCATATTGACTATGATATCGGCTCAAAGAACCAAAACTGTGAAATGATTAAAAGTGTAAGCTTGTGTTTGCTGGGCTACAAGTCAAAAACTGAAATCATTGCTAAGAGAAACTAGTTTCTTTTGCACTCCAAAGACTTATCAAAAATTAGTCTTGACAATAATAAACTCGACTTGAAATATTATTTGAAAATATGTTGAAAATCTAAATTGAAGCCTAAGTAAATTACTGTAACAAATTTCAAACTAGTTGCTGTGTTCCTTGGAAGTCATACACTCATACTCCGGAATAAATTGGTGTGGATGGAATTGTTTTGGTTTTACCTCGTTTGTCTATGTCTATAGTCTTCTCCAAATATGGCCAATACCTAAATTTAATTGATTTTCAATTAAAAAAATAAAGGTCTGTCTGGACAGATGTCTTATGCTGTTAGTTGGCTGAGTCGTGCTGATGTTGTTGCTGATGTTGTTGCTGTTCTTCTCGTCATTACGACCAGAGTAAGAAGTTTATTGTAATTTGAAATGCTTTTTTTAATTCGCTGTGTTGTGTGAGGCAACATTGTCGGTACAACTGTCTGTCTGTGTCATATTGTGTCAATCTATATTTTGACAGTCTATTTAAAATTATTTCATGTTCTATTTGATGTTGTAACATAAAAACTTGAAAAATAAAAGCGTTATTTTTAGTTGTAGATTAAGCTTGTATATATAATAAAGAGAAAATATGTATGTATGTAACTATTGTTGCTTTTCGCTTTCAGACTAGTTTAATATCTGTCCTTTTTCATAAATCGAACTATCGATTTTAACATCAGGTTGTATTAGGATTTTTTAATTTTTATAACAGTGCGGCGAGTGGACAGAATAACCCTCTACATCAGCCTGTTTCACGATGTCCGAGGCCCTCTTTTTTCCCACAACTACATTTAAAAGAAATAAAATTTATAAAATATTCTTTCTATATGACATATAATTATGCGAAAGTTTTTTTTTTTCAATGAGATTTGTTGGATTTCTTTAAAGCCTAATTTTGTCACAATTGGTTTCTTTCGTAACACTTATTTCTATCAAAATTATTTATTTATTCTTGCTAAGATATATAGTGAGAGAACTAAAAATAATAGCCTAATTTTGGTATAAGAAACGATTACTTTGAATCGGTTATTATAAATCGATTAATCGCATATATCGCGGCATTGAAAAATATTATTAAAACATGCGATTTATTTCAACAGATTATTCTGCAGCGATTAACCGACTATTCAAAAAATAGTCGAACATAATAAATTATTTGTAATTAATATCTTTTAGTTCTAAATTAATTGAATATTTTAAATATCCATACAAAAGTATGTACTATATGTCCGTATATGCACACATATACACATACATAAGCATGTGTATGCATTTGTGAGTTTTGGTATCTGTATGATCCCCTCAGCTGTGCGATGTCACTGCCACTATTTCTGGTTGTTGTTGTCAAGCAAAATAGCCCAATAAATACAAAAAAAAAGAAGTTTGTGGTTATTTGGTCTCTACAATTATTTTCTCGCATTATGTCTTCTAATCACTGTTTTCTGTCTCAATTCTAGACATAAATACTTTTCATGTTTTCTTTAACGAAAAGCTTTGATTTTATTTTGGTTTCCAACTTCATTTATCTTTATGTAGTTTTTAGCTATGGAGCTTTAGCTATAACTCATATTTCTTTGGCATGAATTTAGTTTGTCTGTCTTTTTAACAGCCACTCATTTCTTTCAGTCTTGAAATATTTTTGTTATAAATAAATATTTCCATGAATTTTAGATTTATTGTATGTTTAATATTTCAAACCCCCTGCAAATTCATGTACTATTAATTAGCTTTTGGAATCAAAATCAACTAAAACTGTTAGTGAACGATAGTTTAGACTTAAAATGTGGTTTATGAAAGGCTGATTGTGTAAGTGAATAATAGTTTTAACCGTATTGTAAAAAAAATTTCATCAAATTTGCAAATAAAATGAAATTTTAATATAATTTCATTTTATTTGCATGTTTATATAATTATTATATATATCAAATCGATCAGTGTGTTTGGTAGTCGAGGGTTTGTTTCCGTACTCAATTTTACAAGGGCTGTGATTCCTGAGACTTTCTGGCATAAAGACGGGACTTTTAATAGCCTAATTGAAATAAATCTGAGATGGTTAGAATGGGCTATACCAAACCACTAAAAGGAAAGATCATGTGACTAGGAAAACCGCTTACTTCCATTGTAGCTCCTGCTGTACGTGCGGTTACATCGTTTTAGTAAAACCAAAAGTTTGTCGAGGCTCCCTCTACGGATAAACTAACTTGACCTAAAAACTGGAAATCATAAAGTTTTTGCATAGTTGTGATTTTTTATATTTTTTATATTCGAAATATTGAATTTGCGGCGTTGCCTTAATGTTGACTTAAGCAATTTTATTGAATTACTACTTTATGAATGTGTTTTGCGCTATTAAATATGAAATTATAGTAAATATTGAGATGAGTTAATTGCACGGTATCGTTTCTATCTAACAGTCATTGACTGTTTGCTGATTGTGTAATTTTAGCCTATACAAACATCGTGAATCTTGTGGTTCTTTGAATATTAAGTTCAGTGTTGCCATCGAAAATTTCATCAGAATCTTAAACGCAAAGAATGTGAGAATAATGATACGTTGAGCAGTTTACGTTAGAGGAAATTCAATCCTCTGCAAGAAATTAAACTGCCCCAATTGCAATTAAAAATATATAAATTTTTTTAAACCGAATAATATTGCATATAAACCGTTGAAACCCTTCTGGTGTCCTGTATTTAACAACTACTTAATGCACTCCGTATGCGTCAGTTAAGCGTAGAGTATTTTGAATATTTAAAATTAAACACAAGTAGACTTGAGCCCTAAAAGAAGAGTTGTATGTACTTCTAAACTTGTTAATTTTTTTTTTAATTCTCTTTTTCTTTTTTTTATTTGGACTGTTAGTGGTGGTGGTGGTTGGTGCACACTCTAAGCCAAAACTCAAGCTCGTGCCTTTACAAAACTCGACACAGAAAAATCGTGAGTTGAACAATATACAACAACCTTAGAGCTCAGTTGTATGTTGTTTTAATGCTTACAGCTAAAGTAAAATTTTATTTCATTATTATTTTGTTTTTAATGAAAATAAGTACAAAACAAAAATTATCATGAAGGACCCAGTAGAGAATTTTCCTGGTAAATTTTGCAAAACAACAAAAATGTTGCTTTTATGATTGTTTTTATGGAAAAAATATGCTAAAAGCTTAAACTGAACTGCTTGTTTTTTATAAGTTATAGTAGACTTATCATTCATTTCAATATAAGCTAACAATATTATAGTGACTTTCAAATCCGTGAAAAGAAAATGAGCGTTCCCGCAAAAATGCTAAGTATGAAAATCATGCTTCCTGTAAAACCAAATTACGAATTACGGGTAGCAACACTTCATTTAGTTTATTATATTCAGCTGCTACTATTTAAATTCATTTCTCAAATTACTTATTAAATTTTGATTATGTTTGTCTGCCAAAGAAGATATATTTAAACTAAACGAGAATTTTAGTTTCCTTTTAAGTGTTGACCAGTAAAAAGAAGGTGTAAACTTTTCTGAATGTTGTTTTGAATTTCCATGTTGAATTTCAATATTTGGTTCTTATGATAAAAATGTAAATGAGCTCAATTTTTCTAAAAATATTGTTTGCTAGCTTGATGATATGGTATAAACCAAAGGACTTTTGATGTAGTGCAACTCCAATTGTATGCATATATTTTACACAATTAAAATTACTTGTAATTTGCATCTTGTAATTATGAAGCAAAATAATATTGATCAGACGGCTAGATAAGTTTAGAATAGAATTTAGCTTCAATTTTGTATGTTTCAGTGAATACAAATTACCAACTGGGCATTTTGTATCTTTAAATCTATTGAGGCCTCTATTTTTTTTTGTAAGATTTTGTTGATCGGTTTATGGCTGTTGCTGTTCTTATTTGGCAGTTTTGTTACTGACTGACTGCTTTTTTCTGCTCCTGCTGTTATTATTTTTTTTGTTGTTTCTTATTTTGGACAAACTGGTTTTAAGAATTTTCGTTTATTTTGCTTTAATGTAAGTAAAATAAAAGTAAAAGAGTGAATAAAGAGTTAAACACACCAAATATTCTTTGGATACAAAATTTTCAAACTTTGTTGTCTTGTATGTGTTGAAACTTTATTTCATATCCAAGTAGGGTTTTTTTTTTACTAAAACCGTTGTTGTTGTCAGTTTTATTTTTCTAACTTTTAAGTTGACTCCAAGTTAACTCTCTCACCTACTATAAATTATTTTTATGGTGTTGTTGTTGCTTTTATCAGTCTCTAAGTACAGCTTTGTTTTTGTTTTTTTTTTCGTTTGATGCTCTTGCTGATTTGATTATTTATTTTAGATATTTTTCATTCGACTTTGACCGTTTTATTTTGAAATTTCATTTTACCTTTTTTGTGCCAGAGTTTTCCACGATGAATTAATTATTTGAATTTCAAAAACTTGCAAATTAAATTATTATTTCAGGTTTTATAAAACCTGTTTTAAATTTTATGAGCCGAGATGTGTATCTATTAAATTACATGTGCTTGGAATTGAAAACAATCGAGTTATTTTTTGTTTAAAAAAAAAATTATTATAGATTGAAGTTATAATTTTGAAATGTGTATATTCGAAATTTCGTATACAGTTTCGAATGGATATCTTTGCACTGGATTTTACACTGTTTGTACTCCGAATTTCATGGAACCTTTTTTCTTTTTACTAGAAATTAGTTTTATTTTCCTAAATACTAATGAAAATTGATTTTGATGTGCAACTGGCATTGAGTGAGCCGTTTCACGCAAAAAAAAGAGTAAAAATAGTACCTGAAGTAGGTAAAAAATTTTGAACATATATTCGATTCGGTTTCGAATATTAATAAATGAAATTTTCTATAGACTAGAGATAATAGACGCTAAATTGCATAAAATTTATTTAGATGCAATTTAAATTTATTTTATGATTTATTTCAAAATTTGTTAGGAATTTTTAAGGTCCAGCGAAAATACAAAATATGTGAATGTCAAGATTTGAATTTTAGCTTTTTGGACTAGAATTTAATAATAAATATAATTCGGGCCCGGTTGCTACTTTTTTCTCTAATAAATAATAAACGAAATTAATTTTTTGATATTATCTGTCCGACTGGAATTTTGAATTTTATTTATTTGTAATTTCAAAATGGAAAGAAATTTTTCAAGTCCAATTTCAAATTGTCGAATTCCGAACATAATTTCGAAACGTTAAATTACAGGGGGATTATTAATAAATTTTATTTTTATTTTGTGTGTACAACTGGAAATATTTATTTTTTTTAATATAATTACAATTTTTTGAACGAAAGAAAAACTTTATTTAAAAATTCAAAGTGATCAATTGGGGGGTTTTTCCTCAATTGATCTCTTATAAATTAAAGAGTTAAAAACGAAAATTCCCAAATGAAAAAAATTTCATTGCTTACATGTGCGAACATAATTTTGAATTACTGTAAAATATTAAAAAATTCACTGATTATATTCATGCTCTCCACCTGGAAATATATAATTGCTTTTATTTGCCTCTAACATCGTCTTTTAATTAGATAATCATACTCGTATCAAAAATAGTTTATGATTGTATTCTTTTAACTACGGCTGTTCCAGTCAAATGTTTGAATGCTGTTTTTATTTAAACTCCATTTTTCACGTTAGTTAGCGGGTGTATTTGTAATATAAAGGCCTTTGACTTTGCTTTTAAGCAAGATTTTTTTAAGCTTTATTTTATGTTACAGTTTTTTTTATTATTTCGTTTAGCTGAAAATTTCTTCAAAAGAAGGAAGTGGGCGATCAGTGATTTTTTTTCGTATTCTAACGACTATTTTTTCCAGTTTCTTGTTTTTGTTAATTTAACGTTCAACTACCAGCACACTGCGTTGTAGTTGTTGTTATATTTCTCTTGTTGGTTTATGGTTTTCTATGTGTGTGTATTAGCAAAAAACGTTTCGGGTTATTCTAATAGTACTTGTAAATAATAGTGGATGCTTGCCATGCGTTTTATTTATTTGATTTCATGTTTAGATCGTTTTTGATTGATTAAGTTGAATTGCTTGTTATAAATTCCCTTTTTTATTTGTTTTTATGTATGTATTATCGTACCCCACGTCCTTAAATAATATTAGCCGAGTGGGTCTGAATATCTGTGTTCTTTATTGTTGAATTAAAAAAGGCATTTAAAAGTCCCACTAGTCGTCACCAATTTTCTAGTTTCTTAAACTAATTACCAAACGAATAAAAATTTATTTTATGAATTTACCATTTGATATAAATACATGTCTAACCTCTATCATTAAAAACAATTTTCAAATCTTCTTGTCTGCTTTTTTTTAATCTTTAAAACGCGATTTTTACTTAATGATAATAATAAAAAGATAGTAATAAGATTTCAAAGAGCAATAGAGAGGAGTTACAGCAACTATCACATTAGATACAAAAATAACAATATAATAAACATTGACAAGCCTTTAACTTTTCTTTACCACATTTTATAGATAAAGTACCAGTATGACTATTTAAAATAAAGAAAAGATGTCGAGAAAAAATAAAATAAACTTAAAAAAACGCTTAAACGATTTCATTAGATTACAGTTGAAAATCGTGACTTACAGAGACACAAAACTAAACAAGTTAAAAAGAAATGTAAGCGACTGCAGTACAGTATTGTAACTAAGAGTACTTAATTTAGAAACAAACAAAAATAAAAAATTAAAAAAAACTTGCATTATAAAAATTGACAAAAGTATTAGGTATCAGAGCAAAGTTTAAAATATTACAATAGGGTTAACAAAAGAGAAGGTATCAAATATATGCTTGACGTTTTGCAAAACTGCCAAGAGTATAAAAATGGCTTTTCAGGTCAGTTCAGATATAAAGAACTTTTATTAAACATATTTCTCCTTTTATTTCAATTTATTACAATTTCAATCGGAATAGTTTTGGTTCAATTAACACCTCTTTCTTGAAAACCACATCTAAACCACATAGAATTTATAATGCGAAAACTAAACCGAAATTTAAAATACAATTGATTTGCAATAACAGCAACAACAACAACAATAAGGTAACAATTTTAAATTACTATCATTATTACACTACTTAAATACAAATAAAAATTTAAATAATTGTACCACGAAAAACAAAATACGGGTAATTCAATGAGAATTAAGGGCATCTTACAAATATGGTTTGAGATTTTTATTCTTGCTATATTTCCTTATGCCAGACTTCTCCTTAATAAATTTACATTTTACTTGCAATACAAAAAGTGAAAATCCCGAAAAACAAATCATTATGTTGCAGCGAATTTGCTTTTTATGGAAATTGTAGCAGAATGTGATATCAATCGATCAATGAATCATAAGTAATTGTCACAAACAATACTACGTTGCTCCGCTTAATGTTAATGTTGCACTGGAAGAAATTTTTGGTAATCACCAGAGATGTGCAAATGTCTCGTGAATCGTGATTACAAATTATTAAAATCATGCTACGTGCGTGAACGTAATTCGAAATATAAACACTACGTGATCGCACGTGATTCACGCAATCAAAACGTTAAGTAAAGCTTTTCCTTGTTCTGATTTTTTTTTATAAAAGATCTGGTGTCGAAGTTGGATCACTTCTTAATCGAAGTATTGCATGCCCAATAAATGTCAATACGGACTTGGGAGGCACCTGTCTGATGGCATCCGATAGCAAAAGCTCAGAGTGGAGAACCTCAAACAACAATACATTGACAAAAAATGTGTGCCGTGATCTCATTCTTCTCCATAAACAAACGCTATAAAGGCGAGTCCAGCAGTTTACTCTTTAACAGAAGATATTTCGGTGCAATATGGAAATTAGTGATGAGTGTCAAGACGCACCTTCTAAATTCAAGGGTTCCATCGAAGCCTTGGCCTTTGTTATAATCTAAGACTCCCTTGCTGCCAGCGAAGTAACCGTTGTCAAGCCTAATCCACAAAATGGCTTGGGCTCCTAACTGGAGTAGCGCAGACCCTTAGGGCTGATTCGCCCCCTATCTCATTGCTCTGACCTCTGCTGTGACCTGGTGTCTAAATTGAGGAAATCTTATTTCTTCGCGATAATCTCTCCAAAGATGCCAAAACAAGTTTAGAATGAAACTTTCAAGAGAGAAAAGCCTTCAGAGCTTTGACACAAATTATTCGAAGAATCGGCGTAGGTTATATTGATTGAAAAAAAAAATGGACAATTCCAGAGGCAAATTTAGATTAAATTTTCACAATTCATTTGAAAAGGGTTCGATAGTAAAATATTCAGACTCTTCCACTCAATATTTGTGTTTTGTATACCCGTTTCGAACACTTTTACTTCTGTATAATTATTTAATTGTATTTTCCATTTCTATTATAAACAGAAAAACTTGAATCCTGACTAAAATTCGGTTTAAATGACTATTAAGATTTTATGGAAAATGCTTTGAACGAATTGCAACAGATTTCTTGTCTTTACCCCACCAAGAAAAAACTTTATTTTTTACTTTTGATAAGTTTCAAATGAAAAATGCTAAATAATTGAATTAAATTTTTAAATGGCGTGCGATGCATTGAAAACATTTTTAACAGCATTTAGCATTATTTCTTGCTCTCAATGATCACCGCAATTATATTCTGTAATTTAAAATTATGCACAGCAACCATACGCTTTTCATGGAAAATTTTATTTTCAACTGTACAATACTTCCAACCATTAGCAGTTCAATAAAATTAACATAAAAAACTAAAAGAAATTAACAAGTTTGCTTGCAGTCACTTGGCATATTAATAAAATGTAGGCAATAAATTGATTAAGGATTTATGATCGTTTTAGGAATTTTAAGAAAAACAAATAAATAAATAAATAAAAGCAATTTGCAGAAGACCCGCATTAAAAATGTACCCCTTTTTGAGACGTAGAACAAACATTTATTATGTTATTTTCATTGTCATGAGAGATGTTTTCAACTGGACTGGCCGACCAGCCGATCAATACAAGGAAGAAATTCTTAATAAAACTACCACTTTAATTTTGTTAGTTAATGTCAATCATCATACGAATGCACAGTGTCGTGGTTGGCACAAATGGTGGCTCATTTAAAGTGGTGGAGTTGACGGATGATTAACTGTCCGTCTGTCTGATGATGGCAGGCAGTTGTAGCGAAATACTATTTTGAATTACAAAAATGTTATGCATTTCCACATATTTTTATTTTTCCAGTCAACACAGCCAGCAAATAACCAGCCAGTCAGTCACTCATTCATTCATTCATTCATTAATTTCTCATCTCGTCATGGAAATGCAAAAAAGCCGCAGAAACAGCACTAACAAGGTTGAAATGTATTTCAACGTTGATGTATTCAGTTCGAAATGTAATTCATAAAACGAAGCCTGTTTTATAATCGCTGTTGTATAAAATTTCGAACAAACTGCGGGTTTAACGCACGCGTCAATGACTTTTTGCTTTTATTGTATTATTGCATGAAATAAAAATGAAACAACAACTTTAACGAATTTTAAAACAAAAACATTCAATAATACAGGAAGAGGAAAACATAAACAATAAAATGCAAAATATGCATTTAAGAATATGCATAGTTTTAACGTTTTTTTTTTCGTTTTTTAATTTTCTCTTAAAATTAAAATAAAACTTTATTTTAAATCGTGTTTGTTGTGCAGAAAAATAGGAATCTTAATGACGTACAATTTTATAAAATCAAATTAAAACTCCATAAACAGACGTTTTAATTGGAGTTCGACTGAACTTCAATTAAAACTTTTGGCTTTTGGTGAAGCCCTTCTGCCAGATCGAAGATTGATAAATAAAATTAACTTCTAAAGTCTTCTAAAGTTAAACTTCGTACGTATTTTGGAATGTTATTTTCTGAAGAAGATAATCGAGGATTAAGGAAATGTTGACAATATAAGTTTAAAAATTTATATATAACAAAAATAGAGTTTAATATAAAAAAGGAGCTCGAAAAATTAGATTAGAAGAGTATAGAAAATCTTTTAGGAAGTTAATATGTTTTTAATTTTGGGAACTAAAAGAAATAGACTTTATTAAAAACAACTTCTTTTTATTTATTTAATATTTAGATATTTTCAGGCACGCAACTCATAAAAACCAACAGAAATTGATGTTAAATGTAGGGTATGTAAGATTCCTTGTGAACTTCTTTTAAAACAATTTTAAAAATACTTCTTTTTTGTTTGTTTAATTGCTAAGAAAATTGTACGTTGATCTCCCCAAATGCGCTGCTGTGGAAATTCCTCAAAATATTGCCATCAAGCTAAAGTATTTTTTTTTTTGTTATTTGTGTTGTTGCTGTTGTTCTTACCTATATTTAAAATGTTTGTTGTTGTTTATTTGCTACAACAACAACTGTGGAAATCATTTATCTAATTGTTACTAATTGCTTTTAAAGCTTAAGTAATTGCCAGCCCATGTCTTCCCAACTACAACAACTACTTTCTCTATTTTACTTGACATTTTACAAATTAAAATATGTTTGTTACTCTGTCTGTCTATCGGCCTGCATGTTTATCTGTCATCATTTTTTTTTCTTCGCTTATATTTCTTAGTTATGCCATGTCGTCATTTTTACATCATTATGCAATTATTCAGAAATATGTGTGTGTTCATAAGAGTAAATATATAAAATGGTATTTGATAAGGTACCTCTCGTAGATTATGATTTCTGATCATAATTGCAATTTTCTGTCACTTGCGTTTTTTGTATAAATACGAAAGCAGTCAAAGAAGTTTATTTAAACTCATTCGAAAAAGGAAAATCGTTAATTGACAATTTACTTTCTCATAATATCATGTGCGTTTACATATATTTCTTGTAACTAATTTTATTACAAAAAAAATATTAAAAACGACACCTGAATATTTAAATTTATGTATTCGTAAATTAAGTTTTATATATATTGAATTAAAATAGGTTAAGTTTCGCAAGGCGTTGTATTCAGGAAGACATCATAAATTTTGCAAGGAACATCAATTCGTTGAAAGACTTACACAACAGCTGCTTTCGGAAGTCACTATATCTACTTTATCAGTACTCTAGTGTATAATTGTGTACGAGGACTGCATCAATGTTAGACTGATGTTAACACAAAATAAGTGTCGTAGTATATTCTTTATGCAAATCAGATAGAATTTTCAAAAGTCCTGCAAGATCAATTCCCGGAAACTCTATAAATTAACGGTGGGATCATTCCAAAACTCTGTATCTATTTTTAATGTCTTCTTTGGATTAGCACTCAGGTTAAGACCTCTACATATGCATTGCATTGTGCCAGGATTAGAATGGAGTGGATACTGTTGCGAGGACTGGAATTTTGTAGGAATTTTTAGTTCGCCCGTGAATTTTTTTTTTACCACAAGCACCGGCGAAGGAAGGTGCTGTATTTTTCTCTTTTAGTACATAAGGCAAGCCAACAACAATTTACACAATATTGCGCTAATGCAGGTCAGAAAAATTAAGGACTGAGTGCGGAGTCAAACTCGGAATCTAAAGGCATCGTAGTCTTGTGTTCACTACTTATAATAATACATGATAATACAACATATAATAATAAGTTTTTACTCTTTTTGAAACGAATTGAACATAATCAGGCTGCGATACAAGAAGCTAGAACAGGGTCTAAATTTAAAGAAATTTTTAGAAAAAAGTAATTAAGAAAATTATACGTTTTTTGTTTTGGCGTAGCAACAATATTTCAGCTTTGGGGAAAATTTTTCGATGCCACTCAATTCTTTTACCGAATGTCTAGTATGTTTTATCATATTGTGGAAAACGGCCGGAACACTAGGAATGATTTTATAATATCAAATTTAATAAACGTATTTTCAATGTGAAACGGAAAATCATATAAAGTTTTTATTTTTGATTTTTCAAATCATCACATCGCGTGATGTTTTCAAATAAACAAATCATTGCTCTAATATTTTTATTTATTATTAGTTTTCTGTATAAAATTTGTTATCACGAAGCTCGTGTTACTCAATTTGCAGTTTTGAAATAAATATATTTGAAATAACAGTTACAGTGTTGCCAAGTCACAGAGTTGAATTGATTACGCTCTGGGTTGTGCTATTTTAATTTAAACCTCATATTTTTTATCACATAAATATACTTTTTGAGTATTTTTCTCTGAATTGTAAATGTTTTGAAAATATAAAAATTTCTTTAATATAAATATTATAGTTTTCCCAAAATATAAAAGATTGTAAAATATACGAATTCTTTTTCGAAAAGTGCTAACAATATTTCCCATATATAATTTTTTTTTGTATTAAAAAGAATAGGTAATGCGCAACACATTTTTAATTTAATAATATTCTTTATAACTTCATAAAAATCACTAGTATCTTGTTCCTATATATTATATAGTCAGTGCAATTTTTGCAATTAAAATGAGTTATGAAGCATAATTTCCCCAATGGCAACACTAAATATGTATAAACCATTCATTTTTATATATAAAAAAAAACTACATCATGCTCATTAACAGTGATATATTTATTTATTACTCTATATCTCGCAAACGACAACACACTCTTTGCGATCGCACAAACTAAACTATTATGAATAACATATTTTGCTGTTAGTGTTTTGTACCGGTAGTAGATACAATTATACTGGTAGTAGTGGTGAGTAATCGGTTTTGGCATCTTGCTTAGACGAGTTTAGTTTTCGTGTTTTCCACTATCTACAAAAATCATTAGAAGAGACCGTAGAAAATTGCGAAATGGAAACGAATAAAAGTTCATTTATAAGAAAGAAAAAAAATTCAAATCTTTCTATGTATTTGTGGCAGAGATGGAAGCGTGAGCTATACTTCGTGAATGCACAAACAAATACGTGTCACCCTACAAGCCCACCTTTTATGTTTTTATTAAGTAAAAGGTTTTCTTATGTACCCAGTCGCTGTTTAACTTAGACTGAAGAAATAAAGATCTGATTTTGATTTTAGACTGCTTTTATAAGTTAAAAAAATTACATTAAAAATAAGAAAGACTTCATTGTATTTAATTAAAAATAATAAGGAGCATTCGAAAATATTTCAAAATATTAAAATATCTTTAAAATTACAATTCATCTGTTTAAATCTTTACATTCCATTTTGTATCTATTGCCTTGGCCGTGAATTCTGCTATAATAATTAATTATATCGGTTGTTAATATGATCCTCTAAAGCCCTAGATAACATCCATATGCCGTACTCTTCAATAACCATTAATAATAAGCACTATGCATTTTTAGCCTGTTTTCAAAATTTTTTCATGCATTTCTGTGCATGATATAACGAAAAGTGCAAGAAAGGAAATGTCAAAAACACGTTTCTTCTTTAAATAAACTCTATATAGTTTGAAAGTACTCAGTTTATTGTTTAAAAATTTGTTTAAAAAAAATTTAAAGTTATTGAGCAACAGTTTTCAAAGTCGATATTTTTGAAGAGCTTCGAAATATTTAAAAACAAATTTTTATACTCGAAATATCTACCAGAAAATGGTATCCGTTCCCACAATTTTTTGTTTCATAAATTAAAAATTATTTGAAGAAACACGTACTTAAAAAATATCTCCTTATAATAGTTGTGCTCACGACACATTCGCGTGATCAACACCCATCCCTAATTTGTACTGAACTAAACGCATTTGCGATTTAATGCGTGTACATTTCTCCACTTCAACCACTCTGCTGTTATAATACAAAACAACATTCACTTTGAAAAAACCTTTCTTTATTAAATTGAATAGAGTTGAATAGATTGAAATAAGAAATAAAGAAATATATTTTATACGAAAAGGTCCCTCTTTCATTTTTGACAATCTTGCTGCGAGAGTTATGGGAGTTAACGTTCCATTTTTATTTATTTCATGTACGTTATTATGATTTTATAGTGCAATTTTTTTTCTTCTTAACAATTAAAGAATTGCTAAGAATAGTACAATTGCTTTCAATACGAGTAGACACAATTTTTTTATTATTAAATATGTTGCCTTTCGTAGTTTTGTTGTAATCCGATTATTTTAGTTTATTTTAAGAATCGGCTTTGGAGGTCAAGTTGTTTGTAGTAGAAAAAAATTTATTGTGCCTCGATCAATTGGAGAAGTGAAAATATTGTTCAATTTTGATGTTTTTGCATAAGAGCTCTATCTCTCTCTTTCTCTCTCTTTTAAAGTTGAAAGCTGATTCAAAAATCCTTTTTGGGATCGGCCCAGTTTAAGACGTCATCTTTTATTTTTCCTTTCTTTAACTCATTTTGTCATTCCAATCTCGACAGAAAATTTTAATGATACCTATGACCTACTAAAATAAGTTGACTTACTTTCCTAAATGTTAGTCAATGTTGTTCACACAACACAAGTTTTACTGCCCAAGTTTTGCGTTTGTGGGTGCAAGGGGAAAAAAGAGTGGTATATGGTATGGATCTGCTTGTACTCGAAAAGCTGGATTTGTTGTGCCATTCGTAATTATTATTATTATTTGAAATTTCTTTTCATTATCTGCTTCGCTGTGAAGACAAATTTTAAAAATTTGAATAGAAAGACTCTGGGACAAAGTTCCTGTGAAGTATTCACTTTGGCTCAGTAATAATTTTTTTTACACAAATTATGTATTTAAAATGAAATGAAAAAAATTAAAAAAATTAAAATATATTGAAACGAATATCGCTGTGTGAACATTCAGAGTGAAAAGAAAATTGAAAAGAACTTGATCAGTAAAAGCTGAAAAGAAATAACAGGGGCTTATGTCATATGTTATGTCTATACATGAGAGTAGTCGTATTTGATCAAACTTGCAAAGCGTGGTCTCTGAAGGTTCTGCCCAATTTCCCTTTTCGTTTGGAGCCCCATCTAAAGCACTCGATTTTGCCGAATAATGCGACGTTATTTCTGTTCAAAAGCTTTTCTCGCAAACTCAGTGACCATATTGGCTTCTATATAAACACAACCCGCTAATCATAGCATCTGTGATCATCACGTGAAGAGTTTATAAAATTCTACTGCTGTAATTCCGAGCATAATACACTTGATTGGTAACATCTAAGATCGCTTGCTAAGCTTTCTTTGATTTCTCGAAATCAAACTTATAAAAGAGCAAGTTTTTCAGAAACTCCAACATCCAGTTTTTTTCCAAATCGGCTTTTTGAAAAAAAAAAAAAATGGAAAAGATCTATATATTGATCGCGCAAGGAAATTGAAACTACTAGTTGAATGGAATTGAAAGACTTAGATTTCAATATTTTCAAGTGTCCCTCGATATTTGGAAATTATATTGTTTTAGGGTGTCCCTGCAACTTTGGAAATGAACTGTTTTAGGGTGTACGCCAACTTTGAAAATGATCCGTAAAATCCACATTATGTGTGTAGTATCTAAAGATGAAATGGTTCAGTGAGTTCTGTTTTGCAAGGAAAACTGGATATTCGATTTAACAACCAAATAAAATACATACTTACAGACGTACATATATATAATATTCTACATGTACCTTCAAGTAATAGGAGAGATTTAAACCCATTACGTACGTATACCTCTACAAAGTGTAATCAAAGTAAATAAGCGAGTGAGTACTATTAATGATGATGACGACGATCACTTGTTGTTCTTGTTTTTATAATTTTTTTTCTTTCTACCCCAAAAAAGAAAAAAAAGTTTATAAGAAATTAAATACATGATGAGGTCGGATTTGTACCGATCTGAACTTTATAATACGTACTACTATAACAATAAT
Source organism: Linnaemya vulpina (assembly GCA_963675445.1). Taxonomy (NCBI): domain Eukaryota; kingdom Metazoa; phylum Arthropoda; class Insecta; order Diptera; family Tachinidae; genus Linnaemya; species Linnaemya vulpina. The sequence continues at coordinate 14,836,824 of OY776277.1, read as the reverse complement.
AACATGAATTTAATGATCATCACGAAGGTAATTTCAAACTCAAATTACAACAACAGTGTATACAAATCGTCATTAGGTTTGCTGACAGACAGCAGTAATAAAAGAAATACGAAAAAAGTAAGAAAGGAAGAAGAAGAAAAAAGAAAAACCAAATAAAAAAAAAATATGCATACAGATGCAAGAATAAGAAAAAGATCGATTGTTTTTACCGTTTGTGTTTTCTATGTACCAAATATGTATGCAAGTGTGTATGTACGATTGAGTATCTCAAACTACGTCCAAACGTTCGAGAGCTGAAACATTTTACGAAATATATTGACGTGGTAGTATGAGTGTGCGTTAAAACCGATTACTTTTTAAAAGTGATGCTAAATACATTTTCAAGTTTTTCTTTGAAGTTAATCTCTCATATATTTTATCATCAAATGGAAGTCACATGTTGCTCATATTGAAATGAACGACCAAAATGCATGTCTAGTCCGAGGTAGTCTGTAGACCGATTCATCCGATTTTAATATAAATAGTTAAGGATTTCTTGAAATTTCCAGTAGGCACGTAAATAAACTATTTTAGTTTGCACTTTTCGATGATAATAATTATCACTGTGACAAAAATAAAAGAAATAGTAGCAGGGATACCTGACATCTCCTTCCCAAACTGTAACTCCTTAGGCATTTCCTCTTTAAGAACTTTTGTTTGTTTTATATCAAACAAATCAGCAAATAGAATCAGATATACTTGGAGATATATGGTTCTCTCCACCAAGCACGATATGCTTGGTGTAGAAAAGCTCAACTAAATTTCTCCGCATCTGTGACTTTATCCGTAAAATAGTGTGGTACGAGAGGTCTCTGTAGTGAGTCCATGTACTGTCACTGAGAGAAATGACTTGTGACTGTTTAGACTTCGGGTCGACCTTCAGTAGTGTTTGTATGTATTGTACGAATTCAACTGTAACTGCAAGCGTGGTACTGGGAAAAGTCTGGATGGCTTTCATTTGCGTTTATTGGCGTTTGTCTTTCCTGGGTATTTCTTGGTTAATAGCAGCATGAGATATAGCCGCTGATGAGCACAATTTTTGATGAGTCAAATACCAAGGACGACAAGCTGCCGCTTGTTTAAAACTCCGTGGGGTGACCCTATACAGATAGGACACGCTCCATCTGTATTGAGTCTAACCATTATTTGATTACGATTGATAAGTACCTTTTATATCTTTATTTACTAGACATGTTTGAGGTCTCATGTTTTACGGTTGTTGATTCTTTAGAAATTAATTCAAAGAACATAGTTTCATGTTTCCTATAGCACGATCCCTAATAGTTTATCTCTGTCGTTATTTGGACGGATATCGGACTTTCCGCCTATGAGTCTGTTTTGCAATTGACCTACTATATCATTATTTAATTTGTGTGTACAAAGTCTTGATGATCAATGTTTTGAAATTTCCTTATAAACTATGGAAAAACACGCTTTACAAAACCTCTACATTTGCTTGCCGGCTTTTGTGTGTTGCTCCCCGATCTGTTAAGCAATAATGATTGTTTGGAATTGTAAGTGTACAAGAGGTTTCTAAGTAGTGGTTGATTTTTTACTTGCTGTCTTTTGTTCTGATATTTGTGATAGTAATTGTATGTTTGTTGCTATTGTATGATTAGAGTAGAAGCAAGCAATGGAAAATATCAGCCATGGGTTGCCATACACTCACAAAAACACTCAATATACTCTCAAACCATCATTAAAATGCTCTAACCACTCGCTTTGTTGCTACATCGATTTAAAAACTAAGGTTTAGTCTTATAAGAGTAACGTTAAGGTAAACAACGATCGTTTTAAATTAACGGCGGTTTAAATATAAAAATAAAATTCAACAAAATTCTGTTCAAAAAAAATTTATAAAAGAAATATAAAACGGGGAATATGTTAAAAACTTTTTAAACTCGCATAAATAAAATGTGTTTTAAAGCTTCTGTTGAAAATCAGTTAGTTTGTAATGAGATCTTCGAAATCTGTTTTTCATTTGTTCGCTGATTTTTAGAATTGAAGATACAATAATTTTAAATAACAGTTGTCAGTTAAATGTAAAGAACACGCTATTCTCAATTTCGCAGCGTCGAAGCGTCCCAATAATTTTTTTAATATCTACAACAAAATGATATAAAAAATTGCCGCCTTTTGTTAATGTATGAGTTGAAATTTAATATGTATATAGTGTATGTATGTATATGGCTACAACAATTATACCAAAAAGATATTTTCAATTCGTGCTTTTTAGTATATACAAAACAAAAACACCTAACGAAACTCATATGTATAATAAAGGGAAAAAACTTTAATAATGATCATTTTTTCAGAAATGAAGCCCATGTATGTATACATGCATGTAAGGAAATAAACGCCATTATAAATTGTTTTAAAGAGAAGAAAAAAAGTTTTGCAATATTCTAAGAAATTTTGAATAAACAGAAGACGTTAATCCAAAACCATCAAGATTTTTAAGAAAAAAAGGGCAGGAAAAAACATTTCTCTGCGATCGTAAAATTACGATTAGATAATGCAAAGCTTTTTACGAAAATAAGCCAGTAATATATTATGTAGTACATACAAACATGCATACATTCCCATGTATGAATGTATGGATATATTTTCGTATTATCTGCAGTACACATCAGTCATAATTAATATTTTCCTAAAATCGCATAAATATTTGCCCTGTCTGACCGTAGCTTAAGAATAAAAGAATTAAATACGTACGCATAATTAATTAAACTAATTTAAAACGAATTGAAAGAAGAAGGAAAAAAACGCTTAATATGTAAAATTAACAATTCGAAAGCAAAATGAGTGTAAAAACCAACCGATAATCAAAATTTAATTAAAGCAAAAACAAATTCTTCAGATAACGCCGTTTGTGAAAAAAGAGAATCATGAAAGAAAAAACAACAAAAAGATACTGGAATATAAAGTACCATGCAAACGAACAACAACAATTACGAAACAAAGTATAACTATGGTGCGATCTTTTTTATATACGAGTAATTTGGAGACTTTCTTGCTACTAAAACACACACACACACACAGTCTCATTCTTGTCACTGTGCTCCCCTAAAGTTGGCGTTGTTTTCCATTATCATTTCTTCTCTACCCATTGTGTTCATCAGCTCTCGTAGAGAGTTCAGCATGTGAGCTGTTTTGCAAAATGTAGTTTTTGCTTAATCTCCAAGAAAATAATATCGAATTGGTAACCCTACTTATGCTCTTTTTTAATTTTAAGCCGCATTTGTCTTTAATGGATTTAAATATTTTATTATTTTATTTTACATCATTATAATTGCCAAAGTGTGTATTAGATGTAAGTTTTATTTGTGTTGTTTTTTATTAAAATAATTAATTATTATGAAATTTTCATCGTTTTGTTATGAGGAAATAAGATATAACATGTATGTATGTTTTTCCATAATTACATACATACATGCATACATAAATACAAGTCTTGTGTTTGGGATAATTTAAGTACAGTAAAATAAAGCACAGTTATAAAAATAAGTTCCTATAAAACAGATTTCTTTGCAGGAAAATTATAAAGTTTCGCAATTTCTTTGAAAGATCTTAATAGGACTTTTAGTTTTAACCGAATATCTTAAGCGTCTAATCTGGGCTTAAAAGTTATAGAGAATTTTGGACTATTCCAAATGAGCGTCCCAGATAAAAAAAGTTATTGAATAAAATGGACTACTAGGAAACATTTTACGGCAAAATTGTATAACATATTTTTTAATAATAATTTTTTAATCTTGAGGCGTTTTTATTTGGAAATATTTTTAGTAAAAATAATTAATAGATATGTTTAAGTTTTGAGGTTATTTTATATTTATATTTAATTTTCGATATTTCGCTAACCTTCGGTTAGCTTTTTCAGAAACTTATTTTCTATTGTCAAAAATTTTGTTTTCAATTATAGATATGTATACAACCGAGGGTTGGCGAAATATCGAAAATTAAAATTAATAAAAAATAACCTCAAAACTCAAACATATCTATGAATTATTAAAAGAAAAAAGGTTAAAGAATAGACATTGAGAAAAATATTAAAATTTAAATATTAAAAAAAGTTTGTGTGAAAGACCGCAAGACTAATAAATTATTTATTAATTGATGTTGAAAATACAAGAATAAATCGAAATCCATTTAAATTACATACATACTTACATCTGTATATATGTATATCTAGTTTAATATTCATGTGGTCAAATGTGTTATTATTAACCACAATATCGTTCAACCGCATGAGTAGAATGTGACCAAATGTGTTCCTGTCTTACAAAAAAAATGTTACCTGCCTGGTGATTTATTCTTCGGGTATCATGGAAATAATCGGGAGATTTTCAGCTTATTTTCAGAGTAAGCATATCTCACTAAACAGGGAATTTTGTTAGACGATCCCTTCTAAATATTTAATTAAATCGAACACTGTTCTCATAATTATAAAATAATGTCAACAACAAGTTCATTAATCGCAGATTCATAACTTCTGCGCATGTGCGGAGTCTATATCGCTCCTGCAGCTTATGACATAAAATTCAAATATTTTTAAAGGAATTTTTTTTCAATATTTTCTTTTTAAATATTGTATTCAAATATAAAAAAATTTATTTCATGTTGTTTTAGGCATGAATATATTTTACACTCACGTAAACACACAGAAAGCAGAACCAAAAAATAACCCACTTTCAGTCTTATCACATTCATAAAAAATAAAAATAAAAATCTTAAATTCTGATGAAATACATTTAAAATTTTGACTTTCGCATTGAACTTTTTAGCATCGAGTATTTTATTAGCTATATTTTTTTTTGAGGTATTTTCGTTCCTTTGTAATGCTATTTAACAGGCATTTGAGGAAGATTTAATAACACCGAGGCTTAGTTTTTCAGATCTCAGTTAAACTAGACTTAATTGATCTGAAAACAAATTAGTGCCGCATTACCAAGTTTTTATAAAAAAATTTTGCGAAACCGCTAAGTTTTGCTTAAAATGTTTGTCTTTAACGCAATAATAATAAAAAAAAAAAAATTCCAAAAAATTTGACTTTCAGATCGATTTAAACAAAGTTTAAATTAATCCACTTTTCAAAATCACGGCCTAAAAGCACCGAGACCCTGAGACAAGGTTAGAAATAATAACTTTAAAAAAGCAGGCGTGCTAATTAGAGTTATACATAATTATATATGTATGTACACATACTTATGCAAGTATGCATATACACACACCTGTTTACCAGACTACTAACATCACCTGCGATATTCCGGCATTAGTCACGGTGAATTTTCAGAATGAAGCATCGCCCTTTTAGTTAGCAAAACATTTTTATGCAACTAACGCAAAATGCATACATATTTAAAAAAATTAAGTTGTTTTAATAAAAATATTTACCGTTAGATTTCTGTTCATGCTCATGTTGTTCTAATTATCTTTCCATGTTCATATTATTTAAATAAAACAACTTCATAGAATATTTTTAACGTTTTTGTAAGTATCATTTGTGTCATATTATTAACAAATATTCAACAAACATGTTTTCTATTGTATATAATTTCAACATACATTCGTATGTGTGTATGTACATACATATATAAATATGTACATACATATCTTTGGTATAATACTTGTTTGTTAAGAGTTTAATGAACTTGAATTTGTTTGTTTGATTATTCGATTAGAATTTTCAAGTTCTTTTAATGCAATTAAGCAAAAAAATAAATAAAATTAACAAATCATTGATTGCGTTTCGTTTGACAGGCGTCGAAAGATAAATACCTATAAAAGAAACTTAATTTATTTTCTTTAGCTAATTTGGTCATTATAATTTTTAATTATAACGAACCAAAAGTTGTTTAATAATATGCACGTATGCGCATACATATATCTTTTCAATAACAGATCTTAGAATCTGTCATAGCAGAAAATGCCCAAGATGAGAATATCATTCGCATTTGTTTGATGGCAATCAATCGTAAACATTAAGAAGAACTTTATTTTCAGATATCTATTCAATTTGAATCCCAGTACTTAATTTATTTTACAATTTATTTTTAAATTTGCCAAATAGTGATTAAGAAAAGTGTTGGGCAAAGGTTGTCACGTGTTTGTTTGCGATGTGACAAAAAGTCACTTCAAATGATGTTTAAGCCAAAAATATTTTATGAGTATTGAGGACGTAACTACTTGTAATTCTTTTCAACACCAACTTATTTTCTTTAAAAAGTTCAAAAATTAAGGTGCTCCTCTAAAGCAGAGAACACTCTATGGCACTTTTGTGACACACTGTAATATCATTTTATCTTGGACCAGCACTCAGCTGGTACGTTGCGTGCGATGTCACAAAAGCCATAGTGTTGAAATCAAGCTTCCAAACTGTACAAAAATTTATATTGCGATTGTAACCCATACAACTGCGTACTAAACTGATTCTGCAGCTAAAGTTTAAACTGAATTGAAAAATCTAAAATACAATTGCAACTACCAAAACTAGTGATTTAATTCGTTGTGCTGTTAAAGTTCAAAGTAGGACAAAAACTGTATGTTTGAGTACTAAAATTAAATTATTTAATATGTAACAGTTTTCAGAATATTTTCTTTTGATAAAACGACAAAATAATTCGAACACGATATTAATTAAAATCAGTCTTGGTTTTTAATTTTTGGTTTATTATTCTGGGCCCAAACTACCGCATTCGATGTCGGTCGAAGTACGTATTTAAATTATATTGAAATTTCGATGGATTACGAATGCCGCAATTTTCCCCCTGGTCAAATTTTTTTTTACCCGTGACGAATATTGTTGTTCAATTGTTAAAACTATTTCTTTATTTCCAGTTAACTTTTGCAAGTTGTTACAAAATGTTTCTTATATCGCAAGACTAATTGATGTAATTAAGAAATTAATTAAAATAATTTTTAATTTTGCATAGATTCTCTGTTTATATTGAAACATTTCTTTATACCAGATTCTCTTTCAACAGTTAAAATATACTTATACTTATTTTATGATATTTATTTCCTCTATTTCGTAATAGCCACCCATTATTTTGTTTTATTTAAAAAAAAATTATCAGCTAGAGAATATACAAAAACAATAATAAATGCAAATAGAATAATATTTGAAACATTTTAATTTATTTTTCTCACTATATTATTTATATTTGAACTGATAGAAATGTATTTGTGCTTCATTCTTTTTTTATAAATTAAATTATTTTGTTATTGTTGTTGAAATAAAAATAATAATAAAAAAAACAAGCGAAATACTAAAAAAATCTTATCACATAATAGTGCTTTTTTGCTGTCAGAATTTTTACTAAACGAAAACAAACTAATTTTTTAGTTTTCTTTTTGTTGTCTTTTCCTCAAAGCAAGTGAGATAGAAAAAGCAAAGAACAAAGTTTAAAATTACATTCGATACTGGCGTACATGTTACTTAATATAATTATAAAAATTTAAATTTAAAACAAAACAAAACAAAACGATGAAAATATATTTGTAATTATTATTTTAAGGTTATTGAAATAAGCATGCAGTGATTAAGAAAAGTAATGGAAATCTACATCTAAAAAGTGTAAAACAATTTACATAAAAATATCTAAATTGATATACATAAATCGACTCGACTGATCGGAGTTCTTATTAAGTAAATAAAGTTGACTTTCTTCTCTTAAAAGAGAAACAAAATACTCCGCCCTCGAGAAATTTTTTTCTAAATTTAGCTCCCAAATGTTTATTTTATATAAAAGTGGACATTTAATAAATGTTCTTTAGCAATTGGCTATTTTTATCAGCCCCTACTATTTCCTAAATCTTAGAGAGTAGCCACAGCCCCTCAGCAGTAGTCAATTGTTGTCCTCGTAATTATTCCATTTTGGATAATATCCTGAGGTTACGCTGGCGAAAAGTTACTCAGTAAAATGCAACCAAATGTTTTGGGTAATCTTTAGAGGATGGTCAAAATTTATGTATATCCAAAAACGTTTAAAAAATATTATAAAAAAAATAAAATTTCAAATAAATATTTCAATTTTCTTTAATAAAAAAAACCGGGAAAAATATATATATATTTGGAATGAAATCTCAAACAATATCCATACAATAATTTATTCAAAATAATTTTTTTTAAACGAAAAACACGAAATTATAGCAATTTTAAAAAAATATTTCCTAAAGTTGTTACTCACTGTAGGCTTGTTTTAATATTTTATATTTTGAAATATACATATATATTTTATTTTGAAATAGTTTTGAAATATGCTTTTAAGTTGTAGTCATTTAAAAAAAACTCCAATTTTTTATACTGCTGTTTTTAGTGAGTGAGGGTCCAGTGTTTCACATTGGTTTAATTAAGATATTGTGACTAGATCCACACTCATTAAAAACGGTTGTTATAACACAATTTTTATTAACAGGAATTTCATTATATTATAAGAAATAAGATTATGCAAAGATTTCGTAAAGGAAAACTATGGACATGCAAAGTGATTTAAAAAAAGTGTGATATTTGCTGATAGTGGGGAAATGCGAATATATAAAAAAATATATATTTAAAAAATCGAATTTTGAAATCCTGAAATCAGAGATTTTTTTTTTGTTATATTTAAGACGAATATTTAGGCGATGTAGAAACTTTTTTTTAAATTATATAATTTTAATATTGTATTTTATTTCATATGTTGACAACACAGGGTATTTCCATATTTCCATATATTTTACTAGTATCCCTCTATTTATGGTTTAATTTGGAATCTCAGAATAATTTGTAACAGCTGGTACATAGTAGATTTTTTTGCGACGATAAATCGCTAACAGGAAGGTTGAAAAAATTTCGGAATCAGGACGATTAATCTCTCAAAATCAGTACATAATTATCAATCATGAACTTGAGGTATATTTTTATAAAATATTTTTGGTGATTTTTCGATATTCTAAATGGCATTTCATTTTTTCATTAGGAGAATAGGAAAATTTAAAATCAGTAGTTTTCAACTAGTACATAACTATATATAAATGAACTAGTTATGATCCTATGACAAGTATACGAAAAAAAGACAGACCACGTACTAGTTTTATCATCTGCAGGGATTTATATTTTATAAAAAAAAAGACAAAACTCTATGCGGAGTATTTTAGATGCCTTAAAAAATATATAAACACTTAAAAGAATATATATTCTCTCTTATCGTGTTTGTCGTATTCGCCTGCGAAATTCGACAATTTGTAACAGACTAAACACAAGAAAAAATATTTAATAATTTAGTCTACTACAATATATCGAATTTAAAGGCGAAATACGCCAAGCACCACTAGGTTGATTGTTTGGTCTTGCGAGCGGTACTCCAAGTAATGCAGGGCATGAAATTACAGAGATTCCCATTTTTAAAAATTGAAAGCGACTCTCAGAGTTATTGGTGTCTATTTGAAACATGAACTTTAATTCACAATATTCGAATGTAGATGAAATGAAGTATTTAAATGAAACTTTTGTTTTACTTTAAATACATTTTATATGTGGCTAATTCATTTACAAGCGGCAGTAATTTTGTATGAATACAATTTAACTCACCTGCTTGGCTTGAAGTGGCTGAAAAGATAAGAAAAAGAAATTATTTAAATTTAACTTTTAGCAATTATAATTACAAGCAATATATTAAAACAAGATATTAAAATAATAATTTTATTAAAATAATAAAATCGTCAAAAATCATAAAGACAAGAAGTTTATTCAGGCTGAAGCTCAAACCCGCGAATATACAAATTATTTTTAATTTGTATTAAATTCGACTATTTTTATTAATAGTGGAATATTGGAAACTTTCTACCGACACAATTAAACTAGAATTTGATTTAAAATTGCCTAAATGCTGTGAAAAAATACCGACAAATCGTCACTTTACTTTGTAATAGAAAATCTGGTAGCCCTGTTGCTACCATGCGTGAAGCGTCATTATTAAGATTTGAGATCGGGGTTAAGCAGATAACAGCCCCAAATATATGTATGTATATGTTTTTACTACAAAATATTATACTCCACTTTAAAATACAAGCGTGGTAACTTATAAATCAACCTGTACAAATAAAATAATTTTTTTGCAAATAAAATTTGCATTAAATAAACTAATACGATGTTTTCAAATGTGCATTTTGCAGCTAAATTGTTGGCTTACACAAGTTAGCCAGCCTACGTAAAAAGCTCGGTGATCATTGTATAACTCGATTCGAACGAAAAAGCTTTCGAAATTCTATATTAAAAGCATACATTTTCGAACAATTACCTTTTTCGTATCGAAATACACAATAATCCCCCTGATGTGTTGCAATTTCTAAAATATAATTCGACTAGAACTACGCATTAGCTATTTCTCATACAGTTTTATTTTGGAGAAGGCCAAAACATTTTTAATAAAATGAACTTGTTGGTTTTACAATTTCTTAGTTTTACAATTAATTTCGCTCAATAAGGGTTTGTTTTTTCTTCTCATTTGTACAACACCGTGGTGCGATTTCTTTTGAATTATTTATTTATTTGTGTATCTGCAACGTAATTTTCATGTTTTTAGTATAATTCCCCTTTCCAGATATTCCCTTGCAAACAACCCTAGAATACACAAATACCTAACTGATCGTTTTAATAATGATCATTGTTTGAGCGAGTTTAAAACCACCCCGGTAAAGTTCATATGCTTCTTCTGAGTGCCGGTATGTGCGTTTGTATGTATTTATATTAATAACGTTGTGGCACTGGGCACCATCTTAAAGATAATTTATGCAATTCCATTTAAATCTGTTTCCTGTTTAAGGAAATTTTCTTTGATAATAGTTTTTTATTGCAGCACAGATGTTATAGTTTTGTTTTGTTGCACACTCTTGCAATAACAGAAATTATTGAAGCAAAACGTTTGTGAGAGTGGTGTCGCGAACGCAACCACCAAACTTTTTTTTTCATTGGGTTAAACGAAATGAAAACACCTGCATTATTCGTAGTGAAGGAATTTGTGAAAAGTACAAATAAAAGAAAAATTGTTAAACACTAAAACTTTGAAGTTCCGTAACATAAATATTTTATTGAAATAAATTTATCTATGACATTCCACTTCTTAATACAAAGTTTTATAGCAAAAATTTCGAATATCTTTTACTGCCAGTACTAGAAGCTGATTTCTTTATTATAATTACTTTATATATAAACGATTATCGAAAGGATCCTAATCCAAGGTTCAGAAAAGCCAGCCACTTTGTCATTCAAAAGAGTTTTGAACAGATAGTCTTGATTTTTTTAAGTGTTTTCAATAAAATGCAAAGTTTTTATTTTTAGTATCTCTTTTTATGTTTTAAATTTTTGCAACAGTTTTAAAAATAAAAAAAAAACACCGTAAGACACCTGAGAGCTTTTAAAGTTTGTTGCAGCACAGAAAATGCTATATTTTACTGTCAACAAAATCTAGTGCTTAGAAAGCCATTAAAATTTATTGTGGAGGGCTTTTATTCATAAAAAAGTGTTGAAAAAATCTCCCCCAGTTTATTATGTTCATTTTTTTATAGAAAATGCTTTCGTGTTTCTGCTTAAATATTTATTTGATTGTAAATTAGTTGTACATAATATGTTATTCGAGTATTTTATTTAATTGTGTTATTTCATTGGTGCCATCATGGAGTGCACTTAACGCACATAATTTATTTATTATATTCATAACCGTACTCGAGTTGCTAATTATGAATACACTGCAATAATGACATTCAGCAAACTGTAGATAAAATCTAATAGATACAAGAGTAACCTATAGATTAATTTTAATTATCTTCTAGTGCTTGAAAGAAATTAAAGTTTGACTGGTGTAGCTTTAATTTTGTGTTTAAGTGTGCCTTGTGAAGCCCAAGTAATAAATTTATGTTAATATATTTTTCTTTTTCTATTCATAAACTTTTTTTTATCTCTTTTATTATTAAATGTGTACAATCAATTGTTACGTTTGTTATATTTTTGCAATTGTTTTTTTTTTATTTATTTCTTTTATCATTAACAAACTGACTGACTTTCTTTCATTTCATGATTTAATCACACAATTTATTTCTTTCATACATGTACAAGTATGTATATGTACATGCCTATATACCATCTATATATGTACATATGTATGAGACTATAAATAAACAAACATATATGTCTATATTTCTTCATATTTTCCAACTGATTTCTTTATCTGCCTATTTGCCTTTCTGCTGGCTGTTCGCAGCCTTTGCCTGTGTTTTCTGTCTTCAACTACAGAAACTGTGGATTGAACGATTTTGTAGTTTATTTTTTCCAAGCCATATCTTTTCTTACTGCTCTCTATGCTTTCAACATTTACTACATTTTTATAACATCAGATTGATTATAAGTACGAGTTTTGTATGTATATTTTCTGCTATTTCTTGCTTCGTTTCAATGCAGTTAATAAGTTTTTTGCAACATCGTTTTGAATTAAAGCTGTTCATTAAAAATTGATTTGAAATTTTTGTTTATTTTTCTGTTCTCTTTTAATTTGGTCAAAGATGTGTATTTTTGAAATACAAAATGAAAATCTAAGACTGAAAAGGAAAATAAATAAAAAAGACTTTGTATGACCGGTATGTGTCGATTGGCATTTATTTATTTTTAACTTTTAAATAAGTCACTGCACGGACTTGCTAAAAGTGTTGCTATTTCAGCGTTTTTAAGCAATAAATTGATCTGTTTGCCAGTCCTTAAAGAAGTGTAGTTAATTTGAACGTCATATATTAACATCTGTTTATTCCAGTTAAAGAAAATGAATCGAACTGAACAATTTCTTTCTGCTGCACTGTAGTGCAGTGATAATAATCTTATTAAGTTAGATGTGCCAATAACTCAATTAAATTTATTTTACTAGAAACTAAACTTATCACAATAATTATAAGAAACAACTAGAACACATAAACAAACTATTAGGTCGACAGCAGAATAAAAACCATAAAGGTTTTTAGAGCCCAAAACACACGTTCATAAAATGTAGATTTTTTTTGTAGGACCAACACTCAGATTATATTATGCAGTACTTGTTATAAAATTATGGAAAAGAAGGGATTAAGGGGACAGTGGAAAAGGTTCACAATAAAACATAATTTGCAGTAGCCATTCTGCAATACAGCTGATAATATCATAATATTATCTGCATATTTCTAAAAAGAAATACGAAAATTATTGCAACATTTGAAAGACGAAAAAATATTATATATTTTTTAGACTTTAAATTTACGTCGGTTTTGATTGTCATATTTCAGCAAATTATTCTTCATATTCTTCTGATACTATTTCTTTATAAAAGTTTGTGGTTTCAGGTGTTTTCTCTTTTATTCTCTCTTCTGTTTTTTTTTTTTTTTTTGCTAACGAATCTTCGTCTTTGTCCAAGTTTGCTTTTTATATGAAATACATATTTAAATTAACTTTGTGTTGAATTTAAATTATTATGAGCAGCTGCAATTTAATATAATAAAACGTTTGACAGAATTCCTATGGGTCTTGAAGAATTCTAAGTCAGACACATTTTGCTGCAGAATATTTATAAAAGAAAAAATACAAAATGTCTTGCCAATTTTAAAGCAGTATTGGCAGGGGTATCAGACGTGACGTCTTTTCGTCGTTTTGACAGCTGATGATTTGGTGACATCATTTTTAGTTTTTAAAGTACCATGTAAAACGTTAAACTTGATAAAATATTTATTACAAAGATATACGTAAATGTGGTATAAAGATTTTTTTTAAACAAATTTTAATGTTTGCGAATAGCAAAGTAGAAATAATAATAATAGATAAAGTAGAAGAGAAATATACCAAAACGAAAGACACTTTATGGAACTGCAACTTTTATTGTATTCTATCAATTTCTTTCAAATGTTCTGTATATTTTCCTTGTAGTAGAATTCATATATAATAATATAAAATGTCTGAAAAACTTTTTCAATGTTGTTAACGTTTATGCTCTTAGCAAAAAAACTTAAAAAAGCGGTTTGAAATCAAAATTTGTTCTTCCCGAATTAAATAAATTGTGTAACGAAAGAAGGCATTTTGAAAAGAGTTGTGTTGAAAGATATTATATATATATTTAGATAGATAATTAATATTTCACTAGATTTTGTTAGCTCTCACTACCACGAATATATTGAATACCCTTTAGTAGTATCTAGTCTAACTTGTACTACATCCAAAAAAGGCTATAATTATTTATTTCCTACTTCTGTTTCCCCAATTACCCAACAGTTGTTTATTTATTGGTCTCGTTTTAAAAGCACATTCTGTAAGACAGTCTGATCTCTTGTTATTTGCTTCTTCAAACTCTGTTATTAGCAACTGTAATTTTATTTACGTTTTATACAATATTAATAATGACTTAATTGTCTTTGTCTTTTTTTTTAATGCCATATAAAGATTTGATTTACGATCCAAAAGATGGATCTTCCATCTAGTAAAAGGTAAATAAAAACATGTTTTAAATTGTAACTATACTGACAGGCGACGACTTGTTAAGGAAATAATTAGAAATTAAAATTTATAATGATGAAAGAAAACTGATGTAATAAAACAACTTTACAAAACGAGAACATTGTTAGAACACTGAGAAAAATACTGGTGAAATGAAATAATCGAAAAAGAAAATCAAAAGTTCAAATGCAATTGGATTTATATAAATAAAATTTTTATTTTCCTAACGGGGTTGCTGTAGGCGATGGTTATTAAAAGGAAACAGTGATCTACTGTAGGAAACAGCAGCTAAAGGAAACACGGGCAAATAGAAAAACCTAAACGCTTCTTATTCTGTGGCTTAGGCGAAGAGGTAGGGAGCCAAATTACCATGCGATATATTTAATAAAATAGCTAAATTCGCATACAAAAAATATTTCATAGATTGACGATTTTTGTTTATATATTTTTCTCAGTTCGGCATTATGCCGGGACTATGAAAGAAGTGGATAGTGTTGAAAGGACAGACGAAGAAGATGTATAATGTTTTGTCTCCATATTATTCTATATATCACCGGCGAATTCATGCTTTATTTCTAACGGATAAGAATACATTAACACTCTCTAGTGTTTGATAAAGTCAGTAATTGTCGATTATGCTCATTAGAAAAAAATATGTCTTCGTCATTGAAATATGACGGCAATAAAGCAGATCGGAAAATTTCAAAATCATAATCAGGACTTAGAGCAGAATCGTAGGCTACACATCAACTACCAACAGTACCGTCATATTAAAAAAAGTAGCGCAATACTGAGAATTTTGGTTTCATTATTTACTTCCATGTATGTTTTTCAAATATTTTTTAAGACAATGAAATCGTTGTTTCACTCAAGTGGAACCGTAGCAACGACTTTATCACAATTGTTTTTTAAAATTTTTATTTTTGCAAAATTTGTATTACATGCAGTCTTTTCCGCTAATGATGAAAAAACGCTTTTTGTTATTTGTTTTAATGGCAAAAAGTAGGAAAAAAAGCTTAAAAATTAAAACTGAGTCATACGCAAATATCGAATGATTAAAGGGCAATTAGAAACACACATTTTGTAAAACAGTATTTGTTTTTTTGTTTTAGATAAAGCAAAATCATTGTGCATATAAAAAAATAAATTCAATAAAAAGTAAATAAACAATTTTACTAATTGATATTCAGATTCACTAATTTTAGTTTTGTTTGGCTCAGCAAGTTTTTTCAAAAACAGGTGATGCAGAAAAAGTTTGCTATTTAGCGACTTATTGCAAAACTATAGCTGATTAAAAATTTTGCCAAAAAATAAAACAACTTTTCATTATGTCTTCTACATTATTGAAATGTATTTTCGATTACCTTTAAGTTGCTGCAAAAGTTATTGGCTTAGAAATGTTGTGTGACACCTGTCATTAAAAACGAAAACAAGAATCAAACATTCACACATGACCGACTAAACAACTTGACGTGTAAATAAATTCACAGAAACATACGAGGGGTGCCGGTTATATTGAATGCTTTTTATTATAGAATAGTTTTCATAAGACATCTGCTTGGCTTCAATTAGGGACGCTTATGGATATGAATAAACATCAACAACTAAATGAATTTTTCAACATCCGTTTAGTAATTTTGTATGTAGATTTACTGCAATAGTTCGGTACAAATTCCTCTCCGCTCTTATCTCTTGCAGTTGCAAACAAGTTTACACATGCCTTGATCTTCGCCCTAATTTTATAAACTGTTAAATTTAATTGTGATGTTCCCAGGAGTTTGTGTTTCTAAACTGGTTGAAAACGATTTCTTTTCTACCAAACAATGCAACCTTTTTCGCACTTTTTACCATAAAATGGCAACATTTTGCCATTTCAAAATAACGAATTTATTAGAAATGAGTCCAACATCCCTCATGAAAAATAATTTCTGTTTTAAAACTTTTCCAAACCGCCGCTTTTTAGAAAATAAGTGAAAAAATGTTACATGTTTTTGAGAAAAGAAAACACCATAAGTAATTTCACATGTTTCTTATATTTTATATACATATAAGTTTTTATAACACTCGTTTGATTTTCGATAATTTTTATTCTGATTATTTAACATTAGATTTAACATTAAATATGTTCATATAGGCCGATGTGTTCACAAAAAATAAACATGAATAAAAAGGGGATGCTTCTTTCTTCTGTAATTAATTGTCAACGCCAAGTAAAGACAGTATCAAAACTTTTCCCAGTGGAAAACTATTAACTACATCTGCAGAAAAAAGATACAGAAGTGTTAAATTTTTGGTATTGTCTCGACGTGGCTCCATAAATAGTTACGGAATATGGGAACATATTTTTATTTGATTTGGTTTTGTATTAAAAGACTTGTAGAGAAAGGAATGAAAGTTGTACTTTAAAATGTTTGTTTTCTCAGACTCCAGTTGTTTGGACTCCCGTGGGCTGGATTTTTTAGTCAAAACTAACAGTCTCTGAGAAATATACCGTCGGATTGGTGACAATATTTTAAAGTCTTAATAGTGGACTTGTGCTTTATGCATCTGTCTGTCCGACTCTCTGTCTTTATTACATATTTTTTATTTTAAATTAATTTACTTGGTAACATTTTGTTTAAACTTTTTTTGTTATTTTATTTTTTTATTAATAATTCTGCCAAACAAGTTTGAACGACTTTGGTTTTTTTTAGTTTTTTCAGAGAATTTAAAATAAATTGGTTTTTTTTTTTTTCAATATCGTTTCCAAAAGGTGCTGACTGTAAAATTGTTATTAAATCACATGTTCCAAAGTAATTAGATTAAATGTTAGAACTGAAAATGTGACAACTAATGTAATTCTTAGTTGCTGACAGGCAGTTCGATATACAATTTAAAATTAAAAGAAAAATAAAAATTATTACTCAAGCACGACTTAATGGATAAAATGGATAAAATTGTTATGAAAAAACGTGCAAAAACTTGTTTTATTTTGACTGTACAATAGCAAATATATTGTGAAATTATGAAATATGAACTTGACCTTTTTTTACATACTGAAGTTTGGTCATGTCTTAATTGTGGAATTATTACAAAATATAATATTTTATGTGATTTATTGAAAAGAGACCGCCATGTGTTGCAACTACTGGCTATTCGCATACTAAAGTTGACCAGTCAATTATGAGTTTGTGGCAAAAGTTTTTTTATTTTTCATTTCCAAAAATATTAAAATAATATCGAATTTAAGGATGCGTTGTATGATTTTTTTTGAAGAAACATAGAAATTATTCCCAGGGTTTCATGGAGTGCATATCGAATTTAATAGACAACAAATATCGCAGTATGTGTTCGAAGACACAGAACTTGCTCTCGAGTTCAAAAACTATTTTCCAACACGTCTTCTGGCACATGATGCTTAAAATAAAATTGGGTTCGGATCCCATATTAGTTTTGAACTGGCTGTACTTAAATGACAAATGTTAGGCATTCCCCAAACATTAACTTGCATGGAAATATAATATAACGATTGTATAGCATTTTAGCACCACACCCTTGATATTTATTTGCAAATCCATTTGCTTTTTTTTTAAAGATTGAGTGCGTAATGTTGTATAGCCCTGCTTCCACTCCTCTATAAAATGAAAATATATTTTAATTTACTGATAGTTAAATCGTCTTTCAATAGCTTTTTCTTGCAACTTTATTTTAATTAATACTTGTTTTGACACTGTCTAAACCAGAATATAGAAAACTAAATAAAACTTAAATCAGTTTTTTTTTTGCAACTCTGAGACCACATTTTCATTTGGTCATGATAACAATCTGGAAAATAAAATTGCCAAAACTGTGTTTTATACATTCTATACAATAAATCTAAAGCTTATTATCTCTTAATAAGAAACTATATAGTATTTATATACATATATATATGACTTTTTAACATTTAATTTAAAATTTAAAAAAAATACACATTCACCAGACGTTATTTACTGTTTGTTTTATAAACTTTTTTATGTGTATATGCGAGTGTACGTTAGTCAAGTCGTCATTGATTTTATGTTTATGAGTACAAATAGAAGCTGGTGATGACGATCACTTTGCAGTAGATAATATTACTTTACTAACAGCTATTTCTGTAATAGTTAAATATCTGTATAAAGTGTTTATAGTGTTTGCGTTTTATTTTATTATATTTTTTTTCCTTTGAAATAGCAACAGCAACTTATATTTGCCAGCTTCAACAGACTTGTCTCTGAAAAAGAGTATTTGAAAAATGAACACGTTTTAACGTTGTAGAAAAAAAAAACAACAAAAAATGCAACAGTTTGTTGTAACCGACCGTGCACGTATGTACGTACGTACGTACGTACAATCATATAAATATTTGAAGCTGCTGTGTTAGTTAGTAGCCGCCATAAAGCGTGAGAAACTTTTATGTATGCAAGTGATATCAATTGATTTTCCAGACAATATTTATTTTAAATACATAAACTAAAAATAAAATAAACAATTTAAAAATATAGTGTTTGTTTTATCAAGATATATTGACCGTTTAGCACCAAATTATCGCAAGTGGTAAGACTGGATTTTTGCATTATTTCTGAAAACAGTTATTTTGCATTATTTCTGAAATATGCAAATAATAAATAATATTTTGATGCGGGTTTAATTGCATCCCAACTTGGAATATCCATATTTTAAATGATATATCAAAGTAATTGACTTTAAAATATTTTAATGCTCTCCCTGCTGATGTAAAATAAATCAAAAAAAATTTCACAATGAGTTCATATGTTTGATATATTTAACCTCGAATGGTTAATTCAACGAACAATTTTTTTTAATAATTTTAGCGGAACAGTTTATAAAGTTAAAAACAAACTTTTGATTAGAAAAATAATAACAAAAATTATATACTATTTTCTCTCTTAAAATTGAATACGAGATTTTTATGAGCTTTGTCGATTTGAGGAACGTTAAGCATCTAGGGTTAAATTACCAGTGTTGCCACAAACGAAACGAGAATTATTGGAAGCTCAAAATGGCAAAAAAATTTATCAATGATTTCAAATGTTTGAATGGTTGAATCGACTAAAATTTTTTTCAAATAATTTTAGCGGAACAGTTTATAAAGTTAAAAACAAACACTTTTGAGTAGGTATTTTATTTAAAAAAAAAATAATAACAAAAATCTTTTTATTTTTCTTAAATTTTGATATGAGATTTATATAGTAAAGAGTAAATGAGCTTTGCCGATTTGAGGAACGTTAACGATATTGGGTTAAAATACCACAATCGAAACGAGAATAATTAACTAAATTATAAGTATTTTGCATAGTTTAACACTGAACGTTTCATTGAAATTCAGAATTGCTTAATTCATTATGAAAGAAATGTTTAAATATTCCCCATATAACGATATATGAAATATAAAACAGATTAGATGTTGACTAAAATCGTTTGGCCTCTTCGCCAATATCGCAAGCTATCGTCTGATGGCACACATGACGATATCGACGAAAATCCCGTAATTCTTAAAACCGAATATGAATTTTTACATGTTTCACAGCATTTGTTTCATATTATTTTTTAAAATTCCCGCTAAGAAAATTTCAAACTTAAAAAAAATTCGAAACATTACGACAGCTTTGCGGTTAAAATTAGCGGGAACTTGTAGAGGGATGGCCTCTAGGGTTAACAGTTTTCCATTTATTTTAATATTCGTCTTTTTAAAGAGATTTGTCACTCTACTAAAAATTTTACACTTTTACTCATATTAATAGAAACAGCTTTCAGTATTAAATTTCATAATCTGAAACAGCAATAAAAAAACTCAAACTTGTTTTTGCTTTCTATATGAAATCCCTAACGAAAACTTTTGTTTTGCTTACAAAAACAAGCAGTAAGTGAATTTTTTAAGAGGTTTGTTTTTAAATTATGTCACCCTTTTTTATTTGTAAAAATTTTAAGTAGCTGTTTCGGCAATTTTTTTGCTTCATACATCTTAAGATAAATTTATTTATAAATTAAATAAATAAATAAATCACGATTGTGACAGGCTCATGTCAACACAGCTGCCGTAATAAAAATACAGTTCTTCATGCGTATAAAGTTAATTGAAATACTTTTTGGTCAATCAGATTGAAAGATTAAGCACATTCCTCTTCGAGATTCAAACTTTAATTGTTTTACTATAAGAAGTTTTGTAATGTTTGTGGACTTTCTAATGAGATTAAAAATCGATAGATATTTGATGACCTTCATCATTTTTGCATGCTTTTTCTTAGCTTCGTTTGTTTGGATGTATCTAACTCTCATGTTATATTGTGCTTCCACGCGTATACTTAATATTAATAATGTTACTCATACTGTACTCGTACAACGTTGTTTGTGTGGTTCATTTTCTTATATTCTCATAATGTGCAAGTATTTTGTACACTCTTTTTAAGAAAATCTAACTAAAAAGTTGCAAATAAATTATAAAATAAGTTTAAAACAATAATGAACCACAATACAAATATTATTAGGAAAAAAAGCCTGCGCGCCTTTTTCGCTGCTTTAGGTACATATATCGTACGCCCGATGATTTTTTAGATTCATTATTGTTTTAATGTTATTTTAAAACTTATTTTTCAGTTTTTTTGTTGTTGTTGTTTTCTAAAACTTTTTTGTTAAGTTTCCAATTAAAAACAATTTGCCAAATTAGTACAACACTGGAATTTGAAACTGTGTGTGTGCAATGGCAAGCATTTAGTGATATAATTTTGAATAATTCCTTTATTTGGTTAACTAGTCAGTATTAAAAGCGTAAAATAACAAAGACTTTTTTTCTCACTACCAGAACCAGAGAACAGCTGTTTTGTATGATTTAATCACACAAAACAGCTTTTAAATAAGTTTAATCATGTAACAAAATACAATACTCAGTAGGCTCAGTATCGTTTAGAAAACTAACTATTTCTGCATCGAATTGATGAATATATCGTTTTTGGTATTGAATATAATTCGCATCATGTTTGATGTTGCTTCACTGTGATTCGATTCATTTGAAAGCCGCAACTAAAATGCCTACTGATTATAAAATAAAGTACAAAAAATAATTGCTTTAATATATTTGTCTTTTAAATGTAGTCGTTATCAAAGCAAACATTGCCAAACATACACGGTGCCCAGTGTTTGAATCATTTTAAGCCAACAGCGAATATGTTGCGAATATGTCGCCAGCTTACCACGTGCTTGCAACGTATGCCTATACGTTAAGAGCTGCATTGTGGATGTACAAAAAAAAAATAAAAAAGCAAATGTAATTGATAATAAACCAAACATTTCAAGCAAATACTACTCAAAGCTAACTTGTGCGTTAAATAAATCCTCATGGCAATAAATTCGTTAAACACTGTTTTATTTATATATTTACTTAAAAAAAAAATCATCTGACCTTATTTCGATTAAAATTAAAAAATTATTTAGCTTAGCAACAAACTTGTGCTGGCAAAATCTACTGCTTTTGTGAACACTTTCATGCCATTCACTATTTACGTATCTTTTAGTTGTTCGATACTTGGTTCCTCACTGACGAATTGTTAAGTACAGATATTTTTATTAAAAGGGGAATTAATAACTACTACTTATCCGTCTTACAGTTATCAGTCTTAGAAAAAAATAGGTACGGAGGTATCTAAGAAAGTCTGGTTCTATCTTTAAGCAGAAGCACTTCTAGTTTTAAGCGCCTGAATTCTTAATCTGTACCCACACATTTCAGTTATCAAAATACAGCTCTGGAAAAGTGAGTAGTAATCACATGTGCACACCCTACCCACCACTCAATATTTTGCCAGCACCAGCAACAAACTGAAGTTTATTTATTTATTTATTTTTTCATTACAATCAAAATCTAAATTAATTTTTGCTTAAACAATAGTTCCATTTAGAAAAAGCTGACTCAATACAATTCAATGTTATCAAGATTTTTTTCTGTAAAAGAAAAATAAAAAAATTCAAAATAAAGCCCAGTTTAAAGCTAAAATAATTTATAGAAAAACTTAATTGCTGCGAAAATAAACGTTTTTTTTTCTTCATAAAAGGCAGTTGTAGGTGCACTTTTTTATTGAATTTAATATATACTTTTTAATTCTAATGAACAACGTCATATGAAATTTATTATTTACATAAAATTGGCTTTGGGCTTTGTCAGAAAAAATTTTGCGTTTTATTAGTTTTTGCAATAAATTTTCACATATTTTGCTCCGTAAATGTCATTTGATTCGTATCGTAGCTGTGTGATACAGTATATCTAATCACGCAATTGGCTTTTAAAGTTGTTTGTTTTTTTTTTAACAATTGAAAAACCTTGAATTCTCTTAAATCCGTTTATTGAAATATATAATATTTATTATACTCGCACATGTAATAAATGAGAAACTTTTTTTGATGTTTGTGTAGTTTTTTTCTTTGTAAGAAATTAGAAAAAAATTTATTTGCAAATAGTATGGAAAATTGAACTCATTCACTAAAAAATTAAGATTAAATATTTTAGTAGTGGTTGGTGGATTCCAGTGAATTGCGGATCAGGAATACAAATTAAATTGTTAAGGAAAGAAATTATTAATGTTTTGTTAAATTGTTTTATTTGTTATATATGTATAAACTACATACAGACATGTTTATCCGCCTTCTAGAGGATCTACTACAGATCGTAATAAAAAAAAAATCAAGCAAATATATTTAAAAATATACTTTGAAGCCAACATTTTTAAGGCTATTGGCAAAAGGTATTTAACATCCTAATTTTGTTGCTGAGATATCAAGGAATACAAGACCTACACGAACAAACAAATACGCTTGAGCAGACAAATACGTTGAGCAGGCTTGAGTTAGAAAGAGATAATGCCATAATGCAGATTGTTAGTTGGGCCTCACATAATAGAATAAGATCATGAAACTCGCTCTTAAGGAATTTAGTTTTTACTAATCCTTAAAGTATCAGTAAATGAAAAGAAATGTTGTATGTCAATGGGCGTAACACTGCCCACTTTTCTAAGACCCACAGCATTGCACGCAGTTGCGTGAAAGTACTTCAAGTTCAAAATTCATACGTAGTAGAATTCAATAAAAATTTCGTGTTTAGTTTTTGTTGTATTTTATAGGAAAAATAATCACTCATAAGCTCGCATCGCAAATTTCAATAATTTTGCCTGTCATACTATTTACTGTAGGGTGATCCTCATACTATCGGTTAGGAAAATGAGCTACAGATCTCTAGAACTGCTGTATGACAAAACAAAAACATATCAAAAAGTTTTTTTATTTAATGAATTTTGTATGCAGCAGAATAGTTTTTCTAAATTGTTTTAAAATAATATGACTTTATGACAATATGAGTAAATACAACGCTGTGTGAATATACCAAATATTGTATTGAAACTAGTACGTACTTTATGACCAAACAGAAAAGGCTCAAAATGTTTTTTTATTTAATGTTTTTTTTTTTATTCAATGGACTTTTTCTATGCAGCAGAATACTTTTTCTAAATTGTTCTAACATAATATGACTAAATACAACACTGTCTGAATACACCAAATATTATATTGAGGCCATCACGTATTTTATGTCAAAGCAAAAACGGCTCAAAAAGTTTTTTTAATTACTGTTTTTCTATGCAACACAAACATTATTTAAGCTGTTCTAAAATATTATAACTATGATAATATGACTAATACAACGCTGTGTGAATACACCATGTTTTTTTCTTTAAAATGTTGCATTGAGGCCAGGTGTGCAAAAATTCTACTCGTTAGATAAACTTTCTAAAAAAAAATTAAAAACAATGGTGTTTAGTTATTAATATAACCGAAATTGCTTATCATGAAGAGCTTATTTTGCATTCAATCGACGTTCCCATACCTGATTGAACTGATTACACTGAATTGACATTCTCACTTTCTAACATTAAAAAATCCGATATAATAAATTTGTCTGTTCACAAACGACTAAACAAATATTGTTTTTATTAAAACGCAAAACAATAAAACTGACTTTCTGAATTAATCAAATATGTATGTCTTTACTTAGAGGCACATTCCTTCAACGAATTGCCAATTTTGTAATCATAAAGTTGTGCTGACTGTGACGATAGTGAATTGTGTTGTTGTAGTACAATTTACTATATCAGTTTCGAAATTATGTGTTATTATAGAGGAATTGTTAAATTGTTCGTGTACATAATTAAATACATAAATACTTTGGCAAAACATTTTTATATTTTCCTTTAAAAATTAAAATATTTAAATTAAAGAAACGTGCCAAACTTTAGCAATTGGTTTTGTTTTAAATAATTTATTTATACTTATTTACTTATTTTAACTATTATTTTCCATGTTTTCTTTTCTCTTGTTAATCAATAGTTTAAGACACGTTTATTTGACATCAAACGACGATCTGTAGAAAATTAATAGTTCTTTTGTTGCTTCAGTCAAAGAGCTCACAAAAAGTAACATTTTAACCTCCTCTTTTAATTTGCAACATGGTTGCATGTTTTATTTTTGTACTTTTGACAGTTAAATAAAGGCAACATTTAACAGATTCGTCGTTTTGAACTCTAGAAAAAAAGAAACTATTTCCATAACACTAGGAAACCGAAAACCAGAAGGAGGAGGAGTAGGTGATGCTGGGTGTTTCTTTTCTTTTATTTTTTATTTTTTTTTCTTATTTAAGTGATCACGTTTTGTTATACGAACCATTAGTTAATGGCCATTAATTTTGCTTAAGAAATGTTTTAAATTACAAAAAAGAACTCCATTGTTCGGTTAAGGAGTGCTAAAAGAGGCTGCTTTGTTTCCACTTTCTTGGGGAGTAAACGACTGCTGCAGTAATAGTTGCAATTTAAGTTAAATATTTTAATATACAGATTTATTTTTAATTAAACTCGAAAGCAAATGGCTTTCGTATTACAATAATATTTTATATCTTATTGCCGTTAAAATGACAAGTAGGAAATGTTTGAGTGTCAATTTTATTTAACACCAAGAAATCGATTTTTATTGTAGATAAAACGGGTGCGCTTACAAAGCAACGATGTTTTATCCCCCCTATAGATTTACGCCCGCATTAGTTGGTGAACAAACAAACTCAATAAAACTAAATATTTTATTAAATCTTTGCAACAAAAAAAATTGGAAAACGGTTGACCCTTTTTTAATTTTGATGTCTTCGAGCTCAAAATTCGAATGACATTTTTGAATTTTCTTCGTCCACGATATCTCACGAACAGATTAATCGATTTTGACAGTGGCCGAGGGTTCTTTTAATATTGAGAGCTGTATAGTTTCTGGAATCGATCCGTAAAGCAGATTAAAAGCTATTAAAAAAAACCATAAAAAGATTTTGTACGTTTTTTTAATTTCTTGAAATTTACCGGGTAGAATCTGTTCAAATTCACAGGAAATCTAAGTTCAGTGGAACCCTTTAAAACTCTATTTTGGTTGAAATCGGCCAAGCAGTTCCAAAGTTATAAGCCAGTCATATAATTACACAGGCTCACCCATACAGACATAGTGAAGGGTTCTCAGAATTAGTCAGGGAAGCTTCTCAGGGCCTCAAAACATTAATGGGTTAAAACCAAATTTTTCCCGGTTTTTTGAGAATTTTCGATTTTCATGGCGGAAAGTTAAAAATAAATGAATTTTTTTATTACACTTACAAATTTGCTATGGATATTTGAATAAATAGAGATGTATTTTCAGAAAGAAAATATATTTAAACTAAAAAGTTTAATTTTACCAAAAAGCCAGCTCTTCTGGAATCAGCTTTTTTTTGAGAATTCTAAGCACTGCCTTTTCTAGGCAAGGAGTTTCTGCAAACGGTAAATGTTAGCATGACTTTTTTCACTTGAAACGGCACTCACAGTGTGAACCCTATTCTTGCAACGCATTGTGCCGGAACTATGACAGTTGTGTGAGTTCAGAGGACAGCTGAAGTAACATGGCAAGACAAAGAATTTCTCGCAGCTATTTCATTCTCACTCGTGCTCATAGTCAACTAAGTATGCCAGAAAGTTTATCTTTCTAATATATTAAATTTCATAGCAATTAATACAAGTCGTCAAAACATCGTCTGAAACACATTTCCATTTGAATTGCATGTATGCAATTATATTTTGCATTGTGCGGGTCATAAAATTATGAAGAAAAGAAAATAAAAAAATATTAGAATTCCGCAAACTTCTTATCCCAAAGCACGACAAATAAAGAGATAGAGAAAGAATTTAGTTCAAGACCGCATTTTAAGTAGATGACTCACATAAAGCAAATAACAGGGTTGCGGATAGAAACATTTTTGTAGGGGAGAAAAAAATATATACAGATAAAGATTTTTCAATCAATAAGATATTCAAGGCACGCGCGAAATTTTTCTGTAACAGTTGGAAGGGAGAACAATTTCTTTCAATTTTGTTTGGCATATTTTGGGATTAAGTAAAATGACAATATTTAATACAATTCAAATATTGTGACATGTAATTGTAGCACGTTAATTCTACTATTGATCAGTATAATTGGGACGAGACTTTATTTTTCATACAACATAATTTCCTGTAAACGGGAGACTTCTCAAAGGCCTCTCTGTCCATCGAGAAATATTAAAATTATTTAGTTTCTATTTTTCATTTGGAGTTTGCAAATAGTAGCAAATTGATTTTAAAATCTGTCATTTATGTCACATATTTCCCCCTTTCCACGCTACTGTTTGCTTTATTGCATTAGTTGCAGTTGAAAATAAATTAAAACCCACTCTTTTGTAGTTTAGATTTTTTAATAAAGTTTTATCTCTCCATTATGAAGTCGTTGTCAGAAAATTGTATTTACTTGTTTGCAATTGTTAATGCTTTTATGAATATGTCTATTTGAAATATATTTATACATATTTATTATTTGTTTGGAAATATGCCCGGCAGTTCTGATGCGCATAAGTGGAATTTAGTATGTTCTAAAAATAGGGTAAATTTTATACCTTAAGTACTTGTTTATTGGCAATTTCTATTTTGTCTCCTTAAAAGTAGCCCCTCTATGATACACTTCAATTAACTTTTTTTTGCCACACTTGCTTTTAAACACTTTTAAACAGTTTTCTGATTCAGATTGCAATCACGGCACACTTTTGAGCTCCTAATTGCATTTATCACATAAAAATGTGTGCAAATTCGTTGATACATATTTTTCGACAGCAGGAAACCGCCGAAATACTTAATTTGTATTCGAATAACTTAAAAAATGTCAGAAGTTTTTAAACTATTTTTCATTATTTTTCTTAAGCGTTGTGAGCTATAATTTGATTTGTTACAATTCATTCTGCATGTATTTTTTAATCGTTAGATGCTTCAACGATTTTGGTTGCTAACAAATTTTGTCAAAACATGTCTAAATTACTAACTTTGAAAGCAGTGGTGGGTGACATAACATGGTTTGTATAATCACTGCTTAGCAACAGCCAGAACTGTGAGGCAATCTGCCCCTAATATTTGAACACACACAGTTATGCAAAATTGTACATACATACAAATATACATACACTTGTACATAATTGCTATATTTTAATGCATTCAGTCGTATATATTACAGTACCCTTTTTTGTGGTCTGCCTGTGGTCTAGACCAACGTGCGAAAATGCGACTAATTAATAAATATCTAATCAGACCTCGTAATCGCACTTTAAAATCTGCATTTTTAATTTGAATTAATATTTTAATACATTTTAAATTAAATATTAAAACTTAGTTGCAACTAAAATGGTGTTTAAGGGAGTGGTAAAAAATACTTATGCATGTCTGAGCATGAATAGGGGTTTGGCTTTATGGAATACCAGAATAAAAACAGTCTTAATGGCTTTGCCACTGTTCCAACTTTAATTAAAAAACCAGTTAATATCGTTGCAATTGTAAAAAAATTAAGATGCTAGGATTATCCTTCTGTAGGTTGGATTGGATTAAATGATTAGCTCGCATGATTAAGTAAACTTAAGACTAGAGTACCGTATCAGACATTTTGCTTTCGTATGATCATATTGAAAATTCTTCTAAAAAACATTGAGGTCCTTCTCGTTTACAACTTCACACTATAAGTTCCGCCATACCAATTTCGTACCGCCTGTATGATAAAGATAAATAAGCTTTGTCGATTTAACGAAAAGTAACCATCCAGGGTTAAAGGAATATAACCACAAATCTAGTATAAATTTTAATCTACGATCTCTCACCCTCTTAAATATAAAAATAGTATTTAAAATAACGTTTCATGCATAAACACTGAAACCAAATGTCTGACCTTGCGATATTTGCTGCACTACGAGGGAAAGGTTCATTACCAAACTAACAACTTTAATTTCATACCAATAAAAAAGGGCAGCCATTAGCATGACTTCAAATTGTTATAAGATAATGTTTAATTTTCTCCATTTTTATATAGTATTTTTCTTTTTTTTTAACATGAAAAGATCAGAAAGTTTGAATCAATGAACCAGAAAGACACACTTAAAACAAGAGAAAAAAACTGTAGGAGTTTCTTGACATGATCACCTACAACAACGAATAACATTTTGTAACATCAGAAGCTTGTTAAATTCTAAAGAACTAGACAAAAAATAGGAAAACAACAACGATAGTAATTGTTGTTATAGAGAAAAAGAAAACAATGTGGCGTCAAAAACGGAATAAATACAACGACTGTGGCAAGCAAAATAATGTTATAATAAGAGACGGTTTAGAAGATTTTCTTATCGTTGATACGTAGAGTTTTCTTTGCATCGCCATGGTTTTCCTTTTAGAAATTTAATAAATATGCTAGTGATCTTCATTATTATTATTATTTTTTTTTTTTTGTTTTTGCTTTTGCGAAACCATTTATCTGACTCTATTTTGTCGGCGAACATGGATCTAGTGCACGGTTTATTCATAATCAAGTTCGTGACTAGATTTCATGCTCGTCTATTAAGTTGGGTCAGTTCTACAGCTACAACAACAATATCAACGTCAACGCCAGCTTCAGCAAAAACTACAACAGCAACTACAACAGCAGCAGCAATAATAACAGCAGCAACAATTACATCGCAACGACAACAAATTTTTTGTCATTTCTAATTTAAGGTGAAATTATTGTTTTATTTTTCTTAATTTATTCAGACATTCATGACTTAATATTAAATTCAATAAATAATACATATTTATAGCTAATTTTTTATAATTTAAATTACAGTGGAACTGGTAATAGAAAAACTATTAAAAATATATTAAAATTTTCGATAATAAAACAATTGCTGACAGGCCGTTTGTTAACAGGTAAACAAGAACGTTTTATTTTGATGGCTTTAAGTATTAATTAAAAATGAATAAATAATTTATACGATTTTTACTTATTTTCTGGTTTCCCATTTTTACTTCAAAAACTTTGGTATTCATATATCGTTAGATATTTATTCTTTATTTACTTTCTATTACTTCCCCACTTTGGTTTGTGGTTTTCTTTCGAGCTAATATTAAATTGTGTAAAAATTATTATCGACAAAATTGCATAATTCTTGTCACCCACATAAAATTTATATGAAACACTATGACAAAATTTCTGAAATATTAGATCTTTGTGTTTGTTTTCCATAGAACTATCAAGAACTTTTAAAGGCTAAAAATTTGGATAAATATTGTCCCAAAAAAGCGCAACCATTAAATACGAATGAAAAACTTTTTGATTCAGACAAAGCTATTATATATTTAAACTGTTTCTACTGACTATTAGTTATTTAAATCAAAATATTTTTCTTGAAGGTTTAGTGGTCACGCTTTTTTGGGCAAATGTTTGTCCGATATAGCCGTACCTTAAATGTCTTATAGCCTTAATCGGAGAAAAAAGAAACTATTAAAAAAAAACTTTCAAAATTCACTTCACTTCGCTGACGTAATTAGATAATTTGATGAAATTTAAATTTGATAATAATAATAATAATAATAATAATAATAATAATAATAATAACAATAATAATAAAGATGCGAAAGTTTAGGAAATAAACAATGAAAAACTTTATATTTTCTATATAAAAATTACTGATCTGAAACTTTAATAATTATTAATTTACATTTTCTAATTATAATTAGAAAATTTATATTAATACATAATCTGTCATATTCGTAGTAAATAATGTAGACATAAAGTGTTTTTAAAACATAATTTTCACAACAAATCTTATTTAAAGTACTCATCAAGTCTAAATTAGTTTCTATAAATACTGCAGAATATATTTAAAAGTAACTTCAATGATTTCAGTGACAAGTTCTCCGAACTTCTTAAAAATTCCAAGTAATTATTGTTATTATATTATATATTATATTATTGTTTTTATATTTTAAAAATATTTTATTTAAACACTGAAATACTTCAAAAGCCTCCCGAGAGAAAAGGGGATGGATGACTTGCGATACATGTACATGTACAGTGACAAACTTAATTATTCGCACAATAACAACTAACAGCTTCACTACTGATTTAATGATTTAGTGATCTCTCACCTAACTTTTTAATAATTAATTATTATTAAATTGTTAAGCGAATAAAATAAATTAACAAAGTAATTTAATAGCCTCATTAAATTGATTTGCAATAATTAAAGATTTCTATTAGATACAATGATAAATCTTGCATTAACTTTTAGTTATTTCATTTGTGTAATTCCATAAAAATATGTATTAAAAATAAAAAAACAAAATAAAGATGTAAAAATTAGTCCATTTTAATGTTACTCGCTGCCGGTAAATGTTTAGTCAGAGATTAAATTCTTCTGATAGAGAAAGTTTCAGAAGTATGTTGTATGTTGTTGCAAAAAAGCAAAATATATACAATAATTATTATTATGGAAGTAAAGAAAAAGTCATTCCTACAAAACAATTTCTATTTGTTTCTGAGTACTTTGATTTCACTTTAATTATTGAATAAAATGAAAATCTCTTAAAAAATTTATTTACATGAAACTTTTTACCACACATGTCTGCCTTAAATTTACTTCTTCTGCTTTTCTATGATCGTACTATTTTTTTTTTTTTTTTTGGCTATTTCCATTCAATATTTATTTACGTTTGAGTGAGGAAATAAATGCGCTTCGAAATGTATCGCGTAATAATTTTCTATGTTTATTATTTTTCCCCATTTTTATTTATTTATTCCTTTTTTTCTATATCTTATTTATCATGTTTTAGTTTTTCATGCAAATGTTGTTTTGTTTGTCGTGTCTTCTGTGTCTCTGTCGTTAACAACTGATTGTGTCACGTTAGAAATGATACAGCGACAACACGGTTACAGCCAAACACAATAAAACTACTACAAATATGGATGGCAGCAACAGAAACTGCAAACTCAACTTAAGGCATTAACATTTTAGCCACTACAAGCAGTACTTTTCAGAAAAAAAAATAAAACAAAAACACAAAATTGCTAGTTAACGTCATTATTTTCAGTTCCAAACAGCATATTTTTGTTGAAACATTTTATTTAAAAAAAAAAACAAACATCTTAAAGAGCACTTTTAACTTGACAACAGCAACATGTCATTGTTCTTCATTTTTTGGTACTTTTCTGGTGCTGACAACAACAACATCAGCAGCACTTTCTAGCAACAATGTTTTCATTTCTGCCATTTAGAAATTCAAATTATTATATTCATGTATATAAAACAGAAATGGCATAGTGAGCAACTGCTCAAGAACGATCATAATACTCACGTTCAAACAGTATTTATTTGGCTCATGCTCATGCACTTTTATGTGAGCGTAAGGAAAAGTATCAAAAAGCATATCAGAATCTGCGAACTGTTTGCTATAAACCGATAAAAATATATGGAAAACACAAATTTCCTTACAAAAAATAATAAATAATTTTTTTAAAAATTATCGATTACATTTAAATTAATCGATAAAATTAAATGTTATAGTTAATATATATATGTATATATATATACTTATATATATATATATATATATATATATATATATATATATATGTATATATACATACATACATATATATATTTATGTATATATATATATATATATATATATATATATATACATTTATATATATATATATATATATATATATTTATATATATACATACATATATATATATATATATATATATATATATATTTATATATATATATATATATATATATATATACATATATATATATATATATATATATATATATATATATACTGCTTATGCATGAACTCTTCAACTCTTCCAAAAATTGGAAATAATTTAAATTCTGAATAGTTGAATATAAAGAAGAATAATGCAAGTGCATTTGAAGTGAAATTTGAAATAAATATGATAAAATTTTCATAATTTCAATATTGTTAAATAGAACACCTCGATCATTGTACAAGATAACTTATTTTTCTAAAAATTGGCATTGACTTTAGTTTTAATAATCGGAGTAAACATATTGTTAGCAAATTTCAGAGTAGCGACTTAAACAAAAAATCAACAAGTTGAATCAAAATATTTCTTGTTAATATTTAGTAGTTATGCTTTTTTGAGCAAAGATTTGGACAAATTTGAACTTTGAAGTTAAACACTTCCCCAAAAAAAGCATAAGCAATAAACAGTGAAGAAAAATATTTCTATTTTAAGGCGTGTTTCTTAAGTAAAATAGTTTCATAAATAACTGATAGTCACTGGTGTAGAATCCAATATGACTGGGAAGTATTTAACTCAATAAACACATCGCTGAATTCAAATGTTCGTCATTAAAATCTAGTGGTTACGTTTTTTCGAACAAATATTTGCCCAATGAAATATAAAATATTTCTAATGAAATTTATTTGAAAATATTTTTAATATATAAATATTTAATAACGTCGCATAAAGCGGGTGTAAATATAGTTTGATACAATAATTTTTGTTGCCTTTATTATTTACGAGGTTTAATTCCACGAAGATGAAGTGCTTGGACACAGCAAGCTCATATGTGGAACTTTTTCAATAAGTCATATTTAGAAATGATCATAAAAATCCAATTGCACAAATGCATTTAATATCAAAGAGTTTTCTGTTTTCCATATTTTTGGCAATAGTTTTTCCTGGTAAGTCTGTGGTATAATTTAAAAAACGTTTCCAGAATTATTAACTTATCTTCACTGCAATATATTCATCAATAATTTAAAAAAATCATCAATGTTGTTGCTCAGTTATAAAAGACTAGAAACCTAAAATAGAAAGTTGTTTCAAACTTCCGTTCGCTGATATACGAGCGTGTATCTTTCAGTTTTATATTATCTCCTCACAGAGGGAATTAGCATTCTTCCCTGCGGTTGAATTGGGTTCATGGCAGCAAGCAAAAATATAAGACAAGAATATTTATGAACGTGCCCCAATCGCAATGTACAACATTGAACAAACAGTATGACACAAACTGATGTTGTTGCTGTTGCCTGTTCAGATATAATAATCATTTTAACATTAAAGACCACTTTCGAAGTATCAAATTGCTTCTATTAGATTGACAATAAGAAAAATTATGAGTGTTCATCCTCACTTAAACTTAAGCACCAACACAAACAACAATTGCAATCACACACATGCCTGAATACATTCATATGGTTTGCATGTATCTCTGCACACATGCACGCATTCATGAAAATTATAATCAAACAACGCAGTAAAAAACTAATGCAAAAAAGCGCAAAATAGAAAAAATATGACAAAACATATAAATAAAATACAGCCAAACACGATAGAAGATTAAAGTGGGAAATGCTGATGATGCTGCCAATGCTGTAGCTAAAGTCAAGCCGTACGAAGCCAACTCAAACCAGCAGCATCTCCAACACAGCTACAGCCAGTCATTCATACAAACGTACACGCTCTGATCGTTTAAGTCTCTGATTGAAAAAAAAAGAAATAAGCTGTAGGAAACCACCAGGAAACCAAAATTTGCTAAGCAGCATTATAAAGGAATGCAAACATTAATAGAACCCAAATGCGTTTTAAAAAATCCTACGGAGTGTCAGTTTTACTATATGTTGGCTTAAATGCATTAAATTTTAAGGCAATTTCTACAACTCATTCCTTCAATTCACTGCACTGGCAACTCGAATATTCGTGCTTTAAGCAACACAAACAAGTCAACCTTTCGTTATGAATATACGAGTTCTTTCTTAAACAAAAATAAATACGCTCGCACATACATTTTCTATCTACCTTCTGCTTCATTTCTCTATGAAAAAGATATGTTTTCTATAGATTCACCCGACTACAGATACAACAAATGAAGACGGCATACATACACACATATACAGATGATGATGATGATGATGATGATGATAATGGGGTTCGTAAGCTTGAGAGGCATAAAAGGCTAGAAAACTGGTAATAAAATTAAACTTTGGGCAGGCAAAAGGATTTTTCTTTTTTCTATCTATTCACAGGCAACTGAGCAGTTTTTGTAGTTTAGAAAATATTACAACAACAACAGTTTATGTGCTTTCAATTGCGTTGTATGATCAGCTTTATATATGTATGCATGTGTATGCATAAGTGTGTGTGAACCTACACAGGCACACATATTGTATTGTAATAAAGTGGAAATAGTGTAATCGAAATATAAAAGAAGAAAATAGCAGAAACTGAAAGAAACCCTTTGATTTTAAAGGTGAATGTTCTTAAGTTACGTTCACTAAACGTGTATACGGATAAATAAAGAAACAACAAAAACAAGTACATACAGCAAACGTAGACAGAAAAGATGCTCAGAGATCAGTTGGTGTTGCAAATTAAGGATAATCACTTAGTCATCCATTTAATATATTTCGAACGATTATGCGTATTCCGTAAAGGAAAATTAGCGATGAATTCTAGATGTTTAAGGCTAAAAACTAATCCAAATACATATTTATTTTACTGTGCTAAAAAGTTAATAAAAACCTTCTATATTTTATGTTCATAAATAAAGCGATCATGCATGAGAACGATCGATATCGATAACTGTATGGTTTTTATATATTTTTATATAAAAATTCATAAAAAGTTTTTCCTGACTGCTGTGAAAATATTAAAATATAAAATTATAAAAATTAAAATATTAAAAATATAAAAATAAATTAACTAATTTAAAAGATCAGCCACTCAAAAGATTTTCACACATGAAAAATAATTTATAGCTGGCAAGAGAGCGCTGCCACGCCCATATTCAAGAAATATTAATTAAATTATTCAGTTCAAAATTATTAAATTCTCAAATTCAAATCTGAGAAATTACAAATTAACTGTATTATAATTAATTTTTTAATGAAATAGTTGATATTTCTACTGATCGCGAAAGGTGGAAAATATCTACAAAGATAGATCCTTCTTCCTTCCTTCCTTCTGTTCCTTCAAGAAGAAGAAACAATGTAGTGGATGGATTCAAAATCACTATTGATTCGTTCTGCTAGTTGATGATTATAAAAAAATTATATATTTAATATACTACGCTTGTAATGAAAACAAATTTAAGCCAAATTATCAACATAAAAATAATCTGTAGGCTTGCTGATTTGAACTTAAGCCTGGCTAATAATTATTATCTGAGTAATTTAATTAATATGCCTTCAAAATGGGCGTGGTGTCAGCTGCAAAATATATATTTAATGTGTGAAAATATTTAAGTAAAAACCGCTCAATCATTTTAAAACTTAAATAAATTTATTTTACACAGATGTTTTCCTTGAAGTGAACACCCCTATTATCATAGACAAAAGCTTTAGGAAAAGTTCTTTGTTGTCTTTACTTTTCCATACGACTATTTATATAAACGAAAATTTTTCCACATTTTTACTCTGTTGGTTGGGTTGTACTCTATTATTATGGTTCTAGGATTTCTGTTAACTTTTTGCGCTGTTGTATCGGTTCTCCTTTTTTTATCCAAATTGTTGTTGCTTTTATTAAAAACAATATTTTCCCAAAGCTGCTGTCTGGCTGCACCCTTGCTCTCGTACAAGCCAAGTACATGATGTTGTTGTTTTTGTTGTTGTTGCCATGATGATAAAGGTCTATTTTAAGTGCTCAGTGTTTTGCGATAGTGATTTCAGATTCTTTTGATATTTTTTAATGTTGTGCGCATGAGCACAGCACAAAGACTTAACTTTTATTTATATAATTTCTTAAAACTTCTTTTACGTAAAAATACGAGTATCTTTCAGCTTCAATACAAAAAGCCATCTTACCAGGCAGCCAGTCAGCCAACCTTTCTGTCAGTTGTAAGATGGCGCGTTGTACATATTATTAAGGAAACGATAAAAGGAAGGGTCTCCTTATTATTTGATCTTGCCATTAGAGGTGCTTATATGTGTGTACTGATGTGCTCAATGCACATGCTTGCTGTACAACAGTTGGGCATCCTGAGAGTTGTATCCCGGGATATAACAGCAATAGATGTAATAAAACAGTTTTCAAATACATTTAAGGCGTTTGCTCGTTCAACTGTGAGAGTCAGTGTCTTAAAAGTTTTCCATTTTGGCAGTAGCATGGCGGTAATAAATCTTTTTCTATTTAGTAATAAAAATAGTTTCATAACAATGATTATTTTATACAAAAACTTAAGAAATCCATAAATGCAGAGAAACTCTACGAGTACGAGTTACATACTGATTTCTTTTATTTTATTTATTTTTTTTTATGGTTGCGATTATGCATTTGGTAATTCGTTATTCTTAGTGTATCTAAATAAACGTACGCGTTTTTCTTCTCTCCATAATATTGCAATTCCAGGTGATTGTCTTAAATTGTCTGAAGGATGGTATGGTGTTTGCATGAGTTTAACTAAATACTACAATTATTTTGTAAGACGTCCTCGGATGTATGCATGTACGAGTATGTGAGTTGAGAAACGTATTTGGCCATAAATGTCGGCATAATTATGCCAGATCAAAGTTCATTTATATTATTTGTTGTGTCTTTGCATGTTCTTATTGGTGATTTAACATGGTTATAAGCATCTCATAAAAACAATATTATGCATAAAGATGAACTTATCAGAAATAAAGAATATATCGTTGCAGAAAACGCGAAAATCCAC
Source organism: Linnaemya vulpina (assembly GCA_963675445.1). Classification (NCBI taxonomy): domain Eukaryota; kingdom Metazoa; phylum Arthropoda; class Insecta; order Diptera; family Tachinidae; genus Linnaemya; species Linnaemya vulpina. The sequence continues at coordinate 14,799,231 of OY776277.1, read as the reverse complement.
ATGTAACATTTTGAAAGTTTAACGGGTGCAGCATAAAAATTTTTTGTACAAAAAAATAAATTGTCAATGAGCGGAAAATTATACAATAAAACTCTTATGGAAAAAAAAATTGTAAACTGCTTACAAGACAAGTATTCTATACAAATTTTATATATATTATTTTTATTCACTATAATTATTTTAGTCTTATAAGCTGTTTATATGACAAATTTTCTATACGAATTTTTTATTTACAAAAAATGTTTCATCTTTATAAACTGTTTATTTTTCGAAAATTTTATATACAAAATTTTTTATAATTTTGCTTATTCCCAAAAAATAGTTTATGCTTATAAACTGCTTATAACTTAGATTTTACATTCAAAATTTTTATTTGTATGTTTTTTATTCACAAAAAATATGTTATGCAAATAAGCCCATTATAAGACAAATTTTTTATACGAAATTTTTTATTCATGAAAAATATTTTATGGACTATTAGCTGCTTATAAGACAAAATTCCCAAAGATAATATTTTGTATATAAGACGATAAATATATCAATTTGTGGGTAAGTTTTGATACAAAGTTCAAGTCTGCGTTACTTTTTATGAATACGGCAGTTAATAAGAAAACTTTCGTTTGACAATATCACAGAAACCTCTTGTTGATAATATTAAATTTCTGGTTGTATTATTAAAATTTCCACTATTCCCTGTATTTTTATTAAGAGAAGTGATATTTTCTGCAGTGCGCATTTTGCGATGAAACAAAGTGCTCACTGTACCTTCACAAATCTGTAACACTTCCAGTCTTCTAAAATGTCTTGCCAATCAATTCCAGTATCTGAACCACCACGTTTGTAGCATTTCTTAATGCTACAAAATTTCTTTTTTTCGGTTATTAAACGATCCATATTCTAAATGGCACTTCAAAAAATTGGCCTTCCCGACCGGCGGTCTTGAAACCATTAAAGATATTCTATAAAAAAAAATCCCAGTGTACTGGCGTTTAAAAGTTCAATCCGAAATTTCAATTAAGGGCGATCTCCCACATCCTCTGCCACTAGTGGATAACGCAACGCTTTAGGCAACCATGATTTGTGGAAGTTTTTATTCCTCTAAAAAAAAAAAAAAAAATTCATTGGAGTCAAATTGTACAACCAGCAAAAGTAAAAGAAAGAATAAACCAAAAGCGCGATCGTAGACTGCTCTTATACGATCAGCAATATTAATGGTAGAAACAGTGAAATGTTTCTTTTTCTATTACCACTATCTGAGAATGAACAGAAAGAAATAGAATGAAAGATAGTGATTTGAAAAATTGAAAATTACGATCATTTTAACAATTTTGTTTACAAACGGCCAGCAAGAGATTTCTCCTTCTCATGTGGATGCGTGTGTGCGTTGATAACTCAAGCCCAACAAACCGAATTAAGTGTATAACTCTTTATAACATCCCAAGCAAGATTTTATTACGAATTTTATATATAGACACAATTACAACGTATGGATGTGTAAAAATACTTGATCATTTGTAACACCTTGCAGTTACACAAAACACTAGGAACAATTTAGTTGCAACAGTAACAACAACACATAATGGAAACAAGCCCACTACAAAAAAAAAAACACACACACACACACACGCCACAAATAATAATCGTACTCATCGCAGCAGTAGTAAGAAACACTTCCCATTTATACTCGTAGCGATTGTGTGTACCTGCATATACAAAATTAATGCAACAAATATAATGATGAACATGGAATAAATTTAAACATTTAAAAGTGGAAGCATCATACTCTCGCATATACGCACTAATCGTTATATCCACCCATGGAACTTGTACAAAAAGGGGAACTAATCCTTACCTTCAATCTGTAGTTAATGTTGTTGAATGGTTTCATTAAAAATGTTAAAAATCTTGATTTCAATAATTAGTAGGCTCACTTTGAAATTAGAGATGTACAGTGATCACGGGATTAGTGTGATACGCTTCTAATTATACCTGATCGTAATTAACTTTGTCTTTAATGAGACGAGCGTGCAGGAGCAGCACAAATTGTGGGCATACTTAAGCTTGCGAGAGTGGAAATTTTCCGTGATTGTTGTGCGATGGAATATTTTTTTTTCTTAATTACGATTAGTTGATATCGTTCCAGGTGTCTTACAATTAGTAAACGAAAGAAGTAGTCGGAAGTGCTTACGAATGGCTGCTTTTTATTAAAATTAGTGAGAATTTAAGAAGTATTCCGAAGGTCTTAAAACTAATAAAGATCTTTGATATACGTGCTACATGTAAGAGGAACGAAAACACGTCCTACGAACGCAGGCATATCAGTTAGTCGTAAAAAAATCCACTCAGCCGAAAGTGCAGTTCTCTATTGACATTTTGGGGGTCCTATAAAATTCTACCTTTACCTAGCGTCCAAGTGCATAATGGCCCTGAAAAATTCTTATAAAGAATTCGATATTCTTTTCTGTTATTTTCTTTTTAAATCAAAATATTGTGATTCCTAAATTTATCGTTGAAATTGTGCCACAATATAAAAATATTCTATATAACAATTGTTTGTTACAAAATTTCTTGTGCTAATATATTTTTTTTCTCAATGTCTTCCAAACTACTGATTTCACTTGGGTTTCCTTACAAATTTTTCTGGAAATGATGCTCATTTCGTAAACAGTTTTGTTTCAATAATTTAAAAACCATCAACAACAAAAAAGGCAGAGACAAACAGCAATTTATGCTGCACATGAAATGAAAGCAAAAAAAAAAAAAGAAGTTGCGTCGAACGCACACTAGGCAACTGTAAAAGCAACGAAGGTGCGTTATTTCTAGTGTTGCTTTTGGCGTAGCATTGATGATTATTGGAATCCTAGTTGGCACAATCGTCGCCTAAAATAACAAATCATTTCGATAAATTTTGTTAGACTACTTCGACAGCTGGCACCGTCTGTTTGGCTGTGCGCTATTTTTAGTGGACCCAGTTCATTGAAGTGAAGGTGTTGTCACTATTCGCATAGACTAGCAAAAAGTACTGAAAACTTGTCGCACTGTTTGCCTCTTGTGTTCTAAATATTAATTTCGTGCACGTTTGTTAGCTATTGCATTTTCAATTATAAACTGAACTAACAGCAAGTCTTCAAATGGCATCTTTAAAATAATTAATTACAAGTTCAAAGAACGCTACGCAACATATTAAAATCTGCAATTGCTGCTGTAGTTTGTGTTACGTCTGTCGTTTACGACTGAGCGTGATAGCGGTCCCATATTGTTCACTAGTTGAGAATATGATGGCCTGTTGGTTGTGGAAGCAATTCAAGTTTCTTTGTAAATGGTGTCACATATTTGAAAACATACGCAGATCTTTGCGTATGTAGTAGTTTTTTGTTTACCAGGAAAACAACCGTGTAGGAATTTTATTTGGTCGCCTTTTTTCGGTATTAACTGAACAGGACAGCACTTGTTTTATGTAGTAAATATACACACAATTAAATTGTGCAAAACTAAATCCTTAAATACTTGAGATAGAAAACACGTCACATGATTTTGAAAGACCCCAATTTATAACAGGATTCAAAATCACTTTTTTTCATTGACTGAGAAACTGAAAAAGTTTTGGGCAATTTTTCCCATAAAAGCAATTTTAGCTTCTCCTGCTAAATTATTTTTATCACGTTATAGTTATTAATCAAAATTACAAGCTCACAACATTTTACCCTTCATTGTAGTGTTGGTACTGGCTGTGTTTTTTGCAAATAGCAAATCATAGATATGACGGCAATACACACATATTTTTGCATCAGTTTACCTTTTGAGCTTCCAAATAGATTTTTAATGATTGAGGCCACCAAACAACGTATTACATATTTCGTATGGCAGCCTAAATCGTCTGCATTTCTCTACTTTAAGTGTAGACATATTTTGTCTCTACTTTATTTAATTAATTTAATTTAATTGATTGTAAATTGTCTAATGGAAGTGTTTCCCTCTTGGGGTGCAAAGTAGAAGAAGAGTAAAATAGAAGCGAAGTAATGGAGTATGACCATTTCAACTCATTCAATCAACACTCGAATCTTTGTTCTTTCTTTTCTACAATTTCTATCTTTTTATCGATGTTCAATTAAATTTAATGAATATTAATATTAAGATGCTTTTGATTTGACTCGCTTTTAGTTGTAACAACCAAGTCAGTCTGTTTTAGTTTGTTAATTGAATGGAGTTTCAAGTAGATGTGGTAAATGCAACAGTAAATGTGGCATTAAAAGTGTTCCTCGTCTTTCCATTTTTGTTTTACCAATTATGTGCTTTAATGGCTGAAAATGTGTTAGTAGTTCTTTTTTGTTTCTCTCAGTTTTACACGGTTTAATACAGGCTCCAAAGTAATTAAGGAAGAAATAAAGTTGTATGAGATTAAAAAGATATAGTTTTGCTATTTTTATAATGCGATTAAATGCTTATAAACTAAAAATGTATGGGATGTGAAAAAAAAAATTTTAGATTTTAAAATTGAAGAGAAGAAATTTTATTAGATTAAAATTCGTAATGTGATATTGAGAAAGAATTAGACATAAAAAATATTCCCAACAACAGGAATAGTTTTCCCCCAACTCCACGATAGAACAGTTTAATGTGGTATTCGCCTCAGTCCTATCGAAAGTTGTCTATTAACGGATATAGATGACCATTTGGTGTCGTACTTGTTTTTAAGAAATTGTTTATAAATTTTAATACGAGAAATGTTTCACAACTAATTTAGTGTTGTTGTACCGATGGATTATTGTGCTGTAATTTTCTCTTTAATTCAATTACTTTATTAAGGAAAGAATACTAATTATTACATTTATTTCCGTCAGCTGTTGGGGAACAGCATTTCGTCCTTTTATATGTATTTCAAAGAAGCTCTTCTGAAAGTCTTAAAAATAGAGCGTTGTACTTATTTCGTCAAGTAACAACTACCAATACTGTTTCGTTTATAATATTTATTTAATTATTAAATTAACAACTAAATGATTTTGTTGAATTTTTTGGTCATTTTTATTTCAATCACTAAAATAAAAATAACCTCAAAACTCCAATAAATTTATTAATTGTTAAAACAAGAACCCTATCTGCAAGATGTTATTTTTGTTAAAGAAAAGAATTATTGTTACAGTTGGCAGTGGCATTCCAGCTGACTATATATTCGTTGAACAGTTTCTGATATGGCTTTTGACCGCGATATCACACTCAAACTTTCAGCTAATTCGTAAGGCTTGACATCTTTATTTATTCCCTAAAAGAAACTACTAGACCTCCAAAATTTTCTTTCTTTAAATAATATTTCAATTTATTTGATATTTACAAGAACGCATACAATCAGTTTTCATTTTTTACTTAAATTGAGCACCTTTCAAAGAAATATTTCTTTTTCATCAAACGTGTGGGTTGTGTAAACAACATAATAGAAAATAAAAAACTAAAAAGAACTAACGATATTATAAAATATAAATAACTTTTGTATTAAAATCTTAATATGAATCTGAGAAATAATCAAACTAATAAATTTCTTTAAATCCGACCGACCGCTCCTTAAGTAAAATAATTTAATGCCAAAAGAGTTCAAATGGATTTTGCTACCATCACTTTGAGAGTGTCTCAGCAATAAAGATTATAATAAAATCAACTTGTTTATAGAGTGCTGCTTACATGAAAAGAAACATAATTTCCAATTATTTATATCCAACACCTACAAAACAACCGCAATCAAATGAACCAGCTTGACCCACCCATTCGACACAATCAAACAAATTCATAACTAAAACAAATCTCACCAAACAACAACCATCTTAATAAAAGGATGCTGTTCTTTTGTTTAGCTTTTCAGTTTTTTTTTGTTTTTATCGAACAACCAACCCATATTGATAATAAAAAAAACTAATTATTAAACAAAATTTCTATTTTGATTTGTTACAATTTCATGCTGCATGCATGTTGAGTCTTACAACCAGAAAAATATCAGCAGCATCACCAAGCCAAAACAGCTAACAATTGACCCGCATAAAGATGATCAAAAAAGGCAAACTGAGTTTTGAACCAATAAAAAATATTAACGGATTTCTAATGCAGCAAACAAAGTTTTGTTGCTTGCAAAAAAAAAAGAAGAGGGAAAGAAAAAGATATGAAAAATTAGGGTGGAGTAAGAGGTTGCAAAGGTAGGACAATTGAAATGAAAAATGATATAAAACTGAACTGAAAATACAAAACAAAATCGCAATAGCCTGCAGAGTTATTGAAATGCTGGAAAAGAAACACTCACACAAAAAAAAAACCATTTTCAAATCATAAAGTGATAAATAAAACAAACAAAAAAACAACAACAAACAAATATTATTATCTTTCAGCCGATGTAATCGCAATTTTAATAAATTTCTGATGGTGCATTTCTGGTGGCATACACCAACCAGGCAATCAAAACTAACTGCGGTACTTTTTATATGAGTACAATATGATCGTACTCGCACGTTCATAGATCATTCACTCTGGTAGTTATGAGTGGAATATGCAACTATTGAAGTAGCATAATTGTGTTTACACTCTACGGCAGTAAATATGCAGTGATCGTTACTCCATTTGTTTTTAACACGAGTATTTTGTTTATTACCTGCTTGAAAATTGAGACAGAGGAGCGCTTTGCTCGGACTGTATATTAATTTGGACCACAGTGGGTGCAATAAAGCATTTATAATAAATGCTCATGTGAACAAAAGTTATATGTGTTTAATAACTCTCGTGTTCAGTTTTGAATGATAATTGATCGGATTATGTTGGCTTAAGGATTGGTCTTTTTTTTTGTCTTGGGCTGGCACTCAGGGATGACCCCTACACATGCAGCGCATTATATCAGAGCAGGTATGGGGCGAATAGTGTTAAGAAAACAAGAAAAAATATATCAGAAGATAGAGAATTTGTTTTTTAGTTATTTTTTCTATTTATTTCGACGGCAAATTTTTGGCTGCAAGCAGCGCCAAAGGACGATGCTGAATCCTGCTCTTTTAGTATATGACGGTGTTAATCGGTGTCGGTAATGTTCAGCTACAAGTGGTATGCCTTCATCCGTGCGACAAGCCGACAACAATTAACACAATCTTGTTCTAATGCAGATCAAAAAAATTCGACGCCATATTCATCACAGAGTGCGAAATCGAACTCCGGATCTGAGGCATCATACTCTTGTGTTCACTACTTCGCATTTACTTGCGTCTTAAGGAAACCCCATAAAAAAGTCTAACGGTGTCAAATCACACGATCTTGGTGGCCAGTTTATATCAATTTCACGTGAGATGACCATGCCCCCAAATATGCAATGTTGCATATAGCGCCATCCCTCTGAAACCACATGTCGTTGGTGTCTAGATCATCCAGGCCAAAAGAAATTGGTGATCATTGGCCTATAGCGTTCGCTTGGCTAATGTCCTGGAATTCTCCTGCGCACTCTCAGAGACAGTGCCGATATTTTCGACATATATTGCGACCCGGCGATGTACGAGTGCTATTCGATCGTTGAAATTGATTTACCATATTGAGAATTGTCCTCTCAGTAGGACAATTATGGGCGCGGTGCGTTGCCCGAAAAGAACACCCATTTTTATAAAACAATTTTGTTTTTCGTACGTGTTGTTAAATGCAGTAGTCGTCCATGGTGGTTTGGCAAAATAAACTGAATAGCTGCTAACTAATTGAATTGAAGTAACAAGATGGCCTTTATCAGCTGTCAAAGTTCGCAAGTCCCTGTTGTTACATTTATATCATAACACCACAGGCTTGAAATTTTTTTTTATTACGGGGGAAGCACAGAACAGATTAATCCAAAAAGTACAACTTTTTTTTTCGCAAATATCAAAGAAGTTCAAAGTGATTAATTTGGTTTTTTTTTCACTAGTTCCCATGGGCATTTAATTTTTTACAACAATTTAATATATTATTTTACACTTCCACTTAATTGAATGGGAAGTTTAATATTTTGGGAAAAAAGAATCAGTACATTTGAAATTAAAAATTTTAAGTGAAAAAATCATTTGAAGTGCGATCATTTTTTCCTATATAATTCAATATATTTTTCTTATTTACTGACAATGTTTTTTCTATTTGCTTTCTTTTTAGGTAAGAAATTTCTCAATGACTTTCAGTTGATTAGAATAATAAAATCCAGGACCAGCTGTAAGCATAAACGTGAATAAAAGTTGAAGGTAAATGAAATGATATTCGGTACTGCAACTTGTAGGGGATGATTTCGTTAGTTATAAAAACTTATTTCCTATGACCAGGCGACTGTACGTTTCCACGTTCCTGTAGATAGCGGTGGCATCGATTGCCAAACTGCTGATGTTATTATTGTTTCTCTCTACGGCTGTTAGTTTTTTTTCTAAGATTTTTATTTATAACTTCTGTTATTGTAGAGTTTACAAAAGCAAGTAACAAAACACAATGCAAAAGGAAAAAAAAATTATTCGATTGCCACACGCCCAATAATAATGATGATGATGGGAGTGCATGCATGTCAAAATATTGCCCATATACAAATACGCAAGAAAGAAAGTTTTGTGCCACACTGTGTAGCAAATAACTAACAACAGTGTTTTTCAGCAGCTTCTTAAGGCTTCTAGTCATGCGGCAAAATAACGAAATAAACAGAAAAAAACTTTTCAAAATGCTACTTCAAACAGATAGAAATGGTTACATACACACTAACAATTAACTTAATACAATTTCCAAAATGAAAAAAGGCTATAAGCATGAGGCATTGAAGTGTGATTGCTGCAGCTTAAACTTATAGTTAAGCCAATAACTGAGACTGGCTGCCACTGCTGCTGGTAATGTTACACACACACAACTTCATACCATTTAATCATACTCGTACCATTTTTTCAATTTTTTTTTTATCAAACTTCTCGTATTTCTCACAAAAACTACCCACGGTAATATTTTTCTATAACTCTGCTTTGTTTCGTTCAAAAGCTGTTGTTATCGTAATGCGACAGTTAACCGTTGCTTTTAAACACTAATCCAATCTAAAACGGCAACCAACCATCCAAATACAAACCATGTCATCTCATGCCACTCCATTCCAAAAAAAAAAAATAATAAAAAAATAAACGGGCAAAAACTTCAACTGTGTTAATGTAAACATTGGAAATTTATTGACAAATAACACGCGACCTGAGGCCACATTTCCCATTAAATAGACTTTGGTCTTCCAATCTCTTCCTCTCTTCAGTTTTTTTTTCCTCCATAATTTTTTTTCTTTTGCTTCTTTATTTATAATTTTTGAGGTTTAATAGTTTCCTCGTTAACTTGGCACTTAACATCAACTACTGTTTTTGGTTACTTTCCAACAATTAATGGTTTAGGAGTTGTCTTATTTAGGAAGATGCTGGCTGTTTGGCTGACTGGTACAAGCAACTAATGAAACAAGCTGATCTTTTTTTTTCCAAAGTTCAAAAGTATAATTTTGCTGTATAATTAAAGTTAATTATTATGATAGTTTCTGCTTCATTAATAAAATGTACATTTGAAAGTTTTGTTGTTATTTTAATTTTAAAATATGTCTTTGCCATCCACACATTTTTTGTTGTTTTCTATTTAGTTTCTTTGATATCATACATTTGTTAGGTTTGTAGCTCCCGGGTCTTTTAATATAACTTTGAAGAAAATGAAAAACACGAAACTTTCAAATACTCAAATAAAATTCAACAGTTGACAGCAAAACGACATAAGTGGTGTTTTAAAGTAGCTCCAGTGCTACAGTTTGAAGTACAATTTACAGGGACTGATTTAATGTTATTAAATTTTAATTGACGAAATTTAAATTCATTTCAAGCAGGCAATTTAAAAAGAAAAAGGTGTAAAAAATTGTTAAAACAAAAACTATTGCAAGAAAGTTACAGAACCTGAAAAAAGTCTAAATAGTAGAGGTTTAGAATACACTCTTTACATGCCACAAATCCAACAGAAACCGCATCTTTGCATTCGGTTTTTCTAGACATGTGACTTTATTTCTCTATATATAAAATAAAAATTTATTCCAAACACATGTCGAAGGAATGGTTGGAGTTAAATATTAAAATATATTTTAAAAATATATAATAAAAAAGTAAATTAATTAATGTGTGAATTAAGAGCGTGAGAAATTATTTTACGAACCACCCCACTTATTTTCAAAGAGGGTTATTTTTTACCCTCAAACCAAACTAAATACTTTAGAGTGTTTAAGAAAAAGGTGTAATAAAAATAATAGCTAACAAACAAATAATAGGGAGGTGCTTAATATTAAAAGTTGGGCATATACCGGGTCAATGAATATTTACAAATAAAAACTAATACCTTTTTTTACTAGAGTGACTCAAGTTTACACAAATAAAAATGTATTTTAATATCAATGAAACCGACTTTATTTGAAAGAAAATAGTATGAAATTAATATTTAAATATGATTTCTGCCATGTTGCTGCTATGTGGCTTATTGACGTTAAATTACACGATCTTGGTGGCCAATTAATTGGGCCTTTACATGAAATTGTTTTTGCATCAAAAGTTTCTTTGAGTAAAGCAATTGTAGCGCCCACTGTATGGTATGTGCTGGAACCACATATCAGCAAGAATAATGGCTCGTAACTGAGGTGCGAAAAAATTTCGAATCATGTCGTTTTTGAAGACATATGGGCCAAGGACTATTTCAGTCCATGAAGCGTATCAAACAGTAATTATCTGTGGATGTTATGGTGTTTCGAAAAAGCGTGTGGATTCTCCTGACTCCCAATGCGACAATTCTTCTTCAACCAGAAGTGGGCCTTATAAGAAAATAAAATTTTCAATGAATAAGTTTGACGAATAGAACAATTATTTTGATTAAAAATTTCAACAATTTGCATGCGTTGCTCTAGCGTAAGTCGATTCATAATGAAATTTCAAAGCAGACTAAACAAGAAGCAACTATCAGCTGTTAATTGAGTGAGCAAATAAAGCACGGATGCCAACTCAAAGTTGTGACACTTTAAAAAAACACGTGTTATAAAAAAGTTTCGTTCATGATACTCCAGTATTGAAATTTGAAATCATGAGTACCGTGGATTTCGCCACTAGAGCTGTCGTTGCAACGAATACTGTTGTGTTAGTAAAAAAAAAAGGTGTGATTATATTGAGTTTTTCGAACTTTCAATGGCATATGAAAGCGCCAAGACTAATAAATTTAAGTTTATATTGAAATAAACAAAACATCAGAGGTAAAAAATTAATGGAACTATAAGACAGGAATATTAAATATTTTGCTTATACTTTTTCCACCTAAACTGACCGACTTCTTTCATATAATTTCCCATATAAAGAACTGCTGAAAGTTAGAAAAAAATCATTATCTTTGACCGACCCCGTTTTTTTACTTTTGTGTTGATGTAAAGGAAAGAAAAAAAAAAAGAAATTGAGTTAAATACAAATTTACAAAAAGCCATGCAGCTAAGGGCCACCCCATTAACTAACGCAACACAAAAGTTAAATAGTTAACGTATTTATTTGCTGTACTGTAAAAATATGCATACAAATTTATGATACCAGCAGAAGTATCAACTCGTATTTCTTATTTCTTTCATAAATATGCACACGGCATCGTAGTTAATATTTTATTGTTATCTTTCACTTTTAGTCATTTAAATACTTCTGCAAGTTTGAGTTTTGTGTACAAGGCTTTTACCGAAAACTACTCGCAACATATACTATGGCGTTGGAAATTAATTTTAAATAAATTATAGTTTTAGTATTCAATTCAGTTTCAGCATTCGGAATCTACAGAATTTAATGAATTGATGTAAAGAATTATTGATTTGCTGCTGGGCTCCATTTAGCTGCTTTTCTAAAAAGATTGGGTTGACGGTTCTAATTTAATGGATTATCTTTTTTATAAATTGGCCATAGAGTTTTTGTGGTACAGTTTTTAGCATGTTATCATTGACCAATATTGATGAAACTTACATGGTTTGAAAGGTATTTTTTCCTAGAAATGTACAATATAAATATTTATTCAGAATTCTTGAAAACAAACAATAAATATTGAAAAGTTTTTGTGCATTTTTCCATGATGAAAGAAGAACAAAAGTTTTGAAAGAAATATAAAATGTATTTGTTTTTTTTTCTTTTCCTAAATTTCAGTAGCCCTAATTTGAAGAATCATGTACACATAAAAATGTATTTTACCGGGGCAACATTTAATGAGTTTGAAAAGAGTTTGGCATGCTTGAGTATGCAGAAGAGCTTATGTTTGACTGCAACATTTTTCTTTTTATTTGAAATGATAGAAAGGAGATTCATGGCAGTATCACTAAGAACAAATAAAAGCTTAGAAATGCTTATTTAATAATTCTTTAAAACCCGTAAAATATAATATAAAACTTCTGAATATTGTTCATCTGCACTAACACATTGAAGATCCAACAATAATCTTATGTATAATTTATATCTTCTAATTGAAATTAATTGTAATTGTAATTAATTTATATAAATATCTTAGAAAACAACATTTACCGAAAGTAAAAGATTTTTCTTGTCACTCATCTCAACGAGTAAAAAACAAAAAAATTAACAAAATCCCATTGACGTAAATCGAAGGTTTTCTACAATTCTTTTTGTTTCATAAAATCATCAATAACAATAGCTACCAATTTTCGTTATCCCATCAATAGTTTGTCGTTAGTCACATTATTTAAACACTTATCCCATAGTGCAGTTTTGTCTTGTAGTCATTTGTTTTGCATTTACAAAAGCGGAAAAATCATTCTTATGCATCAAACAAACGCATTTCATGGAATTTACACGCCCTCAACATTTTATTTTTCGTTTGTGCAACATTTCATTTTTTCTTTCTTTTGTTATTAATATTTTTATTTCATTCTCTGTCTTTTTTTTTTCTTCTTTTTTTATTTGGTTGCATCTTGCGTGTAGGTGTTGTGGGTTAAAGAAAAAATAAATTAAATAAAACAAATAAAGAATTATGTAGGCTGTTTGAAACACTGCCAGTGGAAACGTTCGCAGTCGTACATACTTTGTGAATGGTGTGTGTGTGTTTTTTTTTTCTTATTCTATTTAGCTTAAGTATGTATATCTTTTCCTTATTTTTTTTTCCATTTACATATTTTATAAATGTTCTCTTCTTTTCATGTAATGCAATGGAATTTAATTGAAATGTTTGGTAACAATTCTTTGTTTTTACCACATATCGTTTGCAGTTGTTATAACGGTTTTTAAATTAATTTACATTTTATAGATCTTATTTAAATGAGAGGTTTTTAAAATTGTCTAACACAGCCACAGGAACCCAGTTGTGTGCTATTGTTATGTGAGAATTTATTGCTGGTATTATTATATTTTGCTAGACCTACAAGAAAATAATTGTTATGAACGAGTGCTAAAGAATTTAGGATCAGGCTATTTTAAAAACCGTTTATTTAATTAACTTCTATTATGTTGCAATTATTTCTTTTTTATTGTAAAATCGAATTGTTTTTTAGCCTATATAAATATTCATCTATAATTTATATAAGAGATAATAAATCTAATTGTAGTTGATAATAAAGTTATTGTCGTTAGAAATTAGTTTAAACAACATCTCTTAATTTTAACTAAACAATTTTAAATTTTTGTCTAACTGTCCTAGACAATTTCTATACGAACAGCACTGGTCCTAAACAATTGATGAACACGTTATAAAAGTATTGTTACTATTGCGAGCTTACGCTGCCGCCGCTTATTGCTTAAGCCTTCCAATTAAAAACAGTGTTCGCCTTATAGCCAAAATGCTGCCTAAATGAAAGAAAAGAAACGCATTGTTATGACTTGTGCGTGCATATTTCTATGTGTGTATTATGAACTGTGTCTTATGTATTCATTTATGAAAAGTCGTGAAATCGTGTTAAAACGATTTATGTTATTTCTGTGCTTCTCTAAAAAAACCATAGATTTTTATCGATGAAGAAACAAATACCGTTTTGTATATTTTTCGTTTTTTTTACATCTGTAATACTTTACAACGAAAAGTGTTACATGGATTATAATACAATACAAAACCATAAATAAATATAAACAAATTCATACAAACGCGTACAAAAAGAAGTGAATAAATGAGTTTATTTGAATGAAATTTTTTGATGGTTAACTATTAAGCATTTTTGGTTACACTCTTTACAAATAAAATTTCGTTAATTTAGAACGAATCTAAAACAAATAATTGCAATGACTAGTGAAGTTTTTTTCTCGTCTTATGAAATGATTTTTTATTTGTCTAGAGACAATTTCCAATGCAAACAACAAGTTCGTGTCTTGAGTCTTTTGTTTTTGCCTAAACTTTCTACCCAATTTAATATTTCTTTTACCGCAAAGTTATTTTTTTATACTTTAATGCATAAATAATGATTTATTTAATTCAAACTTTATGTATAGTTAAATTAATTTCATGCTTATTTGCTGTAATTTGATGTTCGTAGCAACAGAAATGTATTGAATTTAAAAAAAAAAATAGTTTTTGAACGTCGTTGTATGTCAAGTATTAGAAGAATAGAAAAATAGTCGATTTGCTGAGCCAACCTTATTTGCGTTAGAAGACTAACAACTAACAAAAAAAACCATTTATTTCTTAATATTTATTTCCAGCAGTGATATATTTAAATTTCTCCATTTTTGTAGTTTCATTCTTTCTCTACCATAACGAATTTTTTAACTCTAAAAAAAACTAAATGTAATTTTATTTAGCTTTTTTACGATTTATTAACGTGGCTTGAAAATCTTTCTTTAATGAAATGTTTACTAAAACAGCAATAAGCTCTGTTGTGTTCTGTTCAGTTCTGTTCTGTGGCTCTTGATATACGAGTACAACAACATCATCATTAATTTTAGATTGCTTATCTAAATCTAGAGAATGATGCAAAACCAAAATAAAATTGGAAAAGCGGCTTTTTTTCTTCATTCATTTGCTTGGCTGATGTACAGATTTCGTTGTTGTTGCGTATCAATGCCGACACTAATACACAATTATATCCATCACTATAAACCATTTTACTAAATAACACTAACACACACACACACACAAACAAAAAGTGGTCAAGCCCAGGACTACTTTTAGCAGCGGCTTAGAGTCATAGCGTTCAGCGATTAACTAGATAATCTGACAAAAGATATTAATTTTATTTTCCCCAAGTTTATAATTTCAAGAAATCAAGTGATAATTTAAATCTTTGCTAAAATACGTACGATCAGCTCTTATCGAGGCCGTCATAAGATCTATCGTGAGATTAAAGCATTCTTGGGCAAACGTGTAGTCGACTGATTTGAATAAAAATCATCCAGAATGTTCCGAAAACGATATGGTCGTATGAGACCGATTGAAGCAACTTGTTCATGATTAAGAGATTCTGATAAACCTTTTAAAGGATAATATCAGTTTGCGGAGTATGGGTGATTCCATAGATAAGCAAATCACTACGCGAGCTTCTTAGGTTATTAAAAAAAATATATATCGAAAAGATTGGCCCTAAAAGCCATCCATGTAACTTCCGGCTAATTTCAACCCCATTTTATTCCATTCTTTGCTTTTGAGCTCTTCGAGCTAAAACACTATCATTTTAATTTTCATATCAACTGATTCACTAGAGACAAACGGTGATAGATGTAGTTTTCGATTACTATAAAATATTCGGGAATATCAACCGATCAGATATATAATTTTGGAATATAAAAAAATCACTTTTTTCGAATTTTGTCGTTGACGCTATCTTACGAATGGATTAACCGATTTTGACCCGCTTTGACGAGATCGTATGAAAATTATTCTGAAAAGACCACTTTGAAAAATGATTTTTTTCTAAATTTTTGTATGTATTGAAATCGAGTCAATTGAAATTCACAGGAAATCTAACTTCAGGTACACTCTTTAGATTCGGTTTAACTGTTCAAAAGTTGTAAGCGGGTCACATACTTACACGCATACACACATACATACAGATATAGTCAGGGAAGCTTTTTGGGACCTCAAAATGTGCAGATCTAGTGAGAACTCGATTTTTTCAAAGCGGGGTCAAAAAATACCCTCCCGACTTTCGGAAATTTAAAACTTTTCCAGCGGGAAGCGGATTAGTGTGTCTGAATTTAAAAATGTTATTAAAAAAATTTTATTTGAGTTTCTAGAAAACTGCCAGGTTGTAAACAACGAATAACAAATTATTAAGAAAATCAATCCTTCAATTTTTGTGTTCAGTGATGGGTTGAGATAAAGTTTTCTGCATGATCAACTACATACACATACATAAATAAGGGAGTCAGGGATGGGTAATATTTTCACAAATAATATTAATCTTTGAGACAAAAATATACTGACTTTCCAAACGACAATTGGCTTCATAACGCCGTCCTAGAAAATTTTGGCTATACTATTTCAAATCGTTTGTGATCGTAGGACCAGTTAAACCAACAAATAAGAGGACATGGAAAGTACACCCATTTAGAAAATAAATTGTGCAGTTTCTTTGGAAAAAAAGTCAAGATTTAAGGTCCGAGAGAAATAAATAGACAAGAAAAAATACTTAAAAAATTGTACATACAAAAATGCAGACTAAATTGTAGTAGACATTTCCATCCCTGCCACAAAACATTTGAGTTAATTCGTCTTCTTAATGAAACTATAAGAGTATTACGGTTGAAAAATAAAATAATATTTTTTTTTGTCTGTCTTACCCATTTTGTGGTTTGCCGTTTGTCGTTTGCAGTTGCAGCTTTGTCCTCTTAAGCTGTACTCGCATTATTGTACTCCGCAACTCTTAGTGTTGTGAAAAGTAGGTTTTGGTTTTATGTGTTAAGCCATAAAAATAAAAAATAATAACAGTTGCAATTGTAGCTGCCGTCGCAGAAGGTGAATAAGAGGCACTCGAAATACAGAAGTTGCTTGCATTTATTTATTGTTAGTTTTTATATCAAATCTGTTTAAATAATTTGTTATGTATTGCATTTGGCGATGCATTTGATTTGAGAATTATGTTCGTTTCTTGATTTGATTTACATATTTGTGGCAGCATGAATAGCAACAAGTGGCAAACAGCATCTTGCTGGCACCCAGCACCGCAGCTAACCGAACATAAATTTTTTATTTATTCATTTTTATTTATTTATTTTTTTATTATTTTTTGTTCAGCTATTGGCAGCAATGAAATATGTTTTTACCATATTAATTATTCCAAAGTTGCTGCTGTTTCTGCTCACTCTTAAAGATATTCATTCTGAGCATGTTAATGGTGTGCATAGTTTGATTTCAATCTTTTATATCCGTTCTGTAGTACGTTGTATGATCATTTTCCATTCGTTTGCATTAAAAGAAATTCTTTTTGTAAACCGCATAAATTTTGATTTAAAAGATATATTTGAAATTTTGATTAATTTAACATGATTTAGCAGTGGCAGTAAAAAGTGTCCCCTTTTTGGAGGATATAGAAAAGAAATATTTCAAATAGTTTTTATTGGTGAAATGAATAATCTGAAGATGATAATGGCAACAAATTGGATTTGTTATAAAATTTAATCAACCATCTTAACAGTTTCCACACTGCAGCTTCTGAATAAAACTGATTAAAATGAATGATGAGCCGGTAAAAATTAATATTTCTGACCATGTCTTTTGTCCGCTGAGGAATTAAAGCAGATTGTATTTGTGTATATTAAAATGCAATTTAACCAGGGATGGAAAAATATATATAATGCTGTTATTGTGATCATGAAACTCTACTTAAATATTCGAAATACAATAAATTACATTTTGAATATAATTTTTAACAATTATTAAACTCAGTGCACATCCTTAGAAATTTTAGCAGCCGGTTTAACTGTCTCTGGTTATCGTTTGGGGCAAATATAACTGGTAACATCTGCAGTTTAACCTCTACGGAGATGTGCTTTAGCATCAACCGTTTTCCATATTTGTTTTCAAAAAATTTAACAAAATTTTCAACAACTTAAAAATTTCTTACGGATTCTTAAAAATAAAATAACGTTCTATTCGAAACTCCCTACACTTTTAAATTCCTTTTGGAACGAAAACACCCCAGACTTTTTTGTTTATTGTCTAAAGCTTTTTAACTAAATTTTATATCATTTGAAAGTTCTCAGTTTATTCTTCTCAAATTTGTTAACTTAGAATCGAACGCTAGTGAGCGAAGTTATTGATTTCACTCTAGATTTCGGAAGTGTTTCAGAAATTTTAAAAACACGTTATGGCACTAGTCGGCTAATATCTGCAAGAAAAATAGGCAACATAAATAAAAGCACCAGCTGTGTGTCTTTCCCTCTGCCCTGATGTAGTTGTTTGACGTTCATTCGGAGCACATAGAAAACGAATATAATTTTGACTATTATAATGACGTACCATTTACTAAAAATCTTACCCATGGATTTGCAATGTTATTACAGCAACAATAACAACAACATCAACAGCATCATACAAAGTTTCATACAAACCCACCAGTAACTTTAAAAATCATCCAGCCATACAAAAATATGTTCAGAATCAAACAATATTGAAATGTCTTGTAATAAAACATCCCTTTCACCGGATTGACATGGCTGTAAGTAACCGACAGGACCTACCACAACAGCGAAATTACTCTCATACGAAAAGGAATAAACAAACAAAGGAAAAGCAATAGCCGCAAATAAACTTTATTTATACGCCGAAATAGTAAACAAAAATAAAACTCAAGATCAAGACAACAAATACAAAAATATGTACGTACGAGAGTGTAGTTAATTTGATGTTGCTGGCAGTTTTTAAATTAGTGCATTCAGCTTTAAATTAACAACGAAATAATGAAAAATGTTGCAGACAGCAAAAGGAAAAAACAATTGCATTTAAGTTGCGATTAACAATCGAAACTCTTGTGCTAAAGGAATAAATTCCTTGCCAGCCCTGATTGCCAAGAAGCTAAAATGTTTGTTTTCAGTGTCTTAAACATTGTGAAGAGGAACAAAGAATAAATAGAGTTTAGAACTTTCAAAGAACAGACAGCCAAACAAAAATGAGGCGTATGTGCAACTAATCGCATTCAGGGGACATTGAGCGGATGCAGCTTTCAAATGCTTTGTATTTTATGGATTTTTTTCACTCTTTCGAAAACAATCAAATAGTTCGTTTTTGTTGCCAACTCCTTTGAGGGGAGTTTTATGGAATTCTTGTTGTCGTAGTACGAATACTTGTTTGTGTGGCGTTGGTTTGAAAACAAACCAAAACAAACAAAAAAAGCGGTTGTTAGGAAAAGCATTCTTTTTTATTCGCCTCTCTATAGACAGATGCTTTTTATGCTTTAAGATTAAGATGGAAAAAATAAAATATTTTTGTATGGTCGGTCCACGAACGGAATGGTGGCGGTGGTGGTGGTGGCGGTTACTGGCTGACGTTTTTTTCCTTTCGTATTACTTTTTTAAGAAAACATTAATGATGTTGAATGATTCGTTTCGATTCAATTCGATTTGATTTGATGTGATGTTAATGTTGATGTTTGACGTGGCTGTTGTTGTTGTTGCTATTTTTTTTTTCTTTCTTTCTCTTCTTGTTAAGTGAGGGGTTTTCTTGTGTGCTGCTATTTTAATAATAATAATGACGATGTGAATGACTATGATGCTGACGATGTTAAGAATGATGTGAATGTGTCTCAAATTCCAATAGCAAATCAACTGCCGCTCTGTTCAGGACTGCACAGCCTTTATTTTTCTTCTTATATTTTTAAATTAATAGAATCGAATGCAACAGCAACAACAAATCAAATTCAAACCCATTGACTGTTTTGTTAACATTTAAAAACTCCTCAAGAAAACTTTAGATTACAGCTAAAATCTTTGAATATCTTGCTGAGAAATAGAATTTAATCTATGGGAACGATAGCCAATAGTAGCGAATATGAAAATCCTTAAAATCATTTGCTTAAATGCTGGACTTTATGCCACAAAATAATATAAACTTCTTGGAGATAAACGGTGTTATAATAAATTTTCAAAATGAAATTTATTTGAAATATGTTTTAAGACACTCTTGTATGCGATTTTACAAAATATATTTTAAATTTATTTGAAATTATATATAAAATAAGTTTATTTACTGTAAGAACTGAAACAGAAGTCGTTTTCTAGCACGTCATAAAACATGTCTCCATGTCGTTGTTAAAACTTTATTAATATTTGAGCCACATCCTCATTCAGTACAACAATTACTTTAATTTGATGTAAAATTAATTATCAAGAAACTCTTTTAAATAAGTTAAATAATAATTCCTTTAATAGTTTCTAGTACATCAATAGATTTGCCTAGGGAAGCATTCCCTTGTAGGTGAAACTTTAAAAGTTTTCTGTGATGTTTTGATGATGTCGTTCATGTTGACGGTGATGATGACGATGGCGATGAGGATAAGAAAGTTAGTTCATGGTTGTATTGAAGCAAACTCACTCATACTACCGATACCAGCAACTCTTTAACATCAAAGTGCTGATTTATTGAATATTATTTTAAAAGAGACAGCATACTTTTATAATCCTTGACTTATTTTATATTTTTTTATTCAAACAATAGATTTATTTGTAGTAAAATGGAATACATTTTTTTAAAACTAAATTGTGGTCATATGCTGGCATAAGTGACAATGTCGTTTATCATACAAGTAAAAACGTATTTTTATATTTCTTTTTGTGAAAAATAATCACCATCTGCAGAACAACTTGTATGCTGAGGTTGCATAGTTTTGTTGCATGAAGAATAATGCAACGTTTTTGTACGTGTGCTGCGTTGCACCAATAATTGCAATGAATTGTTGCACGTCTGATCTTTTTTCTTTTAATTTATTTATTTAATTTAGTTTTTTTCTTTTGCTTAAATGAATCCAAAAAATTAAACACAAATTAAGCCAACAATTTCTGTTGTTTTTTTTTTTTTGTCTATTAAAATTTTTGTTTAAAACAATTCGTTGTTGTTACCGCAGTTAGTTCTAGTTGACTTTAGCTGATTTTAATAGCCTTCAAAATGTCTTGATCATAAATCACTATATAACGAATATATATATAAATAAAGTTTAATTGATAAATTTGTTCGGTATGTTGTTGTCATGAAATTCTTTTTCATTTTCCAAGACTTTAAATTGCAGTTTTATAATGGAAAATTTTAATTAAAAGCCACCATACAAAAAGGTGCCAAAATGAATGCGGTTTCAAGACAAGAATTCCATTTGAATTTAAAATTAATTTTGTTTAAAGCTTTTATTTATTGCAATTAGTTTGTTTCAATTAAGCGAACTTCAAAGTCTGTCGCCGAGAGTACTCGAAATGATAAAGTCTTTATTAAATAGTTTTCTATTTAAATTTACCCCTTGACATTTTTATATTTTTCAGTATAAAGAAGTAATTGCAATATTTCAAATTTGCTTAAATTGATTTAACACTTTTTTAAAATATTTGATCTTGAATGATATTGAATATATTACAACTTGGGACTCGCTTTTTATAATTACATTTAAATCCTGGAATGCCATCAGTCTTTACTTTATATAATTAATATTTTTCAAGTTGAGCATGTCTCAAAGCGATAGCTCGCATTTGCAAGGAGGAGAAACCACAAAATCGTTTCTAATCAAATTAAAAATCAATAATCGCCCGCGATCGGAAAAATTTGTATGCATCACAGAAGACCTTTCAGTAGTTGTTTTCGGTAGTAAATATGCCATTTCTATAACAACAAAAAAAGTTTCTATATAAACTCGTTATGCAGTTTTCATTGTCTTTCTCTCTTCATACAAGAGATATACTCCATATATTGAAATATTTTCAAATATCGAAGCCACTTAACTGTAAATAAAAATGTATATCATAAATCTTAATTATACTTTAAATCACTTTATTAAACGATCAATAAACTCACGGTTTCTCTTTTTCGCTATTTTTATAATTTTGATTGATTACTTTAATTGAAAATCATAATTCAAATCGAAACTAAAAAAAATCTAAATCTATCATAAAATAATTGATCAACCGTTATGATAATAATAATCATTAAACTAACCGTTTAATTTGTGGTATTAAAAGATAATAACGGGCATAAAATGAAAGATTATCTGTTAAACTCTCTTTAGCTAAACTAGAGATTTGCAATAGCACGTGTGTGTAAGTGTATGTATGTATGTATATGTGAGTGTATGCTGACTAGTTTATTTGCAAAAATATATATTTCAAACACCTTTAATGCAAATCATTGCATGCAGCGTTTCTTTTTTATTGTTATTTTATTAATTTTAAATACTTTCAGATATAAATAAAATGTTATGAAGAAAACTAAAAGGATTTTGTGGCTTAGAAAAAAAAAAAGGTTTTACACACGTCGTATAGTTTTTTCAGCTTTCAAGTATCGACATTTAGCCAGATAAGACATTTTAACCAGAGTTGATCTATGATAAGTTGATTTGATGAAGTTTAAGTTTGTTTTTTTCTATTTCTTTTTTTTTTCTATTAATTCAACAACCGTGTACTCTGGCCGTAAAATAATCACCATCAAGTAACTCGCTTAAACCATGTCAACGATGGTACGGAAGAGTACAACTTTACAAAATAAAACTCATACATACGCGCACATATTGTTTTTAGCGTTGTTATCGGTGGTAAAACCATTCATCATTCCATATAGAAGAAACTAAAATAGAAATCTTTTTACTTCAAATGTGCAGATGATGCGGCGAATTTCGGTCGATCGCAAATACATTGACTTCGAGTGATATACTGATTTCCTTCAATTAAAAATATTTTCACGGAAGATAATATCTTATACATACACAAACATACTTAAAAGTTTTTAAGGAAATTCAAATCTTGCTTTTGAAAAAAATCTTAGTGTCATACATTCCTTTCGGAATTTTTTTCCAGAATGTTGTGTTTAATATATTTTTAGCGGCCATTTATTATTGTATTTAAGAGAGCAAAAGTGTTAATTGCCCAAAACAACGCTGTAAATGTTTTTATAATGCAAATTTAACATGCAGACCTTCTGGCCAACTGCTTATTAGCCCAAACTGAAGTATGTTTAATATAAAAGACAATTTTCTTTTTCCAACCAAATAAATTCTTTTACTTAACATCACATATGATCGTAACAGTTTTCTATAGAATGTCTTATTATTTAATATTTTTATTTCAATAATTCCTAAATAGTAGCGGCTCTAAAGTTCGATTTTGCTTCTTTATTCGCTGAGAGGCTTATGGACATTATTGTTGCCGTGATGACTTTCACCAAAAATTTAACATCAGACTAAAATTTACAACTCACAACATTTTAAGTAAATTGGATATAAGCAAAAGGCTTTAGGTCTTTATAAAATTATATGCAATATTTTACATATTTTGTATAAATTCTCGTTTATATTCAATAAATATTTAATTAAACAAAGAAGTTTGAAAACTTTTTAAACACTAATAGTGTTTTCTTTTCTAGAAAACATGCAACATTTTTTCACTTATTTACAAAAAGTGGCAGTTTGGAAGAGTTCAAAAATAGAAATTGCTTTTCGTGAGGGATGATGGACTGATTTCCAATAAATTTCTCGTTTTCTATTAAAAAGTGTAGAAAATGTTGCATTCTTTTTTAAAAAAGAAATCAACATTAATGAAACTTAAAATTATTTCATAGGAAATACATTTACTATTTTATATATTATATTATTTTGTTATTACAACAAATATTTTATATTTCGTTAATGTTTGAAAAAATACGTTATTAAAAATGTAAATTGATCCAATAAAATTAGTTTTCTATATTCTCCAATAGACACTTCAGAATAGTTTCATAAATGGCGGAGTTTTGTTGAAACCAACTTTCAAAAAACCAAAAAATTTTCAATCGTTAATCTTTTGGAAATCGTTTCCGAACGCTTTTTTCTGTTTCACAAGTTTTGTAGAATAATTTCTCAACTTGTATACAATCTTATATGTAACTGATGGGAAGAAGACATTTTCCCTTACCCAACATTTCTAAGAACCAACAGAGCTTAGACTCTGTACAAGAGCATTGAATTAGACGTCAACGTTAAAAGACGTTGGTTATTTTAGGTTGATTCTAATCTGAAATAACGATTATAGCCAACTTTATAGAACCACAACACATTTGAGTTTAAATGTGCAAAAATAAACGTTTTTTTTACAAACACCAAGACAATATTTGGTTTCTTTTTTTATATATTCAAGATGTTTTTTGTTGTGTGAAGGAGTGCCTGAACTGAGATGTTTTTTTCTTTCAAAAGCATTAAAACCAAAAGAAATCAACTTAAGCGGAAAAGCAAAACAAAAAGAAAAGAAAAACAGGACCATAATAGACTCGTACATTCTACAGATTTTTACTTCGGCTGCAGTTGTAGCTCTCATTGTGAGGTGATAGTGGCCAGAGTTTAGATGGACTTAAATTAAATGTTTTTGGGCTTAAAATGCACGCTCTTGTTACTTGCATTACTGTTGGAAAAAGTTTAGCGAAATGTTTGCCAAGAAGCTGAATAAAAGAGGGTGTTTACAAGCAAAAATAAAAAATTATTAGAAAAAGTATATGTAATCTGGCAGTTAAATAGAATCAACATATTTAGAAATATATTTGGAAAATATAAACGCTTAGGATTTTAAAGTAGTACTCTTTAATTATAACGTTTATTTATTTATTATTTTATTAAAAATATCTAACCATTACTTTTCGCCAAACTAGCAATAATTTTTAACTTGCCTGATGATCATATTTTTTTGTTGGTGTATTTTGTTTGTGTTGTTTTTGGGGGAAAACTAACATTTTCGCGATGTCTTATCTTGGCTGAAAATTTTCGTAAAACTGTGAACATGATTATTTTTTTATTTCTTTAAATCTGTAACATTATTTACAATTATCGTGCTTTAATATCTATTAACGCTTACTACCAGTTTCTTTCAGATGATAATCGTTTAATGCTTAGCATCGTTTAATAAGTCAAATTTAGTTATTTTGTGTATCTTACGGTTAAACACGTTAAGCATAAATATTTCATATTTGTTTCACATATAAACATGCCTGATCACACAAATATGTGGTTCTGTATGAAGTCATATTTATATAGAACTGTGATCAAAAGATTAACTGCTGTCAGGGTGTTAATCTTGGACGCCTTAAGTTTAAAGAAAACTAAAACTAAAACTAAAATATTATGAAACCGTGTTCTTATTCCCCTTTAAAGACCTTGATTAGCTTCTTTTATTTTATAAACGTTTATTTAATGTTTATTGCCTTAAAATGACCCATTTTCCAAGTATCAACATAAAGTTCACTTGAAAGTTTCCTTTGATGAAGATTTATGTAAAATGTTTGAGAATGATGGATGGAAAAAGGCATTAAGGTGGAAACGCTTACACTGTGGTTTTTCGTAATAAGGAAACAAAGTCTAAATCTTCTAAAAACTTGTTAACAACGGCTTTGGAAAGCAATTGTTTACTTGACTCTAACTAAGTGTTTACCAGTGTTGTAGTTGATGTTTTTTTTTTTTTTAATTTTTGTCAACATGGTTTTTAAACTTACCTAACGTTAAATTGCTTTTCGCTTGAATTTGTAACACACCAAATTAGAAAAAAAAAGAAATAATAAAATAAAATAAAAAAGCCCAAAGACTTTAAAAACCAAAAATGATTTTGTTTTAGGTTGAGGCACTTTTCTTTTGAGAAGTTAAACTTTTATTTGCCTTTCTTCTCCATATGAATACACACAACACACAAATAGTTGTTACATTGTTATGCGTCTTTGCCACTTAACGCTTTGTTGCATTTTATACGCTGCCAGTCAAAAGAAGAAGAAAAAGCCTAACGAAAAATTACCTTATGCCGAAGCAAAATTATTTTGTTTTCTTTTGTAGGCAACATTTTCTTTTTACAGATAATATTTGTTAGAAACAAAAAACTATAAATTTGAGGCATATTCATAGTGAATTCAACAATATAAATTTTTTATTAATGGTAATATGCCACATGAAGCATTAACGCAGTTTGTGGTTAACAACTTAAAATTTGGTTCTTTTTTTTTTCTACAAGCAAACAAATTTCAATAGCTTTAATTATTATTTTTTGCGGCCATTGTTAATCCTTTAGAAATGCTTACAATGTAATTATTACAGAATGAGTAGATTTTCCTCATTAATCATACTTTCACCGAACTGATTTTTTGGTTGGGTTTTTTTTTCAACTGACCTTTAGCCGGTAATGAGCGTTTTGAAAGAGAAGTCTGTTTTAATTGTAATTATCTTTGTGTGTTGAATCGTCGAAGAATTTTCTTGATTTACATATTATTTCCCATTTTATGCAATTTTTGCTTGTAGTGTGAAATTTATGTGGTTTTCATAAGTTTCCAGCCAACCGCATGTGTCTGTCTTAGAACCAGTTCTTCCAGAAGAGCAAAAGCAGATTTTGTGTTTAATTAAGAACCCGGTAAAAAAAAATTTACCTAAACGTTCTGTTTGTTTGCTTAACACTTAAGAGGGTGTGATATGGTGTAGGATTTATTTTTTTTTTTTTTTTTTTTTTTGTATTGGACCAGCACTTAGGGGATTACCCTACATGTGCAGTGCATTGTGCCAGAACTTAAAAGGAAGGGGATAGTGTTAAGAGATCACATGAAGACAGATTAGAAGTTAGAGAGTTTTGGTGTAGCTATTTTTACTTCGCCGGTGAATGTTTTGTTTCCAGTAGCGATGAAAGAGGATGCAAAATCGAACTCGGGATCTAAGGCATCGTAGTGACTACTTCAACGAACAGCACATTATCGAGGCAAATTTATATCATTAACGCTGAATGATTACTCTTCAGTTTTGTACATTAAGTTACTCTTCGTTCAGTTGGCGAACGATTTTTAAAAATACTTCTAGCGGAACAATTTTAAAATCAAAAAATAAATTAAAATATATTTAGTTAAGAATTTTATTCAAAAAATAATTAGGAATACAACATAAGAACTTCTTTTTCTCTCTTAAAACTCGGCACGAATTTGAGCACACATAAAAGAGTTTTATGAAAAAGAGTAAATCTGCTTCGACTATTCGATGAATAGTAACCATCCCGGGTTGAACATTTAAAGTAGCTTAACGCATGCGCCCTTCTTAAGTATATTGAAATAAATTGTTAAATTTTTATTGCTCAGGGTTTAAGTTTAGGACTTGAAAATAAAGCTCTCTAAATGTTTTATTATAAGTTAGTAATTTTCATTTCTCCAATATCTCAAACATCTTAGATGTTCTTTTTCAGGGTAAAGCCGTTCAGTTAAATGAGTAACTTTACTTAAAGTGTACTTTTATTTAAACAGTTAAGCCAAATAAATTTTGCTTAAAATTTGATTATTTTCTAACTCAAAATTTGCTATTAAATACATTGAATTGTTTTAGGAAGTCCTCATTAAATGGTCCCATAAATTTTATATGAATTATTTATTGTAATTTTTTTCAATAAATATTTGAATCAATGTCATACAACAAAATGCTTCTAAGAACTCTTAAATGACAATAATTAACACAATATATGTACGTTCATGCTTAATTTTAACAAAATGCTTATATGCATGCGCCTTATTGTTCATATGGCGTCTTTACTGCTCTAAATTTTTTTTTTTTTTTTTGGATCTACTGACATATTTTTCTGCGAAGAGAGTAAAAAATGAACGTCTAAAATATTTTTGTCAGGCTTGCCAATGAAGAAAAATCAAGTGTGCTAAATGGCACAAAATTGAAGTGCTGAAATGTTTTAAAGTTTAAACAAAGTGTTGCTGTCTATGTCATTAGTTAACACAGTAAATAATGGAAAGAAGTTACATTCCATATATCTGCATATACATTAAGTCCTCTAAGCATTTTGAGAACTTTAAACAAGTTTTTTCCATATAAAAATCTAGAACTTTTAAATAAAACTGCTCACAGAATTCTTCTAGATATAATTTTTCTTAGTAAGACAAGGTTTAGCTGTTAGTTAACACACAAATACTTTATGCATTCTGTTGTTTATTATTTGTAAAATAAAAAGCAAGCAAAAATCTAAAATAAGCAACACCAAGTAGGAACTGTTTTAATATTAATTGGCACATATTTTTATAAGTTCGCTGTAAAAGGGTATACAATTTAGTTTTTGGGGCCGTAACGTGGACTTGTTACAAGTGTGTAACGAAGGATTTTTTTTTGAAAATAGCAAAATAAAAGTGGCACTTTGGAATCAGTTCGCTACATCCGAGAATACGTAATAACCCAGTTCGCTATAAGCTTGTTGTACTGTAGTTATATAATAATATACCACAATTACACATAATATGTTTATTCAAATTGATTATTAAGTATATAATCGCACGCAGAATACAAAAAAAAATTTAAATAATTGAAGTTGTTTCTTCTTTGTTGTGGATTGCATTTCGGTTGCAAAGTTTTCAATATCATAATTGTTCACAATTTAAAAGATAGTACGCATTTTTATGCATATAAAAACGTTTGTTTATACAGTGAGAGATATTAATTACACCAGATTTTAAGTAGTTGATTCAATAAAGTAAAAAGCATTTAGCACTTTTTATAAAATTCTTAAAGCTAAATCAGAATTAAAAGTCCTAGAAAAGTGCCTGCAATGGCAAGCCCGATTTGTTTTTAAAGTTCCAAAGTATTCGATTTCCTTTTTTTTCTGTTCTTAGTAGACACTCTTTTATACAACGTTTTTGTTCTTTTTTATAACCGCACTAAAACATGAACTTCTAGTGTCTTGTGCGTGTGTGTATGTGGAGTAATTACTCAACTTGAAAAATATTGTTGAATTTTCCACATACAACAAACTCATGCACGCACTTGGGGGGTCTTTAAAGTATGTTCGACCAGCTTTTGGTTTGTCTCTGATTTGTGAGTAATTACGTTCATATATGTTGGCCACAGGTAT
This sequence comes from Linnaemya vulpina, assembly GCA_963675445.1. NCBI lineage: Eukaryota > Metazoa > Arthropoda > Insecta > Diptera > Tachinidae > Linnaemya > Linnaemya vulpina. The sequence goes on along the minus strand of OY776277.1, from coordinate 14,770,267 downwards.
GATTTTATATATGGGAATAAAACTTTAATAACCATAATGGCAATAGTACCGACTTGCAATGCGTACAAAACTAAAATAGCTTCAATTTGTATGTGCTTATGTTTTGTTGTACTGATATAACGAGGGTGGTGTTGTAATCACTGACAAGTCAAAAAAAATTTTTTTTTAATTTTTTAACTTGCAAATTCATGTATCGCTAATGTTTTCGAATGCTTAAGAACTTTATATAGTTTGAGAACAAAATCATAATTAATTTTGTTTTCCTACTTTAGCCTCAATATATTGAAAGAAATAAAAAGTTGGCCTATTGCGCACAGCAACATCTCAAAATTTAGTTCTTGCAATCAAGTAATTTCAGAAACATAAATATGTGTGTATTCAATTAAGATTGAAAGAATATGTGATAAATACTCAAAAGAACAAGAGATAAATTTGAAAAAATCGGTAAGTTCTTGGTTTTACCCCGTTTTGAAAAAAGCAAGTTCTCATCAGACATCCACGTTTTGAGGTCGTGGGAAGTTTCCCTGACAAATTTTACGAACCAGCCACTACATCTGAGTGTATGTGTATAAATGAGAGAGTGTTTGTGTGTGTGTATAAGTATGTCACCCGCTTAAAACTTTTGAACGGTTGGAGCGTCTAGTTGCGTTCTAAAGAGAATTCTTGAACTGCGAATCGAAGCAGTTAAATTCAAAAATTCCAAATATTAGAAAAAAAAATACTCTTCAAAGATCAATACCACAATTTAATCAGCTCTAAATTTTTTTTAAATCACGTCTATCTACACAAACCAGGTCAAAAGCGGTTAACCCGTTCGTAAGATATCGTGAACGAAAAAATTCGAAAACAGTGATGTTTTTAAACTACTAAATTATATACCTGATCAGTTAGAGTTCTCTATTCTTTTATAGTAACCGAAAACTACATCGGTCACCCACGAGGGAATTGGTAGATTTGAAAATTAATACCTCAAAAAGCTCAATAGCATGGAATAAAAACACAAAAGCTAAGTTACGATCGCTTTGGGGTTAAAATTAGCTGGAAGTTACCGAGATACCCTTAAGATCCTATTCTTTTCCCAATTTGTTAAAATTTTTTTTATATGGTAGATAGACTTTAGACCGCCTTTTTACAAAAACTGCAAAGTATCACTAGTTTGATATGAATACCAAGTGCTCTTAGGACTCCAACTTAATCTGCCTTTAACTTTCTGAGCACTAGAACCTTTAAAGTATTTGGACATATTTAATAATCCACCTCGTATCTATCAAAAAGTACCCGTGTATAGTATTTTATGTCTTTTTTGTACAGAGTAATTTCGCTCATTTTCAAACCTTAACATTTGTTTCCAATTGTTTTGTTTTCCTTTTTTCTCTTTAGTCTCAAACACAACTTGGCTTTTAGCTTAGGTTATTACTAACAATCAGACAAGAAGTCCTCTTCGCAATAATCGTCCATTTTACTCGTATCACTTAACATCAGATTTATTTCTCATTTATTTTGATATCTTAATTTTTTTTGCATTTATGCTTTAAATGGCTATTTAAGCTTTAAAGCGCCATATGCTCATGATCATTATTTTTATTACGATACTCTACAGCAAAATATGGCTGATAAACTGCAGATTTTTCGTTAGAGAATTTTATAGCATTAGAAAGTAGCTTTAACATGTCGGGAATAGAATAATTTACATGGTTGTCTGTAAAATCAATATGAATTTTAAAAACATTGAAGAAGGTATTGAGGCATCATATCATGCATAAGAATATAATGCGACTACATTTTTGATAAAGTACGATCAGTTTTTAAACGACTTCGAAAAGAGAGGAAAGTTTGTTTTTAATTTGAGCTTTTGTGTCACGAAACTAATTTGGAGCAGTTCTAAAACTAATTGAGAAATACAATTTAGTGGAGTGACTGTAAAAAAATATGTAAAATTTGCGGCGGCTGTTTTATTCATCGAAAAATTCTGTATTCAGGAATTGCGGTTTTAAAATTGTTTGTGCAGAAGTCAATGATGAGAGTAGCAATTGTGCAATTAAAGCTGCAATTTGTAACTTTTCGGCCGCGTTGTCGACTTCACTGCCAATTTTATAAAATGCTTCACCTTTTAAAATATTATACTCTTTTTTATTAAGCGCTTTTATACAACCGACTTTCAGGTGATGTGACTATTCATTCAATCCATTGCAGCAAAACTTTGTTGTATCGCTTAATCTTGTATTTCAAAAATAAATTATTGAAGCAAAAACAAGTAAAATGTTATTGAGTTTGTGCAATAGAGTTATACCAATACACTTTCAGTAGGGTGTCTATGAACGCAAGTAAAAATTCCTTATCTCTTACCAATTTTTCGTTTAAGTATGATTATTTGAATTCTTAAGGCAATTTACACTTGAGCTTTTTTTTTTGCTTTTTCTTTTTTGCAACTACCCATGTTGAATGCAACATTGTTGCCAGAATAATTTAAATATTTACTCGATTTAAACTACCAACTACTGGTTTTTCTTACCCTAAACAAAATATTTTGTTGTGTTCTAAAATGATTTTTTTTCTTCTTAGTTAATGGTTTGTGTTTAAGTTGGTGTTTGTTGCGGGTTTTGTATTACCTTTTATTAATATTTTTTTCGTTATTCAGTTTTATATTTTCATAATGTTTAGATCATTTTTCAGTGGTTACAATTTTGTATTCCACTTCTTCTAAGTTAAAGGTTAATTTCATGGCGAGACTATGTTAACGAGTGTATAATCAAGTTCATTGACTTATTAACAACAACAAAAATTAATATAAATTGCTCCAACAAAAGCAAATATTTGATACGAAATGTAGTGTTCATAGTTTTGGAAATTTATGAAAATATTTTTTGAAGTTCGTTAGCTTTTCTTGCTAAAATAAAAAAAGAAATAATAAATTTATGGGCTTAAAGTTAAATGCTGCTAATTTGCTTACATTGCACACAGGGGCAGTTAAGTGGAATATGCAAGTGATAAATCAGAAATTAAACTATTGTTTTAATGGTTTTTTTTTTTCGGTATATAAAATAATTAAAATGTTAACCCCAAACTCATAAAAATCAGTTTAAAATTCATTGTATTCAAAAGTTGTCATACATAATTTTCTTAAAATATGTTGCGAAACTTCATAGCACATATGGCCAATGTTCGCTAAAAATTATACCAAAGAAAATACCAATAATTTATCATTTCTCTTTGCTGCCGTCTTAACAAAAGTGGGGCGGATGTACACAATTTTCTATCTTTTGCCAACTCTCTATTTTAGTCTGGTATTTTAGTTGAGTGTAAAAAATGTGCTGTCAGAATGGCGGCAATCAACTTTGAATCTGAGAGATTCAAGATTGTGACATGTCACTATAATATTTAAAGAATATAAATAAATTAAATAAATCAAGCAAATAAAAAGTGTGTGACTTAATGTGACTATTTCAGAATAAGTTGATTCAAGATCACTTATTTTCGCCAAAGCCAAAGTTAATTGACTCCTACTTATGCAACACAACATGACAAAAATTTTTTTGTTAATTTCTCATCATTCTTCACGTATAAATTACTGATGCACAGGGATTTTTAGATGCTTTAAGTCCTATTTATAAAAATTTTGAATGCAAAGTAAATACGAGAATTATCCATGCCTTTTAAGAAAAAAGTCTTTAGAAGTTAAAGAGGTTATTGTTATATTCTGGTGTGTAGGTTGCCCGATTCTTAGTAAAATGGTATGACTTTTAAATTAACGAGAATTCTCCAACTTTAACGAATTAATTTTATTTTGTAACAAAAAAATGTGGTCTCATTTATACATATTCCTCATATAAATGCGTTAATATAATAAAATGTGCGTAAATTTCTTGGCGACTTCTGCGATGCCGCCAGCATTTGATAATAACAACTGGCATTCTATTCATGATTTCAAGTTGATATAAATAATTCTGCTCCTGTGTGCAATTATGAAGATGAGTTAACCCGAAAAAAGAAACTTTTTAATAGCAAAACTTTGATATTCTTCTAAAACAAAACTACAGTTTTCTCATATTCTGAAAATAATTAAGGTGTTGCGATGAGATATAAAAAACAAAAGATAAAATGTTTTTACATTTAATGCTTGTTTTTAATAGCTTAAAATGAAAATAATTACATATTTAAATAAATTAAAAAAATAACCACTTTGAAAACCCTCAAAGTATTCGTAATTTCTCTTCGCAGCACCCTGATTGTTTTAAAGTATTTGTAATTTTTGTAAATAATAAAAATTCTATTTTTTGTGTATTTGGTATATGTTAAAGTTGCTACCTTGTGAGCTAATTCGACCTGAAGTTTTCAATGTAAACAAACTTTTATTTTAATTACAATTTTTCCAACATTTCGTAGATTTTTATCTACTTTCACACGTAAAACAAAACCAGCAATTAAACGTATTTTGAATTTAATTTCACAGTAAATTCGGTACTTAAATTTGGATTTTTTTAAATATAATACTTAAAGCAATAGAATTCATTAGAGTATTTTGTGCCAGTTTCAAGGGAAGACGAAACTTTCATTCTGCAAGTATGTATATAAAATGTAAATTGATTAAAAAATGAGTTAAATATTTTTGAAAAATGTTACAAGTCTATATTCTTCGAAAAAAATCGCTTTTCCTAAAAGCAACGATAACGGTTACATTATAATACAGCATAGAATTAGAAGATCACAATGATCCACAAATACTTTTCTCGCATTGTGTTACATAAAACTGCTGAGCAGTTTTTATGGGAGATGTAAAATTTATGAGATTTTCTTTGATTAAAAGAGGGAATTGTACCTCCAAAGAAGTCAAGACTTATGTTGACTTCTTTTCTGGAAAACATGTAACATTTTTTCACTTCTCTTCAAAAAAGTGGCAGTTTAGAGGAGTTTTAAAAGAGAAATTATTTTACATAAGGAATGTTAATTAATTTATAGTAACTTCGTTATTTTTAAATGACAGAATGTTGGCATTTTGTGTAAAGAAGTGCAAAAAATTTTGCATTATTTTCCAGAAAGGAAATCAACATTAAATTCTTGTAATGTCAATAAAAATTCATAAAGTTGTGCATATTCCAAAAGCCGCTACTCTCCTATAAAATACACTCTGAACCAGTATTAAATTTTTCGTACATAACAGCCAAACTAAAAAAAAATAATATATTCCTATACTATATTCTTGAAATTCTTTTTTTTACTTCAACAACGTATGCCAGCTAAAAAAAAATAAAACTGTTGCGGGAACATTTTCAAACACTTTGCCCTCCTCATATTTTAGATCACGAACTAAAAATAATTATAATAATTTCTAAACAAACAGATATTGTTTGTTTTTCCACAATTGCTTTTCAATATCAAAACGTTTCCGCAATATAAATCTAATCAAAATATTTATAATCTTCAGTGACACTACCAACCCGTCACTCGACCATCTAAAATTTAGATTCTAAATGGAGAGACGAAGATGTCGTAGAGAAACAACAACACTAAAGAAATACAACTGCCAATGGCAAAACTATGCTAACAATCTTGTTATATTTTTAGTGTTCCCACAATTTTATCGGAGGTACATCTTTTCGCAGAATTTGCTGAGGTTATACAGGCTTTCTAAACACTCTGCAGAATCGTAAAAAGTTCTTGGCATACCTCCGGCAAAAAACTAACCAACATTTTTCAAACAGATCCAACAGAGGATAAACCCAAAGAATTGGATAGCTTCACTCTACCGACAAAGTTGCATAAAAATATATATAAATGAAGCTTTCACGAAGTGTTGTCAGGAAAGCAGGATGTTTTCAAAACTCTACCAAAGAAAATCGCTTATATTAAGATCATAATAATTTTTTTACAACATTCTCAAATCTGCTAACAGTAAGCAAAATTTTCTTTATGTCGTATTCAATTGGTTTTTATTACGTTTATAAATTTCTAATACATTTTGAAAACACCTGCTGCCAATGGCATGCAATGTAGGGTACAGAAAGCACAATCTGTTATTATTGCAACCGCAATACAAAAACATATTTATAAGTAAAATTCCACCTGTTGCAAGTTAATGCTGTCACTTAATACACAAACATAAAAGATACTTAAACATTGATAAAGAGGAGAAAATGGAAAAAAATAAAAATTACACTTTTTATTTTTCTATAAATCTGCACATTCAATATTAAAAAGCGATTTGAATTAAAAATCGTTACAACCAACTTGAAAGAATGTTATCTTTTAATATACTTATTTCGAACTGAATATTTGAATATTAAATGAAAGTTAAATAAAAAATGCATATTCAATAATACAAGAAACTAAAAACTAATTTAAAGAAATTAAAATATATTTGTAAATTCGCGAGATTGAACTTAAGCCTAAATAATAATTATTAGCCTAATAATTAATCCTAAAATACATTCATTTTATTAATAAAATATTCACACTAAATTGCAAAATCGAATGGTATAGTTTTCAGCTTTCACCACGTTCTCTTAATAACACTTGTATCTACCACTTGTTACACAGTTTTTTTAAAAGAGATCGCGGCTATTATGCAAATAGTATGATGGCTTTGAAGGCGATCATTGCATCACTAATTTTGTTTTGAGTTAAGAGTATATGAACACGTGGAAAACTGAAACCAGCTAGCTAATTTATTAATTAATTGTTTCGATTATTTGTGTCGAAGTTTATTTTATTGTTCCACCAATAATGAAATAAATTTTAATCGGGAATATTAACTTATGGTTTAGTTACATTGCTGAAACAATTTTACTATATAAATTCGTTATATAGTAAAAAATAATTTTTTTTTTTTGTACAATACGATTCATTTCAAATGTCCTTGTATTCGTTACACAACATTTTTTAATCAAAAAAATTAAAAACACTTGATCTCTTGCTACCAGCTAATAAAATAAAATTATTCAGAGACCTTTAAAAATTTATATATGTATGTATGAAAGTATATGGTTTTGAATGTATGAAATATAAAATTTTTTTTTGTACTTTTGCCATATTTCAATTGCGCATATCTGCAAAAATATTGCTTTTAAATTCAATATGTTTCATCAATATTTGTGAACGATAAGATATATAAAAGTGTACCACAAGAAAATTTGTTACATATTTATACATACGAGTTTTGAATAATTAATTAGTTTGTTGTTTTCGTTATTTATATATAAATAACATCTTTCAATTGAAGAATGAAATCCACTTTACTGTCTTTAAAAATCTTTGTAATGAAGATTTTTCTCTGTGTTAAATTCTCTAGCCTGGATCAACCGACTTTAGTAAAATGTACATAAAACAATATAGTAAATTTACGAACATTTTGGGAAAAATAGTTAATAATCAAATAATAAACTGTATATACCACAAACATGTTTTTTGCTTGTGCTATAGAATCAAGTAAAATATTTATGTATATCAATAATACATTTTCTGAGGTTTCATAATTCTTAAAACATAGAAAAATTGCGGAAATTTCGAAAAAATTTTCTTTTGTAATCAAATTAAAATTTCTGATTCATAAGCAAGTTTCTTTTGACAGCGAATACTGAAAATTAAATGCATTATTTATACGAGTATGTGCGCGCTTCATTTATTTTCACCAAATTTGTCTATTTCGTCTTCTACATATTAATTCTCGTCGAAAAGCTTAAGCCAAGAAATTATTTGATTTAACAATGAACGCATTCTCTTAAGCTTCTGTTTGGAGATTTGAACAAATATGGTTGAAATGAAGTGTTTGTTTATTTGTTTGCAACAAATGTAACGCATTTCCGTTGGATTTGTGATTTTAAACTTTGTTAATATTTCAGTTTGCAACTTAATGGCATCTTTGCAACCTCTTTCTGCAAGAAAAAAAATGCACTTGTGCACTTCACATATAAAAATATTTGCTTTGTTTTTCTCCACACAAGTAGATATTTAACATGGAATTGATGATACAACTGGCAAGTTGCAAACCACTGAAAATATAAAAAATATGCTTGCATAGCATCAGTGTTGCCAGCTTAGTATATTTAGTCTTAGGAGTAGCATATTCCAAACTCATGTGACAATGTACAAATTACGTACCACGCTTAGTTAATAATATGAATAATGATTCATTCATAAATTTGTTCAATATTATCAATTATAAATAATGAAATCGCACTTATTACTGAGTATCCCATTGTGAAACCACTAACATAAAGAAATAGCATTATTTTGCCTATTACATTTCGGCAACATTGTGTGGTACATACGTAGGAAGCCTCTTGTAGTTTCTTCTCTACTTTTCCACATGTTGCTTGCTATTGTCATACACTTATATGTTGTTCTTGTCGTGAATATTGTTGCTGTTCATGTTAACTGTTTAGTGCGGGAGCAAGTATCATTTTTAAAATCAGTTTAATACTTTTACCATTTGGAATTTCCTTTATGCTGTTGCATCGTGATGTTGCACAACTTTAATACAAAGAATGACATCGTCAGCAGCAGAAGTTGTTGAAAATAGTTGAACAAAAAAAGTTACATTAAAAGTTATGTTGAATATGTTGGTGATGCCAATCGTTGCAATGTTTATATGCAACAAGAGCAAAAATCTGTTGAAAGCAGTAGCTGCAACAACGTTAGTCGTTAGTTGTCTATTCTCCCTTTTCACTTGCAGTGTTTAATTTAGTTTAGCGAAAATTCCAAAGTCACCTCTAAATAATTCAATTTAATATATTTGTTGCTTTGAATTTTGCTGTTTAAATTTTCCTCTTCACTTTGTTAACATTTTATATCTGATCGACAATGACTTTCAAAAGTTTGTAGTTTTTTTCTTATTATTATTTGTATTTTCTACAATTGGTAAGACTTTATAAAGTTTAAATATTTCATTGCACTCACTTGACTTGTAAAATGGTTGTTATTTCAGCAAAGTTAAACAAGTGTTTTGTCGCAGTTTATACGTTTTCTTAATGTCTTTTAAGAGATACACATACATACAACATTACGTATACTTATGCATGTACACACATATATTTTTGAAGTTCAAAAAATTAGTTTGTCAGGGAAACTACACGTAAAGAAAATGCATGGGCTTAGGCAGTCATAAAAAAGATGAACATAATATGATTGATCATATTATTGTTATTATTCTTTTTATTTTTATTATTGTTATTATTATTATGATTATTATTATATTATTATTTTAGAATTTACATTAGCTGTAAAAAAATATATGTAAGCAAAATATTTTTGGCATTTTAAATTAAATGGCTACTTAATTCTAGAATGCAATAATTATATGTTCTTTACTAACCAGCTATATAATAGTTTGAGAATTTTCGACTTACTAATAAAATCTTTTTAAAAAATTTTATCTAATTTTTAAATTCAGACTCGAGCTGAATTATTAATTTTTAACATTTTCTCAGGTATAAATTTTAAAAAATCGATATCCGTCACTTGGGGCAAACGGCGTACCAAAAGAGCTTGAGGCAGCAAACATCGAACATAATACATATTTGATAAATATTCTTTCTAAATTAATTTATTAATAAAAAAATAATTTAGATTTGGAAAGTACTTTAAATTAAATTTTATGCAAAGATTAAAGCGCCTTTTAAACGCACATCTTATTTCTCATAAATTGGCAATTGAAAGTTAAATAATTTCTAGAAAATTTTTGTAAGAAACAAAAGTGGTCCGTTAAAGTTTGAAATGTGTATCCAAGTCTCTATAAGCTCCTAAGTGATCGGAACGGCTTTGAAAATTTTATGAACATACTGGCTTCAGCTGCTAAAATTATTATTCAAAAAAGTTTAACCAAAACTTGTGGCATCTTCTATACAAGAGATATCCACACAGAAAAAAATAGTCCGAAAAACATTTTCAAAAGCTTCTATTGTTGGACATTGAAAACGAATTCGACAAAATCTTGTATTCATACTCGTCCCTTATCAATGGATATTACAACTTTCTGAAATAGTTGCCTGAAATATAAATATATTTTAAATTTTATTAATCGAATACGCAAAAAACATCATAACAAAATATTCAAAAATTAATTTTTATTTAATCGGCCATTTTGGTAGCCAAAATAGTAATGTGCTTCAATTAAGGAAAGTGGAGGCATGTTGACTGTCATACAACATAAATTCCATCACTTTGTAGCACTGAAAATCTCTAAGTGTAACTTTTTTGTGAATGTCCTTATTTATGGAGATGCTAAAATAAATCACTTTTAATAATGTTGTTATTACATTTTAACAAATGCTACAAAAAGTGTGTATTGCTTTTTCACATTTCTCAACTATTAGCAGCTGCTAATATTTTCCGAATGGAAACACCATTTCCTTTTTTGAATAAATAGAACCTAACGACCACATCATTTTGCATTCATTTAAATTTTTTGTTTGTTTTACATATTCTACAATAAAAAGTATCTGAGCAGTAGAGTATGTTTACACTTTGTTTTTCAGTTTGATTTTATTATTATTTTTTTTCTTTGATTATTGCACAATAAATGCAGTTTTTGTGGTAAATATGCTCAACATCATATTTTAATATCATTGCATTGTATTTTAAAATATTTTATGTTTTTCTTTGAATTTAATATTCTTGCAGGCTAAAAGCGCTTTGGCCAGAACACCTGCTCGCCACAACGATGCCCTCTTCAGTCCTGCCAGCTACTCCCCAATGTAAGTATGCTTTCATAGTTTCACTATTTGCCTGTCGGTTTGTCTATCTCCCGTATTGTTTATTAATACAATAAATACTAACTATTTGTATGATTCTTTCGAATACGTTGTACAGTGTACATACGCACTCGTGGACTTATCTTAAAATGGCCTACAGTTAGCAATGCATTGAATCATAAGTTTTCAATTGATCATAAATATATGAACACTATATATACATATATATATATTATACATGCCAATACATGACGTTCGATGATGCAGAACTTTAAAATAACTGATTTTTATGAAAAACAAAATTTTTAAATGCCTGAAATTATAATTAAGGGTTCTGTTGTTTAATTACTTTGATTTATATGAGGAAATTAATAACAATGAAAGTATAAAGATTATTTAATTAACTAGATTTTTGTATTAAAGTTTTAACTCTTTTATGTGAGTCAAAACTGTGCAAATTACTTTTTAATGATTTAAGTTATTCCGTTCGATTATCTGTTTACTAATAATATTTTCAGAAAATGGGACTTGAAACAAAAATAGAACGATGAGAGAGAAGTTAACTTTGTGTCAGTTTGTACAATATTTTGAGTTCGGATAAAAATGGCACGTTTTTTAAACTATCAAACTGCAATATAAATAGTTCAAATAAAATTTTTATTTTAAACATTATTTGTTCAATAGAACATGCAGAAAGTCTATATCTCTTAAGTGTTATCTATAAAGCCGAGACTTGTTCAATAAAAAATGATTTCATCAAATAATATAAATCTTGGCACGGAAAGATTAACAATCAAATTGAGAAAATAGTTCTTTTTCGGTCATTCAACTGCGGAAACATCCGCTATTTTTCTTTTAATTTTTATTATTATCTCATTTATTTATTTTTGTAATTCATACGTACGCACGTAATTATACACAATTTCTCAATATATTTTGAACACTTCCAATCGTTAGCGAAGTGCTCAAATACATTTCCATATAAAATCTATTTCCTTCATAAAACATGTTTCATTAAACGTGAACGCAATCATATAAATTATTAATACTACCAGAAAGAAGTCAGCCAGTTAGTTGTAATTAAACGAGTAGAAATATTTATAGAAATCTGTGTCTCAAAAGATGTTTAGCTTTTTTCCGTTTGCCTTCTCTTACTAAATACGTGTTTAAAAGAGCAACAGAAGTGCATACATATTAAAGACATGTTAAGACAAGATTTGCTACTTCCGGAGTTTGGTAGGTAGCTGCTGCATAATCACTTTACTTCTTTAAATTTTATTGCATTAGTTAATGGTAAAAAGTATATACTTGCGTATATAAAAATTCTTAACAATTTTTTTTTTCAGTAACAATTATGAAACAGACATTAACCAGCCAGTCATATATATGTACATATCCACATACACACATAAATACTTACTAACTTACATACACTGGCTTATGTAGTTACAAGGTGAGCTATCAGACATCTTTATTAGCGTTTATTAAAGTTATATTGAAGTTATTTATCATCATCATCTTTTTCAAGTTTAAAAGATTTTAAAAGGAAATCTTATGATTGATATGAGAAAAATTTTAAAAATAACAAAAAACAGGTTTTTTAATACTCGACGTTTCTTCTTTGCGTGCAAGGGCATTAGACAATCCAAAGAGGGAAAAATTAAAAGAAAAAATTTATAAAACCGAAAATATGTGTGATTGTCTAAAGGTTTACAAATCATGGCGTTTTATTTTCCAGACAATGTTGCCCTACAAATTGGTAATATTCCCGAAGGAAACTTTATACCAATTGTCCTGAAATAAAGTACCTGCCCTATGGCTGGTGAAAATGGAAATGGTAATATATTATATTACTTTTTACTGAAATATTTTTGAGAATACATTTTTCTGAGTGTATTAAAAGTTTGAAGGATTTAAACATTTCCCAGGAAAACATCCTTAGAAAGTATATAATTATTTTAAATGTGTAAAATATGGCCCTTAATAAAAATAAATATGTGGAGCTAATGACTTACTTATTTATACGATTAAAATAAACCATATAAAATAGCTTTTGATTCTTCAGTTTTTTTTTTTCAAATTTGACTTTTGCCATGTTGGGAGTTTAATGGTTTATTGCGCCACTTTGAGAAATACGTTTAATGTGAGATGCCAATAATATTTAATCAACACTATGGGGGTTTTTAGCTAAAGTTGTAATTTTTTATACTTCATTATTTTCTTTGTATTTTGTTTTGTCTTTAAATGACCGCTTATTTTTAAATATTGTATAGACAAATACGTGCCAATGTAAAATGCTGCAAACGAAAATATAAAAAGTTCATCGTAAATAAAATTATTAAGGAAAATCACTCTTCGAGGCTGCAGTATTTGACAGGACAAAAATAAAATACAAGTCAGATAGGTAGATATTTAATACCAGAAGTCATAAGAAACTCGAGATACCTTGCCAGAGTGTAGTGAACATAGTAGTTGGATTAAAAATCCTGCAATAAAATAAAGGCTCTTTTATAAAAAATTCTTGTATTTTTTGTCCTTTAATATTTCTTAATGCATCTCGAATGAATTTCGTATAACTAAAGAGTTGAACCTTTTAAAATTAATCTAATCAAAATTTAAAGAATTTTTTAAAATTAGCTCTTAGTGTTATATACATACATACATATTATGTATGTATGTATATACGTTTCTAAGAATCTAACTGTTATAATAAATTTGCTACATGTTTCAAAAAGATACTCATGCTTTGTGGCTGAAAATGATACACTATTTGCTTTAGGTGCAAATATGCTACCCAGAGTGAATTCCGCTATTATGTTGTTGCCAATATATTTTCATTATTTTATTTTGTTTTTGCTAACACTCAAAGAGAAACGTTTGTTGATGATTTGTTAGTAGCGATCGAACTCAATTGATAAACATCTCGATTCGCTTAGAACACTAAGATTTTTAAATTACTGCAAGAAATTCAAATTATTTTCCGTTCAGTTCAGTCATATAATTGTTAAATAATAATATATTCTGCATTATCGATCAAAATAAAAAAAATAAAAAATTGCATATAAATTTTAATTGATATTTTTGTTGCAATTCAATCTGTCGGAAGCTAATTTGTATACTTAGAAAATATATAAGCATATAGGAATTGATAGTTCCAAATTAAATAAAAATCAATAGCAGCAACTCAATTTATATAACCATTTTTAATTTGAATTCAAAAACTCAATAGCAATAAATAAATACCTCTTTTTTGGCAATTACAATGATTTGGCGCAAAAACCAAAGAAATGCAGGGATATAAACATACTTGATCCACAAGAAGAAAAAAAACAAAGACAATATCTTAATTAAAGTTAAAACGCTGTCAGTCAAAAATTTTACATCACGTGCTAAATACGGCAGGTAACACCATCTTAATAATAATAAACAACTTCTATCTGAACTTTATACGTTTTTGCTATTTTAAGTTTGACGGCTAAAGTTACTTTTAGCAAATTTTATTGTGAGTGTAAAATACACTACCTGAGGCGATTTTTATAAAAATTTTTTGTTGGTGTTTGTATTTGTAAAAAAAAATGTTTCTTAATTTTCAATAGTTCTTCTAACCAAATTTTGCTAATATATATTTTTTAATTTTTGGTAGTAGAAACGACGGCACGTATGTTACACTCCAGAGTGTTGAATCGTGTTCGCAACGTGATTACTGCCTCATGTTGTGTGCTACATACAGCACTCCAAATCGAAAAATAAAAAATCGAAAAATGCAAAACAAATAAATTCGAACCAAAGATGTAGTGTAAGTGGTTAGAGGCATTATGCAATTTGCAGTCTTGGTTAAAATTTTAAAATTCCAAGTTTTGTTGTTGTTTTAGGCTCATAGAAAAGCATTTATTCATACAACAAAACGAAAGCAAGCCAAATGGTAATACAAATCTCTTAGCTGCTTTCCTTTTAGTTTTATGAAGAAGGGAAGAGGGGGAAGAAAGCTTAAGGCGATCTTTTGAACCTTTGATGGTGTTTGAGTTAGAGTTGGAGGTATTTTTATTAAAGTTGTTGCTTGGATGCTGCATGAATGGCACTACATATAAAGTCAAATTTTGGCAACGTTATTTTTTTAAGTCCTCGTCATCATATCATGATTATAATTTGTGGGGTATAAAGTCGCAACAGATACACACACACAGTTGCAGACACAGACACATCACAACAACAGTGACAAGCCAATGCAATAGCATCAACATCGAGCAACAGACATAAAAAACTTTAAATAAATAATCGTGGTGTTTAAGTGACTTTAGTGGTCACAAAGTTTAGTGACACATAGAAATTTAAATAAAATCACTAGACACACAATAAGTCATGATGCAAATCCAAATGAATGAATGTGTGTGTATGTGGATGTATAGCATTTGGTATATTTAAAATTTAGCTTTTTTTTCTCTAAAATTACAAAAATTCAATTTATTCAATGTTCGATATTCATTTGAAAATATGTACTGCATTTTCCTCGTGGATTTTTAACGTGCACTGAGATGTGAAACCGTATTTGCGATGACATTTGACTTGTTGTTAATTTTGGTTTTCCTTTTTCATCTTCGTTTATTTGAAAAATATTTTGAAATACACTCTACTTAATGCACCTACCTACACATTGAGTCTATCAATTTAAGGCTGCAGTTATTTGTTGTTAAATTTTTTTCTGGTTGTTACCATAAAATTGCTAAAGGAATTTTCAAACAAAACGATATTCGCTGTTAAAGTTGTTAATTTTCGAAAGTTATAAACTTGTAACAAAATCTGCGAAATTAATCCCATACACAACTAATTTACGTATAACAGACTCGTTTTACTCTACAACTAAAAGTTTTTTATTTTGGGACGATTAACTTGCACTTGATTTTGTTAACTGATTCTAGATTTTGAAGTACATTGAGAAAATGAAGGCAGTTACACAATATTTATTAACACATTTGAAGTGTAATTACTTAATTAAAAGATCCAGAATCCAGTCATATCATATTTAAATCTTCTTAGTGATTTCAAAGATATCGCAGATGTGCAAAAATTAAGTTTTAAAATTCAGTTTTTGAACATGAACGCGTGTATTATTATTATTTGAACTTATAGGATTCAATACGAAGACCAGAACCTGTCAACTCGCAAATTATTTTTAATACATATATATTAAATTCGATTTCTTTATATAGGGTGCAATATTTAGAATATTTATTATAATCATAATACTAACAGAACGGATCAGTACTGATTTCCTGAACACTGAGTTATTTAAACAAACAAACAAAAATATGTAAATAAACATTATTGAAGTTCTAGAGCACTTTATAAAAAATTACATTAAAATATTTAATATTTATTAATTTTTAAACACATTTTTTGGCAAGTTAACTTTCAAGTTATTCATCTTGTCGAAATTTCTACTAATCCCCAGAGTGAGATTTTATTCACTTTAAAATTGTCAAAACTTTACTAACGGGAGTACTTTCCTACCGTTTCATACACACCCTAAAAAGAATATTAATTATTGTCACAATAAACGTCTAGACTTGTAAGACCACAAGACATTGATGGAATGGTTGCATTAACTATTGCAGGAAAACGATTTAAAAGTTATTAAAAGAAACACTTACAAACGTTTTAGACTTAAAAGTGTAAATGAATAAGCAAAATTATATTTCGCAAGATCACGATGTTTAAAACAAATCTTCCAGAGCTATTACACTGCCAAGTTGAGAAAAAATAAAACTTCTTTATGTTCAAAAAAGCAAGAAAAACTTCCACCCACTCAACATTTGTTTTACCGTTGGAATATTAACGAGTGTAGAAAATGTTTAGCATGTTTTCCACCAACTTGCCACAGGCATATTAAAACAAAAACAAAATATACATGCACTTGTATGGCGAAATTAATAAACCTCAAAATGGAAATACATAAATTTTCGGTTACCATTTCAGATGGATGATAAAACTTAAGATGTTTAGGGGAAAAAATATGAGTAAGATTTTACACTTCTGTAAGACATGAAAGAAAATTGCTGCTCGCTGATTGGTTTCTTTGCACTCTTGCAGGCAGTTTGCAATTTCGGGATATTTTCCACTTATGCGTGTTCGTGGTTTACTGCCCAATAATATAAATTTGGTGCGAAATTTATTCGCTAGATTCCGTCTCAGAAGGTCCTCCAAACAGATCATAAAATGAAAGAAGTGCACAATGCAATTTCTCAACTGAGCATGAATTTTAGTAATAAAGTTCAATAATTTGCAAGCGTTGTTCGCTTTTAAGTCGATTCATAATTAAATTAGAGACGAAAACAGCTGAGTTGCTAAAAAATTATCTCTACGTACTGATATACATACATGAGTGAATTTATTCGCAAATACAAATCAAATCGTAGCGGATTAACTGAATTTGATGAAATTTCCTAAAACGAGACAACTGCTGGACATACACACAAAATCTAATTGTATAAATTAAATTTTCGAAATAGAGATTTCACAAAGAAGCAATACATGCATTTTTTACTGCATGCATATTTTGTAATAAATGCTTATAGTTGCATATGTTTATTGTAATAGAATCTTATACTTTATTATAATAAAAATGCATTTTGAAAATGGACTTACATATTTGCGGTACAATTTCACTGCATAATTATGAACTGCCAAAAATTCAATTATAACCTGCAAAAGAAAGAAAAATTATATTAGCATTTAAAAAGCCATCTTGTGCATCCGTATATAGTCTTCTCCGACAAAAGCCATAAATTGGCATCATAAAAAAACTACGTGGAATGATAAAGTAAAAACCTAAAAAGAGTAGTGAACTTTCAAACTCTTGTGTTAGCTTTGGTATTTTTCAAACTTCTCAATCACTTGACCAAAAGCTCAACATCATATCTCTAGATATATGTATGTTTTCTAAAACTTATATGATTTTATTTTATATTTCATAAATGCTAAAATAATGGAATATAATAAACTTCATAAGCAGAGTATTTTCTAGCCAAATTGAATTTGCTTAAAACTAATTTTTATGGAAAATTTTATTATTGGGTTTTTATGTAACAAAATTTTTATGAAAAATAATCTCTCATTTAATAGATATTTTTTTTTAGCATAAACTTTAATTGAAAAGCTTAAGCGTGATATAGTGAATTTTCTTAAATATGTGAAAGTAAAAATTTGTATAAAAATTAAATATATAAAATTTCTAAGCTTATTCAAAAACTCTCCAGAACTGTTTGAGAATTACATAAGAAAAAGTATAGTAAAATCCAATAAAGTGCAATCATAAATAACATTAAATTGTTTAAATTTAAAAAATAATTCATTACATAATTCATACTTTGCGTACACTAAATAGAAATCATGGGACAAAAAATTAGTCGCCACATACATACACACATACATACATACAAACATAAACATTATTTCAGCTGCCTTAATATTCTAATTTTTTTTAATTTTTAAATTTTTGCAGTTTTGTCATTCAATAACAATGAAAAATTTAACTAAAATTATTATTAGCTTTCAATCGGTACAAAATACTTCAATTTGATAAAAACTGGAGAAAAAAATTGCCTTAAAAAAATTAAATGTTGCAAGAGAATTTTTTTTAATATCAAGAATGCATAATTAAAAAAAGGGTATTTGGAAAAATTTATGTAGGCAATTATCCAAAATTTCGAGAACTCATCTCGAACTGCACTAAAAAATATAAATCGACATCTAGTCTGACTTACATTTTTGAAATAAAATTAGACAAGATTATCACTGTAACTTTTATATATATCGTCGATTTTAGTTATAAAGACTCGTGTATGCACTTATTGATGTAAATATGAATAAGTTTATTATGTACATACTACATAATATGTATTATATGTATATGTATGTAATTATATATTTTAACAAATATTAATTTCTTTTCTTTACTGAAGTGGAACACCACGCACTCACACTGCTGCTCCAGGATCTGGTAAAGTCGTTTACACTTTTGGTAATCCAACTTTAATTTCTAACACTAAATGGTCGCTGAGTACTAAAACAAAAATATGTGTCAA
Source organism: Linnaemya vulpina (assembly GCA_963675445.1). Lineage (NCBI taxonomy): Eukaryota > Metazoa > Arthropoda > Insecta > Diptera > Tachinidae > Linnaemya > Linnaemya vulpina. Next base: position 14,751,501 of record OY776277.1, on the reverse strand, counting down.
ACAATTGCTGCAACATAATGGTGAAAGTTTGGGCATGAATTCGAATGGCAGATATATGTTTGACTGTTTACGAGAGAAGGCGGAAATTGTGGGGGATCGTGTCTTTAATATTGGCAAAAGTTTATGTCAAAAAGTGTTTGGTGAAGATGCTGAAGATTATCCATTAGCTCAAGTTGACGTGCACTCACAGGTTAATTTACTTTTATTTTATTTTTTTTTGTGCATTTACATTTCCATTTATTTAAATATATAGTTATCATAATGAGCTTAAAAGCTTTCGTATTAATAAAAATTTATAAATTTATCAATTTTAATTTTTATGGAAGTTTGGTTTCTTAGCGAATTTCACTGCACTAGTTAACAAAATTAGACGTTTTCTAAGCTAATTTGTGATGGCTGAATTCGAAAATGAAATTAGCTTATTTTTCTTAACAAGCACGTAGATTATTATTATATTCAAAGAGTAATTGAAAAAAAAGTTTTTGTATGACATTTTTAAATCGAATTAAGCTTTTACAATTTCTTTTATTGATTGATTCTGTCATTCAGACTAAAACTTATAACTAGATTTAAATAAGCTAAGATATCAAAATAATTATGAACGACAAAGCGTATTCCACGATATCACTAGATATCGCTTTGTAGCACAATTGCATTTGAAAAAACAATGAATTCTTAAATTTTGGTAATTCGTCATAACGATATCTAGTAACATCGTGGAACAGTTAGTAAACATTTCTAATGTCCAAAAAAAAGTTGTTGTTTGAAAAAATTGTAAAACAGTACTGATAATTTTTTATTATTCAGATGAACCGTTTTTGGATATTTTTACTTATAAATTATTATTATTATATTCGTCTTCAGCGACCTCAAACTACCTTTGGAAACACGTCTAAGCACACAATTTCTGAAATTTTTCTTAGCATGTATATTTTTAACATTTTCTTTGACACTTTCAGGATACTATTAAAACAATTGGCACCGTTTATAGTGACTACGATGGACCGTTAGATCCTTCCTCTACATTGTTAGTGGGCTCAGATGAAATGTTATGCCGCACAGTGCGTCTTAATTTTAGTAAAACAAAATCGGTGGGTATTTTTCCTGGACAAGTTATTATGGTTTCTGGCATGAATCCCAAAGGAGATATTTTCATGGTTGAAGAGGTTTTTACAGAGCAAAAGCTCAATCCACCAGTGCCTCCATCTAATGCAGAGCAATTGAGTTTTGTTGTTGCCGCTGGTCCTTACACTCAAGATGATGATTTAGTTTACGATCCTCTGCAAGATTTAGTGGATTATTTAAAAGATCATAAGCCAAATGTATTAATATTATGCGGACCTTTTATGGAATCGGAGCATAAACTTATTAGTGACAATATAACACTGGCAGAAACATTTGAAGTGTTTTTTGGAAAGATGATGACAGGGATCATTGAAACTGTTGGCGGAGATACCACAATTTTGGTTGTGGCTTCGCATCGTGACGCTAATACAGATTGTGTGTATCCTACAATGCCAATAAGTATAAAGAAAAGTTTTCCAAATGTGCACATGCTGCCAGATCCATCAATAGTCGATTTAAATGGGTTGACCATTGCTATGACTTCAACAGATATTGTGGATCATATCCTATGCAATGAACTACAAATGTAAGTATGAATTTAAAATTTTAATTGAAGTACTTTAATGGTTGTATTTTTCTCTTCTTGGAGTTTGTTCCAATTCTGATAAATTTTCCTTCTTCCACGCCAAATTTTTTTTGTAAAAAGAAAAGCCCTTCCGAAAAATATTGCGAAACTTCAGAATTATACGATAGAGTGCTTGCTATACATTTATAAGATATTTTTATAATAAATTCTAAATAAATGATATTATAATTAAAAAATTATTTTTCTTTTCGCAGTTAATTAATATTGTATCTAATTTTTTTATCTCTTCTTTAAAATGTTAAAAATGGCATGGGGAATTTAGGATATAGTTTGAAGCATATTCCATTATGTTTGGACTATTCTTTATTCCTATGTAATTTCCTTTAACTATTACTGGAAAGATGTCCTGTCCTTTTCATTTCATTTTTACTTTTCTTTTTAGAAATGCTGGTGATAAAGTTAAACGTGTAGTAAATTATCTATTACATCAAAAGTCATTCTATCCTTTAAGTCCACCTAAAGAAGATGAAATGTGCTTCGACAGCTGTTTGGCTAGTAAATTTACCAATATTGATCTGGTTCCAAATATACTAATATTGCCAAGTTCTCAAAAGTGTTTTTTGAGGGTAAGTTCATATTTATAATACCCCGAACGACAGTGTACACTTACATATACAACCAAAGAACACAATTCAAACTAAATCTATTTTTGTAATACCCCCAATTTCTTCAATTGCAGGTTGTGAACGGATGTCTTGCCATTAACCCGGGACGTTTGGCCGATAACAACGGCGGAACCTTTGCACGTTTCATCATAAATCCTCCAACACCAAAAGAAGAACATAACATTTACAACTTTGTTGGTTGTCAAGTTCGAAAAGTCTAGTTCTCAAAAATATATATAAAATTATTTTACACAAATCCCACTGGACTTATCTGAAGTTTGAAAAAACTATATTTTAAATAAATTTAAATTAAATATTCACGCAATTTTAACATTTTTTATTTGTTTAAAATTTTAAATTACAAATTGCTTCCATACTTCTTTTTTTAGTTTTACTTTAATTACCGTAGGCACATGGGAAATATTTTTTATCATTTTCGACAATTTCTTCCAATATGTCATCAATATCGGTATCAGGATAGCGATCAACCCATGATTTAATATATCCTTCATGGGTTGCCTCATATGTAAGAAGATGGACCTTGTCGTTTTCTTCCTTGGTATTTGCCTGAACCAATATGACACGTGGCTTCTTATGAGCTAGACATATTTCACGCCATTTTGCCCACGGATGAGGACCGGATTCATTAACTTCAGAATAATGCTCATACATTTTAGAAGCTTTTTCAATATCAGCAGTTGACTTGTAAACTTGCAACTTTTTTAAGAAATCTTCCATAGCTTTTTTTCCAACAGTTTCAATTTTACTGCGATCTACGGTAAGTCGTAAATTCTTGCCGTCTTCACATTCCTCGATGGTAACAAAATTTTCGCCAGCTTCTAATAATACTTTCATAATTACAAAACGAGCTCTTGAATGTGCCTGCATCCATTGTTTTGATTGAGGATTATACATTTCTAATGCTACACCCATACCATTCCATATCAACGACAACCAATTAATATAAATTATGTTATTTTGTTCAGCAGGATCTTTAAAACCAAAAATTTCTAATACATCACGTTTGAGTGACAGATAAAGGCCTACGGCTTCAGCTCGGCATTCCTCATATGATGAACCAATTGCACCAAACTTTGTATCGTATGTTTCGCCAGGCAGATACCAAGTGGTAATAGGTTCTCCGGTGATGAGATTTTTTGTCGTATCCCTGTTGAAGTTAAATTTTCCATTTTCATCTATACGGAATAATTTGCCACTTCCATGTCCCAGGAGCTCATGGAGGCCAACTTGTACCTCAAACGCTTTCACCTTATATTCTTTCATTAGTGTTTGATCTTCGTCGGACAAAAAGGGAATGGGATCTTTTCTATTGATATTAGCCAAAACATTTCCTAGAGATACATTTTTAAAGCCTTCATCTTGACGAATTTCATCATCTAAAAATAAAATACAAATAAATTCAATTATGTAACAGAAATGTAAAAACAAAATATTAACATACAGTTTGGAATATTTATACCGGCCGGCACGCCGCTACCAGCAAATGTCAATACGTCAAGAGAAGTGAAGTCAGGTTTCAAGTAAGAATCTTTTTCGTATTCCTTGGTCCAAGGTAAATATTCCAACAAAGTTTCAGCGTTAGCAACCAGTTCTGCAAACTTAGCGGAGCTTTCTTTATTTACCATTGCAACAAAACCTTCAAATTCAGCACGTCCACCAGCTGGATCGCGATAAGTCTCAATAAAACCAATATAAGTTTCTATCACAGGTCCCTTGTCTTTTATCCAATATCTAGAACCATCTTTATGATCAGCTAGAGAACCTTCTTCAAAAGCCCTTACATAGTGATCAATCATATTTATTTCATTATCATTAGCGGCGAACTTTTTAGCATCTTCGAGGTTCTTGTTAACTCGTTCTAATAGTTTGCTGTAATCGCCTCGAGTCACGCGGAAATTGTTATCCTTATAAGTTTCAATAGGCAATGTTATTCCCTCTTTATCTCCACTAGCCACAGAACCTAGTTTTATATCATATATGATTTTTCCATCTTCTTCAACTTTAAAAGTCCGACACATATACGGTTCTATACGTTTCGACGTAAGCCATTCATTTACAATGTTTGCGTCTTCTTTAGTACAGTTATCAGACCAATATGTAGTAATACCGTTTGGCGCAAAACCCAAAATTTCATTGCGTGGCTCTAAAGCATAAATCAGGGAAATAATCTTGTTGAAAATTTTTGGTACTCGACTATCACTGTTAAATGCTGATGAAAGCTTGACAATTTCTTCGAACTTCTCTTCACTTAAATTTGGTATAATTTTACTATCGCCCATGCCTTTGTAATTGCCAGTATTGGCAAATATGCCACATGCATATACTAAAAATGCCTGCAAAATATAATGAATTATGTATAAAACACTTGTGTTTTAACTGGTTTAAATTTTTAATTATAACAATATATGTCCCATTTACATGTGGATTTGTAATTAATGGGTATAGTTAATATTTTGTATACATAGGGTGTAACATCATTGTAAGACATGTATGGTGCATAGATTATAGACATTGTTTTACACCCATTTTCTTTTTTGAAATATCGTATTTCAGTAAAGATGGTCGGAATTGCATTTTTATTTTGTTGCAGTAATTGAAAACTTCGTAATATTTGACTTACAGTGAATTCGTCTTCAGTAATGCCATTAGACAAACAATTTTTCTTGAAATCCTCCAAAGGTTCCGCAGTAAAAATACGATGTAAAAGAGAAAATATCAATGGTCCTTCCGGACTGGATTGTATTAAAGCAATTAGTCCACCATCCCATGATGCTTTGCTGAAGTAATGAGCATAGTACTTTTCTTTGTCCGTTAGATTTTCGAATGCGTTTTTACACTCTAAATCCACTATTGGCTGTGTATTCGGTAGAACAAAGTGAGCAGCGTTACTAGATGCCATAGTGCGTATAATGATAGATGGGCTACAGTTGAAAAAATTTATGTCAGTTATAATAAGCATATGTCTATAAAATATAAAATTAAATATACCTCAAATTTTGTCTATCAAATTGAAATAAACTATTTATTTTTAAAATCTGATGATACTTGTTTGTAGTCCTAATATAGGCCACTTTTGAGTGACATTGGTTTGATTGGCAATTTCGCAAGCGATAAACGATTTGCAATGGTGTTTTTAAAATTATTTTGCTTAAACTTAACATTTCTTAGATATTTATTAATCAATTACGTCTGGAAGAAAATTGGTAGATATTTTACTTTCATGATTACAATTGTAAATGAAATGCACAAAAGTTTGATAAAGAATGAGTTATTTAGAAGTATGATGTTTGAGTGAATATTTCCAATTGGACATACCCAAATGTGATCAACATTGGTTACCCGACACGTACGTATGCATGTATGTACACATGTGCGGATGTGTGAAGTAAAAAAAAACCACTTGAACTGAACTTCTTTATCTCTGTTAATTAAATGCATTTAAATAATATATTAAGAACTAATCATATTATGGATAAACGGTATCCTTAAATAACGATTATGTTTTCAAATGGAAATGAAGGGAGCATTGCACGCACATAATTGCCACGAATCGCGGTCACTCATTGGTCAAATAAAACATCACAAAGCTACATACATTTGTAGATAAGTACATATATATTTTGAAAATTTAATTTATTCGCTTACCGTGAACAACAAATAAGAACTATTTACTTATTTAAAAAAAAAATCAGTGAAAATATTTCTTTCTCAACTACTCAGGAATTGCCGGTAAATATTAAACTGCAATGACTTACAAAAATTTAGCACTCTTCTTAGATGGTAGCGCGACAACAATCAAAGAAAATAATAAGTGTTATTGTTGTCAAAGTTTATTATAATTTTCTTTACTTCACATGAATTCACAATCATTGAAATCGCCTATACGCCAATACTATGAAAAGAATTGTATTTGGAATCTTGCAATGCCTTGGAATGTTGACACCATCCCTGCTGAAATCCCAACAGCTGCTTTCAACATTAGCAGTGATGGTAATGCACATATCAGGTCGATTTTTTAGTTTACAGCGGTTTTCTCTGTAACCATATATGGAATTGCTATACATCGAGTTAGTTGTATGTAGAACTAAAGCTGTGCTAAGTGCTATCCACAGCTATGCAATAAAAATCACTACATATAAAATATCTGAATTTATATATATATATATATATATATATATATATATATACATGAGTACACACGTGGGTATATGACGTGTTATAACCATACACTGAAGTTATAACCATATCTTCGTAATAACTTTCGTTCACCAACACTTTTTACGATATTGTTCAAAACTACAACACTGCTTGGTGACACAAATATTCGTTTTAGCATTTGAAAAAAAAATCAAGCGTTGTTTATTAAAGCAGAATTGTTTTCTGTGAGCAGAATAGTTAACAGGAAAAACGACGAACTGTAGTGAAAATAATAATAATTAAGTATAATAAAATTTATATTTCCAAAACTACTGCATATTTTGCTTGCTATATCATTTAATAAAACTCGATTGTAATTGAAAAAGACGCGCTCAATCTAATAAAATGGATAATTTATCTCGTCGCCATTCTAATGAAGATACCACAACTTCAATGTATTTGTCCTTTGACGCGGAAAGCACTATGTCAACTGCGTGTTACAGGACCTTGGAGGCCATGGATGATATATCTGCTTTATCTGCGATTGATATGAATGAGTCAGTAGATCAAAAGAATGGCGATGACCAAATGAATAGCACTTTAGAACTTCTTGAAAATTCCGCAAATAAAAGCCATTTGAAAACTGTAAAGAAGATAGAAGTTCAAGGTGCGAAATCAAATACTCCTCTAAAAGTATTGTCAAAAAATATTTTAAAAGAATATAAAGCTTTATGTTCTACACCTGCCAGAGAGCAGCTTTTAAAAACAGTTGATGTGACGCGGGGTTCAGATGCCTCCAGATGCGTAGATTTAGGTGTAGCTTTTCTAGGCGTAGATGATGAAAGACCAGCTTATTTTCCTATCACATCTGTAGGGCTGCATCATGCAGAAAATAAGGAAAATTTAATTCCAGATTGTGAAGAAGTATCTACTCTGTCAACATGTTCCTCTGTCGAAATTACAACATCTGTTATTGAAAAGAAAATGTTATCTTCTATGACAACTGTCGACTCCGTAAACGAAGAAAAGCCTGGCGAAGACATGAAATTTATAAAAGATTTGGAAAAGGGAAAGTCAGTTGATATGGTTGATAGAACATATAAAACAGAAGACGAAGCTGCAAGTTTGGCTACTTTTAATAAAGAAAATTTCGGGACCTGTGGGGGAGTTAAAATTGATGATAAATTTATTGGTAAGTTTTTAACTTTTTTTCATCTATGTTAAATTTTTAATATAAAGTTTTCTCATTGAATTATATTAAATGAATTCATTATATTAATAAATCGCTTTTTACAAAGCAGGCTCAGCCGAAGACCCTCTAAAAATGCAGGAGGAAGTTACTACTTCAGTAAAATTTGGTGAAAAAGAAACTTCAGAATGCACTAAAGCTCCAGAGATAAATCTAGAAACTAAAACTGAAAATACCAATTATGTGGGTAAGTTTTAGGCTTTCAAATTATTTTTCTGCGGGGTCAACAAAAAGAACTAGGCACAATGGCACAAATCATATTGTCAGAGTGAAATTTCTATTCAATGATTATAAAATTGCGATTGTCCTTCATTCGAAATTTCAAACATGTTTAAAGAAAAAGCTTCTAGCGTATCTTATTAAAAATTTATTGACCAACAAAATTTAAAATTCTTTGAAATGAGATTTAGTTAAATGAATCGCTAAGAAGCAAACTAAAATAAAATATAAATTAAACGATTCAGCAGTTCAAAATATATAGAAGATATATCTGAGAATCTAGAAAATATTACAATAATATTATAAATTATAATATTTTAACAATTTAGTAATTTTTATTGCCACCGTTTTATAAAACAGATGAAATTAGGGAATCTTCGGAAACACATAAGAATGATAATCAAATGAAAGAAAAGGAAATTAAAGAAGAACATATTAATAAGAACTCATCTAAAACAAAAATTGGTGTTTTGACTGGAAAATTGCGGCGTTCTGTGTGTGAACCGAATTTGCAAACCAATAGACCATCAAGAATTTTAAGTTCTGATAGAAGAAGATCTTTCTTGCCTACATGTAAAAAAAACACTTTAAGCATTGATACTGAAAGTGAGATTCCGTTGCTAATGAGTCGAATGCTAAAGATTACTAACACACCCATGGAAGGAGAGAATGATGGTATACGGAAAGAGAAAGGAAATGCAGAATATTCTGAGACAGCGGATAAAAGACGCAATGTTATGCCTTTGATCAAAACGCGAACATCACTACTACCATCCGCTCAAGGAAGCAAGAGACCATTTAGTTTTAATCATCGTATGTCTGTGGTAGTTAAAACTACATTGAATAGTCCAGCTCGCAAAATTGCACGCAAAAGCTCAATAAGTGGCGCAATTGCAATATCAAGAAAAAGTACGGTTTCACAAAAAACTACACCGAATGATATTTTAAAAGTTAAAAACGCAGATATACTGGCTCGTAAAAGTATGGTGCCAAAACCTGGTATTTGTGTTGCACAGTCGAATAAAAAAATTTCAGATTCAGTACAAAAATGGGAAAAACCTAGTAACTCCTCTGTACAAAAAAAATCTCTTTATGTTTCAGCAAGTACACAAGAAACAAATTTAAATTCGAATATGTCGCATAACAAGCCAACCATGTCGTATACTTGCAATATTTGCCAGGAAAAATTTCGTATAAAATCATTATTAGATGCTCACAAGCGCACTCATGAAAGCGAAAGCAGACTACCTGCATTTATTAGAAAGCCGTTGACTATTACTCATCCTATCAGTGGTACTACAAATTCCAATCAATGTAAATATTGTGATAAGAAATTCGCTCTATTAAAAGCATTACATATTCATCTTTTACAAAATTGTTCGAAAATTCCACCATCGGAAAAAAGAAAACTTGAATACACCGATTTAAATCATGTTGAAAAAGCGCAACTGCCAGTTTTTTCACATAACAGTTTGCAGAGCAGTTCAACAAGTTCAGTATCTTCAGCAAATGATACACCACAATATACATTGAAGCAATGTGTCACTACATCGGAATCATTGAGTGAAAGTAGAGGTATGAAATATAAAATTTAACTTATACATATTTGAAACCTAAACGTTCATATATTTTCAGACGTACAAAAATTATCAAATTTAAAAAGAACTGTTAATGAAACTAATGGAATGGCATCGCAAAATAAAAAAATCAATGCCCATACTGGTGTTTACCGGACACCCAGTAAATCAGTACCTTGTCATTTATGTAAATTAACATTTAGGAGTATATTGGACTACACTAATCATAACTTGACAACACATGCTACTAGCTACAAAGCTAGTACAACTGACTCTGTCAAAGCTGTTAAAAAAAACAATGCTTAAGAATGACCATTTAATTTATATAAATTAATTTACTTTAATTGTAAATGACAAAAAGCAAACTAACAGTAAATATAAAAGGGTATTTTAAATCCAAATCCATTAAATATGTCGCTATATGAAATAAATCTTGATTTTTTTTTAATTATATGCTGTTTTATTAAGTTGTATACTAAGAAGTCTTCAATTTTTTTTCTGGTGGTGGTTTCATATCAATGTTTTCTTGTTTAACATCTATACCCAGATTTGAACTTCCCCCTGCTGGACTTGTTTCAGCAGTGCTGCCATTGTTACCTGCATTAGTATTTATATCTTGAATATTAGTAACATTTCCTTCTTGTTGGTTTTGTTGTATATGTCCGCCTTGATGTTGAATTTGTTGCTGATGAATTATTGGTGGTATAGGCGGTGGAAATTTCCGCAACAATTCTGCTAGTAACATATCAACTCTTTGCATTTGAAATACTGTACCATTGTCTTCTTTGGTAGCCGCAGAATCCTTTTTGGCAGATGCTCTTGATTTGTCTGTTACTAACAAGAAAATAAAGAATTGAGACATTGCGAAATAACCATGTAAATTTCGCAAATATATTGAATAAATTTCCACTTAAATTTGGCAATTTTAAACTAAGACAATTTTTGAATTTCTTTCTGGACTATTTGGATTTAAATTCAATGTGATACGTACGTTGTTTATTTGAGCTAAAGTCCCATGTGTAGCCTTTATTCGGATGATACCGAGAATAACTACTTGCCTCTTCAAATGCAGATTGTAAATTTGTTACAGTTGAAAGCTTTAAAAATTCCATTACAAAATTTAGTCGAGTCAAAATATTTAAGTGTCACTTACTATTCGTGAACTTATGACATTTCCCAAATCTGGTGCTTTATAGATAGTGCCTCCTATTATGTAGTAATCGGCTATGGGAGTGGCTTCTTGTGGGTTATGGCGATGTTGCTTGCGTACAACATATAGAATAGGTTCGTGAACATGTAGCAGTATGTATTCTAAGCCTACCATATTTCTAAGGAAGACAAAACAGTATAAAATAATCAATTATCAAGTTATGGTTACAACTGTCCAACATATACCCAAAAGAATGCAAGCACTATATACTAACGAAAAATAAGTTTTGCAAACAACTAATAGACATTGCTAAAGAATCTAAAACTTGTGTCAATTGAAAAGCATTTTATTAGTAATTACTGGCTAAGCTTCATTGGGCAAATATTTGACAAGACTTTGGCGTTGTATTAGCAAATGAGATTTATTAACGTTTAATTACAAACAAATAGTGCTTACTGCAAATTTTCAAGTCCCAACCGTTGCATACGAATATTTTCATTATTGCACATACGATCATAGAAAGGATTTGATTTTCGGCAGAAGTAATCCATAACATTTTGAGGATTTAAAGAAGCCATCATTTGAGTGTCGTGCCATGAAACCCATAAAGGGTTTTCTTGGGTTATCGGTTGACGGTTTGCCAGCATTTTGTTAGTTTTTAACGACAGAAAACACCTTCTCGTTTCTAAAGAAAACTAGAAATAAAAAATCAATATTTTTTGTTTTCATCTTTGCCGGTTTATTGTAAAACAAAACCATAAAAAACGTCATCGCTCACTTGTCTTCCTCAATTTGCTATAATTGGAGGTCAATGTTAATATAAAGAAATGTTTATGATCATTTAATTTATATTTATACACTGTTGTTTTTAGTTGTGATATTTTTTGATTAATTGTAAATAACAAATTCCTTTTTCCTTTCACGTTGTGTAATAATTTCAATTTAGTACACAATCAACTTCAAAAAACAAACGACGTTTTGTCGTACACTACAGACGTTTCTATACTAGATATAAACAGGTGAGTTAGTTTTTACTTTCACTTAATTGTTAATTGCAATTATTTAAATGTACTTTTTCATAGATTTAAGTTCAATGTGTTATTATATATAATAATATTATTTATTTCGGATATGTTGAGACAATTTCTTTTTTGCTACGAGTTATAGTCAACAATGAGAGCAGCTGTCTGAAGAAAATTTAATGTGCTACCACACTTTTCATTTTTATTTTAAGCAAGGTATGTGCGAATGGATATGTGTCAAATATATTGAAGAGGTTGCTTTAGATTAATATTTCATATACGGATATGTAAGATATAATAGAGATATATCCATAGAAAACACGCTTATACTCTAGGTTTTTCTGCAGTTTACTTTTAAACCTGCATTTACTTTTCCATGTTGATAAATTTTAAAATATTACATAAATAAATTTCGAAATTTAGTAACTAATGGTATCTTTATATAAAAATTTCAAACGCCACAAGTCGAAAGCTGTGCATTTCCGAGGCTTTGAACATGCAAATCTTTATCTTCTTTTCCTATTAATATGATGTGAGTTGGAAAGCTGGATTTAAGTCAACTAGTTGGTTTACTATATATGCATCGAATAAATTTAGATTCAAGATGGTATAGTTTTGAATTTATAAAAAGTTTATCAAGAGATACCTGTTTATTTACCTTTACATATGGTGACATGACTTATCAATATAATATATATATGTTATATTGTTTCAATCGAACGTACAATCAACATAATATATGTATATAAACGACATGTTATATTCTGCTAAATTTCATTCCCATCTGTACCCGAATATATGTTGCTGTGCTACGTATAATATATCGGAAAGGTATTTTGTTTTATTAAGGCCGACAGGAGGAGGTGTCTTAGTATAAAATACCATGTACCAAGTAGCATTTTGGACATTAAATATTCCTAAAAATCAAAATTGTCTTTCTGGCATCTTTTGCTTGAATATTGAATTTTTTTGTGCTTTTGTTTTTCAATTATCCATTTTTGTTTTGGTTTCTTTTTGTAATTTGTTTTCAAATTAATGACGAGATTTGATATTTTTGTTGTTATTTACTTGTGTTTAGTAAAAAAGAATTTCATACATATCCGCGAACTAATTTGATTTTTAGTATTCAAAATATTCATACATACATACATATGTATCTAAATACAGTAGTATAATTAAACATATCAAAGATTCGAAGAATTAAAAAAAATACTAAACTGAATACAAATGCAAAAATAAAATATTCTATCAAGAAAAAAGAGGAAACATAAATATAGAAAACATATTTCCACATTTATTCTTGCAAAGAAGACAATAACTAAAAAAAGAAAATTAGAGGTTGATTTAAAATTGTATGTGGTTAAGAGCAACAATTGGTGGTTTCCTCAGTCTTAGTTCTTTTTGTGCTTTGCATCGTGGCGGCATTACTCAGGAAGAAAAAAGTCGCAGAGAACACATCATGGTAACAATATTTTATATACTTATGTACATACATTAATGTGTAATACTTATTAACTTTATGTTTCATAATGCATGAATCATATATGTGTATTATTTTATAATTAACTATGAAAATGTTATTAAAAATATAAAAATTATGTACATCTATGTACGTATGTATGGCTTAAACATAGTTGAAATTGGTCGCCTGTTACGCAACACATTAATATTAATATCTCTTGCAATTGTTTTCTCATATCCAGCTATTTTATTCCAGTTCCCATATGTGATCTTGAGCTTTTTCTTAATATTTCGATTGTCCGACAAGGTAATGAAAACTACTAGATTGTCGATCAGTCATAGTTTTTTCTGAAAAGCTTGGATTTCACATTTCTATTAAGTGCCTCAACAAATTCAACACTTTTACAACAAAGTGTCGATGTACATCAGTTGAACTTGCAATTGTTCTTGTCTCCTGTACAAAAATATATGTTTACTTAAGGAGTATTTCAAAATCAAGTCAAGACACAAGATATTTGTTTGTTAAGTAATCTAATATTTATATGTATGTATGCTGTTTTTTAACTGCGATTCCTTACTGATAATAATTTATAGTAGAATGTGCAATTAAATATGTAACAACAAAATACATATCTAATATTCAATTTCTTTGTTGCATGGCCTTTTATATCATACTTTATCATTATGTCACATATATGTATATAAATAGATATGTATATTAAAAATGGTTGGTCACTAAGTGTGGCGAAACTACATATACGAAATTATTATTATTATTATTATTTTTTTCTTAATTTCTAGCCCATTAAAAGCTTTATTACACTAAAAATCTTCACCTATAATATTCCTAATAGCTTTAGTTGATATGCGCTATCTTAAAGTGGAACCCTATTATGAGGTATTTTACTAGTTGTAAAATGAATAGGCATGCATACAACAATATTTTAATAAGACATTTATTAAAAAAATTTCAACTAAAGTTGACTGTTTTCACATTTCTTTTAGGGTCTTCCACCGTTCAATGTATCTGGTAGTCCTTTTAATGTGGTGCCCATCCACCATTATCCAGAGCTAATGAAGGATACATGTGCGCTGATCAATTCTGAATGGCCACGCAGTGAAACAGCTCGCATGCGATCTCTTGAAGCATCTTGTGATAGCTTACCGTGTAGTTTGGTTTTGACCACTGAAGGATTTAGCCGCGCCTTAGCCCACTGCAAGCTTAGTCCAATACCGTCAAAAAAGAAAGCATGCTTTATCGAATCTGTGGTAGTAGACAAGAGTTGTCGGGGTCAAGGTTTTGGAAAGTTAATAATGAAATTTGCTGAAGATTATTGTCGAGTTGTTTTAGATTTAAAAGTTTTGTATCTATCAACAATCGACCAAGAAGGTTTTTATCAAAGAATAGGTTACGAATTCTGCGAACCAATTTCAATGTACGGTCCGAGACATTGCGATTTACCTAGTCTGCAAAATGTCAAGAAGAAATACATGAGGAAAGTTTTATAGGCGACATCGACAGTACGTTATAGGAGATAAATGTGAAAGCTTTCATATTAAAAACCAAAAAAGATACAAATTAGTATACAAGTTGATACGAGTATGTATCAATAAAAGGAGATAAAAACTTAAGTTTTTTGTAATATGTTTGGTGAAAGACAATTATTTTAAAACTATTCAAAATAATTTGATTCCAGATTATTATATTTGTCTTATGATTTACTGTTAATGGACTTTATTATAAAATTTTTAAATGTGTTTCGTAATTAAATTTCTTATTTGCATTTTTGGTTTTGAAGTTTATAAATTAATAAATAAGTATAAACTTAAATAACCAAACATGTGTGGCTCAAGCAGACACGTTAATACATTTAGTTTAATTTACTCCTACGTTAAAATATACTGATGTACTTATAGTATTTCTTGCAAGAATAATGTATCTTAATTTCATATATTAAGTAATCTTTATATTAATGTAATATTTTAGATATTAAACGTTTAAATATCAGATATAAATAATAGATCTTCCATAGTAATGTAGTATTGAAGTGTTTTAAACTTTTAATGCAGATGCAATTAGACAATTAAAACTATAGGCCTTATGCATATCTAGTCTTAACTTCCGCATAAGCATAATTATAATAATTGCTCATTATTTGTAATATTAAATATTAATAAAATTATATATTCTGAACAAAGTATACATCATACATAGACTTCCTATTTTTACTTATACTTGTCTTTAATGTAATTAATTTATATCACTTTTTGTTTATGATGTAGTTCTGCTTTTTCGTTTTAATGGGTATTTAGATTTTTATAGAAATCAAAATTTTTACATTCGTATGAATGTCTGTATATATATGCACAAACGTATGCATAAATAAGTACACAAAAAATGTTTACTTTTGCTTTATATGATGCCAAGTTTTACAGCACGTTTATATTTTGAAATTATTTAAATTGTAAAGCTTATAAAACCAAAAATAAAAACATACACAATATTTAAAAAAATTTTTTAGGTGCCATAGTCAAGATCAAGTTCAAGACATTTAAAGGCAGATCTATCTATTTCTATATGTTGATCCTCACCATCTAGTGCAATAAATTCTAAAAAAAAATACTTTGCATCGCGTGCTCACTATTAGCAGATGCTACATACAAGCGAACTAAATGGCGAAAATAGCTTTGAGTGAAATTTTTGTCTGTTAATTGCTTTGAAATATTTTCTTTAGACAGAAAGCACATTCCCTTTTGGCATAAATATGTTCGGAAATAATTTGAGATTCAAAACTATTGTTTGTGAAATTGTACATCGGTGTATAATGAATAAAGGCATATATGTACACACATATATAAAATATATGTAATGGAAATATCAAGTAAAATATTTAAGTACTTCGATCGTGGTTATTTCGTATTTAATGATGTTGAATTATTGATTGTGTAATTTAAGTATACTTTAAAACATAATTTTCATAAACATTTTATTTTAAAGGAGTGTACATTACTTTCTCCAGGCGGCAATATATGATTGAAAATTTCTTATATATGTACATTGCCTATTGCATACGGAAAATGGGTTTTGGATGGAAGCGAACAGCAATATTGATGTAATACATTTGCCATTTTATTAATTATTTTCAGAGTTTTTGAAATTTTAACTCTATTCTACCCTACTATTGTGTTATATTAATAATTTATATGCTTCAAAATTTTCATAGAGACAAAGAGGTTCAAGGAGCTGAAAAGAATGAGATAGAAATGTGTACATATATAAGTATATTCTACATAAGAATTCGTATATACATATGTACATTGTTACAATTTTCCTATAAAGATTAAAAAGCACAAATTTGATATGTGTTCTGGTATATAAGTATATATTTCAAACATTTTTATACTAGGATTGTTTTTACATCTAAAGTCGAACAAAAATAAGCTGCCTTATAAAATGTATTAAATTTATGCAAATTAATATTTTAGAATTTTTTTGATTTTGAAACATTTCCCCATCTTTGTAAAGCTATAAAAATGCAAGTTAGTTAGATTAGAGGCATAATTTACTTCTCGATCAGTCAACTTTCTTTGCAATACCACAGACCTGACCGTAATGTTCTGCTTGCTCTAAGGAGTCTACAATGAATTTTGCTAAATCATATTTAGATACAAGACGCCCAGGAGAATCATCATGGAGCACAGTATAAGCAGTTGAAGGTTCATCATCTATATGAGGTGGGAGAATAGCCACATATTCTAAATCTGATGCTTTTGTTAAGTCGAGCATTCGTCGGTGTTCATCATTAAGGCGGTGGAACATTGCTGGTACTTCGGATACAGGACGGAATAAAAATGAAGACATAACGATAGAGAACTTTTTTACGCTCAATGCCTTCATCGCCTTAATAAGGTTAGCTGTTCCAGTTGATAGTTCTGTTGTAGCTTCTAACTTGTTGCGAGTGCCCAAAATAATACACACTCCATCAACACCCTCAACAACTTTTAGGCAATCATCATAATTTGTAACATTGCCCTGCACCATCTCTACTTTGCTTTTGAAACGTTCTGGAACTGTTTCTTCCGTACGATAAAGCAATCTTATTTGCAATCCTGTCAATAAATTGCTAAATGTTAGAAAATAATTTTCAATAAAAACTATAATTTATACCTTTTTGTAGTGCATAATCGACTACACATTGACCGGTCATACCGGTGCCCCCAATTACTGCAATCCGTTGCATAATATTCTGTGCTTTGAACGCTTGTACTTTGTCTTATGACTGTGCTTTTCGTTACGCGAAGTTGCCGTTTGCTAATATTCAGAATGTTACGCTGCCACGAAACATCCAATTTTATAATCAACAAAATAATAAAATTATTATTAGTTTACAACTGCAATAGTTATGCACAAGTATTGACTACATGAGTACTCATGTATTAAGAACATCAGGTACTTAGTACCCTACATTTAGAAGCCTAATGCCCTTAGTACATCAGCCATGTTGTAGCTACACGTTCAGGTTAAGTTTGCACTCATACACAGGTTGCCCCAATACATATGATTTAACAGCTGCACGCAACTTGAAAGCAATACACTTTTCAATATGGCATGAAAAATACCTATAAGATATAGCACTTCACTGTACGTATATATATATATATATATATATATATATATATATATATATATTCCATTGGTTTTTACAACAAATGATTTTAATAAATTTACTGTAACAATATCGCATATACAATAGCGATGTCATCGAATGTATAATTTCATCATGACATTTGTATACGGTGATATGATATAGAATAAGTCTGGTCTTACCATACTACTCCTTTCACGACAAATAAAGAGATTATAATATATACATAACAATCGGCTTCACGTTAATGCTTTTCACAATAACAATAAGTACAATCATAAACAAACGTCTGTAAAAGTTTAACATTATATATTAGCGAACATATATGACGGAAGATTTTTAACGGTCCTAGAACAACCCTGCGAAAAATCATGCGAAGAGTTGAGATGACTTGCATATTCGGGCACGGACAACGGGCTTGTATAATTCTTGTTGTCTCAAAGTTGACATCTCTGATTTTGTCCATACTAATTAATGTGAAAGCTCTACCTGGTGGGCATTTAGTTGACAGCCGAAGAACTTTGAGTTTATTTAAAGTGGGCATTGAACTAACTGTCAAGCCGTTAAAACTGCAATGAAATATATTCCGTGTGAAACTAATGTGATAGTGATAAATATATAGTTCAAAACAATTAGCGCCATTATGAATTTAAATGAAGATTTGAATACTTCTGATGCTTGGCTCTCAGAGCAATTGTTTGCTCAACTAAAAGACTTAAATGCCGAGTATAAAGACAAAAGTACCCCGGCCGATTTTTTGCTAAGTGAAGTTTTCCAAAGCTGCTCCAATAGCATGCCTTTATTGGACGATGATATTCCATGGCAAGATTTAAAACCAACGCCTTTGGATACTTTCGAATCTGTCAACACTTTGTCTAGCAATTACGATATAAATGAAGTTTTAGATTTAAGCCAGCCCCATACGAAAGAACGTCAGTTGGAATATTCGAAAGCGGAAGGCAATTTATTCGATTTAGTGGAGAACATCCCTTTAATATCGGTCCCAGAAACGTCGAAGGTAAATGAAGTTGCGATTAAGTATGTGCCACCATTATTTGATGCTACAGATGAAGAACTGCAAATACTAAAGTTTCTAGAAAATCAAGAAACTATAGATTCAAAGAGTAAGTTATTTGTTTGAATGATTATTTGAATAAATAGCACCATTGTTTTTAGATTCAGAATTTGAATCTGTGCCTGTTATACAAGCAGTACCTTTGTCAGCAACACCTAAAGTAATTAAATGCGTTAACTGTAACCTTATGTTCAATAGTGCGGAATTTGATAATCACTTTTGTGATAATAAAGAGGATGAAACAACAAAGGCTCTTACAACGAAAATTATTAGTACTTGCCATCCCATTAAGGAAGAAAGTCACTTGCCTATTGAGCCTGCGTGTATTCGTTTATTAAGAGAAAATCAAATACGCATTAGACGTTTTCTAAAAGAAGAATTAAAATATGACGTGAACAGTAATTGCAACGCAACTGGTTCTATTTCAAATGGATGCTTAAATTCATCCAGTGGTTCTATAAATAGTTCTAAAAAACAGGACGGTCCACATGAATGTACTTTGTGTGAAAGAAAATTCGTCCATGCTTCGGGCTTGTTGCGTCATATGGAAAAACACGCCTTGGACTTAATTCCCACCCCTAATGTTGTATCTTACAACAAAAACACATCACTACAAGGTGTCCAGGGCATTAGCGGATTGCGTGTTGTCATTAAATGTACACTATGTGGTCGTATTTTCTTCGATTCAAATGAAGCATTAAATCATTTATATTCACATTTTCCTGATTCAGGAAACGACGAAAAAGAAAGTGATAATTATGCCGAAATTCCTTACGATGCTTACATAGATGATGCCTACAATAATCTAAAATCTGAGGTATTTATAATGAATTAATTATAGGTATGTGAAATATATCGTCAGGTAGCTATATGATGGCAATCGAATAAATAAAAAATTTAAATAACGAGGAGTTCAATATGTAAATGTAAGTCAAAATTATGAATTTGTAGTATAAAAAAATATAAAAGTATGAAGAAATAACTATTTATCTAAAGTGCAAAATGACTGTAGATTTAGTAAAATTGCTGAAATGAAAGGTATTTAGTTTAACAAAACTAACACTATAGGGTTATATTATCATTATATGGCGTAAAGTTAGTTGACTATCTCGGTAACGAAATTTACATATATCCCCGGTAACAAGATCTTGTTTTTGTTTCGATGATTTGCAGTGAAAATATGCTTGTTTTAATATATTTTAATTCCTTCTTCTAGGCTCAAAATTTTTATAATCCTATTTCAAGTTACCAGGAAGACAAATCTCCAGTATATCTTAAGATTGTAATATTAAGTTGCATTTTGCAATGCGAATTTTGTGACCTTGTGTTTTCTGAAGTGTCATATTTGTTCGTACATTCTGCATGTCATTTGCCATCGAGAAGATTTGAGTGCTTTGCTTGCGACATTCATGCAAGGACATCGAAGGAAATATGTAATCACTGGCATGCGGAATGTGTTTTTATGCGTGAAAGCTTGAAGGTCTATCAAGCAACTACACAACGTTATTTTGTTTGTAATGTGTGTGAGAACAAATTCCAATCGATGGACTTATTGCATGAACATCGGTAAGATTCGTTTTTGAACCTATATCATAATTTATATTTTTATCTGATTTCAACCAGTTATACATCCTACCACTTTTTTCCACGTCTTAACAAAATCACTGGCATATTACAATTACCTTGTGAATACTGCGAAAGTGTTTTTGAAACCGCGCAAGAATGTGTGAATCATTACGAAGAGAAACATTATAAGAAGTATAAACGTGACAAAGATGGAACTACTGTATCAAGTAAGACCAGACAATACTTGTGTGATATATGTGGAAAATCATATACTCAGTCTAGTCATTTATGGCAACATTTAAGATTTCATCAGGGTATGTTTTTAAATTAAAAAAAGAACGACAGATATAGTCCTTTGGAATAATGTTTCAAAAATATTTGGTGTCGTGTGTGCTTCTAGTCTGGATACGGTCAAAGCAATTAACAAGAATTTGTATGATTAAAATCAAATTAATTTAGATATTTGTGTTGTTTAGACAGCAACTATTTTGATCGTGTCCACACCCCATCGAGCGAATATATGTGTGTATAGATACGTATTTCGTAAAGTTTTACATACAGACATATATAAGGTGATCACAATAAAATTGTTTTTGAAATATAAATGCCTGAGACTATCTCGTATAAATTTATGACATTATCTATGTTTTTAGGAGTTAAACCATTTGCATGTAAAGAACCAGGGTGTACTCGAAAATTTACAATACGTCCCGACTTAAATGATCACATACGTAAATGCCATACTGGTGAAAGGCCTTACCATTGTCTAGTATGTGGAAAACGATTTCTTACAGGTTCTGTATTTTACCAACATCGTTTGATACACCGTGGTGAACGGCGATATGAATGCGAAGCATGTGGTAAACGCTTCTATCGTGCTGATGCATTGAAGAATCATCAGCGGATTCATACGGGAGAAAAACCCTTCGGATGCCACTTTTGTACTAAAAATTTTAGACAACGTGGAGATCGTGACAAGCATATTCGAGCACGACATTCTCGCCTGGATGCAAATGCTCGCCTGATGATGCAAATGCAAAAACTACAATTAGAAGCCGCAGCAGCGCAAGTTGGAGGCGATACGCAAAAATTAGCCACCACAACAAATTTTCATGATCACATGGTCGTTGGCAATGAAAATATACCGCCACCAGAGTATGACTCGTCTGAAGCTTCATATGGTAGGAATAACAGCTTCAATGAAATCTTTATGCTTGGCAATCTGGAGTTTTCCAAAAATATTTTTGAGTCGATAATGTCCGATATAATTAATTAATATTTTGCAGAATAGTTCCAAATAAATTTCAAACTACTCTTCAAACTTTGTTAAAATTATTTGTGAAGTTATTACGTAGGAATTTCATTTTACGGCAATTTCATATTAGCACAACTTCTTCAAGTATAATTTCAAATTGGGTTTATTTGACCATGAGTCAATAATATTAATACATATATATTTGTATACTTAAGCATATCCGGAATTTAACATTATCAAGCAATTTCGAAATCAATTTATAAATAGTTTGTTTTAATCTTCGTTCTAAATAGTTATTTTAAAGAAGTTATACATCCGGAAGTAATTTTAGTTTTATATGCATATTCCATTACGCCATATACACATCTTTTCGTTTGAGTTTCAATCATTACCATGGAAAAGCTTTAAATAAAACTGGTAATTATTATCTATTTAAATTTTTTAAGAGGACGTACAAAAGTCTAGAAACGTATACAAATATATAAAGAAGCAAATAAAACTCCAGATTTTCTTTGAAAGCGCACTTTAAAATTTAGCTCAATGACGCAACAAATATGTTATACATACGTAATGAATTTTCTATTATATACTTAATTAATAAACTTTTTGGATGCCGACTCATATGACCACACGTAAAAAACGGTTTGCATAACACGTACTTCTTTTAAAATGCCTATATGTCTTAACATCACTAATCGATTTTGAGTCTTTTTGTCCAACATTTTACTCAATTTGCGGGTTATATCTCCAGGTGTTATAAATGTGCGATCTAAAAATTTTTAACGTAATAGAACGTTAGATAGGACGGACATCAGAGTATTGGCAAATTACTTACTCGGTAAACATGAAGCTTGGTCATTGTATAATTTCCACAATTCCAAATCATTTAAATTTTTTACGCACTTCCGTTCCTTGTATATAAGTTTGTACTTTTCATTGAAACAAGGAATTATGACATCTTTCAAAAAAGAGTTCAATTGATCTAATGTTTCGCGACCACACATATACCTGTAAAAGACTAGGTTTAATATTTCATAGCGATTCTTACTGCTTTGGTACATTACTTTGGTATAGCATCAAATTGGTGTTGCGTTATAGTTACATCAAACTCTTCGAATTCAAATGTTATAGGGTTTATTTTCCTTTTAATTAAAGGAGATTCTTTGTATTCTGATATTTTAATTTTCGGAGTCTGACTAATGTTGAATTTCATTAAATTATGACCCAATAGTTTAACAGAAGATTGAAGTCCAGCACTTGAATTTATTTTGGATTTTCCACAGCTATATATCAAATTGCTATTTCGTCCTTTTTTAATTTCTTCCATTTTCTTTTGTTTCTCTTTAATTATATGTGTCATTATTAGTATCTGTTTTCTTCGCATTTCCGACATCAACTCTTCATATTGGTTTTTATAATTATTTAATTCCAATTGCATTAGATTATGAGCTTTAGTCAATATATCTTGAGTTTCAATAGCTTTTGAAGTCAGATCTCCTAGTTCTTTAGATATCTTATTCCTTCTCAAGCTCAAAGCTATAAAATCATTTAATTTTGATATTTGTTTGTTTATGTTTTCAACGTTCTCTTCAATATTATCCATAATTCAATATGTTCCTTAAAAATTCCTAAATATTAAAATAGTAAAATTTATTTGTGTACTATTAAGGCGGTTGTTTTTAAATGAATATATGCATTGCAGGCGTCACTACACTGTCAACTGAATCCAACTCCATCAAAAACATGTAACCAGTGATGCCATTGCATACTAGGAACTAGTCTTCACCACGAGTTCCCTACCTCACATCTGGACCATATGTCGAACATGCAAAAGTTCCTGCATAGACCACCATATATAAGCAAAACTAATTATATTTCTTTTGCACAACCTGAAAATATTACATGTACTCTGCGGGCGTTACATTCATAACATGTGTACCATGACTAAATTATACATACAGTGGCATTGCTACGCCATGTGACAATTTTTGCCCAACCATTTTATAGCTATATTGAAGTCAAGTTCTTGTGTACAACAAAAACCCGTGGTATATTAGTATGTGAGAGTTGCTTGCAATCGCCCATGTATGCAGCATTTCGAAGTGTTTTGTTGCCATAACACTTGATGCGGATCAAGACCTTACACCAACAACAATTGCTTTGGTTGTTGTACACGTTTCCGTAGCGGGAACAGCATGGTGTTTACCACATATATGTTCGTCTTTAGTCGTTCTATTTCTTCTTTGTGAAAGGGTACTACGAAAATTACATAGTACGAAAATTCTCAACACTGATTAGTCTGTTACACTTAACATACAACTATGCTATATTAAATGTCGGCGGATGGCAGCCATCTTTTCTTTCTTTTGCTTTTACGAATCTAAGTAGCCAACATGGGTTTTGCAAATCTTTGGTATTCGCATCCACGTAAATACGGCCAGGGCTCCAGATGCTGGTAAATATTTATTCCTAATCGAATTCCCTAATAAAATATATACAAATGTTATGAATTCCACTTTGAAATGTTGAATAAAATCTAGTTCAGTGAAAGTGTGGTTATGTGGAGCTTTATCATCACTTCAATAGGATCAGTGATTTAGTTTTATTATATTTGTATATAAAAAGCCCCTGGTTGAGTATGGAATTTGCGGTAATGTCAAGTTGCAAATTCTTTAATTGACGGTGGCAATAGCATATCTTCTCAAGTTGCTCTTGCACGTACACGAAAATCATACCATGTGGTTGAATTTAGTTGGTAGCGACGAGATGGACATGATTCTAGATGCTAATTTATATTCGTTTAAAGTAGACTTATAAATTATTTTTAAATCTTTTTCTTTTTGTGTTCCACTTTAGCCGTGCCTGCTCTAACCGTCACGGTTTAATACGTAAATATGGCTTGAATATATGTCGTCAATGCTTCAGAGAATACGCCAATGATATTGGCTTCAAGAAGGTGAGCTTAATTTGAAATACTTTTTAACTCAGAACTCTAATTTTTGCATATTACTTTTTATTTGTAGTTGGATTAATTTCATTTCTATAACCAGACAAGTTTATGAATCGCAAACCCCTGTGCTAAAACTTTGGAATGTTTCTGTGAAACGATTCGTAATTGTAATTGAAGATGGAATTCTCGCTATCTAAAATCAAGTACATAGGGGTTGTGTATATTTTCTGTTGTTTTTGAAAAAAAAAATCAATAAAACACTTATAAAATAACTTTTTCCAGCCTTGGTTTGTACTTTTTAATAAATTATTTGTATGTCCTTTGCATTGATTGAGAGCAGCTAATGTAGCTTTTGTCATAGCGCCATTTATTGAACACGGACATGGTTAATAAATGTTTTAATGTATGTCAAACGATATGCTTGGATGAAGTGCAGTCTGATATTTAATCTGTAAAAGCAACGTTTTGTTTGACTCGAAAGTTCTGCGTGAAAGTATTGCTTTTTAAACATGTGTGCTCTTGGAATGTTCCAAATCTAGCTACATAACCTAGTGGACACTTCGTTTATTGAACTTGAGGGTTGCTTCTCTAAATAGATTTTAGGATGCAAAACTTCTTTAATCTACTTTTGTTTACTACAAAGACCTGCTGTATGTATATAATTATAAGCAGATAGTACATATCTTTGATATTGTAGGTAGAGATCTAATATCATCAATGCGTTGTTCATTTCTATTGTATTTTTCCCTAAAATCACAAAATAAATATATGTATTTACATAACGTTCGGGTTTTGGTCGAACGCAAAGAAACGATTTTTCTAACTTAATTTTTTATGAATCCTTCAATATCGCTAATAGTTCGTCATATGTACTATTAGCGAATCATCATTATCGCAATTTTTTTCAATATCAAATTTATTTCAGTTCTTGTTTCGTTTAATTTTTTGTTTTGCAATAAGAAAAACAAATGTTTTCTAACTGTTACCCTAGGAGATTATTATTTCAACCACAACAACCACTTTTGTGAATGATTGAAGGATCTTTATTTATAACGACTTTTTTGTAAATCTTTTAGTACAAAGTATTTATTATAAATCATTATATGCTTTTACCCATGCATTGTATAGACCAACTTCACTGTACATGAAATTATCCTTTCTCTATAAAATTTACGACATAATGAACACGTTTGTAAATGTAACTTCCTGTTAATGGAAAAGATTGTCAGTATTTCAACAAAAGAAACAAATCAAGAGTCACCAATGTGTGGCATTGAGTGAGTCTGCAGTACCTGTTACTCACAACAATTTCGCTTGTATTAATGTCTACATACATACTATATCACATTTAGCACGTTGCATGATCTGTATGTGAAGAAAAGACTAGTTTATTTCATTTGTAGGTTGGATGACAAAATACGAAATGGATAGAGTTTCTGCTTACATTATTTTCTGTTGGTTAACAAAATTTTGAAACTAAGATTTTATGTTGCCGCAAATGTGGTGGCAATATACATATTTGTCTTTAGTTTTTGTTCTTTAACTCTTTCCAATAAATAATATTATATATGCAGATATAATGCCTTTCAGTCGAAAGGAATTATTAAAAAAGGCTCGTAATTTTGGATCCTAAAGCAAAATTGGTTCGAAACTGTTTATGTACATTCAAACTGAAGTGTAAAAATCAAACTAAAGCATATTCAACGAAATTGAGAATAAAATATTATGATAGAAACAAGATTTGATTGCGTTGACATGACTTTAATAATGATGCAATTCTCGTATATAAATTTATAAAAGAAACTCTATGAATGAGAACTTGTTTTAATTAAACCATCTTGCATGTCGATAGGAGGGTAAGCAATTGCGAAAACATTGTTGTTTTCTCTAATTTGGAAAATCAAATTCCATTGTTGCCTGAAATATCTATCTGAACCCGAATTACATTATATAATATCAATTAAGATTTTAATATTGCTGTCGAAAAACAAACAAACACATTTATTTCATTAATTAAACCAAGAATATTAACAGAAACTTGACGTAATGAAACTGACCGGTATATAAAGTGGGAATCTAAATCAAAATCTCCACATGGGATAGAATACTACTCAGTCTAACGAAGTATTAAAATATTTTATATTTATTCAAAATAAAGACTTGTCATATAAATATTATATTCTAGAGCCCGTTATATATGTTATAGTTTGAAAAATTTTATAGTATTTCATCTCATACGTCAAATATGTAATTTCGTGATCAGAAAAATACATATTTCCACATTGCCAATTCTGTGGAGACTTTGCATACTCACTGTATTTAAACAACCATAAAATTTAATTATTTGAAAATTGTAGTTCAATTAGCCATAATAGCACGCGGAGAGATTAAGAGGCAACTAAAATTTGTTCTTATTTTAGTAAGCGTTATAACATTTTTAATGATAAAGTTCAATAATAAAATTATAGTCGTGAATAGAAGATACCACAAAAATCAGGTTTATTTTAACTATAGATATTTTGTCAGCTTGAGAATGCTCAAAAAAATTTGCACTTTAAACTTCGGCTAAACGGAGTAACGTATCATGAAGGCATAGAGAGACTGGGAGATTTTATTATAGACGAATAGTTTGGCTGCTAAATGCATAAACAAAATATATTGTACGTATTAAAACTTTTGCCCAAACTGCGAAACTGCACAATTGAAAGTAAACTGTTTGGAGCTGAAATCAAACACCAGTCAATAGCGCAACTTCAACGGTTGAGCACGCGCAGTTTGCTTTATAGAAAACCAACCAAGTGTTTTGTTTATTCGTTGTTTTGAATGCAAATATAAATAGTGCAAAATATAAATATGTAATTAAACCACTTATTATAAAAAGAAACAAAAAAAAGTTTTCTTATTTGTAACAGTTTTAACAGAAAAGTGTTAAAGAGTAAAACAATAAAAGTATCGAATGTTTAAGAAATTAAATAAAGGCAAGATCGAAGATACATACTATACATACTTTCATTCGTATATTATATAGTTTGATCAATAGCTTTAAGGTCAAACTGACCTACAAAAAATCTTAAAGATATAGCGATTTTACTTTTGTAGTTTAATGTTTTCAATCAATAAAACTTTGAAATTAACAATTTATGAAATCTTGTTAAAAATGATAATGAGCGTTTAAAAATACTTAACTAAATGAAACTATGCCAGAAATGGTTTAGTTAAATTATTTTTATTCGTCATTTCATTTGTCTTTTTATGATTAATTTTACATATAAATCTTAAGGTATATAATTCACTGTCTGATTTAAATAAAGAGGAATTTATTAATTTTAAACTCTATTTCCCCCGCAATGGGTTTTCATCTTGGATTGAATACGGAGCTTTGAAATAAATTAGTATTTTCAAATATTTTAAATAAACTAACATTGATAATAGATGCATCTACACATTTTAAAACTATGAAATTATATAAAAGTTGGTTGTTGCTAGCAACGTGTACCATCATTTTAGCTGTAACGACTTATGCAACAACTGAAGTGCCAGCTAAACAAATACAAGCGGAAGTGAATTCACAACAAGTTGACGTCTCTCCTGTTAGATTATTAAAATATGGTGATAAGACAAGTAAAAAGATACCAAATAAGGAAGTGCAATTTCTTCCAACCTCTTCTACCCTAAACAATAATAACAACAGCATCAATATAGTCTCCGCGGCAGGAGAACAACACACTTCTCCTAATCGGTCGCGTTCAAGAGCAGAACATAGAGAACGAGAACAAATATCTAGACGTTATGACAGAATATCTCAACAAAATCTGCTAGATGTGCAGCATGAAATACCAGTGGTACAAAAGAATCGTGAATTATTAGAAAGGCCAATAACCGCATCAGTGGGCCAACAACGAACACCCACTTCAAATCGTACACGTTCTTCGAATACTAATTCACAAACTCCACAACAGCAGCAATTACAATTACAAACCCCATACAACTCTAATTTAAATAATGAGTCCGAAAACACTTTGGCCAAAACAAAACCAACACATAAAAGACGTCAACATGTTCCGGCAACAACATCGCATTCACTAGCATCCACAAATGTTCGTCAGACGATCCGTTTGTCATCGCATAATCCAACTGTTCGTAACCAACATGCAGCAGGCAGCAACTCAGCCACTGCTACACATTATCATAGCAATCAACGCAATCGCAACAATAGCAACATTAATAGCAGTTCACAACCATTGTTAGCTTCTTCCAATGCTATTAATGCTACTGGTGGTCTACTATCAAAACCAAAAAGTAGTCCACACAAACGAACAGGTAATATATCAGACAATCAAAGTGTCAGTTATAATGAATTGAATAATATTCGTTCAAATGCTCGAAAATTTTCATCAAATGCATCAAGCATCACAATCATCTCCTCAACATCTACATCAATTACAACTGCTGCTGCTAGTAAGTTGCAATGGCTGCATTTATATTAATTATTAGATTATAAGTGAGTTGATTTATTGTTTGCGATTTAAAAAAGTGCACACACAATGCTGGCGTTTTACAGTTCAACTTAAATATGAAACAGAAAATTATAACTGGCAAATAACGGTGGGGCAAATAATAAACGTTTTTTCTTTGCAATCAGGAATGCATTTTCGCAACTAAGAAACTTTTCAAGAACGTTACAAGATATCTCTACAAAGATATAAATTAGACACAACGAAGTCGATTCCCTAATAAGCGAGAAAAGGAAAAAGATAATTTTTCGTCATTCCACACAAAACTTGATTCGTAAGAGGATCGGTTATACATATATGTTATCCTAAGAGTTGAATTTTGATGTCGCAAAAAAAGACATTTTAGTATATGTTTTGTTTTAAATTTTATATGTTCGATCGAACGATAGTTTTCGATATCGTAGAAGTCAGGGATGATAAAATCAGTGCAATTGTACTTATTTCGGTACAATTCGCCCTCCAGATACACTGCAGTACTCCAATATTGTTTTTGGTTCAAAAATCAAACATTTTCAATTAAAATTTTTTTATTCGTATTCGTTACTCTTGATGTTCGCCTCTCTTCAAACATATTGTAAGTGAAAGAGAAATATATTAATTTTACTCGAGATATTTGTAGGAATTTATGCTTCAAGTATATATATTTTATGCGCTACGTTGATGCAATCTTTACGTTATTGTAATTCTCATTTAGTATTAGAGAGTTTTCATATAAGCATTTACATTTCTACCAGTAAATTGCTGGCACATTGATTAGCCTAAGCCACAAGAAATCTATATTTGCGAGAAGTAGCAAAGTTCTGTGTCAGTTTCAATGGTTTTATAAAATTTTAGCGTTTTAATTCGTCAGGCATTTAAATTAGTCACAGCAAATTTGGAAAAAAAGAACTCGCAAGTATTCTGCCAAGAGTGAATACCACCACTGCTATTATAAATTTGCTGCCAGGTTGCTTCTTTACCCACTGTATACTGACGGCATGATTGCTATGGGATACAATGAATTACAAAATATGATTTTTACAAAATATTATCATTAAAAAACATAACAACTAATTCTTTTATTATATTTTATTTGTGTGGAGCCACATAAAACAACTGAATAAAATCCCAAAACGAAAAGTGCCATAAATTTTTTTTATTTCTTTTACACAATTTCAAAAACAAAATGAAAAAGTTGTAAAAATATTGAACAAAAAGAGAATGTTAAAAATATGAGGAGGCCTATATGAAAGTGTATTACTTTTTTTACGTTCTATTAACTTTAATATGCGATATAAAAGTTACAAATGTTTGAAATAGAGTTGAACAAAATTTTTAAGTTGTGTTAAATAATTAAAACTACACAGTAGCAGCGTGAAAAACACTAAAGATTTGTTTTTTGTTTCGATTAACTAAGCCGAACCACAATTTATTCATGTATTTGATAATAGTTTTATAATAATCGTCTTACAAGCGAGTGATTGAGCCGGTACAAACTGTCTGCAAGTTAGGCCAATGTCATTTAAAATTCAAAAATATTCATGTGATTTTTTTTTTAAGATTATAAACAACTTTTCAAGCACAAACATACGCTGTTGCGTTTTGTTGCTTCATAATATATTTTGTTGTTTTGCCATTGCAGCGGTAGATTTGTTCTTGCCAAATTGCTCTTGGCTTTGTCTGGTGCATTAGCCATTTATGGTTTGTCCGATAAATGTAAGATTGAATTCATCAACAACTCATGACCACTTGAGTTTTACGATTTAAGATTTGTTGTTTTAAAGGTTAGCAAGTTTTTTGTTTGCGGAGTTTTATGATGCATGTAAAAGTGCATCTATTAACAAACAAGTAGAGGTGCGTTGCAAGCCACAGTCACTTAAAAAAGTTTTCTTGTAACTTGTTTGCAAGAAGTTTTTATATGCATGCATATTTATTTTTAATATTTTTAGTATATTTTAAAAGCATAATTATTATTCAGAAAACTATAAGTTAATTAATTACATTATGGAAAATATTTTAAAACATGTTTTACTAGCACAACTAAAATATTCCAGAACGGTTTACAAAAAAACAAAGGGAAGGAAGGACAGATAGACGGACAGACAACCGTGCAGAATAAGATTGACATTCTTGTATATTTCGTGTAGAAAAAATGGCCCATTTAGTTTTTAGTTTATCTGTCAAAATTTAAATCTTTACATATAAAGAGTGACTAGACCTTGTGGCGAAAGTCTTTTAAAACGGTTAAAAAAATTCTTCGAACACAAAAGAATTGACTGACTATTCTGTGGCGTAATAATTTTTTTGCCTGAATTCCTTTCTAAGTAATTTATGGTCAGATACGATTTAAATTGTTTTCTGAATTTCTTAAATTAATTTATGAACTATTGTTTCATATATAATAAATTGTTCCATATTAAAATAAGAAAGAATGTCGATATAATTAAAAAATTAAAAATTTTCAAGTTCAAAAAATTTGTCTTTCCGGTTGTACTTAATTTTAAAAACGTATATGGAAACCGGTCGACGCTAAAGGCCACCTAATTTTAATCGCCTTGGTTTTTGTGATATATTATATTTGACCTAAAATACTATTATATTAATTCTCAAATCAACTGATTAACATCTGATTGACTTAGTTTTCGTTTAATATGAATAAATCGAGGAGTTTTAAAAATAAAACACTCTTTTTCAAATCTTTTCGTTTACGATGTCTCACAAATGTATTAACCGATTTTGAATCGGTTTACGGTAATTGACATTTTTTTGGGGCAAATATTTACCAGGGGTGATCCTATCATTTGTTATAGAAAAAAAGGGATTGTGATTTTAAAATAAAAAATATAAGTAGTTCTCAAAAATATGTACTCAACACGATTCTTTTGATTATTCGATATGAATCAGTTCCTTAATTTTTCAAATGTCTCTCTAGACATATAGACCTATAAAAATTTTGCAAAACACCTGACGTAGTGTAAATAAAATGTCTATGGCTTTTAATATATTTTGAAGTGCGCAAATGTCAAATGAATTAAAAGTTTTTGCCATCTTGCAAACCTTTAAAAATCTTTGACCCACTATCTAATTAATATATACAGACATACTTATTAAAAACAAACTTTATTATACAACGATTACAATAACACTTCTAAGCATATTTATTAAAAATAAAACAAACTTTATTATAACACTTGTAAAACATATTTATATATTTAAAAATCTTATGCACGATCTATGCATTTTTATATAAATAAACTATCTATTTTATGAATAATTGTAGAATGAACTATAATTCAGTTTTAATTGGCATGAAGTTAAAAGTAGTTCAAGTTCATCTACATAAATTGTGTTCGAAAAGAATTTTTTAATACTCAAGTGCTTTTCCAAAGGTCCTTGTAAAACTGGTTTTAGTGGGACAAACATACTTAAATACATATAAATGTCCCCATGTATATCGCGAGCTGGAATAAATAACACTTTGCTTAAGAATATAAGCAACTACTGTAGAGGGAAGGAAGGAAATTGGTACAGAGCAGGCGTGTGGATTTTGGTGTGACGCAGGCCAATTGGAAATATTTAAATATGAATTCAGTGGCATGTCTCTGAGCTTAAAAGCTATTGTCATACTATTAAATTTGCTATAGATTTTAGAGAGCTACTTCATCCATAAACAACTTCATGAAAATAATGAATTTTCGTTTCCAAATGAAAGTGTCATATTTTATTTCTACATATGCAAAAAAAGGAACACATTCACTTTACATAAGTTCACCAGTTCCATATCTACCATGATTCATAACCTCCTTATAACAAAAAAATGTGTACAACATATTTTTCTTTACGCATGTCAAATGCATTTGTATGGATGAGTGAGTGTATGCAAAAATATTTTTAAACATGATGTCGTACCTACTGTATCTCATGATCATGAACTTGATTAACGAAATTTGAAGTCAATTAGATGTGCAGCCCTGAACATTATTTTAAATCAATTTTCTTGCTACATACAAATATACAAAACAATATCCAAATATGTATTTTGTATACAGACAGACATTTTAAGCAATTTGTTATAGCCAAGTGGCTGCAATTGAACTCAATCACTTTGACTCTTAATTTGTATACATATAGTTATTCAATTAGTTAAGAATGTATGAACAAATTAAACTACAGTAGAACCTTTGCAGTTCTCACAGTCATCAGATCGGACTACAACGATCGAAAAATATTAAACGAATTCCAGATTTAAGTGTGGCTTATTTAAGCTTTATAGTATGTTACCAGATCTCATTTGAAAAGCTCATAAAATTCATCGATTGGATTATCACAACATGTATCACATATATAGTATGTGGCTGGGTACTATTAATATCGGTAGGGTGCACTCGAATTATTTGAAAAAAAAAAAACATTTCCCTCGTAGTAACCTAAAAGCGAAATTGCTGCCGTCAAGTCCACACCATCTCTTAACTGACTCTTAATTGAATAAACTGTGTCTGTCATTTAGTTTGTATTTGATTATTTACTTTTCCCAGACCTGAAAAAATGGCTGGCTGGTAAGTCATTTGGGTGGGATAAAGAGCTCCTATTTTGAGGGTAATTGAGGAAGACTATGGATTGGAAGGGATACAAATTGAAAAAATCTTATTTCCCAAGAAACGTTTTTCAGATGGTCACGAACTAATCAAACAGCCCTCGCGTACCATTCACTTACTTTGTTTAATGGCATCAGAAGAATATTTGTAAGCCATAATTAAAATTTATTGGCGATATTCTGTCCCTTTTGCCTTATATATTTTTAAATACAGTCGATAATTAAATTTATGTTTTCAATTAGTTTTAGAATTTGTTCGTCGTTGTGGTTTTATTTTTAAACGTGGTAAATTTTGTGACAATTTAGACGGCTACATTCACTATTTACTGAACAGTACTGACTAAGAGTGATACAATCACATCCTACTTCGAATAAGAAAATATCTTAAACTTTTCTTTGAATAATTTAAAGTTTAAATAATTTTACAACTCTAACTTGCAGGCTACGCTACAAAATTTGGCTCAAATTTTTGTTTCAAGCAGCATACAAATTTCAAAATTTATTTTTATTTATTTAAATTTATCTTTCACAGTAAGCAGATGTAGATAAATTTTCGTGTTCCCTTTTAAAATACTTATACTCTGGTATAACTAAAATTATTAAAAATATTATTATTAGGGTAGTAGTCACGGTTGCCACTCTAAATTTTTCTTCGGGACCAAAATCCATAAAAAAAAGAACCAAAATAAAAAAAGAGAACCAATTTTTTCAATTTTATTTGCATACCAGCATAATACAATACTTTTTACGCTGAAGTCAAATTGTCAATTTCTGACTTGTAAACAAAAGCAACAATCGATCAGTGTTGCCAATATAGCTTTTTGATTTACTACTGTGGACTGTGGGTAGGTAATAATCGATTACTATCAAGTGTTGGAAACGAATCAAATCTTTTACTTTATGTGAAGAGTAATAATTTTCGTAAATACATTTTTACAGGTATGACAAAACTTACTAAATTTATTTATATTATAATCGTTAACTTTTCATAAAAGAAAAAAATGAACCAGCGAACTAAACGTAAAAAAAACAACAATTTTCGGTTCAATTGTACCACACTGGCAACTGTGGTAGTAGTACTAATATTTCTAACTGTTACCCTGATAATGCCATCTTAAAAATTTTAAATTGGCTATCAGATTGTTTATAGTCCAGTTCAACTTAAATTAATTTCTTGAGTGTGTTAGTGCTGATTTAAAATGTAACCAAGTTGAATACATAAAATCAACAACAGTTTTAAGAAGACTCTACTGTACTTTTAAGCACTTGATGCTCATAAAGTTAAGCGAACTATGACTTTAAAATTTGAAATTTAGCATATATGCTAGTTAGCATACATATAATACAAATTTCATGTATTTACTCGAACATGTCGCTGCTGTAATAGCAAAATGCAAGTTCTTATCATGTCTTCATGGCTCCTTTTAAATGATTCGCCGTTATAACTTGCATTGACTTAATATTATACTACACACAAAGGAGTTATAGTACGTATAAGTTTCTTTAGTTATGACTATGTTGCATAAAGGGAGCGATAACTACAGTCATGCATGTTGCTTGTGGAATTTTGAAAACTTTTTGTTCAATCAAGTGTTTACCAATTTTACCATCTGTGTGAGTCTATTTGGTCTACTTAAGTGTAAAACTATAATATGCTATTGTTTGAATTATATATAATCGTATGTGCGAAGAAAAACTAAAAAATACCAACATTGTTATTTTAATTACATAACAATTAATTTTTGTCTTTTGTTCAAAGGCATCATTCTCTGGCGTTAATATTTTGCAATAAACGATGCTTATCTTACGATTAATTCAACAATTGTAATGTTTTCATTCATTGTTTTAAACAATAATTTTTTTCATTTAGTTTTTTTCTTTTCTTGTTATTAACGCGCCAATATTAGCGAATTAGACTACATGTGAAGAAACTTGGGAAAATTAGTGCTGCCGTTTGTTGAATTAATACAAGTGTTTTTATATATAATTATTTCAGATAAATTACACACAATGTATGTTAGGAATTTCATAAGTGTGTTCATACTCCAGTTGCCTTTCGAATAATATGTATTTAAATAATTGTCTACAGTTTTTATTCGCACGAAGAATGATGGCCAATTTAAGACTTTATTCGAAAGAATTTGGACTATTTAACTATTTTTTTATTACAATATTGTGAACTATATTCCAAATGCTTAAAATCATCTAAAATAGAATTGTGATTTGAATAACCACAACTTTTTTTGCTTAGATTGCTTTGCGTAAGAAGAACAAACAGTAAGAATTAGGGAGGTAACCGATATAGATATATGGATATATTTTTTTATATCGACATTAAGTTTATTTTTAAGTTAAGAATAAAAAAGAATCAGCACAATTAAAATTAAAAGTCTGAAACAACAGCTAATATATATTATTTTCATAGCATTTAAAATAAAAAAAGGAATATAAAAAATTAAAAGAGTTTAAGGCTTCTCACTTTCTCTTTCTACTGAAATAATATACAAAAACATATTTCCTGGCGCAAGTTTTTAAAAATTTTAATTATTTTATAATTGTATCCCACTATTTATTGCTTTATTAAATTGAACTTCGATAGGTTAATTGTTCGCAAAACGTTTTGAGTTCAGAAAGCCATAACAAATATTCCAAAGCACAAGGAAAAATCAACACCAGTTTTTTAGATATTCAACTTGCACATCAGGACAGAGCAACTGTTTTCAAAGGCCACTACACTTTAATCATCAGTACTCATGTGTATTTTTCTTTACTAACTTAGTTATTTCCTCAATAGAAGAAAAAAGTGTTCATTATGCATAAATTTTAATAAAGAATTAATTTTTATAAATTTTTTTAACTTTCAGCCTCTCGACCCTCTTTTCAACTACCCAGCAGTTTCAATATTTTTGCACCAGAATTTTGGCAGTTTTTAATTCCCACATCAAAACCGATACGAAGACTACAATTAACAACTGCTGCACCGGCAACAACAACTAGAAGGCCACCCAAAAAGTATAAACCTCCAACTCAAATATCGACTAAAGAGGAGAAGCTAAACTTGGTGAAACCAAAACCCACTATTCTGTCTAGAACCACTACCAAACCACCAGCATCTGACACAAATTACAACAGCAATCGTAATTATAATAATAATATTTCGAAAATAAATGAAGGTCCCTTTCGTATAGCTTTGCCCACTTCAAATATATTAAGCAACAAAAGGGAAACAAACGATGAACGTGAAAAGGGTAAAAGAAATGTCGAAAAGGATATAATCAATTTGAGAGAACGTTTCGATTGTCCACGAGAAAGTGAGGTGAGATTTCAACTGTTTCCGAAAATCTGTAAAATAGATGATGATTGCAAAGTATGGAATCGAGAGGAAATATGTTGTGAGATTTTCGGTGCTAAAAGTTGTGTATCGGGAATACCGAAACCACTCGAAGAAACTTCACATGCACGTGAGTTTTGTATATTTCAAGAAAATTTAAATTTATAAATTAATTTGTAACTGCCATAGCTATTTTAGGGGTTATACCACGCAAATGTCCCAGCAGACCTTTGGCTGAATTATGGTGGGAAGTTAAAGAATGCGAAAGCGATATGGACTGTTGGCCGCGCGTCTGTTGTCCAGATGGTCGCAGGCGTTATTGCCGCACATCGCAGCCCGAATTGAATACGGTACCTGTACCGGTGCAAAGATCTTTTAATTATTGTAAGATAAGTTATGTACGACTAAAGTGAAATTAGTAAAATTTTTTATTTGTTGTTGCAGTATCGGAATATTTGGAATGCACGCCACCTCCACCGCCCATCTTTGATTTACATCCCAAGCCCTGTACTTCAACATTGGACTGTTTTCCTAATGTTTGCTGTCAGGAAGCCGGCCTACGTCACTGCCGACCACCCAAGAAGTCTGTTTTGACAATGCTGGCCAATGTTTTTAATGTGGATTTCGTTAAACGGCTGACACAAAATATCGTTATAAAATAGTCGTCATCTTAAATGACACTTTAATTATTTAATAATAAAAAAAATTGTAATAGTCTGTATTTGTAAAACGTAGCGTTTATATACTGCAGTCTTTAAAATTTTTTTAGTCATTTCCTTAAAAGTTTCAAACTACACAGTAAAAAAAAGTAGAATATGATTTGAATTACGTAATCCTACACCCAATTCACATGATGACTCCAATTTCCTTAAATATATTTTGAAATCGTTTTCGAAAATTCTGTGCCTACATTCGGTTATTATGTCTAGTTGTATTTGTTGTTATTGTTCCACAAGTATATAACTTCCAAATAAAAAAACAAAAAGAAAACAACACTAAATTTTAAAAGGACGAAGGTTAGACTATATTCATATTATTATCAATCAAGTTAGTTATTAACTGGCAAACTTTTTTTTTTGTATCATAAAACTTTTCATACAGAAACCCTTTTTTCATATCAAAAATATTTATGGTAATTCGAGACGTAAGATTTGAATATTAATATTTTTGTTAAACTCGAATATGTGATCGAAAATTTCGTATTAAAATTTTTAAAACTGCATACAAAATCTTGAAATGTTCTTTATTATGGATTTAATTTAAGTCAATTTCCATTATCCACAATTTTATTTTTACTGCGAGGTTTTGATATAAAATTTTTTCTGTGTACGTACCGCATTCGTAAAAACAGTTTTTGTTTGAAACGGAAATATATTTTGTAATGAAAAGATCTTTTAAAAATGCATATTAAATCAGTTATCTTTTTTCAAATCGGAGCATAAAAACGACGATTTCCTAATAACTACAATTTTTTGTTTGGTTTCAATTATACAATTTCGCTTAATTCACAAGTCGAATTGGAACGCTTAAACGTTGTATTTAAAAAGACATATTCAAACAAAATTTTCGACAGAATAACCGGTTATTTGTAATAATCAATCGCTTTTTAAATTTTACTTTAAACTACAAATTTATATGACACAAAGAGATTTGTGATTTGATTTATCACTTTCTTAGTTCGTAAAATTTCGAAAATTCCTTAGTAACACTCTATCAGGGGTGCCATAATAAATTTTGGTTTTTTTCATTAATATTTTTTGAGCAAAAAATCCACTTTGTTTTTTTTTTATAAAAAATCCCATAACTTGCTTATTACATTCCAATATTTCGCTACCCATCTTTTGCTCAAAATATATAAAAAAATAAAAATACAACAACATCGAAGGAGTTACAAGAACACCATTAATAATATTAATTTAAGAAGGATTAAAAAACAAATAAAACTATAAAATGCACTAATATTTTTAAGCTTAAGGTCTCTTTATTTTTATATTTATTCCTCAAGAAGTCACATAAAGGAGTGACGAAATGTCGAAAAAGCTATTTATAACACAATAAATATAAAAATAAAGAGACCTTAAGCTTAAAAATATTAATACATTTTATTAATTTAAAAAAAGAGATAAAAAAATAGAAGAATTAAATAAAATTATATATTTGAAGAGAGTTTATTGCCTTAACCATTTAAGCCACAATATATAAATATTGAACGAATTGATTTTCTAGTTTTTCAAAACAATATTAAAGTCCAATGGTCATTAACATATCCTACTTAAAATAAGCGGTGTAAATATATTTTCGAAATACTAGAATCTGTCTAAAGTCCATCTACCATGCAGCGATAAGATTTTCCCAATCGTGTATCTCATGGGTTGTAGGCTATTTGAAAAATATATAAATTTACTAACACTGATCACTTTTTCTTTATCAATTCTATTTTATTTAGTCTGTTTAATATGTGTTGCTGCATTTAATTTAAGAATGTACTTTGCCAAATGCCTACAAATAAAAATATTGTTCGCAGATACCGCCAATTAGTACATCCCAACAAACACTTAGAATTGAAATGACTTCTAATAAATTGTTTATATGCCCGTAAAGAAAGATCAACATACATATATTAATTATAATTACTTTTTTGAGTTTGAAATATATTTTTAAGTCTATGGATTCTTATAAAGCTTTCAAGATGATGTGATAAACTAAGACATCTGGCTATAAAGTAGGCTGCCGGTATTCTGTTAGTTAAAAGAAGTCTGTGTGTTCGAAGTTGTATATGTTGTGTGATGTTTGTTGTTATATTTCTATTCCTCGATATATTATTACATTTGAAAATGCTTTTAATTTCGAAAAGACCCCGTCTAATATCACTTGAAGGCATAAATTAAAATTAGCATCACTTAAATAAAAAACATTTTATTGTTACACAAATAATTTCACTACGAACTAAATTTGTCTTAATTGAATACAATTTGAACCAATCAGTTATACTTCAAATATAAATTGTATATGTATGCGTAATTAGTTTTCCGTCTTTTTTTTCACACAGAATGCACTTTTTTACTTGCCGCAGTTGCCCTTATCGCAAGTGCCTCCTGATCCGCATTTGCATGACGCACCGCAGCCACAATTGCCAGTTTGACTTTGGGAAGTGCATTTGCAACCTGATTTTGTAAAAACATTTATTCAATTAGTTGAAATTAATTTATGTATTTGATTTTTATTTATCTCACCAGTTCCACAAGGGCAAGGCATTTTAATTGATGTTTTTTTTACAAATAAATTTCACAAGATGCAAGAGAAAGTCTGCAGATACTGTTGTTTAAGCAACTTCAGGTGTTGACTGATGACTGTCTCTCGATTGTATGCGGTTTTATAGATATGATTTTTTTTGGTATTTTTTTCTGCACACAAACAATCTATACGACCCTGCTCGTACAATTCACTTAATTTACTCATGTGCTTTAAGCTGAGTCGTGCAGTGTGCATTGACTTCTTTCTTCACACTACAACGCGGTTAGTATATCCAAACGTGTACAGAGATTTCAACAGAGTGTTGGTGTGGTGCTGAGTGCAAACGATGTGTGTGATGTGCGGAGAAAGAGATTGATTCGTGCGAGATTGAATATGAAAATGTGAAAACTGTAGTTGGCGGTGAAAATTAATATCTTTAATTAGCGTCAACAAACAAACTCACATACATGAGTGTGTTTGTATGCATTTCCCTTTATAATATAACATTTGTAT
Organism: Linnaemya vulpina; assembly: GCA_963675445.1. Classification (NCBI taxonomy): domain Eukaryota; kingdom Metazoa; phylum Arthropoda; class Insecta; order Diptera; family Tachinidae; genus Linnaemya; species Linnaemya vulpina. The sequence goes on along the minus strand of OY776277.1, from coordinate 14,710,692 downwards.
CTTGGCTTGGATTACATTAAGCAGAAATTCTCCGTGTGCATAAATAAAAACCAATACAAGTGCATGTGCATGTATTTCAGTTGATACATCTTAAGCGCAAAATATAAACAAGCCGTGTGCAACGTCATAATTTGCTTTGTTTTTATTATTTAATCTACTTTTACCAGCAATTTGATATCACAAAAGATAAGAATCGAACGTTCGTGAAGTGCAGAGCAACGAGACAGAAAAATAAATACACAAACAAGTAAACAAAATTGCCCACGAATTTTATTTTAATTTGATATTTAGCTTTTTGAGGTCTTTACTTTTTAAATCTACACAACAATTTCAGTCTACTGCCAGCAGTTAAGAGAATTAATTATTTAAAAGAAGATGGAAAGATACACATTGAAATTAAAACTGAAAGTGACAAGAGATAAACAAATATTTCATTATGGATTTCGACGATGAAGATGCAGCTTAAGCTGAATATTTTTACTGTTCTGAATCTTGGGCTGATGGGTGATCAGGGTAGTTTTTTTAAAATACTTTTCTGTTTGTATTAACTAAGACCAATTTTTTCTTCCATTGTGTGAGTTAAATGTTATATAGTTTAACCCAAGAGTGATCACTTGAATTGGCGTCTTATTAGCTCACACTTGCATCGAAACGTTTTCTAGGCCTACGCATTTCCTGATAAACGATTCTAAGTCAAATGAAATATATTTATGTTTGTCTGTTTACCAGAGGACACGTTAATTTTATGAAGTTTATTTATAAAGAAATACTTGCAAAGTTGAATTCTACAGCAGTAAAACAAATATGAACTATTGAATTTGATTATGTAGTTAAGTTTTTGTATCTTCTTGAAGTCGGAAGTGTAAACATTTGTTGGATTACGACTTTCCAAATATATATGTATATAATTTTAAAATAAAAGCTGATTTGGGTACATCCACGGAAAAATTATTTTGATGCTGAAAATATATTCAAGTCAATAATTTTACCAAAAAATTATTATTCCTCGTGTGCGTAATACAAACTCATTCATTATTTTGATCTGTAGAACAATCTTTTAAGAAGCTTAAAATAACATTTTTTAAATTCTTTGCTAATATTTGGAAATATTCTCGATTTTGATCTTGAGGTATTTTTTTTTATAAAATACTTTATGAAGTCTTTATTTTCAATATTTCTTCACTCTGTTGTGTAGCCTTTGCAGAATTAATAATCTATTAAATAATTTTAAAACTAACATTTAGTTTTTCCTCAAGATAAAAAATTTTTTAAAATGATAAAATTCAGTTTTTGTTTATAGAAGTTTAAATTGAAAATATAATAACCAAAATTAAATTTCTTAACATATATAATTTTTTATGAATAACAAATAGTAACGAAATAGTGACAATAAAGATTAAGAATTTTTTTCTAATAAAATATAATTTTATAATAAAATTGATCTATTTCAAGCTCACTGTTTAAATAATTTCCACTTGATAACATTTCTCATTTTTATTTCTATTTTACCAAATACCCATTTTGTTGCAGTTTAAGAAATATTAGCTTTTGAAGTACCAACTAATTATTAGCTTCGGCTAAGCCAATAACAATTTTACTGTGTCTAATCTTATTAACTCTTTTAGCAGTTTCAGAAAAAAAAATATATGAAAATTACTGCAAAAAAAAACTTGAAAAACTCTTGTTTATAATAACCAACACATTCCCTGCGAAATATTTAATAAAATAAAAAACCTGTTGCAATTTTACGTTCATATTAATTGTTTAAATTCGAGCATTGCACTTTTCATAGCGACATTGTTGCGGTATTATTTTGCTTGAGTATGAATAAGTCTTTTTGAAATATGATTTGAATACAAACTTTTGAATAGGGCTTTGCACTAAAATATGTGTGATTAAAGAAACGTCTTTATGTAATTAAATAGAAAGTTAGTGTTTTGTTTTGTTTTAGAAAGTTGCCATCAGTTAATAAAATATATAAATAATAAAAGTTAAATAAAATGTTAGTTGCTATGAAAAATGTTTTGAATTGGTTTTTGCAAAAACTCTATGAGAAGTGACATGAGTAAAACATGTTTTTGACAAGAAGAAAATTAGTTTTATTTTATTGTTGTTTTGGGGACAAAAATTTTTGTAATTTGTAAGTAGTTTATTTTTTCCAAAATGTTCCTTTACAAGTAACTGCACTAGTAAACAGCAGACGTACACTTGTACGTCATTTCGAATTTCATTATAACATTCAATGTTTTCTGCTTATATCAATAAATGATGTGTAGCGTACAACTTTTTTTTTATAATTACTTGTTTCGAGAAGCAAAGGCATTTAGAATTAATAATTAATATGCTAATTGAACTCCAAATGTTAGGCAAAGTGACAATTTGTTTTGTCGACCGGTGTAATGAGTAGTTGTTAAGTGCAAACATTTTGATATTGAGTCAAGTATGCATTTTTAGATGTCTTTACAGCTCTTAATTCTTAATTCTCAATTATCGCGAAACTTCTATTAATGCAACAGACAACATTTTTTACTTCACAGTCCTTATAATTGCAACTATTTTCAAAAAATTTTCTCAAAAGTTCATCAGCAATGTAGCTGTCTTTTCATATTTCTTGTTCAGAAACGTTTTTTTTTGTCGAAATGAACAAACCTTAGCTGAAGTAGTTAACACTACGACTCCGAAGCTTAAGATCCCGGATTCGACTCCTCACTCAGTCATGAATATGGTACTGAATTTTTCTGATTTGCATTACTGCATGGTTGTATTATTTGCTTTAGGCCTATTTCACTCAGCAACAACGATTGACGCCATCATGTACAAAAGGAACAGAATATGGCACCCTCTTTCAACGGTACTTTAGCAAAAGCTCCTCGGCGAAGTAGAAAGTAAAAATAGCTATAAAAAATTATATCTTCTGATCTATTTTCATCTGTCTGCTTTACACTATTCCCTCCTTTCAAGTTATGGCAAAAAGCATTGCATGTGTAGGGGTCATCCCCTGAGTGCTGGTCCTAATAAACTAAAAATAAACTTTTGCGAAGTCGCAAAAAAGGAATTACTTCTGTCTGATATACAACTAATTTTTTCTCTTACGTCTTATCTGTGCTCTTTACTCAGAAGCGTAGGTTAAAATAATTCGATAATTCAGTGGTTTTAAGCCAAGCCAATGACAAAATTATGCTCTTCGTTATTTTCTATAAATATTTCTTTTTTGTAAAAATAAATGGTACAAGATAAAGTTGTTTTATTGGAAGATTAAAAGTCATCAACTATAAAAAATAATAATATTTGATCAGTGCATTTTTCGGTAATTATGGCAGTCCTGATTTCTGTTCTCTTTTGCAACTTGGCTTTCGAAGTTGTACATAGTCTTCATAATTGTTTTCTAAAAGAGTGTGAAAACTATATTTTTAATGAATTTCTTATGTCGATTTCTTTTATAGAAAATAATGCAACATTTTGCACACTTTTTAACAGAAAATGGCAGCATGCTGTCATTTGAAAACAAGGAATTTATTAGAAATGAGTCCAACATCCCTCACGAAAATTAACTTCTGTCTTAAAACTTTTCCAATCTGCCACTTTTTAGAAAATAAAAGAAAAAATTTTACATGTTTTTTAGAAAAGGAAGCGCCATTATATATATTAATTTATCTCTTTTATATATCTCATAAGTTTTTGTGTTGATTTAGTTTCGTCGATACCATTGCAAATTTTTATTCTTGAAGTGCAACGTATGTAAGCCGATTGAATATGTTTGTGTGTATATTAATTAGTTTAGATTGAAAAGTTTTTAGAAATTCTCTACATATGAAATATATTTTGTGAGCCATCAATACGTTTCCAGCGTTTCTCATGAATAAGTTCGCAAAAACGAAGGATTTATGCATGACAATGACAAGTAATTATTCGATTCTTTTGAATTAGTTCGTTATAACGAGTTCGTCATAAGCAAGCTTTACTGTAACATCAAATGACATCGTCCTAAATACAAATAAAAAAGCAAAGACAAAAACCGTGGAGTTTAAAATGCTTATTTATAGAACGCTAGTTGGCGCTGAATTGTAATGTAATGCAGAAGTTCCCAAACTTTTTATTATAGAAGCCACTTGACATGGTTGTACCTGTTTTGTGGCAAACTTATATTTTCATAAGCAAAATGTTTTTAGTTTTTTTTTAAAGAACATGCAGATATTATAAAACTAAATCGGTTTCAAGCAAATTTTGTTGTATTTGTTGTACAAATTGTTTAGATATTTTTCATAAGTTATTTATTACTAGAAATGCTTCGCAATCAATGAGCATTTTTGAATCTTTCATATAATGCTCGACTGATGTAGTGGCTTTCGAAAACTGCTGTTCTGCTCTGCTAAGTGAGCTGAATAAAGCGGTTGTTATCATGTCTTTCCGAACTAAAATCATTTTTCGAACAATTAGTTTATCACAAATATAAAAATATTTTCCTCATAACTTTCAGGCCTTTTCATTGATCAAAAGTATCAGGTATAACGTATTTTATATGTTCTCTCAACGCATTCAATAAAATATATGTATATAAAACTGCGACAATAAGTCGCCTTAATTTATATAAAATTGTACTTGTTTTTAAAAATTTATTTCATCAATATTAAAAACATTAAACATGTTTGCAAATATAGTTACAATATTTTTAATAAAATTATTTATAAATTTCAATTCATGTGACTTCTATGGGCAATTTAAATTTCACTTGTTGGATCCGCATTTGCAGTTGGTGCCGCAATCGCAGCAACGTCCTTTGTTTTCGGCAGTGCATTTGCAACCTAAAATATTTAGATATTATCAAAAAAATGTTGAGTCCTTTTAATTTGATATATTTCCATTCAACTTACCAGGTCCACAGGGGCAAGGCATTTTGTAGATAATTTTTGTTGTAGATAGTTTGTGTTACAAGAGATAATTGTTTTTATTTTAATGTTGTTTAAGCAACTTTTGCTATTGACTGATTGATGACTCTGTGTCAATTGCATGGGATTTTATAGGTATGCAAATAGTCCAAGAATTTTCCACAACAAACTTGTCCAAAAGCACAACTTGTTAGTGTGGTGTGCATTCACGATACAAAATGTATTTAATTTTGCACACTACACCAGCAGAAGCGTGCACACGAACCTACAACATTCATAATATCGCATCAGTTTTCTTCTAATGCTACTGTGCAGCCGTGTGCAAAAATGCAAGTATGTGGAATGTGTTTAATGATAAAAGAAGTTGTTTCTCTAATTTAGAGTTTCTGGTTATGATATTTTTCCGGAGTTGTGTTATTTTCAAGTAACTGGTTATGTTTCTTTACGTTGTAGAGAAAAGTCGGTAGTTTTAAAAATTTTCCATCTGTACATTTTGCATGTACTTCTTTGGGGACACGCATATTCTAGAACGTAAAAGAATTCGTCATAATTTGTTTTTATTTACTTCTTTTTTTTCGTATGTTTTTACTTATCGCTGATAAGCAGATTTTGATAAGAACGATTCGTTAGATCAAAGATAAGGAAATCTTAATGCGCAACAAGTGGTTCCGGCTTTTTTTTCTATCATGAGGTTTCTGTTTTTTTTTCTTCTAATTATTCTGTCTTTTTAGTCGGCTGCCAGTAGTTCAAATGCTTGTTAAAAATATATGTACGGGGAGTTATGGTTATAATTGGAAAATAAATAAATTTTCATGTTCGATGTTTTAATGTTAATTTACAGTTTATTTAAAACTACATATAATGACATTATTTATTGTCATTTGGTATTTAAATTGTGTGAAAATTTATTTTTATAGACATTTTTACACAATATAAAAAATTATATGACAATAATTAATGTAATTATGGTTGTAAATAAACTATTTTAATAATACAGAAAAATTTCCTTAAAAATAAATTTTTTAATCAATTTTTTTTGAGTTGTGTTATTGTTTGAGTAGTTGCCTGTTGTGCCCGGAAACAATTTTAAAGTTTTAAGGAAGAAGTGGTTGAAGTGGACGAGCCAAAGAAAAATACTATATTTTAGAGACCACCACGTACATAGATATTTATCTCATTACTTTAGCATCATAAGCTTAAGTGCTTCAACTCCAATATTCCATAAAATTAATTTTAAAATATTTTAATTTGAAGGTCGTATATTTTTTATTGGCAATTTTGCTTCATGGGCTATTTATATTAACAATCAATTATCTCGCTATTTTGTTATGTTTACATGTTCAGATTCTTTTTTTAAACCAAAATAAAATAAATTAATATATATATATATATATATATATATATATATATATATATATAATTGTGCTATAATATTTTCATACTTTTCCATTTATTTTGACTCAAGTATTTTAAAACTTTTGCTAGTCAAATTTATTTATTTAAGAATTGTTGTTTAACACTTTTTTAATAAATCGTGCTGATTCTTATATCCCATATTAAAAAAAAGGAATGCAAAGGTATTGTTTTATTATTCTAAAGGCATCGTTGGCAACTTATGCAGAGGAGTCACTATTTGGAGGCAGGATTTCCCCTTATACTGAACTTATGCGACAGGCACATGATTTAGCGGATGATTAATCCGATGGCCTGAGCCGATTTTATAATATTCTTCGGCCATTGAAAATAACTGCCTGTAGTATGAATAGTTGTAATTGATATAATAATTTCTTACGACAAACACCAGCAAAATATTTATATGTTACTGTGACTTATTGATCGATCAAGTAAAACAAAAATATAGAATTAATATATTTAGATATCTTGTTTGATTGTTTATTATCAGTGTTTAAAAAAACTGTCAACTGAAGAGCAAAAGTTGAATTTTTTATAATGTTTCACTGAAGCAACAGTTTTTTGTTCAAAATAAAAATAAAAATTAACTATTGAAAGAAATTTTCCTTCGATTTTGGTTTGCTGTGACTTCATGCTATAGACGAGTAAAATCAAAGAAACATTTTGTTAATTAAAAATTTATAATTTTTAATGTAAATAGTTCTGATAACTAGAATTTCCTATTGCTATTAATCAAATTCTGTTTGATTTGTTTGATTACTATTGAAGTAATTTTTTTTTTTATTAACACCAGCCTTCCGAGGTGACCCCTACATATGCAGTACAAACTGCTTCCATGATTTTATTCGTCTATGGCATGAAGCCACAGTAAAACAAAACTGAAGGGAAAGTTCTTTCAATAGTTAATTTTTATTCTTATAACAGAACTGAATACTTATTGAACAAAAAACTGTTGCTTCGGTGAAACATCATAAAAAATTAAACTTTTGCTCTTCAGTTGACAGAAAGCAAAGACAACAATAACTTTTCAATAGCAAACACTAAACCAAAAACTCTTTTTTTAACAAAAAAAAACTGTTGCTTCGGAGAAACAACATAAAATCTTAAACTTTTGAACTTGGGTAGTTTAGAGCTGCTGCATAGATTTTTCCTTCCGATACCACAAAAATTAATGAAAATAAAATAGAACTAAAAAACAAGATATAAAGACTTTTAAACACCGTTTATTAATAAGAAGCTTATTTATTTTTATAATTTATTTATAAAATTAAAAAAAAAAGTCTGCTGGCAAAGAAAAGTTTGGAACACTTAAAAATTATTCACTAAATTAGAATTTATGGTTCAGAACTATTTCGTTTCAAGATTTTTTTAACGTTTCAACTAAAAATTTTAACCAGTGGTAATAGGCTGGTACTGATAAGAAAATGTAGCGGCCATCGAAAATAGCGTTGTTATACTCTGAGTTGAATATAAAATTGATGTTGATTCCCCCATTAATTCTTGGCTTCTTCATCAAGTCTTACGATCACTACCATTTTAATTGTTTATTATTTATAACAACAATTTTGTAATTCATTAAAAATTCCAATAACGACAATAATTCATCTCTATTTATCCAAATAAAAAAATACTAGATTTTTACAGAGTTAAAAAACTTTATTTCATTTATACTTCAAGTTTAATAAATCAATCATATTAAAAAAGAATAATTAGTAAATAATTCACAAATTTATATTCATTCCAATTGTACAGAAGCAAATTTTCAAATCACTTGCTGGAGCCGCATTTGCAGTTGGTGCCGCAACCGCAGCTGCTTGATTTGTTCTCGGCTGTGCATTTGCAACCTAAAAAATAAATTTAATTAAAGGATATTATCACAAAAATGTTGAGTTCTTTTAATTAAATTTTATTATTTCCATTCAACTTACCAGTTCCACAGGGGCAAGGCATTTTGCAGATAGTTTTTGTTGTAGATAGTTTGTCTTACAAGAGATAATTGTTTTTATTTCAATGTTGTTTAAGCAACTTTAGTTTTTGACTGATGTCTCTGTTTTGATTCACGGGATTTTATAGATATGAAAATAGTTCCAGAAATTCACTATTTGTTAGTGTGGTGTGCACTTACGATACAAAATGTATATATTTTGCACACCGCACCAATGCAAGTGTGCGCACGAAACTACAGAGTTTATAATAACGCATCACTTTTCTTGTTATGCTGCTGTGGAGCCGTGTGCAAAAATGTAGGTGTGTGGAAAGTGTTTAATGATATGAAATTGTTTATTTAATTTAGAGTTTTTAGTTCTGATATTTCTCGGGACTTGTGTTAGTTTTAATTATCTGCTTGTTATGTTTTATTACGTTGTAGAGAAAATTTGGTAGTTGGAAATATTTTGCTTTTGTTCAGAAGCACATAATGCATGTACTGTTCGTGTACACACAAATTCTACAGCGTAGTTAAAATCGTGTGCAACGTCATAATTGGCTTTTGTTTACTTTATTTGTTATATTTTTTTATTTATCGCTGATAAGTTGGTTTCGATAAGAACGTTTCGTTAAAACAAAGTTAAGGAAATCTTACTGCGTGCTAAGTTGATTCGACTGCTTTTTCTTCCTAACAAATTGAGGTTTCTGTTTTTAAGAATTATTCTATCTTTTTAGTCGGCTGCCAGTTGTTCAAATGATTGTTAAAAATACAAGTACGGGAGTTCTAGTTATCATAGTAAAATAAATTGATAGAAATATTTTTTAAACAATATTTTGTATTAGAGTCATGTTTGATAATAAAAAATTTAATTTATCAGAATATAGTTTTTTTTTTTTAAACAGCGCAACTTGAATGGAATAACGTTATAACTCGAAAAGAAATAAATCGCAGCATTTATTGTCATATCGTTTTTGAAACTGCAGTTCTTGAAAGAAATTAAATTTTATTTTCACATCTTGCGTAATTCCCGGTTATGCCTGAAGCAATTTTAAAGATTTAAGAATGAAATGGATTAAGTGGAAAAGTTAATTAATATTTTCTAGAGACAACCACATAGATATTTATCTCTTTGTTTCAGGATAATAAGTTTAAGTGCTTCGATACAAATCTTTAATTAATAATTTTTTTGCGATCAGAAGGGTGTCCATATTTTACTTGCACTTTAGCTATTTTGGTTATATGTATCTAATAATAAAAAATTGTTTTGAACTGTTTTTATATAATTTACTTATTTTAAATTAAGTATATTTAGTTAAATTTATTTAATTTGGATCCGTTTTCCAGCACTTCAATTTAATTTTAATTGTGCTGATTCTCTTTTCAAAAATTAAAAAAAATCTATATCATACAGAGGTTTTTCAATATCATAAAGAGGATAATGTTGAAAAAAAAATTTCTTACCATGATTTGAGGTATAATTTCCGGCCTTTCTTTTATATTATTAAGAAGTTTAATCAATAACTCAATGACGACTTTTTTTATTGTCTTACTTTATCGTTCTACTTTTATTGGCTGACTTTTTTTCCAACTCTAATTGTAGGTAAAATAACAAACAGCAGCTAACAATTTATTCGAGTAATTTCAAATAATTTCAGTTTTTACCCCCATATTCATAATATTTAAAATGAGTTTGACATGCATTTTCTATAAAACTTTACATGTAAAATTTTTTAAAATAGATAACAAACATGTTTGATTTTCTATGAATATCCACAATTATTTTTAGTGTAATTTGTTGTCTCAATTTATATTTTAACAAACTGAATTGTTGCCATAAAGACATGATTAACATGCCACAAATAAAACAATTTCTTCTTTCAAAATAATTTTTTATTAATTTTTCTAGTTTTTTAACCTCTTCAAATAAAATATTAATTTACTGAAGAAGTCACACAAATGAGTGACGAAATATTGAAAAAAACGATTTATAATTTAAAAAAAATAAAGAGACCTTAAGCTTATAAATATTAGTGTATATTGTTAATTTTTTATTAGTAAAAAGAAACCCAATTTCATATGAGCAATTTAAAATTCATCAGCAGAACTCAATCTTGATAGCAAAACTGAAAAATAATTTCCGCAAGAAAATACTTCTGCTCGTCATATAATAGATAATAAATTAAAAAAATTTTTATATTTCGTCGTTGTATTGAGATTTTTTCTCACTAGATCACCTCTTAATATATTTAGTATCTGAAAATATATAGCAAAATTTCAGTATATAACAAGCAAAAACTTCTACTTAATAAAGAAGTACTTTTTGCAAGATACATTTTTTTAATTTTAAACGAAGTACGAATTGAATGGGCTATTTATTCGGAAATCAATGAAATAAAATAAACTTTGAAAGAACACATTCCTGGGCTTTTCAATAAGAAGCTGATACAAAAATATTCAGTTTAAAGAACTTTTTTTAATGTTGGATGTTTCATAGAAGTACATTTTGAGACACATACTTGTTTTTGAACAGGTACTTCTTAGAATGGCACTCGATTTGGAAAGTATCCTTTTTCTGTAGAAAGTTCTTTTCAGAAAGAACGTTTTGATTTCAATAGTAGTGTTCTGAGCATAGATTTTGTCAATAAGATAATTTGGGCACAGACTTTTTAGAAAAGTTTTCATATAAAAATTTCAATCAATATTGCTTGATTATAATAAAAGCGCACTTTTCTGAAAGGAACTTTTCTAAAAGACGTTTTAAATGCTAAAAGAGAACACAAAACAGTATAAATGTAAAATAAATATTGTGTTTTAAAATAATTTTTATGCACTTTAACCAAAAAATAAGTTATTATTTCATTTGCAGGTATTTATTTACTATATTTTCACTTGAACGTCTTATCACATTATTGAAATGATTTACTTTGAAAAATGCTAACAAAAAGTTAGCCATTTCGAAGAAAATTTCTAAAAAACCGATTTTTTTTGCAAAGAGGTACCCCTTGTGAAATTTTCAACTTTAGCTTTGATTTTATAAAATAAAAGAATAAGCTTCTACACTTTTAAAAATTATTTATTTTGGAAAATACTGATAAAATAGAGGATGTTAACAAAAATTTTGCGATTTGTAAGAAAATTTTTTAAAGACGATTTTTGTATTGTTGTAATTGAGGCACATTTTATTTTAATTTATATTTTTGTGCTCTGAAGATGTATTCTATCAGAAGGTGCTTTTTGGAACCACATAGACTTTAGAAAATTTATTTATTTGTTTCAAATAAAAATTTCTATTAATATCGAATGTCGCAATTGGACGCCTGATTGTAATGCTTTTATCTGAAACAGATCTTTTCTAAGACTTTCAAAATAAAAAATATATTATATATAAGCAAAGAAAAATAAAGCGACCATGCAAGTGTTAATAAACAAACATACACATGATTACTGACAATGAAAATATAGTGGCTTTCGAAAACAGCTGTTCTGCTCTGCTGTGTAAATTGAATATTTAAAACTGATGTTGATTTCCTCTTGTGCTTTGGAAAATTTATCAGACATTTTCGAATTAAAAAACAATTTTTGATCAATTACGCTTACAAAATTGTTCTTAATTGAGCAATAAATAGCTCGATTTAAACTAATTATATAAAACACAATGATTTTGATTAATTTTTTTACGTATATGACCCCTTAGCCAAAAATAAATTACCCTGCAGAAATAAGTTAACAAAAAAAAAAAAAAAACAACAAGTGGTCACTACAACAATTATAAGATGTCGTTTATAAGATGGCTTTTATTGTTTAATATTAGAGAATTCCTGTCATAGAGGAGATTTTTAGTTACCTCGTATGCCCATTTAACTGGGGCTGCTGTATATCATCCGGCAACCTCTACCCAAAATTTCTTACAACAATCTTATATATAATTTCAAGCCTTCCATTTAAAAGAATAACTCCTTGTTAACTTTTCTTTTATGTTTGTTGTCCTTAAAACAGCTTAAACTCTTAGTGGGGCCTTAACAGTTGCAGAATGAGTCACTTCAACATTCTCTACACAAATTGTAAGCGCGCCCTGGTTGTGAATAATGTAACGCATTTTACAAGTTTAATTTGTCTTAGCAGGGACAAAACCCAAAAGCGAAATGAGAATTCAACACATTTACTGAACTGTAAAGCAGGCACAATCATGTAAAACAAGTAGTTATTTTCAACAGTAATTTTACTATGAGGAAAAACAATATAAAGTATATGTTAAGAGGACGAGCAATTTAAAAAGCTTCCCGGTAAACTGATAAGTTCATATTAGACTTCTGAAGCCTGCCACGTATATAATTTTTGTGATATATTTCTTAAATTCTTGTGGCATTTAAATCAATTGCAGATTTTTAAAATATTTAATGAGAAACTTACCGCTTATTCATCGAAGGGCTGCTTTTGCTGCAAATAGAAAGAAAACATTTATTTATTGAATGTCATATTTATTAACAACAGCAATTTAAAATTTTTTTATTACGAAATTTATTTGTTGGGTGGTTAAGTAAGGTGGTTTTAATTTATATTAAAACCCACAAATGATTTTAAAAAATCCCATTAAAAGTCAACAAATAAATTTCATATTATAATAGTACAATGACAGTATGTCAAATAGTTAATTTATTAACAATTATTTAATAACAAAAATTATAGAAATACAATAAGATTTTTGTTACTAATTTGATGATACAAGTTGAAAAATATATTTTATATGTAGACAATATTAGGGTAGATGACATTTGTCCAATATTTGACCAAATCTGCGTTACCACTAAACATTAATAGAAAACCTTTTCATTCAGACAAGTCTTTATAGAGTTAAACAGCCTTGAACATCTTTGAATTCTGCAAAAGTGTTTATAAGTCACGCATGCAACTGTTTTACTTAGCAAACGAGTGTCTGAGTCAAAATAGTTTGCATTAGTATTAAGTGGTTCCGTTTTTTTTCTTGGCAAATATATCCCCAGTGTGAACTAACTTTTAGACATAGTTTATATGGACTAGTTGCACTATGGCGCAATGCACTTTTCACCTTGTCATAACACATGGTGCCATTGTGTTTATTATTAATAAAAAATTATAACAAATACATTAAACTTATTAGATAAATATTTAAATAAATTTATTGGTAATAATTAGCGACCAAGTGCTAAATGAAGTAGTGACATGAAGAAGTTTTAGAACCACTCCCGTGTAATGAATGCATGGTTTATGTGATCCACAGCTAGACGACAACTTTGGATGACTGACGAGCACATTATAACGAATAGATGAGCTTGTGATTGTGGCACACTGAATATTAGCGAAGGCCACTAAAAATCTAGAAGGACCCAACAAATTTTATGAATTCATTTCAGGCATAAGAATTTCAATATTATTATCATAATGGAAGTTGTATACAACATCATCCTTTTCTGCACTTTCTAGGCAGACTTGAATCACATTAGATTTCATGTGAGACTGGCACTGAGAATTCACTTGATTCCCAGGTACTCTGAATAAATATTGATAACAATTTTGAAACTTTAAATATGGAGCACGTAAACATAGAAATTTCTTTGAGAGCTAACAAGTAAAACAACATGTCCTTTTGACGGTCCGTCGCTTTACTTACTTTTTTCCCAAATTATTTCAAAACAAGATTAAAGAATTTTATCATTTTAGCGTTATCATTAAGAATTTCGCCTTGAGAAGGACAAAAGCAAATATTCTCAATTCAGCTGTTACATCATGAAATGCAACTGAAACAACAAAACGCGCAACATGTGAACATATTTTAATCTACAATTTTTTGTTGTACTACTGGCGCAAAGTACTTATCAAAGTAACTACTACTTTGTCCTGCTGCACTTTGTATGTTTGCACAAAAAGAAAAAAATATATAAAAAAGAAATATTTAACTGCAAGTATGTTGGCTGCAAGATAAACACCTGCTTAACAACAAACGGTAGGGAAAATAGTAGTGCTGCTTGTGGTGGTGGTGGCAGTTAGTTAAATCATATACAAACACACATCGTATGCATGAGACTTATAAGACCCTACTCTCTTTGGTAATGGTGCGCCTGCGGTTTTTGTGAACTGTCAACCAATGGAAAAACGTCAAATTCTGGCTTAGCCACAATAAATCGCCGGAGTTCGACACGAAAGCACAAGAATGAATGAATTTATTAAGTGCCACCAAGTGTTAGAGACCTGGTGTTTCATTTGTTGCAGCAGCAAAGAAACTATAAAAAAATAACATCAACAACGAAATTAAGTCGGTTGATTATTTGTGAGTTGAGAATTTTAAATTGAATTTTCGTTTCTTCTAAATTTATATTTGTGTCATTTTATAACGCGAACGAAGACTATTTAGGAAAACAGTTCTGATATTTGAAAGGGTTGATTGTTAATATTTTATATGATTAAATATGATGTCTAAGAATCTGATGACTGGATATTAGAATTATTTTAATACAAAATTCCCCCGCTGTAAAAAAGGAAGTGTTTCGAGGATTTGTTAGTTTCAGAAACTTTTAAAACGGTTTGAATAATTTAGCACAGTTAAGCTGCCTTCACATCTTATAAATAAAATTAAGGAAATAAACGTAACATCTGAAAATTCAACTTTAAAAGAAAATATCGACTATATATTGAATTTTTGCAACAAATTATAACATGCTTACTTTAAAAATATTGTACTAAAATAAAGAAAATTATTCGAAATTATTGGTTGTGGTTATTTCATCAATTATTTGATAGATGTAAACGTAAATTTAGACACATAAAATATTATTTATTTCCAGGAATATCATGATTTATTTCTAGTAATTTCTCTGGATTGATTTTTTTTCCAAACATTTCATATGAAATATAAATTTAATTTGAATAAGTTTCAGTCAATATATATTAATCAATTTTCATTAAAATAGAGTGCATTCGAAAGTATATTTCAATACTTCTTACTTAATTAATTTTTCTCCAACAATTTTATTAGGATATAACTCCTTTAAATAATTTATTCGCATGTAATATTATTCGAATAATATATTTTCGAAGTAATTTTGAAACAAATAAATTAATTACACTCTACAAGAAATTGATTTCCTTTTTTTTAAATAACGATGGCCATCGAAGTGATTCTTTTAAAGGAGGCCAGAGCCTCGTTTCTGTAACTGAAATGAGAGCTTCTCGCATCGAAAAACTTAATGATTTATTGTAGGGTTATCCATAGAATATTATGTTGATTATTACAAAAATCTAATAAAATTATAAAATGCTTTAAGATATAAAGTCTGACTCAATCTGTGTTTCACAGAGTGACGACAATTTTTTCAAGGCGAGAAGTTCTCACTTCAGTTACTGAGACGAGGCACAGAAAAAATTACTTCTATCGGCGTTCTGAAAGTTTATAAAATTGCACCCGATGTATTCTATAATATTTTTCCAAAACTTTAAATAAAGTAATTTAAAACGACACATGATTATTTGAGTGGCTTTTAAAGAAAAGCATTAAAGCTTGAAAAGGATAAAAGCACATCCCTTGAAATTTCAAAATCTTAACACAACAGTTGGCGTTAGTATAAGAAAAATTGGAAATATATAAGCGTTCTGTGATTAAAGAGATCTTCTTTTGAGATTTCAAAACTTTGCAGACATAAAATTTTTTGAAAAAATAATTTTTTTTCTTTATTTTGAAGCCCCAAAAAGTCCCTTTAAAATGACACGAATATGAGATGGTCTTTAATGTCCTTATATTATTTTACTAGAAGTTTCGAACGAGATTAATTACATCTGAAATAATTAAACCCTTCAAAGTTTGAGGATTTCTGAACAACAGTAAAAGCTTTTGCACAAAATCAGCCAAAAATTAATTATTGAAATTGTTAAAATATTAAAATTGTTAATGCTTCGGAGCCTTAAAAATTGCGGTTTTATATTTTTTAGTTCCAAATATTAATTTTAAAATGACAAACGAATCATTTTTAATATATTGAAAAAATTAATTGAGTAAATTCTGCGTATTCGGCGATATTAATATATTCAAAATTTCACAAAACTTTGACAAGAGAAATTTACGGAAATTTTTTTTCCGTAAGAATGAGTACTAAATGGAGCGAAAGCTAGAATCTGACCGATTTTCATGCAAATCTAGATGGGTCGTATGTAACTCGGTTGATTTGACATGGAATTGCCCATATGTTTTGCAAAACTAATATTTGATATATATTTTATAAGAGAGATAAAATTTCCCTCTGTTCAATATTATCATAGCAAATCGGCACAGAAAACTATACAAAATAATAAAAAGGATATATGAAACTTCATGGGTATTTTCTTGTATCTTCCACAAAAAAAAAGAAAAAAACTACTTTGAACGATGGTGCAACGGATTGAAGTTTCCTATACAAATTTTCGGCTTAAACTTCTACTTTAAAACTATGAATTCAAGAGTTCACCAGGCTCAATCTGGATTATAAATTTATACTCTCTTCCAAGCTGCTCCAACCACTGCAGTACACATCCTTTTTAAGTGACTACATGAGCAGCGAGTTCCATAACTCTGTGTGGATACCAACGAATCAGTCATGTAAGAAATTATATATCCTGACAACTTTCTAATGTCTGTGGAGATAGTGAAAGCTTGTGCAATATACAAGATTGATATTGATGTTGATATTGATTTAAAATAAAAACTAAGTTGAAAATGAAATCAAACCTTTAAAGACCTGAAATAACTAACACGCCATGATGCAACACCTATTTAGACGCGATGATCTTCTGTTGAACATAAACGACTGCGCCATTTGTGTTAAATTTATATAAATAAAACATATTTTTAGATACTCTTAAGTTTGTTTTTCTTTTGTTCAAAAACCATGTTTTGATGTTTCAGTTGTTGGTTTTCGTTTCCATTATTTGCTGGTTAATGAAGTTGTTATCTTTGTTGCAGGATCAACACTCTGTTTTAAAGTCATTTAACACTATCAACTACACACCACGGAAGGAAGGGATATATATATATAATGATATAAGAAGTAAGCGCGAGGACACAACGTGCACTGGCTGGTGTAATAAGCCGTCGTTTGTGACAGGACACTGGTGCGAATGATAAATTCTGATAAATTGATTTTAGCCCAGTTAATTAATTAAAAAGCATGTCTTCCATGTCTTGTGTACCCTCCATAATTTTTGGCCAACTAAATACACTCACTAAATTACCCAAAATAATAAGCAAAAGAAAAAACATTAAAAAATAAAAGAAAAACAAACGAAGACATAAATGTTTTGAAATAATTTAGCATGTTTTGCAAAAGTGAAAACACAAGATTAACGGCTGTGATGTGGTGCCAGTAAATGGAGGGGAATTGTTTCACAAAAATGTATATATTTTTTTCACAATTAATATGAAAAAAATTTGATAAAAGTTAAAAAGGTGTTGGTCGCTGTTACGATTAATTAACGCTCATATTTTTGGTATGAAAAGTGTGATAATAAATATTAAAGAAGTGTAACCGGCATGAGTTCTAAAATATGTTATAGCGTGTGAAAACAAATGAATATGTTAATACGAATGAAAATAAATCCAATTGTATAATTAGTTTTTGTTAGCTTTTGTAATACAGGAAGGAAAAAAAATGTTTCTATCACATGCGGTTGCTTCCATGAAGTTTGCTCTTTGAAACTTTTTTAATTTGTTCAGAGGCCTTGAGAAATGCCATGGGAAGTAAGTTTTGTTCACCACCTGGCCACCTCTTCTTTTCTTTTCCATAGGGTGTTTTATTTAAGCTGTACGATAATTTACAATAAAATATATAACTAAATATATAATAAAAATCTGTTTCATTATAATTTTGCAGATGATTTGATGAAATTTATTTTTCAAAAATTATGTTTCCTCTCGGTGCAATCGTTGACTATTATTATTTGATAAACATTTTAAAAAATATCATCTATTCGTTTTTCTTTATTCCACATAATTAAAAAAAAATTGCAGCATGTAGAAGAAGCAAAAAATTGCTCACAAATACCGGAAAATGAGGTTGCGGACTTCTAAACTTTTATGTTAAACTTTTTTACATTTTAGGTACGTGTGACTTAATCCAAACGACTCTTTAGTGCAACATAAAAATTGTTTTAAATCTCTGTTGCAATAAATTGTGCTGCAAACATTTAAGGCAGTGCAGCCATTCAACTGAGTAACTCTGTGAAAAAGTTATCCATAAAAAGTCCAACTACTTCCTTGGCTTCAAAAACAACAAAAAAAAACGTTTAAGAAATTTCAAGTGTTAATTAAAAAAGCTTCTTGAAACATTTCACGATACTAATTATCGACACTGATAAGAATAATTAACCGAAATGAAAACGAAAGGAAGAGGATCTGCCAGCCAATATCTCCACCATAAGTATTCCAGACAAATATGTACAATAAACACAAGATTAACGACGATACAACTGACCCATACATCACTCGAGAAAAAGAAAAATATTGGATATTGAATTGAAAATGCAGGCATAAAGTTTTCAAGCAAACTTGCCAACACACACACACATCTACATGCTTATGCATGCACGAGTAGATGTATTCATGTATGATAAATTGTAAAAGAGGAAAAATAAAGCGTTTTATTAAATCAAATTGGCATAAGATTACATATACGCCTTTTGGCTTTCGAAGTTTGGGATTATAAACAACATCAAACAACAGAACAGATTGTTCATGACAACTCTCTGGCCATGGATTAATTGGAAGCTGTTGTTTTGTGATCTCTTATAAGCGATAATAATGACGACAATATTCAACAAGTTAAAGAAGGATGAGAACTTGCAAGGAATAGCAGAAGTTTCATCATGTTTCCTTCTGACTTTTTATTTATAATTCTTTTTTTTTTATTATTTCATTTGGGTGAGATGCGACGAAACATTTCAATCAACTCATGTTGTATGTTTGTTAATTTTATTTTTTTTATTTTTTTCCAACTGGCCTGATATGTTGCATTACGACATAGTCTGTTTTGCAGATAGTTTGAAGTGTGTATTTAAGGGATTTGTAAAGGAAGAGAGGCTTTTCGTTTGGCATCATCATTGTCAGCCTCATCATCGTATCGAGCTCTGCTATAAATGGTGTAAAGCGTAAAATCGTTGACAGCAATGCGTTGTTTGTAAAAGATGATTTATTGCTGATCGTGATAAGTTCACGAACTGCGAGACGAATGAAGCCAGTAACAGAGCTGCGATGCAACATCATCAACAGCCAACACTGTTGTTGTTGTTATTTTTATTACTTTTTTTAATTTTGTTTTTGTTAATGCCATTCCTCTAAAAAACTATCTACCAATTATGCATAAAAATCGTCCCAAAGGAATACACTCGTACGACACAAAGAATATGTATCGCCTGGAAGACGATGAAGACGACCTCTTTTATTATCACTGTCATGTCTGTGTTGGTATGAAAAATAAATTAATAAGTCTAAAATTTTTGTCGTGTTTCTGAAGCGCTCTTTGTTTTTACTTTTTGCTAAATCCACAACTGAGACAGACTGTGGTGCTCCTATCTTATTACTACATCAGCGCTTACAAAATTGTATCTTGTTAATTATCAATCAATCGCTAATTACCGATAGTAACGCGATTGTCATCTAGAGACTCGGTTCGGCTAAACAAAAAATCTGCAACATGTGGGTAAAGAAAAAAAATGAAAAAAATACGAGACTGAGGAGTTTCATGTTACAAGTACGAACCAAAAATAATATTCAATTAAAAGGTCTGCGTATAAGGAAGACGACTAGTTTAGCAGTTCATCGCAAAGTATCAGTATCTTTTTCTGTAGAAACTGCTCAGACAAGAGGGTCCTATTGGCTGAAGTAGTGAGCACAAGACTAGGACTAGTTAGATCTTAAGCTCAACTCTGCACTCAGACCTGAATATGGTGTCGAATTTTTCTGATCTGCAGCAGTGCAGGATGGTGTTGCTTATTGTGAGCTTGTCTCAATGACGAATGCAGTGCTAAGCAGCGATTAACACCGTCTTGTACTAAAAAGAGCAGAGTACAACATCCTTCTTCGTCAGTACCTGTGAAAAAAAACTCACTGATGAAGTAAAAATCACTAAAACAAAATTCTCTATTTTCTAGTCTGTCTCCATCTGTCCTCTTAAGGACCTTTCTGGTTCAACACACTGCATATGTAGGGGTCATTCCCTAAGCGCTAGTCCAAGAAAAAAAATAGTTTGGGTATGCTAAAACTTAATGAAGTGCTCTCTCTCTCTCTTTCTTTTTCTCGTCCTTTTTCGTAGATCGCCGATAGTCTAGTAATTTTAAAGTTTTTGAGATTTCCAATTGTTTCGAAACAAAAATTTTGTCCGGACAAACAAGCTCTTTTCTACTGATATTTTTCCACCACAATTCACCCCTTGCGCACAATACGTATTGAAAAACAAAGTTACCAGATGAAATCAGTGAGCAAATGAGACCTGTTAGTTTTACAAGATGGCAGCACAGCGGCAGATGTTTGCGATTTTGTATATTCTGGTATAATAAAACAAGTACTTCTTTTCTAATAATTGGGCGAATTAAGATTCATTATATTTACATATAAAAGCTCAGTTCAATTTTCTTTGAAAAATTAAAATAATTGGCCGAACAGTTCAGTTTTGTCCATACAAAAATTAATATTAAGCCATGACCCCTACAAGCGGATGAATTAGACAGAAGGGCTAAACAGCGGTCATCTTCTCAATAAGAGAGAAGAACAGGTATGAGACAGTCCAAGGCGTTGATGGAACCTTTTTCTATTCAGCGTGTTCTTGGTTTTAGCAGGTACAACTAGTAACTGGCTTTCTTACTTTTCACTTTTAACCGAATTATCGCTTTTGGCACTGTCAACTTGCGGACTCACCTCGACGCCGTTTGTGCATGGAAAATAATGAGATCACGGCACACATTTGATTTGAATGTATTGTTTAGCGTGGTTGTAGGAAAAGTTTGATACACCCGTCTGATTTCACTCGAGTGAAATCAGACGGGGGTGTGTCTTAAGTCGTTAGAAGTATCATGCATTGCTTCTATTAAAAGTTGATCTATGACGAAAAATACCCATCTGCTGTCGTAGAGTTGATCTGTAGACCAGATCTTTTATCTCTATGGACCAACTATCAGACATTATTACCACAATATCAAAATAGCAGGCATTCTTGTTTTGACTTTGCTATTTGTTTTAGGCTTCCCATTTATTAATGTGGAAGTTTGAAATAAATATCTCTAGTTGATCTAAGAAATGTTGGGTAAAGGTTCCCTGATGATCTGCATTAGCCCCAGTGAAATGCGCATGGGAACTAGCGAAAACCCCTCAACTGATCAATTTGAATTTTTTAATAAGATCTTGGGAAAAAAGAATCAGCACATAATTAATATTAAAGAATTAAAAAAACCCCCAAAATATAAACTAAACAGGCATTTTGTTTGTGTAAAATTTTTCTATTTTGTTAAAAACGTCTGACTACAGCATCAGGGAAAACAGGATAACAAAAAAAAAAAGGGAAAACAAGGATAACACATTAACAAAATATAGAATTGCGACTGAAAACAATATGAAAATATAAAAAAAATCTGAAGAGTTACACATGTTTTGCTTATTCGACCATCAATTTAATTATTTAAATTTCTTCCTGTCTCTCAAAAAGAAAAATCTCAAACGAAAAATTATACAGAATTTATTCGAAGAAACATTTCGCAAATGGTGTATTTAGGTAAAGTTAGTTGATTCTTATTCTAATAAAATATTATATCAAATAATATGAAGCATGGTATGACTGGAGAGACTAGTTTGACTGATCGCAGTCCTCATAATTTACTTGTACTTAATCCAATAGTTTTTTGAGATTCTTTTAGCATCAGGATATATTTAAGTTTAACGAAGATATTGTACGAAAATATTGCTAATGACCGCCTTTTCAGTATTTTGTTGCTCTTTTCCAATCCTCAAGACACAGACCATTTAAATTTAAGGAAAAAAAGAAACTTCAACTACAACTCAAGTCGGCTCTTAATAACATCGACAGCAAAACTAACAACCACGTTGACGTTAAAAACGACTGCGACAAATGAGACCTACCCACAGGAGACGCAACAGTTGATTTTTAATTTTATTATTTTTTCTTTTGTGTTTGGTACCTTCAAACCATATTTTGACTCTATTCTAGGCTGTGTTACCTTTGCCATCAGCGTCGTTGTTGTTTTTCTCAAACATCCCCATCACCAGCACTATCATCTTCATCATTATCATCCAGGTAATCATGATCGCTTAAAATGTGTGGCTTATTGCTTCATCGCTATCCGAATGGTGATAAATAATGAATGTTCTATGGAGTTTTGTTTGTTGTTGTAATTTTAAACCGATTGGTGGTTTCTATTTATGTTTTTCCTTTAATTTCAACATGTTGTTAGATGTCGTCTCTTAAAAGTCTTGTCATTCCTTAAAGCGTTTAAGTAACGAGTTATTTTGTTCTACAGCTTCTCAATAGGTTGTTCCCATGCCTTTAATATTCTATGGATACTAATTATCTCGATGGCTGCCATTGTTACTGAAATGGATTTAAGAACGTCCCACAAAGATTCTTTGCAACAGTGCAAGAATCTTTATTACATGGAAATGGGTCCAAATTTGTATTGTAATGTTTCAAGATATTTTGTGCGCAGTTAAGAAAAGATTTGATATTGTACTCGTAGTTCAATTTATTGAAAAGCTAAATATGACACTGAGTCAGAGAATTTGGCAGGATACTTTCATTTTATTTTTGCAATATTTTCACTAGTCACGTCCATTTCTATTTTTAACCCACATTGAACATGTACCTTGAAGACAATTGGAACAATATTTCCTACGGGCGTATATCAAGTTTTGGTATCTTTTATTAGCACGATAAAATTAGGAGTGTAAAAATAGAATATATTAACAAAAATAATCGTTTTAGGGAATTTTTTTAAAATTAAGTTGCTGACAATGTAAAATGTCAAACTTAGTGCTCATATATTTTGGATTTGTGAGGATATGACAAAAGTTAAATGTTTTAATCAAATGATATTTTATTGTAAAATATCTTGTAAAATTCTTGGATATAAATCCAAATTGATCTTTGAGGCATGATATTCAAAAACAATTAAATGATATTTAATAAAGCAAGCAGAAGGAGAAAAGTAACAACCAATTTTTTTTAATTTACACGGGAAAGCAGAACAATACCGTTTTGGGAGACCACTGCAGTTTCATCATCAGTTCTCATGTTCTAATGAATGTGACAGCAGTTGATATTTATTTCAATTCTTTGAAAAATTAGTAATCGATTATTGTGTTGCTGTTTGATAATTTTTAAAAGTTCATAATAGACTTAATTTTTCTGTTTGACATTGATAAATATAAACAAAATACGCTTTAAGCTACGCTTTTGATAAAATTTTTATTTCATTATAATAATTGGATCTTATCATTATGCACTTCCAGAATGACTGCACCAGTCAATTATGACGTTCATAATCACCAAATTTGTTAAGAAGTCTTAGCTATTTTTTTTTATTATTAAAAGCTGATATGAGTGATAAACTAAAGAGTGGATGAATTTACTTATAATTTTAACGGAAAGTTTAAGCCATTCAAGTCGCCATAAGCACATAAATATGGAGGCATATAGTAAATTTTATTGCGTAGTCTCAGAAACGCAGACAAATACTTTTCTTGATTAAAATTGTGCATTCAAAGTGCTCGAAAAGAAGATCTTAAAGGTAGTGGTTGGTGTCTGTGCTGGTACTGACCCATTATAAAAGAAGTTCAAATTATATGTTATTGAGAAGTTGTGTTAAGCAAAATCGTTACAGATTTCTTTATTGCCTTTTTTGGAAAATCGTACTTCCTACTGTCTGGTAATTTATAAACAAATCGTAATAATTTCCCTTAAAATTTTAAGCATTTAAGACACTAAAATAAATTTTTGTAAGATATTTGTGAGTATTTTTGAAGGAGCGGATTGTTCAGAAAGATGGCAAATATTTTATTTCTGACAATAACATGATATTTTAACTGAAGATGTAGTTCTTTTTTAATCAAAAAGTTGAGATATATATCTTTGCAATAACAATTTTCTTTGTAGACCCATTTCCACACACAATATTTTTCAAATCATTTCGTCTCCCTACTGGAAATAAAATATATATTTTTCAGCAGATACTGAATATTTTAAACGTTTAAATAATAATAAGAATTTATTAGTACGACTTAAGTTTAAGTCCTTGAAAAATGGAAAATTACTGCTAAAAAGAGAGTGTAGCGGCCTAGAAAGCAACTATTGCATTCTAATAGTATGATCATTAAAAATATTGCTGTCTTGATAAAAATATTAGTTAATTACACAGATTCACAATATAACTAAAGCAATTTGTATGTTAAAATAATGATTTCACCTTCAGTTTCATGTATGGAACATTAAGAAAGTTAATACTAACTAATATTACCTTTAATCCTTCATTATTTCAGTAAAGTTCTTCTTGTTATATGCGACTACAGAAAAAAGTTTTCTTTATTTTGTTCATATGAAAGCATTGTGTGATTAGATTTTACCAAATATATTCTAAAGGCGAATATATTAAGACTTTGCACGATTTTAATTAGTTTTTGAAATTTTTAATTTGCTAACAAAATATCACTGCAAAATAATGACTGCTGAATGTTGTTCAAATAAATATTGAATATAAAGTTTTTGTTGAGTATTTAATAAAACAACACCACTTACCTACTTCTAATGAAACAACAACTCAAAAACTGAATTAAAAAAAAGACAAGGAAAAAAAATCATGTTCCAACATGTAACTTGTCCACTTAAATCTCGACTGGATAAAAGACACACGCCGCCTTCACGATCTGAACTCCCCAGCAAGTAACTACCAAAAATAAAATAAACAAAAACAACACTTGCACTAGTTAACTCCACATAATAAAGCTCAGGGATCTTGTCCTCCAGTTGTTTAGACTTTCGACAAAGTGAATCTGAAGCCCACAAAAAAAGGAAAGAAAAAAATAAGAAAAAAACTTTCAATAAAAAAGAATGAACTTTTGTAATTTAAACCTACTGCCCATGTTATTCCGTTTTAGATAACATGACCAATACACACACACAAACATATACATATATTCTATAAAGTACTACTCCAACTTGTCCTTTATATCCTACACCCGAATAACAAAAAGTTTATTTGTCGTCTTTTGGAAGAGGACAAAATGAGGAGAGCAAAAAGAAAAAAAAAGACAATCTGAAATTACTACAACGTTGCCACTAACACCAGTTGTTGACTTCTGTACTTTTCGGCCGCATGTTGTACTCCTGCCTTGTTGTTTTAATGCTCATGTTCAATGATGCTAAAGGGCGCTTCGAAAACGAAAAGAAAAAACAACAATGAAAATGTGCTGCACTGAAGTTTTAGAGAAAAACACTTGGAAAAACTCATTGTCAGTCTGCAAATAAGAGTGCAACTTAAAAAGCTGCCTGTACACTGAACAAAATCTCTTTTTTGTTGTAACTATTTCTATTTATATAAATTTATACATTTAGAAATTGATGCTTAAAGCTTTATTTTTCTGATCTGTTCATTCCTAAAGTATTAAAAAAATTTCAAGCGAACTTAGAGGGGTTATTATAAATTTTATATGTGTCTTTCTCTGGGATTAATTCAGAGTTTGAACTGTGTTTTATTCAAAATTCTTAACACTAAATTTTCTTAAAATAGATTTCATATGTTATGGCCATTATTTTATGAGTATATTAATATTTAAATAAAATATTACTGCCTCAGGACCTCTTTTTTTGTAGTTTTTATTTTTTGGCTTAAAAAATCTTTATCATCAAAAATATATGTGTTATAAATTTTAAAAATTATCACTTTTTTGTATATAGTTTTATAGTATTAAATTTTAGTATGATTATGTTTCATTCGGTAATTTACTGTGGATGTTTCGACAAAAGCTTGTGGATTCTCCTCACGCCAAATGCGACGATTCTGTTTATTTACGTACCCATTCAACCAAAAATAGACTTCATCGCTAAAATAAAAATTTGAATGAAGATTCAAAATCAATATCAATTTGTGCTTTGGCGGCGCAAACAATGGTCGTTTGGCTTTAATTCTTGTACAAGTTAAATCTTGAAAGCTTTTAAGCCAAGATCTTTGCGTAAAATCTTCCATAAAGTGGAAGGATACAACCCCAGTTGCTGAGAACGGCGACGAATAAAGTGATTAGGATTATCTTTAATGCTTTCCTGTACAGCGGCTATAGATTCTGCAGTGCGTATTGTTCGGCGTCTCACGGGATGCATATTATCAGTAAAAGTAAATGTGGTCCGAAAACGATCTATTGTTCCTCGAATTAGCAGCTCTGAAGGACGATTATGTACGCCATAAAATGGACAAAGTGCACGATAAGTTTGACGAACACAACCATTATTTTGATTAACAATTTCCACAATTTACACGCGTTGCTCTGGTGGAAGTCAATTCATATAAAATGTCAAAGAAATTTAACAAAAAGCAACTATCAGCTGTTAAGTCGGTGGTAAAATAAAGCAGTGATGCCAACTCAAAGTTGTATCACTCTATAAAAAACAGCTGATACAATTCTCGTATCCTTTTTAATAATAAAAATAGTACAAATAGAAAATGTTATCACATTCAACTTAAGTGATAAGAAACGAAATATAACATGAGTTCTGAAAATGAAAGTGTAGCGGTTTTCGAAAACAGCTATTCTGCTCTGCTAAGTAAGTTGAATATATAAAATTAATGTTGATATTTCCTTGTGCTTTGGAATATTTTTCAAGTGTTTCTGCATTAAAAACACTTTTCAAACAATCAGCCTATCAAAATTATTTTTAATATTAAGATATTAATTGGGCAATTATAATTATTTTAGCCTTAGAAAATAGCTGCCTCATCAGATTTTGAACTTTTGTAGACCCAGAAAGTCAGTTTGGAATATTTTGGGCATGATTGTCCATTTGACTTCATGTATTAACGCTGGTACGCATCTCAATAAAGTTTGTGGCAAATGAAAATAATAAAATCGGAAATAATTGCAACTCTCTTAATGTGTTTTGTAACTAAATTTCATGGGTATCTGATCAATTCTAATTTGAATTAGTCTTAATGATTTGGCATTTAAGAATTAATTATTATTTGTTTATTGTTTTGTTGTGAAACATCTTGATGGTGTTACGGCTTGACATAAATGAAACACAATAGCTTTGCGTTGCTTTTTATATTGCCGTGATATATTATATTTGCACGTTTGCAAGACAACTTGAAGAAAACACTGAATACCGCCAAATATTATTAAACTTATCCAGAAGCTATTGAAGCAAAATGTTTGGTTGACATTTTGCTGATGATGATGGGAAATGTTCCGCTTTCTTGGTTATAAAAGTTAAGACCGATTGAGTTTGTAGTCAGTTAAAAAACTAAACACTGCTCTTAATGAAGAGAACCATTCTGGCTGCGAAGCATTAATGTTGGCACCTCCGTAAGGACCAGCAGCTTCTGTCGCCGTTAGCTCTTCCTGCTTGTTTCGACCAACACTTCTGCCACTATTTCCATAAAATATTCAACAACTATTTCTTTGCATGTAAACTGCTTTGGCCGAAGAGTGTTTAATGCTCGTCCCGTTTTCTTTTTCGTTTGCCTTTTGTTATTGTATTATATATTTTTTATATCGTTGCTGGTGGTGTTTGCATCTTCTATTTGCTGCTTAGCTGCTGCATTATGTTATTTCGGTTGTTAAGGCTGCTGCTCTGTGCTGTTTCTGTTAACTGATAATAGATCGGCATTCAGATGGTGAAAAAAATTTGCCTCCTTGTTTAACAAGCAATGAGGCCAGAGGACAAGATACCTAACACGAGCATTTTTCAACATCAATGAGAGATATTGAAGTATGCGTTCACATTCTTTTTTTTCCTTTTTTGACTTTTTGCTCTTCTTCATTGGGACAATGTGAGGGAGTCGTAAAAATTAATTTGAAACGGTTTTCAGAGTTTTATATGCTACACATATAAGTCTAGTTGTTGCTGTTGTTGCTGCTGCCTGTTTTGTAAACAAATAATGCTGCAGTTTCATGTGTTGTTTGTTATGAAGTTTGTTAAATGTTTAACTTCATTTCTTATCATTAACTCAGTTTTTATTTTCTTTTTTTTTTTCTTTTTTCTTTTCCCAAGCCAACCTCATGTTCACCGCCTTCAATGTGAAGCATTTCGTAAGCAAAGAAATCTCTAACAAATATTTGTTGTTTCCTTACCAACGTTTGTGGTGTTGTTACTGTTCATAAGGATGTTGTTACACTTGTTGTTTGTTCTTTCCTTTAATTTATTTTTCTTGTGTTTGTCGTTAAGATTATTGGCGTTTTGAATTTATTTGTGAATTAGTTGTTGTTGTTCTTCTTCTTCTTCTTCTTCTTTTATCATTTTCTCATACATTTCAGTGTGGCTGTGCTGATTGCTATAGAATTCTTCTTCATTAAGTATTTTACGCCCGATTTATCACTGCAACATATCTTGGAAATTTGGATAATAATTTGTTTGAATAATGATGTGTGTTTTTAAGGCAGTAACTTTGTGGCGTATAAATACAAGCAAACAAACATTTTTGTTATGCAACTTCTGCTTCTGTTGGGTTCCCACAACACGGCGCAATTATTTACTTACGAGGCCATTATAATAAGTTTATCTAGGTTGGAGTAAAAGATTTACATCTTATCAAACAAAGAATAATGTTTGCATATGAGACAAATCAAATGTTTAATTTGTGGCAGTACACAGGAAATAATATTAGAAAATATTTAAACAAGCACTTGATTCAAGTGAAATTAGTTTCATGAAACCATTTTAGTTAAACAGATTCATAAACAAATTATGAAATTAAAAAAGGCGGTTGTAAACATAATTTTGTTGTTGAACATTTTTTCTTGAACACTTTTAATTGTTTCTACTCCTTCTTCAGTTGTAAAACCATCCATATCCGTAAATGGCGAATTTTTTACTCAACAAATGACGCTTTTAATAGCTGACAAACAGCCGGTGATTTTAAAACCATTATAAACACATTTTTACAGCACTTTCTGTCATGAATTTAGAAAAGAATATAAGAATTGAAAAAAGGTGCAACATATGCAGCATTTTGATATCCAGTGAATTCATAATGTTAACTAGAATCGCCTCGTACCACTCAGTAGACGGTTACGTGGCTAGTCAAGGTTGTTCCCTCGCTAGGATCTGAGAAAGAAAGATGTCCAGGATATTTAAGTCGGCCTTCGTATATTCAATATCCCTACACTTTTAGTATATTATGTTTTGTGTAATTAAAGTGATATAACAAAAAAAGCTTCTGCTACCAAAACGATGTTCGATTGGAAATGTGTTATTCTTGCTTTCCGTATGCATAAATTTGCATTTGTTTGTGTGTGAGTTTGTGTGTTGCCAGGTTAATAAGCATTTTTATTAATTAGTCAACATAAATGATATGACATATTTTCTGAAGTGTTCAAGTTTTATCGTGTTACATATAACAGCGGATATCTCACGCTTATATATAGATGTTTTGGTATGAACATTTGGCCTAAATATGTATGAATTTTCTTTATATATAAAAAAGAAAAGAACGATAAATAAGCAGCGGTAAAAGTTATAGAAAGTTTTTTTTTGGAAGAAGTAATTAACACGTTAAATACGAAACGGAAGCTTGTGAAATGGAATCGAATTTTTCTGAGTTGCCGTAGTGTGTGGTTGAGTTAATTGTTATCGAACTATCCGAAAGACGAAGGCATAGAACTGGTGACTATACAGTGTCACTTTCAGCTGGTAAAGAGCATCTTACAGAATCACAGTTTGTTCGTCATTTCAGCAGTTAGTTTGTGGACAGTAATTTATTAATATGTCAGCTAATTCAATCAAGTACTTCAAAATAATATTTTTTCTTGGCTTTCTGCCAAAAATGATTTTGAGACCTACGCCGCTATTTACGCAAACCAAAAAGCATAACAATTCTTAATATGTATTTACAAATACCATATTTATATTTATATCCCACTGTAATAATATTCATGGTACAAACCGTATCTGATATACGATAATGAGTTTAATTACTTTTGAATTTAACGGTTTGGAAGATATAATTTGTTAAGATTAACATCAAACCTCTGAAAACAGTTCAAGCAAACTTAATGCAATAATTTCATTAAAAGCTGCAGAGACAAAAGCAAAACTAAACAAACAAAAAAAAGTATACGTAGCCACATCATATTAGCAGCTTAAAGTTAAGAAAAAAAAAAACAAAAGTCAGATGCATGCATGCAACCAAAAAGAAACAAAAGCTTAACAAAATTGCTAGAAAAATTTCATATAAAAATTTCATATAAAAATTTCATATAGAAATAATAAGATGCCATTTAAAGCAACCACTCACTCATAACTGCTGCTACTGTTAACACACACACATACAAATATTTCTGTATGTATTTACAGCGTTTACTGTAGCCAACAACAATGACAACCACAAGCCAACAAAACAAAAAAAAAGATAAATCGCCAGATGAAGGATAATGATATAATTAATGCTGCTCGTACTATTTCAACTGCACTAAATGAGCACCAGCTCAGAAAACCATTCCAACACAGACTTTAGAATCAAAAATACCCTACTGTTTCGCAGCGCATCATAAGTTTGTTGTCGTGTTTGGCAGTAGGTTTTATTTTTTGGATACATTTCCAAGGCAAAATATGTGTGTACCTGCGTTCCTCAAGCAGCTGCCCAAAGCGCTACTTGATGCAGTTTATTTTGCATTAGCAACAGCATAACATTATCGTATTAGATTATCGAAATCATAAACGCCACTAGTTTTAGATGAGTTCCAGCTACATAAAGAGAGCATTCTCTGATGGGCTTGGATTTATCAACGGCCAACAAGTGTATTCCTGAAGGAAACTCCATCAGCAATCGTTCACAGAATCATCAAGAGATTAAGCTCCCATGCCCAGATATGTCAAAAGTTTAACGTCAGTAACTGCCTTGTGGCTTAACCTGACCCTCAGCACCAACAAAACACCACCCCTTTCGTAACGTCTGCTGATTTGTAGCAGCCCAGAGGGGCTACCCTCAGCTGGGCCGAAATCCCAACATAATAACAAAATGCCAGAACATCAACTCCCTTTTCTGACACCTCTGCCAGCGGCTCTTAGTATACTAAAGCCACCATGTGGACTCCCTGAAGAGACCTCATCCAACATCTGGCCATAGGATCAATCTATCATGAGGGAAGTAACGATGTCCGCCACACGAAACCACTTAAATGAACGTGCGTTAAACAGAGATTCGACAATGAAGCAGATGTTCCAACAGGATCAGGCAAACAATCTCGTGTATGGACACATCGTCGCTTCACCCTTCAATATAATATCATGTGTAGGGCTCAATCAGATCCCGTGGCACCAGTGTGAGGTAACTGGTCACGCCTCGCTGGTCAAACCAATATAAGTTTGTAACCCTACTATTGATTTTTGATCCTTCTTTTGGATGGATTCAGGTATCCTTCCACCTGCATTCCTTATATTTTCCCCAGGAAGCACTGCAACAAGGTGTAACGCCTCACCAAGTTGTCGATTGTGCCCCCAGGGGGCTAACATGTGCAATTAAACTCCATTACCTGGCCACGATGGCTGTTACAAAAATTAAGGTAAAGTTTAAAAATATATTTATTTATTTGTACGCTTCAAAGTATTTCTCTCAGTGCTATTGGGATTTCCAATGCTCAAAATAGTTCTGCAACTTTTGGAATACACTTGAGCTTTTTGAGAGACTCGGCTTTTATCTTCTTAATTGTTTTATCATGAGACTGTTTTTTTTTGTCAAAATTTTTCTAACTTTGAATGATTTTCGCTGCCACACGCTCCATCACCAACATTTCCATGACCCACTCGATACTTTGACATTATCAGCAACTTCTCTAATAAGTGATTTGGCTATTTTCCTAGAAATTATTTTCAATTTCTCAATATTTTCATAGCTTGTTGATGTACTAAAGAGTTCAATGAGAGCATCGTATGTCTGGTATCTCAACTCATTTTTCATTTCATAATTTTTGTTTTCCTCATTTTTGGTATATTTGAAATTTATAATTATTTCTATAAATAAATTAAATTAAATTAAATTATATAAAATAATTTCCTGAAGAAGCTAACCCAAGGCTAGCGAAATATCGAAATATATAATAATATAAAATAACCTCAAAACTTAAACAAATCTATTAATTACTAAAAGAAAAAAGGTTAAAAAATTAGATACAACAATAAATAAAATAACTCAAGCTGAAACAAATAATTCTTAAATTCAAATAATTAATTGAAGTGCATTTAATATTCTTCATATACCAGCATTTCTTGAATTCCGTACTAAATACTTTTTGTTTGTTTCAAGAAGTATTTTTAATTTTATAAATTTTTTTTTTTTTTTTGTGGAAAATATCTTAACGTGCTGTTGCTGATGATGTTACAGATGATGACAACGATCATAAGTGCAACAGAAGCCACAGAGTACTTGCAACATAAAGTTTACTTGCTGGTGGCATCAAAAGCTAGAATGCCGACAAAATGGGTGTGTATTTAAAGGAGCACTGACAACAGCCAACTAAGGCAACTTCTTAACTTCTGTTAATACCAGACGGAATGACTGCCACCACACTATTATTGGCTACTGTTGCATATTGCCACTGCGATATCGCTTTGCCTGCTGCAACGGAGACAAATGCTACTTAAAGTTGAATAAAATAAAACGAATACGATTATTAGGCTGTTGGGGCTGTAGTACCTTCAAGAACAAAAGGCAGGAAAACAAGCGGACTTATCTGATTAAACGCAGTTTAGGCTAAAACGAACAAAAGCGCTAAAAAAGATCATATGAAAAAGTTTAAGCTGAGTTTCATTCAACATGTTGAGCAGAGCAGAGCAGGGCAGAGCAACAACAAAATAAACTTTGCAATTGTTAAAACTATTGGCTAAATAACAATGGCAACAAGGACGGTGCCTTACAAAGTCATTTTGATTTTGTTCGCTGGTTTTTCCTTTTTCCTTAATGTTACCTTGTATTTCTGCATCTTCTTGGCGGTGGCATCATCATCATCATCGGACCTCATCATCAGTTCATATTGAATGGAACAGAAATGAAACAAACAAAGAAAAATAAAACAAACAAAAAAGTATTTCAAGCACAAAAGAAAACCATAAAACGAGTTAAAAGTTGATCAGAAAAATTTTGATTGCGATTGGGAAGCCAAAACGAACAACAACCAACAAGAATACATTCTTCACTAGACTCTAAATCCACTGGATCAGGTAGTACGAATAGTCTCCAACTGTGAAAGCGAGAGCGACATGTGCCCATCCTTTGGAAGTGTTCATTATTGCGATGTGTGTCTCAGCTCAGCTCAGTTCAGTTCAATTTAGTTGGGTTCAATCTAAAAAACTGAACACGACTTTAAAGAGGATTTTCTTTTTCTGCAATTTAAAAGTTGATTTCGAGACAATCGTTAACCCAACCATGAGCCAGTTTCACTTTGGAAAACAATAGCTTATGATTATAGTTATCATTATTATTTTTGTTCTTTTTTTAATATTGTTTTTTACTGCTGGTCATCTGTTGGTATGGTTTTTTCCTTTTATTTTTTCATGTGACTTTTATTATGAAATATAAGAGTCTAATTGATAAGAAATATTTGAAAAGAATAATTCTTTTTAATACAGATTTTCGCCAAATTTCGATTCAAATCCATGTGAGATTTTTGAAAAAAAACTTTTGCCCGCTCTTCTTTTAAGAAACATTTTTAGTCATGTTGTTGTTGAATTATATGCTTAAGCAAACGCGTTGCATTTCGAGTAAATCCTGGACTTGAATTTGTAACGCTTGAACCAGCTTCTCTAAGAGATATTTAATGCTCTACAAGCGATACCCTTCTGTTTATATGTTTACCAATTGCAAAGATTTCCCAAGTTTTTTTCTCTCAGTTTCTTGCAGTAACTTTTTGTATAATTTTTATTATAATGATTTCTCAAAACAATAAAATATTTTATGTTTTATTTAGCATTTTGGGGAATTGTCATTTTTTGAACTCTTTAGTTTTAATTCTGTGCTGATTCTATTTTCCCATAATCTCACTAAAAAATTCAAAGTGATCAGCTAGTTCCTGTGCGCATTTCACTGGGGCTAATGCGGGTCATCGGGGAACCTTTACCCAACATTTCTTAGAATGACTAAAGATACTTATTTCAAACTTCCACTTTAATAAGTGAGAAGCTTAAAACAAATATCAAAGTCATGAAACGAAAACAAAGTTCTCGAAAGCCACTGCGTTCCCATCATCAGTACTTTTTTTATCGCCTCTTATTAGGACACATGGGGAATCTTAGAATAACTAAAGATATTTATTTTAAACTTCCACTTTAATAAGTGAGAAATCTAAAACAAACATCAAAGTCATAACAAGAACTCACTGATCACTTTTACTTTTTTATTTTCTTGCGTTTCATTCTACAACTGGTTGGTTTTTTGCAGACTCAAATTGTAGTTGTAATAGAAATAAAGAACAACAACTAATAATTGTTTTAATATAAAAACAATTCATTTAGAGTG
This sequence comes from Linnaemya vulpina, assembly GCA_963675445.1. NCBI lineage: Eukaryota > Metazoa > Arthropoda > Insecta > Diptera > Tachinidae > Linnaemya > Linnaemya vulpina. The sequence continues at coordinate 14,675,751 of OY776277.1, read as the reverse complement.
TTGACAACATAAGTTGTTTTATTTTGCACAAGCACTTGCATAATTTTAATTAGTATTTTATGTTTTAGTTGTAGTTTTAAGCCGTGAACACAACTATCGATAGAAAGAAAATCTATAACATTTAAATTTGAATATTTTTTTAAGGAACAGAAGTCTTTAACTCTTAATTTTTTTTTTCAAAATTTCCTTTAAAATTGGCGAACCCCAGAAAATTTAATGTAATCTTAATGAGAGTTACAAGTGTACCAGTTCTAACCATAGAAATGTGTTTATGCTAAAAATAAACTTCAATTATAATTTATTCTTTTAAATAAAAGAACAACTAATTTTTGCTTAAATATAAAACCAATCGAACAAGCATCACAATATTAATAATATTGGAAGAAACCTTGTACACATTTTTTAAAATTTCATACAGTTAAAGTTGACACATTAAGACGCAGTTCTAAAAATGTCACCCAAAATAAGTCAACATAATTTAACAATAATTGAACAGATTCCAGCTGAATGTTATTACCACAAGTTAAATTCACTGACAATCAAATTTAAATGACAAACAAGACAAATAATGACAGAAGTCAATCAAAATGGCGCCCACCTTAAATACCTTTCAAATGAAATGCTCGTTATTTATCTATCACTCTTTTGGCTTCCAAGTGCACTGAATTTGATAACATTAAAAAGGTAGAAAATATTTAAATGAATTCCTATCCTACACCGGGGACCGGCCAATCACATAAAGCCACGCAAAAACAATATGTGATGGACATTTAAACGTTAAAGATGTCATTGAAAATTTATACTGAAATTTTGAATTTTGCGTTTTGAAATTGATTCACGTTGAAATATTTGAAACATGGACTCTTTTTCTTTCTTCTTGCTGTATTTTGTTTGAGGAACTTCTGTCCACTCTGCTTAAGTATTGGAGGAATAAATTAAATTAGTCCAAAAATCTTGATCAGCCTTAAAACAGCAGCAACAAAATGAAATACAAAAAAAAGCTGCTTAAATATCTTAGCATTTGATGGCAAAAGCATTTATACGGTGGTTGGCTAAAATAAAAGGTTGCCTGGCATTGAAAAAGCTCGAGCCTTAATATTCCAGCCGAATCAGTGTGAATATTTTCAATAAATGTGAGATTAAAATGTGGTGCTTTAGCTTTTCGCCTCTCTGCTTGTGTGTCTATCTGTTTTAAAGTCAAACGTGCGTCTGTCGGTGTCTTAAGTTTTTTTTTTTTAATTGTTTTTCTTATTTTGGTTTCCTTAAGAAGTTGTAGCTGATGCTGCCTGCTTAGTAGCTACCGCGCTATGTCAGGAATTTGAATTCAATTCAGTTGGTTTTTATGTGACATAAATTACCAATGACATGACCAAAAGGTACGTACGACGACGCATTCGTAGTCTTGCTTATATATTTTCCCCACACATAAATCGTTTAAACATAAAATACACTCAACTCAACTCAATTCACTCTTATGAAATGGAATCTGCAAAGTTTTGAAGCTAAAATTGAAAATCATAAACATCGGCAGCAGCAGTGGTGCGTTAATTTGCTTTTGCGTGCTCATAAATGCCTGCATAAGTTGAGTAGGGATTTGTTTTATTCTGTTCAAAATGAAATCTTCGGTGTTAGTAGCACCCAATTGATGAAACGTTTATTCAGCTTGTCAGTAGTCATTTGTTGGTTCAGATATTATAACTCGTATAGTGTGGCTGGCCTGCTCTCTCCTGTCCGTCCATTCTTCTCATCACATTTAGTGATAAATGACAGTTACTTTGATTGCCAACAGTTTAAGTTCAATTTTTTGTTTCTTCTTCCTTCTGCTTTTCGACAGTTTCAACTGTTTTAAAATCAATTCATTCATGTTGCCATGACACTTCTATTTGTGTTAACCCCTGCCTTGCATTATTGACAGCTAAAGTGTGCTTAAGATGACATTGACGTGAAGGAGGACGACAATAATAATTCCAAAGCACACAAACATAAACTGTTTTTTTATATTGTCATCTGAGAATATATTGAATATTTATAAGGTTTCATGAAGAAGTGAAATTATTGGATATATTAAAAATATTTTTACTCGTTTCTTAGATACCCTGGAAGCTGAAAGGAGGCACATTCCAATATATGGGATTTCGTTATATGGGTGTAACTATTTAAGTCCCAGATCTAGATAGAAGATTTTTTAATATTGGGTTCGTTCGAGTGTTTTTACAGTAACTGATGTCATATTGAAAAAAAAGCAAAGAAATGCGATCGATTCTAGTGTTGGAATATTGTATTTAGTAAGAAAATTAATTTTCTCAAAAGCCGCTGTTATTAAGTTTTCGTATACAGAAAAATAATTCTCAAAAACAGATGGACACACAAGCAGAGAAGCGAAAAGCTAAAGCACTACATTATAATTTCACATTTATTGAAAATATTCACACTGATTCGGCTGGAATATTATGGCTCGAGCTTTTTCAATGCCAGGCAACCTTTTATTTTAGCCAACCACCGTATAAATGCTTTTGTCATCAAATGCTAAGATATTTAAGCAGCTTTTTGTTGTTTCATTTTGTTGCTGCTGTTTTAAAGCTGAAGAAGATTTTTGGACTAATTTAATTTATTCCTCCAATACTTAAGCAGAGTAGAGAAGAAGTTCCATGTTGCAAATATTTCAACGTGAATCAATTTCAAAACGCAAAATTCAAAATTTCAGTATAAATTTTCAATGACATCTTTAACGTTTAAATGTCCATCACATATTGTTTTGCGTGGTTTTATGTCATTGACTGGAAAAGTGTAAAATGCTGAAGTATTTTGTTATTTTTTGAGATTTCCCAATATATTATTTATAATAGAATGCCAAAATTTTGTTTATATTCTCAATATAGTATTTGTGCCACCGAACTATAACGCTGGCCGGTCAATAAGTCTCTAAACATAAAACTAAAAGCCGTGGTAAGTGAGATCTTAAAAAGTGGTGATAAGTTTTTTCTAGTACCCGCACTAGGGGAAGGACTTTTGCTCATGCGCAGCACTGTGCGAAGACTATGAAGAGAAATTGATAGGAGGGAATTGACATACTAACGAAGCATTTATGTGGTTGTTAATATATGACATTATCTATCAATTGATGTCAGTAGTCTTCAATAACCAGCGTGATGTGATGCGGTTAAACGAAATTCTATATCATAAAATTGTAGCATCGAGTTCCATGATACTGTAAATCCAATTTAACATTAAGTGTTCCATTTTACAAATTAAGAACCCTTAAAATATCTTCATTTCTGAAAGAAATTCATATCAAACTTGTTGAATAATACTAAATTCTACTACGTTATTTGCAATGGGTGTCTTTTTATAAAGCGATTAAAGGTTAAATTATAATAAAACCAGGATATATATCTTTAATATAATTAAAACGGGCATTATTTCAAAAACAATCTTATGAAACTAAACGCGTTTTCTTTTCTGGAAAATGTATAACATTTTTTCACATCTTTTCTAATTTGTGGCAGTTTGAGGGATTTAATTTAAAATCTTTTTCATAAAGAATGTTGAATTAATATCTAATAAATTATTCATTTTCAGATGACAGAATGTGGCCATTTTTTATTAAAAAGTGTAAAAGATGTTGCACTATTTTCTAGAAAAGAACACAACATAATTTCTAAATATGATTTGTGTCATATGGGCGCCATGGCTGGAACACCAATTTTCAACAACTTTTGGCAGCAGTTGCGGCCGTATTACGCCAATAACTCTTTGAGTGTTGATTTCCAGGTGTTAAATTGTTTGTGGTTTATCGCCGTAGACAAGTGACTTAACATAATCCCAGAGGAAATAATAAAATGGAGCTAAAGCACACGATCTTGGTGGACAATTAATTGGGTCCGTACGTGAAATTACTTTTTCATCTAAAGTTTCTTTGAGTAAATCAATTGTAGCGCCCACTGTGTGGCATGTGGCTCCGTCCTGTAAGAACTAAATATCAGCAAGATTAATTGAGGTACGAAAAAATTTCGAATCTTAAGCCTACAGTAAGTAATTTTCTGTGGATGTTTCGACAAAAGCTTGTGGATTCTTCTCATTCCAAATGCGACAATTTTCTTTTTATGAACCCATTCAACCAGAAATGGGCTTAATCTTACAATAAAATTTTGAATGGAAGCGTTTGTCAAATAGATCTATAGTTTTGATTAAAATTTCCAACATTTTACAAGCGTTGCTCTGGTGTAATTCGGCTCATAATGAAATTTCAAAGCGTACTTAACAAAAAGCAAAGATGAGTTGTTAAATGGGTGCTCAAATAGAAAAAACTCTTTTAGTAAATTTTTTAGATTTCTGAAAACTCCTTTAACGAAAATGGCAAACTATGGTTACCCATAAATAACACAGATGCTACGATCCGTTGCAAAATGCGACAGAACTGAAAATAAATAATTTCTATAACTGAAAATACTAAAATTTTTAATCACAGGCAAGCAAAACTGAAGCTAAATAAAACCTTAACATATGACGTGTATAAAATTATATATGAATTGTATAAAAGCATAAGAGTTACTCGTTATCCTTTTGGGGTGACAATAATAATGAAATTATTACAAATGTGCTGTCATAAGCCTTCCACATGCAAATCACACACTTGAAGAATTCAATAAAAATTTTTGTTAAATAACAATCATCATGGCTAAAACATCATGAGCATTTGGACATACACATGGACATATTTATGAATAAGAGTGCGTTCTATGTGGTTGTATGATTGTGTTGCAAAAAAAGAAGAAGGCTTATCCTTGTAATATCCGCTCAAAAGTTGTCCTTTTCTGCACATGCATCAAGAGGAAAACACAAGTGTATGAATTGTATTTGTTTCGACGATGATGTTTCCATATCTATCAGTTGATTTTTATTTTATTTTTGTTAAAAAGAAAACAAATCCAGAGAGTATTTCATATGGAAAATTGTTACGGATGTGATGACAGTTGTAAACGGAAATGTCCGCCTGCTAACCGGAGATATCCTTCATATCCGTTATAAGCTTGTGATATTCAACAAACATTTATCCCTTTTAGCAAAAATGTGAGTGAACGCATGTATTTGTTAAAAGGATTTCAGTTGATATCCTAAAGGATATAAGTAGATCTCAAATAAAGGATAATATGTATTTGTAATTGAAAATAAAATTTCGCAAATTTATTATCATGTAGAATGGATATAAGGCCGTATGAAAATTTATTGAAATCAAATATTTTCACACCAACTTGGCAATTGTGGCACTACGAATCATTAATCATAAATTGGCATCATTTTCATGCCACATAACGCCTACAAAATTACAACAAAATAACAATTAACTTCAGTTAAGCGGATACATAGAAAATGTTTTTTTTTGCCCGATACTCCTTGCAAACCATCAATATTTTGCAAGAAAACCATTAATATTTTTCTTATAAAACGATATCCAGACGAATGCATTTCCCTGCATTCATTCATTTTATATTTCATTTAATTTGCATGCAAACTAAATTGAATTTCATATTAAACAAAGTCATGCGCAAGACCTAAGGCCATCACCATCACCATCACCATCACCACCACCAATACGACAACGGTTTAGCCCAGACCAGGCCAAACAACATGATGATCATGATCATCATCAGCCAAATGGCTAAAAATGTAAAACTGATTGTCCAGACAGTCGGTGTGTATATTCAACTGAATGTTCGAACGCAAACTAGGCAACAATCCTTTTTGTAAAGTTAAATTACTTTTTGAATGTAAAACGATTACAAAACTCCTACTGTTTCATTACAATACAAAATATTTTTCCTCTGCTTTAATATTTGCAGTTTTTGTTTTTGTTTTCTTTTTATTTTTATTTTTCATATAAGACTAATCATCATCAAACAGCATTTAAGCAGGGAACGGGAGGGAAAAAGAATCAGACACAAACAGCGAAACATTGCAAGCAATTAAGTCAATGTTATAAATTAATCAGAAGACAAAACTAAAATGAACAACAACAACAACAACAAAAAAGAACGACTAAACACTAACTACTACAGCGTATTGCACACAACATGCAACAATGCTATGCAAACCACTCGTGTTGCAACAACTTCTTGCAACAATGATGATTGGAACGCAAAAATTAAAGAATAACAGCAAAATGATAGAATTTACTGGAGGAATTATGGGAGAGGATTGATCGTAAATGGTTTAAAAAATTAAGTAAATGAAGTCTATTATCAACTATTGATTGGCTACTCATAGCAGGATCTTAAGAAAAAATTTAACAAATTATTTTATGCATTAAGGGTATTCACTTAAAAGAGTTTGCGCAATTTGAAAAAAGCGACCAAGAAATTACCACGATTTTATAGCTGATTTATAAAAAACAAAAGTAAAAACAAGGAGTATAATTTTTTAATCTTTTTTCTTTTAATATTTAATAGATTTGTTTGGTTTTGAGCTTCTTTTATATTAATATTTAATATAAACAAATCTGTTATTATTAAGTAAAAACATGGAACAAAAGATTTAGAAAAATAATCAAACGGCAACACCGGCACTTAATGAAAGTGAGCTGCCATTGGTTTGATACAATTGTTGTCAGTTTTTTTATAATAATTTTGGTACAAATAGAAATTATTATCGCACACAAATTAAGACACTTAACAAGTGGTAGTGAACTTAAATGCACATAAGCTGATGAAAGTGCAGCGGTTTTCGAAAACAGCTGTTCTGCTTTGTTGTGTAAATTGAATATATAAAACTGCTGTTGACGTTCTCTTGCTTTTTGGAATATTTATCAGTTCTTTCTGAACTAAAACCATTTTCCGAATAATTAGTCTATTGAATTAAGTTCAAGAGTGGGTATTGAATTTTTACTCTCGGCAAAGAACAAAGTATTTTTTATTATATCTAAAAATTATTTCCAAATTAGTTTCTATTTGGTACGAAAAATGCGAGCAACTTTGCACAGACTTAAGGCCTTAAAAGATTTCAATAATTAAGTTGTAAGACTCTTGAGGTTTCGTCTTAATTTTGTATACGATTTTTGGATTCACTTGTAAAGGGTGTTTTTTATAGAATGATACAAGTTTAAATCTTAATAAAATATTGTAATATATTTTTGATATCAATCAAACTGTCTTTATTAGATAGAAAATTTTATGACATTAAAGTTTAAATATGATTTTGGCCATGTGGCCGCCACGGCTGGCGCATACAAGGCGCAATCTGGAACACCAATTTTCACAAACAGTAACATTCTGACCATCATCGTTTTTGAAGGCATATGTGCCAATGACTCCGCCAGCCCATAAAGTGCACCAAACAGTAATTTTCTATGGATGTGATAGTGTTTGGACAAAAACTTGTGGTTTCTCCTCACTCCAAATGCGACAATCCTGTTTGTTTACGTATCCATTCAACCAAAAATGGACTTCATCGGAAAATAAAATTTTGAATGGATGAGTTTGACGAATATAACAATTATTTTGATTAAAAATTTCCACAAGTTGCACGCGTTGCTCTGGTGTAAGTCGACTTATAATAAAATGTCAAAGCAAACTAAACGAAAAGCAACTATTAGCTATGAAATGGGTGGTCAAATAAAGCAGTGATGCCAACTCAAAGTTGTATCACTCTATAAAAAACACCATATATGTTCAAATCTGATAGTGTTTCCACACTGAGATGACAAAATGATTTTGGTAAAATCTACTTAAAACCATTTTTGAATTGATTTCAAGTGGATTTTATAAAATACCACCTTGATTTTGACTACTTTTGTTTGTGCTAAGTTGAGTGCTGCCAAGTTACATAACGAAAACATCTGTCAATATTCAAAGAATGCTTAGAAAAATCCACCACATCTGTATTTTCCATGATTTTATATAAAAAGAAATTTTGTTTAAACATTTATTCGTACTGTTTAGGAACTTCGATAAATTTTTTAACATTAATTTTTCAAGTGAATACCCCTACAATTGTGCTAAAACACAGGAAAACAACTTTGTAGCTTAAAGATATTAAGAAGAAGCAGGAAGAAAACGAACAAAATTATTACAATTCTGCTACACAAATGGTTTCTTAAGAGGTCTCATATTAAAAAGATCTCCTTTTTTTCGCATGTCAGCAGTAGTACGAGTGGTAGTTGTGGCTGATGATGATAATCCATTGGATAGATATTGTTTTGGTGGGGGGATAGGAATTATGTAAGAACATTCTGCTTCTTTTTATTTTTATAATTTATTTCGCTAATTTGTGGCAATCGACATGAGATCTTGTTTATTAAACGTTGCACAAATACTACAAGAGCAAAATGCGTTTTTAGGCATGCATTTTATGGCGAATGCAAAGCAACGAAATAAAAACAAGCGGGTTCAGTGCATCGCCATCACCGGAGTAACAGCAACGGCAGCAGCATCAGCATCAGCATCAGTTTTAGCTCTAAACTAACGAACAAAACGTACGCAAATAACAACTAAGAGAACAACAAATCGGTGTGTCCTTTTCATCTCTAGCATTTGTCTGCCAGCATCAACATCATCAACATCATCAGAGCATCAGCATCAGCATCAGCATCAGCATCAGCACCAGCAGCAGCCAACAAAAAGCTGTGATGAGAGGAGTTATTTTTATTCTGTTTTTCATTACCATTTAGCCGTTTTTGGTTGTACAAAATCCATCCGCAGCACAGACGGAAAAGAACCAAGCCAAGCGTTTGTTGTTCGAACGTTCAATGCAACTTTTTTCTTTTTAATTTAAAATTTTTTTGTTGTGCACTTTCTGCGTTTGCAATTTAAACGAATTTATCGAGTAGGATGCAAATGATTTGACTTTGGCCACTTTTAAAGATTTATGGTCTTGTTTGATGTGACGTTCCGACAATGGTTGAGACACAAACGCGTTTAGTTAACAATTTTCTTTTCGCTTAACTTACAAACTCTTAAAGATTTCAATTTAAATCTGTTTTCATTTAGAGTTGTTTTTTTATATTATTTCTTTACTGATTTTGCATTTTTCATTGCTGTTGTTGCTGCTTTTTTTTTGTGTTTAGCGAACGTGTTGTTGATTCGTTAGTTGGAAATGATTTTTTATTTAGTCTAGATGATGGAGTACAGTGAAATGTTTTGTAACAGGAAAAAATTGTACGTGCAAGAGCTTTTTGAATATCTGAATAAGTGTGCTGTTGCCTCGACTAGTTAACAGGTTCAATTTTAAGCCACAGATCATGGGTTCGTTTCCGGAACTGGTCATGAATATTGGATCGAGTTTTCTGATCATTTTTGTTGCATGACTGTGTTAGTTAATGCTATCCTGTTTCATTGACTAAACCATTGGCCAAATTATAAAAAATTTTGTTGGAGCCACATCAAATTGAATCGAGGAATTTTTGCTTTTGGGAATACAGACTACTGACTTAATATTTGCAATAAAAATATTTATAATTTGAAACGCTGTAGATCCCTGAATAATCAAGATTTTGAAAACAACTTGAAGGCCAATTTATAAGCTAGAAACGTAAAATTATGCGGTTATCTAAAGATTCCTTCAAGAATATAATTGTGGAAACATGTTGTTTGACATCATGTTGCGCCGTTTTGTTGAAACCCCAGCTCCTGCACATCACGGCTGTTCAATTGGTAAACGAAAAGTTCAGGGATCATGATTCCATGCGGTCACCATTGATTGTAACATGCCCGTTAATTTTTAAAAAAGTACAAGAAATATTTCTCTAATTGAGGAGGGCTAAACACGCTTCTTTCTGCAAGAAACGGCGAAAAGGTTATTAACTCTTTTCAAATTTAACTTAATCAGCTCATAAACTTGGACTGACAATTTCTGTTGATTTATTAAAAATTTTATTTTTAGTCGAACGAGGAACGCAAAATTAAAGTAAAATTAAAATTACGATTTATTTTAGTCAATTATATGATTAACTTTAATCGGGAAACTTTTTTAGCTTTTGGCTTGTAGAGCCTGCTTGTAAGACTTTTATTTTTACACAACAAAACTATCATTTTGGCACTGTTCCGTGATCTCCAGGTGAATTAATCTGGGGTCTCGTAACTCTGCCTGTTTCTTGTAAATTATATAAATATTTTCGTTTCGGGGTTTATATTGAAACATTAATAAAATAAATTGATATATTTTTTGCTGTCAATAGAAAATTCTAAAAGAAAATTTTTACAAAAGCAGGCAGGCAGTCAGACAGACAAACTCAGCAACTTCTCCATTAATACGACTTCATTATAATCAAATTGCTCGCTCAGAAACAGAAAAACTATTTCCATTTCTTTTTTCAAATCGACAACTTTATGGTGGCACTTCCCAGTCGATACCAACTCATGCAATAGACTCAGTCCTTTAAATGGACACTTCCCTGTATGCACGTTCAGTTTTTATTTATTCTTGGTATTTTGTAAAATACTGTATTCGCAATCACTTACCCTGAACTCCAGGCAACTCTAATTACTTTATTTGTTACTATCATTTTGGCACTGTGCCATGATCTCCAGGTGACTTAATCTTGGATCTCGTAAGTCTGCCAGTTTCTTGTAAATTATATAAATATTTTCGTTTCGCGCTTTATATTGAAACAACAATAAAAGAAATTAATATTTGCGTGCTTTCAATAAAAAAATTCGAAAAGAGAAATTTTTACAAAAACAGGTCGAAAGACAAACCCAGCAACTGCTCCATAAATTCAGTGTACGATTTCATTATAATGAAATTACTCGCTTAAAAACAGAAGAGGTTTGTCCATTTCTTTTCTCAAATCGACCATTTTGTGGCGGCGCAATTGACTCTGTCCTTTAAATGGACACTTCCCTGTATTTACGTTAAGTTTTTATTTATTCATGGTATTTTGTAAAATACTGTATTCGCTCATGTTTGTCATTTTTTTCTTATAAATTTTACTTGCAATCACTTACCCTGATTTTCAGGCAATTTTAATTACTTTATTTGTTTGGTGTCTATGTAAGAATTTGGAGTTTTTGTTGTTTCTGTTTTCGTTGTGGTTTTACAACTGCATTTCGAAAATTATAGAAAAGAGTAACACAAAAACCAAGATTGACGGACTGGCTTGCAACAATATTTCCATGTAATTGACATATTAACGCAATTAGTGGGAAAGTGTGAATAAATGATTTGAAATTTTAAAATGATTAATAATAATTTAGATTAAATATTTTTAAATTAAGGCTGGTAAATTTCTTCGCAATATTCTCGGAAATTTAGGTCTACAAAATATTTATTTGTTGCGGTGTAGGATAATTCTTTATGGCTGGATTTAATTGGTGGTAAACTATTATATCGGTAGATCTTCCATTATTAAGGCCAATAAAACAGGCCGTTTTCTCAAGCGTTTGCGTGCTAGTGTTTATAGTAGGCAAAGGGTGTTTTTTTATAGAGAGATATAGAGTTTACAAATGATATGAAAAGGAAATGAAGTTTTTGAACTGACATAAAATCTACTTTATACGAAAGATAATCAATCTTTTGGCATTATGATTTAAATATGGCTTCTGGCACATGATCACCATGGCTGTCTTAGACGTAGTCCAATTTGGAGTTTTGATTTTCCATGAATTTTTCCAATACGTGAGACCGCAGCGAATTGTGTTCTCTCCAAGTAATCAATCGTTTTGGTATTATCAGCGAAATCAAGTGACTTCATGTATCCCCACAGAAAATAGTCAAGCGGCATTATATCGCACAAACTTGAAGGGCAATTCATGAGTCCGTAAAGTGAAATTATGCGATTACCAAAAGCTGCCTTCAACAAGTTAATTGTGGTACATGCTGTTTGACATCATGTTGCACCGTCTTGTTGAAACCGCAGCCCCTGCACATCATGGTTGTTCAATAAGTAAACGAAAAATTTAGAAATCATGATTCCATGCGGTCACCATTGACTGTTCTGATTCTGGTCATCGTTTTTAAAGAAGGACGGACCATTAATTCCACCAGCTTGTAAGGTACACCAAAAAGATAGTTTTCTTGGATGTATCGGGGTGTCTTCAACAACATTTGAGGACTATCATCTCTCCAAATACGGCAGATTCGTTTATTAACGCATCCATTGAAGCAAAAGTGGAATTCATCGTTAAACCAAATACGCGCGATCGTATTTCAAAATAAGTTTGAATAATTTGGAAATGTTGTTCCTCATGTGTATTTTATTAATTCTTTTAATGTAAAGAATGGTGATATTAACGAAACTTTTCGTTGAGCTAATGTAAAAAGTCAATGTTATGACTCTATTTCTATCATTAATCCATTTCTTTTCTATTTATATTTTCTGAAACATCGGCTTAGTTTTTGGAACCATAAAAAGACTCTGGCTATAGCCCAGCTAATTCAGCCGATGGGCGCAATCAAGCCGCTTTGCTAATAGATCTTATGATATCCTTTGAAACCTCATCACGTTTTCTGAACAACATCAACTATTTCTCTTCTTTATATTTATTACAGCAGCACTTTTCAACATCATTAAAAAAAAGTTTTATTATATTTGGAGAAAAAACTTAATTTGCATATCTTTATTTGGTTTATATTGTTACCGATAAAAGAACCCCACAAAACTCTCATATAAATTTATTGCCTCAATACAAATATTAAAGTCACATTTCAATCACATGCAAATAAACCAAAATAAAAAAAATAAGAATAAAAAATTGAAAACAGCGAGAAACTCTTGAACTCTTATGAAGTCAAGCAGCTACTTGTTTGTTCTTTCGTTTGCAACTCTCATGCCTTAAATGTTAGCCTCCATAGAAAGTTGTTATTTGGGGCTTTCAATTGTTGGCAAAATGTGTTTATCTTTAAGCTAAAAATCTAAGCCGCCCCATCATTTCAAGCTTAAAATACAATACATCTTAAAGACCAAGTTAAAACAACAGGCAGTGGAAGGGAAAAGGCTACTGTTACCCCTCCTGCATTCAACATGTTGTTTGGGTTTTATTATTATTATTTTTGTTTTAAAGATCAAGCTGGATCTTCAAAATGATGCAGTACGTATGGAAAAACAATGACAAAGAAGGACACGTTTCAGAAATGAAAATTTATGAAAATCATGAAGTCAAGCCATAAATTTTGAATTTGGCAATTTAACGCTGTATGATGATAGTTTTTCTGTTCTCCGTTCTTTTTTCCTATTCTTGTTTTTTGTCCAACTCCAAAAAGTAGCTGGTTGAATGCTAAATATTTTGTTTGTTGTATATTTTGCATGTGTACCATGTACGAGTATATTTAACATGTTGTTGTGTAGTGTTTTGTTCTTTTGCGAGTGTGTGTTTCTTTTATTTTATATTTGACTGTCGGCCGACCTGGCATGAATCGATCGATCGAACGAACGATTGAAGCAACGAGAACTTGTCTGTTTCATCTTGGCCAGCAACACAATACACAAACACACAAAATGCCAAAAATAAAGTAGCAGGCCAGGCGGTGTTTTGATGCAGGGTCTTAAAATGATGTTCTGTTTTTTTTGCAGGAGTTCTGCAGTTTGTTAGCGGAAGTTCAATTCGTTGCTCCATACGGTTGAACCATCGTCGTTAAATTGTATTCCAATTTTCTGAGGCAGATACAACACCTTAGAAATACCTCAAATCACAATCACAGCAGCCTTTTCCATATCTGCACTTCAGCGATCGCTGATAAATTTTGTATAGTTTTCTTGCATCTCTTCAAAGCTTTTCAAAAGCCTTAAGACGAGGACAAAACCGCTGCGGTAGCATGATGATGCTGCTCTTTTTCCCACTCTGACGGTTTGAACGATCCACCTCAACCATGTCTTTAGTAAATATTTTGTAGTTCTGCTGGTTTTGGCCAAAAACTGATGCTTTGCATACCACATGCATTTGTTGGCGGCAGTTGAAACAAAAATTTCTTTGTACTTTAGTTTTTATATAAAATCTCTGCTGCAAGTATTTTTCTAGAAGCGAATTTCAATACTCTGTTTACACTAAAATAAATAATTTCCTAAAGAAATTTTAATGCTGTTCAAACGTTTGCAACTTCTGGCAGCGTTTGTTTTCTTTCAGTGCACCAAAATAAATAAACAATAGTTTTGGCTGTTGTTCTTTTATATGAAGAAATCTTAAAGCGTTTCTAATTTGCATGTCTTTGAGAATTTCGCTGAAATCATCTCGAAAACCATATTGATCTCTTCACAATGCGTTTGGTCGGCCAGGCCGTAAACAAAATGCGTTTGTCCCCAATTTTGGTGTGTGCGAGTGAGTGTGTCAGCATTTTGGCGTTGTGTTGTTTTACGCAATAGTTCTTTGTTTTTCTTTCTTCAGATATTTTCACAGAATTTTGTTTTCGAGCAAATGCAAATAATAGTTCTTAGAAATATTTTTGGGTTCTGTCCCAAAATAAAAACAAAAAAGTTATTGTTTGAATGCGCTGTTTCTTTAATTAGAAGTAAATGTTACGCTTGTTGTGCTGCTGGATAACTAACGTTACGCACTTGAGGAGACCAGGGTTAAAAGGTCGTTAAGTAGCTGAGAATTTATTCAGAATATCCCGTGAAAGGGACACAAACCTCTTTTACTAGGAAATGATTTAAGCAATTTTGTTCAAATACAAATTATATTTCTTATAAATAGCCCAGCAGATCTATATTAAGGCCACATGAACTCTTTTTTTTTCCAATACCCAATTTACCTCGAAAGCTTGTAATTTGCTTACTGAACTTTAATTTGATTGTGTACAATCGAATTGAGTTACATAATTTTTTTTTGCTTGAACCGGCATTAACGTTTTACTTAAATCGTATTATTATTCATTTGCAGCGAGGCACGTTTTTAGATCAAATTACTTAAACTTTTAGAAAACATTAGCAATTGTGTGAATGTAAGAAACAACAATGATCTGCACTTGTTGCAAGTTCACAACAGGTGGAGTTGCCGGCTGAGTAACTTTTGCTTCTGACAAAGTCTTGCATATCCGTTGGCATTGAATAGAGGATTGTAGGGTGGTTAGTAAAGTTAAGATTTAGTTACCCAAAATATTGAGAGATTTTCATTTTTATTGCGGGAGGATTTTGGGTAAACAACCTTACGACTTTAGGAATGGTGTTGTCAAAATCGCCTTTTGCAAATAAATAAAACTTTGCAAAGTACTTCTTAAAAGTATTTTTTACAAAAAGTACTTCCATTGAAATTATTTTTTTTTAAGGAACTTCCAAAATAATCAATTCCCAAAGCACATAATTAGAGCTGCAAATTAATTTAAGAAAAAATTCAAAAAGGAAGACTTTAAAAAATTATTTAACAAAATATTTTTCTAAACTTTTTAAAATTTACATGATCTATTAGTACCTCTTCCAAGAAGTATCTTTGTATAAAGGATTTTTTTCAAATAGTATCTTTTTGGAAAAGTAATTTCCCAAAAAGTACTTTTTTTACTATCTTTTTGAAAATTGGCTCCTCCCTTATGGATCTTCTAAAGAAATACTTATTAAAATATATTTAAATGAATCCTTTTGAATAAGTGCTTTTTTAACTTTTAATACGCGGATCCTCTAAAAAAGTACTTATTAAAAATGTACTTATAAAAAAAGTACTTATTAGAAAATTTTCTTATATGTTTACTTTTAGATAAGTACTTTTTCCTTACTCCAAAATTGGCTCCTCCGATATGGATCTTCTCAAAAAATACATATTAAAGTATATAAATTTATATGTAACTTTTTGAAAAAAGTACTTTTTCCAAAAGGTACTTTTTTCATAAAGTACCTATTTAAAAACTAGTTCTTAATATACGGATCTTTTAAAAAAGTACTTATTAAAAAAAATTATATATTTATATGATAAGTACTTTATCCAAAAAGTGCTTTTTTCAAACATTACTTTTTCCATAAAGTATCGATATGAAAATTAATTCTCCTTTTGATGTTCTTTTCGAAAAATGTATATAAAAATATAATAATAATAATTATGATTCAAAAATGTGTTTTTTTTCATCTAAATTTTTTGAAAGCGCATTTTTTTGAAAATCTAGCTTTTGCTCATAAAGTACCTTTCATTAGTATTTTATTATCTCTAAAGTACCAGGTCTCAAAATAACTGTTGTAGTTAAACGCTTTAGTTATTTTTCCAGTATTTGTCTTTTCATAAATACAGCGTGTTTTTTTAAGAGTGTCACAATTTTGAGTAGGCATCACTGCCTTATTTGAACACCTCTTTAACAGCTGATAGTTGCTTTTAAATATCATTATGAATCGACTTTCAGCAGAGCAACGGGTGCAAATTGTTGCAATTTTTAATGCAAATAATTGTTCTATTCGTCAAACTCATCCGTTTAAAATTTTATTTGCCGATCACGCCCATTTCTGGTTGAATGGGTACATAAAAAAGCAAAATTGTCGAATTTGGAATGAGGAGAATCCACAAGTTTTTGTCGAAACATCCACAGAAAACTGCTGTTTGGTGCGCTTTATGAGGTGGCGGAGTCATTGATCCATATCCCTTCAAGATTCGAAATTTTTTCGTACCTCAATTAATCTTGCTGAATCTTGCTAGTTCTTACAGGACGGAGCCACATGCCACACAGTGGGCGCTACAATTGATTTACTCAAAGAAACTTTTGATGAAAAAGTAATTTCACGTACGGACTCAATTAATTGTCCACCAAGATCGTGTGCTTTAGCCCCATTTTATTACATCCTCTGGGATTATGTTAAGTCACTTGCCTACGGCGATAAACCACAAACAATTTAACACCTGGAAATCAACACTCAAAGAGTTATTGGCGTAATACGGCCGCAAATGCCGCGAAAAGTTGTTTAAAATTGGTGTTCCAGCCATGGCGGCCATATGACACAAATCATATTTAGAAATTATGTTGTGTTCTTTTCTAGAAAATGGTGCAATATATTTCACACTTTTTAATAAAAAATGGCCTCATTCTGTCATCTGAAAATGAATAATTTATTAGATATTAATTCAACATTCTTTATGAAAAAGATTTTAAATTAAATCCCTCAAACTGCCACAAATTAGAAAAGATGTGAAAATATGTTATACATTTTCCAGAAAAGAAAACGCCTTTAGTTCCATAAGATTGTTTTTCAAATAATGATATTAAAAATATATTTTGATAATAAAAATATATGATGTTAAAAATAAATTTCCTTGTTTTATTATGATTTCAACTTGAGTCACTCGATAAAAGCATTTTTACTCCGGAGAAACATTCAGTATCAAATTTCTACCTGTATGTAACTCCAATAGGAAGCTAATTAAAAAGTAACCCATTCATTTTACATCTTCATGTATCAGATTCGTTAATACGAAGTGAATAGTTTCACCCATTTATGTTAGTCCTGAAATACTTGACCTTAAAAGTATTTCAACGACATGGTAGCTCTGCTAAATATTTTCTTTTAAGTAGCTGAATCACTTTCAAAGTCTTTTGTATTTAAACGATCTTTTTGTTTTGCTTTTCAGTGAGAGGGCGCTCGCTGTGCGATTATCATGGCATGAAAATATAACTTCCACTTGTTATTTGATCTATTTTCTACCGAAATGCAAAAACCATTACAAAAGTATGCATTTCCTTCTCCACCAGCGATACGAGTAACTGGTAAAGAAATAAAAAAACACACACAAATTAAGGGTACTTTCATTTTAATATGAGTACGTCTGGCGTGATATAATAAATGCCTGATTGCACAATTTGAGCGTTAGTGTAATTGCAGACGGACGGATGAAAACACACTGACCAAAGTAAATTTTCTTTTAGGCTGTAGAGTGAAGAAAAAAAAAAGGCTAAAACTATTCAGCTTAATGAATGCCGATCTTTCACTTTTGCTTGAGACGATTCACAAGGTGCATGGGCTGGAAAAATGAAAGGTTTTTGAATAAAAGCCAAGGCCATGGCGGAAAATTGTTACAGTATTAATCCGTACCACAGCTAAGTTACACATAAATTATTTATTTAGTTTTACGAACGTAGTAAATCTTAAAAAGTTTTATATAAAAAGAAAATGGCAGGAACAATTGTAAGTTTTTTTTAAAGAATTTTTTACATTTGCTAACGTTTTCTTTTCTATTCTATTTGAAAGATCTTACGTTTTGCAACTGTTTTGTTTGTGTGCTATGCAACGTTTGTTGCCAGTTCCCAAATCGGCACCGAAGACTATTCCATATCGGATCCTCATGCACTGCAATCCTACGGACAACATCATCAAACCCATGAAACCTATTCAGAGATTTCAAAACCTGTACCCGTTCAAGTTATTGAAAAAGTCCCACTGCCAATACCCCATCCAGTGCCTGTTAAGGTTCCAAATGTTATTCGCTTACAAATACCCGAGCCATATGCCGTGCATGTACCCGTGCAACAAGAAATTCAGGTGCCGACATATCGCATTGTGCCAGAGATTACCGAGCGCCGTATTCCATATACGGTGGAGAAGCCATATCCTGTGGAAGTTGAAAAGCCGTATCCTGTAGAAATAATAAAGCAGATAAAGATTTCTGTGCCCAAACCCTATCCAGTGCCGTATACAATTTATAAGCATGTGATGCAAAAGGAACACGGTTGGTAAAAGTTGGATGACTTGCACTCAAAGTAAATGGATTTAAATGAATTTTAAATGAATTTTAAAGGAATTTTAAATGAATTTTGAATGAATCTTAAATGAATATTAAATGAATTTTAAATGAATTTTAAATGAATTTTATATGAATTTTAAATGAATTTTAAATGAATTTTAAATGAATTTTAGATGAATCTTAAATGAATTTTAAATGAATATTAAAATAAACGTTAATTTGTTCCTAAAACCGCAACAATTCTTAAACTCAATTCAGAGTTATTATCGCATAAGTCGCTGTTACTAAATTTAGGAATACAAATTAAATTTTTAATTTACACAGCAGAGCAGAACATCACAGTTTTCAAAAGCCGCTGCCCATTTTATCATCGAAATTTGCATGTATTTTTGTGTGTCTCTACTTGTCAGGCGACTTAGTTGAGTATGAGAAGTTTGTAGAAGATTAAATTATTATATTAATTTTTTTCTGAAATATATTTGGGTAAAGAGGCAGCCACGCCCTAGCAAACTGCCCATACATATTTACTAGCTACAAGTTTTTCAAGGATCACTTTGAATTTATTAAAGATGCTGGGAAAGGGAATTAATTCGACTAAAATTCAGAATTTTTGTTTGTCTTACGAGCGGGCCAATAAGTCCGGCTCTTAATTGAAGTGACAATACTACCCCTATAAACAGGCAGCTGTCATTTGACTCTTGTCTAAATTTAAGGAAGCTGCGTCATTTAGTTCGTGTTTGGCAGCCAAGTTGTTAAGGTTTGTGAGATAATTGCTTTATTGGAGCCAAATCACTTTCCGGCGCGCCATTTCTTGAAGTTTGGGAATGAGAAATATTTTAACGGGGCCTAATCGGAAGAGTAGGGCCGATGAGTGACCGATTTCGCCATGAAAACTGCGCATGTGTGCACACTCGGTAATAATTTGTCAACTCGAAAAATGACTTAAAAAAAGATTTTCCAAGAAAAGCGAATAAGTTTTGGTGTTGTAAATATGATCAGTGAGAAAATTCACTTGTATAACAAATTAAATTACTAAGAGGAGCATCTCTACTTTCCTTTTTTACAATATAACCAGCAGCATCATGTCTTGGGGAACAACAAAAAAAAAAAAAAGAAAAGAAATGATTTAGGAAATAGAAAAATTACAAGCACATTTTTAACTTCTTTAAAGGCTGCCGGAGAGCATCATCTTACCATCTTTGACAACATGCAGACCAAAAATAATCATTTCATACATTTTATTTAACAGCTTCCGGCTATTGAAACTATTTGAAAACAGTTTAAGCTTTTCAGCATCAACTGCAAAGCAGACGTTGAAAGTCCTATTTTGCCGGCTGGAGCTTATCCGTTGTGCTGAGGTGGCACGTAGGTAACCTAAAACGTAATATTGATTGCAATCACTTGTAAAATTGCCTGTGCAGCTGTGCATGATGCAGTCAACTCGCAATGCAATTACCTGGCCAACATGAATAGGCCAGCTAGCAGCAATTGTATGATGGTCGGCAGTGGGGTGTAGGGAAGTGAACGGGAGGGAGCAGAGGTACAACAATATATTTGCCTATAAATATGTATGGATGGGTATAAGTAATCGCCAGTAGCTGCAATTGTCTTCTAGATTTCAATTTCATTAATTCAATACAATTTTGAATGAAAAATATCTCGATGAAATGAATTGTTGTCTTTTATTAATCTTTTTATTTGTGTGTGTGTGTGTGTGTGCTTGTTTTTTTTTTTGCTTAAAGCTGCAGAATTGTGTTGATTTGGATAAAGTTTTTATTGGGTTTTTTACTATTTTAGTTTTGCGGCAACTTAGTTGTGCTATTGATGATGATGATGATCATGATGATGATGATGATGCTGTTGGTTGTTGTATGTTGCTGGCCGCTGTATTGCTATTGTCTATTTCAAGAACTTTGCTGTACTGGCAATTGTTGGCACAGCATGCGGCGGCACACACACATATTAATGCTCGTGCATATACTGTTGGCAGTATAGATGCATGCATATGCATGTCATGCAACTGTGATTCGCATTGAAAAGTCTAACTGTATGTGACTTCTGAAATAGCAAAATTAAAAAAAAAAAGAAAACAAAGTCAAAGAACGAACTGCTGATGATGTTGAGGCAAGTTCTTTGACAACATTTGCCAAACGAAATTTGAATTTTGTTGTAATTTTATGCTGAAAGTTGCCGACGACGACGACGACGACTGCCGTTCAACAGTCTCACAATTGTTTGGCACTTTGTAACTGTCAGTGTCTGTTAAAAGCCTCATATTTTTACTCTTTCCGTAGGGGGGACGGCAAAGATTGAAACTATCATACGGATGTAGATGTCTATGCTTGTGTGTATGTGTATGCGTGTGTGTGCAAGTTAGTATAGAGTTGCAGGCCGCACGCGTATATTGTTAAGGTTGTTCTTTTAGTTCTTTTGTGTTGTATCAACATGATTGCATGTGTTCTATGAGATTATGTTGTTGCTACAACAATTGCAGCATTGATGTTGTTACAGGCGCTACTCGAATTTTCGGTTTTTTTCTTCTTGCAACTAAAGTTTTATTTCGGCTTCCTAGACAACACTTCCACACAGCAGGTTTAATGTTTTAAAATGCAAATTTTGCAATTTGGCTTTTTTTCATGTGTTAAGAAACTATTAAAGCCTCAACCCACTACGAACCGATAACAAAGACAACGACACTAAATGTTTGCAATTGTTAAAATATTCTGAAAATAATTTCAACAACACGATAAAGCGACTGCAAAATCTCCACAACTTAAGCAGGGGATAGCAAATGCAACAACGCCAAAAACAACAACAACAACACTCATAAATGGTTTGTTGCGCAATTTGCTTAGAATAAAAATTCATTTTCCCTTCTATTTTGTTGTTGTTGTTTGTATGTTTTTTGGCAACTTCATTATAAAAATGTGGTCCCTGTATGTTGCAAGTGTTTCGCTGCCAACCCGAATACGTGACTATTTTATTGTCATTTTGTGGTAATTGTTATGTCCCAAAAGAGCAGTAAATAGTACTTCGTCGTTCTTTCGTTAGCTTTTATTTTGTTTGGTTGTTTGTTTGTTTGTTTGTTTGTGCCACGAGCACCAGCTGCAGTATGTGATGCCATGATGCACGTTCCAAATACAAGCTATTTGTTTACTCAGGTTCAACAGGTTGCCGAAATTGTTTTTGCATTTATACGACTAGTTTTGTTGCATTTTATTGTTGCAACAAATATTTAAAGTAGAGCAAGATCGTGAAGATCAAATAAAGTTTTATGTTAAGCTTTTGCTGCCAAAGTAAAGCATGTGCGCAGCGGAGTTGGAAATCATTTTCATATTAAGAAACTCCTGAGTGTGACTTAAGGGAAACATATTGAGATGAAAAGTGCTTAAATAGATTTTTGGCAAACAGGTCCTTTTCTCTTAAAGAGTTTTTAATTGAATATTCTTCTGATGTTTGCTTAGAATCTCTTGACGTATTGAGAGTCAAAGTTATTGCGAAAGAAAAGTTGTGAATTTATATGTTGTTTGTATAGTTCTCTAGAATTTAATGAATAACTTAATTTATACAACATCCGAGTACTGACAATATGGTTGCAAAAGGTTCCTGCTCCATTGCAAATTGTTTCAAGAGATCTTTCTGTATATTTAGTAAATTGAATATTTTGGTTTGTAGTCTCTGACTTGCAGATATGGTCACCCTAATATCATACAAATATTATATGTATATAATCCACTTTGGTTTTTGTGGTAGAGTTTTCAATATTTTAACGTTTCTTAATATTGACAAAACATATAAAATTTGAAGATTAGTTTGATGTAGATATGCATAATATATATACATTTTTTAAGCTCTCAGCATAATAGTTATAAATGATTGCTTTTTAGAATCAATAAAAATCGTTTGTTTTACTTCTACATATTTTATGGAATTGTCGTTTTTTAAATTCTTCAGTTTTAATCATGTGCTGTTTCTTTTTTCTCAAAATCGATTGAGGGGTGTGAACTAGTTCTTATGCCCATTTCACTGGGGCTAATGCAGATCATCAGGGGATATTTTTCCAACATTTCTTAGAATAACTAAAGATATTTATTTCAAACTTCCACTTTAATAAGTGAGAAGCTAAAATTAAACATCAAAGTCATAACAAGAACTCACTGATTACTTTTCTTTTTTTATTTTGTTACGTTTTATTCTACAACTGGCTTTTTGCCGAATCAAATTGTAGTTGTAAGAGAAATAATTCATTCTTTTGTTCTACTTTCAAATTTAGTTGTGTAAGACAAGAAGTTTGGGGTTCTTCTTCAGATTTCATAGCCCTGCTTTACAGAAAGATCGCTCATACATTGAAAGTTTTTTTGCACTAAATATGATGTCAAATACTCTCTGCCTGAGCACAGGGGAGATTCTAGATATCATAACTCTTTTAGAAGTGGCCTCTATTTCATTTGTAAAAAACGTATTAATGCATCGCAAAAAAGATGAATATTAACACAAGAAGTCGCCGAAGATGCTGCAAATATGTAGAGACTCAGATTCTCTTGTGAAGTGGCGCAAATATATAATAGAGTATCAAACTGTGTCGTCAGCGGCACCCTTCTTTTTTGACATTTTAGCAGAAAAACTATATAAAACAATTTGTTGGTCAAATGAAATATTAACAAGGCTGCTGTAAATGTTATCTTTTCTCATCTTTCTCCATCAGTCCTTTCAAAACTCGGGCCTCATTTTCATAGTTCCGACACTATGATTTACATGAGTAGCAGATACCTCCTGAGTGCCTGTACAAGTTCTTAAATAAACTCTTGATGTTCCTGTTGTCTGGTGATACCTTGACAAGTGGAGCAACTAAAAAAACAACTGTGACGAGATGGTGCAGCGGCCTCAAAATCAGCACTGATGAGTTCTACTTATATGGTGATTGTAAGAAATGTTCAAAATATTCCATTCTTAATGAAAGTTAATATAAATTCTTATATACAAAATAGTTTTTTTAGTTCTCGTATAAAAATTTCGGCCAGGATAATAGTTCCTATTCTAATAATTAAATTTCAAATGCAAATAATCCCTTCTGCGGTAGTTTTGATTCATCACAATCTAATTTTCTTACTGATTTTTATTTTATTAATTTTACTTTGACTTCAAATTCAGCAAGATTATCGTTATTATTTATACATATTTTTTAAATTTCGCATTGACAAAAATATATTCACTTGAACTTTTTCTACATGAGCCACTCCAAACTGGTAGTTTATGTATTTTCTTTGGAAAATAAGTTTTTTTTAAAGAAAATTCGTTTAACAAGAGTTAAAATTCTTTTAAAAATTCTTCTTATAATTATTCTTCAGGCTCTAGGTCTAGATCTAGAGCCTGAAGAATAATTATAAGAAGAATTTAAGTAAAAAACAAGGTCGAATAAAATACAAAAAATAATTCTTTTAAAAGCTAAGTTCATTCATAAAGAAAAGCGCTGGGGGGGGGGTGCATAGAATACATAGAATTAATGATGACGAAGGTGTAGCGGCTTCCGAAAACAGCTATTCTGCTCTGCTGTTTAAGTTGAATATTTAAAAACTGATATCGACTTTCTCTTATTTTTTACACAATTCATTATGTCTTTCGGAATTGAAAGCTCCTTTTGAACAATTGTCATTTAAAATATTGGATTTAAGCAGTAAGAAGTTCGATTAAAAAATTATTAGAATTAAAAACTTTAATTTAAATTTTAATTTAATTCTAATTTTAGCTTAACTTTAATTTTAATTTAATTTCCAAAACATATTTTAAATGGAAGACATATTATTTAACATATTTCCAAATCATGATTTTTATGGAATGATTCTTTTTTGTTGTCATTATTTATATATAAAATATATATATCCGAATTTTTCACGCTACATAAATTTCAAGGAAAAGTGCTATTGTTTGCTATTTTGAAAATACTTTTAAACTTTTCATAATACTGTCTGGGGATCAGTGCTTTTATATTGAAGATCAGAATAGTTTAAATTGATGCGGATAGTTATTGATTTCATAAAGAAATTTATAGATACTGTTAATTAGTCCCTTTGAGTCAATAAGTTCTACCAAATCCTATTATAGTTTTTGAATGTTTAATAAAATTTTACTCGAAGAATCATTTATTTTTCAGATACTGGAACGATGCAATAAAATATTTGGTTCTCATTCACTGGACATGGAATCCAGTTCAAGGCATCTCTTGAAACGTATTAAAAATTTATAAGAAAAACATGTAACGAAAGCAAAAATATTATACAAGAATTTATTTTTTCAATATTTCGTAGATACTTGACTGCTATTAAGTTTGATCGTAGATACAAATTCATTGAAAATCCTTTTAAGAAATTCTAAGAATTATAATTTTTCTTTTGTTTTCCTATTCAGGACCATTTTATACAACAAAAGCTGTTTTTTATTTAGTATTTTTCATTTATTTTTTCTTTTTTTGATTTAACACAAATCAAACATTTACCTTTGGCGGCTTAAGATGTAAGAAAGGCAACAACTACAACTGCAACAGATGAAGAAAACAAAACGAATGAAAAGAAAAAAAAACACAGCGAATGAATGCATTATTCAATGTGATCAACATGACGACTACAATGATGAAGCCGGCAAAGATGATGAGGATGAAAATGATGGCGATGACTACAAGGAAAAGTACGAAGAAACAGCAACAAAAAAAAAAAAAGAACAACAACCAGGAGATAAATGCGGCCATCATTATTATTTGAATATCGTACAGGCAACTCGTAAACTTTGAACACTAGAAGTTTAAGTTTTTTATTTTTTTTATTTTGTTTAGAGACAAAAATCATCTTCTGAGTTGATCATGGTAAATACGCTTGTCTCCCACCGCTGTTGTTCTTGTTGTTGCTGCCGTTGCTGTTTGCCGGTGAAGGCTGCTAAAACATCAATTGAATTGGAAATTTGCATTTCAATGCAATTTTCCACACATGCAGGATTACAAGACACACACACACACACACCAGTGTACAATGAATTTTTAGCAGTAGTTACACTGCATTCATACAATTCAAATTCAAACAAACAGGCAAAAGAGAACAACAACAACAACAAGAACAAAGCAACAAACTATGAAACCGCTTCACTTTGATCTTTAAGCGGCATTCAAGCAAGACTGCAATTGTAAGATTTTTCTTTTCCTTTGCTTGTTTTGTTGCAGCTCAAATTTGGTACAAAAAATAAAAACTTTTTTAGTTCAGTTTAGGAGAAAAAAAAGCGGCTTAAATTCGCTTGATGTGCGCCATTTTCCATTTAGATGCATTCTACTACTGGCACCAATACGACCACAACTGCATAATCAAAAGCTTAAAGGTTTTTTTCCTTCCTGCATCATCTTTTCGATTGCTTTATAAGCGCACAAACACATACACATACCGTCTGTCTCCCGTACACATAGACAAACGGAGTATAAATATTTTTGGATTGTGAGTTATCTGACAAAAAACGAAGCTACTGTTTTACGCAAAAAATATAAGTTAAATAAAATACTGGAATGGTTGTCGTTTTGCTGACGAAGATGATGATGGTGTTGTTGATGATGATGATGATGATGATGAGGATCATGATGATGGCGAAATGTATACACACATTCATGCATAGTTGTTGCAAGTTGGTATGAAATGTATTTATTTTGCTGCAGATCAAGCCATTTCGTGGAATTACAAAATTGACATGGTCCACCAAATTGTATTGGACTACATACCAACACACACACACACACACACACACATACACACACGCGTACATATATCACTTAGATGTTACAGTGTGTATGCGCTGTATGCAACAATAATGCATTGCAATGCAACAATCACTTAAATAATGGTATGTCCACTGCTCTTTTATTATATTTCGGCTACTGCTGATTTTGCCAACCACAGCAGTCACTGCAACAACAAGAAGATCACCAGCAACAATGACAAAGTAACAAAAAAAAAAAAAAAAGAAAAAAAAAAAAAAAAAAAAAACAAGACAACAAGAAGCAACAGAACATTGCGATTGAAATAATGTCGCCAATTGAAGGATAAGTTGCAGTCAACAATAACGACAACACAAAAGGCTTTTTTCTTGCAACTTTTTTTTCCACATATTTAATTTTTTTCTTTCGTCTTAACTTGTCCTCGTCACAAATATTAAACAAAATGGGGTTGAGAAAATAAGAAGGAAGTAACTTGCAACGAACTTGTTGGCCGCACTGGGTTTGAGTGCGGCTTAATTGAGCCTTCGAAGTTTGCTGTGAGTGGCCTGACTGCTTCAAAATCATCTCTAACAAAACGCTTGAGTGTCAAAAATAAATAAGTTGCAAGAACAGTACAAAGGAAGTTTATAGCTAATCGAATAACTTTTATTCGAATATTTGCTACACAAATTATTTGTGTTACAGCGACTTTTTATGCGTCTTTATGTTATTCGAATAAATAGTTAGTACTGGAACAAGTTAGATCCTTTAAATAAAGTTCAATCCATTGTGTTGATTTGAGCTAAATCTATTCGAATAATATATTTGGCTAGCATTTTGTGAATATAATAATCGAATATATTTTTTATAAATTATTGGTTATATAATGCTTAATTCTAAATAAATGAAAACATAATAGCTTTTGTTTAAATAATTTTAACTGAATAATTTTATTCGAAAAATTTTATTCGAGTAACCTTATTCGAATAATTTCGTATATGAAATTTTATAAAAACTATAAATACTGAAAATTTGCCAAATAAAAAATTTTAACCGAATAATTTTAACCGAATACTATTATTCGAAAAATTTTATTCGAATAGTTCAATTTAAGAAATATTATAAAACTATAAATACTAAAAAATTGCCAATCGCAAAACCTATTTAAATTATATCATTCGAATGATTTGTATTCGATTAAATTTGTTGAAGTATTTTATTCGAATATATAGTACTTGTACAAGTTAAATTCTTTCAATAAATTTCAACTTATTATATTGGTGTGAGCCCATTTTATTCGAATATTGTATTTGGTTGCCATTTTATTCGAGTAATTTTATTCGAATAATTTCATACGAGTTATTGTATTTGTTACAATAATTTTTAATAATTCAATAATAATAAAAAAAATGTGAATACTTAAAATTTGCCACTCGAAATATGTATTTGAATAATATTATTCGAATGATTTGTATTCGAATAAGTTTGCTTATATATTATTCACATATATAGTACTCGAACAAGTTATATACTTTCAATAAATCTCAATCCATTAAGTTAATGTGAACTCAGTTTATTCGAATATTATATTCGGTTGCCATTTTATGCGAGTAATTTTATTCGAATAATTTCATTTTAGAAATATTATAATAAGCAATCAATACTGTAAATCTGCCACTCAAAAATGTATTCGAATAATATTTATTCGCGTTTAGATTTTCTTGAATAAGTTTCATTAAAATCATTTTATTCGAATAATAAATTCTACTATTTTTGTAAATATCAACAGATAACACCTTATTCGAAGAATCAAAATCGCAATAACATCTTTTGGAATAACTTTGGGCGAATAACTTTATTCGAATAATTTTATTCCAATAATTTTATCACATTTTTTTCGAATAATTTTTTTTATTTAAGAAATATTATGAAAGCTATAAATACCGGAACAATGCCACTCAAAATATGTATTCGAATAATATTATTCGAATGATTTGTATTCGAATAAATTGGTTGAAATATTTTATTCGCATATATGGTACTGGCACAAGTTAGATTTTTTTTCAATACAATTCAATTATTTATACTCATTTTATTCGAATAATATATTCGACTATTAAATTTTTTAATATTTTATATTAATCGAATACAATTTTTACAAGTTCTTAGAGCAGAAAACTCCTTATTCGAAAGAGTAAAAGTGTTGTATTTTTTTCGAATAACTTTGTTCGAATAGTTATATTCGAATAATTTTATTCCAACAATTTTTTTCGAATAGTTTTATTCAAGAGATATTATGAAAATGATAAATACTGGAACAAAAAATTTTATATAATAGTGCAATAACTTTTTTTCAGTATGACTTTATTCGACCAATTTTAATCGAACAATTCTATTCGAATAATTTTATTTCAACAATTTTTTTCCAATAATTTTATCTAATAAATATTATGGAAACTATAAATACTGGAACAATGCCACTCAATATAGCTAATCGAATAATATCATTCAAATTATTTTTGTTCGAATAAACTAGTTGAAGTATTCTAATAATTTCAATGTAGTTTAAGCAGTTTGCACAGTGTTTTGCTGTGAAAAATTAGCCACCAATAACAACACATATCAGCAGCATTCATCTTGAGAGACTTCTCAACATTCAGGTTCCCATTAAACCCTGCTACTGCTATTAATAATTTAGAGGGCGGTTGGGTCATTTGGGAGAATTTTGCGTATTTTGAAAACCTAATGGAGAGTCATATAAGTAGCGTTGCTTATAGCGCCCATGTCAGTTGATTGCATTGACATACGATATAGTTATAAGTGAAAATTCGGAATGTCTTGCGAGCAACAATCGCCTCTAGAAAGTCACACATAACAAGGCAGCAAAGAGCCAATTCAAAATAGACTTTAATATTTCGAATGAACACATAACGAGAGCCATCAAATGATAAAAGTCCTTGTAAAGCTAAGGCCCATAGCATGCAGGCCCAATTCTGTCCCCATATTCAACGTGTCACTTTATTTCTATAAACAAAAATGTTTCTCTTTTTTTTTCGTAAAGATTTCTTCATGTATTTTCATTCAATCAGGCAAAGCAACGAAATTACGAGAAAAAAAATGCCTTAACGAAACGAAAAGAAGAAGCCGACAAAGTATTTGCGTGTAAACCATTGTTGTTCTACATACAGCCCAGTTTCAAGGATTGTTAAGTGTTGGCTTATAGATGAAAGTCGTATGTCTACGCAGATAACAACTCTGTTTTATATTGAACAAAATGAAAACAACAACAGCATAACGAGAGCAGTAACCACAACAAATGTCGGAACATGCTCGGCTCCAATAAGGCAACAACAATGACGAAAGAGCAGCAAACACATCATGAGGATCAGATTCAATTTTTGGTGTTCTTTTGTTGTTTGCTTTTGCTCTTGTGATATTTCGTTTTGGGCTTTTGTGATCTTTTCGTTAATAAAACTGATTTTAAAAGTGGGTAATTAGCCTATAAACTGTCAGCTCTTTGCATGCATTAATCAAGTTACGTTGTAGGTCCTTTATCAGGCTGAGTCGAGACTTAAAAAAAATTAAAGAACGAAAAAGAAAAAGACGAAACAAAAGTTTCCCGCATTTCTGTGATTGGCAACAAGTGTACGCAGGAGTTGTTGGCGAATAGTTGTATGTTGTTGCAAATTTTCTTTGCATGTTTCTTGTCTTATTTCGAAACAACTAATTTGTTAAATTTGCCGCGATGATATTGTATTTATGTTCGCATCATGTTGTTTGTTATTTATTTGGTTATTTCTTTTGATTTTGATTAAAATTAAAAAGAAAACCTTCGCCTTTGTTTGTTTCAGTTTTCAGAATGTTGTTGCAGTCAGAATACGCTGTGATTTTTGGTTGCTGTACGTTTTGGTTTTTAGATTTTGAAGAAATATTGTCAAACCCTTCTCAAGATTCAAATCATCACCAACATGTGACAATATATCCTTCTAATGATTAATCAAAATATAACTAATTTTGGAAATGGATTAGATAGTCTGATAATGAAAACGACTTCTATTCGATTTGTTTTGATATCAATTCGTCAGATATTCTTCGTTAATTGTGCTGGAATTTAAATGTCCAGGTGGAACAGGCATTTGGATGTATTTTATTAAGGATTTACGGCGGAGTATGTGGCCTTAAGAGTTAATATTAACAATATTATTTTCTTTTTAAATTGGAATTATTGAATGTATTTCAATGATTAAATATTTTTTAGCAACTTAAGTCAAGTGTTATGAATGAAATGGCGTGATTTAATATTTTTATACAAACATTTACAATCATAAAACCGCAGAGAGCTGTATCAATAACTATTAGACATAATTTAACTCAACGCTTAAAATATTTTTTTAATACGTTATTTTTTATTGAGTCAATATTCGCAATATTAACTTAATTATTTCGATGTTTACATATACAGAATTTCGGTAATTCAATCGTCGTAAATGAATTTCTTTATATTAATCAGGGCCTTAAGTTCAACTTGGGGACTCTTTTTGTTTTAATTTTTAGAATTAAGTAACTTGACTTCAACTTGACTAAACATTTTTTGTTTAAGGGTTTTGTGTCTTCTTTTTTATTTTAAATGCTGAAACTCGACTAAATCCCTCAATTGAGGGAATTGAATTCAGTATGTTGTGTTTTGCTCACTAAGCAAACTTGTTACAGTGCTGCACTTTAAACTTCACTCAATTTGACATGCAATTAAGTGCTAATTGAGCAATTAGTTGACTAACATTTTATATACTTAATGAATTTTATTTACTTATTTTAAAGAATTGCATTGATTTTGATAAACTCGATTGAGTTGCTGGTCTGAACACCATTCCAAGCTACTTCGTTTAATAAGTGGATACAATATTATTTCCCCCAAAAGTATAAAAAAACTTATTATAATATTTCGCTGAAAAGGCCATAGAAAACACTTTAACTAACGTATTTTTTATGAATACGACTTTAATGCTTAAACTATTACCCCCTAATTCACAGACGATTGTTAAAGTTAATGAATGCTTTCAGGGATCTTTAACCATATAAAATCCATACTTTAAAGCCACTTTAACTTTAATAATCGTTTATGAATTAGGGGGTTAGATTACAACTTCGCAGCATAAGTTTTAGTTAAAATTTGTTATGGATGCGGCAGTCAATATTTACAGCGTTTATTTATAACAACCCTTAGCGTGAAAACATTTTATATAGAAAAACAACATCGAGTTTTTCCTTAAATAAAGTCATAAATCCAAACTTGAAATATGTGTAATAATTAGGCATGAAAATAGAGATATTTTTGTGTTATAAAATAAAATTGCGGACTTGTCTATATCTTTATAAATTATTTTTTGAGTTGTAACTCTATTGCAGCAAAGCTTCAGCATTTTAAACTCTTCAACGCTTCTTGCTGCAAATTCAAAGACGTATACGTTACATGGATGTATGTAGCGTATACGTAGCAGCGCACAGTGGGGTCTACAGAATTTTTGCGCACCTAATTTCCATTACTTTTATACATGAAAATCAGAAAACAAATTATTCTGAATTTGTTGAATTAGTACATATTTTGGGGAATTGTCGTTTTTTAAACATCTTTAATATTAATTATGTGCTGATTCTTTTTTCCCAAAATCTTACTAAAAAATTCAAAGTGATCAATTGAGAGGTTTTCGCTAGTTCCTGTGGGCATTTCACTGGGGCTAATGCAGATCATCAGGGAACCTTTACCCGACATTTCTTATAATAACTAAAGATATTTATTTCAAACTTTCACTTTAATATGTGAAAAGCTTAAAACAAATATCAACGTCATCAGAAGAACTCACTCATCACTTTTGTGAATTTGATTTTTGTGTAAAAAAGGGAAAATATTAAATTGATAAAAAAATTAAATTTAAGACTCGTAGATGGTGTATTAAAAGTTACCTTTATGCTTCATTCTTACAATAGAAGCTTTATAATAGATACATAATCCTTATATATACACAGTTTTGGCCTTGCCAAGGTCTTTGAAGTTCAAACTTTTCTTGCAGAATGGAATATCCATCT
The DNA here is from genome assembly GCA_963675445.1 of Linnaemya vulpina. Lineage (NCBI taxonomy): Eukaryota > Metazoa > Arthropoda > Insecta > Diptera > Tachinidae > Linnaemya > Linnaemya vulpina. Next base: position 14,643,369 of record OY776277.1, on the reverse strand, counting down.
CGCATAGCGGATCAGTACTTTTTTCGAGGACGATACATCATATTTCCATTTTTTAATTTGCTGCTGGAAAAAGGAAATATCCACTATTTTCTATCCACAATTCAATATGAGGATCTCGAATATTCATTTTGTAAGTTATAATACGAAATCGCCCACTGTTATAAGCAATTTTATAAGTATTCCACTATTCATAAAAAGATGGAATTTAACAAAAATAAAAAAATAAAAAATAATGAAGAGTTTTGAAATTAACAGATCTAAACGTAGGCCTGGTTAATAATTTTAATTTATACTGAGACAAGAATTATTATTCAGGCTCTTGTTGAAACCCGCGAACTTGCTAACACTGTTTAATTTCCAATAAATTAGATTTTTTCATTAAGAGTGGAATAGCTCTGGTATAAAATTTGTACTGAATCATTGATTAAATAGTTGATATTCTCAATTGAATAAACAGCACCGATGATATGTTGTAGGAGGTTCGAAATCAGTACTGATCCGTTCCGCTTGTATGATGATCGTAATTCTAAATATTCCACTCTTAATAGAATAAGTCGAGTTTAATAAGAGTTAATAACAATTCATAAGTTCGCTAGATTGAACTTGAGCCTTAATAATAATTCTTGTCTTCGGATTTAGTCCCCATAATAATTTACACTTTCACGTTTTAATTATTTTTAATTATTTTATTATTTAAATTATTAAAATAAATTAATTGTTTTAATTGATTGAAATATATGAAAGACAAATTTAGTCATGTAAGTTTATTTATCCAGTCACTTATTTACTGGAAGTCAGGGCTCCATCTTATTACGGGCAGTAGTTTTTAAAACTAAATTAATTTTGAGGGTAAAAACTACATTGACGTCAATTATAAAAATATCATAAATTAATTAGCAATTGGTGCCAATAACGTACAGACTAACGTTTGTACAGCTTGATTTTTTTTTACACAAAACTGCTCTTAAGTGAAGGCCTGCGTTGTCAATACAACCCGAAGAAAAATGATTTTGCAAAACAATAATTTTCTTATAACAATTAAAACTGTGATAGAAAGCTTTTTTTATTATTAATTATCATTATTAATTGAAAATAATTTGAAATAATCAGTTAATACGAAAATAAAAATATTTTGTGCGCCGAAGAACTCAATTTTACTGACCTGGTCTATTCTTATACATCCCTCAAAAAGTCCCTCAAAACTCAAATAAATTTTACTTAAAAATAAACTATTCAATTTTGTGAATTGACAGTTCATCTATTTTATTTGACATGCTTTAGTTCTCCTCTTAATGAATTTAAATCCATTAAAACATTTATTTTCAAATACAAGAAGGAAAAAATATCACTTTAAAGAATTTTCGAATTATCGAAAACGAAAACTAAACTTTTGCATGATTGTTTATTTATTAGAAAACAAAACTATATATTATGCACACACACACACACACGCACATGCACGTATATCTGTAAGTATTTCTAGAAAATGTGCCACGCATTCATTTATTAATGCGTATTTAAGTGTTGGCGCCAACACTTCGTACTTGCAATAGCAGTGATAAAAACAAAAGCAACACCAACAACAAGTTGCAACAAGAGCATTTTGTTCAACAACAGAATCTCAAATAACCACATAAACATTCGTACTCACATACAAGATTCAAATAACTCAACTCCATTAAATGCCACAAGCAAGTGGCGCTTAATTTTCAAATATTGGCCATGGCCTGTGGTGTCGATGATGTTGTAGCTGGTATCTCGTTTGTATGCCTGATGTGGAGCCGTTGGTGTTGTTGATAGTGGTTTATCATGAAAACGCATGTTTCATTTTTGTTTATGTTAAGAATAATAAATAAATTTTTCATTTTTCAAATTCAATTATTTTGTATATCCATTTGAAAAAGTACACAAGAATCTGTGAAATTGTAATGCAAACTGATATTTAAAAAAATTAATGTGGGGCAAAGAGATGTCTTAAAGGCGCCCAATTAACCTTTACAAAAATATTTCAACACTTTGGTGTTGTATGGGAAGACAGATAGATGGATACACTTACAGAAATTGTTGCTACTATTATAAGGTATATTTTAATTGAATATATAATAATTGAAACTAATTGAGATAAACTCTAAGGCAAGATCTTAATACTTATTTTGCTTCGTATGTTTATCGAAATAGTGGGGCAAATCTTAAGGAACTTTTATCTTCGTTATGTTTTTATCCTTAAGACATTCAGTTGCGTCATGCAAAATCAAATTCATTGATTTGTCTTGTCCAAATGACTACCAATTTTCTTTCGCAGTGTATGCAGTTGATCATTTTCTTTTTGTTTAAAAATATCTTTAAGCACTTACAAATTCTAGAAAAAAAAATCATTCAGTTTTATTAAATCATCTGTAGCGCCAACATCCCCAGTAAATTGTAAGCAAATGCATTCTAGAATAATTATTTTGTAAATTTATTTCAAAATATCCATCATTTTTGGCTGGCTGGCTGGCAGTACTATTTTAGATTTGTTTAAAATCTTTTCAACACTTCCATCAATTTGGGTTGTTTTGGCAAATGGAAAATGTTCAAATCATCCACAATTCTCGGCGTTGCATTCCAGCCACAACGAATAAATAGTTGGCTGTTAGTCATTCATTCATGTTTATTTAATTTAGTTCTCCCTCTTCTTTCGAATTAAAAATTGAAATTTTATTTTGATCGTGCAGTTTTACTTTTATTGTTTATTTAATTTATGCCATTCGTTTTACTGCAACATTTTTATTTCTTATAAAATCGCCATATTTAATTTAATTCTTTTCCATTCAACTGCGCCATTTGCAGACGCACAACAAATTTTATTACTTTTTGAGGGGTTTTATATCGCTCTGGCTGGCTTGTTGTTGTGCAATTTATTTTTTATTATTATAATTATTTTATTTGTTACTTTTTTGTGTTTTTGGTCATAAAAGTATTTATTTTTATTCACGGCTGAGTGTCTGCTACCAACAAATAAAAGGCCTGTTAAATAACAATAACCGCACATAATTATGACTATTACAGCCATTAAAAGCATTTTAAGCTTTTACAATTAATGGCTTCGGTGGCTTTTTATGATTGAGATATTAAGAGAAGAAGAAGAAGGAAAAAAAACTCCGCCTTTTAATGACCGAATATTTTAGACGCGAAAATTTAGCTGCTGGGAATGTGTTGGCAAAAAGTTTTTAGAGGGGGGAATTTTCAGGGGCGATCGTTATTCTTATTCCTTAATTCTAATTCGCAGTCTTAAAATTTTGCAGAGTTAAGAACATGTTTTGCTGAGATGATTTCTATTTAAGTTAGACAGATTTGTTCCATTAAAATGTTTTCCAAAACTTAGTAAATGCTTTTGATGTATGAAAATTCGTTTGAATTTATTAGAATTACTCCTCTGACCGGGGAATTAGTGGAGAAGACATATTGTTACTACCCCCTACCAAAATTTCGGGGTATTATTGGTTTTACACTGTCGAGAAAATATCGAGTTCTAATTAGATTTTAACGTTTTGAGGCACTGGGAAGGTTTCCTGACTACTACTGAGAACCTGTTACTATATTTGTATACATGTGTGTGTGTGTGTGCGTATGTAAATTCATGTGTGTGTGTATGTATGTGTGTGTATGTATGTGTGTGTATGTATGTGTGTGTATGTATGTGTGTGTGTATGTGTGTATATGTGTGTGCGTATATATGTGTGTGTGTGTATTTATGTGACGCGATTGTAACTTTTCAATGGCTTGACAGAATCGAACCATTTTACCAAACTTTGATTCCCTGTGAATGGAAACCGATTCGAAGCGGCAGATTTTGACAAAAGTCACACATTTTTAAAGTAGTTTTTTCAAAATTATATTTCAATTGTGTTACAAAAACTAACCAGCCCTTGACATGTAAACACCATGACGATCACCGGAAACTGGTTCGAAATCGTTTAATCTTTTCATAGAACATCAAGAAGAAAAAATAAATGGAAAAAAGTGATAAATTTTATATCTTAAAAATCATATATCTGAAGGATTAGTGGTCTCGATCCTTTTTTTCTGGACTCGAAAATTACATCAGTCACCATTCACCAAGTGACAACAGGTTGACTTATTAAAAAGTTTTAAAAGTTTTAAAATTAAAGAAATAATATTGTGTCCAACTTCAAAAGAAGAGCACATCAATCAACGCTGCGAATAAATATGCGCTTAAAATTAGCCTGAAATTCTCTTTAAGGTCAACCGTCTATAACATGACTCCTACGCATGCAGTGAACCCCGGTAACTCCATAACAGAAGCAGAGAAATGGAAAGCGAGCAGTTCGGGGCAGCGATTTTCTTTAACTATTTTACTTTGACGGTAAAAAATTATAATACTGAGCAGGGGGAATGATTTTCTGAAAGAGCGTATCAAAAAATTTCAAGCCGATCTAGAGAAGTCTTTTAGTCTCTGCGTCAGTCCTTCCATCTGCATTTTATTGCTTTAATTTTCATTTATTTTTCGCAGCTTCATATGAAGTGTTTTTGATTTCTTTATTCAAATTACGAAAAGCTTGATCGCAAGGATCGGGCGACATGACATCTCTGCAATAGTGAATGACGAATACAACAATAAGTTTGGATACAGAACCAATTGCAATTGAAATTGTTTAATTAACTTTTTTTGGTTAAGTGCCCAACGGCTACTTGAAAATTATTTCCATTGTTTCCATCTTTTTTGAATGCAAATTATATATTTTAGATCCACGATTGTATGTTTCCTATTTTTGCGCTGTTCTTTTATTTTATTTATTTTAAATATCCAACTTGAATTTTTTTTTATTAAAAAAATATGGGAAGAACCTGATCTTTTCATACCATAAACTATTTTCTAAACGAAAAGTTGAGCTCGCAATTATATTTACAAATTCTAAGTTTCATGTTCCCACTGATCACAAGAAACGCGAATTTCTTATTTTTTGCTACCAATTTTTTTTTCCTATTCCCCTTTAAGACTTTGTGTAGGGAGCAAATGAATTACAGCAAGTTTTTGTCATCTACCAGTAACAACAATAGTCATGTCTCATAAATTGGCATTATGTTTTGTATGGTTAACAAGAAAAAAAGTTTAATTTCTTTTAGCCCTGCCTTCATACATGTTTTCTTTTGCCACACAATCATGTGCGTTTTGTGGCATAACATTTTAAAATTATTGTTGTTAAATTATAAATTCTTAAGCATCGAGCGATATGTTTGTATATGCCCGTCTTCTACACTCCAAACGATTGGAAATTTTAAATGAAAATCACTTAGAAATTTGCCATCAATTGGATCCGTCTGTCTTTTGGAAACTGTACAATAACAATTTTTATGCATTTTTTATTGTGTTTTAAGAGAAGGAATGCAACAATAGTGCGACTTGTTAGAATAGTGAAAAGAATACAGAAGCTTTTCTTAATACAGACCACATGCAAGGGGTCACGATTTGAAAAAAGGGTTTATCCGAAGTCACAGTTCATATCACATGGGCGCTGTTTTGAACATATTTTTATTTGTATTTTTATTAATTATTTAGCTAAAAGTTAGATCGAATTCGGATCAATATTTGCCCAAAAAAGCGTTGCCACTAATCACCAGCGGAAAGAATTTTAATTCAGTCAAGGATTTAATGACCTAAACAGTTTCCAATGAAACTGCCACACCACGACGCTGTGCCATACCCTAATCGATTTAAAAATTGTATACCAATGCCGCGTTTCTGTAACTGATGTGAGAAGTTGTCACATCGAAAATATTATCGTCACTCTGTGAAACACAGGATAAGTCAGAATATATTTTTAATGTGTATTATTATATGGATCACCCTTTAATAAAGAGTATGACAAGTATAATTATTAAGTTTTTCGATGCGAGAAGTTCTCACATCAGTTACAGAAACGAGGCTCAGGTTAGTAATTCCTTAACGTATTATTTCAGCAAAAACAGACCAACAATAATAAATAATAATAAATAGTTGCTTTACTCGAAACACTCGCAGTGTGTATATGAAGCAGTAAGAAAACGTCATTTACAAGGGGACAACAAATTTATAACACAAACGCAATTAAATTCGCTGCAGGCGGTTTCGAATCATTCCGTACGCTTCTTTTTATTATTATTATTTTATAAGGAAATATTACAAAAAGAAAGGAAAGAAAATCATGTATAAGAATTTTCATGTTAAAATACAAAAATAAATTTAACTAAAAGAGCATGGAGAAAAAGATTATGTTAAATAAATGTGGCTATAACTTTACGGCCTGAAGGAACCAACATCAGAAAGAGGTTAACAATGATTGTAAATGGTTTTACTTTATTTATATTTGCATTTCTACGCTTATTTTTAAATCAAACTAAAAGTTTTATAAGCGTTTTATCAAACGATACACGTTCAACTGCAGCAACGATGTGGGCAATAGCACACCAGGTTCGCGCTGTCAATAAGCCTTCGATTTCATTGCTCATCAAGTACAGCCTGTGTATGTTAACTCACGTAAACAAAACGAAGTTTCAAGTGCTGCTGATTATAAAACAATCAATTTCGGAATTCAAGTTAATCTCTTTTAAATTTGTTATTCTTTTGTTAACCTCTAGGCCAAGAATGCAACAACTTGAAATATTTTAATAGAAAGAACGGGCCAAGTAGCTGCGGATCAAATAACTTGACTTGTAGTAAAATTAATCGATTGGAAAATTGAGTAGGGACTAGCAGGATAGCTCAGAGATTAATCAAATTGCAAGAGAAGGAAAGTTAAGTAAAATTAAGTTTATCAATTCTGTGGCTCGTTTCTGTTACTGAAGTGAGAATTTCTCGCATCAAAAAACTAAATAATTATGATTGTCATGCTGTTGATTGTAGGGTTATCCATAGAAAAATATGTTGATTATTATAAAAACCCAACAAAATTATAAATGCATTAAGGAATACAATCTGACTCATTCTATGTTTCACAGAGTGACGACAATTTTTTCGATGAGAGAAGTTCTCACATCAGTTACAGAAACGAGGCACTAGTTGGCTTTTAGTTTAATGCAAATTAAATCGAACGCATGCAAATTAATGAGTTCTATTACATGCGCTGCCTGTTTTGAAAGTCAGTTTTTGATATGATTAATTGTGGATTTGGGTAACTCTATGCCAAATCGGCAAAGAGTTAGACAGAGACGAAATTAAGCCAGATGCTCTCTTTCGTTCTATTGATATCAACCAGAAAATATTTAAAATTTTTTTTACAAAAATCATATTAACCATTTTGTACTGTCAATGAATTTTTCGTATTTACTTTTTTTAATACCTCAAAAACCACGTCATTTTCAAAAATGGTTCTTTTATTATTTCAAAGCAAATATTTGAGGCTACAAAATATCAAACATTAATTTTATTATATTTTTAAAAGTTTTCAATTCATCAAACAATTTATATATTCTTCTGGCTGATATTTTTTTAAAATTACAACGTTGCCTGTTGTTGAAAGATGCTGAAACTTTAAGGGATGTCTTCCCTTTAGATTTAATTTTTAAATTCCCCCAAGAAATATTAATTGTAGAATAAAAATGAAAGAAAGAAAAGGAAAAGTGATCAGTGAGTTCTTGTTATGACGTTGATGTTTGTTTTAGACTTCTCATTTATTAAAGTGAAAGTTTGAAATAAATATCTTTAGTTATTCTAAGACATGTTCGATAAAGTTTCCCTGATGGCCTCCATTAGCCCCAGTGACATGCGCACAGGAACTAGCTAAAACCCCTCAATTGATTACTTTGAATTTTTTAGTAACATTTTGGGAAAAAAGGATCAGCACGAAATTAAAATTAAAGAGAAAATTAAAAAGTCTCAAACAGCGGGAAGTTATTGGGTTTAGCCTTTTATGCAAATATCTAGTTCTTATCAGATCCCTACGCTTTAGGGTCGTGAAAAACTTCACTGATTAATTCTCAGAGCCCATCAATATATCTGTATGTATGTGAGTTTGTCTGGTTGTGTATTGGTATAAGTATGTACTCATACATGACTTTTGAACGGCTAAACCGAATCAAACTGAACTGGCAGAGTTCTGAAGAGTGCTTCTGAACTTAGATTTCCTAGGAATTTGAACCGATTCAATAAGGATTTAAATAACAATAAAACGATTTAAATACTTTCTAAAAGGTTTCATTAAATATTAACATTTAAAAACCTCATCGAACACTGTAAGCAGGATCAAAATCGATTAATCCAAAAGAGTGTTTTCTTCAAACTCCGGAATTGTATATCTGATCAGTTATTTCTCTCGATTTTTGTTTATAGTAATCGAAAACAGCTTCAATTACCGCTTATTACCTGGGAATCAGTTGGTTTGATAATAAAAATAATAGTATTTTAGATTGAAGAGCTCAAAAGTATAGAGTAGCTTAGCAATTAAAATTAGCTGGAAGTTACAGGGATGGGCCTTTAGAATCAAGAGTTTTTCCTAATTTTGTTTGCTTTAAAAATCCTCGAGAAATTAATAGAAGCCCCTGAAGACTGAAAAGCATCTCATCACTTGCCTCCTGCCTTGCGATTTCTTCAGACATCTGGTGCATGAAGTGTGTGGCAGGATAACTCGTTCAAAAACAGTTGAATTAAAAATAAAACACCATCACATGACAAACGAAAACAACAACGTATTCATGCCGCAGTTACACAGAAACACACCAAATTCAGAAGTAAATTTTTAACTCAAAGTAGAAAAAATGTGTAAAAGTTCCCTTATGATCTGCATTAGCCTCAGTGAAATGCACACAGGAACTAGCGAAAACCCCTCAATTGATTACATTGAATTTTAATAAAACTTTGGGAAAAATGAATCAGCACGAAAATAGAAATTAAAGAAAAAAAAAATATAGTGTATCTGAAAGTCCCTTAAAACATAAAAAAATTTTTCATAACAATTTCAACTGTTTAGAACTGCTGTCTGCATATTTCTGTGTTACACGAAATATGCTGCCATAAATCGAAGCAGGGGAAACTGAATTTTGTAAAGGCTGCGGTAGGTAAATGACTTTTTCTTTGGTTATTTCAAGTGCTTCAAAACTATTTCAAATAAACAATTTTGCTCATTACGAGACTACACACAACGACACACACACACACACACGCAGCCTTCCCAGGCAAGAAAGTAAAATAAGAATAACAAGAAGAAAGTATCTCGTGTCACACGAGCCGACATTTATTATCTAACAAATCAATATTTTTACTCAAGTATTTCTTCTTTTTTTCTCTCTATCAAAATATTTGTTTAGTTTTATTTGCTTAACACATCATAATTTAAACTCTTAAATGCCAGAAACTGTAACAATTACCAACGACAAAGAAACATGCGAGGAAGGAAGTGCAACAAACAACAACAGTAGGCAACATTGTCTGTGCTCCTGCGCACGGAGGGGGTGCTTACAAACTGTGAAGGAGGAAAATATCAAACGATTTTCTGTCAAAATTCAAACCACAACTAAAGAGAAAGTTATTTGGAATTGAAAAGTAAAACGTTATGAAAGATCTGCAGAAAGACTTGCATCATTTTATTTCGAAAACAAAAAAAACATGAAAATTGTAATTTTACGGTTTCTTTTTTGCTGGTTGCCGCAACTAAATGGCGACACCGGCTGTCCTTTTGTGGCGACATATGCAAATTCAGTCTTTTCAACTTAACAAATCTGTTACTAACTCGCTAGCTCGCTGGCTTGCCTGCTTACCTTTGCACTTCAGTTGCTGCCACAATTCACAATTTGTTAGATCTTGTGGAGTTTTCCTTCACTCTGCAGTTGTGTGAAAAATTCGTGGAAATTTTGTTGACTGCTCTGGTTGTTTTGCAATCTAAATAAACTGACACAGCAGCACCTTTTATGGTTTATGTCATGTTTGTCATGCTGTTTTAAGATATTTCGCAATTTTTTTTTTCCAATATAAAAATAATGCTGCTCTGTTTTCCTTTTATTTTTCGTTATCGAAAAGGTACCTGTTGTGTTGTGGCCATATGCAACAATAAAAAAAATAAGTTTAACAGAAATATCAAAAATCTAGTAGTTAAACACAAGTTTTGCATTATTTTCTATTTTTTGTGAGATCACAATTATTTCAAATATATCAACTGCTCAGAGTGAAATTATCATATGAGACATTTCTTTTCCATATTAATAAAATTTTTTTTTTATTAAAAATCTATTTGGCTGACGGTACAAAACAGGCAGACAGTCCGATGTAGAATTTTGCCAACCGAATAATATTGAAAAGTGTGTTGCGCCAAAAAATTGTTGTTGAAGTAAAATGGAATTTAAGCTCATAAATTATTCTAAAGCCGGGAAAACATTTAAAGCATTTTGTGTTGTCACAAGCCAATACAACGTTTGCCATTTTGATACACTCCATTATAAAGAATCAGTTTCAAAATTTGTAAATTCTTAAATGTCAGGGCTAACGCGATGTCACACAATTCCATATTGTGCTTCTGGCTTTAGTCCCGCAATGCGATGCCACAAAATTCTATGTTGGGCTTTTTTCTTTAGTCCCGAAAACCATAAGATCCGAAAGTCTTAGTAATTCTATATATCCACAGCAGATTCATGCACGTTTGTAAAAACTGAAAGATGATCTACTCAACTAAACACATGACATACGAGGGTAGTTTGACAATTTTTTCACTTCTTTTTTTCTTGTGCCTTTAACAACTTAATATCGCGTCATAAGCTGTTATATTTTATTACACTAATTTTTATTTTAAATTATATGTATTTCTTACGAGGTCTGTTTAAAAATTAGTTGTATTTTAATTCTTTTTAATAAATATTAATAATTTATTTCGGTTTTGTACCCTTCAAAGTAGTCCCTCTCAATATATAAAACACTTTAGTACGCGTTTCTTTAATCTTCTAAGCAGTTGGGGTATGTCCTGGACTTTTCTCACTGATTCGGTCTTCATCTTCCCAGTCTTTAGAAAATATATTTCATCCATGTGTTTATTCAATTGTGGATTTATAAAAATTTTGCAGGGAAGCCTTAAGCAAATCTGGTTCATTGTTGACGTCATTCAACAACTCCATAAATTCAGTACGAGTTTTACAACGATTTTGGTTGCCACAAGATCCATGCCTAAGATTTTTGAAATACCTGGATGACTTGACTTCTGGGCTAAGCTGATATACTCAGCATCTTCTCTAAGTAGGACGAGTGGACCCATTCGAACTGCTGACGTGCTCTTCTCTAATAGTAACTCGCTGATTCTCTAAGACAATTTTCTTTATCTTCTTTTTATTTCTTAATGTGCCAAGGCATCGGCCTTCTGTAACCACTTCTTGGATCACTTGTAAGTCTTCTTTTAACAAAGTGTGATCGCAGAAAATTTTATATAAATATTTTGATTTATTCTCTTGGGCAGTAAAAAATCACCGAAAACGCCAATCACTTGTAAACTTTTATGTCTCTCACAAATAAATTAAACATTCGGAATAGCTGAAAGTTCGAGATAAGTGTACCCACATAAAAACGTTAATTGAATGTGTATAATCCTGAGGAATTTGAAACAGAGCTCGTATATATATTTTGGGTAATATTTTTTTAATGCTATTTTGATAGGCCAACTTTGTTCGAAAAGTGTTTGTCAAGTCAGCAAGACATGATAAATATTCGAAAACACAAGGGAAAGGAATCATTAGTTTTATATATTCAGTTTGCACAGCAGAGCAGAGCAGCAGTTTTCGAAGGTCGCTACACTTTTATCGTCAAAATTCATGTGTATTTTTATTTATTACTTATTGTTGGGTGTCTTAGTTGAATATGATAATAGTTTCTATTTGAAACAATTTTATTATGAAAAAGAATACGAGAATTGCATAAAACCGATGTTATTGGAACTTTAAAAAAAATCAGTTTGAAGTTTATTGAAGATTTGCTACTGCAACGAATGAAAAGGCATTATTTTATTCTTAACCGGCTACAAAGAAGGCAATTTTTTAAAATTAATTTTCTTTGAATTTATGGAATCGCTGGATTCTATATCCCCAGCAAGGACTTGGCTATTTGCAATATATATAATAGAGTCATATTGGACATGTTGTTTCTAAAGCTGCTTTAATAGGGGTTTGAACTGTTTGAATGATTGGAACTCTCATGTCTTATTTGAGAGTTTTTCTCTTAGCAAATGAGTTTCAAATGTTTCCATAAATTCTTATAATTGAAGATGAACAGAAGAGTTGATATTAAATTTAGTTTAACACAACCCACAACACGAACGAGTTTTCGATGCAAAATATATTTTTCAATAGCTATTTCAAATGGCATTATCTGAAGTCCTAACCCGCTTACACATGCCAGCAAAAGAAATATACTTAAAATTGAAATATTATAGCTCCAGTAATAAATGGCATGTTTTACAAAAATTTATCATGAATATCGTTGCTTGCAGACACCACTTTTAAATAATTTCAATTTTTATTCAAATAAAAATGTAGTCAATTAAAAACCCACCTAAATAAAATGAATAACCAGCAAAGAGCACAAGAAATATGAATTATTTCCTTAAAAATATATAAGAAAAAAAGAAGAAAATAAATAAGAAAATGAAAAATAAAACGTTCATAAAACGAGGCAGGCTGGCAGGCAGGCAGGCAGGCAAATATGAAACATCTACTAGGACACACATTAAGCACTCATTTGGCAAGTGGTAACGCAATTATGACAGGAGACATACATAAATTATAATAAACTACAGCAACACTTGAAATGCAACAACTCGTGGCAGGGAGACTTGCAAGAAAAACGAAAATGAAAAAAGAGCAAAATGGAAAAAACTTCCTTTGAACGAAAATGTAGTGCAGTCGTTGGCAACGATGGCGATAAACAAATTGCTGGGGAATGAAGGAGGACATGATTTTGTAAAACTGTCTAACGTGCAAACCAACGAATTTGTAATATATTTAGTTCCTTTAGACTCAACTCAGGCCATGCTACAGCTAAGGGTTTCCTTTAGGAGAAGGAAAAAATAGAAGGAAAAAAAGTACAACATGCAAATGTTGCGCATGCGCAAAATTAGCAGACCAAGTAGAGAATATTTGCTAGTTGGTTGTTGTTGTTTTTGCTAGAGTTTTGCATGTTTTCTGTTTTTCTTCAGTAGAAAATATATTATGGCGAAATCTTTCAACTTGGCCAAGTCAACTCAACTCGACTGCAGAAATAAAGGAGTTTGTTTTCAATTGCGGGTAATCAGACATGCTACAAGTACATTCATTGTTTGTTGCAGTTGTTACTACAGGCCTGCTGAGTGCGGCATGTTTTAAGACTTTCAATGTTGCAGCAATTGTAATTCACGCTAATCCACCCACTTTGCTTAGGACTCCTAAGTTGTTTGCTGCAATAAGCCAAAGCCATTCCATCCAGCTCTGGGCATAGAAGTTTTCTTTGAAAATTATATTTAAAAAAAAAATAAAGTTTGCAAAGAAAAAATTTGCATATGAATTTGTGTTATTAAGTTTGCTTTACAACAACAACAAGTACAACTACAACTTCAACAGTAATAATCCTTATCCTTGTCTCTTTGAATTTTAAATGTTAAAAATGTTGTACGTTGGGCATGGTGTGTCATAAAATTTGTTAACAATTTGTACTGAATTTTCATATCTGTGATATATAAAATTTGAAGATGAAGAGGAAGAGATTTTGGCTGGCAGTGGTATCAGTTTGTTCGATTTAAATTCATATAGAAATTGTGTGGCGATGAACGTGTGTATCAAGAGAATGAAGAATTGGAGGTGGTCGTTTAATATTCCTGAGTCCAGCTTGACTTTTTGTCTTAGAATAGCACTGAGGGAATGCACTCCTTCATATGTAGCGCACTGTGATCAAAAGCTGAAGAGAGGGGAGAAATTTAAGTGGACAGATTAGAAGACAGAGAGTTTTGCTGGTGACTATTTTTACTTTTTATAGGATGTTTTTTATAGAGTGATACAACTTTGAATTGACATAACTGCTTTATTTGAGCACATATTTAACAGCTGATAGTTGGTTTTTGTTTAATTTGCTTTGACATTTTATTATAAATTGACTTGCCTCAGAGCAACGCGTGCAAATTGTGGAAATTTTTAATCAAAATAATTGTTCTATTCGTCAAACTTATCGTGCACTTCGTCCATTCAAAATTTTATTTTCCGATGAAGCCCATTTTTGGTTGAATGGTTACGTAAATAAACAGAATTGTCGCATTTGAAGTGAAGAGAACCACAAGCTTTTGTCTAAACATCCACAGAAAACTACTGTTTGGTGGGCTCTATGGGCTGGCGGAGTCATTGGCCCATGTGTCTTCAAAAACGATGGTGGTCAGAATGTTACCGTTTGTGAAAATTGGTGTTCCAGATTGCGCCTCGTACGCGCCAGCCGTGGCGGCCACATGGCCGAAATTATATGTAAACAATAATGCCATAAAATGTTCTATCCAATAAAGACCGTTTCATTTATATCAATAATATTACACTGTGTTTTATTATGATTTAAACTTGTATCACTCTATACAAAACACCCGATACTTCGGTGGTGAATATTTTGCTACCGGTACCAACGAAGGAGGGTGCTGCCCTAGTTAATCCTATTTATGACAGAGTGCGGAGTTGAACTCGGGATCTAAGACATCGTAATTCATGGTGAGTTAACCTGTGACTTTAATTACGTGAACGAGTGTGTAATCGAGCTGGTCTGGGCATACATGAACGCTTGGTGCCAACGACATGTTGCTGTACCAGTGTGGGACCGATTTGTAGTGCATCAGGGGCCTCAAGCAAAAAGGCCTCAACTCAAATAATAGGGCATTTTAATTTTAATATCCAACTTTTCCCACGCTATTATTTCTATTTCAGTTTATTATTAAAAAAATCATACAACAAAAAATTAATCAGACGATACCAACAAATGAAATGTGCAATTTCGATATGTTGGTCTGTTTTTTCAACAACAACGACAACAACAACTTTATAGTTATTGTTTGAAACGTCACGTTTTTCTTTTTTGCCCGTTTTGTTTGTTTTTTCTTATTTATTTCTTGTGACGTTCAATTAACGTTTTATTAATCGAAACTACAAAATCATTTATCTCAACTAATCAAGTGCCCTCAACTTCTGTAATTCCCTTTCAAATCAATTGCAATCAAGTCTATTGGAGGCAATAAAACTCCACAAAAAACTCTGTTTAGAAAAATTTATTATTCTAACAAGTTTGAATAATTTCGATTCATTATTTGAATCCACTGTTGTTGCTGGTTGTTGTTGTTGGATTATTGTTATAACTCATTTTATTATTTCTAGTCTTTAAAAGCGAATGAACATTAAACAAATCATACATCATTGTCTATATTATTTCTTTTATGTTGGTGTTCAATTCTTTTTGCTGTTACGGTTTTGTAAGCGATTTCATATTTATTTAAATTTTATTTAAATTTGTTGAAAAAAAAACTTTTTGGCAAATTCACAAAACGTGAGAATATATTTTAGGCGAAACTTATGAAATTGTTAAATAAAAAATATTTTATTTATTTTAAATATGTATGTATGGCTGCTTGTGTTTGTGTGTGTGTAAGCGGGAGTTCCATCAACCATCAGACGTAAATAAGCTGTGAATATGGATACGAAAGATCTGTTAATTCTTTCCCCTGTTGCTGGAGACTGTTCAAATATTCATTTTAAGTTTAACTGATGCCAACAGCAGCCAAAAGCTACTGACACCGACTGGCTGGAAACGTTTGAACGTAGTAACAATTGTATGCAAAATAGTTTTCAAGTTTGGTAACTTTATTAGCAAAAATTGTTTGTTATTTTCAAAATATTTTTTAAGAAAAAACAAAAAAAGTATTATGGTTAGATTTTCATACACAATTAAATTTGTTTAGCAGCATAAATGTTAAAGGTCACGTCCAGCAGTAGCTGGTCAAAGATAATTGATGGAATCTTTCAGTTGGTTTAATATATTCTCAATAGAAATTCAGCTTTTATATATTTTTTATATCCAAAAAAATTTTAATTTTGTTTACTTTTAAATAAATTTGTTACTTTTAAAAACTCGTCAGGCAAGCAAAATGGAATAAAAATATAATTGAAAATTCTACATGCCTCAAATTAATTTATAGCATTTCAAATGGCAAATGACGGCATTTAAATCAAAATCACTTTACCACAAGAGTCGAACAAGCAACTTGCCAGCCAACAATTCAATTTATTTTGTTAGACTTAAAACGAAATCATGGACAAATTACACTTGTGCGCTAAATATGTGGAACAAAATTTGCTGTTTCTTCTAAGAGACATTTGAAAGCCGTATTGCCGTGACAACAACACTGTCATTTGTGTCGATAATTTATTAAGCACATTTCTTAGTTGCGGCTTCAGTTCATAACTTCATCTTAAATGTGTGCATGAGTTAGTGTGGTGGTGGTGGTGTTAAATGTTGCAACGAGAGACTCAGTGGCGGCATCATCGCGATTCATTTCAGTTGACTATTTGCTAAATTAATTAGCGCTTCTTGTAAATACTTATAAAGGAAAAGCAAGAGAAAACGAGTGTTAAAGAGAGAGGAATGAGTGACGTCAAAATCTAGCGATTCAAAATATTTGTTAATGTTGTGCACAAACCAGCACTTACGGTGACATTTGCGAGCAGTGCAATTCAGGGGAATCATCTTTTAAAGGAGCAGATGTTTGTCATGGCAATTTGTCAATTCATGTAACATTTCAGAAATATTTGAGCAACATTGAAACCACATTAGAAAATGTTTATTGGCTGTCGACATCACGCCAATAAATTTTACATGTAGAATTTAATATGCTGTCAGAGAGTTGAGCACGAGAAGAGTTCAATCTTAATTCAAGACTTCATATTAAGCGATTCTATTATGGCTTCAATTTAAGTCAAAATGTTAAAAATTTTAATTGAAAATGATTGTTTGAGGTCAAGTTTAGATCCTTAACTTTAGAAGTACTTGGGAATTGGAAATTTTAAAAATAGGAACATTGGTTGGTGTTATCACCTTTTGCAAATATTAAGTTTTCATCAGATCCGAATAGTTTAAGTTCTTAGGAAGCTGCCTGGTTAGCTTAGGTTATTAGGGCCATTGTGTCGAGACAATGCACTTGGGTCCGTTAAATCGATCCCGTTGTGATACCCTTAAGCAGAGGACTGGTCATGAGTTATCCTCTGCCGTACTGAAACATCTTGTGGTCCTGAGAAAGACCGAAATTCGAACCAGCTCCACACTCACCAGGCTATCCAGGTCTAGCAAAAAGCTGGAACGCAGTGCCATCGCTCTTGTGCTGTTCAAGGCAGGGCACTGACATAAAAGATGGAGTACTGTTTCCTCCTCCTCTTCATCATTACAGCTTCTAGAGAAGTCGTTATATTCCAGACCCATCCTTCTTGCATGGGTCCCAAAGTTGCAACGTCCAGTTAGGACATTCACAAGCTGCCGCAGGCGAACCTTTCTGAAGCTCAAAAGGTCGCCTATTCTGCTTGGGTCATAGCGGGGCCACGTGGCCGTTGCCACTTGATAGTTGGTCACGTTTTTCCACCTTAGTTGAGCGAGCTTATATATCTCACATTGAATCCAGAACTTTAAGTGCGATAAGGGAATGCCTGTAAAGTAACAGACCATAGAGTTATCCAGCTCTGTCGCTGCCCTGGCTATTCCGTCAGCAATGACGTTGCCAGGACTGTCGAAATGTCCCGGTACCCAAACAAGTGTCATCGTCGAATGTCTTGCTATATCATTTCAAGATAGTCGGCATTCGACCGACATTTTAAAATACCTCAGCCATCTAGCTGCACGAGTAGGAAGCTCCCTGATTACTGCAGAGAGCATGTCACTATGCCTTTATGTGTGTGTGCGTGCGTGCGCTTGTGTATGTGCTTATGAGGCCCGATAATAACTCTAGAACGGGTTAACAGAATCGAACCATTTCAAAGAATCTTAGTAACTTTCCTGTGAATTGTAACCGATTCGAAGCGCTAAAGTTTGAGAAAAAATGCAGACAAATTTTTAAAAATAGTTCTCCAATGGTTTTTTTCCAAGTGATCAATCGTTTCGGGGTTAAGCTGGCGACTTTAGTATAACCGTGTTAAATCGCACAATGTTTCAGGTAAAATTACGAGCCAATCATTTTTTTTCGATACATCACGAGTTGCACCTTCTCATTGAAGTCCCATCTCTGCTTATTATAATATTTTTCTACCGCAGTCTTTCTGCCGGGAGTGTTCTACTCCACGTACTTCGCAAAAAACCTATTTTTTGAACAGCAGACTTTAATTGATTGTGTTATTTATTATAAATTTAAGCCTACAGAAATCACAAACTCTGGGTTCATTGCGCATCTTCAAGGGCGCTTGTTTGTTACAAAATTATATCGTCATAGAAAATGCTGAAAGCGCTTTTTAATATAATAAAAGTTCAACAGGTGCAGCAAGAAAATTGTTTATATGAAAATTTATATTGACAATCAGGGGAAAACTATCGAATAAATATGTAAATTGAGGGTAATTTTAACTTGCATGACAAAAATTATTAATATATTTTTGATTTTCACAATTTTTACAATCAACCTGTTAAGATTTTAAAATGTTATATAAAGCTTTTTGCATTTCCTGTAACGATGTGCATATCCCTTCCTGAAGGAAGCCTTTAAATCTAATATAATTAGAATACAAATTATGACTCAATTATATCGCAAACAGTTGGAAAAAGAAAACTCTTCGTCGAATTTCACTTTGTACAACAACTATTTCTTTAACTGTATTGACATCCACGCGTACATAAATACAACGAAAAGTTAACATTTAAATAGTATTTAATGAAAAAAAAAAAAAACCCAACACACAAACAACTTTTCAAATTTGAACAATAAAAACTGATTTTTATGGACCTGCAACGTTGAGAGCACAAAAACATCAAGAATTAATTTTCCAATAAATTATTTAATTTAACTAGATGTTGAAGGTTTGTTAATACGATATTTACAACTAAATTGTTAAAGTGCTAATTAATCTAATAATAACGAGGCTTGAACAAGTGAACAGAGAACAGACATTTAAAAAAAATTCCAAAGTAGAATTGTTAAGTTATTTTAAAGACTTAACAAGACTTGTGGAAGCCACAGTAATTTGAAATACTCTCCCTTCTTTCTACCAAAACAATTATGTGGTTTTTGTGTGTTGAAAATTATATTCAGTTTTCTAGTACAAACGTCAGTTGGCCTGTCAACTCTTTGGCCAATTAACATTTAACAATTTGTGTGCATAAGCAAAACTAAAATATCAATAATTTAACTGTTTATAACCTGAATCGGCCTACAAAGTGCAGAAAAACGAAACATAGACAAGACAAGACATTCAACTTTGCATTGAACAGACAAGAAAGAAAGAAGGAAAGAAAAAAACATCATGTTCTTTAACAAAACATGCCCCATTATTATCCGCCTTTGCTTATTCAATCAATTACAACAACTTCGAATGTAATGAAATGTTGTTTGGAAGAGAAGCAAATAAACGCAACAACAATTTATAATAACGTATTGTAATTGCGGTTTGATGTTCAAGTTTTCATGGGTGTTTTGTAGTTGTTGGCAGGTTCTCTTGTAAAATCATTACGATGGTAATTGATACTTAACAGCTAAAAACAATTAATCGAAAAGAGATGTTGTTCAATAGCGAATTTAATGAACAAATGAAATTTAGAGAATATTAACAGAATTTCGTTTGTGAGTTAAATTCACTATTAAAGCAGCTAAAAATTGTATTAATAAAAAGGACGACTGTGTCTCATCGTTTTTAAAAAAGTACGGATGAATAATTCTACCAGCCCATAAATTACACCAGCAAACAGTCAGTTTTTTGATGCAACAGTGTCTCAACATACACTTGCCAACCATCGTCATTTTAAATACGACAATTTTCTTTATTCATGCTTCCATTCAATCGAAAGTGATCTTCATCGTTAAACAGAATTCGCGAGATACGCATTTCGATTAGAAGCATGACTTTGAAAATAAGTCTAGAAAAGAGTGCAACATATTTTACCCCCTTTTATACAAAATGGCAACATTCCGTTATTTAAAAATAATTCAATGGAATTAATTTCTCTGCTGGACGAATATATTGACCGTGAAATACATGCGATACATATTTCGAATAGAACCATGATGTTCAAAATAAATTTTCATTTCTATTCTAGAAAAGAGTGCAACATTTGTTACCCCCTTTAATACAAAATGGCAACATTCTGTTATTTCCAAATAAAGAATTTATTAGAAATTAGTCCAGCATCCTTTACGAAAATAATTTTTGGCTTAAGGCTCCTGCAAACTGGCAGGACTTAGAAAAGAAGTGCAAAAATTTTAAATTTTTTTAGAAAAGAAAACCGCCTTTAGAAACGTAGGTCTCAGTTTATCATGTTGAAATGCTTAATCCAACTACACAATGTGGCCGCCACTTAAAAAAAGTGTTGCTGACTTACAGTATTAACTCTATAAGAAACTCCTTCAACACTCTGACGTAAGTCCATTCCAGCATAACATTTTTATTAAAATCTCCAAGTGTTTTACATAAAACTATGCAACTTTTAGAACGATTAGCAGATATAAAATTTGCACTCTTCTGTTGCAAGACTTAGAATTAACAGGAAAGAGATTTTTAAGAACTTACCCCGGACGATCTGAAAGAAAAAAAGAAAGGATTAAATTAGTAGAGATAGAAACAAATTTAAAATATTAAGTATTAAGATAAAATTAAAATATTAATTTAATTTTAGTTGTGGTTGAGTCTCATATCATGATTTCATTGTTTGCTTGTTAATTCATATTGTTGTCTAATTTGTTATGTGAAGAAAATATTAAACATTTTTGCAGCTATAAAATGTTGTCAAGAGCATTAAATAGTTTGTAAAGGAACAGGACGATGATTCTTTTTAAGTAGCACCAGCACTCAATGCACTGCTGATGGAGGAATCATTCCAATCCCTACTTAAGCAGTGCGTTGTGGCAGAACTGGAAAGGAGTGGTTTGTTGCAACCATTTTGATAAAAATGAAAATATGTTGCAACTTTACATTTTTTACAAAAACAAAGTCCGTAAGACTTTTAATTTCTTTCATATTTTTTAATTCAGCCCAAGTTGCGAATAGAAGAAAACTGGGTTTTCATTTTAGTTTTAATCAGTTATTGAAATTTATTTTAATTGTTATAAAAGTGTCATACTTTAAAAAAATATTAAAGAATTATTTATCAAATTAAATTATTATTAAAAAGTATTAAATTAATAAACAATATTATTAAAAAATTTATTAAATTGAATTCTTTCTATGAGAAAAACAACGAACTGAAGCCTAATAAAATATTCAAGGAAGAACAAGTACAAACATTCAGTCGACCGATAGTGAAATCTGATGTATCGCTGCATATTGAGAATAGAAATTAACGATAGTTTCCCAGCACTATTAAACGATATAGATTTTAATTAAAATTTATTAATTTTATTGCAGATGTAAATGTACTGTGGTCCCGCAACAAGTACAGACATATTTTTAAGAATTTATGCTTGAAAATATCTTAAATTTATTTAATACATTTTGCAAATAACAAATTCAGTTATTCTTTCTTCTAGAAGAAAAATTCTTGTAATAAAATAAATAACAAATTTTTTATTATATTTCTGGAGTGAATTTATTTATAGAGGCTCTATTTCACAAATCCAAAAATTAAAAATGATACTTCGATTAATAATTATATAGGAAATAGCGGAATTCAGTGGATATTGTTAACAAGTAAAATTTATTTTTGTGCAAAAAATTATAAAAGAAATATCTTAATATCTACTTTTAGTAAAAAAATGTTATTTAGTCTTTTGTAACTTCCCCAGTCTCTGATATCATTAAGAAAAATTGTGTCAAATACAAATTTTTTCTTAAACTATAATTAATAATTATTATAATATTAATTGTAGTTTGTTTCTTATAAAATTGTATACTTTTTAAATTTTTATCCGACATCTCTTTAACATTAAATAAAAACTATAAGATTTTTTCATACAAAAATGATTTTGAAGCATGTCCTGAAAATTATTCAATATAATTCTTTTTCAAAAACAATAACATATTAAAAAATTATTTCAGAACATGTTAGTGATGATCTTGCCTGAACTATTTTGCTCCTAAGCTTTTTGACCTGCTGGAGGAATCCCCAAGCTTTTTTTAAATTCGTAAGTCCAGCTCTTTTTAAAAAAGCAAAAGTGAGCCTCGTCGCTTAAATACACAGGATACGTGTAGCAAACAGAGCCACGATTTTTTAAATAAATTACTTAATTTAGAAGAACCTTACAGGTGTGAGTCTATACATAATTATAAACCGCATAAAATGGCCATCAGTGATAAAAAGTGTTGCCAGCCTAGAGCTTTTTATCCTCATAAGAAGCACCCTTTAATTAAAACAAAATGCTTTGAAGCAATTCAAAATAAAATAATTATTGAAATTAATATTATCATGCTCAATGACATGTTTTATATCTTGAAAATTTTAGTTTTTTATAATTTTACAATTAAATTTCCAACAGCATTCGTGTGGTATAAATGATCTTGTTAGTGAAAAACTTTTGCCAGGCCTTTTCTCACCCCAATCCAATATTTTTTGGAAAATAGTTGTTCAAATGAGCGTCAAGTATAAAAATAATAATTTTTTCTTAAAGAAATCATAAAAGATGTTTCTTTTATTTAAGTTGTTTCAAGCGAACAATTTATTATATTATTGTTATTTATTTATTTTATAAATTATAAGTCCTCAAAACTACATGTCGCCTCAGCGTCTTTATGAAGCTTAAGAGATAAACTTTAGTTGCTACTGTTTTATAAATGAGTAATAAATCTTTTTTAAGCAGCTAAATATTATTAGTTTTTTTTTGTTTTGGGAGGAGTTTAAGATTATTAACATAAATTTTGTAGGAAATTACTACTTTTCTGATTATTAAATTGCGTTGTCACAGCAACAGAGCAAGAAACTGTGACACATGCGTCTGCAAAATACATTGAAGACAAAAAAACGAAAAATATCTACGTTCCTGCTATTAGATTTTAATAAAAGTATATATTAATAATATTGTTGTTTGTTTGAAATTTACTACGTCTCAAAATTGCTTAAGGAACCGTACCACTTTCGTATAACTTAAAGCGGTAGATAATTTAAGGCTGAAATACACTTGATTTCAACTGGAAAATATAGCAGATCGTCGACATATTTCAGAATATCATGATAAATTAAGAAAAACGTAAACAAAACACTGATCTGTTATAATTCATTTACAGTGATGAAGTCAACAAAATACTTGTCTTAAGATAAAAAAAATTTATACACAAATTTTAGTCGCGCTGATTGCGTTTTTTTTTCAAATAATAATAAACAACAAAATTAAATTTTTTTTTATGAATTGTTAAATAACAATTTTTATACAGACGAGTTACAGAGTACCATTTCCTCCGAAAATGTTTTTCAATCCATATTTGGGCTCTTTAGAAACATTATTTCGGAATGAAATCCTTTAAATATCATAAACGGAGTAATTAATGTCTTGTCTTAGAGGGCAAATATATAATTGAAACCACTTCTTATTAATAATTATATTAGTTTTCAATGTATTTGTTATAGAAGAAAATTATGAAATATTTGTAGAGCCAATTTTTTTAAATCCTTCAAAAAAAACTTTAAGGGAAATAAAATTTTCGGAATTGATTTATGCTGCCGTGCACCATTTATTTTTTGTACTAACGCCTCTTTGTTTGCTCGATATATTTTGTTATAATTAGAGTTAATTTCATAGAAATATTGAACAACATTCACAATAAAATATTGACGGTGCAGTTGGGATAGACCGAGGATCATAATACGATCTTCTGTCAGATTACGTTGGGCTTTCTCGCCAATTTATTAATATAAATTTGAAATTTCTTTAATTTTAATGATGTGCTAGTTCTATTTTCCCAAAATCTTATTTAAAAAAATTCAAATTTGTTTTTCGGATTGACAACAATAAGGGGAATATGGAGCATCACAAATAAATTTGTAAGGAGTAGCAAAATGGAATCAAACCCATTCCCAATTGAAACTGTGAGATGAGCGATGAATTCAATTTAAGAAAAAATCTTTGTTTCTTAATAAATATTGTTATTAATAAATTAAAACGAGCATAACTGTTTTTAAAGATGTTGGGATATAACAAAATAAGGATTTCCACTCTTCTAGTACGATAATTTTGGTTACAGGCGGTTGGTGAATGCAGCCGCACAGAAACTCTTGGCTTGGGGTAAAGCACTCACTGATTTCCATTTATAAAAGGAAAATGTGAATTATAACAGTCTTATGTCTTAATATAATAATGAACCGATTTCTATAAAACATCAACTTTCAGAGTTGGGGATTATGACACAAGTTTAATTTTGTACTCTGTATGACTTTTAATTGGTTTGGTTCAGTTTCATCTTCGTGATACTATTGCGACTTATTTGTATATATTGAGAATCATAATTTCATTTTGTTTGTTTACTTATTTCCTTCTTAAATACGCGAATAGTTAATAACATAAATAAGAGATATAGTGGGAGAGTACAGATCATTTTCTTTAGTCCCTACGAAAGGATATGCTGTACAAGAAGTTGCTGTTAAATATCAACTAATTTTGTTTATTAGCAAAGAATAGGTTTTGTAATATTTTAGAATTGGGTTGAAGTCTACTTATGATTTGGTGGAAGAGCCAGCGAAATGCAGGCCGCGTCAGACTCAACATTTCCGCTTTACTTAGCATTGTTAATAATATCGTTACATATTTAAAAATATAAATAATATTTATATTGTTGTGCGAGTTTGGGAAAAAATTATGTGATATTATTTCAGTGATTGTCAGAGCGCGCGAAGAGATAGGAGTTGCCTAACTTTACACTTCGCGCTGCGCTAAATGTTATTCATAATAAATTTAAGTGTGTACATTTCATTTTATATGGCATCGTCCTTAATCCGCTACAAGGAAATAATTTTTTTGATTTAGCTCCATTTTAATTATGTTTGTCTATTTTAAATAGATCAAATTTTATATGTATTGAAATTTCTGTAATTTTATATATGTATATTGTCTTTAACTAAATATAAAGGAACCCTCTTGCTTATAAGTCAAATTAATTTGTTAACATTTCTACAAAGAGCTTTTGTAGTCTTTTTTAATGGAAAATCCAGGTACTTAAGCAACTAATTTTTAATCTAAAAAAATTATTGAAATTATTTTTCCCAAGTATCAACTCAAGATATTAATTTTTTCGTGGTTTCGAGTATTTATCTTAAGGATATAACTAATTTATATGCTGCCCTTTCGAATAATGCATTCAACATATATTTTATTACATCCGCTGCGTGCCAAAAGTAGGTGTATATGAAATATTTTTTTCAAATAAATAATTCCCTGCATGTCTAGGCCAGGATATTTGTCACACAATAACATGCCATTTTGAACTCTGAAAATTTCCACAAAATGTGCTTTTAATTACAATTTTACAAACACAAATAAAACTGTCACAAAGATGGAATGAATTTTCCTATTATTATTTTCTCAAGAAATATTATAGTTGAAACTAATTGTAATTTGTTTAAATTTGTTAATATAGATTGTGTTGTTAGTAATTAATGAATTTCGCAAACATGAAATAAACATGAAGATTTACAACTCTGGCAGCAATTAATGAAAATGCAGCTAAAATGAACAAACAACGTCATGAAGATTATAAATGTAAAAAACGAGAATTTGAGGAAAAATTCCATACAAACTAGAAGATATACACACACATACGCATACGAAAATAATTTTTTAAGTTTATAAATCATAATAGTTTTTGGTTATTTTTTTTTTGCCAGGAAAATGTGCACACGCAAGTTCGTCTGTCTTAAGATTCGTATTCGTCAGCAGTTGGCAAAGAGGCCAGAGAGGATGATTAAATTTATTTAGCAAATGCTTGATACGTTGAGCAAATAGTTATTTAAAGAATTGTTGGTAAAAGACAACAACAATTATAAAAGATATTTAAGCAGGTGAAAAGAAAAACACACTTAAGCAACGCCTTTTAATCTTTGCAACAAGCAGCCAATCACAAGACCGGCCATGTTTAAATTAGGGTGGAGCTAACAAGAGCAAATGAGAAGCAAAACACAAACAAACAACACCAATAACTTTCGTCTAGAAACTTTAGAGACAGAGTGAATAAGATATATGCCTACTCAAACGAAATGAAAATTATAGGAGGGAAGTAACGCGCACACAAAATGATGATGGTGGTGTCACGGTTGTGTGTAATTGATGTTTAGCTGTCCATCATTAATGAAGGCAACAAAGAGTGATGGCTGCTAAGAAATGGGTTGTTTTAAGAGCACGTGAGTGAATGAAAGAAACGGACTTAGAGTACCCCGTTTTTTTGTTTGTTGTAAAGTAGTTTAGCTACTCAACGTTCAAAGGCGCTTCTCTTGTAGTCAAGTTGCTTTTAACAAGGATTTAATTCATTGTTATCATATCAAAATCTTTAAGTAGAGTGCGTTTTCCTTGTTCCTTTTAAATCAAGTTTACTTTTACTGACAGTTCTATGAATGAAGCGGCGTTTTCAAAAAAAGAGCGCACAGTAGGTTCACTCTCTATGTGTTTCAATAGTTTCAAGATCGCTTTGCTTCGTTAAATTTATCGATGTTATCAAAACAATTGATTTTGGTTCACTTTTGTTTTCACATCTATTCACCTGAAGTGTTGTTTGTGTTTGTCCTTGCTAGTGCTGTCATTTTGACACTTGAGCCGGTCAATAAGTGTCAAGAGCCAGTGTATGCTGTTGTTCTTCAAATATATTTATTTCGGGTTCATGGCTGCATGCAATAAGAAAAAAAAAATACAAACGCGTGCATATTTGATGTGTGAGTTTTAGAAGGTCTTACAGATCTCATTTTGATTTTTCTTATATAATTCTCATTTGGTTTCTGGAAGATCGTGTATAGCCTAAGAGTTTTTTTCATTTTCCAGAATTATTAATATATTCAACATATTAAGGGATTGGTAAAACATTACTTTTGGTCTAAATATTAGTAACGGTAACTAGCCCCTTCCTATTTTCTTTATTTACAAAAAAATCTGGAACTACGTTGATGGAATTTCATTTCTTACGCTACTAAATTTCTTAATAAATTTAATGTGTGAAAGACTTCATCGTACACAAGTCATTCGTACCGTTTTTAGTGCTTTTTAGATACGTCGACGCGAACAATTTTTTTTACTTATTTCATTGAGACGTTGCCACTAAAACCAGCTTCGAAAATTATTTATTTTAAATTAAATTTGTAATAAGAAGAACTGTTTTCAAACCATCTGAAACGTCATTCTCACAAGGAAAGACTACTGTCATAAAGTCGTTTAGCTTTTCTTTCGAAATGTTTTTCGATTAGTTGTAAAAAGACGGCCAAGTACAAACATTCGATTGAAAACAAGAGTAAAATTACACTCCATTTCTTTGTCTGTGCGGAAGCGGCCTGGAAAGCCCAAATATTCGTAGTAAATACACACACGCGAACTGATGATGGAAACACAGTGATATTTAGAATGGATAATTAAAATATTTTTATTAGTAGCCATTTTTAGGAATTGTCGTTTTTTAAACTACTTAATTTTAATTTCGTGCAGATTATTTTTTTTTTCCAAAATGTTACTAGAAAATTCAAAGTGATCAATTGAGGGGGTTTTAGTTAGTTCTCATGCGTACTTCACTGGGCTAACGCAGATCATCAGGGAGCCTGTACCCAACATTTCTTAGAATAACTAAAGACATTCCTCTCAAACTTCCACTTCAATAAGTGAGATGTATAAAAGCAAATATGAAAGTCATAACAAGAACTCACTGATCACTGATCACTTTTCTTTTTTTATTTTCTTACGCTTTTTACCGACTCACTTATTTTATTTTTTTACTTATATTATTTTTAATATTCACTTGCTCCTTAATGTGTCCATCTCTTTTAAATCTTTCTGAAATTGCTTGGCCTATTAATGACCTTGGATTTAGACATGAAACATAATTTCACAATATATATTGTTATGTTGTATGTTCTTCTTCAATTTCCACGTAACATGTTCTTCAATATCTGCAAATATTTGTTAGTTAACACGTTCTTAATTCTTTGCAGCGATATATTTGTATATCAGTTGCTATGGATTGTTATTTTGTTTAATTCTTTTTAATGTTCTCTTAACGATTTGTTTTATTTTAGCATCTGAATTCAAAAGATGGCAGAGTTATAAAAAAAAAAAAATTGTAAATCTAATTTGTAGAGGGTGTCTTTAATTATGTGTGAATGTGAGTGTTTAGGCAAGTATTTCACCTGCTTAACTTTTGAACGGCTGAGCCGAATCAAACCGAGCTGAAGGGTTTCTAAAGAGTGTTCCCAAACTAATAGTTAATTCCTTTGAATTGGAAATAAAAAATAACCTGTAAAAAGTGTTTATTTTTCTATATATTTTTTTCAATAATTATTAAGCAGATTTGCTTATCGGTTCGACAGACTATTCAGCTCGTGGAAGACCACGTCTATCAACGCAAACCAAGTCAAAATCATGTGAATTAAAAATTAATCGCCGGAATTATATACTTGAGCAGTTACTGTTTTCAATACTTTTATAGTATTCAAAAGCTGCTTCAATCACTGCTTATTTGAAACTAAAAAGTGTATTATTTTAGCTCGAAGAGCTCAAACGCATGGAGTAGCTAAAAAACCAGGTTTCATTAGCTTTGGCGGGAAGTTATAGAGATGGCCTTTTTGATTAACCCTTTTCCATATATTTTATATTAAGACTATAATCAAGGAGATGACCCCTCCACAAGCAGTGCATAGTGCGGGTATTAGAAAGGAGGCGATAGTGTAGGGAAGACAGAACTTATTGCAGCTATTTTTAGGCGATAAATTGAGTGCGAAGTCTGGTGTTAACTACTTCAGCCAACCCTGGAGCAGGGTACACCACGTTTTATTTACAACTGCTTATTTAAGTCCGGCAAGAAGTTTGAGCCCAACAGCCTTTTCCTTCCGCTAGACAAGGTATAGCACATACAAAATAAATGAAGCACTATTTCATCATTCTTCTTATTAATACAGCTTCTACAATACTCGTTATAAGCCTATACTTTTTGCCAGGGCCCCAAATACAACTGCCCTTTTAAGACGCTCACCGTTTAATGCAGATAGGCCTTGTCTAAACTGAAGACGTCCATACACTGCAAGAATCACATCGGAAATGCATGGTTCTTGCTAGCAGTAAAGTTGGCTAGCTGTCTGTTGATCCAGTTCATCTTAGATACCCTAGAGAAGAGGATCTTCTAACTGTCAAGGTAACCTGTTGCCCTTAAGGAGGATAATGTCTTGAAAAGCTAAATACACACTTGGTGTGTATTATAAAATCAAGCTGGTCAGGATGAAAAAAAGAAAAAAACGCCGAGATTTGTAGAGGTCATTTGTACGATTTGATGAGGAGCTACAAAGCGAATCAACTGAAGACTGAAAACAGTGTTTTATACATGAGTCACGCGGCGTGTTAATTTGGCAACAGCCTATTGGTAACATGAAATATAACAGGCGATTACACAAAATAAGTGCAAGACAAGCCATGTAATAAATAAATAAATAAGTAAATAAATAAATATATGTACATGAGTATGTATGGGAGTGTGTGTGTGAGTGCTGCAACTAATTTGCTTGAATTTTAATCCTATTGAAATAGATGGCACATCCATCCATGAAACTCTTTTGTAGCTAATTTGTAAAATCCGTTTTATTTTTCCAATACGGAGCAGCGACCCCTTTAAATTAATAAATAACTAATTTGTAAGTTACCCTAATCTTTTATTTGAGTTTTATTTATTATTTTCACTCCATCTGTTATGACTTTACAGGTCATTATGTATCACAAGTACCCTACAGCTCATAATAGCAACACTTTGGTCTGGTAATTAATATAAACGTTTTACTGTTGCCAGAATAATTAATTGACTATTGATTTGAAAAACCACAAAACAGGAATTCAGCTCCTCCCGGCACTGGTCTTGCTGCTATTGTGTCCTGGGAGAAGGGATTTAAAAAGTCGAGGAGTCCAGCATATGAGTTTCTAATTTGTTTTAGCTTAAACATTTTTCTTGTTATTTATTTATAAAGTAATTTCATGTTGTATCTATACATTCCTCCAAGTCGTTGAATGCTCTGGGCAGAAGCTTCAAAGAGTATTTTCTTATCATAATTAACATAATAATCCCGCATATTGTGTGATGTGTTATTATTACTGAATCAAATTCTGGGCATTTAGAGAACCACTGCTCTGTAGCCTAAAAGTTGTTAGAATAAATATAGAATAAATGATAGAATAGTAATTATAGAATAAATAATTATATTTTGAGATGCTCTGCAAATTTGTGCAATAAAATTTGAATCGGTTATTAAACGGTTGGTGGTTTGAAAGTGCCATTTATCACGCATAAGAATTCTTTAAAAAGCTAGTCAAATTTCGAGTATTACGGGATGGGATGATGACGGCGACCAGAATCCACCTGCTGTTTAAAGGATTGGCAGGATTAATAAGAAGTTTGTAGAGACTGGAAACCAAGTGCTCACAGCTGTGCGTCATCGCAATGTGCGCACTGACAAAAGTAATGCTTCTGCTAGAGGCAGAGTGGCGGATGATACGAGCACATAAATTCACTAATTTTGTACAACAGCCTATTCATGTTTGCTTGAAAGAAATAATTGCTTTAAGATCCTGGTATAATAATCAAATGATATCATATACAGTACAGTTCAAAATTATGGATGAGGCCAAAACGATTTTACCTCCTGGCGTCTTTATTTCTTAATAATGCATAAGTCCTTCTTATAAATATTTTTGTAGAAAAAGGACGCATAAAAATGCTCGCAGTCAGTGAGTGTGAACTTCATTGCAACTCTGAATATGATGTGGCGCATCTATATATTCATCCGCAACTGTCTCTGCTTTAAATACAATATTGTATTTTTCCTGTTAATTCGCCGTAACACGTAGTAATAATAATAATAATCAGCGTAACACAAGCAAAATAAAACATTTACGAAGATCTCAAGTCAAACTGTCAATCAATTTAACTGACAGGCACCGCCGCACAAAGTGTGTGTCTGTGAGTTGATTTTCTTCTTCTTCTTCTTCTTATTTGTGTGTTTTTTTTATAAAATAAAATTTTTTGTAAATATTTTATTTCTTCTATGTTGTAGAGATGCAATCGCAAGGCTGGCATTGAGACAAGCCGAGCAGAGTAGGAAAGCACCCTCCTCTTATAATTTGTGAGTAGCTCAATTTGTCGGTGGGTATGTGAGTGTGTGTGAATGTGTGTGTGAGCATTTCTATCCAGGATTGAAAATACACTCTCCAACGAATCGGCGTACTGACTGGCTGACGAAAAGATATAATAAAACCTTTAGACAAATAAAAGGACAGACACTTATTCTTGGCCACAAATTGTTTTTGTTTAATATTATAAAATATTCTTCAGATACTCCAGAGAATGGTGGAGTGTTAATCAAATACCCAGGGAACATTTGTTTGCCAAAAGTCATGAGGAGCTACCCAGTATGATTTATAGTGGGTTAAAGCATTTGTGGCACTAAAATGCAACGTCTAACTGCCTATTTCAGGATCTCAAAAGACTCCCTTCTTCCGTACAATTTCATTTGAACAAAAGAATTCTTTTGAAATTATGAAATAGGCAGTAGTAAATTTAGCGGTAGGAATTCCTTCCCCAATAACATGACTTGCCAGAGCAAATTAATGTCATAGTAGCCTATCGCCCTGCCCTGTTGGGAGAAGCAGTGAACACAAGATTACGATGCTTTAGATCCCGAATTCCACTCCGCTCTCAGTAAAATTATGATGTCGAGTTTTTCTGATCAGCGTTAGTGCAGGATTGTGTTAATTGTTGTCGCTTTCTCTCAATAACGAGGGCATACAGTTGGAGTCATCCCAATGGACTCATACAAATCATATAGAAAATTCTAGACAATTTAGAGTTTATCTGATGGTATTCAGATCACATCCGGACCCAATTTCATTCACTGCTAATTGGGACCACACATGAGGTCTTTTTTTAAAGTTATCATTCCACAGTTACATGCACCAGACATGTCCTTCAATTATATTCACATAATTTTTCGAATTCCATAGAAAATGCTCGCTGGGTATATACACATACATACACACACGAGAGCATGAACACATAAAACACAAACAAGTCCAATAAAATGATAATTACTTGATGTTCATTTATTTATATAAGTGATTGTTTGTGTCTGTGTGGTATTTTAATTTCTTTGAGGATGGCAGTTGTGAAGGGCGTTTACAGAATTAAACGGTTTCTGCTTTATGGCGTTTTATTAAAAAGTATGTTGGTTCAATTTCCAATATTTCGAAATTTTGTGATCCAAAAGCATATACACGGAAAAAAATGTAGTATATCGAACTGAAATTTTGTTGAATAAAACTAAAAATTCAATTAACGCTCTCTGCATTAATAGAAAATATTAAAAATTTAAATATTTTATTTACATCTACTGATTTATAGACAGTTGGGCTTAAAATCGTAACAAATATTTTTATTAATATGATTGTTTTATTGGCTGGATAATTTCTATGCTTTGAAAATGGTTTAATTAAATGAGTTTGTTATCTTGACCAACATTTTCGTTACTTATTTACTTTCCTTTAATTAATTTCTTTGCCGAAAATTATTTTAAGCGATATAATAAATCGTATTCAAATTAGTGATATAAATAATAGCGCTGCTGATAGCGATATATCAGCAATAATTTAGCTCTTCTGATTAATTAATATTCTTAAATATATTTCCCACAAACAATAATATTTTCAATGCAAAATTTTTTGCATAATCAGAGCTGTAAAACATTAACGACAACATCACAATATAACAGATCATTCACATCTAAATTTATAATAAAATTTGAATCCTGGTAAAATAAAACTAGGAAATTATTTATCCCCATATTCTGTAACTATATGACAACGCCACTTTAGAACAATATTAAAAATATAGGGTGTTTCTTATTTGACCACCCATTTAACAGCTGTTAGTTGGTTTTTGTTTAGTTTGCTTTGACATTTCTTTATGGATCGACTTACACCAGAGCAACGCGTGCAAATTGTGGAAATTTTTAAGCAAAATAATGGTTCTGTTCGTCAAACTTATCGTGCACTTCGGAGGAGAAGCCACAAGCTTTTGTCGAAACACCATCCACATCCTCAGAAAATTATTGTTTGGTGCGCTTTATGGGCTGGCGGAGTCATTGGCCCATACGTCTTCAAAAACGATGATGGTCAGAGTGTTACTGTTTGTGAAAATTGGTGTTCCAGATTGCGCCTTGTACTTGCCAGCCTTGGCGGCCACATGGCCAAAATCATATTTAAACATTAATGTCATAAAATTTTCTATCCAATAAAGACCATTTCAGTGATATCAAAAATATATTACTATGTTTTATTATGATTCAAACTTGTATCACTCTATTAAAAACACCCTATAGAACATTTCTGTACGAACACTTCTGCAGAAATCGACAAGTTTTAAGAACCTTTTGCTAATCTTAAGGCCAGACAGTATCAGAAGTAATTAATTATTGTTCACAAGCAGTAGACAACAGGTCTTCTCTAGGCCCTCAAAAAAGACGTTCGACTTTCATAGAATCTCTTTATTCCATCGAAATCTTCTACGACCCATTCTTTTCTTCAGGTTTGGAAAAAGAAAATAGTCGCCGCAGTCCAATTCTTGGAAATATGTTGGATGGGGGAACAGTTCGGCCAAGTTGTGCATTTTCGTCATACTGCCTGCAATCGAGTGCCCTCGTGCATCGTCTTACAATAAAGGAGCTGAAGTGCTTTTAATGGCTGTTAAATGCAGTATAAATGACGCAGATTGATCAACATTTCGCAGTAGTCTATTTCGAGGGAATCTCAAAAGATCACGGAGTTATATAAGAGCCCAGCCACGTATCGAATGTTGGTCCATTTTGTTAAATGTTTAGCTGTATAATTCAATAAATGCAGGTTGCTTTAATGTAATCGGCAGCTCAATCACGTTTTTCTTTCCGTTTCTCGGTAGAATTTTGTGTAATTAAAATACACTATTTAGACTCCTGGAGATATTTTTAATTTTAGTGTTTTTGCGAAGCATAACTTTTCATTAAAAACTTTTCTAAAATTTTTCTTATTGATGATGTTTTGCCGCATTTGAAAGCTACATTTTTATTATAAATTTGCTCATATTTATTTAAAAAAAGGTTGAAATATTCTTTATGGTAATATAAGTCCCTGGGCTTTTTTGTTGAATTAAATGAAAAAATATTAATAATTAATAACGTGCTGCAGTGGTATAGCAGCCATAAAGAAGAAGTTCACAAAATATAATGACATGCAATCAACACATTAAGCGAAAAAATATATATTATTTCAACTTTCATGTGGCAAATGACCAGGATCGCTTTCACATCAACCATTTGGACTCCTTTAACAAGCGTATAAACGATTTAACGCATCATTAAGAAATCAAATCGAATCGTGCGTTCTCAAATCATCCTCCAACTCATTTTCATCGATGACTGTAATTCATATACACACACACACACACACACACAAATAAATCAATTGTTTTGAGATGTTTAAAAATAAGTTTTCAAATTTGAAATACACAAAAAACGAATGTGATAAATTTAGATTTGATTTTGAATAAATAAAAACTAAAACTCAAACAACAATATTTCGTTAAAATTGCGTGCGCTGTGCTGCTGTTTTAATTTTAGCTGATTGCATGTTTCACATAATACTATTTTTTTTTTACTAATTATTTTTAAATTTTAGTAAAACGAGAAAAAAGCCATTTAACTAAAATGACAGCCAACGCTGTGGGATATGTTATTTAATTTTTAAAATGTAAAAAAAGAAGACAAATAAATAAATACAAATTAAAAAAAAAAAGAAAAAAGAAGCGAACAGAAACACTGTGAGGTTTCATTTCAGCTGCAGCTGTTGAAACGATTCATGTTTGTGCTGCTAAAGTTGCTTTCCAGTTGTTGGCTTTTATTTGTCGATTAAATTAAATAAATACGAAAAAATTTGCATTTAAATACATAATTTTTTCCTCTTCGATTTTGTTGTCAGAGTTCAATTTTCACTAATTAAGCGGATTATAATCAGCGGAATGTTGCGAACCAAAAAATAAACTTTTTTTGGTTTCCCAATTTTGCATTTGTTTTCTCGGTTGAATGAAACTCTATTTAATTGCATCATAGGTTTTTAGGATTTTGTGTCTAAATTTCAAATTGAGATGCTGCAGCTGTTTGCTGGCTCTTAATTGAAGTGAATATGAAGAGATCTTTATTTTATTTGCAGACAATCTTTCAGCTTAAGTTTTGAAGGATGTGAGAGAGGGCACACGATGGGGTTTTTAATGGTAAATGATCCTGATTACGGTTGGCGTTTATTGATGTTAAATTCCAAAATTTGTAATAGAATTAAGACAAAAAGTTTCGATTTTTCTTTAATATATTAAAAATGGTCAAATTTGAAGGTTAAAAACTGCAGCCTCAACCAGGCTGAATATTTTATAATTCCACTGTGTTCCCGACTTTGCTTTTTTAAAAACCGAAATTGTTTTTTTAATCGGTCGTAAGTTGAGTAACACGATGGAAAATTTCTAATCCTTTTAACACTATCCGCCTTTCACAGATCCCGCCTAATGAATTGCTTGCGATTCTTATCCACTGACTGTCAATCTGATTAAGACAAAAGTATATGTTTGAAGTATTTATTATAAGACATGCACGATCATGCACTATTACAAATACTAATTTTAGTTCTACACTGCCAAAAACTGCGCAAGCAGATCATAATTATAAATAATTTTATACCAGATTTAATTGAATTCAATCTCAAATAAAGCCACTCGCATATTAACATCAACTAAGTAATTTTAAACACGTTTTTACATAATCAAATATTAAAAGTACTGCCACATTAAATTTACGTTTAGATAAACTATAAATTTTGAGAAAATGTGCTTCGCGTATTCTAAAATATTTTTATTATAAAAAAGCACTCACACTCATAATCGTGGCCGTAAGAAAAATAATAATAATAATAATTATTATTATTAAATATTTATGGTTACAGTTTAATAACATTTTTACGTGTGAAAAGTACATTTTTAAGCAAATAAAAAATGTCCCATAAACATGCAGTCAAGTGAAAAGCTGCGCACTGCATATTAATTGCTGCAGCAACAGAAACAGCAACATGCTCGTGGTCAAAATGAATAAAACTTTAACCAGAAATAAGAATGTTAAGCGGTTTATGGTAGTCGGCTTAAAAGTAAAGTTTGTCATAATGATGTTAGAACGACGTTAAAGCCAAGATTGTGTGAGATTTTCGAAAAGTAATTAAAAGTTTCTCAAAAGAATTTTTAAATATAAAAGTAAGCAAAATGGGTTTGATTTTATTACAAATAAGTGAAATTTAATTAGTTTCATTCATATAGAAAACGCAGTAAACAGGCCTGGTGAGGCTTGTCAGCCTTTCAATCGAATTTAATTGTATCGAATACACAACGAAAATTAAGGAACAAAATGAGCAAAAGATTTGAAGATATTATAACAGGAGTAGAATAGTATTCCACAGGACTTGCAAAAAAGAGAGGTTTAACGCATTAAACGTTTGAACTATAATTAAGCTTTTGAGTCTTAATCCGTATACTATGGCCAAATAAATAACTAATTCTTTTTAATTATTTTTATCATTTAAATTGTGTGGTTGCTCTGTTAAGGACCCAACGATCATCACTAATTGTCTGGGTAAATAGGAAGGAATAATTTATTATTCAAAATAAACTCGGTAACTTCGGCAGACTGCGTGTGTCATACAACAAAAAGTTTTTAAGGTTGGCTAGAAACGTCATGTTAACATTTATAACTTTGGAAAAAAACCAAATATAAGGGCCAACCATATAATTTCGAAAACAAAATCTGTAATACCGTGCTCAGACATACCCCTTAATTGCGCAATTAGGGCATTTTTCGCAACTAAGGCCTTAATTGACCACAATTTATCACACAACAAGTCAATTAGTAAACAGAGAAATTAGTAGTTAATTAGTAGAAATTAGTACTAATTGCGTAAAACTCGAATTGCAACGCTGGTCAGAAGTATGTTTATTAAGAACTGTGCTCAAAGAGCAGAAAAATTTCCTATAATAACGAGCCAAATGTCAAAAA
This sequence comes from Linnaemya vulpina, assembly GCA_963675445.1. Classification (NCBI taxonomy): domain Eukaryota; kingdom Metazoa; phylum Arthropoda; class Insecta; order Diptera; family Tachinidae; genus Linnaemya; species Linnaemya vulpina. The sequence continues at coordinate 14,605,982 of OY776277.1, read as the reverse complement.
TATCGTATAACATATAAACAAACCAAAATAAATTTTCAAACAGACCGAATAAATAAAAAAAAAACGAAATGGCTGGTGAAGAAGATGACCTTTGAGTTACATTTTGCTGGAATAATGGAAGGAGCAATAGCTGCTGCTTTCTCAAACTTCGTCAAGTTTTGCTTTTACTTTTCGTAAGCACTGAAATTTTTTAATAAAAAATCGGCCGCAATGACTCCAAGAGATCCATATTTCTATTATATGCAAGTAAATATTCTTTTAAACCAAAATTTGCATGTATTTTTATAATTTACCAACACGAATATTCACGAAACAAATAAAAACAACGTTTTTTCAGCCGTCAAATGATAATTCAGTCAACTAAATTGAGTATGCGTGAAAACTAGACCTAATTGCGCAATTAAAATTAAATGGACTCAATTAAGAATGCATGTCTGAACACGGTATAAGAGAGCTCAGGGGAGTATCAATAATTTTATATCAGAACTGCTTTGATTCTCCTATCAGGGAAGAGTACTTTGATGGGGACAAAGTTAAGATCTATAGCCTATAAGTTTTTAGAATAAAAATTATATTTTGAGATGCTCTGCAAATTTGTGCAATGAAATTTGAATCGGTTATTAAACGGTTGGTGGTTTATCACGCATATGAATTCTTTAACAACCGAGTAAAATTTCGAGTATTACGGGATGGGATGATGACGGCGACCAGAATTCACCTACTGTTTAAAGGATTGGCAGGATTAATAAGAAGTTTGTAGAGACTGGAAAGCAAGTGCTCACACCTGTGCGTCATCGCAATGTGCGCACTGACAAAAGTACTGCTTCTGCTAGAGGCAGAGTGGCGGATGATACGAGCACATAAATTCACTCGTTTTGTACAACAGTCTATTTATTTTTGCCTAAAAAACAAAATCTCTGAAAGAGCTCAAGGGATTATGAATATTTCTAAATCGGAACTACTTTGATTCTTCTACCTGAAAAGAGTACTTTGAGGAGACAAAATTTTAACTGATGAAAAAAATACTGTTTAGCAAATATTATCGATTGAATATATAATTTATTTATCTAACATATTAATAACAAATAATTATATAATAAATTTATATTGAATACAATTTTTTTTGTATAAGTTTCACAATCTACTTCACTTATTATAGTGTGATTTATTAAAACTAATTATGAAATCTCAAATGGTTTGTAAAAGACTTTGCACAAGATGAGAGGGTTTGAATAAAAATATATATAATATAAAAAAAAAAACAACAAAATTGTTTGTATCTTAGAACGCCGTGTAAAATGTCTAAGTTTTTCATAAAAAAATCTGCTGAACAATTTGTCAGCTATTTATTTAAGAGAGTTAATTAATTTCAAACAATTTAATTATACAAATAGATTGTTAAACTCTGAATTTATTAAACTTATAGTAGATGGCAAAATCAGCTTTTGAAAGCTTTGAAGTTAAAATCTTAAACCAGCTGAAGAGTTGGTAGAGCAAAAGAAAGTTGCAATATATAAATTTATTAAATTCCTGTGATTCTTACTATTCGTGATATTCCCAATTCCATTACTTTTGCCAGCTAAAACAAATTACAAATACATCCAAAGCATACAATTCTCAAAACTCCAGTGTATGTTTTACAAAAAAGAAAAAAAATTCGACTCGCGTAAAAATTGCAGAAATAAAACAACAAAACGGCACATATTTTTCCGGTGGTTGACGATGTAAAATTTTCGCAACGATATCAACAATTCGCAATAACAATAATAAAAACTGTTATTACTAAAGCATTTTAGCATGTATTGGGACACAGACATACACACACAAACACACGCACACATAATATACACTTGCAGCAATATTAACAATAAAAACGAATAGCCTTTTGACTGCGAATACATTCAGCAATTTGAAGCAATCAAAAGTCTAAAACAAAGACATTTGGGGAGAAACACACACAAATTTGCACACAGAAAAATAACCCTCCAAGTAAAAGACGCAAAAACTCAACTAAAGAGCCGATTCAGTTGCATAAAATAAGTAAAAACAATAAGAGAAGAAAAAAGAAATAGGGTCAGCTGCAAGTAGTTGCAATTGTTGCTAGCAAAAGCAACTACACCAGCAACAACAACAACAACAACAGCAGCAACTCTAAATATGGTATATGATATTGTAACAACACATAACTACGGAGGCCATGTTGAACCAACCAATTGAAGTATTAGCCAAATATGTCGTTAAGAGGCATATAAATCAAACAAAAAAAAAAAACGCGATATAAGAACTGATATACAAACTTTTGAGGAAAAAGTAAAGCACAACACCGTCGACAAACGAAAAGGGAAATAAAGAATTGGATTGGAAAGAGGGTGGCAAAACGGCTTCATATGAAATATGCAGGAAATCTATAAAATTAGCAGAACAGCCGATTTCGCAAGCCGCTACACTCATAAGTGTTTTTGTTCAGTGGCGTAGCTGCCACAGTTAGTTGTGATAATAGTAGACAAATATTTAAATATTTATTTTCTCGGATACGAGAAGTTTAAAATTTTTTTATTTGTATTGATTTTATTATAAAATAAAAGGATACGAGAAGTGTATCAAAGTGATGGTGGCAGAGTTCGGCTACTAATTAATTATTTTCTTCACGTTTTATTTTTACGATTTAGTCTGGCGAATTGTTTTATTTTATTTAGAAGTTTGTTTGGACTAAAATTTTTTATTTGTATCGATTTTATTATAAAAAAAAGGATACGAGAAGCGTATAAAAGTGATGGTGGCACAGTTCGGTCCTTGTGCTGATATTAAATTATTTTCCTCATGTCCTATTTTTTCGAATTAGTTTGGCGAACTCCTTTTATTTTATTTCAAAACTTGTTTTGTTTAATATTTTTTTATTTGTATCGATTTTATTATAAAAAAGAATACGACAAGTGTGTCAAAGTATCAAAGTGATGGTGCCACATTTTAGACCCTGTGCTGCTAATTAATTTTCTTCATGTCCTAATTTTACAATTTAATTTGGCGAATTGTTTTTATTTTATTTAAAAACTTGTTTTGTTTAAAATTTTCTTATTTGTATTGATTTTATTATAAAATAAAAGGATACGAGAAGTGTATCACAGGGATGGTGGCGCATTTTAGTCGCTGTGCTGATATTTAATTATTTTCCCCATGTCCTATTATTTTATTTTAAAATATTTATTTTTCTATTTAAATTTTTTATTTCTATTGATTTTATTATGAAAAGAAAAGGATACGAGAAGTGTATAAAAGTGATGGTGGCACAGTTCGCTCCTTGTGCTGATATTCAATTATTTTCCTAATGTCCAATTTTTCGAATTATTTTGGCGAACTCTTTTTATTTTATTTCAAAACTTATTTTGTTTAATATTTTTTTATTTGTATCGATTTTATTATAAAAAAAGATACGAGAAGCGCATCACAGCGATGGTGGCACATTTTAGTCCCTGTGCTGATATTTTATTATTTACTTCATGTACTATTTTTAAAATTTTTTCTATTATATTTAAGAAATTTATTTTGACTAAAATTTTTTATTTGTATCGATTTTATTATAAAAAAAACAATACGACAAGTGTATCAAAGTATCAAAGTGATGGAGGCACATTTTAGTCCATGTGCTGATATTTAACTATTTTCTTCGTGTCCTATTTTTGGAATTCTTTTAACCAGTTCTTTTTATTTTGTTTAAAAAAGTTGTTTTGATTAACATTATTTTTTTGTATCAATTTTATTATAAAAATAGGATACCAGAAGTGTAATAAATCGACTGTAGTTCACTGTAGTCTCTGCTTATTTTCTTCATGTCAAATTTTTTTAATTATTTTGGCCAATTGTTTCTATTTTAACTTAACAAGTTATTTTATTTTACGTTGTTTGTTAATGTTGATTTCTTTTCTAAAAAAGAGTGCCACATTTTTTATTAAAAAATGATAGCATTCTGTCGTGTGAACATTAAGAACTTATTAGAAATTAATACAATATCTCTTACGAACAATTAAAACTGCTTTAAACTGTAATTTTCTAGTAACAAAAATGTGAAAGAATGTTACATGTTTTCCAGAAAAGAACACGCCATAAGTCTAAAATATTTGAAATATTTTTGTTATCATCATGAATTTTTCAATTGCTTTTGAAATTTTACAAAAGCCTCCAACATAAAACTTATATATTCACTTCTTTTCTCCTACAAAATACAAAATTTTTTCATGGAAGATGTTATTGCTGTCAAATACCGATATATGGAACAGGATGGCCCAAAATTAATCGTTCAATTTCGTTCAGTTGTTACCTGTTAGAAGCGTCTTAAGGACCAGTTCACAGGTACAGCAGCCAAGAACCACTATGAAAAATATTTTAAAATAACACGAACTGCTCTTAAATCCACAATATTTAAATACTGACCTGTTAATAAAAATTATATGGACGTGAAAAGCGCTGTAAAATTCCGTTTTTGCGACAACTATTATTTATTATATATGCAGCCGACTGGCTTTAATAAATTTCCACGAAGATTTTCTGTTTTTGGATGATATAGAATTGCAAGTAAATTCGTTTTGGAAACGGTGTATGCATACGTGGCAATAGCGGCAAGTTAAGTAGTAAAACAATAATAATAAGCCACCGTTAGCTGAGTTTCTATTTCGTTGCTGTAATTTTTTCCATTTACAAAAGAGTACCATGAAACAAAAACAACAAGAAAAACAACATGCAACTTAAATAAAATTTGCATTTGCATTTAATGCACCGAGCACATGCATGCATAAATGCCAGACAGTAATCTTGGCGTTACAATCATCCGAATATAAAATAATAAAAAATAACTGTTGCAAAAGCAGGCAAAAAGAAAAGGAAGCCTATTCTGCAATAAAGAGTGGTGAATGCACCCATTTTAATGACATTTCCAAACAATGGCCGTCAGCGCCATTGAAACCGAGCGGAGAAGAAAAAAAAATAAAATAAAAATCAGCAGCAACGAAATGCCGCCACCGGAAGTTGAAGAAAATTGAATTGTTTTTGAAAAGTTGCTTTAATTGTTTTAAGTCTGAAATACAATTTAAAATGCTGCTATTTTCGGCTTCAAAATTATTTAAATAATTTTTCTTATTTCAAATATCTTTTTCTAAGCCTCAAGCCTGTTTGTTTTAGGAAAAACGTTTTCTTTTTTTTTTGAAGAAAATCTTTGAATTTATGTTAAACTCTTGCAAATTAAGTTCACTTAAATGACAGCTGGATTTAAGATGGAATTTATTTTATATTAATTTTTTTTGCCTGTTGCCGGTTTGTTGGTTTGTTTGCATCGCATCTCTAGTGGCGAGGACTGGTTGTTTGTCATGAATATCTGTTTGGCTGGCAGCTTTAGGTCACTGAGCTTGTCCACTTAATCGCACTTTATGCGCATGTGTGCACCCGCTTTTGCTACAACATAAATTTACAGTTTAACTGCTTCAACCAAAATAGAATTTACACAGTCATACAGTCGTTTTACTCACTTTTTTACATACAAAGTGGTCAATTGGCTGGACCCAAGTTGCAAATAAATTTGTTATAAAAGATGAAAAAAAAAGAAAAAAATCTTGTTGTCTGACAGCCCAGCCAGGTCTAGGCCATAGTGATGGCACTTTATGATATGAAACTGCAGCGTCAAGTTTAAGAATTTTATCTTTATTAAAAAGGATTTCATTTAGATAAAAGAGATGTATGGCATTCTCCCTTATTCATAATATTTAATGCAGAATGCAAGTGTTTCTGCAACTATAAATTTTATATAAGAAAATTTCATTTCAAACACTTTTTTGTTCCATATTTTATTTTTATTAACACGGCAGGAAGCCTTTAAATTTGCGTCAATTTATTTGATGGGAATTGAAAGATTTGCTAATTCAGCTTGAGAATAACTTGAAACTATTCCAGTAAGAGAACGCATAGAGAAAAAGCTGCCGCAGCGCTCAAATCAGCATTGCAGGCGAGTGTTGTTTATTGTAGTTGTGCATCCTGCTGCTGTACTCGCTTGTGCTCAAGCTCAAACCCATGATTTTACCAATTATAATTTAATTTCTTATAAAATTCTATTTATTTTATTAAAAGAGGAAACTTTTCATGTTCAATTTTCGTTACATAATTAATTAAATAGTTGATATTTTTAAAGACTGGTCCACCTGAAGAGGGCGTAGCGACCTCGCAATCAGCACTGATCCCTTTTGATTGTATGATGATCATAATAAATATTCTAAATATTCGAGTTCAATACAAATTGAAAAACAATTTGAGAATTTGCGAGTTTGAATTTTTAGCAAATAAAACGATTTCTTATGAAAAAATTTCATTGGAACACATATTGAAAATATATTTGAATATTTCCTATTTGAATCATAGTTCATGTTAAATGCAATTTTTTTATCAGTGTACATATGGGTGAGCTCAAAGGCTATAAAGTTTGACAAATAATTAAAAATATATCATGAAGAATATAATCAAACGGCAAAACAAGCACTTACCAAAAGTGTGTTACCATCGCTTTGACACACTTCTCGTATTCTTTTTCGTCGCTAAATTGTTACAAATAAAATATTTTAATTAAATAAAATTTTTGAAATAAAATAAAAGCGGCTGATGGCTTTTCTCAATCAATTCTCAAAAAGTGGGAATATCAGCACAGGAACCGTGTTACCATCGCTTTGATATGCTCCTCGTATCCCTTTTTTGCAATAAAATTTATACAAATAATAAATTTTAATTAAAGCAAATTTTTTAAATACAATAAAAACAATTCGCTAAATTAAATCGTAAAAATAGGACATGAAGAAGATAATTAAACAGCAGCACAGGGACTAATATGTGCCACCAACACTTTGATACACTTCTCGTGTACTATTTTCATAACAAAATTGTTACAAATAAAATATTTTAATTATAACAAACTATTGAAATGTAATAAAAGCCAACCGTCAAACCAACTCACAAAATAGGACATGCAGAATAAATGTCAGTACAGGGACCGTGTTATCATCACTTTGATACACTTCTCGTATGCTATTTTCATAACAAAATTGTTACAAATAAAATATTTTAGTCAAAAAAATTTTTCAAATAAAATAAAATTGTTTCGCCGAATTAATTCAAAAAATAAGAATATCAGCACGGGGACCGTGTTACCATCGCTTTGATATGCTTCTTGTATCCTTTTTACTTTTCAAATTGATGCAAATAAAAATTTTAACTAAAACAAATTTTGAAATATAATAAAACAATTAGCCGAAACAATTGAGAAAATAGGACACGAAAAAATTGATTAAATATCTATAACAACAGGGACTAAAAGGTGCTACTATCGGTTTGGTACACTTCTCGTATACTTTTTTCATAATAAAATAGTTGAAAATAAAATATTTTAATTAAAATAAATTCTTGAAACAAAATAAAAGCATTTCGCCGAATTAATTCATTAAAGAGGACATGCAGGATATCATTATATATCAGCACAGGGACAAAGAGGTGCTACCATCGGTTTGATACACTTCTCGTATCCTTTTTTTCGTAATGAAATTATTAATAATAGAAATTGTTTACGCATGAAACTTTAGCCACTGAGCAAGTGATAATAAACAAACATGAGCATGAGTACTGATCGCGAAATTGTAGCGGCCTTCGAAAACAGCTGTTCTGCTCTGTTGTATAACTTGAATATATAAAATTGAAGTTGACTTTTTCTTGTGCAATGGGACACTTTTCGAACAATTGGCCTATCAATATTGAGTTTAATATACCAATGAAAATTATAGTTTATGTTTTCGTCTAATTAATTTGATTAAACATATAATAATATGGTCCTCAACTGTGCTAAGAACATAAGGCCACATGAATTGCAAAATTAAATTAAAGAGCAAGAAAATATTGACATCATAGAAAATTATACTTGATTACTTCATCCTAGAATTGAACTCCAGACCAAATAACAACCTTCAATAGAAAATATCAGTTGATGTTCCCTGAAAGTTTTCCGTGAAACTAATTTGACTTCTAGATAAGACAAGCGCATGGAAAAGCCTTCTCTAGCGGGCTCCTGCCAGTGCAGATCTGTGCCAACAAGAACATATTCCGCTCATATAACAAAATCTTCTGCATGTTAAATATTCCTTCAGTCAATACGGCATTTTTACTTCGTTTCTTTTCTTTTGCTGGAAACGCTTGTCCGTTCGTTCGCCTCTTTCTTTTCACTGCTTTTTTGCGAAAAAGAATTTATGATCTGAAGTCACATAATTTTTGTTGGCAAATAACAAATTGCCAAGGAAGTAAGCAGATTTAGTGGAAATTGTTTAATTGTGTCTACCTTCCCCAACATGATGATAAAATAAGTTAAAATGTGAAATCTTTTTGGGATGTCTGCTCCGTCTGTCCGTCCGTCTATCCGTGTGTGTGTGTGTGTGTTTGTTGCAACAACTGCATGTTTAAGAAAGTATGAGCAATTGTGTCTGTATGAGTGTATGTGTGTGAGCAGAAGGAGACACATTACTTTTGTTTGTAGGAACACATTTTTATGCGTTAATACGCATGTAAAGTTTTACCTCATTTTTGAAAAGATATTTTCGTTGTGACTTTTTTCTTCTTCTTCTTCTTCTTCATCTTTGCTTTACCGATCGCCTCTTAATTCGTTTTAGTTGCAGATCTCTTCCCTGGCAATGCAAAAGAACTCAGCCTGTCTTGTGTGCATAAATGCTCGTGTGTGCGTGTGTGTAGGTGCACTTCAATTCCGAAATGTACTCACATGTACATGTGTGCGGTGCAGGCCCCTGTGCCTGTCTGTCCGCCGTCCGATCATTTCTTCCTGTACGCGTATAAAGTTTTAATACTTATGCGTAGTTCACTGCATAAATTAAATTTGTATTGCAAATTTATGCGCCATGATGAAGTTGTTACCTGAACCAACATTATTTTTTCGCTTTAGATTTCGTTATTATTTGTTGCCTCTTGCCTCTTTCGTTTGGTACACTTTGGCTGATTGGTTCCGGACAAGCCTTTGCAAGCATTTTACCAATTTTACCAGCCATATGGCTGGAATAGTTTGTTAGTTGGTGGCATATGGCCATGGATGGATGCATGATGTAGGCCTTTCGTTTCAGGTGTGCGTGTGTACAAGAATTTGTTTATATTTCAAATGAATGTGTGGCATTTCAGGTGGTGGGTATCACCATGTCTTAAAATGTCTTTGAGGTTAACGCCCATTTTTCATTCTGGAATCTCTATTTCATATAAGAGATGCTTTGAAGTTATGCTTTTGGCCACTCCAGTCTAGATTTCATCTGAAGTAAATTGAATTGTTATTTGAGTGAACAAAAAAAAACAAACAAAGTGACACTTAACAAGAATAATTTGATGTTGGCACGATCTATTTAAATTGGGGGAATGTTGGTTATCAGCAAAGAATTTATTTCGAAACAAAAGCTCTCATAAATAAAATCATTTAGATTTGGAGTTGAGTTTTTATTTAGTGATGAAATGCTTTCCCTAATAATGCAACATGAAAAACGTTTAATGCAACGTTGTGGCATGAACGAGTCTACCAAGAAATTTTAAAATTTCCCAAGACTCGCCATAATAATTAATTTTAATTATTAACCAAAAAACGTACAGACAACACAAAAAAAGTTATTGAAATAAATGAAAAAAAAAAAAAAATCAAAACGCCAAGTACGTATTTTTAGACTCAACCGGCCAACTTGTTAACAAAGCAAGAAAAACATAAAACAAAAACACACACACACACACGCACTCAAATGAGTACTGCAATGGCAGAAAAATATGTTGCAGTTGGATAAAAAAGCAACCAGGCCCTACAACTGACATTTTTGACTGACTGAATGCGTGCAGTCTGCACGTATGACAACGACACTTCTTCTTCGGTGCGGCCAAAGTGACTCAAACTCCACGTAAAATCAACGGTAGACTGAAGTTCTTTTGTTTTTTAATTTTTCTGATTAAATTATTGATCACTTTAGATATTTATTTGTTTAGCTGTACTCGCATAAGGTTCTATCGGATACAAGGCAGACAATCAAAAGTAGAAATACGTACGTCTGCACTCTGTGGTGGTGGTGGAGTTGGTGGTGGCCTGTGTAAAATGCACTTTTTTGGGAAAGGAAAATTAAAAAACCTTCTTTGGAGTTTCTTTGGGTGTAGTTTGTGTGTGTTACGGAATTTTTAAATCATGTGTTTTTTTCATATTGTATTTGAAAAAGATTAAAATGCTTAACACATAATGAAATATTACCAGCAGGTACTTGCAGTAGCCTGAGTTTGTGCAACTTAAAAACTTACAGCACAAGAACCGAGAAAAAAAGAATTACACAAAAGTAAAACCAAAATAAAACAAAATGATTTTAATTCGCTTAAACTTTTTTTGTTGTTGTGTAGAGTGCATTTGATATGTATGAAATGGGCATGAGTTTCGGCAGTCGGTTCCTTGATTATTCGAAAGTTGATTAATCTTCTGGCATGATAATTGAATTATGACTTCTGGCTTATGTCAGCTACTGGCTGGCTTGCTCTTAGTCTAATCTGGAGCACTAATTTTCGATTACCTTTTCCTCTATGTGTGGCTGTATAACGGCAATAGCGCCGCAAGTGCTGTCAGTGGTTTCAGGCTTTTCCGGGTAAACTAGCAACTTCATACTTTACCTTAGAGAATAATCTAGTGGCATTGAATTGCACGCTCTTGGAGGCGATTCGAGGGCTCAAAACGTGAAAGTATGCGGTCACCAAACGTTTCCTTCAACAAATCTATTGTGATAGAAAATATTTGAGAATGACGAAGACGGATTAGAAGATAGAGAATTTCGTTGTAGCTATTTTTACATGTTACTTCGCCAGAGAATTTTCGCTACAGGTCGCCACGAAGGAGGCTGCTGTATTCTGCTCTTTGTAGTACTTGACGGTGTTAACAGCTGTCGACAATGTTCAGCCAACAGGGCTATGCCTTCGTTATTGAGGCAAGCCGATGTCAATTAATACAATCCTACTCTACTGCAAATCTGTAAAATTGGACACCAAATTCATAACTGGATGCGGCATCGAACTCGGGATCTAAGGCATCATAGTCTTGTATTCACAACTTCAGCCGGGGAATTTTCACTACAGTACCGATTAAGAAAAGTGCTATTATTCTGCTCTTTAGTGCATGATGGCTTCAATAGTTGTCGGTAATGTCCAGTGATGAGTCATAATCTCCAGTAAACTGATCCAGTAATGAGTCATATGCCTTTAAAGCAGGCCAACAACAACTAACGCAGCCATGCTTTAATGCAGATCAGGAAAATTTCACACCGTATTTATGACTGCAGAACCCCAGATCTAACGCATTACAGTCTTGTGTTCACTACTTCAGCCGGGAAATTTTCACTACAGTACCAATTAAGAAAAGTGCTATTATTCTGGTCTTTACTGCATGATTGCTTCATTCATTGTCGGGAATGTTCAGCGATCAGTTTAGGGATGAGTTAAAAGCCTTTGAAACTGAACAACATGCTTCAATGCAGATCAGTAAATTTCTATCGTATTCATGACCAAGTGCGGAGTGGAGCCCGGCTTCTTGGGCCTCGTAGTCTTAATGTTAATTACTTCAGCCAACATCTAATTGACTTCCAAGGCTAAATAATTGTAGTATGACGTCACAGATAACCGATCTCTTAATGCTTATATATAACAGACATATATTTTTTTATATTTCATAACGAAATTTTTGTATCACCTGGTATTATACAACCTGCCTATTTCACCATGTCAAAAGACTTCATTCTTTCGTACAATTACATTTAAAACAAAAACAATTTATAATAATTTCTGTTCGTTTCAAATGTATGGCAGTGCTTTTCAACTTGCTTTTCTATTTAGAAATCAAAAATAACATGTTTTTATTAATTATATATGTTTCTATATGTTAACGGTGTTTCATTCATAAACAATGATTATATATAAAGTTGCTTTCAAGTATGAATTTTGTCTTTTAAAAACACCTTTAAAGCACTCATTAACTTTAACAAACGTTTGTGAATAAGGACGTAAATGTATTCAAATTAAAGCTCATGAAATACATTTAAAATGATGTCTTCCAAAGACAAGAAATAATTATCTTTGATATTTGAATCAACGAATCGTCATTAAGAAAATAATAGAAACATTATAACTGATTTCCTAATTTCCATAACACAATCAAAGATCAATTTCAAATTGGTTTAAACTTAAGCAGCTTACGGCAACAGCTCATTAAAGAAGTCTTATCCGAACCACAAAACAAGACTTAAACACAGCAGAACAAACAAAAAACGAAACAGTTAATTGAAAAGAGTTTCAGTAGAAAGTCAGTTTTCCGAATAAAATGTTACAATTAAAAAAAATGCATTTAAGCTGCAAACAAAAACATGACATCTTAATTAAATTTATTTTATTTCCACTGTTTAGAATATAAAATTTTGTATGAAAATAAATCTATAAAATATGTTAAATAAAAGACATGAATTATGCTTTCAACACCTTGTGAGTTTTGAGTTTTAAAACTCCAATTGCATTTCAAGTGATTTTAGTTGAATGTTTTCATTGTTTTTACCACTTAAACAGGAACCACTAACTCAACCGCCACCAACTTTCAACAATTTAAATCAAAACTTAATTACCATTAAAACTGCATTAAAATCATTATAATTCTTTAGCCCAACTATAAGGAAATGAATGTCTTTCTTGTTGGTTTTTTCTTTTAATTTTTTTCCTTGATAAGTATTATTTGTTTTCCAAAGAAATCCCAAATACGATTATAAATGAAAAATAAAAACAAAAACAAAAACATCATAAATTAGTTTTATTTCATTTCAGAGACAATCATGCCCGATTTGAACTGACGACTGCAGCAGAATGCACGAGCAGCGTTTAAATAAAAAAGAAAAAGTTAAAGAAAAAAAACAAAATTGCTGAACGCTTGACATCAACTGCTGCATACTTAAGAGGATCAGGAATTAATTTAAGGCCTTTAATAATGTAAGAATTAAAATGGAAACATGTTAAGAAGCAAATATTGAAACTGTTGCTTTTACACTTTAACTTTCCGGCCAAAGGCTCGAATTTACCTGCAGTGCAGTCATGCACTGTCACCAGCATTAAGCAAAAAGTTGTTCAAAAGTGGAGTGTAACGGTGACATATTTTTATAAAATTGGCGGGGTTCATGCAGCGGATTAGAGTGAATATTAAGGGTATAGAAGTCTTTATGGACAGCTAACTGGCAAGTGGGGCAGTCAGGCCCGAGAATGCGAGCTCTAGGATATTTTTGGGTTACAAGAACTGTATTTATAACTACGCATTGAAAGGCTGAGCTTCTTTTAGTTTCTCCATTAACTTTGTCACAAATCCAACGTACTCGTGCTCAGCCACTGTATTCCTCCTGTTCCCAAGTTTGAAGAGACCCGTGAAGCACAGTGCTGTTGGCTGAAGTATTGAACACAAGACTGCGGTTCGATAGATCCTGGCTTCTACAGTCATAAATACGGTGTCGAATCTGTCGGTATCCTGACTGCATTAAAGCATGTGTGCGTTAATTGTTGTTCGCCAGTTTCAAAAGCCTATGACTCATCACTGGATCAGTTCACTGGAAATTATGAGTCATCACTGGATATTACCGACAACGATTGAAGCTATCATACACTAAAGAGCAGAATAGTAGCACTTTTTCCCGGCTGAAGTTGGGAACTCAAGACTACGGTGTCTTAGATCCCGAGTTCGACTCCGCCCTCAGTTATGAATTTGGTGTCGAATTTTACTGATCTGCAGTAGAGTAGCATTGTATTAATTGATATCGGCTTGTGTCAATAATGAAGGCAAAGTCCTGGTTGCTGAACATTGTCGACAGTTGTTAACACCGTCATGTACTAAAAGAGCAGAATACAGCACCATCCTTCGTGGGCACCTGCAGCGAAAATTTTCTGGCGAAGTAACAAGTAAAAATAACTACAACAAAAATTCTCGATCACTTAATCTGTCTTCATCTGTCCTCTTAACTATCCCCTCGTTTCTAATTCTGGCGAAATGCACTGCATAAGTACAGGATGTCTTCTCATCTTCTTCATCCCTCCTCTCAACACTATCCTTTACTATTTAGTTCCAGATCAATGCATCGCATATTAGAAGTCATCTCCTCAGAGCTGTTCCAGTGCATTAAGAACAAATAAAGATAATCATGGGCGATTAATTGAAGTTGCTACATCGTTCAGAAAACTTCTTATGTAATTAAGCCGCAACCGATCGTGTTATTGTGTTAACCGTGGTAAAGCGCTGTTTAAACCATATATCCTCCAGCTCCGGAAATTTCTCATAATGAGCCGTGAGATATATCCCATTGCTGAGAACGATCTACAAACTTCACATATACGCCACGCCTTCACTAACAAAAGTGATACTTTTGGCAGGACGTACGTTGAAGTGGTCTAAAGCTGAAGAGTCTGGAAGAGTTACAGATATGAACAGGCGTTTGTAACCGATCTGCAAAAGGTTCACTCAAATCATCAAGGCCACAAACATCACGGGTAACACAATATAATACGGAGGGATGTGATATTGGCAAAACACAGCGAAAATTGTTTTGAATAAAATAAATTGTCAAACCATAAATTTGTGAATGAAATTATATTTCGAAAGTGTAATTAAAAGTTAGATGACAGAAAATGGAGTTCTACGAATTAATTTCATTTTAGCTCAATATAATGTGAGATTATTTATTGTTGTTGCAATATAAACTCCCAAACGAATATATTAATTTGATTTACAAAAACGAGCAGTGAACAACGCCCGTTCCCAATTTCTACATATAAATTTGTTATATTTAATTTATATATTATTTTATAAAATAGTCACAAAAAAGTTGTATTTAATTTGACAATCCTCCACCGAAAAGCTCATTTGCTTCAAATCCATTATCGCTGCAATATTTTTCAGTAACGTCTCAAATCGCAAAATAAAATTCAAAAATACGAGTGCATAAATGCATGAATCTTGAGAATATTTCAAGCAGAACGGCAAAAAAAAAAAATAAGGCAAAAAACCGAATCCAAATCTCGTAACATTTGCAAGTGATACCACCACATGACATCAAACATCAAAGGATATAAACTTTTTCGTACACCACAAGAGCACCACCAGCCAGCCACTCAAGATGGATGGAGGGACAGACAACCGGCTAAAGAAAGAAAACAAAAAAATCACGGCAGAAAAAGAAAAATACAGCCATTATGAGCTAGAAAGAATTAAATCTAAATACTTGTTGTTGTCGTTGTTGTTGCTGTTGTTGTTGTTCTAGTGCAAGAGATATTTTTCTGGAAAGAAATGATGGAAAAATAAAGAAAAATGCCCAACCAAGTGAGATTAACAGCAGGCGCATGACGATCACGCAACTCACACAATATGAAACGCGGTCAGATTTTGAAATTTTACATCCTGCTGGGCCAAATTTGCGTTCTATTCGTAAACGTTATGCCACAACGAATACGGCTGGCTGTTGTTTTGTTGTTGCTCGATTAAATTTTGTTTCTTATATTTTCTTTGAAAATTTCAATACAAAATTCAAATCGAATTGCATTTGGTTCAGTGAATGGTTGCGTTCACAACGTTCTTTTTGTTATTGTTGTTGTTCTTTTTTATTGTGTTAATAAAATCAATTCAGAAATTATTATTTATATCCCGAAACCCTTAATTTAAATGTATTACGTTGGGCTTTTAAGTGACGATTCCATGTTTTCGATTTTATTTAAAATCTTATATTTTACATTTTTAAACGCGCGTATTTGTCTGAATTTTTGATTTGCACTCTGCTGAGCGTGAATATCGCGTAATATTTTGTATTTAGCACCATTTCCTGGCTTATTGATCTTTCTTTCTTCTTCTTGTTCTTCTCCTCGTTGTTGTTCATTTAATGCCATTTTGATTTAAGTGTGTTCGTGTGTGTGCGCTTTTTAATCCCACTGTTTTTGGAATTTATTGCCAGTGTTGTTTGATTGGATTCGTTTCAATAAAATATCAAAGAAAAAAAAAAAAAAAAACCAAAAGTTGAATGGAAGTTTTTTGTTGCTCTTGATTTGTACGCTTTTTGTTTATGCAAAACAGCTGGGGACACTCGGTTGGTAATTAAAGGAATAATCGAAATTTAAGTGTTGCCAATTAATTATATATTTCTTGTGTTATTGTTGTTGCTGGCTTATGTTTGGTTTAAAGTTTTATATATTTTATTTATTTGATATTTCGATATTATTATTAATTGGGTTTTGGGGTGGTTTCATATAATTATTATCGTTTAACTGTTTAATGACGAGAATTATAATGGGAAGCGATTCTTTACAAGGCTGGAAAGATTAAGTAAATTTGCTGATCCTGTTCTGCTGTAAGCAATTTATGAGAAAAACTAACTGAAACAAGTGACAGATTTATATATAAAAAATTTTATATTAATGGAAAAAACTTTTGTTTGAAAAAAGGCTTAAATGTAATCAGCAAATCAGTCACATAAAAACTTTTCTTTGACATCAAATTAATATCAATATATTCTTTATGAGGCTGTTAAGCACGAGTCGCTAAAAAGAATGCAGTTTCTTTTCTGATGCAAACAATTTATAAAACAAAATATCTTAAAATTTTTGGCAGGTTTAAATATGCAAAACTTTTCTCTGTCTATTATAAAGGAAAAATATTTAATGCTGAAACGGTAGACATCAAATCAGTAACTGGCAACAGTGTAAATCCATGTCATTTTTATGCTTCTTGACTTTAAGATGACCATGAAGGGCTTTGCTGCCCAGCATGTGCTGCAGGATCTTTTTCTGTAAGTATTGCAAATAATGGTGCCGCAGACTAAAAAGGTTTTGCCTGGCCAAGTTTTATCAAGGCCTTGTGCTCTACTCAAGTTGCCTCAAACCTTGAAAAAGTAGAGAATTTCACATAAAGAATTTGGAAGTAGAAAATTTTTGCTCAGAGAGTTTTATATCGCCTCTATTTTTAACTGCATAGTCCTTTTTTATTGAACTGAATTTATATTTATTATAACCTGGTAAATATATGACCTTGTTTAAATACCATTTCGTGTAAATTCCAACGAGGCTACGATCATGCGAGCATTAGAATTATTACTCCTTCAAATAAACCTGGACTTAAGACGTCAATGGGGCTTGAATATTTGCTTGCAATGCTGCAAGACTTGTTGGTTTGTCGGCATAAATAATTCACTTGAAATAGCTGCGTTACATCGCCTGAAAAAGGCGGAAAGTCAAAAGGAGCACTTTTGGAATTAAAGTTGGTACGAATTACGAAAATTTTTTTATAATAAATCAATTGTTAAAAGCGTTGTAGGGCAAATTGTAGCGCGTAGTCAAAAGCAAATATCTGGTATAATTTTTCCTAATAAAATTGTTAAAAATACAAACTGTTATTACATTCATCTAAGCCATCCAGGTAAAACTGCCCGTGAGTACTGATGATGAAAGTGTAGCGGCTTTTCAAAACAACTGTTCTGCTCTGCCTTGTAAATTGAATATTTAAAACTGACTTTCTCCTGGCTCTTGGAATATTTGTTATGTTTTTTTTTTTAACTAAAAAACATTGTTTAATTAATTACACCAACAGATTTAAATTTGAAAGTAATTTTTCACTTCTCTTCTTAAAGCCGGCAGTTTAGAGAAGTTGTAAAATGAAAACAATTTTTCGTAACGCATGTTGGACTAATTTCTTACAAATTCTTTATTTTCTAATGACATAAAGTTGCGTTCTTCTATTAAAAAGTGTAAGAAATGTAACATTCTTCTTTAGAAAAGAAAAACACCATAAATGTTTTTAACCCTTCTGCATCCCTTGAATATGTACCCTTTCTATGATCTTTTGAAACTGTTCATGGTTTGAAATGTGAGAGGAGAAAGAAAAAACTAAATTTTGTTCTTTTCTTTTAAAATCATAATATTCGTCCTCAGAATAATCAAATATATAATCAAATTTAACGTTTATATCTTATAATAAAAGCGAAAAACTTTGCGTCTAACAACCAAAGTTGGGTAAAATTGACCCAAGAAGTGCAGGCGGGTTAATGTTTAATTGACGAATTTTTAGTCTTGAAAAGACAGCTTTCGCCTTGCACCGCAACAGCAGCCAAGGCGCTAAGCATTTTCTCCTTTACCCACATTTCCTTGTCTTGTTAATGGTTTAATACCGAGAAAAATAAAATAAGAGCTAAAAGCAATTAATAACAGCATGAATTGCTGAACCACTACGCCGATTATGTCTATGGAGAATAGACGAACTTTTCTTTAGACGAACTTTTATAATAGACCAAACCAAGTTACAGCGTTTGTTCCCGTTTTAGCATCAGGGTATGTCTTTACAATACATTCCATGGATGTACTGAAAATATGTACCCTGCTGTTAACGCGGCTTTCCAGGCTCTAATTTACGTTGCCCTGTATATTTCTACAATTCGCATGCGCTGCTCTAATGTTAAACAGTTCATGATGTCTCGCCGAGTGTCGCTACATGCTCCGCTCATGCAACAAAAATAACAACCGCTTAAAATTCAAAAAAAACTTCAAACGTCTTAAAAGCGATATGAAACATAAACGAGATCTGAACATCCTGGAATAAAAAACGATGATGAAGTTCTTTTTTCCCAAAATCTAATTTAAAAAACTGAAAGTGATCAGTTGAGGGGTTTTAGATGGTTCCTGTGCGCATTTCACTGGGGCTAATGCAGATCATCAGGGAACCTTTACCCAACATTTCTTAGAATAACTAGAGATACTTATTTCAAACTTCCACATTAATAAATGCGAAGCCTAAAAAACATTAAAGTCACAATAAGAACTCAGTGATCACTTTTCTTTTTTTTTCTTACGTTTTGTTGTACAACTGGTTGGTTTTTTGCCGACTCAAACTGTAGGTGTAAGATGAAGTTGTTCCAATAAAACTGTGTGACATTTTTGATAATCCCATTCAAATTGAAAGAAAAATGTTCACAATTTTTCTAGTTGTCAGGTAAAACAAATGATGTCCCAGTCAACTATCATCGGCAGGGGATTTCCCTGTTATTTATCTATTGTCGTTTCAAAAGTTATAAATTATTTAAATTCTAATAAACGTGTTATTTTAATTGAATTCGTATGGCATCGTTTACTACTTTTATCACAAAAACACATGAAAACTGTCAAATTATATTGGCAATCAAGCTACTGTGCGTGAGCTTTTACTAACAACTCTGCTCCGTAAAGAGAAAAAAGGCCATGATTTTGTATTGAAAGAATTATGGCTTTTTTATTAGATCGAAAAGTCATAAAACTGGGCAGTAAAATAAATGATCTTTCGTGACAGGATGATAGAAATTTCTAATATAAAAAAAAAATACATAAAACACAGAAACTTTTGAATATCAAATTTAAGAGCCACACAAAATTTTAGTTTAAACTAAAAAAACAAATGATTGGATGATTTTATTGACGTGATATAGAGGCTTCCAGAAGATAAAGCAGCTCTTGAGATTAATAAGAGTTTTAAGCCGCAGTAGATGGAATTCTTGTTAAATTTATAAAGTGTTGCTGATACAAGCAAATAAATATTATAATTATATTAATAAACCTCAAACGTTGCTTGTCTTTCGCTTCAAATGACAAGATTCACAATTTTTTTTTTCCTAAATGAATTCATATAAACAAAAATAACTGAAGATCATCCCATCGTGTTCATTAATAAACTGAACTTTTTTTTTGTGATAAAATTTCATTTTGAAATTTTTGTGCGCTGTTTTTTTTTAAGTTAAATATTCAAAAACCAGAATTAAAAAGTTAATCAGATAACGCTGAATATATTTAAATACATTTTTGGTGGTTATTTTAAAAGTACGTAAATTATACGTGTCGTTAGAAATGTCACAGACGGAGACACAAAATGGCACTAAATTCCAAAGCTGTTCTGATATATTTTCTGATCTTATTAACAATTTAAAATAACTGCTCTCATTTTTAAAATGCAACATGAAACCCAATAAAACTAAAATTTTATTAAAAAATGAAATAAAGATTTTTTATGTTAACAAAAATGTTTTTATTAACAACGAAATGACATTTTCTTGATTGCGGACAAGCCCGGTAATTTCCATACCGTTAAAATAGTTTTTAACAAAATCAAACACTGTGCGAGAAACGAAAAACAGAATTTCAACAACAAGTTGTTTTTCATACACAATCCACGATATTCATGATGAAAAATCATAAGACAGAAAATGTTTTTATATTGAAAATTAAAATACTGAAGCTGCCACCATCAAACTGTTGTTGACTACTACTGAAAATGATAATGCCGATCATAAAACTAATAATCATAACGATTATTGCGATCATAAAAATACCATCATTAAACTCCATATAACACAGAGAGAAAACAAGTTGTGTTAACAGCAACAATGACAACAGAGAAAAAGCATTTTTATTTAAAAAATAAATTGAAATAATTTGTTTGCATTAAATAATATTAAATGCAGCATTTCAATAAATTTTAACAGAATTAACCAGAAAAAATGTTTATAAAAATCAGACACTCTCTCTCTGCTTAAGAATGTCTTGAATATAAATCACAGAAAAAAAAAGAAGAAAAATATTGTTCGATTTTCTTTGTTGCAGTTATCAGTTGAATAATAATTTACGTTACTGTTGAAATATCTAATTTTGTTATGATTGAAATGAACCACTCGAAAATAAATATGATTTGAAAGTACGCGACCCCATCCGATGGCATACATCCATCCATCCATTTGCATTTTATTGATAATATTTTTTCTATTTCTTTCTTTGTTTTACTCAAAAGTTTCTTAAAATATGTGAGAAGAGGTCTATCGTTTGGCTGGAATATTTCGTGTGGATGGTTTCGGTTCAATAATTTTTCTTGTTGTTTTACATTGAACGTGTTTGATCTTTTTCTTTGTTTTAATTTTTGAGTGGGGACTTTTTTTGTGTTAATTTTTTGTTTGATATCAAGTTTTTGTAAAGAAAATTTAAGACGTTGTCTACGATTATTTTAATGGGACTTTTAAATATTTTGAACACATCGTGTGATAAGGCAACAAATTTTTAACGCACATTGAAGTGTTTTCCTCGTGGTTTCCATGAATAACCGCACAAGTGGCATAAGTGCTTGTTTTGTTGTAGCAATTTCAAATCGAATATGTTTGTTTTCGTCCCATCGTGAGTTTTCCTCCAAAATCGAGCGATTTTACGCCCGCTAGACCAATTTCTGTGGGGAAGTGTGATGTCTTTAGTCTATCCGAATAAACCCGAAAGGCTTAAACACTTGGAGAACAACATTCGCCAATTCGTTATTGCCAACATGCGGCCATAATTGTTGGAAAAGGTCATAGCAAATTGGTGCTCCAGATTACACCACGTCCGAGCCAGCGGACGGCGGTCATATGACAGAAGTCGTATTTAAATCTTAGACCATCTTTCGTATGAAGTAAAAAAATCAATTAAAAAGAATCATCAATTTTTAAATTCCATTTCAAAGCCCTCAAAACCTCTATAAAAGCACTCTTTAATAGTCCGTTTATTTCGGAATATTTTATTAATTTATAATGAATTATATATATAAAAAACTGCTGTTATGCTGTTGTTCCTGAACTCCGCAGAAGTGTACATGAAGTGCTATAAATGTTGTTAAGATAATTTTAATTATAAAATTTCTCATATTTTATAATCGCTCAATATGTAACCTCTACCAGTACAATAGGAAAATATATAACAAATATAACGATTTGATATTCAAGATCATTAAAGGCGCTTTCCAATACAACAACAAGTACATATAAGTGATATTTAGCTTGATTACGCTTGGCTTTTTTCGTTTTCATATTCAACAATTTGTAATAGATTGTAGAAATATATTTAATGAAATATGAACTGTTTAACCAACAAAACAATAGCAACACCAACCTTCAAATCGAGAAGAAACTGATCTCATGTATAATTTCGGAGTCAAATAAATACTTTTCCCAAATTTTTTCCGTGCACGATATCTTTCTTTTCTGGAGTTTGCTTGTCCAGACCTGATTAGTTTATTGAATCAATCGGTATGGACATTCAAACGCAATTAAATGAAATAGTTTTTAATTTTTCTATATATCTTGAAGTTAACCGCTTCGAAACCGTTCAAATTCCAAGTTTGGGAGAACCCTTTGAAACACTACCAAGGTGGTTGTACCCGATGAAGGCGTTCAAAAGTATCACATAATTATCTTGGACTTCCAAACGTGAAGATCTAATGATAACTGAATTTTTTCAAAATATATAAATATGAAATTCCCTGCCGGGAATATTTAAAAGAATTAGTAATTGTTGTAGTTCTTTATATCTCTTACAACTACAATTTGAGTGGGAAAAAAGGAAACCAGTTGTAGAATAAAACATAAGAAAATGAAAAATGAAAAGTGATCAGTGAGTTCTTGTTGTGACTTTGATATTTGTTTTAGACTTCTCACTTATTAAAGTGGAAGTTTGAAATAAATATCTCTAGTTATTCTAAGAAATATTGGGTAAAGGTTTCCTAATGATGTGCATTAGCCCCAGTGAAATACGTAAAAGAACCAGCTAAACCCCCTCAAATGATCACTTTGAATTTTTTAGCAAGATTTTGGGAAAAAAGAAGCTGCACATAATTAAAATTGAAGTCTTATTTACATGAAAGAAAATTCTTCGTTAGAGTCAACAGCAAAACCTCTGAATTTGTTTCTATACAATCTGGAGTTCCACAAGGAAGCGTTTTAGGACCAGTGTTATATACACTTTTTACGTCCGATATGCCAACAACAAATAACACAACTATAGCAACATATGCCGATGAAACTGCTATTATGGCTTCGCAAGATTCTCACCTTGAAGCTTCTAGTAAACTACAAATCTGTTTAAATCTAGTAGAAGATTGGCTAAATAAATGGAACATTAAGGTCAACACGGAGAAATCTGTTTGCCGCTCTTCGGAAAAATTGCTGTCCACCAGTTTCCTTAAATGGATCCACATTTCCACAATCAAATAATGTAAAGTGTCTAGGTCTTCACCTAGATAGAAGATTAACTTGGAAAGAGCGCATTAAAAGAAAGCGGCAACAACTTAACAATAAGTTAAAGACAATGTATTGGCTTTTAGGACCCAAATCTACCCTGACAATAGAGAACAAAATAAAGTTGTATACAACTATAATAAAACCTGTCTGGACTTACGGTATTCAACTTTGGGGTACAGCTAGCAACTCAAACAGTGAAATTCTTCAAAGATACCAGGCCAAAATATTAAGAACAATTACATGCGCTCCATGTGTTATAAGTAATAAAAATATTCGTCGTGACCTTAATATACCTACCGTTAAAGAGGAAATCGCCAAATTATGTGAGAGATATTTACAAAGACTGAGCAATAATTCAAATCTATTTGCCATTAATCTTTTAAATGATAGCGATGAAATAAAGAGACTGAAAAGATACCACGTACTTGATCTTCCTCTTAGAAAATAAATCTATAAGTTAATTTTGATATCATAATTAGTTAAATTCATACAACTTATTGTTTTTGTTTTATTGGACCCACTGGGGCTCAATAACCTACGTTCATAGTAAAATTTAAAAGATTTGCTTAATGTTTCTTTAGAAAGTAGATCGCAAATAAAGAAGAATGAAAAAAGAAAATATAATTATATGTATATATTTTAACAACATTTTTAAATTTTGTTTTAAGGAAACAATTTTTCATATATATATATATATATATATATATATATATATAATATATAATAACTCCAACAGTTTTTGATGAATATCGAATATTTGAGTAGTTTTTTTCCAATAATTTTTATGAAAATTCAATCACATTTGCGAATTTAAAATAACGACTTCGTCTACACAGAAAAGGACTGCAAATAAAATATCTTGCTGTATATATTTCGAGACCTCTGAACACTGCAGTTAAGGAACTAAGAAATAATAATACCTCTTTAATAAGAGTGGAAGGCGGGTTACAGTTCCCTATTGAAATTTCGGAAGGCCTCTACAGATTTAATCAAACATCTTATAACTCAAATTAATGAATGACGTCCAAATTTGTTAAACTTTTTGCTTTCAAAGATGCAGCAACTCGAATACTTAACAGCATCAATGGGCATTTAACTTAATACCAAAGCAGGAACTTCGAGTGGTTTTGCATTTATTTTTAAGATTTCTGATTCCTGATAGAGTTGTCCCACGATCTTGGAAAGTAGTACATAATTCAAAGCCACATTTATTTCATACACTTTAGCGATAACATCTTCTTCAAATAGTTAATTTTGGCTTCTGGGAATTTATTTTTATTTTTAACTAAAACTGCATCCAAAAAAGATTGAAGAAAAACCCCCCGCCGAGTGATTTCCACAAAAATCAATCAAATCATAAATTGACAGTTTTGAAATTGAAACGTATGATTAAATACAAACGATCTGGGGAAAAAAAATGCAACACAAATGAGCAAGTAAACCGATCAACTGAACAGAATCATAAGGGTGGCAAAATTTCATTTAGAAAAATAAAAACAGTTTGAAAGAAGCAAACAAAAATTAAGATAAACATTTTCTGTCAAATGATGGTGGTTGTTGGCGATGGTCAGACCAATTAGAGACTTGATTTTTAAAAACCCACACACACACACACATTGTGGACACATACTTCAGTCCAACACTTGAAAGTATTTACAACAAACACCACAGCCTAAAACTCATAGTTTGACGTCTACAAGTCAAGCGTTGACCCCCTCTGCAACGAAACAATGACGAACGGGATAGACAATAAATGAAACTGATTTTAGTGGACGGCGATAACTTTATTTAAATATGTGAAACTTCAAACATTTGCCAGCTCTTTGAAAGCCATCAAAGAATATGACGCGCTGTGTACAACACGTCAAAGAATTATATCAAAATTATATAGAAAAGTGATAGAAAAGAATCTATAATCCGTTACCTCCTACTAAAAGTAACGTATCATTAAATTGATTTCAAAAACATTTTTTTAAGGCCAACAAATTTATGTACCTGCTTTTTGAAAGATATTAAAAGAATTTATTTTTTCAAAACTCTTTTAATAGTTACATTTAGATTACAACAATACAATCAAAGATGATTTCTTTGTTTATGGTTCACACAAAAAAAAAAAAAAAAAAAACAGATACAAATTAAATTGATTTAGAAGAAAACCTTTTAGAAATGGAAAGAAACCTTTTTTCTTCTTTCGATTATTTGGATTTTTGGAAAAGGGACATCTACGGTTAATGAAACAAATGGACAGTTGGACAGCCCGAGTAACTTATGTCTTCTTAATAATAGTTAAGATAATTCTTGTAGATAGAAGTGAGTTCATTTCTTTTTGTTTTCTTTACTCTTTTCGTTTGTGGTACATGAAAATGATTTAAAATCAGGTTAATAACATGTTTTGTTTGCTTGTCTTGTATCTTTTTTGTTTAGGGTGACAGACCCAACTAAATGTATTTACGTATGACTGCATGTAGGAGTTCGTTTAGATGGGAGATGATATCATGACTCAGTTTTCTCACAGCCTCACGAGCTCATATCGTGTTGTGTTTCAATGCCAGACGCCTGTTTCTATGTTTGCGACTGTTGTGACAGCTCGTCCCAACAAAACAATAATGGGAAAAGTTCCACAGATCGGACCCGATTTTCAAAGGCCCGCTCTTTGTGTCTTTTAGAACCAACAATTAGGGAGTGATCCCCACATATGATCCACATTCAGCCAGAGCTGAGACTATTGTTTGAGGAAAGTTGGACGGATGGAGGAAGTAGGTAGAATATTTGCTGTGAAATTTTTTATAAATTTCATATACGACTATACAACGAAATCGCTTTCTCGTTGTGCGGTTCACTGCTAATTCAACCACAACTGAATGTGTTCTGCGTAAAGAGCGCGTAGTAAAAAAAGATCGGCACAAGATCCCTAAAAGCACTTGCATTATTGTCCAAGTTTGAATCCATCACCAATCAGCGAGTTTTTCGCCCTCTCCTAAATGCGGCCGACTAACTTCAAGCTATGCTTTGATGCAACGAGCTGTACATGAGAGCTGCATTCCATTTCCGTTGGGATATGCGACGTCTGTTATAAAAGGTATGAGCTTTATTGAAAACATGAGGATTCATCCTGATGAAATGAATTGTGTCGGATCTATTGCAGGAGGATTTAGTGTTGAGAGAAGATATAAAGGATTTGTTGTAGCCGTTCCTTGTTTTACTCCGTTGCTGAAATTTTGCTATAGTACGGTGCTGTAATGCCCTTCCTAGGACAGGTAAATGTTTGACGATCAGTGTTATGCCTCTGACAACTACCAACGCATTCATGTATCAATTCAGATCACAATCATTGGATATCATATTCACGACTGAGTAGGAAGTTAAATGCGGGATTATACACTTCGTAGTCAAAGTATTAAATACTTCAGCCAACAGAGAGCGATTAAAGTTTTTTTTTTTAAGTTGGAATAACCTTCTCGATCATGTGTCCGCAGTTTTAGTTAGTTAGTATCATGAGTTTTGCTCATGGGAGCTATATGAATTAGAAGTGTTTTGAAGTGTTCGACAATTATCCGCTGTCGAAATATTCTTAATTAAAGATTTCTTTTTTATTAGATTTTGTATAAAAACTTAATGTAAGCTCTCAATAGCGTTTAAATGGTTTATAGTGCCATACGCTGGATTGTAACACTGTACAACACAAAAAAAAAACAAAAAAAATTACAAGGTCCGACCTATAAATTTTGATAGAGGAGACAAAACAAAAAGACACGTGCATCGGCGTTTTTAAAGTTTACTTCTGTTAATCGGCATAAGAATCCATGTGATCAGCAAATTTGCATAAAATGTTACGCAGAACATTTTTGCAGAGTATGTTAACCCTCTAACTCCTCAAGGTAAGGGGTCTTTTTTGTCCTTCTTTTAAAAAAGAGCAAATTTAATTAAAATGTCAGTAATAGCTCCATTATTTAACCTTCGATAGCATTATAATACAACAGATCCGCCTTTGAAGTCACAACAGATCCGCCAAAGCATATGAATGGCAAGGTTCTAAATAATCTATGAAATAATCTCGAAAAAGTTAGAAAAACTTTTGTAGAGAATCGTCGAGTCAGTATTAGAGAAGTTACAGAGGATTAGGGCGTATGGGTTGCTTTATGCCCTGCAGATTCCGCCTACTACAACCATCATAGTTAAAAATTATATTTAAATAAAGCCCGTTTAATTGATATTAAAAATATATTGTGTGTTCATACCCAGATCATCATGAACTAACTATTTATACTGCTCTTCAATATGCATGCCCTTCAAGATTCATTCATTCCCTGTCGTATGAACCAAAATCTCCACCAGATATTTGCTGTTGCCGGTTGAAAAGGAATGGTAAAAGCCGTCATCCGCAGAAGAATACACGGAACTGAGAATATCATTCATGGGAATGAGGAAAATAGCAGGAAGTATAACATCTCACTATTCTCATTTGCCAGCTTTTTGAGTTTAAATATATATGAAATATGAATAAAGTTTTAAGCCTGCATCTATTTAACCCCACAAAATCCTATTGAGGCTAAACACATCTTATGCTGGCTTGTGCTGATCGCCGTGCAATCAAAGTAACGAATAAATAAAATAAAATACTTTAAAAACAGGTTATTTGAAAATGAATTTGATAAGATCGATCGCATGGTTTATTGGGAAGCAGCACAAATAAATTCCTTAAAACGTCTTATAAATATGACAAGCATTCGATAGCAGACCCTAAAATCGAAAATATATTCAGTCAATAATAACCACAATATGTTTATGCTGATGGTCTATAAGTTTAAGGTATTTCAACAGTTTCGCTCTAAGATTTCTGTTAAAAAATTTCTGGTAACCAAAAAGGCACGAGAGAGGGGGAAATTGAAAACAATTTTACCGTCATCTTTATCATCCATAAAGATCATCGTCACCATAATTTTTCCAATAATACGAGTGGCTTGTTTTTAAGCGGCAACAACAACAACAGCAAAGCGTTTTTAATTGAATTCTTAACACTTCAAAATCTTTTCATTTTATATAGTGGAATTGTGTTTCTTTTTTGTTTGTTTGTTATGTTTCGAATGTTTTGGCTTAAAGTAGAATTTTGC
The DNA here is from genome assembly GCA_963675445.1 of Linnaemya vulpina. Lineage (NCBI taxonomy): Eukaryota > Metazoa > Arthropoda > Insecta > Diptera > Tachinidae > Linnaemya > Linnaemya vulpina. Next base: position 14,577,739 of record OY776277.1, on the reverse strand, counting down.
ACTTAACTTTTTTCCCATTTCTTTGGAGATCATAAGTGAACAGTATTCATAAGAAAACGCCTAAATGTCTGTTATCTGGTACTTGGATAGTCGTGAAAGAATGGAGATCGTTTGTAATGCGGTCCTTCCATTAAGTGTCCACAGACAGACAGACTGTGTGTCGGTCGGTCTGCATATGCGGCTTTGGCTTGGGCATGACAAGACACATTTTTTCACCAGATTTATACGGATCATCTTGTAAAATTTCTTTGATGTATTTTTAATAACAGTCGTACCTCTTTTGCTTTTGTTATTATTGATATTTGATCTATGATATGATTCTTTTTTTCTATTTCTTTGCATTATTATTTGTAATAAAAGTTTTGTATTCAAACAATATTCAATTAACTATAAATGCTCACACGTTTGTTTGGCGTTCCAAGTGTGTTGTCTTGGCCTGGTGGCTACGATTGCGCACTTTTCTATGGCGCTGCTTTGTCAAACGCATTTTTAAGTTTTTTTTTGTTCATGGTATTATTTCTTATTTTTCGTGTAAAAAAAATTACTTGAAAATATATAATTTTTTTCAGCCTCAAGTGCCGCTCTATTGTGTTTTTGTGTGTCGAAGCTTTTAATAGAAATATTTAATATCAAAGTATATAAATTTTTTGTTTTTTGCTTAGCGCTTGATACTTTTGTCAAGTGGGGGGGAAATCAAGGCGTTTAGCCTAGAAACCAAAAAAGAATTCTTAATAATAATAATAATTTCATAGAAAATGTTTGTTTAACATTTTGTGTCGGCAAAGATCAATATCTTGTATAATTTTGTATCGAAAGCAATTTGCATACAGATGGATTTTTACAAAACCGACGCTTGTTGTGGTCTTAAGCATTGAACGCATTATTTTTGTTTAGCTTTTAATCACGAATATGAATATGAATATTTTCAATAAACAATTGTATTCAATGCATATTTTGAGATACAGTGCATTCACGATAATATGAACTAAATAAAATGAATTCCATCTCTTTTATATAAATTTTTATTCGACTGCAATTTATTTTGGAAAAAGAAAACAAGTTAAGGCTTGTGTTAAGGGGCAAAACCCTTCAAAAGCACTTCAAAGTTCTCCAATTAAAAAGGTTTAGTTTAAGAAACATGCAACAAAAAATTAAGGAAAATAGGACATGAAAAAGAGATAATTAAACACCAACACAGGGACTGAACAAAAGGCATCGCTTTGATGCAGATCTCGTAGGCTTTTTCATAATGAAATTGGGAAAAATACAAGCTGTTATCACATTCAACTTAAGCCATTTAAAAGTTGATCATAAAAAAATACACATGCGTACTGACGATGAAAGTATAGCGGCTTTCAAAAACAGTTCTTCTGCTTTCTGTGTGAGTTAAATATATCAAACTGCTGTTGACTTTTTCTTGTACTTTGGACTGCCTATAATGTCCTTCTGGACTAAGGACATTTAAACTTAATTTAACAAAACAATTTAACTTAAAATTATTTCAGGAAAAATCTTTCACTTTGTAACCTGCCCCTCTCTCTCTCCTTCAAAAGTTTCAATACATTCAAAGCTCTTTGATCGGCCACTTCACTTTGATCTTATTCGAATATATTTCAAAACAAAAAGGGCAATAAGAAATCAAAAAGAACGTAACTCTTGTGCGGAGTTTGAACAACAGAAAAAGGTTCTTTTTGTTGCTTTTTAGTTCATGCGCCAGAAGCTTTTTTTTCCCTAATCAAGACACGTTCATATTTGGTGACAACAAACGAATTTCGAAAATTTTCTATAATATCCTGATAAAGGCCTTTGACCCTCTCTTTTAATATAATTCCGCTAACAGGGATCTTGTGTGTATTTTATTCAATATTTCAAACATTTTCTTTCAAATCAAAATCTTAAGCTGGTGAGTTTATATAACAAAATTAATACAGAAATGCAGCGTAATATAAGTAACAAATTCTGATTGAGAATTTAAAAGCAGCCTTCTAAAGAAATCCCTAAACTGTTGGGCAGATCAATTAGAATTTAAGCATTTTAGCTTCGAGCTCAAGACTCTTTAAAAAGATAAAAATCGTTAATAAGCTGCTCCTAAAGATCTTGCAAATAAGTTCATATTTTACAGTAGTCAATGAAAGGAAAAAAGTGTTCCTATTTTGAGCTGTTCATAATATCTGGCGTGCACTGTACAATCAAATTCTTGAACAAATTATTCAAAAGTATTTAAATAAGTTCAGTTCGAAAATCATGTTTAAAGAAATCCCATAAATAACACTAAAAGTGGGTGCAATTAATATTTGGTTTCGTTAATTTAAAATGCAACAAAAGAAAAATACACACACACACACACACACACACACGTATTCCGTATATAAACAATAATTTCCATTCAACAAAAATAGCTGAATGTCAATCAACGTGTCACATTAACAATACCACTTGTCCATTATGTTCATAGTTGCTGTTGCTTGTATCAGAAAAAAAATAATGTTTTTTTCTCCACGACAACACAATCACTATAACCGAGAGTTGTAAGTTGTTTGTTTTCGTCCCCCTCCCAAACCTTTTGCATGCGCTAAAAAAAATCGCCCGATTATAGACGTACTGGATATGCCAGCAGGCACTTTAATTCATTTTATCCTCTCTTTGGCTGCAGACAAGGAAATACGTTGACAGTAAAACGCTAAAAGTATCATTAAAATGAACTTTTTATAGCTTTCAAATAACACAAACTTAACTTGGCATAATTATAAAATACCACAAGTAGTTTTTGTCATATGAAATGCAAAAATATGAAAGAAAAAGAAACACACAAACGACCAGAAACTGCTAACAAACCCAACAATCAATAAGATTTGGAACTTAAGTAGTAATTCCCAATCAAAAGTTGTATTACATCACTTTTTAAAATATATCGCATACGGGCTGTTAAGCTGGACAAGAAAAAAATTAAATAAATAAATAAATAAAAAGCAAAAACAGCAACAGTTTTAGTAACCGGGAAAACTGTTAACGAATTGCATATTCATGCAGTATTAAAGCCAACAAATTATCTTAATTGTTAATGATTATTAGTTGTACAGGTTTTTGTTTAATCTTAAGCAACGAAAATAAGCCTTAACTGAAGCAGTGAACAATAAATGTTTATTGGCGAGGGGAAAAGGTATATTCGAAGACAGAAGAAACTAAGAAATTGCAACAATTTTAAAGCAGCAAATAAATACTTGGAATATCACACAGAAGATTTATCAGGGTTGGAAAGAAGGAGAAAGAGTATATCCAGTTTTTTTAAACAAGAATTGTAGAAAGTCCAAGTGATCAGGGAGGGTCCAATGTAACTGTTAAGGCTAAAAGTTGTCATAAAATTTCTTAATTGAAAGAAAGTGATGACGGATTAAGCTGCGCTCTACGGAAATCATGCCGTGTAGTGGCATAGTAGGGACCATTGCCAAATTATCTCATGTATTACTAAAACATTTTGAGTTTTAGCTAACGATACATACTATATACTATACCAGGCTCACGGCCTGGCAGATAAGGACCGAACTGTACAGACACTAACCCTTTTCAGGGCAAAGTTTTTCATCCAGCTGGATGAAGACGGCCACAACATCATCATCTGCGGTAACGGCCTAATCTGACGGTGATCTTAGCGCTTTATGAAGTTAAGAGTTCAGCGTTATTGCATTTATCGGTTGAACCGAAGTCCGAGGCAAGTGGTAATAGTCCGTATCAAGTATCAGTTTGTACTCAACATTTCTACCAGGGACTTTTTTTTAACAAACCTCAGCCAACAGACGGACAAACGAAGGAGATATCATCCAATATCTGGCTACAGAATCATCTAACACTCTATGAGGAAGCCTCCGTATCCCACATCGAAGTGGCAGTGCGATCCCGAACATCATCACTCTGATAATGATGGCAGTACATAATTGCATAACTGCTGCAACTGGCCTCTGCATCCTTCCGAAAGGCATTTCATCTGTGTATCATGCATGTACCGGTGTTAAGTTACTGGTCGACCTGATCAAGCAAAGTAAATAAGTTTTAATGACTTTGGTTCTGTTGGGGAACCCAGGCGAACTTCCGCCTTATTTTCATACACCAGACTAGCAGGCCAGCCTACTCCTTTTGCATTTCTACTATATAGTCCTGGTGCTCTGCTAGTGTAGAGTTATAAATGTTATGGGCTACCACGAAGAGTTATGACTAAAAAACTGAATAAATCTCTCCCAAGGCCTGAACAGCAACCAGTTGAGGAAGTCACCAAGTTGGCTGTCGTTCCACGAGGCGGAGGCTGACATGACACTGAAGTAGCAGTTGAATTACCGTGGGTAATTCGACGATGCTGAAAGCAATCAAGTCGTAACAGGGTAAGTAGATCACCGGCTAAGTTCGGAGAATATTTAAAGTGGAGTGGAACAACAGATGACATGTTATGCACGGAGGACATTAAACACTGCAGCATTTTCTATATCATTGTCCGGCATTCATCTATCCGGGTTTCCAATCCTTTTTTAGCATGATAATTTAGCTGAAATTATACACATCTTACAGAGAGGTATTCCTCTGGAGGAGATCAAGTGACTAAGTTAAAGTTCAAATTTCATAACTGTAGATTTAAATTTTGTCAAAATAAAAATTAATGAATAATTTTATTTCTTGAGAGAAGAATATAAATTCACATTATTTGTGTAACATCCTTGACATGAGCTTAAGGCTCCTCTCATCCAGCTAGTCCAGCCTATAATAAAAATATATTATTTCAATTGAAAAAGTCGAGATGTCCATGATACCATTGAATTTTTATTCTCAAACTATTTGAAATCATTTCTGGTTCTACATTAAAAAAAGTTTTCTATTTAACTCTCAAATATTTTATTAGAATGTTTGCGATAATGAATTGCACTTCTTGGTTGATTGATTTTATCCCTACATTTGAGAAGACCATAGAATTATAAAGACTGGTTCTTCTTTCTTTGGATGCTCTTTGAGTGATTGCTTCTAACAAAATTAACGTGCTACGTTTTTTCATTCTTCTAGGTAATCGTGCTCCAAAAAATATTCAAATTTTTATAGAAAAAACTCAAAACTTGTGAAATTTACCATGTTATTCAGAAACTGTTATTAAATTTAAAGTTGCCTTTAACTTTAACAGTCGTTTGTGAATACGGGCGTTGCAGTACAACTTGAAACTTATAATTTGCAAGTACTTGGAATTTAATTTTTATCGTAAGAACTTGTTAAAGGTAATAAACAACAACAATAGTGTATATCGTTAGCTGAAATTAAAACTGCCTTGACTTATTGATAATTTTTTAGGAGAGGAGAGGAAAATAAATGCTTGAATGAAATATATAAAGATCTTTAATCGGAATGTTTCTGGTATGACGATATAAATAAAATCGTGGGTTTTATTCCCGCGAATTTGATTTTCTTCTGTTGAAGACCGAGGGAAGATGCGGGTTGTTGCAGCTGTTTTTACTTCCTACTTAGCCGATGAATTTTTGCTTCAAGTAGAGATGAAGGAGGGTGCTGCATTCTGCTCTTCTAGTACATGACGCTATAAAACGTTGTCTGTAATATTCAGCAACCAGTGCTATGCCCTCATCGATGAACCCTGCACTAGTGGAGATGGCTGAGGATCTAAGGCATAGCGCCTCCTTGTGCTCTTAACAAATTTGATAAAATCTTGCTTTTGTAATGATCTACAATTACTAAAACACATTTTGGTCAACCGTTTCGCTTTGATATTTATCAATATCTTCTGTCTAACTCTTTTTTTGTGTGTAAAAATTTAATTTAATTTCTGGCTTTTTTAGCTCTTCTCAAGCTTTGAAAAAAGAAAGATAGAAAAAAAAAAATAAATCACCATAATCTCTGAATAAATTTTTTTTCTGACCCCATCCGCATATTATATATTCATTTCATTTATTCTGTCCGCTTTTCCCAAAGAACCCAACTGACCGTACCACTGATAGATGGCAATGGCTGGTTATGAATGTCAATGTAACAGGTTTTATAGCATAAATTTACATACATTGACGTGCAGCTCGTCGATTGGAAATGAAATACAAACTGACGATAATAGTTTATAGACACAGACGCGTGATGATATACCCTGTCTCTTCTGGGTATCGGGCCTGTGCCTGTGTCCGTACCATTCGCTGGAGAAATATATTTCTTTTGCTACACCTTTCAACGCCTTTAAATGTTTTAGTAAATTAAAAATGCACAGAAAACGACAACAAGCATTTTGTGGTGGAAAAAAAAAATATTGAATCAATGTAAATCTCTAAAGGAACAAACGCGTTGTTAATGGTTTTGTTGTTGCTGTTGTTGTTGTTGTTAATTTTCATCTAAAACGCATTCCCTAATGAGTGATAAATTATTTGTGATAAATCAATGTTCTCTTTCATCTACATACATGTCGTAATCACTGTCGATTTTTATGCAACATATTGAGGTGAATATATCTCTACCAACGAACACATACACATACACATGCGTCGTCTATGCGGCCTGGCAGTGTTTATTGGTAAATGCCTGTTAACAATTTCCATAGCCTAGACGCGTTTGCTGATGATCACTTCACGGTGCTGTGGCACTATTTGGACTGATTGTCGGCAATCTCTTTTTGTTCTTGTTGCTGTTTCTTTGTTGTACTTTCAGCTGTTTAGACATTTACATGTTCGTCCAGTCCATACAATAGATTATTTCTGACTCTAGTTTGACGTCTCTGTTTCACACGCAATTGTTTTTCCTTTTTTTTTATCTGTTTTTCTTGTTTTATTTTGTGATCCAGCACAAGGCTTGAGTGCAACAAATATTTCGTCGTTTTATTTTCAGTTGAAAAGAAAAAGCCGCAATTATTTTACAATCTTTAGATTTTAGTGACACCAAATATTTCGGAGAGATTTGGCGGCATGACAAAATATTCGTTTATCCATTTATCAAAATAAACAGTTTACAAAGTTGCTTAACATTTTGTTATGAAAACATTCGCAATATATTTCGTGCTTAACAAGGACTCTAGACACGGCAGCACAACAGCAACCAGTCAGAGAGTTCTATTAATGGAACACTTTGGCTGTTATATATTTGATTCTGGACAAAACTATGAGACTTTCGGCTGGAATGCAAGTGCTTTTGTCGTTTTGAGTCACAACAATTTCAAGAAGATTTGAAATCGCTGATAACGATCCTCAGTGAAAAGGATAAGATCAAGTGGCTTCGAAAGAATCAATATATTAAAAGAATCCTTGTAACAGTACGATACGTTAGTGGTTACTAAAAATTGGTTTTGCGAAGGACTAAAAATTATATATTATCTTTGCTACAACTTAAGCCACTTCGAGACTAGTTTGAGGCAAAACTGCACCAAGACAACTTTCCCGTGACTCCTTGGGCAGTTATAACATCCCCTCCAACTTTAGCTAAAATTATTATACACAAAAGTAAAGTCACAAATTGCAATTTTATCTTGAAAAACTAACAAAATGGACACTCGTTTCGTGTGCGTAAAACAACAAAATACGAAAAAAGCAAGAAATACTGCAGCTTTATAATTACACAACATGCAGGTATTTATTTTTCTATAAAAAAAATCAAATCTCATGAGCAAATTACACATGCCGAACTGTCTGACAGACAGACGGACAGCCAGACGTACACATCACATATTCACATCAGCATTATTCGTCTTGCAACACAATTGTCCCGTCTCTCGGTCTCTCTAATTATTTGTTTGCGTTTGTGTGAATAGCAAATAAAACGAAACAAAGTAAAAACTAAATTGCAACGTTTGAGGCAAAGTGTGAATTTAAGGCCGCACAGTTGTAATGAAAGATTAGTTGATGTTTGGCCGTGATATGAAAAGTCTTACCAACTGCCCAAACACACACACGCAGTGAACAGCAACAACAGCACGACAAAATCCATGAAAACAAAAGTCTACAGCTACGGGCAGAATTGAGTGATGGCGCTATAAAATGGCGTAGTTTATGTGATGAGATGGCTGCGCTGTGCTTTTTATTTTCTTACAAAAATATTCATAATATTTCAACTACCACCAGCTGAGGTTAAAGACTGGTTGGTTAATGGTTATGCAAATTAATTTAAATAAAAATTTCTTAACAAATGTACACTTGCGTATGTGAGTGTGTGTGTGTGTAGTGCTTGCTTGTGCATGTTGAATTTTGTTTACGCAATTGTTGCATTTGTCCGGTAACGACATAAATCATAAGTGCTGCAGGTTGTATGGATGGTGGCAACATCTGATTGTCTACTCACCGGCCGGTAATCGATATTTCAAAACCTGCCCTCACATGCTGCTAAGCCCAGCAAAACTGGCTTCGTGTGGCTTATTTATTTTTCAATTTTGTCCCTGTTTTCTAACAATTACCAGCAGTTCAAGTAGTCGTTTACACGTCGATCACGGGTTTGACTCCCCCACTTATTTATACAGGGAAATAAGAACTAAAATGGATCATACAATTTCTCTATCTTCTATCTCTCTTCGTTTTTAACCCTTCCTTCCATAGTTAACCCTTCCTTCCATAGTTCCGGCTAAAGTTTATTGCATCAGCAGGGTTCATTTCCTGAGTGTTGGTCCAAATGACAGACAAATTCCAACGTCAAAGACTAATAGAACACCTTCTGGCTCTCACACTGTCAAACGCAATTTTATATTTGACGATTTTATTTAAGCAAAAATATATGGGGCGTGCATTCTGACGCCTTTGCATATTGAGGGGGGTATATCCCCTAAATTCTTAAATAGATTTTTTTGACAACTGTACAGTCGTTTAGGGGCATCTCACACTATCAAACACAATTTTCGGATCCGCGCCACATTTATATTTGACGATTTTATATTACTATATTTGAGGACTTTAGATATTGAGGGGGGAATATCCCCTAAATTCTGAAAGAGATTTTTTTTTTGCCAACTGTAGAAAGAACTACAATTTTAAATCTGAGCACTCTTTCTAGTGAAATAGATCGATAGAAAATAATGGGTGGTTTTATAGAGATAAAAAATCTTATGTTGATTTCTTTTCTGGAAAATAATGCAAAACTTTTTACACTTTTTTATACAAAATGGCAATATTCTGCCATTTAATAATAAAGAATTTACTAGAAATTAATTTAACGTCCGTTGTGAAAAATAATTTCTGTTTTAAAACTCCTTCAAACTGCCAATATTTTGAAAAGAATTTAAAAAATGTGACATGTTTTACAGAAAAGAAAACGCCATCACTTTTTTAACTGGCACCAATTTCATCTGCTGTCCAGTGATTTATATTTAATTTGGTTTGTGATTTCAGGTCGATTGACTTATTGAAGAGCCCTTGAATCGGGTTCCCTTGAATCGAGTGACTCAATGCGGCCACACTATTTTCTGCGCCGAAGTCGCTGAGTGTACGCAGATAAGCTTGAAACGATTGACCACTTTTAGGAACATTCTCAGCTTTACTGCCGATATATGGCCGCATGTGTTGGAAAATCGAAAGTTAGTCCTCCAGATTAGACTACATCCAACCCAGACGTGCCTGTCATATCCCAGAAGTCATATCTTAATTATAATGCCCGAAGACTCTCTTTCGAATGAAGTGAATTTCATGTCAATATAAACAATTCGTCTTCGCTTTCTTGCCTTTCAAAGTTCTATGCCTCTAAAGAAAACATCTTGTGTACGACTACCACCGTTCTGCAACTATAATGCTGGTCTCAATTTAAAAGAGTCAAATCTTCATCTTTTTCATAATTTTCAAATTGTTATGTAAAGTAAATCTTGTTAAGCGGCTCACATTTTCCTTACAGGTAGAACACCTTTGAAGACATGTTTTTTCGAACATCTTAACCCTTTAACAATTATAAGGGTATTTTTTTTAAATTTTCTTTTAATATAGAAAACATTATTATAAATTTTAGAAAAAGGATCTACTAAATATTTGAATACAATTTAATTTTCAATATTGAAAAAGAGTTCTAAACGATCAGCTTTTCTGTCTGTCATAAAACCAAATACAGCTGGACATCAAAATTTAATAATAAATCTATGAAACTTAATTTTAATATATATATATATATATATATATATATATATATATATATATATCTTGTAGCTCTTGATAATTCTATATCATTATCAGAAGTGAACCGGCTTCTCTCTAAGAATTTATTCCAAAATATTTATACAGAATATTGTTAGAGAGTTATAGAACTGTGAAATGAAGTAAACAAAAATAAAATGACCAGAAAAAGAAAGATATTCTTCTGGCAGATAATTCAAATGTGACTTCTGTCATATGACCGCCACGACTTGCACGAACATAATCTAATCGGGTGGTAAAATTTTCGATATCTTTTTCCAATATTATGACAAGTAAAAAGGCTTCGGTCTATATTCTAAAAATAGTAACAGGAATAGTTCTATTACCCAACAAAAATCGTTTGTCTTAAAGTGATCTTGAACATAAAATTCACCAAACGTCGGGACAAATATGAAATAAAAATTGAATTCTTTTTTAGATAGAACACCGTAGGCCAGTAGCTAATGAATTACTTCCAATAACAAAGTGATCTTATTTAAAATATCTTAATATATAAGTTCTGAATAAATGCTACTAGATTACTAAGCCACTTGCTTGTGGAATTGTACTTCCTGCACTTCTTATTGATGAAAGGAAATACAATCCAAGTAAAATCTATTAAAAGACACATTTAAAAAGTTACATCAGATTTACTGGCGAAGAAATAGATAACAAACAAACTTTTATTTTATTATTTTTACATTAACTTTTACGAAAATATTATTCCAGGAAAACCCAAAATATTACGATTTTAGGTGAATCTTTTACGGCCTTGATAAAATGAAATTAAGAAACGTTAATTGTACATTCCAGCAACTCGACCACACGTATTTAATGGATGTATTGTGGCATAAAAATAATGTTAACAGCAACGAGGTGAAAAGTGTCTTGTTCGCAGCACTCGCTGTTTGACACTTCTGTGATGGACTTGAAAACAATGCACAGCTTTTCCGGTCTTTAAAGTTGTCTTTTATCAAGCATCCACTTGCTGGAACTGTTTTAGGAACCCATAAAATGTTTATTAAAATAATTCTAACGAAATTAAAAGAAAATACAAAAAACAACTAAAACTTAGTGTAGCAATTTGTTAATGACCACCTGGTGGCACAAAAACAATTTTATGTTGTTATAAATTCTTTGTAATTACAAACAAAATCAACTGAGGAGACGACACTGCTAAAAGGTCATGTAAAATTACAAACTTGTGCCGGATTCGTTAACACATCAAACAAGTGCACGCTGATGATCAGCTAAAATTTTAACAAAAAAGAAAAAAATAAAAAAAATAATAATAATAAAACAGGAAAACACAAATAATCTTCAGAAAAACAGGTGAACTCAGGCCTGTTTGTTTGTTTTAGATATTTGACAACAACAACAGTGGAAAACTTAAGCTGAAGCGGCAGAAGAAATAAAAATACATTTAAAAGATTTATTACGGTTGAGATTTCATGACCAGCCAACAGCTTCCTTTGGAAATGTTTCTGTTTCTGCTGGCATTGACATCAACATTGATATTGTTATTTTGCTGTTGCTGTTGCTGTTGTCGCTGTGTTTTCGTTTTAACATAAAATGTCAAATAAGTGTCACGGCGCATGCGTAAATGTTTGTTATTCACCGCAGCTGAACAAGGCACCGCTCGTACGTTTGTACCACAAAAATCAAGTAACAACTCAGACAATCGGCGAATGCTTTAACTTTTGGAATTTCAAATTAATTTTTCGGCTTCAATAAATGATTTTTATGAATTTTTATTTCAGAAACGAATAATAATCGTTATTTGTATTCCTTAACCAAAAAGTCAATACGAAACTACCTGTCATTTGCTGACTTTCTCTTCTTATTTGTTGTCTGTTTGCAACAAAAGCCGATAAGCGGCCTTTAATCTCAAGTGATCATTTCGTTATTTACTTTTGAGATTTCATATGAAACAGTTAAAAGGAGATGTATATTATTGTATTAAAACAACGAGGGCAGGTTTGAAAAGGGTACCGCAATATATGGAAGTGGAACAGCAAACTTTGCTGAAGACACCAACAGGATTTTGCATAAAGGATAATGAAATATCAGTTGTACACCTCAACCTTGAACTACACGGGCCTATTAAAAAAGCTCTGGATACTTCAGCACTAATTAATGTTGACTACATAAGAACGTAATTTTGCATCTCAGGAATTATTTCAAGAAATTTATTTAGAATATCTTTAGAGACTTATAGAACTGTGAAATGGAGTCAAACAGAGATATAATGATCTAAAAAATAAAGACAGTCTCCTGGCATTATAATTCATATATAAATTCTGGCATATGATCGCCATGGCTTCCTCGAACATAATATAATCTGGAGGTAAAATTTTCGATGACTTTTTCCAATTTTCAACCAAGTCATCGATCGTAGACTAGTGATTTCACAAAGTCTGATAAAAAATTCTTTAACGACCTTAAGTCACAGGATTTTGGAAGCGATACATATTTCGAATAGACCATGATGTTCAAAATAAATTTTCATTTCTTTTCTAGAAAAGAGTGCAACATTTTTTACCCCCTTTAATACAAAATGGCAACATTCTGTTATTTAAAAATAAAGAATTTATTACAAATTAGTTCAACATCCTTTACGAAAAATAATTTTTGGTTTAAGACTCCTGCAAACTAACAGTATTTATAAAAGAAGTACAAAAATGTTAGATTTTTTTAGAAAAGAAAACCGCCTTTAGAAACGTTGTATAAGCGTCAGTTTATCATGATGAAATGCTTAATCCAAGTACACAATGTGGCCGCCACTTAAAAAAAGTGTTGCTGACTTACAGTTTTACCTCTATAAGAAACTCCTTCAACACTCTGCAGTGAGTCCATTCCAGCATAATAATTTTATAAAAACCTTCAAGTGTTTTACATAAAACTGTGCAACTTTTTGCACCGTTTGCATTTATAAAATTTGTACTCTTCTGTTGCAAGACTTAGAATTAACAGGAAAGAGATTTTTAAGAACTTACCCCGGACGATCTGAAAGAAATAAAGAAAATATTAAATTAGTAGAGATAGAAACAAATTTAAAATATTAAGTATTAAGATAAAATTTATATATTAATATAATCGCAGTTGTGGTGGCCGTTAGCTAAGAGCCTCATATTATGATTTCATTACTTGACTGTAAAATCGTATTGATGTTTAATTTGTTATGTGAAGAATATATTAAACCTTCTTGCAGCTATAAAATGTTGTCAAGAGCATTAAATAGTTTGTACCCGAACAGGACGATGATTCTTTTTAAGTAGCACCAGCACTCAATGCACTGCTGATGGAGGAATCATTCCAATATCTACTTAAGCAGTGCATGGTGGCAGAGCTAGAAAAGAAGTGGTTTGTTGTAACCATTTCAATAAACATGAAAACATTTTACAACTTTACATTGTTTGCAAAAAAGAAAGAACGTAAGACTTTTCATTACTTCGATATTTTTTAATTCAGTCCAAGTTGCAAATAGACACAAATTTTGAATTTTTCTTTTTGGTTTTAATCAGTTACTGATTAAATTAATTTTTAATCAGTTATAAAACTGTTATATTTTAAAAAAATATAAAAAATTATTTATAAAATTAAATTATTATTAAAATATATTAATTTATGAAAAAATATATTAAATGGAATCCTTTCCATGATAAAAACAACAAACTGAATCCTAATAAAATATTCAAGGAAGAACAAGTACAAACATTCAATCGATCGATAGTGAAATCTGATGTAGCGCTGAATACCGGTAATAGAAATTAACGATAGTTTCCCAGCACTAGTAAACGATATTGATTTTGATAGCGATTTCAATAGAAATTTATTAATTTTAGTGCAAATGTAAATGCACTGTGGGGTCGAAACCAATACAGATATATTTAAAAAAATTTATGCTTGAGAATATCTTAAATTTATTCAATATTAACATAAATTTTCCACACTGTATTTTAAAATATAAAACAATAATACTTTTTTTCAATGGAACATTTTTCTATGCGCGCACTATTGCTGTTCCATTTTATTCCTTTTTGGAAGGAAGTTAAAACTAATTGAGACAAGAATTATTTATTATTGGGGCTTAAGTTCAAACCAGCGTATTCATAAATCATATTTAATTTAAATTAAATTCGAATATTATTCATTAAGAGTGGGATATTTACAATATTTATTATAACCATCATACAAGTTAAATGGATCAGTACCAATTTTGGGGCAGCTGCGCCATTTCATCAGCATTATTTTGTGCAATTTTTCACTTTTCACGGTGTTAGTAGTTCTTGGGAATATCAACTACTTGATTAATGATTTGACAAAGATTGAATATGGAAAGCTCTTATATTCATTTCTAAGTTAGATGGCGGATATTTTAGAAAAGAGCAACAGAATATGCGAAGTGTAGAAAAATTAGCTATTATTTGATGATGAAGTTGCGTCCTTTAGATCAGTGTTCATCGGTTCCGCCAGTTAGATGATTACAAAAATTATTAAAAATATATTCAATTCTTAATAAATTGAAATTTACATAAACTCATAGACTCCAACCTAGACAATTCTGAAGCTGGTATTGTTTTTTTCCCAACCATAAGTTTTCTTCATTAAAAAACATCCTGAGAGCAGCAGTTATGAGCAAAAAAGAAATCAAAAACTCCAACAATTACATTCACACAGATCCATATCATCCGTATGGCGTCAAATTGACTATCAAACCCTTAATTTTTCTTTTAATTTAAGCTAATCAGCAAAAATTCCAACCAGAAATAATCAAATAAAGAAACTTGATCTTAATAAGTTTTTTTTTCATTTTTGTTTTTAAATAACTTAACTTTTTGTCGTTGAACAAAAAGAACTTTTTAGTTGTCATGTAGGGGAATATAAAATAGAAATAAATAAAACTACTGTAAGATTAACAAACAAAGTGGAAATTATATGTATCCAAATACACACACTTACACACACACATATATATATATATATATATATATATATATATATTTATAAGGTATAATATACAACAAGTATGTACACATCTAACACAACCACATGCTGGGGTTAAAACTTATCATGTGATAGTGAATTTATTTAAAAAACAAAACAAAACAAAAACATAAAGAAAAAAAGAATTAAATACACGTATTTTTTAGAGTGAAAAGATCTTCGAACGCGGACGGACACTCATGCATTTTGGATAGAAAATGAGGGAACAAACCTAAAGAATTAAAAGGTAGACAACATGCTGTGAAAACCACTGATATTTAAATGAGATAAAGTCAGAAACGTCATGCTTTTTGGACAAAATCATACTTGAGATACTAATAGAAGGTGAACATACACAATTGTGTGTGTATAAATAGGAATCTTGACAAGTATGAATTTAAATAAACTCATGTATACTCACATACAAACACTCAAACGAACACACACATACAGAGAAATTTTTGTTATTAAAGAGCAGTCAGTTCTTTGGCAACAACTATTGGATTACGTAAAGACGTTGTAGAGAATAGGTCCGAGGGGTGTGTAAAAATTGTGAGTAGGGGCAAGGGCCAAGCCCTTATGATGAGAGTAGACCCACAACCGCCTGGGCTGAGCCAAGTGCTTTTCAGAAGACACTTCCACAGTTTTTTTTTATAATAACACGCCTGTTTAGGTACTCCAACGAACCACCGTCCGTGCTCGCGAGGATTTTCCATGCCAGCGTTGGACATTTAGATCGACAATTCAACTGGACAATAACACCTACCGCTCCTAGTGGTAAGAGGAATGTATAACAGCAATTCTCAACCTTAAGCTACGTTCTCATCTATCAAATATTTGACGAAATTTCTTAGTTGTAATAAAATATTTTTCAAATGAGCATGTGTCTATTTCAATACACATTCAGAATTGCTTTTAATCGTTTCTTTTGTCAGGCCTACAAACGATTTATTAAAGAAAAGTTTGTCAGAAAATAGTGGTTACGTTTATGTCGTAATATATTTACCGGATGTAAACGTAGCATGGCGGTTACGGGTAATACATGAGTGTTATTAAAAACTTTTGATACATTTTCGATTTAATATTTAATTGACTTTTAAGGTCGGGGCTCTAAACGTTATATTGGGCCTGGACTTAGGGGGAGTTTAAAAGGTCTTGTTCCTTTCCCCAACTCCATGATATTATAAATATATGGCCCTGCTGGGCGAAGTAGTAAGACACAAGACTACGCTGCCTTAAGTCCCGAGTTGAGTCCGCACTCAATCATGAATATTATTTCAAAGTGTTGTTCTGGAACTGTGTTAATTGTTGCCGGTTTGTCTGAATGATGAAGGTATAGCGCGGGTCGTTGAACACTACCGATAGCGGTAGAGCATGATGCAGAACCTTCCTTCGTCGTTACCGGTAGCAGAAATATTTATTGGTGAAGTAAAAAAGTAAAAAAAGTGACAACGAAGTTTTGTATCCTCTAATCTGTCCTCTGAACTCTATCCCCTTCTTACCCACTTCTAGAGCAATGCCATGCATATGTAGGGGTCATTCCCTTAATGAATTATAATTAGGAAATTTTTTTTATATATGCTAAATATGCGATCAGGTCCGCAATTGAAACAACGATATAATTAACATATAAAACCCTGTCTATCAAATAACATTCTCTCTTAAATATTTTTTTTCTAAAACAGCATATTTTCAACGTCCTTGCAAAAGTAACTTTTAAGTAAAAGTATTTCATATCACACAATTCGAATGAAATATATTAATTTAGCAAAACCAAAAAGTAAAACTATTTTACCTGAAAATTTGTAAAACATGAAGTGCATTTCCACTAATGAATTGTGAAGAATGCGCTGATAATCGCACAATAAAAAGCATGATCAATAATAATAATAATAATAACAATAACACGCAACGAATTATGAAAAAAGCAAAATCTTTAAATAAATTATGCTTACGGGCATTTACTAGACAACCAGCCACGGCGGCAACAACTATTTCCCTCTGCGCATTGAAAGCATAACGTGGCATAACCACCATTTGCGCAACAAGTAGCTTTGAAACGTACGAGTATTTACGAGGAAGCTAGAAAACAGCGCTGACCAACCGTAGGAAAATTGATGGGAGCACTGGATTTATAGCAACGAAACTGGTAGCTACAGCAGCTCACATTCATTTTGGTTAAACAATACAAAATAATAGTGGTAACAATAAAAATAATAATCACAATAATAATTTAAGAACAATAGAGAGAAAAAAAATTTAAGAACGAAAAGTTTCCTACACCAACGGACGAGTTCAAGTTTTGAAACCCTGCAGCTTTTTTAATTAACTACATACTCCTCTACAGCACAATAACAAAAATAACAACAGTGGCAGCCTTATTGAACAACAGCCAACACCAAGCACGAACACCACAACAACACAACGGCTAAAACTCTACAAAAAATTTTTATATAAAAAGCAGTTAAAACAAATAAAATATTTATTAACGAAATATTGTTTATTGCCATCATAATCGTATTTTTACAGCTGAAGCGTTACAAATTCACTTTAACGAAAAAAATTATTTGAACGCACATGCCACAGTCGTTGTGGCGCCACCACAACAATTCCTCTAACAAATTTGTAGTTGAACTAATCGAAATGATGAAATAGTTTGCTCTTGTTTTCCTTCTTTTTTGTGGGCCTGATTAAGTCATCATAAATCATTCGACAAGATTAATTTGTTAAATTTTAAATAAACGTAATAATTTTTAATAAATAATATTTTATATATATATTAATAAAACACTTCCTCAGAGCTTAACTAATCGAATATTAATATTAATATTAATGAAAACAGCAGAGTGAAGTGAATTATGTATACAAAAAGCGACTTCGGTAATTTATTTTGGAACGGGTGCGATTACATCAAGAGACTGTTTTTCTATTAGGATCAACACTCAGGGAAGGACTCCTACATGCGCAGTCCATTGGGCCAGATTTGGAAAGGAGGGAGGGGAGGGTGTTAAGAGGACAGATGAACAGATAGAATTTATAGGAGTCACTATGGCTCGCACAAAGTCCCCAAGTGGTCCTTGAAAAACCAATGAAAGTGGCATCATAATCCAGCGTTGACAGCGTTTTTGAAACGCTGTCACCATGTACCCTCTGCGCTGCTATATAATTATAGGCGATTTTCCTCGGCCACAATGTTGGTATCAGTGACTTCTGGTTTGTGCAAAATGGCGTCGCAAGTCATACAACCAGCCAAACAATTCAGAGATATTAACCGATCTATTGATTTCTCGACTTGGAGCTGTCAATTGGCTGCTTCAATCTTGTAATTTAGCTACGCTGACTTATTTTCTCTGGGGCAATTTGAAAATCAAGTTTTATTTAAATGAAATACAGGCAAGTGACGCTCTGGAAGATGAAATTTCGGAGCTGCATTAAGGAGATAAACAAACGTTTGTTGCAAAATGTGGTGCAAAGTTTCTTGAAAAGAGAGGACATCTGCCGACGTGTTAAAAGAAAATTTGTGAGTGACATCATATTTCATTGTGGATTCCCATATTTCTATTTTATACGGGCATCAATTTAATCAAATTTGTCGAGAAAACGGGTGGTTTTAAAACAATTCACTTCCCAACCTCAAATTTAGCAACACTTTCTTTGCTTATTTAGTCAAAGTATGTTGAGTAAATCCATGCGCAAACAATTTTAGATTCCCGCTAAGATTTTAAATTTTAAAACATCAGAAAGATTTCGTTTTCACATCTTTAAAAAAAATTGAGTTCCCATCAGAACTCCACTTTTGAGTCCCTAAAAAGCTTCCCTCAATAATTTTGACAACCAGTCACTATGTTTGTGTGGATGTATGTGTGTTTAAGTATGTGACCCGCTTAAAACTCTTGTACGGCTGAACCGAATCAGCATTCGGAAGTGCTTTCCTGCACTTAAATTTCTTGCAAAATCAAACAGATTCGAGCGAGTAGATTCAAAATAACTCTTTAAAAGAACGGAGGAGCATTTTTAAAAGCGTTTATTTTTTGAAAAACTTTTAAACGGCTGCTCCTGACATTAAACCGGACCAAATTCAGTTGATATCAACAAAATTTTTTATTTTGAAAACTCCGCAATTACAGCAGAAATTGTATATCTGAGCAGTTGGTCTTCCCGATTCTTTTACAGTGACCAAAAAACTGCCCCAATCACCGCTTATCACGTAGCAACCGGTTGATTTTAGAAACAGAACAAAACTGTTTTACTTCGAAGAACTCAAAAGCGGTTAAAATTAGCGGAGAGTTGCAGCAATGGCCTTTAGGGTCAACCATTTTGTATATCAAACCTTTTTAATTTTTAATTATGTGCTGATTGTTTTTTCCCAAAATCTTGCTAAAAAATTCAAACTGATCCATTGAGGGGTTTTAGCTAGTTCCCATGCCCATTTCACTGGGGCTAATGCAGATCACCAGGGAACAACATTTCTTAGAATAACTAAAAATTTTTATTTCAAGCCTTCACTTTAATAAATGAGAAGCCTAAAACAAATATCAAAGTCATAACAAGAACTCACTGAACACTTTATATTTTTTTTATTACATATTCTTTTTTTTTATTGTTGACCCAAGTAATCAAACCAACTGATTCGATTAAACGAGTTGGTTGTTGTGGCAGATCTAAAAGTCAAATTCAACCAACATATTTAATTGCAGTTTTGAAACTTCATAAAAGTTTATAAATTTCTAGACAACTGAAAGAAATTAAATTCATTTTAATAAACATCCACAACACCTTTTCAATGTTTAACACAAACATTTAATTTTCATACGCACTTTTCAGCTTCAATTGCCCCAACCAGTTGATGATTTATGGTTGTGAATTGTTTTAAGTTTCCATTTAAGCAATTTACAACAATAACGATCGGATCTGTAAATGAATTAAACATGATTGTTAAAAACATCAGGCGAACAATACAGAAAGTGTCGCATTGCAAGCTGAAATCCCCTCGACAACATATTTCAAAGAAAAATTAATATCTTTTCAATTGCTATCAAATGAAAATTATTCCAGCATTAGACTTCTGATGGAAACCACAACCACATAAATGACTGGGCAACTACTAACAGCACAAAATGATGGCGATGATGATGATGATGATGTCGGCGATGGTCGTGATAATTATCTTTAATAGGCGCTTACATTAAGAGAATAAACTCCTCTTTAGTCGTTGGCTGTGCTTAAGTCTATGAATATTGATGATCGCAATGACTGTTCAAAGTCCTTTTTATTGTGGCATTTGTGCAGGCACAACCGTTTGTTTGTTTGAGTGTTCTTTGTTTTTTTTTTTGGAACATTAAACCTCTTTTGTACTCCTGGATGACAATGCATTGCCTTTTTAACACATCATATAAATTGATGTATTCATTTTGTTCTCCTCTCATATTTGAAGTGTTCCCCTGCGTTATCACCATTCACCATCACCATCTTGTACTGCATCATGATCGTCATCATCATCAACATATTCCCATTTAAACGAAATGGAAATTTAAGTAGAAAAAAAGGTGCAACAATGCATTTTATTATGCTCCGTTGTCATGTTTGACATTTGAGAAAACAATTTTTATTGAAGCATTTCATCTTTTTGTTTTATTGTTGGAATATTTTTGTGTGTGCCTTTTGGCATTGAGTGTAATGGAACAAGTGTTTTGTATGATCAATGACCTGGGCATCACCGTCATCATTTATTTATTCATTTATTTTTTCATTTATTTATATTTAACAGATATTCTGTTTTACAATTACAGGTAAAAATAAATGTATGCGTGCAGCTAATTTCTGATGCAGGATCAAAATATTGATACAGTTCTTTTAACATGTGCCAACAACACCGTCATCATCACCATCACCATCATCATCATCGTTGTCATGGTCATCATGTGGATCATGACCGACAACAGTGTATGAAAAGACATGGAACAGCTTGATTACTTGTATAGTTTTTCCAATTCGTTTTGTTCTTTTATATATTCATGAGATATAAATTCATTTTTATGCGAGTGCGAGTACGAGTGCAATTATTTACATAAATTCAAAAACAATTTCAAAACGGAAATATTTATTTTATTGCAGTTTTATCTACCCTTGGAAACCCTATCCAGCCATTGTAAAGCCATAATACCAGGTGCTGTTCCAGTTTACAGGAATTATAAAAGCATAAAATTGCAAAACTATTGGAAATTTATTGTGAATTAAAATGCAAA
Source organism: Linnaemya vulpina (assembly GCA_963675445.1). Taxonomy (NCBI): domain Eukaryota; kingdom Metazoa; phylum Arthropoda; class Insecta; order Diptera; family Tachinidae; genus Linnaemya; species Linnaemya vulpina. The sequence continues at coordinate 14,556,411 of OY776277.1, read as the reverse complement.
ATATTTCAATTTTTTTTTGTTTTTTGTAAATTATTGCTCTGCTATAATTTTGTGAATAGTATTCACATGCAACAGCTCCCTGCAGAGGACATGGCAACAATTGCAGATGAAGAAGTGTCACGTCTGGATGAGCAACTTGAGCCTCAAAGGAAAAAGTTTAGCAGCATTTTCAGAGCAGGCCGATCTGTGGGAATTCGAAAAATGTTGCCAAATTAAGGGAATGATTTTATTAGAAATAACTTTAGGGAAGGCAATTATAACGAGTCCTTTTTAAGTTAAACCAGGTTTGATTGGGTGATACATTTGAAAAGGATACTACTTGTAAAACCCTTAACAAGATATTAACGCATGTAGACTCTGCTCAGACCAAGATTAAACTGTTAAAAAAATAAGACGTACCAGGGATGAGATGTTGTTTGAGGTTAAAAAGTTAATAGGCTATCAAATGATATATAAAAAAATTGGGCTGTGATTCCTTAACAATTTAGTTAGTGAAAATTAAGGGAGTTTTAAGGCTTCAAATCTTCAACAAAGACTTTAAGTTGCAAAATTTATTATCATGGGAATTGACTATTTGAAAAATTAAGCGCCAGCAACGAAACTTTCGAACAAAATCATCTTAAAATATGAAGGCCATTTTGAATAGGCCTCCAGGTTTTAGTGATTTATCGCCGGTCATCTGAAAGCCGAAAACTCTTAGCCACAAAGTTCTAAAAATACTACTGCAACTTCAGTTAAATTTTGTTACTAACAAATTTATTTACACGCACACTTCTTTGTTTGAGTGTGTTTGTTGCAGGCGTTTATACGAAATTGGCACCAAGAGGTGGCAACATGCCGAATAGGTGAAACTGCGTGTGCGTTCATTTTTAAGAGTCATTCGTTAAACCAGCAAAACCGTAAATAGTGTCATGAATTATTTCCCGCACAATAAATCTAGAAGCCGGAGAAAAATATATCCCAAGTTCTTTTATTTTTTTTTTAAATATTTTTTGTAAAAGCCAATTCGTTTGTACAAAGTTGCCATGAATCTTGATGGGTTCACTCAAAGCGGGGGAGAGAGCGGCAGGCCATGATTTAATTTATGGCAAATTTACAATAAATTAAAGTACTTTTTTTTCTTAATGATTGTGCGAACACCAAAAAGTCGGTATTCAAATGCAGTTGCCGGGATAACTTTGCAGCCACAACAGCAAAAAAAAAGAAGCGAAACAAATGCATGGTTATGCTAATCATGTGAACAACAACACAACAAATGCAACAGAATGCATGTGTCTCTGTGTTCACGGTTTGCAGCAAATGTTGCACGCAATTTTACTAATGGGTATTTAGTTGAAAGATTTAAACACTTTTACTAACCAACAAAAACATTCGTGCGAGTTAACATTTTTGGCTGAAGTTAATAAATCCTTCTGTATTTTCTTTTGCTACAATTGGAACTGACCTACCTTCAGTTGTTTACTGGTCGTGTTTTTTGAAAATTTATTGTTTATTATGGAAACGTAACAGCAGCAAACTCATTTGATTTTCTTTTTATTGCTAAATTGTTGTTTGGATGGTGGATGGGTTGTGGCAACAACCTCCAAAAATTTAAATGCCACAAATCATGTGAAACATTCAACACCGTAATAAAACAAACGTAACAACATAAGCAACAGTAACAGCAACAGCACCAGCAACAGGAACAGTAGGAGCAGCAACAACAACTACACGTACGTAATTGTACATCCTAACAAAGTCAAGAGTTGTTGGCATATTTTTGGGGAAATGATTTCTTTTTTTAGGTATTTCTGTTGTTGTTGCTATTGCCGAATTTCTTGTTGTAGTCGCCACACGAAACGCTCATAATTTATGCGAATGACACATGCAAAAGTCCTGCTCGAGCAAAAATTATTTTAATACTTGTTATGCATTTGGCCCCACAATGAACTGCGCTTGTATGGAAAGCAAAATTGCACTTGAGTTTGTTTTGAACAACAAATAAAAATGCTTAATTGCTGCTCTAAAAACAAATCAAAGAAAAAGGAGCGCCTAATTTGGGAGGAATTATTTTAGGGGGCTGCTGGAGCTTGAATTTAGTAACAGAGTCTTTTACGTGAATGTGGCTTTTGATAGTGCTCAAGGCTGCTGCTTGTACTGCACGATAATAAAAGGGGGAGGGAGCACTCAAGCAAGTCAAGCAGCAAAGAGATTTCGCTTTGATCCTTTTAGAGCAACGCTTTCTAAAATTCTAAAGCTAAACGAAAGCGAATATTATTAATGTAGAATTTCTAAATATAGAGTTTTTAAGGAGAATCCCTTACTGTGCACAGTTTGTGTTCTATATTAAGGAAAGGACATCTCTATTGGAAGCGCCACAAAGTTTTTAAGATTTAATATATCTTGATCACGCTCATGCAGGCACATTTCATTAATTTGCAGTCACAATAATATCGCGGCATTTGTATATCTCTGCATTTTATGTCTGTACAAATGACAGAGCAGAGGATTCCTGTTTTGGAAAGTCGCTGCAATCCCATTATCAGTACTTTCATTTTGCGCCACTTGTTTGACCACTTGCCTTTAAAAACTGTTATACAAGAATTGCATTAACAATAAATAGAACCTGTTTTTTTTAATCAAACTTTTCTGTTTGATATTGAACAGTTTTTGTGTTCTTTAAATAAATAATAATTTAAAATTTAAGTAAATACGCCGAGAGACACCAAGAATCTTCTGTGGCACATCCTGATTTAAAAGTCTAGAAAGTGGAAGCGCTACTTCACTTTCTAGTGGTCGCCGGATTGTTTTATTTTATCCAAATGATCGAAAAAAAGAACCCAACTGAAACTGAAATGAGTTCAATGAGACTAGGTTGAGTATTTGAAAAAAATGTATTTATTTTTAAGTGTAAAAATATCAAACAAAATATTTCGATTCATATAAAACAGAACTTAAAAAAGTTCTCTTTTTACTGATAAAATTATCGTATATAATTTTCTTATAAAATTGTTATCATTAACAACTCTTGTCAGCATACAAGTAGTGATAAACGAAAGTGCTCATGAGTACTGATAGTGGTATCGCAGCGACTTCTCAAAAGAGGACTCCTATTATCTATTAGTTGGTTATATAAATTGATTATTTTATTTCCTTGTTTTCTGCAATGTCTTTATGAATACAATAGTCTTATTTAGAATGCTTAGTTTATAGCTACTCCATGTCCTAAAATATTTAATATAATTTTCGGTGGGAAACCCTAATAGTCTGATGTAAGTAAAGGCGCCTAACGAGGGGTGATAAGAAACAATGCAAGTCAGCAGTGATGAAAGATATGTAGCGGCTTTCAAAAACACAGCTTTTCTGCTCTACTATGCAAGTTGAAAATCAAATTAATGTTGCTTTTCCTCCTATTCTTGGAATCAAATATTAAAAATAATTAATTGATTAAAATTTTGTATGAAAATTATATACGGGAATTATATCTATAATAAATGGATGGAACATGTTTTTTGTTTAATTTTTTTTTATTAATACAACTTTTTTGTTTGATTTTCTTTTTTACTTAAGAATATGTGAAAAGTTTTTGTGTTCTTTAAATAAATTGTAAATTTAAATTCAAGTAAATCCGCCTCATGGTATTGTCGATACTGAGAATGTCTAGTGGCCAACCCTTTCCTATCCTGGTGCATACTTTGAACTGAAAATATCTTTAACTATTTCTATCCGAAACAGTAGAGATAACGAAACTTTTACTGTCTTCCTACAGCCACGAATAGAAATCTGGTTGAATCATAATAACATGAACTTCAAACTTGGAATTAACTAAATTATATCTAAACCAGCATGTGAGAAGGGGTTCGTCCCGTCTAAATTATCAATTCTTTTGAGCCTTGAAACAGCTCACGTTACTTTAATGTTGTACTCCACTACAAATTTTTTGTGCAGTCGGACTGCTTGTGAATGAATAAAATGCAGTAAAATTGGGATGATAGTGAGAAGGTAAATATGGAAACGAAATAAGGCGCAAACATTTGAAATTTAATTAGGCCTTAACCTTCCCCCAGCCCCACCATTAAGAAACGCCCTTGACTGGATCTCAGTTTGCATTGTTGATTTGGAAGCTTTTAGTAGATTCGAATATAAGCAACAGCGAAATCGCTGACAAACTCCATAGTGAGAAATAAACAGGACAACGCACTGTAAAAGTACAGCAACATTAAAGTGTGTACAATAAATGCCGAATTACTGGTCGTTGTTGCCATTTTAAGTGGCAATAATGTTTGCTGTGCAACGAGCAACAAACTAAAATAAAGAAACAGAATATTTTTATTTATGACTTTCACACGTAGCAGTGACAATTTTTGTAAATAAATCAATTAGGAAACAGAACACAGGCAACTTCGCACACACACACACAGAGACAGAAACGCACAGAGGAGACAACAAAGAGCCAACAAAGTTAATTTGGTTAAAATGTGCATCATTGTATTGCATTATGGATGGCTGGATGGATGTGTGCGATCGTGTGCATGGGTAGCTGATGATGGTTGCTTGAATTATTACTTTCCTTTTTAATTCATTATTCTTGTGCTCCCTAATGGCTGCTAATTATATTGAAGAATAATGCTGTTTGCTGCTGCTGTTGCTGTTGCAAGTGAAATTGATTGCTGCTATGGCGGACTGTTAAATGCCCTCATATTATGCGTTAATTGAAATATAAACACCTCAATTTAAAATTTCATATTTTAAATGCATGTAAGCTTAAGTCCCCCTCCCCCCCTCTCTCTCTCTCTCTCTCTCTCGCTCACCCTTTCTCACTCTCTGTCATTCTGTTGGAAGATGAATCACATGCCACTTGATTAAGGCTTAGCGTAGTTGGTGGGTTAAAGATGTGCGCGCATGGTGCCATCATCATAATCAACGATATCCACAGCCGCCACTACCATCGCCCATCATTATTATTGGTAATAAAAAATTATGTTTATTTATTTAAATCAATCTGTCAATCATTAATAAACTAAACCGTTGGTGGGTTGGTTGCTTGGCTTCGTTTACATCTTCTGTCTGTTCAATTCCGTCAATCTAATCCATTTTCCATTTTCGTTTCAATTAAATTGACTTATCAAAACTTGACTGTTCGGCAAGTGCTACTTTAGTTTATTGCTTTTTCTTATTTCCATTTCTGCTCTATTACTTATTTATTAAATTGATCACTGAGTTCTTTAATATGATGGCTGGTGGTATGAAACGGCCGTTGCAAGTGAGCTGGAGTTGGAGTTTGTTTAAGAACTCAATTTGGGTTTTAATATACGGAATTATATGAATACGAGGTTTCTTCAAACATCGTGTGAACCTAAAATTATATTAATTATTTTCCACCAGTTTATCTTTTATTTATGGGAAACTCAATCGCTTTCTGTTTTATCTGCTTTAAAGCCGTCTGTTTTAGATAAAAGGCTGAGCTCTTTTTGAAGTTTTCTTGAGTTCTTGTAGGGTTTCAGCTTTTATCCACTCAATGGACTACTTAAATGTTGTACATTCTTGGCAACAGGATATAGTCACAGTGGGCCAATTCTGGTGAATACGTTGGCTAACACACTATTCTTGTGTTTATTCTTTTGTTTGCTAAATTGAATGATTTTCTGTTAAAAGTTTTTCTAATGTTCCGAAAAATTATGCCATTTACAGCAACTTCTTTACTAGTAATTCAAAGATTTTCGAAATTTAAATACATCGATTGCTGATGGGCTGGGACGTCCACAACAACGACCTCATTGACATCTTCTCCCCCATCTTTGAAAGGTAAGCAATTCTCTCAATATTTCAGTACATCTTTAAAGGAGTGGATTATTTTTATAAGAAAGTACTTTTCCTAGTAAAATTTTGAAGCCAAAAAAGAAGAAGCCTCTTGCTATTTTATAGGAGTTAAAAGATAGACAGAGACTTTCAGCAATAATCAATTGTTAAACGCATCGGGTATTGATATTGTCTTGACGTTAACGTTGACAAACAGTTATGGAACAGGGTGTAAAACTTTTTAAATTTTAACGTGTTCAAAACTATTATTTGGTAAATCCCAGTCGGATATGATGATTTCTTTCAAGTTTTTCAATCACAATTTCAAAACACCGAGTTTTATTCATGAATCAATACATTTTGAAGCAAAACTAGTTGTGCAGAGAACAACAAGTACATGGCAAACCCCGGTGATTGTTTATTCGCCGATATCACAAGTTAACGTTTCATCGAATAAATAACATCTGAAGCATGTCGGCTCAAACGACAGCATGCGAGTTCAGCGAACAGGCAGTTTATGCTATTTGAATATTGAAAATATTAAAATTTTTTTGGACAATTGAAGACATGACGAGAAGGTGAAGAAATTTCGTATTTTCGCCAAAGTAATAATTAAGAAGGGTGATGTAATGCCCCTTCAGCACATAATCAATCGCTTTTAATACCGTGCAGCGCCCAGTGCTACGCCTTCGTCATTGACTTAAACAAAAATTGCATTTCTATATTAACATCTTCATTAAAATCGCTTTATGTTCAATAATATTCCCATACCTTCAACAACATTTCACAGTCGATTTCCAGTTTGTCATTTACCAAACAATTTAATATAAATAATTCAAAAGATGTCAAGAGCTGAAATCTTTTGCATTTATAATTCGTGTATGTCTTTGCGCCCCTATCAACTCCAATCTAATACAATCAATTTGAAATTAGCGATATCAGTTTCAGAAGAACCCGTTTAATTAGCATTTAAATACAATTTGAATGATAAATGAGCAACAGGCCATGCAAAAAATACGTATTTCTTTTCAAATGTTCGTTTGAAGTTCGTAATCCAACAAATAAAACATACAAAATTATATAAATAAATTCATATAAATATTTCATAAGATTAAATGCATATTTTAATTAAATATTTATAAATAAAAGTTTTTGAAATTTATATTAAAAAAAGAATTGAAATAAAATAAAATATAATAATTTCACGGTAATTGTGCAGTTAAAAATTACATTCACTGTCAGTTGAACACATCATCTAAATACTTTTGAAAGCACACACACACTCTCAAACACACACACACACATATATACACATACATAAAAAACCCTGCCAATTATGTATTCGCATTCATACTTTTGCATTTGGAAAAGTAAAACGAGAAAAACTGTGGAAAAAATTGTATGTTAAATATTTATAAAACTCAGAAAAAGTGTGTGAATAGAGGCATAAAATTACCACAGCAATGAATTCACATTCAAACACACACATACACACACACACACACACACACACACACACACGAGCTCTGTAATTACGAGCAATTAAATTTTACTCTCGCCGTAAAATTTATACAATTTGTGACAAAATGAATTGCACTAAATGCCAGAATAATACAAAAGTAAATATTCAGAGTTATTTGGCACTATACACCCGGAGAAAAGACAAGGTTAAGTTCTGTTCAATTATACAAATCGAGGGATTGAATATGGGCTATAAAATTTGTTGCCAAATAGATCCTTTAACGATCATCGAACGAAATTTACTTCTGTTAAGACTTTTAATTAGAGATGTACACGCGTGAATTGCAGAAAGAGTGATTAAAAACTAATAATATCACGACGTGATTTAACAATAAAACATCATGCATAATCGTGCATGATCGTGCATGATCATTCGTGATCTTTGATACATAATATTTAAGCAGTCAGAAGAGTAAATTAAGTTAATTTTTGTTGTATTTATGTATGGAATATGTACGAATATGTTTATCTATATATCGTCATCTGGAATGCAAAAGGACGAAACAATAAGAAATTTACGTCAAAATTTAGTTATTAATGGACATATTTATGGAGCTTAAATTTTATTAAGACACACGTCTGTTTAAATTCTTAATATTTTTTTTATCTAAAAAGCGTCTTATTTTAATAAAATTCTAAAGGTTGCGACCAAAAATTATTGCAGAAATGTCTAAAGACATGTTTGAAAAGCTCGTAAAAATATTAGGTTTTATGTGGACAAATTAAGTCAGAACTTTATATCGTTGTCCATATAAAATCCTGATTTAATTTTTCCCGAAAAATCATATTTAGAAGCACAACACTTTTTATTTCATTATGTTTCTTGTGTCTCCAGTAAAATTCTTATATCAGGTGACGATATATTCATATTTAAATACTGTAGATATGCTTCTGTATGTGTGAATGGATGTACGTATAAATTAAAATTTTTTTTTATTGTCAGCATGCGTGACTTGGCCAAAATATTACAGTCGTGCTAAAAGTACGTGATTAAAAATAGTGCGTCCATGAGCGTGAGATCTCAATATCTTGCTGTACTTTGATTTGGGTGATCGTGAGCTTAATTCCACTCACGCACTTATTTAAAATTTTTCCATCTTAAAGAACAATTTGTTAGTGTCTAATTTTTTTTATGTGGGATATAAAATGTTTACAATAAATTTTAGCCCTGATATTTTGGCATTTATAAAATTAATACGGAGTTGAAGTGTTACTTCAAACAACTTTTCACTTTGATCAATTCAAGTCACTATTCAAGTTTTCTTTGTCGTTTTAATCCACTGTTGGTTAAGCGTTTCCTAATGAATTTCATTAGCTGCCATAAAACATTCTTGAAATAAAATATTTCCGTGTAATAAATTACAATTTCCTAGTGTTCTGCAGGATCACCATGTTTTACATTGTGTTTACATTCTAAAACATTGGGCCTTATTACGGTTGTCGAAATGAATCTATATTTCGTAACAGGCGAATCTCCCGCATTATGATTGACGACGTCTACGTAGGATCAACACGACAGCGCAAAGTTTTCACTTGTCTAGTCTTTGTCGACAGAAATTGATTTCTAGTAACTTGGTCTATTAATATTATACGCCTTAGAGAATACGAAAAGGCTGTTAATAACAATTAATTATTGTGCACAATTAAATGACACCTGACAATTTTTTGCTGACGTGTTGATGTGACGTCGACAGCGTCATTCATAATATGGACGATTAAAGATAAACAAAAATATGTTCTTAAGTCTATTGAAAACTATCGACTACTGCAATAAGGGCCAATATTACCAAGTTAGAAGTTGATTTTGATATAACAAAATCTGACTAATCAAATTCTATGAAACTTTTCTCTGCGTGTACTCATCTCATCCACAGAAATCAAACGAAATTTTTTTTCTTCATTCACTTTGGATATTTTGCTACGGAGTATGATTTCGTAAAACAAATTGTGGGAGTAGCATCAGATCACTTCGCCATCACCTCGTACTCATTAAATTTATGCATTTAAGAACAAATTGCTGTTGAATTAATTATTGCATGTGATAGTTTTATTCCGGCAGAAGTAGCACGCAAAAGATGGAAAAGACTTTATTAAAATGAATTTTATTTTAATATTTTTATTTTATTTTATGTTATAAAAGTAGTGCGTTTAAAAAAATCAGTGCACTCGTTGTAATTTATTAAATAGTTATAATTGTTTTACTGGAGTTACGCACTGTTTTTATTAAATGAACAAACGGATTAGTAAAAGGAAAAATAAGTTGGAGTTGGATAAGGTGGAGTTTATGTTTAACCAAAATATATTTGTAAATTAAAGGATTCATTGAAATCAGATGCCAGAAAGAATTGGCTTCTATTCTTATTTACCAACTGTTATGGAAAATCCCACTCCAGTTTCAGCTTTAGTTCCTTTTATAACTAAAATGATGGCCGGCTTAATATTTTATTAAATATTTTTGTTTGTTGTTTGCAAATAGCGGAGAGTCACACGGTGACTGCCACAAATACCTTCTTCGAGCGTTAAAGTTGTTTAAAATTTAAAACTTAATTATTATTAATAATAATAATAATAAATTAAAATACAATTTTTCTACAAGAATTATCGACCTAAGAATCTTCTTTTTCAAAGATCACCTTTAAACTTCCTTTCCTTTTCTTTTAATCACTCCTAATGTGCGTCATAAAGTCAAACAAACACCTCCTGCAGTTCATGCATAATTCTTATAAATATTTCATTTCATATTCTTTTAATAACATGTTTAATAATATAAAAACTCATTTCAAATTCATATTTCCATACCATCCGATTATTGGTGGATTATTTTTAATCTTTAGGCTGAAATATTAAATTTTTGTTACAGGTTTCGTGGTCCAAAACTGGTATAAATATTATTTATGAATTCGAAAGCAGCAAGTTTTGTGGTCCAACTAGCGGCAGCAGTTATTTTTAGTCCATTTAGCTAATTATGGAATTAATCATTTTTAATCCAGTCGATGCAAGAAATATATAAAATATTAAATGAAAATAAAATTTGAGAACAACAACAACATCTTATCCAAAAATATATTTCTATGATTTTGTTTCGATTAAATAATATTTCTAAAAAAATATAAAATAAAAGCTGAACATCAAGCAATTAAAAATTCAAATGAAGCTTCTTTAATTAAAAAAATATCACTCAATGAGAAGACAACCAGAAATCAACATCAAAGAAAAGATTCTTAATTTATTTCTAAAGCAACACGGTTTTTTCATGTAGAAATACTTTTGTTTGTTTGTTTGCAAAAACTTCAATAAATTTGTTTAGCAAAAGGTCAAGCAACCAACCCACACAAGCTCTGTTATTATTTTGGTTAAATTTAAAAAATATAAATTAAATATTTGACGGCAAAATTATTTAACAAAAAATCTGTAAGCTTTTTTAAAAATTTTTGTTTTTAATAAGTTATTTTTGGTTGCAACTGAAATCCGTTTACTTGCATGAATTTAATTGACATATTTCAATATTTCATTTGATTTTTAAATAATTTATTTATGTACTCAAATACAACTTGCTACAACTTGGCGTTGGCCTCACTGCTTTCTTTGAGCACTTATTTCACACAAGATTTTTGTTTTTTGTTTGAAATTTCATTATGAAACGACTTACGCCAAAATTCAATATCAATCAATATCATTGTACTATTCATCACACTCATCCATTCAAAATTTTGTTTTCTGATGAAGACCATTTTTGGTTGAATGGGTACGTAAATAAGCAAAATTGTTACATTCGGAGTGTGGAACATCCACATGGTTTTGCCAAAACACCATTCACATCCACAGAAAATTACTGCTGGGTGCGCTTTATGGGCTGGCAGAGTCCTTGGCCCACATGCCTTCAAAAACGATGATGGTCAGAATGTTATTGCCAATAGTGAACGGCAAAGGAACATGGTTAGGAATTTTTCCGTACCTCAATTACGTGGCATTAATCTTGTTGATATGGGGTTGCAGCAGGACGGACTCACATGCCACACAGTGGGCGCTACTATTGATTTACTCAAAGAAGCTTTTGTTGAAATAATAATTCCACGTTTTGATCAAATGAATTGCCCACCAAGATCGTGTGACTTAACTGCGGAAAGTCGTGGAAAATGTATGTTCCAGATTGTGCCTTCTATGCGCCAGCCGTGGCGGCCACATGGCAGAAATCGTATTTAATAAATAATTTCATAAAATTTTCTTTCAAATTATGGCAGTTTCATTGATATTAAAAATATATTTCCTGATGATTTAAACTTGCGTTACTCCATAAAAAACAATCATTATTAAAATTTTAAAGACTTTATGCCACAAAACGAATCTCCTAAATGATTTTATTTTGTATTGCATTTTTAATTGAATCAATTTAATTCTAATTGCGCAATTGAATCTAGTGTTCACACATACTCAATTTAGCTGACTCCATTAGCATTTGACAGCCGAAAAAACAATGTTTTTGTTTGTTTCGTGAATATTCGTGTTTGTAAATTTAAAAAATGCATGCAAATTTTGGTTCAAAAGAAATATTACTTGCATGTAATAGAAATACGGAGCTCTTGAAGTCATTGCGACCGATTTTTGATTAAAAATTGTCAGTGCTTAAAAAAATTAAAAGGAGAACTTGACAATTTTGCAAAGTTTGAGAGAGCAGCAGCTATTTCTCCTTGCATTATTACATCGAAACGCAACTCAAAGGTCATCTTCTTCATCAGCCATTTCCTTTTTGTTTATTAATTCAGTCTGTTTGAAACTTCAGTTTGTTTTGTTTCTATATTTTTTGACATTTGGCTCGCCATTTATGAATTTTTTCAGCTCACTGAACACAGTTCTTAATAAACATACTTATGACCAGGGTTGCAATTCGAGTTTTACGCAATTAGTGAGACAATTAACTATTAATTGCTCTATTTACTAATTGACTTATTGTATGATAAATTGTGGTCAATTAAAGCCTTAATTGCGAAAAATGCTCTAATTGGGAAATTAAGGGGTATGTCTAAGCACGGTATTAAAAACCCCTTTACTAGTACTCTGTATTAAGTTTCATTATTGCGTACCAAAATAAGAATAAAAGCATTTAATCTATCATTTTCATATTGAAATAGGTAAATCGAAAACTTTTACTAATTAAATACTAAAGAAATATTAAATTCCCAAGATCAAAGACGTTTAAACGTTATTTGAAAAATAGACAACAAAAAATGCATTAATAAAAAATTTCATATGCAAATGAAATTGAAGCTAAAAGTAACAAATTAAACTCGAAACATTCTAAAAAAAAATAACAAATAAAATAGAAAAAATATTCTTCCCACAAGATAAACGAGGTTGTCTTTGACGTCTCAGGAATGTTGAAATAAAATTTATTTGCAACGTCGAGAATTGTTAACCAGCGTTCTGTTCGATGCTATTTCTAGTTGGTTTCTAATGCAAACAACCACACGGTTGAGATGTATAAAAGTGCAAGCAGAAGAAGAAACTAAATTTAAATACTTAAAAAGCATATAAAGAAATTTCATTTGCAGTAAAATATATCAAATATTTCTGTCAGATAGTTTTCAGGGAAATATCTTCTTATTTATAACGATAAAAGAATTAATGAAAATTACGTGTAAAACAAAACATCGACCAAATGATTGCAGCGACGAAACCAGACGTTGGCTGAATTTCTATGAAATTTTCCATTGAACCAACCTCGAAATTAGAGGAATTTATTAAGAAAATTCTTTCAGTGTAGTATTGATTAAGATTTGTAGCGAGTAGTTTTTTATATATATTAAGACATTATCTCCAAGCTAAAAGAAACATGTTCAATACAAATTAATTCAGCTAAATAAAACTGAATATTTAAAAATCTGTGACATGACAAAATAGAATGAAAAACACACGAAATTAATCTCAAAATGCATTCCATTTAAAAGAAAATGTATCATTTAACACACACGAAAAAGTTTTAATTTAATAATATATAATTAACATTAAAAGCAAAATACAAGAACACGACATCAGTTGCGCTGGCTGATATGTCAGAATGTATGTGTTGACATGATTTCTTGACATTTGATCTGTTACAAGAAAACGGAATGTAAATAAAACAACATGGCTGTTGTATCCAAATAATAATAATAATAATAATATGCACCATATTAAACAAACAAAAAACAACAACAATAATAAAGTGTCACTTGTCTTTGTCTTCTCCTTTATGTGAAATACCATTAAAATTAAATAAAAGTCGAAAGGAAAAAGTTATTGTGAGAGGAAAAACAATTTTACGCCATTTTTCAATTTACCAGGAAGTTATTTGTTTCCTTTTTTCTGTTTGTTTGTTTGTTTATATTTTCCGTTCTACAAAAGTTATAGCAAATAATGGAAAAAAAACAAAAAAAAAATAAAAACATTAAAACAGTTTCTCTCTTTTATTTTCTTTACACTTGAAATACTCCAACCAACTCATTCCAGCGACAACATTCATCCACTTTTAATCCAAAAGTGCAAGTTCTTGTCATGTTTGTGTCAGCACCGTTGACATTCGAATGAAATTTTAAATATTAAATTCATGATACACACGATTCATATTCATGTGCATTTTTTATTTCTTATATTTTTTATTTTGCTATGAACGTAAATCTAGTGGCCTACGCAAAATTGGCTAAACGAATTTATTTATACTCCGCAATAGATGTTAAATACATCCAACATGTCTTAAAAAAATGTCGTTAATTTGATGAATAGAACAACCCCGTGTTGAATTTATGGCAGGAAGTTTTATTTTTGATATGACAATTTAGATAAATTTAGTTTTTTCCGTTGTAAAGATGAGATTCTTTGCAATTTGAAATCAGTGCAGTTGGAAGGCATGCGCTCCGCCAAACCTCTCGAAGTGTTCAGACCACTATATAGATTTGGTTCGAAGAACAGTTTCGTAGGATTGATAAAAGGTTAGGAGCCCGTACCCATAACAAAACTCTTCAATTTCCTGCTAGAAAAATTTAAGAATTTATATTCAAAAAATTACTGGATTTATCTCACCCAGCAAAAGTCGATCAGATGTCGACATTTGCCAGTTTCCCTGATTACTTCTGAGAATGTGTCCTTATATCTGTATATGTGTGCTGGCGAGGCATGTATGAATATATGCGTGCCTGTAAGTGATTCTCTTTATATCCTTTTTAAGGCTGGGGCGAATCAAACCAAATAAATGGCGTTCTAAAGAGTACTACCCCAACTTTTATTCGAACCAGTCGATTTTGAGAAATCTCAAGAAATATATTAAGAAAAATATAACTTTTATAAGTGCTTATTTTGGATTAAGTTCTTAACCGTTCAACCGGTTGTTTTCAGAAACTAATCAGCTCTTGACATTTAAAAATAACGTCGATCGCTGCAAACCGGCTCGACTAATGTGTTGCAGGGTTATTGCGCACGAAAAATAATCTAATAAAATAATAAACATTTAGTTTTTAAAAAAAAGAAAACAACTTTGAAATCATAAAAATCTATTTCGTTTTTGCAACTGCTATGAGACTTTCTCACATCGAAAAAAGTGTCCCTGTTTTGTGAAATGAATCAGAATATATTTCTTAATATATTTTTACCTTTATAAGACTTTTATAAATCAAAACTTTTATAAGACTTTTATAATATATACAGGCATGTTACAGAATCTGATTCTATTCAGAATCTGATTCCTCAGGATATGAAATATAAAACCAATTTATTACTTTCATGATATTAAAAATTAACTCATTCCTAAAATAGGTCTGGTTTATTAATCATTGAGGAAACCTAATCCAGAATCTCTATCACATGGCTGATTATTATATGGATCGGAATACAAGAAATGGCATGTCCAGTGTTATTTTTAATCTTACATCAGTTGCAGAAATGAGGCGCTAATCAATTATTGTTCCGGACTATTTTACAGATCAATTGCTGATTATTATTTGAGAATAATTTCATTTATTAAAAAGCTATAACAGTTTGAAAATTGAAATAATAGTGGAAGTTTGAAATAAATATCTTTAGTTATTCTCAGAAATGTTGGGTAAATGTCCCCTGATGATCTGCATTGGCCCCAGTAAAAAGCGCATAGGAACTGACTAAAACCCCTCAATTGAATTTTTTAGCAAGATTTTGGGAAAAAAGAATCAGCACAAAATTAAAATTAAAGAAATAATATGTGTTTTATTGCGAAGAGCTTAAAAGTATGGACCTTTTCTATTAAAATTAGCGGAAAGGTGCTGGGATGGCCTTAAGGCTCAACCATTTTCAGTATATTTTTACACGTCCTGCCACTAATTTTAAGAACCCCACTGCTGCTGTGCATTGTCCTAGAATTGAATGAAAGCACAGGATGCCTTTAAAAGGGGTTACAAGATATGAAGGAGTGATAGAGGGATGCCAGGGCATTTTCGCTACTGCAATAACGAAAGAGGACGCGGTATTTTATTCTGATTATTTTTAAGAAAACCCTCGATTTTACTCTGTTGATGACTATGAATTAGACTAAAATGCTTATCCAGTTTCAAAGAGAATTAAACATCAGATAGGATAGAACTTGTATACGAGAATTACGAGTTCATCTTCGAATGAACTGGAAAACTTAAAACCAACGTTTGCTCAACTGTAAATCGCTCCATTTCGTTTAAAGCAATTTTAAGACAGAACAGGGGGCATATTATCGCATTCGATATCGCGCGACATTTTAATACAATTCAAATGAAAACTTCGATCGATTTTATACGAGAATTACGAGTTCATCTTCGAATGAACTGGACAACTTAACTCCATTCATTTTCTTTTTACAGTGCAGCTTAGCAACGACTTACTATTTGAAAAAGGAAATTTTGATTCTCATAGAGCGCGATACTAAACGCATAATCAGTCACTCATAATTCAAGCAAAAGCATGAACAGTCATTTCCAAGTCACAGTATCCTTAGCCCCTACAGCTGTTTAAGAAGCCCATAAATTAGAGAGCTTCTAGCCAACATATTATGCCAGCAGCATTACGATGCTCTAAATTATCTCTCTACTAAAATTGCAAGTAAATATATTATTCGTTACCACTCCTGAGAAATTCAAACTAAATCATACAAATTACAAATCATACAGACAAGCACTCATCATAAATTTGTTCGCCACATAAATAAAACATATTCAGCCAATCCATTATCAGGCATTTAAATACAAAAAAAAAACCAAGTATTTGGATAATGAAAAAGCAACTAAAAGAGAAACTACAAATCAACACCTCGTAGCATGACAAAACGCATTTTTTCAGCAGACGGCTGACAAAATGACGCCTCCTCTTGATGAACACAAAAAAAAAAAGAAAAAATAAAAGGAATATGTGGAAATAAAAAGTTTTCTAAATGCGCCGCAAATCAAAAGGAAAAAGAATAGAAAAAAATAATAGAAACTAAAAATGCAACACAAACACGATTGTGATGTTGCACTTTTCAAAATTCAATGTAATTGAGACTCTTATAATTTCGAGTGATATTTTTCTTGTTGTTGCTCTGTGTGCACGTTACAATTATTATTATGAATGACACTTTGACTACAACAAAACGCACACATACAGTCTTACAGTCAGGCATGGCAGTACGAATAAATTTTATAGCTGCTGCATACAGATAGTCAGTCAGTCATTGTACGAGTTGTTTGTCTTAAACTGTACAAGATAATAAATCAAAAATGTTTATTAGCCTGGCACTTTTATGAGATTTTGATTTCTATTAAAACTGTATTCTATTCGTATTTATAAGAGTATATGAAAAATTATTTAAAAAAATTTTATGATACAACAGCAAATCTAAAATGACACACACTCTACGAGCAAAGAGAAAAAACAAAAAGCGCATTTGACAGATGGCACGCGTGCGCAGTGAAAATAATATTTCAAAATTATTACAGAAACTAACAAAATAATTAAGACAACAAACGACAAATGAATTATGACGTTGCAGAAAATATGTTTTTCAAAATTGATCGCTGCAATGATGGTTGTATAAAAGATATATTTTTTATTTAATAAATATTTTTTAAAAGAGCTCTGCAGTGATCAAACATTCTATCAATATTGCCAGTCATATCAATCTTGTCAAAATGTCTGCTCCGAAAACTGTATCAGAGTTTTATACAGCAGTAGTTTGTATTCGGTTGGGTATTTAGCTTCAAACGGTTGGGTGCTACAAATAATATCTCTTTTATTCGTAAAACTTTTATGTGATGCAAAGAATATGAAAATTTTTTCAGCTTTGAAACATTTTTTATGACTCATATTTATGACAACATTTACTTATTTGGGTGGGTCATTCAAGAGTTTGAATAAAACAACAAACGGTTTGAAATTTTTTCAAGTCAATTTTGTTTTTGTTAAGTGAACTTATTCCGGTTGGAGATGGAATATTATCTCGTTCTTATGGCTGCCGTAGGACCCCATGCGATCGTATCAATTTTCGACTATTGCGTGAAATCTGTAATTCCTCAGAACGATGATGGGTTGATGCATGCCTTCAGTCCCAGCTCTGATATATTCCGATGTAGGCACTGTGGGATCACGCTGAGGCTTTGGTGCATCAACAATGAAATCAGTTTGAAAGAACTTTAACAATAAGCTTGCATATGCCGGGCCCTGTTGGTCCTTCTCTGCCACCAAATTTAGAGCAGTTGCCGGCTAATTACGACTAATTGTCTTTGTTTTAGAAATGTACATATTTCCAATGACTCCCAACGTTGCTAAACTCATTTTGTTGAGGGGCGATCATCCACTGAATTTTCAAACAGGACCAAATAAGTATTCCAGATTCAAAATAATTGGTAGTTCAAATTTAAACCAGCAGATTTTATTCATTCCAGTGTAGGCACTGTGCAATGACGCTGACATTTTGGTGCGTCAACCAAGAAACCAGTGGCAAGAACTGTTGCAATAAACTTGCTTATGCCGGCCACTGTTGGTCCTTCTCTGCCACCAAATTTAGTGCAGTTTCCGGTTAATTATGATTAATTGTCGTTGTTTTAAAAATGTATTTCCAATGACTCCCAACGTTTGCTCAACTGGGAATCGCTCCATTTCGTTTAAGGAAATTTAAAGACAGAACAGTGGGCAAATTATCGCATTCGATATCGCGCGATATTTCAACACAATTTAAATGAAAATTTCGATCGATTTCGAATGCCGCAATTCGCCCCCACAATAAAATAATAAAACAAAAAAATAATAAAATAAAAAAAAAAAAATAATAAAATAATATATTGTCAGATTCGAAATAAGCGGTGGTTCAATTTTAAACCCTCCGATGGCTCAAGTCATTTGAAGAAATGAACAAACCTCGTAACTAACAGAAACAGTTGAAATCGGGTTGCTAAATGATTCTGCTGTTTCTCAAGGATTCAAAACTTTTAAATAAAAAGACAACTCGATTTTTATAAAACCTCAGCCGATAACTTATACCACTAACTTCTCAACTTTAGAAAATATATAAGTTTTCTAACAGGAAGTTAAACAGGTATTAAATAAATGTCCCTACTAAATAGTCAGATTTTTCTGAATAGAATACTAAACAATTTCTATAAATAAAAAAAAAAATCGTACAACAGCCAACAGATTTACTTTCAGCTAATCCGGTTTTTGTGTGAACATATTTGTAACATTTTTAGTTGAGTTCTATTCAGGCTCTTTTAGATCCTCTTTTTTAATACCAATACACACTCACTTATTTGTTATAATAAAGGATCAGTCATGTGTGTCATATTGTTTGGAAGTCATTGAATTCAGTTGTTCTTTATAGTTTCGCCAGATTGTACGCGTATGTAAAGTCAAAGTCAAACCCTTGATGAATAGCGTGTTAATTGCTGACAGACCAAAAGTGACAGATTCTTTCACACATACAGTGACAGGCATATAATAATAGTCACAAACACAATAAAGCAAACAGGACTTTATTCACACATCAAATTATCTTTTTTTTTTCGCTTGCAAGTTTGAATTTTTATAAATTTCTTTATTCAAACATACGAACGAGTGAGTACGTTTGATTATTTCATTTGATTAGCATTTTTTGTTGTTGTTTGTAGTTGTTTGTAGTTGTTGTTGCTGTTGGTGGTGGTGCTAAGCCAAATGGTCCTTCTGTATGTTTTTCTTTATACAAATTGCAACAAATATGACGTTTATCCCTTTTTTCCTGTTGTACTTAGTGGTTGTGTGTGCGTAAAGTTTTTTCTCTCTTTATTTTTTTCTTCTATTGCTTTCATTTAATTTATTTTTGTTTGTCAATATTCCAGAAATTCATCATCTCTGCTTAGCTCATCACCATTGTAATCATCAGCAATTGTCCTTGTTGGTCCTTTTTTGTCATGATAATCAACAACTCAGCTGTTGTATGAATTTTATATTTCATTTTAGTTGTTGTTTTGTGTGTGTGTGTGCGTTCATTTTGGCTTTTCCGTTTATCCCTTTTGCCCTTTTCGGTTGTTTGATGTGTGTTTTCAGATTGACTTTTTGACAATTATTAGTTTTGTTTGCTTAAGAGTTTGTGAGATTTTTATATCGCTGGTAATTTTGGTATTAACAATAATTACACTGTGCAACAACATGAATTTATATGATAAATAGCAAATGTATGGAAGTTGTTACAGTGTTTTCAAATTGAATAAGATTCTAATAGATTTTGCTTTTAACGTTAAAACCAACTGTTAAAATGTGGTTTTAAAAAACGAAATGATTTTATTAAAACCACCTTTAAAACCATTTTTGTAATGGTTTTGATTAGGTTTAATGAAACGCAGCCTTGTTTTTCCTTATTTTGTCTGTACTAAAACCAGTGCTGCCAAGTTGTATATTGACAACATCTGATTATGTGTGAAGAGTGCCCGGAAAATTTATTGCATCAGCATTTTTTCTTACAGAAATTGCACGATTTTATATGAAACAATTCGTTTTTGAAGTACTTATTCGTTGTGTATAAGTATTTTCATACTTATTTGCAAGATATTAAATAATTCCTTCTCTAAACTGCAATAGAGATTTTCTTTCTACAACAAAAGCAGCTGCAGTACAGGTTGTGCATTAAGTATAAGAAAATGCAGAGGAATGTACTGAAACAAATGCCCCCACTTCCATGAGAGATTTAATTTAATGTTATTAAATTTATTGGCTAGTCAGTGTATTAAAAACTAGTTTTTTAAAATCTGCAAAGTGAACGCAGAATGACATGTTTATGGCCTTAATGGTAAGATCAGTGCCTCGTTCCTGTAACTAATGTGAGAAGTTCTCACATCGAAAAGCTAAATAATTATGGTTGTCATGCTTTTTATTGTGGGGCCATCCATAGAATAATATATTTATTATTATAAAAAACCACCATATTTTGAATGCATTAAGAAATATATTCTGACTCATCCAGTGTTTCACAGAGTGACGACAACTTTTTCGATGCGAGAAGTTCTCACTTCAGTTACAGAAACGAGGCACAGGTTTATATTTTTACTGTGAAAATATCATTATCGACTTCACTGTAGTTCTGCGATATTGTCGATAGTTTGAAAATAACGAAAATATCGGTGGGAAAACAGATGCTATCGATGTCTTCTTATTATTGTTAATTCTTTTTAATTAAAGGCGCTATTTGGCAGAGGCCAGCACTTGATTTAATATATAAAACTTACTGTGGCAAATGACACAAGAGTGTATTGTGTCCTCGAGCATTCAAAGAATTCACAGTGAGTGACCTTCCTTAATCAGTTTGGAAAGTTATTAGAAACGACTTGAAAAAGTCAGATATAATTAACTTGAGAAAAATTACTACGGATTCAACGAAAAGGTGACGAGAACAGAGAACTTCTTTAAATGACAACTCGTTGTTAAAAGCTTTAGAAAAGATCAAGATTTGCACTACTTCCGGATCATAAGTTGAAGGTCTTATTAAGTTTTTTGAAAGGCCTCTTTTTAATGGGAAGGGAATTAAGAATTAAGCAAAAAGATTTAAAAGTTTTTATCAAATTAATTAAAACTTTATTAAATAGTGGTGCACATAGCTGTTTTCGAAAGCCGCCACATTTGCATCACTATTAGTCATGTGTATTTTTAATTATCGCCACTTCTGAAGTAGTTTAGTTGAATGTGATAATAGCTTTGAAGGTGTCTTATGAAATGGATTATAAACTCTTTAATTTTAATAATGTGCTGATTCTTTTTTTACCAAAATTTTACTAAAAATTCAAAGTGATAAATTGAGCGGTTTTAGCCAGTTCTTATGGGGCTAATAGAGATCATCAGGGAACCTTTACCCAACATTTCTTAGCATAACTAAAGATATTTATTTCAAACTTCCACTTGAATAAGTGAGAAGTCTAAAAAAAATCTCAGTCATAACAAGAACTCACTGATCGCTTTTCCTTTTTTATTATCTTACGTTTTATGGAGGGATTTTAAATTATTTTAATTATCGAAAATATGGAAATATAGTTACATTTTTAATACACTTCAAACCAAAAATATTTAATAAGTAAATCTACACAAAGTTTGAAGTGACTTATAAGTATTATATTTTGATTAAGTATAATCAAAATATTTTATATTTAAATCAATCAATGTTTTGCTATCAATGAAGTCAACCAAATCTCACCGATATTTTGATAAAAACGAAAGCAGACGAGAGTCCTTTTTATGACCAGTGCTGGTGGGAGCCCCTATTATAAGAACGAGCAACATATTGTTAATAATATGTTAATATAATGCCATACAATATTAACAACTCACAGGATGCCCAAAGGACTCAGCCGCAATGCTTTAAGTTGCAATTCTATATCAAAGTTTACACACTCGCTCATTTAATTCCAACTATTCATTTTCAAAACACTATTTTAACAATTTATTTTATAAATCACTAATTAAGATATTCAATACTCAAATAAATCTTTTCAATACAAAATAAAATTAATGTTTTTCTCCCAATTTTTTATTGTTATTTCTTCACACATTGTTTTTATTTCAATAAAACCTAACATTTCAATTTATGTCCATATAAAATAACACACACTTAATCATTTTGATTGTGGCTGGTCTGCTGTCGCTGGTGCGATGGGTGAATAGCTAAAACTGAATGTGTGTAGGCCATGTTGATATATTTCTGTGAGCTGTGTGTGTGTGTGATTCGTTAAAATATGGCAACATTGAATGAATGAAATTTTGAAATCTAAACAAATCGCCAACGTTGGCAATAATTTTAAAAATGTTTATTACAATTCAAGTCTTATAGATTTTGTTAGTTGGTGAGAGCGTAATTGGTAGTTGTGTAATTGTATGCATATGGGTTTGTATGTGTTTGCAAGTATGAGTGTGTGTGTTTTTTTATAGCAAATAAACACAATATAAATTTTCGTCTACAAATTAATAAAACTCAGGAAATAATTTTTCAATACTTTGGCGCCAGCCAATAAAAAAATAAGTTTTTGTTAAATAAATATTTCAAAATATCTACAATCAAATTTATTTATATAATTTATAATTTAATGTGGTTTCTTTTAAAGATATTTAAACGCACTTACACATGCAAAAGAGTGTGTCTAAGACAATATGTATGTACCTTTTTGCATACATGCAATAATCGCTTTTGATTGACGCTTAAAATCCTTCAATTAAAACACCATAAATGGAAAATATTTTATAAATAAATAAACATGGTTTTTTATTTAAAAATATACCAACATGTTATTAATAATGACACATGGTTGCCACATTTAGTCTAAAATGGCGACAGCAGCAGAAACAAAACAAGAGTTCAGTGTAAACAACCCTCCCGCCTTAAAATATTTGTTTAATAAAATATTTATTATGATGATGATCATCATCATCTACCAGCACAAAATGCCTCAAAATAAAATACACAAATAAAAAGAATTAAAAAAGAAGAGAAACAACATCAACGAGGAATGCTAAACAAACAAATTAAATATTTATAAAAATACACTTGTATCGCCATTGCAGAAGCTAGTAACTGTCAAAAAGTGACATTTCCCACATCACGTCAACAATCAAGAATACAAAAAAAAAAAAAAAAGAAAACAAGAAGCAGGAGATAAAAACACCAGCAGTTGAAGGAAAATGATGAATACCTCTCAGATAGACGAGCGTTGTTGCGTTCCTTCCTTTTTTTATTTAATCATTCTTTCCTATGCGAAGATGTTAAAGTTAAAATAAACAGCAGCAGAAGTATGAGAGAGCCAAAGTTGTGGTAGATGAAGGCAAAATGTGTGTACATGAATTTAACATTAATTCCAAGTCAAATAGGTTGAATATTTCATGCACAAATGTCGTCATTGTCAAATGTCAACATGTGAACACTCAACTTAAATCAACAAAAAATGCAGATACAGACACATACGCAAATGTATGTCTTTATATATGTATGGAGTATGTGCATGCATTTGTACACTAAAAAACTGGCAAAATATTTCTGCAATAGAAATTATAAACGAAAAAAATTACAGAAAGCAAAAGGGCACTTGAGCAAGTCAAAAGAAAAAAAAACCAAAGGAGACAAAATTATTGTCAGAGCTTTAGTTTGACCAATTGTGCATCTTAAAATATTAAAATACTGACGTAAAATGGAGGGTAATCCAAGTAAAGTACATGATGTTAATTGGAAGTCATACCTTGACTTCAAGTTGTTATTTCCTTGTTTCAGTGTTTGACAAATTCAAACATGGAGCGGTACACAACTGAGCAACGACTTAAAATTATTGAAGACTTTTACGAAAATGAGCGCTCAAATCAGAATACTTCTCCTGTACTTCCTGTCCTATTTTTTTTTGTCAGCACGATCGACTAAATGTGTCCGATATCGGGGAGCATTATGCTTAAATTGCAACAAAACGGGTCTGTAGGATATATCAAAACTTCTGCAACCAGTTCGCTCTCTGGAAAAAACTGCTGTTGTTCGCTATTGTGTGGCAGAAGACCTGTAAGCCAGTTATAGTGAATAGTAAATAAAAATTGAGGACATGAACCTGGGCAATATGTGGTTCCAACAGGATGGTGTTCCACTTGCCAGCACAGCCAACGAAATGTAACTATTTTGCCTGACAAGTTCTACAGTCGTAATACCTCAAGTCGTGGCGATGTTAATTGGCCGCCACGAACACCGTTGGACTTCCTTAGAAATATAAGAAATATTTAAAGAAACAAATTTACATCAATTAATCAAGAACAGTCCAGGAGCTAAGGAAAGAGAAAATTCGGCGATTCTGTGTCAGAGTCAGTTAAAATTCGGACCATCAGCTAAAGTTATGCCACTGAAGCCGCGGCGAGCATTTAGCCGATGTTTCATTTCACACATAATTGTCGTTAATTCTTTTATCGTAATAAAAGCAAAAATGTTGGCGAACTTCGTATGACCAGAAATCGAGGATATACACCTGGACGATATGTAGTTCCAAAAGGATAGTGCCACTTGTCACAGAGCCAACGAAAGAATGAAACTTTTGTGCGAGATATTCAAAGACCGCGTTATGCCACATCGTGGTGATGTTAATTGGCCGCCACGATCATCAAGAAGTCAATAAGCGCACAACAACTCAAGAGCTAAGGGAAGAGATGATCGGCACTTTAACGATATTGAACTTCAATTAGGTCTCAGAGTCACTGAAAATGCGGGCCATCGAATAGAGGTAAGCCACCGGAATCCATGGCGAGCACTTTATTGATATTTTGTTGACTTGCAATTTTCATAGATCCTTTCAGCATAATAAAATATAATAAGAAAATTCTCTGAAATTGTTTTATTTTGTTTACAATTAATATCGTGCATTGTGGCTGGCCCACCCTTTATAAATGATTTTTACATGAATTCATACCAGAATACAATTATGGAGCTTAAGGAAATAACATATACGATGTAAAATTGATTTCTTGTTTGTTTTCTGCTGTTTGCAGGCAATTCTTGTGTCTTACGAATGTCTCAAGTAGACGTTTACTTTTTGCCGGGTCCACTATGTTTCGCCAAAAATCGTTACTTAATGTTGTTTGCACTAGTCTAGCCACTGATTTATTTTTATACATGACGAGTTTATGATCGGTACTTCTCGCACGGGTTTTAGTGGTTTGTCGATTAAGCAACTCTAAAACTTCTTAAGATCGTGCTCGATGCTTTTTAAAATTTATTTTTGAGGCCAACCAATTTGAAATTTTTATTAAAATTATAAATAATTTTATGCAAAATAGGTCTATTATCACATGGAACGCGATAATTTGTGAAATTCGTTTAAAATGTTTTTCGATTCATAATTAGAAGACGATCAATTACAATTACACGTTGAAGGAAGAACATGCAAGTCTGTAATCACTCCATTTATTTTTGCTTGTTCAGAAGCGGGCTACCAAAGAGGTGATAAATAAGATATTAATAACTGATGATGGAAACACTGTGACTTCCGAGAATTTAATTTTTCTCCTGTTCCTTTGTTTGTCGATTCATTTTACTTCTTTTTGAATACCACGTTACAAAACAAATAAAAACTTTATATTTAAAATATTTTCTTCAATATGGATGTGTGAGTGTTTGGCGTATGTGAACGGCCAGACAGGTGGCGTTCTGGAGATTTCAACTAAACTTAAATATCCAGTAGTTTGGATTTTTTATGAGTATTTCTTTAGACAACTTGTGCCTCGTTTCTGTAACTGATGTCTTAATTTCTCGCATTGAAAAACATAATTATCTTTGTGATGCTCATTATTAAAGGGTGATCTATAGAATAATATGTTGTTTGTTATAAAAGCCTAACAACACTATAAATGCATTAAGAAATATATTCTGACTTATCCTGTGTTTCACAGAGTGGCGATAATTTTTTCGATGCGAGAACTTCTCACATCAGTTACAGAAACGAGACACCACAGTTTTCACAGCCAAAATATGCGTTTTCCGATAGTTATTATTAAATTTTCTTAACTTTTCCCTAAGATAATTTAAAATATGTAGGAATCGGGAACCTATGGGTTCAATCCTGCCTTGCAAATATCAAGTTCTCGTCAGATCCCGATGCTTTGGGCTCTTAAGAAGCTTCCCTGACTAACTTCTGAGAGGCTGTCACCATGTCTGATATATATTGAACGTTTTGACCAAACAGGTGGTGTTCTAGAGATTTCAAATTAACTTAAATATCCAGCAATTTGGAAATTTGTTTTCCAATATGTTTTGAATAACTTGTGAACAACTTTTTCGATCGACTTCATTTGCTAATCAGGGAGCAAATTACGGCATTCGATACGATTCGAAATTTTAAAATATTTCCATATCAACTCTATTGAAATATTTCGTAATTTCGTTCGATAACGAGTGTTGTAATTTGCCCCCCCGTTCTTAAAAGTGAAAAATCACATCAACCGCTACAGCAAGTGAAAATAGAAAAATAAATTGCCTTCCCTTTTCTAAACAAATCATTCAAATGCAATTTCGAAAAAAAGAGCAAATAATTTTTCTCCACACCCAATCAAACAAACACATCAGCTCGCCATTATTATGGGCAATTTCTTTCCATTATTTTAACACAAAATGAAATTTTTACAATAAAGGAAAAGGGATACAATATATATATATATATATATATATATATATATATATATATTAAATTAAACAAAATATTGCAAAAGTAACACTTAACAACAACAAATAATAACACTGAAAACATAAAAAAGAGGACACGGCAAAACTCTCAAGTCAGCCAAGCGCACGGAAGCGTACCAGCAAAAGTGTACGCAATACAGGCATGAATATGTAACTGTACGAGTGAATATTGAGTTGAAAGCGTTACGGTACTGCTACTACCACTAGCAGGACTACTGGTAAAATGTCAGATGTCACTATTTGACATGCATGTGACATATCAGTGACAGTTTTGCATTAATCAAATTCACTTCTTCACGCATCCCAAATACTCGCACACACGGTTCAAACACTCACACATCTTTCCCTATATGCGCTAGTGTTTTCTCTGTTGGACAAGTACTCCGCGTACCATCATGCAACATACGCATCCTTGTGTTATTGTAATTGCAACAATTCCTTTCCGCTTTTAATTCACAGCAACTTGAGGGGCTTATCATCGTGCATTTACAAGTATTACGGAAATATTTTAAATGGTTTTTGCAAAAATAAAAACTGCTGGCAATATATTGAGGACTCGTTAACATGTTAAGAGCAGGGATCTGTCTGCATTTGATTTTGTTTTGTATTAATTATATTATTAAGCAAATATCCGGCTTATGAGGGCTGGCTTTTAAGATGATTGGGATAATGAATTTGGGCGAATTTAGCTAAAGATATTTGTCGTTGTGGGCAATACAGAAGGAGACGAGGGTTTGCATTTAATTTTCTATGATGTGAGATTGAATATTTCGCTCTTCTTTTTCTTCGAAAAGTTGTGCAACCAAATTTTGTATCAACAGAGTGACATAAAAAATTTTAGCACAATATTTTTGCGATCATAAAACCCAATTAAAATAATAATAAATGAAAGATGAACAAAAAAATAGAAGGTTATGGTTCCCAAACCAAAAGCTTTTCTTTACATAAATTTAAATCTTTCTGTAAAAATCTTCAGCCATAAAAATGAAATAAAATTATATTTTTCTCCTTTTTTAGCTTCGCAATATTATGAATCCGGGAAGTCAAGACACTTTGACTAAATAAAACAGTCGTTAAAAGTTAATAAACCACAGAACAAAACATTTTCGGTTATTTTGCAATAGAAGCAAAAGTTCACACACACACACATACATCCCAGGATGAATCTGACAAACCCAAACAGTAATAAAATTATTATATACTTTTTTTATTTAACCATTAAGAATATATTCTACCGCTTTTCGGATGTTGTTGCTTTTGTGAAATCGCCATTAGAAATGCTCGTAAAATTATTAATGAGTATGAATTTTTGTCTGATTGTTAAAATTTATTAATTTCGTTTATGTGTGTGATTTTTTTATATTTTTCGTCTTTGTGCCCTGTTAAGTCACCACTTATTTTATGATGATTTGATCAAACATTTGCTGCCATCATAATTACAGACATCTGGAAATATGTGTCATAGTGAAGCGTTTGTTTCGTTGTCTGTCCATTAACCCTAATCTGGATGGAGTCTTTTATACGAGGATTAAGCAGAGCAACAATATGAATTGAAGTTTCTAACAGCCACATGCATAAATTATGAATAAAACTGTTAAAAATTTATTATGGTTTAAAAGAGCTCTTCCCTACAATTTTATAATTGATCGCTTTGAAAATCATTTTATACATCCCTCTGACTTGTAGTAATAAATTGTGTGGCGAAAATCTTAAATATTTTGATCAATTTTCCTACTTGTACTAAATTGCTTGACAGTGACATGATTAAATGAATTCTAGTTTTAACGTTAAAACCAACTCTTGAAGCCTGGTTTTATTATAAAAAATAATTGTGTTAAAACCAAGTTAAAACTATTTTTGAAGTGGTTTTAAGCAGGTGTCATGAAATGCAAACTTCTTTTTGGCTTTTTTTGTCCACGCTAAATTGAGTGCTGCCAAGTCACATACTGGAAACAGCTGACGATTTGTGAAGAATGTTAGGAAAAATGCACCACAACTGCACTATTTCTTGTAGAGTTTCAATGATTTTATATGAAATAATATGTTTTGGAAGCATTCGTTCGCTCTGTTCAGGTACTTCCATATTTTTAATATATTAATTTGCTAATTACAAAATGATCTCTACTTTAAACTGCACTTAAATTATTTATATATATATTTTATATAAACAAAAACAGCTGCAGTTGAAAAATTTAATGGAAAATACTACAACATATACCCCGATTTCTATAAGAGATTTAATTTATTGTTATTAAATTTATAATACAATCGGTGTGCTAAAATCTGAATTTGTTAAATCTGCAGTGAGAACGAGAAATTGCTTGTTAATGGTTTAAATTTTAAAACCAGGGGCCAAATTGTCGCATTCGATATCGATTGAAATTTCAATACAATTTACATACGAATTTCGATCGATATCGAGTGCCGTGATTTGCTCTCAGTCTTTAATATTCATAGTAAAAGCACTAGTTTAGTTCACTAATGCCAATTAGATCTTTTGCGTGGAACGTGTCCTTAATTTCTATGCACCCCTCATGTTCTTATAAGACCTCTAAAGTCTTGGGATATCATTTGGATAAAATAAATAAATAAAATAAATTAAATGATCTCTTTAAAATAGTTAAAATTTACCTACAGTCAGTGACCGAAAGGGATGTTCGAGTCCAACCGTAATGTGCGATGTTAATTGTGAGTCACAACTTGAAGTCAAGTTCTTTGCCCCACTCAAGTTGTCATTTCCTGGTTTCAGTGTTTGACAAATTAAAACATGGATATCGGTATACAACTGAGCAGCGTGTTAAAATTATTGAAGCCTGTTACGAAAATGGGCGTTTAAATCAAAATCCTTTTCGCGCACTTTTTGTTAGATTTTTTGGTCAGCATAACCCACCGAATGTGTCCACATTCGGGGAGAATTGCAACAAAACGGGTCAGTAGGATATATCAAAACATCTGCAACCAGTTCGCTCTCTGGAAAAAACTGCTGTTGTTCGCTATTGTGTGGCAGAAGACCTGTAAGCCAGTTATAGTGAATAGTAAATAAAAATTGAGGACATGAACCTGGTCGATATGTGGATCCAACAGGATGGTGTTCCACTTGCCAACACAGCCAACGAAATAGTGACTATTTTGCTTGCCAAATTCTACAGTCGTAATACCTCAAGTCGTGGCGATGTTAATTGGCCGCCACGACCACCGTTGGACTTCCTTAGAAATATTAGAAATAAATCAAGAACAGCCCAGGAACTGAAGAATGAGATAATTCGGCGATTCTGTTTCAGAGTCAGTGAAAATATGGACCATCAGCTAAAGTTATGCCTCTGAAGCCGCGGCAAGCATCTGGTCGATGTTCTGTTTCACACATAATTGTCGTTAACTCTTTTATCGTAATAAAAGCAAAAATGTTAGCGGACTTCGTATGACCAGAAATCGAGGATATACACCTGGACGATATGTAGTTCCAAAAGGATAGTGCCACTTGTCACAGAGCCAACGAAAGAATGAAACTTTTGTGCGAGATATTCAAAGACCGCGTTATGCCACATCGTGGTGATGTTAATTGGCCGCCACGATCATGTGATTTGGAACCGCTGGAGAATTATTAAGGGGTTAAGGCAGGAGATAATTCGGCACTTTAACGATATTCAACCTCAATTAAATCTCAGAGTCATTGAAAATACGGACCATTGGGTAGAGGTATGCTACCGAATTCATGGCCGCGGTTTGCCCGATATATTTTTTCTCTTGTAATTATTACCAAAAACTTTTATGATAATAAATATATGTGAGTGAAATTCTAAGAAAAGTTTTTCTCTTATTTATAATTAACAACGTGCATTATGCTGCACATGTCACTTTCTATACCTTGAAAATGTTTTCTAATTTATTATATATTTATTATTTTATATGTGCTGAGTTCGGTAGGGTATGAGCCCTACCCATGCGGTGCCTTCTGGCGGAACTATTAGACGTTGAGATAAGGTTTAGATGGCCTAATCGAAGTCATGAACTCCAGCTTAATAGCCGACGTGTTACCAGCTTCAGCCAATACTAGTTTTGTATAGACCAAAAGCTTCTTTGCAGAGATAATTGAAAGATCAACCCTCGTATTCTTAAACACAAAAAGTCTTTAGCTTTTTCATAACTAATTGTGGGAATTTTTATGTATTTTTAAATATTTTTGTTTTAATTACAATCACCCATTTTTAACTTTTTGTTTGTTTGTTTTCTTTGTTTCTTTTTCTTAAGTTTCTGCTTTTCAAAAGTGATTTGTGTGTGAGCATTTTTTTTTGTCTAAATTTGAAATAGTTTTTGTGTAAAAAAGTGTTATTAATTTTTTTCTTCTGGTCACCATTTCTGCACTTATTTGTTTAACGCTCAGTCAGCTTTTCGGTTT
Source organism: Linnaemya vulpina (assembly GCA_963675445.1). Classification (NCBI taxonomy): domain Eukaryota; kingdom Metazoa; phylum Arthropoda; class Insecta; order Diptera; family Tachinidae; genus Linnaemya; species Linnaemya vulpina. The sequence continues at coordinate 14,525,062 of OY776277.1, read as the reverse complement.
TATGGATCAAAGTTTTTTCGTTTTATTTGTTGTTTTATTTTTTGCTTGGTGTTGTACTGTTTCTATTTGTTTTGTTATATGCTCATGTACATATTGTGCGGGGACTTTGTGGTTTTAGATTTTGTTTGAGCAATTCTTTACACAAAAGCTTTATGCGCTGTGGTTAGCCATGAACATTTAAAGGTTTTTTTTTTGGTGTTTTTTTTGTCTTGCTGGACTTATTATTTGTGTTTCTTAAGGAACAAATAAAAACTGAATTTCAAATATCAACTATTAATTGTTTATTTTGTTATAGATTTGAAAATTAAAGTGTCACATGTGTCATGGGATTTTTAGTGAATAGAAAATTTATTATGGCAAAAGAGGTGGAAATTATTTTGGTCATTTGAATTCATATATTTTATATCATGGAAATAAGCACTCCTGGCAGCTGTTTTTAATAGTTTAAGTTTTTGCATATCTTAAAATAAATGATTTTTTGTTACCCTTCTAATCAGTAGCTTCACCAGCTGATTTATTTTATTAAATAAAACTAAAATTTTCTCAAACATTCCACTATCCTGGAGTTAAGAAAAGGGCTATAATATTTTCTAGCCTACCAAAAGAACAGCAACAAATAATTTAATGCTTTTAGTTGCATCAACTGATAGTGAAATTGTTTAAAAGAAAACTGTCAAGGTTTTTAGTTCATTCTTGTTAAATATATTGTATGTTTTCATTTCTTCTCTTGTTTTTTTTTCTTATATTTTTCTTAGTCTGTCCCTTAACGTAACAACAATTCGTATTGGTCTAGATATTTTTGATTTAATTTTCTGTGATATAAACCAAATTGTCTTTTTGTTTTCAAATACTTAGTGCAATCTGTAAGATATTTATTAAACACACACACACACACACACTTCTACTGGCAATCGTGCGTATGGAAAAGATTTGCCTAAGTTTTGTTTTCCTAGCGACTTAAATATTATTAAAAGTAAAAACATTTGGCTTTGTTTTGTCATTTGACTGCAAGCAATCTTCCCATACTATCTTCATATAACAACAACAACAACAACAAAAATATTTTTGTATTATAATAAGAACCATATCAATTTATACATCCATTCAGTATTTCTTTTCATTCATTTATTCGAAAGCACTTTTCTGTCCCTTCTTGTTTGAATTTCTTTTTTTCCGTTTTTTTTCCAGATTTTAATACAAATACCAAGATTTTGGTACTAAATATCATCCCTCTTGCATTTCCATTTGAATAGTTGGTCCGTTCGTTCGTTCGTTCAGACAATCATTTTTAGGATAGATTCTGAATGTTTGTTTTATTGTTGTAGTTAATGTTCGCCTGTGCACTCTTAACGCAATTTCGTTGGTAATAAATCAACCAAAGTCGACATTAAATCTTTCAATTCCGTTCTTTTTTTCTTCTTATTTTTTTTTTGTATCCCACACTACCCCCATTGTTGAAAATGAAAATGCCAACAACACATTCAACAATGGCAGAAGAGAATATATTTAAGTAGTGAAAAGAAAATGAAAATGGAAGTGTACGAGTATGTGCTCAAGTTGGTTTTTCTTTTATGTGCCACTGTGAAATCGAGAAGGCTGAAGATTTTTAAAATTTCCTTTATCATTTCTTTAGCAAAATATATTAAAAAAATATATTTAAAATATTCTTCCTCCTGTGCAACTGACTTTCTATTTTGTTTCTTTATCCTGACAATTGGCTTTAGAAATAAACACATTTCTTTTTCTATTCAATATCAATTATTCTAATAAAAAAAAAAAAACAACAACAAACAATTGTTGTTATGATGTTACCTAAAGTCACAGGCATTCTTCAAATCTTTTCCATGTATATTTTATAAGAAAATTTGCTTCTGACAAACAGTTTTCTAATCCTCTAGTCTGTCCAAATAGATCAACAACTAAAATACCCATAATCTCACTTGACTTTACAAAACCGATTAACAGCTTTTTTGTGTGTGTGTGTGTATGTGTTAAATTGTGTTAATTTTGATTAAAACTTTTATTTATTTTATTTAAACATTTTAGTTAATAATTTATTCAGCCAGACAATCAGATTAATCTCTTGTCATTGTGATGGAATTTCTTCTTTATATTCAATTAAAAATAATTATAGTTGTTATTGCCACTAAAGTTATTTTAAACAAAAAAGCTATTTTAAACAGGAAACTTATTTTAAAACAGAATTTATTATTGAAAGAAACTCTACTTAAAAGGGACCTGTTTTGTTATAAAATACAATTTGAAATTAATAGCAGTTTCATATAAATAAACTTATAAAGAAAATTATCAATACAATTTTAACTTTCATTATATATAAAACAGATACACATGTACCAGCAAAATTTATCTAAACATGGAAATATTATTACCCAAATAATATATCGTACTATGACGCAGAGGACTCCTGATAGCAAAAGTTGTGTCATTCAGTTTTGACTCATATCGTTCATTTACCCTGACAATAGCGTAACTTAAAACATTCAAATTATTTAATTAAAAAAGCGGAATGAATACTTCGTAATTTATTTCTTTATCTTGTGTATGAAATCTATAAAAATATCTTATCTGTACATCTTTTGGGAGAAGAATATCATCTTATTTTATGTTTTAATTTTTATGATGTGGAAGTGCTGACGTTATTTGCTCATGTGCGTAATTTAAAATCTTCTTGTGAAATTTTTTGTGTTATTGGCATAAAAAAGTATTTGTATGCCACACAATTAATCACCTGAGAGCTTATGATAGCTATTTTGTTAAAACAAAAAATTACTCTGGATGTCAATAGAAAATTAAAAACGTTTTTGAATCATCATATTTTGTTTCATTAAGAAATTGAAAAAGATTAACAATAAACTTCTTTGTGATCCTTAACTATAGACGTCATATTACAAGAAATTTAGCACAGACCACAGGCATTTGTTAGCTGTTATATTTAACATAAAAACAATTTGTAATAGATTAAAGAGAAATTCAGTTGCTTGCCCTTAATCTGCTACAAACGAATGATGGCACAACACGACTACCGAACACAGGCTGATTATTTTTTTAAAATTTATATAAATATATGAGCTAATTTATAAACTGAATGTATGAATTTTGTAAGCACATTCTTAAGGCTTCTAACGGCTTTTAATCCAACTTCATGTTAGTTAAAAGTAGCAACGTCATCGGACTTATAAAAAGCTTATAGTTATTATGTTGCCTTAATCTATCAGGTGAGATAAGGCTGTCCTCATCTTCCCATTTGCTTTTTGTTTACATCAAATTGTAACGATAGAAACGTTTTTGCACCTCCAACAAAATCGTAAATTTAGTAAAAGTGAAGTTTCAAATGGCCCTTCAAAAAGTTGTAGTAAATCTTGATAAGCTTTTTAGGGAAAATATTTTCATATCGAATAAGTTTTGTTGGGTGTTTTCTGTGTGAATTTCAAAGCGAAGGATTATTCTTGTGTGAATCCCCAAAGATTATTGAAAATGTGTAAATACGTCAAGAAGTTCTTTTAATTTTAGAAAATTACTTTTGATATGTGTAGGAACCAATTGAATAAATAGATATTTAGAATTATAAAAAAATATTTATATATTGAAAACGGTTGCTTCGGCTTTTCGAACCAAAACAAGTTTATTTTAAACTCTTTCATTTCAATTTCACACGGATTCTTTTTTTCCCAAAATCTTACTAGAAATTCAAAGTGATCAATTAAGATGTTTTCGATAGTTTCTATGCACATTTCATTGGGGCTAATGCGGGTCATCGGGGAGCCTTTACCCAACTTTTCTTAGAATAACCAAAGATTTTTATTTCAATCCTTCACTTTAATAAACGAGAAGCCTAAAACAAATATCAAAGTCATAACAAGAACTCACTGATCACTTCTAATTTTTTTTATAACATATTCTTTTTTTTATTGTTGTCCCAAGTAATCAAACCAACTGATTCGATTATATGAGTTGGTTGTTGTGGCAGACCTAAAAGTCAAATTCAACCAACATATTTAATTGCAGTTTTGAAACTTCATAACAGTTTATAAATTTCTAGACAACTGAAAGAAATTAAATTCATTTTAATAAACATCCACAACACCTTTTCAATGTTTAACAAAAAAACATTTAATTTTCATACGCACTTTCCAGCTTCAACTGCCCCAACCCGATGATGATTTATGGCTGTGAATTGTTTTAAGTTTCCATTTAAGCAATTTACAACAATACCAAGACTCACTGATCACTTTTATTTTTTCTTATTAATTTTTTATTTATTTTAAATTGTCAAACTGCTATTACTTTTCCATAATAGAAGCCATAATAGAACAGACAATTAGTTAACATTACCTTTTTGGATTTATTGTCGTCCACGTTATATCACGAACGGATCAACCAATTAGATTTATGTAGACTGATGAGGTTTTGCAGGACAATTTTTTGTGGAACCGATTGGGAAAGTCGTTAAAATATTAAAAACAAAAATAATTTTAAAGACATTTCGTTTCCCAGCTTTTTTGAGGGGTTTCTCAAAATATGCCGATTCGAATTCACAGAATATTTAAATTCGGCAGAACTATTTACAATATATGGTTCGATTCGGCCAAGCTGCTCCAACGTTATTAGACACACATCCGTCCATGCAGACATAATGCCAGGCTTTCTGAAGTAGTCAATAGAGTTTCCCACCGGTGTTAAACCACTGACCCCGCGATTTTTTTAATATTCCATATTTTTGGCGGGAAGTTAAAACAATCATAGACGATTTTCATATATTTACGAAATATCTAGAAGTTACTGTTGATGAACAATCGGTAACACAGAAAACGAGCTACACTTCACTTGAATAAATTTCAACTATTTTTCTTGTACTCTTTTCAATAATTTCAGGCAGTTGTAAATGTAAAAACTACTTGTCTTTGTGAACCTCAAAGAATTATTAAGTTTGAATAATAAAATAAAAGCTTCCAACTTATTAAAGTGGAAGTTTGGAATAAATATCTTTAGTTATTCTAGGAAATATTGGGTAAAGGTTTCCTGATGATCTGCATTAGCCTTAAAGAAATGCGCATGGGAACTAGCGAAACCCTCTCAACTGATCACTTTGAATTTTTTAGGAAGATTTTGGGAAAAAAGAATCAGCACATAATTAAAACTAAAGAGTTTAAAAAACGGCAATTCCCCAAAATATGTACTATTTTGAAAAATGTATAATAAATATATTCGTTCTCTACTTTATTTTTAATTTGTTCTGACCTGCACTAGTGCGTGAGTGTCGACGCTGATGTCCTGATTCAATAAGGAAGACACAGCACTATTCGCTAAATACTACCGACAGCAGTTGACTCCATAATTTACTAAAGAGAGTAAAGAATAATGAGCTATAATAACTTCCCTTATTGTCCACACCACAACACTTCTTCCACTGGTACATCCGACATTATTTGTATATGATTTGGTGCCTTTTCACTCCCATAAAAATTTCACTTAATGTTTGGTCATTTTATATTAAAAAATATCTTAGATATATATTGTCAGCAGCAATAAATTGCATACCCGCTTTCTCCCATGAACTCGTATTATTTGAATTTATTAAACCAACATGATCTGCTATCAAAATCTTATTGATGAAACTACTCGAAAGCATAACATGCTGCCTTCAATTTGAGGCAATTAAAAAATGTTAATAAATAATAACACAATAAGAAAAGGACTAAAATTCTCATAAAATATATTTCGCAAGATAAAATGACTTAAGCGATTGCAAGTAAAAATTTATTAAATTGGAAAAAAAAATACTTAAGAAAAATATGCTTTATTGAACTTAAAATTTTTCTTTTGAAAATTTGCCGTCCTTAAATAAAACTAAACAGAACATAAACTACAAATTGTTATAAGTTGGTCAGCAGAAAGAAAGAAAAAACAACACAATATTAAAGCTAAAGGCTCACTAAAATACGAAAATTACGCTGACAAAGTGACTAAAAAGGAAGTATGAGCAACGATAAAAACAATCTGTATTTTATGATTAAAATACACAACAAAAATTATAAAATATGGTTAATAACTGGCAGTTAAGAAAAAAGAAGCTTCTTAACTCTGCGAATGAAGCATTAAAAGGGCAGCAAAGCAAACAACCAGTCAACCAACCAAAAAAGGCTAAATGAATGATAAACTTTTTCCTAAAAAAAAAAAATAATAAAAATAAAAAGAGAATCACATTTGTGGGGCTATAAGCACTGTCATTTTGGCTTTAATTGCACTTCAATAATCCCTTGAAATAAAAAAAATATATCCTTCAAAAAAAATAACACGGAATGGAACAGTGGCCTGGAAAGTGTGTGCTGGTGATGTGAAGTGCAAATATTTATATTGAGCCGGAGTGAATATATGGGAGTCTCCCTGCAATTCTTAGACGAAATTGGGATTCAGATAAACTCTTCATTAAATTTGTACTTCCAAGCGCGAATTTCTATAGCAGGGTTCTATTCGATTTATATGTTCCTTTGACTTCTTTAAGAAGCACAGGGACTCCTCAAAAAATGTCTTTAATTCCTGTAGAGAGCGAAGGCCCTCAAAAGAACAAAATTTCTGTTTGAGATGATTGTTCCTGCTGCCTTAACCTCTTTGTCTAACTGTTTGTAACAAGTCTGAGCAGACACTCCCCTGATTCTGCAGTCATGCGGGGCCCAATTAATGACGTTATGGGTTCCAATTACTGACGTTACCGGAAATAGCCAATAAATAGCTGTTTCTTCTTAAACACCTCGGAAAGTGTTTGATTTTGATATGCGCGTTCCCAGAGGTATTATAATTTTCTTAGCCATTATTGAAGAGTGTCAACCTGCTTAGCAGACGTATTCTACGTTTTACATCAACAGAGGAGTAGAGACTTCACACTCGAATTCTTATACACATTGTGTTTGAATGGCCAAAAGCCTGGCGAGCTTTCATTATGCCATGATGTTCCTATCAACTGAAGAGCCTCGAGTAGACGTTAAGATGCAACAGTGATGCAAATCCTTGGGATGTTCTGGATGGAGTATGGCCGCTATGGTCTTATTCATATAGTTGGCAACAGTTCTATTCCAGACTATTAAATACATCCTGCATGAAGAGTACCTCAAAATTAACACTGTTCTGTACCAAAGGAGTTGAATATGACACCCTATTGCGTCGGTGCTTGCAGCATATCCCCTGAGAGGTAGTCCAAGACAAAATATATATGTATTATCCGACCTCATGGAAGCCAACTTTCTTTACAATTCAAACTTAAGAAACTTAGGAACTAGAGGAATAGAAACTGAGAAGCGCTTTAAGTCCCCTTTTACACACATCAGGTTTTCTTGATCAGTTTTTATTCAATTTTCTTTTGAACCTGCATTTACTTTCATACACGAACATTTTGTTTCATCAAGTTTCATTGTCTCTGCTTTCAACTTTATATGCTTTTTGATATTCTACAGCCAACTTCATGTGTGAAGTTCAACTAAACTTGATGGTACAGTCAGGTTTGTACCTCTTTCAATTCTCTTCTCCCCTTTCTCCTATAAACTAAAGACTTGATGAAATAAACTTGATGTGTGTGAAAGGGGACTAACAGAGACAAATTCTTGCGAACTGGAACCATAAATAGTGTTTATATATCCTTGCGTACCACAGTGCCACATTTCATTCGATGTAATGAAAAAAATTTATATAAAAATGATGAGAATTTTTATTTCATTTGGTTTTTAATTCTGAAAACGTTGCAGAAAAACTGCGTAATACACACAGGCCTTCTATCACTTTAACAACGACAGCAGCAACGGTCAATATGTTTTATAATAAAAGGAAAGAAATATATAAAAATAAAAGAATAAAAATTATAAAAAACCAAATCCAAAATAAGAACCATTTTTAATCCCACGGATTCTTTCTTCTTTATTTTCCAGCAAAATGCTCAGAATAAAAATTAAAAAACTACGTTTGTCAGCGGCAACGTACGAGCACTTTTGGCAAAAAAAAATATACAAAAAGAAAAAAAATTTATATAAATAAACCAGCTACCAAAAACAAGTAAAAGTAAGAAAACAGAAAAAGGAAGAAAAAAAGATGCAACTAAATGTTGACATGAAACAAAACGTTCGTCGCTGGACTAATTGGCTTAAATGGGGAAAATTTATTTAATCACATTAGCGGGATTTTGTTTTCATTGTGATCAAGTGATTTCATCCACTGATACAACAACCGGCCAACTCTCCATACGACAATACAAGTGAATAATAAAATTGTGTTGGCTGATTTCTTTTACTTTTTCTGCACGGATTTTTTGGTTCTTAAATCTTCTGCCTCGCGCATTCTATGCCAGTGTGTTGTGTTCTTATTAATTAACTTGAACAGCTGATGACAATATATTTTGTTGAAATGTTTGAATGTGGATTTATGCTGCTTAAAAAAGTCAAATCAACAGGAACAAGTGAATTCCAGATAACAAACAAACAGCGGAGGCATATGACACAGAAAATGCCACCAATAAAATCTGGATGCTAGAGGACAAATAATGAGGTTGTAGACTCTTTTTAACAGTGTTGCCAAAAATATTATCTTTCTTTTTTTAGGATATACCTGCTCTGCGGAGTATTTGTTTTTCTTCTGGCTGGTCATCTCTTCAACTCATATTTAGTTGTAAAGAAGCTTAAAAATATTCGGCCACAAACTAACAAGTTGATATCTTCTTCTATAGTTTCTGTTTTTTATGAATTATTTCAAAATTTTATAAAATAGTGCAACGACATGAACTTTAATTTTGCCACTAAAAAGTATGTCAAACCTGCAGCCGTCCAAGGAGTTTTACAAAAAATCAAGTTTATTTGCAAAAGTTCAATGGCAAAAATATGAAGATACAAATAGCTTGAACAACATAATTTTCTTTGGTAAAAGTAACAACTTTTAATAAATAATGAAACGGGCTTTCTTGCACTTTTCAAAATGTTTTCCATTGAAATTAAATTAATTTACAGCTCTGCTGGCTTTTTAGATATGAAAATTGCTCATTTTAAGGGTTTTTTTTTCTTCTAAATTTGATATATATTTTTTACCAAAAAAAAGGGGGCATTGCTGACAACTGGAATGTAATTTGCAGTGGGAAGTTTGACATGTCGGGTGCAAACAACATGTTGTTTATGGCTGACATGTAACACTTTTTTCCTTATTTTGTAAAAATTGATAGTTGAGAGGAGTTTTAAAAAAGGAGTAATATTTTGTGAGGGCGGTCGGATAACCTTCTAATAAATTCCTTATTTCTAACTGACAGAATTTTGGAACTTTTTTTTTTAAGAAGTGCAAAAAATGTTGCACCAACTCGAATCAAACTCATGATTAACACATCAATAAAATTCGAATTTATAGATTTACTTTTCCGCAGCTCCTTTAATTCAAAGGCCACTTTCTTTCCAATCTGCTGCATATTTCAGATTTATTTTTGTTATATTTGCGACATCTTTAAATCAAATCGATGTTTTAATTCTCTTACACACTGTCACACTCAACAAATCTATTTGCTTGTTTCTGGTGGCTGCTTCCATATTTGAAAAATTCCCATTTACTTACGAAACTACATGCAGTGCGGCTTCTTATCTCTCTGTGATAAAAAGATATAAAACAAAGAATTTACGTATATTTCTACGACGTATTTATAAACAGATTAAAACTAAAAGGGCGGCATTTAAGAATATTTAGTTTTTTGTTCTGTTTTAACTTGAACACACACAATTCGTATTAAATATGGTCCTATTCTCTCTGCCAGCCCCCGATTTGTTTCCTTATTTAAATACTTTTTATTATACGAGTATGAGTTAGTGAAGTAGCAAATCTGTCATACAATCTAAATAAAATAATATTTAATTAAGAAAACAGTAGCGATAAAATTTGAAATCTGTGTGATTTACACGAGAGTTTTATATTTCATTTACGTAAATAGAAATAATTTATGAAATAAAAAAATTTCAATGTGATCATATGATGAAGACGTAGAACGATAGTTTTACGTCGATCGCACACAGGCACGCACACACACACACACACACACAGTCTTGTAGATGATGGAGGAATGAATCAAGTTTGTAAGAATCTTATGTGCGTATCTTGGGTTAATTTCGATGCTGATTTCAATTTGTTAATCAGGTGAATTCTTATATCTCTGGATAAGAATTTTTTTTATAGATTTTACTATAGATCATTCTAAAATTCTCTTAAGATCTATTAATTTTTTTTAATATATATTAAGAAATAAAGGATTCAGCACGTTTAAAATTAAAAATTGAAGTGTTAAACACAATTCCCAAAAGTGGTATGAATTCAACAAACCAGAGATTTATTTAAACATTTTCAGTTTTTCATAAAATACTACAACAACATGAACATTAATTCTGACACTAAAAATTATGTCAAACATGCAGACTTTTATATGCTTATTTTTTGCTAGATTAAATATTAAAATATAAAAAGCAGTGGCGTCGGCTGGCTTTTCTTCATTGTCAAATCAAAATTTGTATTATTTCCACTTCTTGATGGTAAAGTATCGTTGAATTGTGAACAGTCTCATCAACATGTTCCGGCAACGTTGGCGAACCAACTAAGAAAGTGTTCTATATCAGGCTAAATGGAAAGCAACTTCTTTAAAAAATATTCCGCAAGGGGCGTTGGAGCAGAACACGCCCATTAGTTGATGCTAAATAGCAAATTAGAAGGCCTTTTGTTACAAATAGATATACCACTTGAGTATGAATTTGATATATAAAATTATTCAGATTTTCTGACTTGACAACTTGTCTATGTTTACATATCGTCACACAAAATGCAATAGGACTAACTTAACATATTAAAAATTTGATAAAACTACTTAAATCAAATAAACGTTTGAGTGTAAATGAAAAAAATTGCATCGTATAGATTTTCTAAATTAAAGAATTGCCCTATGCTGACATATCGTCACACAAAATGCAAAAGGACCAACTTAACATATTAAAAATTTTATAAAACTGCTTCAATAAAATAAGCGTTTGAGTGTAAATGAAAAAAATTACATCTTATAGATTTCCTAAGTTAAAGAATTGCCCTATGCTGGCATATCGTCACACAAAATGCAAAAGATCCAGCTAAACACATTAAAAATTTTATGAAACTACTTATGGAAAAGAAAAAGAGACTTAAAAACATGATTTCTTTTGAAAATTTTACTTATATATAAGACAGAGTGTTTCCTATGGGGGTATAGAATTAAAAAATTTTATATGAAATTTACTTTATTCGAAAGATTATATTCTGACCTTATCGGCAGGCCCGTACGTGGTCTAATCTAGAGGCCAAATTTTCAATGAAAGAGAGAATAACACCCACGCAAAATAGTCTTTCTGCGCTTATGAAAATTGTACTTAAAAACAAAAAACAAAAACAAACTACAACAGAAATCTACAAGGAAATACTAAGAAAATGTATGTTTGGAAAACACGCACAAATGAAAATCACGTGAGCCAATTGCTGGATGACTTTTAATGAACTTTAACATGAAAACTTAGAAAAAAAATTATTATAAAATGCTGCCCCCACATGTACGATGACAATGAGGATGATGATGACGACAATTATGATGGTTATGGCGTTGATGATTTAACCAACATTAAATAAACTAAATAAATACGAAATAAAATGTACGAATTATAAAAATTACTACAACTGAAAAATGAGAGTATGAAAACAGAAAATAAATTAAATAAGTTGTTTTGAGGTGTTTTCGGAGACATTTAAACAAATTAAATTTGAATAAAATAACAATTCATCTTTTTCTTTTAGCCGCAAAATACACAAAAACCTAATGAGACACAACATTTTTGATAAATAAAACCGCACAAGGATAAAATGAGCGCAGGAGGACGGAACAGCGCTTTAGCCTTTATGACAATTTTATCTAACAGCCACACGAAAAATAAAAGAAATTTATTAAAACTCAGGCAAAAAGTTTAAGGAAAGCGGCAAACGTGCAAGCAAATTGAAGGAGGTCTGACTCAAATTAATATAAATGGCCAAGTCGGTTATAGGAGTTAATGGAAACAGTTCTAGAAAAGGCAACAGCGAAATTATAGTTAAATGAGGGGCATGCCCACCATTTAAATACTCTATAAACATTTTGACAGTTTCAGCCAAATGTTTTATTTTTCTGCTTTTCATCTGTGTAACACCCTCCCGTTGAGTTTTGGCCAATATGTTTGTGGTCTTTTTTTTGAGCGGAGTATTTTCCTACTTTTTATGAAAATAATTGCTTCATTATGGAAATTTTTGAGGATGAAAAATAAGTGTATAGAAAATAACTAAAACGCTGGTTAAAGCGAAATGGGCAAAATAAAATAATGGAAAATACAAACAAACGTTGCAAGTAACACGTAAAAGTACTATTAAAACGTTATTATTTACACTGTCCGTTTAAAGCATAAGGGAAGCTTTTTTCCACAAGTGTTATTATATGTTTGTTAATAAAAAATATATAAAAAATAATAATGATAAGTTTCCAATGAGTTTGTCAAGTCATGAACACAAAAATTTTAAATAATATTTTATTAAGAGATAAGCAGTTTAATTAAACGCTAAACTCATAAGGAGCCTGCGCGAAATGTTGTACTAATTGCACTGCATGTAATTATGCTACGGCTGGCGAAAAGTGGAATAGTGCGAAAAACTCTTGAGTCATGCCTGTTAACAAAACAAAATTCCTTCACTCAGCATAACATCAGAACATATATTGATTTTGAAAGGCTACTCTAGAAACCATAACTGGGACTAGTACTAAAGACATCACAACTGGGCAAGTTCCTGAGGGTTAGAACTAGAACCTGTCACCGGGTAACTTAATTGTGTCAATTGATGCCTGCTAATGACAGCACCATGTAAAAGCTAACGTTAACACTTTTATAGAGTTCCGCAACTAAAACCGGTTGCTAGTCCCTGAGAACCAGTCACATGATAAGTCCTGTGGTAGTTCCTTTACTCTGTAGGGGCATGAAAAAAAAATAAGCAAACGGCAACACAGAGATGTGATAACAGTGCGTTACCATCGCATTGATACAACTCTCGTATTCCTCTTCTTAGTTAAATTGCTACAAAAAGAAAATGTTATCGCACTCAACTTCAGCCACCTAGTAAAGAGTATTAAATAAATACAAAAATAAAAGTTAAACTGTTATAACAGTTATAAAAAAATTTAAGTTAGTTTTATGAGTGAAAAAAAGAACCGATATCCCACCGCTGTAAACGAAACTTAAATTCTTCTAATTATCTTACCGATGTAAATCTTCAAGATGTATAAAGAGTTGTTATTTAAGAAAAACTTAAAAGTTTCAAACATTTTAGCTATAACATGTACCACAATATACTGAATGTGCCTAAAAAAACTTTTAATTTCCCATCTTTGGAATACATATTTTTATTTAGTTCTTAATATTTAGTTTTTAGCAGACAATTGAGGCTTCCCATAGTATGAAAGTATTAATTCTACATTTCGAAATTCAATAACACTATATTTAAATTCATTTCTAATCTATCAGTCCCAGAACGAAGTCTCTAACTCTTCGGGGGGCTTGGAAAAACCGATTTCAAGTACAGAGAGACGGACGTCGTTCAGAAACAGTTGCCCAGCTCTGCTGTGTAATTCTCCTTAAAAGGCTTCAACAATCTGAACGCGTTGCTCAATTGTGACAACGAAGGAATGGCATGACTGAATTTATCAAGCAGTAATTGAAAGAACTTGATGTTACGACGTGACTCGTAACTAACATTGTGGTGGAAGCATTCTATTGGCTTTGTTGTTAAGGCAGAGAATGCAAAAAGTTCAACAGAATATCCCATTTGAAGATCTCTAATAGAACCTACAAAACAAAAATTCTCAAAAAGCAACAAAATGTTCCCATTCGAAAACTGCTGAGTGTACAAATGCACGTAATTCCTGCACTCACATTTGCCAAGTGTCCACATTTTATAATCACATGTCGTCCTTGCGTCCAGTATTTTGTTCTACACGCTTTAAGTGCAGTTCAACTGAAACCAAAACCACTCGTTCATACAAAATATTATCCATCCCATCCATTCAGCCATCCAACAAAAACCACTAAAAAAAAACAAAAAATAATAATAAGTTGTTGTACGCTTGGCAAGAGCAGCAGTTGGTGTTGTTGGTAGCAAAAGTGCGTTTAATATTAATTAAATTATCAGAAACCGAATATATTCACATCATACATCATTTTCTATTTCTATTTATAATCGCGTTACCATTCCTGTTGTCCTGTTTCTTGCCGTGTTGTTTGGAGTGTGGAGTTTGTGTGCAACGTGTTTTTAAAATTTGTTCTTTTTCATTTTTTTTTTATATATTTTGCTAATTATGTGTTTGACCAGCAGTTAATGGTTGTATTTGCTTTCGAAATGTTTGGCCTGGCTGACTGATTCAATGGAGTTGAATGGAATGGACTGGTTGGCCACTTGATGTGTATGTGTGAGTGTGTGTTTGGTAATTTTCTTCTTTTTTTTTCGGGGACCTGTCAGTGGTGCCACGTTACATTATTAATATTTTGTGTTAATTCTGTTTTAGTTTTTGTGACATTGTTTAATTGTTAAGAAATTTTTTTTTTTCATCTAAAATAACAGGAGGGGCATACGAGTGAGTTTAGTTGTTGTTTGTTTTCAAATAATGTTGTATTAGATTGTTATCAAATGATAAATTTTGCTTTATTAATATGAAGATATACAAACATAAATTTATTAACTGGCGGACGGCATTGCAAGTTGCTTAAGTTTCACGTAAGAATTTTATAGACGAAAGAAGTTCTTTCTTGTGTGAGCCCGTAGCGGCCGCACAATTTTTCAATAGATTTTGCTATCGCGATAAACTGCATGAATTTTAATGAGGCTCTAAACTAGTTGAAAGCGATTAATAACTCTTGATGAGAACATTTGCAGCTAATAACTTTAGAAGAATATTTACACTGTGCGTAATAGGATTTTCACTCTGACGTGGTTTGAATAAAGACTGGTTTTAAAGTTAAAATTAATTGTTAAAACCTGGTTTTACCATACAAAATGATATTGTTAAGACCAATTTAAAATCATTTTGAATTGGTTTAATGAAATGCAACCTTAATTTTGCCAGTGCTAAGTGGAATGCTGCCAAAGTTTTGTATTTCAAACAGCTGATAATGTGGGAAGAATACTGTAATACTGTGATAACTCTAAAAATGCAATCTACATATCATCCTGAGATAAGAATCGGTTTTAAGATTAACATTGAGTTGTTAATAAATTTAAAACCTTAAAAGTGTTTTATGCAAAACAAGCTTTTTTGAGTTATGCCACTGTTGAAGTAAATGAGCGATATGACGTAAGCATAGGAACAATAACACTTTCTACCAAAAAGTTCCTTATTTAATTTATATAAAAATTGGTCAGTTCTAAAAAGTTAATATAAAATTCATGGTTTTTATGTAGACCATCTTGGAAGTAGACTATAATGTTGTATCGAGGGCAACGGGTCATATCGAGGGAAGAAAACCAGCCTTAAACTTTTATTGATTTTAAATTATGCCGTAAGTGGGGAAACTTGAAATTATTTCGAGAGGTGGGAAGTTGTTTTAATTCACGGAAATGAGCTGAAATTTTAAGAGAAAAGCTAAGCTGAAGTAATTAATTATTGTTTGTAAAGTCACGTCCAGACTTGTCAAATATGTGACCTAAAAGAGACAACCCCTAAATACAACTGAAAAATATTTTGTCTCAGATACGATTTTATTAAGTAAAACAGTTTCAACCACAACTAAAAGAAAGCGTCATTGAATCCAATATTATTAGAAACTATTATACTGTTGTTTGAATTAAAAGGGGTTTCAATTAGCATTTAGGGGTTGCACTTTTTCAGGCAAATATTTGTTAAGTATGAACGCATTTAAAAAAATTTGTATGGAACTATTTATTGCGACATTAAACTTGATTTTCATAAAATAATTGTTCGCAAAGTGTTTTTTAGTTTAAACACTCATGATGTATTTTTCAAAGGAAGAGGGAAAGTAAGCATCAATATTATATTTGCCAATTAAACAGCAGAGCAGAAGATGTGTTTTCGCAAGCCGCTACATTTTCGTCCTCAGAACTAAAGTGCATTTTTCTTTACTTCCGCTTGTATGGTGGCTTAGTTGAATGCCAAGCGAAGATATTCGATATGTTTTGAAATTTATGCCACGATTACATTCATACCTGCACCCATACATACTTACAAACACACTTACAATTTAAAACAAAGTAGTATATATTAAAAGAGCATTTCATATAAGCCCACTTAGACTTTGCAAAACACACAGAAATATCTAAAACCAAAGATAAGAAGCACTTGCCACACAAAAAAAAGTTACAAAAAATTAATATACAAAATAAACCACTAAAAAAAAACACACTTCTATTTTTCAAATCAACACAGTAAATGACAAGATAATATGAAACTTCTTAATTAAATTAAACAACAAATAAAACATATTTATAAAACAAATGAATCCACAAATATAATACGAAAAATTAATAGAAACCAACGAAAACAATATTAAAAAAACAATAAAAGAAACACTTTTGACACTTGTGACAAAGAACGAATGGCAGGTGTCAAAAAATCATGTATGAAAAATCAATAACACCCATGAGAGAAGCTGCAGCATCATTAACAGTAACCGTTAACAGCACAGCTTTCTTCACAACATGGCAATATCTGTTGACGTAAAGCTTCCGTGTTAACATTTCCTCACCGTTGAATGGCCAGAACGACACAAAATGCAAACATTTTGTGTGGTAACAGAGAAGTAAGCGAACATGAGGAATTGCTGGAAAAGCTTTCTTTTTCTTTAATATTCAGATGTTAAAGATGTTGCAAAATGTTTATGTTAATGACGTCACATGCAGACATGTCCAGGTTAAATGGTACAGTGTAACATGTCACCAGCAAATGATTGTCAGTTTTTAGCCGCTTAACATTTTCAATGACATCATTTCTAAAAAAAATTGTTTTTACGCAGAATTGTATTTAATATGTTTAGTTTAATAAAATTTATTTTTTTTTCTAATTATTTATTTCTTTCTGTGTATTCTTTTGCAAAATATAGGGAAATACAAGTGCCCGTGGGGAAACAAACATATTGCGGCACCAGGTATGACAATGTCACAAAGAAGTCATACATTTTTGTGTGGTTCTTTTCTTATATAGACTGTGAAGATATAGTCATCAAATCGTGACGCTGTTGCTGTTAAAAGATTTAAAATTTAATAACATTTCAACGATTCTTTTGCCAGTCCTTGGTTAGGTTTTATTACTTATTTCACTGCTATCAAATTTATTATTAAATTTCACATATCGGCATACTTTTATTATAAGAAAAAAAATATATCTATATCGATTTCATTGGTGCTTTAGAAAATTGTTAGTAGACTTCATAATACAGTCTTAAAGAGTTTGAAGCATCTCATTTTATGCACAAACTTATATGAACCAATTGAGGATTAAGAGAACCAAATCCATCAACAAATTATTATTCATTATCAACCTTTTTTTATTTTGCCACAATTATTATAAATCCATCGGATATAAATGAAAGTTTTTATGGAGAAAAATGAATCAACAAATCGAAATTGAAGTCTTTTGAAATTCACAATTTGTAGTCTTGCACCAGCACTCAGGGAATTTTTTAGGGGACAGATAAAGACAGATTAAAAGACAGATAGTTTTTGTTGTAGTTATTTTTAATACGTGGGTGAATTTTCTTGCTGCAGGTACCGAACAAGGAGGGTGCTGTGCTCTGCACTGTTAGTACATGACGGTGTCAATCTCTGTCGATAATATTCAGCGACCAGTGCTGTGCCTTCGTCATTCGACAATAATTAAAACAATTTTGCTCTCGTGCAAGTTAGCAAAATTGGACACCATGTTCCTGATAGAGCGACTTTGATACCGGGATCGTAGTATTGTGGCCACTAGTTTAACTAAAAGCCTGAATTCAATTTATTAATCACCTACAAATGAATTTCTGCTGCCAAATACATTTCACGCAGGGGTCAAGTATATCAAGAAATTCCTTTTACTTCTAGCAAATTTTTTTCAAAGGCAGCACCAAGCGATTTTCGTAGACGATCTTTCCGCCATACTGCGAGCATATCATCCCATGACAGTGAAATCTTAAGGCGACGAATATTAGCAAGTAACGAAACACGTTCAATACTACTAACAGAAATTTATTTATAACAAAAGTACTGCTGTTACAGTGTAGTCTAATGTTTTTCTAGAAAAGAATGCACAATTTTTTACACTTTTTAACAGAAAACGAGAAAATTCTGTCGTTTGAAAATAAAGAATTGATTAAAAATTAATCCAGCATCCCTCACGAAAAACAATGTCTGTTTTAAAACTCTTCCAAACTGCCAATATTTAGAAAATAAGTGATAAAATGTTCCATTTTTTTCAAAAAAGAAAACGTCAGAAGAGGTATAATTGTCTTCGAAAATCGTTTTATTATAATCTTGAAAGCATTGGACACGATTAAATACTGGACAAGGATTTTTTGTAGTCCTAGTGAAAATGTATTTATTCATTATGTAAAATCCTCTTTTGAACTACTCCAACTACTTCAGCCATTTAAATATCTTCAACGCCCAGCACAGGCACACGAGCTTGACAGTAAAGTTTTTGATCAACTTTACTCTCATGATATTTAGATCGTACTTTTCTGAACTGCAGTGGCTGTATTGGAATTGGTTATGAGAAACAAATAACTTCAGCTCCAAGTCCATGACGCAATATCAGCAATCATGCCTTCGAAACAAACCCTGACAATTCCGACGTCAATCTAATAATTAGCTATTTCGAATATTAATTTTTGACTATTTTATGTTAATATTTATTCTGTTTAACTTATTTCATGTTTACAAAAAAGTTTCACCAACGAAATTATTGATGAGTCCAATGCACGTCGGATTAATACCGTTGATGTGACGTAATTTCGAGTATGATGATTCAGTGTTATCATTATTAAGACAAGTTGTCATAATATCATTTGCCTAAGTATTTAGATCCAGTATTATGGTGTTTTTGACGTTATTGATATGAAAAATCTGTGATACAAGTGCATCAGGACAAAGTCATTTTAAAGGTTTTAAGCTCGCCTATTAACAAAAAGAGTAAATAAAACTCAAACTAGTGACTTACAATCATGTCATGTGTGGCATTTAAAATGTGACAAAATTCTATAATCAAATTAGTAATCAGACTACTATAATTTGCCACCTTTTTGGTCATGTATGGCATGAAATTTATATCTCAACTCTGATGTGTGAGCGATATCAAATATATAACAACAGTCAATGTTAATAATTTAAACAGAATTCGAATCTCGGGTAAAACATTTATTTATAACCAAAATATAAAACCTTCAAAGTAGAAAATAAAAAAACCAAATATTCTTATGGAAAATGTAATGAACATGACTTCTACAGAGGAAATGACTTATAACATAACCCAATAATAACTTTTCTGAACTGACAATCCTGTTATAACAGGGTTCTGTTTAGAGGAGTCAAAATTTATTTTTATTTCTTACATTTTCCATGTTTCCTAATGGACTTGCACGAAGAAGGACAGCTAATATTTTACCCACAAAAACAAAATAGTCCTGTGAATGAAAGAACGCAAGTTTGTTCAAAGAAATGCAGAAAACGCCAACAACCTGACCAAAGAAAGCTGCTGGGAATATGTCAAAGCTAGAAACGTTTTATGTGCTACTACAACTGACATGTTAGCGATTTTCAGCTTTCAAATCCACCAAATGTTATCCTTTTTGGCGAAGAAGAAAAAGGAAAATAATTCCATGAAAATATTTGAAAACTAAAAAAGTGCGAGCATTTCAATTGGGGTTACTAGAGAGCGTTGTTTTGTTATGATTTTTGTTATTTTTGTGTATGTCTTTTTGACATTTCAGTTGTGAGAACAGCAGCACCACAAAAAATCTCTTTGTTGGTTTGGTGGGGTGTCTTTTTCTGTGATGGGAGCATCATCGTGTACGAGTGTGTGCGATTTGTATCCCTTTTTGCCTTGTCTTTCTTTGCATGGACCTCTTTTATCACACACACACACACACACACACACACACTTCTCGTCAATTTGTATATGGTTTTTCTCAGTTGTACTGTTAGTTTTGTTGACATCGCCGTTTTCGTTGCGCTTGTCAATTCTTCCCTATTTGTTTTGCCTGTCCCCCTTCCACCAGCTGTTCCGTTTTCTGCTATTCTTTTCATCACACTTCCTCATATTTTTTGGTGTCTGAGAATATTGGCAAATATATGTGTGTGTGAGTGTGTGTGCGTGTATGTGTGCGTCAACATTTGTGTTTGACAAATGTCACGCAACGCGAATGAGAGTTTTTTTGACTTTTGACCAAATCGAACGAAATTTGTGATATTTTTCTAATAATTTAAAAAAATAGAAATTTTGCAAATCCTAAAATGTTCCTAATAACGAATAACAAGTGAATTTGAGTGAAATTTTATATGGGTAAAATGGAATTTGTGGAAAATATATTCTTCGCAAATTAATTCAAGTGAAAATGGGTTTGGAAAAATCTTGCAGAAAAAAAAAGTGACAAAAAAAAAATTCTAGATTGTCTCGCAATTAGAAATTGATGGTGTCGCGTATTTGTGGTTCGTTTGAAGTCGTTGTGTGTTGTCAGATGGAGTCGGTAACGGTTTGCTTCAGTTGTGCTCGTATTGTGTCATTCCTATTGACGTTTGTGTGCTCATCTGTATCGTTTTTGTTGGCATCGTCTCTGGTGTCACCGCTCATACCAAGAACCCCGAACAAAGTATCAGATAAAGTTTAACAAGGCCTCAAGTCAATACATGCATATATACACACACTCATCTAACACAGTAATAAAGGCGCGTTATGTGGCCCAGTCTTGTGGGACACTTAAATAGTTTGTCGTACATGGATTTTGCTTAATAAAAACAACTTTTAATTCATCAATATTTTAAGGCTTCAAGCCCATTAAAAGAAGTTGTTTATTTTTCTTTGGCCAATTATTTATTCTCAATTCTGTTGTTCTCTAAACTTTGAAAAAAAAGAGCATGTTTCGTTACTGCTGACATCTTTTTTAAGCAGGTACTTTTTTAATGCCAAAAGTACAAACATATTTCTATTTGTTTTGTATTTTATTTGCAAAAGTTGTGAATATTATTTGAATAACAAAATATATATAAAAATATTCAAAACAACACATCTCATCTCAAAGTTGTAGAAGAGTTTATGATTGTTCCTGGCAAAGTTGTTGTATTTATTTATGGTTTCTATTTATACAGGGCTCTCTTAGGAATGAGAATCAAGTTTTAATAAATAGAAAAATATCATAAAAGATATAGAACTTTTACCGAGTTTAGAATTGATGTATAACGTTTTGATTAATTATATTCTATTGGGAAAGGAGTTCTCAAAAAATTTATGGAGTAGATAATATTTTTAGCCCGCATAAAAGATATTCCGTAACATTCTTTCAGTTGGAATAGTTTTGGGCTTAATATTGCAGAAATATTTCTTTTGTTATTAAAAAAGTTTTGAAACTAGAACCGGTCTGTGGTCCAATAGAGTTGGAATAAATATTTAGGGGTCTTCCTACTCTCTGTTATTCAATAAGAGTTCAAGAAACGCTTTCTCTCTCTCTCTCTCTCTTTTTCTAGCAGCCTATCGAAATTATACAGAAAATGTTTGCCGGTACGAAATGAAAGGAATATAGTTTTTTATTTTTTTAATTTTTTTCATGAAGTTTTAAAACTTAATTAAATATCTTTATGCTAAAAACTTAGCAGAACTTTTTATATTGTGCATTTCTACGTGAAAATAAATCTCAAATTATTTCAGAATTTCTTTATGTTTTTAGAAAATTAGTTAGTAAAAGTGTACCACAACAAACTGTGCAGCGGTTTTGACTGAAGATTTGATAAGAGAGCCAATTACAAATAAAACATTAATAATTTAATAAATAATACTTTAATAAATTTTTACTTAATAAATTTTACTTTCAAAATATTTATAATTAATTGTTACATATCTATTAATTTAATATTGATAGGCTAACTGTCCCAAAAATATTTTTTGAGTGAGAAAGACACAATTCTTAAGCACAAGTTTTATATATTTAGAAAAACGTAACAGCTGTTTTGGAAGGCCGCTGCACTTTTATCACAAGAACTCAAATATCTCTCTTATTTATTATCACTAGGCTTCTTTAATTAATTCAAATTATTTTGTTGATATCTTGTGCACTAGTTCGAATAGGGTGCAACTAAAGCAATTTGCATGAATATAAAATATGTTTTAAGCAGAAAAAATTTGCATTTGCTGCAGTCAGCAGCGTTTACAGGAAGAGAGAAAATGACGTAGTCCCCTCAGAACCTCAATTATAATAAGAAAATTTGCACTTTTTAACACTTTTTAGAATTTTACATATTTTATACAATTCTAAAACGTTAACCCGCCTAAATGGTTAAACTGCTACCGCGACAGCCTGCCGTAGAAAGAGATATTCCATAATTATCATGATGTTATTCTAGTAAAAACTTAGACAAGCACCTACAATAACAAGTTCATATCTATTAAAGTTTTCTGAGAGGAGGGTTTTCTGAAACTTCAGTCATAAAGATAAGTTTTTCTGAATGCGACGATAGTTTTTGCAACTGGAAGAGGTCTACGGCTACAACAATATTATTCTATTCAGATGTGTTTAATGCTGCATGATTCATTTCATTGCGATTTCGCTCCATCGTTGTAGCTTTTGTTTTCATTAAATTTTTCCCTAATTTTTTGCAGCCACAGAGATGACCGTCATTTGCAGCTGTTTCTGAGCCTGTGGTAACAATTGCCTTTCGTTTGGTTACCCCTCATGGTAAGAATCGTAATACTTTGAAGACCTCCAGTGTATTTACCTGAGTCGATCCATATCTTACAGGCATAAAGAATAGAAGAAAATAAATTTAAGAATTTTACTTCCACTGCCCCTAACATTGAGTAGGCCAGTACTACGGAGACTGGTTCATTTAATAACGGGACATACAGAGTTGAGGACTCACCTGGCACGAATGGGTATCGTTGACGATATAACATGCAGAGCCTGTCAGGAGGAAGACGAAACACTGGAGCACTACTTGTGCTACTGTCCAGCTTTTAGCCAGGTCAAAAGACAGGCATTTAATCAGGGGATTATACAGGAAATGGATTTTCTTAGGGGCTCTAACTGGAGGGACTTAAGAAGATACATTGAAGAGACTAGGTGCTTAATGTAATCAAATTCTAGGGTTTTTTAACGGTACGATGAAGGTCCCATAGAATGGTGACTCCCACTTTAGAGCGCACAACAGGCCTATTGCGGCCTAGGTGAAATCCTTGAGAGGATTGGGATGATTCATGCCCCACTTTTCAACCTAAGCTAACCTAACCTCCACGAGTTATCTTTGATTTCTTGCTCTGAAGTATTGAGTCAATAAGGCAATACACAAGTCCCTGCCCCAAAACAGTGTGAGTCATATTCTAGGGATATATTATCACTCTAAAAGAGCTTGAAGTACTTGGAAATAAGCTTACAATTTGTCTTGAGCCCGTTTGCCTAACAGGACATTTTATGTATGGACAAGAATAATATCTTTTGACTTGGGCGTACTATAAAAATAATAATAAACTTAAGGTTTCCTGTTACGCTCCTGGAAATAATGTAAAGTCTAAGAGGCGCTAACACTTCCCCACTTCAATCGCAAATAGTCCAAGTTAATAACAAAGTCCTGTTCAAAAAGTCCAATATTCCCATTAACTCTTGTTTCCACTGTTTTACAAAGTAAAAGTCCACCGAAAAGTACCATTCAGGTAAACTCTCTTAGAGAGACAGAATGAGAGAAATTAAACAGATTTTATTTTGCCTTTTTCTTCCCAACTTATTTCATCAATTATTCTTCATCTTTTTATTTATTTATTGTTATTTTACAAGCAGCTTCTGTTGTTTTTTATTTGCATATTTTCATTCATTCAAAACTACACAAATTTTCTCCGGTGTGTTGTCCTTCAAAAACACACACACACACACGCACACAAAAGAAAAGTTCAGCAAGGAAAGACAATAAAAAGGAAATATGTTTGTTTACATCTCTTTCAATTATGCATATTTGTTGCAGTTTGTATTGTGATTTACTACAACGCACAAATACAAACTGACATGCATTTTACTACCACAAACTCATAATTGTACTACAACGACGGACAGACAGACAGACAGACAAGTGGAGCACTAAATGGCCACACATAAACTTTCATTAAGCATTCATCTCCATAATAGTTGTGTTAGCATTAAGTGAAGTGAGAAACTTTTAATTATTTATAGGCCGCATATGTGATTCAGTGTTGTGTGAGTGTGTATATGTGTGTGCGTGTGTGTAAGTGTGTTTGCAAGTGTGTTATGAACAACCTGTGCATCGTCCAGCTTCGTCATCAGCACAACACAATCGTAGTATTACACCACGAACAGTTGCATTCGTAGTAACCTTGTCAGATGCACATTAAATGATGTTTCATTTCATGTGCATTTTCTCACATACACTCACACACTTGCACTGAACCATACACTTTTAAAATATAGTTGCACATACTCAGCCAGCCAGCCAGACAGACAGACAATTGCTAAAATGTATTGCACTCTAAAGATGACTTAAGTTTTGTAAGGCAGCATCGTGTTGTTGTTGCTGCTGCTGCATATTCAACAGGTTCTGGAAAATGGTAATTAAGTGGTAAGTACACATTTAATTTTATACACTTGTAAGAGCTCGCACACACTCACTCATATGCAGTCGGTCCATTTACATGTCAGTGTGTGCGCGTGTGTGTGCGAATAGATATATTTTATGTATTTTTAATTAAAAGTTTACTTTCACTTGATTTCAAAAATGTTTTCTCTTCATTTAATTTGCAAGTAAAAGTTTACAAAAACAATAAAAATTTGCTTATAGAGATAAGTTGATGCCATGCTTAGCTGCACACGTACTTGGTATTTGAATGTGTATGTGTGAGTTATTTCTGGTGACGTATTAGCTACACAAAGCCATGAAGTGTATGTGAGCAACCATCAATTTAGAACAAATAAAAGAAGTCAATTGTACGAATGAAATTGCCAATATTTTGGTTCCTGTTATGAGAAGTTGCAGAGAACGCGATGCCAAGTCAAATCAATCGTTTTAGATTTAAAGCGTTTTAAGTGACACGTTACGCCAAACTTTTGTCATTTTAATATATTGAAATTCAATGCTACTCCCACATGAAGGAAGCCTAGTAGAAACCTGAGTAGGTTCCACTTAAGGTTCCATCGTGTACAACAATAATTCCTATTGTTTTTGCAATACAATCAGAAACAACAATGAAATTTTAATAAACTTCAAGGATATATAAAAATCTGAAACAATTATTATGTTCCAGTGTGTACCAGAAACCAGATGTCCTTTGAAAATGGAATTCAGCCATCTCTTGCTGCATTAAAGCTGGAAAAATTATATCTGGCCCACTGATTTAAATTGAATGGATGGCTGGCTGTACTAAGGAGTTTAGCAGTGGAGGACAGCCTACCCTGTAGATGCTCCAGTTGTGAGTGAGTTTTCATTAGGAACTCCAGGGTTTTAGCGCTACTTTTAATAAAAGTTCCGTTAGGGTTCATCGGAATCCGGGCATTCTTGGGGTGAGAACCTTCAGATGTAACTTCAAGGACAACACAGAGACGCTGTCACGATTGTCTTTTTTTGCTTTTTCTAGCTTCTCTCTTGAAAATATTGAAACTTCTACGTTATAATATCCCTGTCAATGGGACCCCCATAGAGCCTCGTTTCATCAAACAGTCTTCCACAATCTATCCTGAGCTGCCTAAATCTTGGAGTCCACCATTTTTGGTAGTACTTCGTTCATGGTTGCCGATACTGATAAGATGAATGGCAGATGAACTTTGAGTGTATTTAACAAAGAGGTTGAAGAGTCGTCCAGCTTTCAATCACTTCATATCCACAGTTCTTCTGAAGCTTTCCCAATCCGTATGAATAAGGTTTTCGTAAGGCTTGCCCCTGGTAGGAATTATTTTATTATGGTCAGAGAATGAACACTCGAGGCTCAAATATTTTTATGGAGTTTTTATAACTGACCAAAGTCACATTAATGACCCCACTCTATTAGAAAACGCTGGCCTATTGGCTTTATTACAACTCCTAAGATCGGCCTTTACATCGCTTCATTTATGAATATCGGTGCTCCCGCACAGAAAGTGATGAGCGTTTGTATCACAGCTCGGCAGGAGATCATGTTCAGGTGTCCCGCACAAATCATTGAGAGTCCACATCGCACCCAGCAGGATTGGCAGTACTTGTGTTCATATTCAGATATACAAAACTGATGTTTCGGTTTAAATTCCATCGTCTAGGCGCGTCCATATGAAGTATTTGTACAACCACATGTTGCCTACTTCTGTTCACTTGTGTATGGGCCAAATACTACCAAATTATCGATTGTAGTTTAAGCACTTCACTCTCTTCACTACGTGGTGAATGTCGCCCTAACAATACATAATTTATTTATCTACAATATTTTTTTGCAAATTATTTGCAGCACTCCTCCCAAAAGCTACTGCTCCTGCCTTCTTGTTGGCTACTCTAATTTTTTTGACTTCGTTAAATGTCACCTTAAAGATCCGTGTATTTAACAGAACAACAGCAAAATATTTGAACTCGTTAACTTGAATGTTAGTTTTTTCTTCCTTTTCTTCTTCTTCTTCTACTACCTTCCAGTGCATTTGTTGTTGTAAATTGTTTGATTTTCTTGCAGTTGTTGTTTGTGTTAAAGTGGCTTATTTGTTTACGATGACTCTCGTACATTATGAGGTTGTTGTGTAAAAGACCGCCTTGAGTGAACGACGACTGCGACTACAACGACGACTAACGACAAATGCCAAAAGATGGAGAGTTTTCAGTTTCATGTAACTTGTAAATAAAATGTCCATGGTGGCAAAAAAGTTCATAGCATTTTGTTATTTATTTCCTTTTCATTTTATACCAACGTACGAGTGTGGAAGTGGAAGAGGAAATTATATGATGGAAAAATGTTTACCAATAAAACATGTTATCAGAAAATTTATGACATCTGAAAATGATGAAAAACAGCTGCTCTGATCTTTGGTGTAGGTTGAGTAGTTAAAACTGATGGAGACTCTCCCTTGGGCTTTGGAATATTTATCATGTCGTTTCCAGACTCCAAAGTAAAATCGTAAACGAATTGGTCATTCATTATAATTTGTGAGCTTTCAAAGCTGTTAAGGACAATCCATAGCAGGTCCTCTACTTCAGGGCAATACGAAGAGATCAAATCGATGGATTGTCTACGAAGACAATATCCTTGAAACTGTCCTAATTTATTTACGTTGTCTATTCGTCTCTGCTATGACTTCTTTCTGATTTAGTTTTCTATGTTCACATATAACGTCACTATATTTTTTGGCAGATTTCTTTTATTACAATTCTAAAAATGTGATTTTATTAAAAAACCCAAACTATTTTACTTGCGCTCTAATTAAAAAGATTTGATTTATCGAGAATATTATAATACATTTTTGTAACAAAATTCGTTTTATTACTCTGTTATAACTAAAAAAAATATATATCGAAAACGGTTGATCCGAAAGGCCATCATCCCTTAAAACTCCCCGCTAATTTTCACCGCAGAACTATAACTCTTTCAATTAAAACACTATTATTTTAGTTTTCAAATCAAACAATTCTCACGTGATAAGCGGTGATTGATATATTTTTCGATTACTTTAAGAGAATCGAGAAAACTAACTCATCCGATATATAATTTCAAAGTTTAAAAATATTTTAATAATTTTTTTTGAACTTTTCTTTCCCGATATCCCACGAAGGGCGTGATTTTCTAATGTTAACAGAATTGATCGATGAAGCCGCTTGAGATTTATTCCGAAATATGACTTTACATATTTTTTTATATCTTGACATCTACCAGCTTGAATCACAGGAAATCTAAGTGCAGAAACACTTTTCAAATGTCTATAGGTTTGGTTTGATTCACTTCAGCCATTCAAAATTTACAAGTGGCCCATACACACACACAAACATACACAGGAGAGCTTCCTTAGACAACAAACCTGGGAGATCTGTTGCGAACTCGATTTTATCAAAACGGGGTAAGACCAAACACTTCCCTATTTTTTTATTTATTTTTAATTTTCGCCGTGGGAAGTTAAAACATCATCAAAAAACGGGGCTCTATAATTTGACGAATTAAACAAGTTTTGTTTTTAAATCCACGCAAGTAAACAAAAAACCGAAAAAATTTTTGGCAACAATTAGCGTCGAAAAAGTACAGTTTTGGGGGCTTGTTGGTACAATTTTGAAGATCTCAAATTAGTACGTATTTTTGGGAATCATCGTTTTTTAAAACTCTTATGCTGATCGTTTTTTTCCCAAAATGTTCAAAATGATTTAATTGAGGGGTTTTATTTGAGGTTTCTATACGCATTTCACTGGGGCTAATGCAGATCATCAGGGAATCTTTAGCCAACATTTCTTAGAATAACTAAAGATATTTATTTCAAACTTCCACTTCAATAAGTGAGAAGTATAAAGCAAACATCAAAATCATAACAAGAACTCATTTTGCATGCCTGTCACGCAGGAAGTATACGATCGTTCTTTTACAAATTCATCATGTTAAATCACGTAAAATTATATAAATTCTCTGTAACTTTTAAGCCACTTACAGACACCGCCAGCGGGTTATATACATTTTTAACTTTTTAGACATCTTTTAGATTTGTAGACTCGTTTTTGGCTTCTTTAAATTGGCCAATATCCGGATTGTATTTCAAAGGAATTTAAATCTCTCAAACAATTTTTAAATAAATACATAATTAAATGGCAATTAAATGTTTAGCAGAGAAAATTACAATTGCTTAAGAAAATACAAAATAAAAGAACTTTTCAGTCTTGCCTCCTTCCAGCAGTATGACCGTGTTGTTGTGTGTCGTTCGTCCTGTTGCTGTTGTTGTGTGCTGTGTCGCACTCACATGTAGTTAAAAAGTTGTAACAGAGGTGACATTCTAGGTGGCATACATACATGAAGAATTGTACTCCAATCCCGTACGTATGTGTGCGTGTGTGTTTGGTGGTATGGGGACAGTGCAGATCGACCATCCTGCAAAGTTGTTAAGAAACGTGTTTGTAGGCATATTTGAGATTTTCGTAAGGTCTCTTCTCGCCAACATCGAAGCTGAATATTGCCTTTTATATCTGTTTATTTTTCTGTTTATTTTTTATATCCTATTTTTATTTATTTATTTTATATATGTTTTTTGTTGCCTTTTGCTTTATTGCAATTAAAATCATGTTCATTGCACATGCGCGTCTAGTTTAGTAAAGATCTATAAACATCGTTGTCATTGTCGTTGATGTTTTTGTTGCTGTTGCTGTTGCTATAATTTTTTTTTTTCTTTCTACTTGGTTGACTGGCGAGTCTTAAAGAAGTTGGAGTTTTAAATAGTTTGGGGGGTCTTTTCAAAATTAAAAACTAAAAAATAACAACATAAACATAAATGCAATAATATTTCTTTCTTTTTTTCCATAGAGTTTCATATAAAAGCAGGCACACATGCGTTGGCTAGTGAATAAGAATCAGTGGTATTATTATGACTTCTGTTGAATTCTTGAAATTATCATGATCATATATAATTTTCGTAACACAAACACACTCACACACAAGCGATAGTTGGTTTTAATATGTATAATTGCAATTAGTTTTATTTTGTTTCTTTATTCATTAAAAATACATAAATAAATAATAATGAAGAAAAAAAAAATCCCAGGCATTGTTGTTGCCATTTTCGAGCAACGCATGAGTCTTCAAGCATTGTGCAACATGTATAATTGATTGGCATAACTAATATATTCAAATAATTTATCAAATTGCTTAATGAAAATTGCTGGATATGCAACAATATCAAATAAAAAATGCCAAACATTCTGCTGTTGTTTTCTCTCTTTTTGCGCAAGAAGGCTTTGTGCTAAAAGATTTATTGCATCAACCTTGTTGCAGCAAAATAAACATCAACAATAATGAATAATTATTGAATGATTGACAAGCAATTTTGCATGCAGTTGAGATGAAGTTTGAGATGAAATAAGAAATAGAGAGAAAAACTTGACATCTTATAATGAAAATATGTGCACTTACAATTGAAAACTACATTTTGCTTAATTTATTCGACATGAAAATCAAATTGAATATATATTTTTTTCCTTGTCGAAAGTTATGCAGCGAAGTAATTATTTTAGAAATAATTTTTAGGCTTAAAATGGATGTCTGGTTCAACCAGCCAACAAATGAAATCTATATTTAAATTTATTATTTAATTAATGTTTGTAATATATAAAAACATGTGTATTTAATATGTGTGTTTAATACATTTGGGCTACTCACAAGTTGTATTAAGAGGTCATTTTATTGAAAGAGTTTCAAAATATTTTCAAGTTCTTTTAGCTTAAATCAATTAGTTATGGTTACAGTGCTTTTGCTGATCCAATAGTTTGATTCCCAGGCCATTTAGATTTATTTTGTTAATTAATAATTTCATTTTACAATATCTTGTGAATGCCCCCCAATTGTGTATTTCAATATTTTTGTCTGAGGAAACAAATACCGCAGGCACAAAATTACATAAATTCTTTATTTATCCTCAAAACAATATCAAATATACTGACTGGCTGACTGACTGGCACAAGCAAACTCAACAACAGCAAAATGTGTTTAATTTTTCTCATTTTTATTTTGTATATTTGATATAAACAAATCAAACATGAATCAGACAACATCGGAGACAAGTAAATATCACATTACATGTGTTAATATATTATACTTCTTACAAATGCACAGAGTAAGACAAACAAATGGGTGGACAGACGAGCCCAGCCAAACACACATACACGCACATTGTTATCATCTTGATATACAACATATATAAAAACAAAACAAAACACAGACTGACAGAAAGGCAAACAGACTGGCAGATATAGAAAGTTTAGTTGCATAAACCTCAAATTGTATCTTAAAATCTTGAAACAATAAAAATAAACATAATCAGAAGATTATCATCTTGAGTATAAGATGAACAACAAATAAATGAAACCCCAGATTTGAAAGAAAGGAGTAGTTGGAGGGCATTTGAATCAACGAATGTTACGAACACCGGGGAGGCAGACATGCCAAGAATTTCCAAAAGCAACAAGTTAATTGTGCCACCCAAAATGAAAGACCGGCTGGATGGAAATTTATAGCAACTCAAAGATGATGATGAACAGAATAAATTGCAATTCTAATAGCATTTAAAAAGCTTCCCTTTCCTTGTTACACGTCGAAATGTTGGCAGCAGTCGCGCTTGATCGAACTGGACTTACAACCACTTAACGATTTTGTAAGTGATCCTGCAAACTATTTGATTAACGTGGAACTAGACTTACAACCACTTAACGATTATTTGAAGGCCCTTATTAAGTCTTAAATTAATTAGAACTGAGTTTTTATCGAAGTTACAAAAAGTTTGTTTTAACGGCGATTCCGTTGGGGTCTTTTCAATAGAATGACTTTTATCACAATAACCAGCGGTGCATGCTCACGCATGCCACTCCAAGCATACACAAGGATGAATGGCAGTGAGCTAATGATGCTCCTGGCATGAATACACAGTGAGATTATATTGAGCAAATAATTGAAGCATTTTGTTCTGCTGTACATCGTTATAGATTCACATTCTTAGCTCCACTGCAGTGATGAATCAGTCCCCAGTGGAAGCAAGCAGCCTTTGACTTTCTTCAGAAGCTTAATTGAAATTAGAAGTTTCAGCTGTTTCTTGGCATGAAAATATAGTGCAATTTTTGATGGACAGAGCAAATTTTTAATTTAATAAGAGAAACGTTCAAGTGATTCGGCTTCGGCTTTTTACGGAGATCTCTATTCTATTTATATCACTTTCAATGTACCAAAAATGGAGACTAACTGTCATGTACGAGATTGCAGCCACATATCAGGAAGAACGAAAGAGGGCATTCTACAGTGGTTACTGTAGAATGGCCAACTCTACTGACTCATCGGGATATCGAAGGGACGTGCTCAAGCTTGAAAGAGCTGAAGTAGCTAACACAACACTCTGACGTCTTAAATCCTGAATGCGACTTCTCTCTGCGTCATGAATATGATGTCAAATTCTTCTGATCTACATCAGTGCACGGTTGTGTTAATTGTTGTCGGAGGCATATCGCTGAAGAATAACGGCAAACATTAAAACCATCATTTATTTGAGAAAAAAAATACAGGACCCTGCTCCGTCATCTACCTTTTTATATGCTTCAATATGCTCTCTCAACACGATATCTGATTTCTACATCTAGCACGATTAATTGAATATGTGGGAGCCTTCCCCTGAGAGTGGTTACGTTTATTCGAGGATATATTTGCCCAAGAGTGAGCCTGTCTTAAGACAACGTTTTCACAGAAAATTTTTACTTTGACAAAGTCTTTTGGATTTTTATTTGAAAGTTCTTTCAATTCATAATAAAAAAGCGGCCAAATACAACCATGCGTGGAGAGTATAACATCCAAGTTTGTCATCGCTTTCCATTTTTTGTATGTTCGTAAGCGGCCTAACCAGCAGTGATATATTATCACTGATGATGGGAACATAATGACTTCGGAGAGCTTCATTTTTCTGTTATTGTTAATATTCTCTTGTTCCTCGTTTTGTAGATTAATTTTAATTCTCTCTGAATGCTGCGTTACAAAGCTTAGCCTGACAATCACTTTGAATTTAAAAGTGAAAAAGTAGGTAGTTTCCTTGATAAAATATTAAAATCTATAATTTTCTTTCGCGTATTTTTTTCGTTGTACCTTTTTTCTTTGTTCTAGTGTTCTTATTGAAAAAGTTGCTGAAAAACTCGTATACGAAATAAACTTCCTACGTGAAGTTCTCTCTCTCTCTCTCTTTCTCTTTACTTACAACTTGGAGAGGCTTGAATGGGATGTGGTCAAGCTCTACTTTCCCGGTAGTGACTTCAATAATTAACTTTCTAGCTCTGGATGCATACAAAGACCAAAATGCAATGGGTGCATGCAACATATACCCATTTAATTTGCTGGGAATCTTTACGACTACAACCCCAGTTATAAACATTATTCTTATATGAATCTTAAAGCCAAATAAATACTGCCTTCAAATATATAAAATTAACTCATTCAGGCCCAAATAACACGAAAGGTGTACAAGACAGAAAGTCTCATTATCATTGTAACAACAACGAAACAACAACACCTTCTTCAGAAAACTTTTGGTTTTTTTTTCTTCTTTCGATTTTGCTTTACTTCATCAAACCACAACATAATTTAATATAAATAAAATAAAAACTACAAGAAGAAATATAAATGACTTATCAAGGATAATTTGACAATTGACCATAAATCAAACTTTTTCAGTTTTGGGTTTTAAAACAAATAAAATTTGCGCAGAGAAATAAACTCTCCACACAGAAACTAAAGAAAAAAATAAGAAAAGAAAAAAAAAAAAGACGACAACAACTCTAGTGATAATTTAAAATATGATGATGTTGTTGTTAGAGTTGTTTCTACAAACAAGTCACATGAGTTGTTTAATGCATCCACACTTGAGTGTCGCTTTTTTCACTAAAAACTCTTTTTTTATTTTTGTTTTGGCTGAATTTCAGTTAATATATTTTTTGTTGTTGTTGTTTATTTCTGGTGTGTCTCAAGTCCTCACACACAGTGTGGCATCTCAATTTCATTGTACCGCCAAACTGTCGTCTTTGTTGCTGGGATTCATTCCTTTCACAGGCTTTTTATGATTTGGTGTGGTGGACAAGCTGGCAAACGGAAAAACAGACTTGTTGAAAGTGTCAAACATTTTCCTCTTTTGTGTGTGTGTGTGTTTATTTTAATTTAACACCTTAACGTTGACGATGATGACGTTGTTGGCGATGATGTTGTTAGTGGTGGGGCTATTGCTGTTGCTGATTTTACGTGTCATATTCAAATGACAAGTTATTTGACAGTTCAGAATTTGTGAGTGAAAAATATGCTATTGACTCTCAAATCATTTTGAAGTTTATGTGTTTTGACAAATTCTGCAAAAGATCTTTTGATATACATCGACTGTGGCAGGTCAAGCCCAGACATGCAGGCGTTGAACGAACAACGTTCAGTGGAGTCGCCCGCTACGCTAATAACAAACTGTACATTCGTTTAACTGTTTTAAGGTTATGGCAGTTGGCCTAAGCGTTTTGGAATTAAGGCTGTTCAATGGTGTCTTAGACATCATTGAAAAGAACTTAATCGAATTGAATTAGATCTGGTCATTTAAAAGAATCAACTGAAATTACTTATCTGAATTCAACTCTAAAGGTTTTTTATCTTAATAATTTTTATTGTTGTAAAATGGTTTATTTTATTAACGAGATTAACGTTTAATTATCTTTCGCCCCTTTTTTAATAGTAACCAACCTATTCCATTATAATTACGATAACATTCCATGACCATTCATATCGCGTGTCTAAATGCATACTTTGATGTACACAAAATGTTGAATATTTTATGAATTAAAAAAAAAACGAATAACACCAGCAGCGAATCTCAAATTTAAATTAACAGCAGCTTTAGCAATATAACAATAAACGCATTAAAATAAATAAAATATATTTTCTCACATCTGCGTAGTTTTAGAACCAGTAAATTATCATACTACGCAAATATTAAAACAATTGATGTACTGCAGCTGAAAACAAGCAACCGAAATCCTATTAAAAGGCTAAAGAATTAAATCATCTAAAGTAAAGGACACTCATAATTATTTTTATATAACGCCGGGACAATGAAATATCATAGTCTCGGGGGACTATAAAATTCTTTATGTCCGAAATACAGAAAGAAATGGATAGTGTTGAAGGGGACAACTGAGATGAGGGGGAAGCAGTTGTAGCAATTTAATAAACCAGCAAATTTGTGCTACCATAACGAGGAAGGAGGACGCTGTAATGAGCTCTCTAGTGCATGATCTTGTTGCTGGTGTTGCCTGATCTTCGTCCTTGAAACAGGGTTTATGCTAATGCAAATCACTAAAATTAAATGACTGAGTGTTGGATCCCACTCGCAATCTTCGGCTTCATATTCTAGGGCACGTGCTTTACCCAACACTCATGACTGAGTGTGCCATCCGTCCAGTGATCTTCGGCTTCATTTAATACAAAATAACTCGTTGACATCATTCGTAAAAATTTTAAATACTGATCAGAGAACTGAGGCAACTGATTACCTATTCATTGGAAATATAATTTGCAAAATTATATTTTTTATATATTAAAAATTGATGTGTATTGAAATTTTTTCCTTGTATAAATTTTAGTTTAAGAATTCGTACATCGCCCATTTACTAAAACAACACCATTATGGTGTTTATAAACAGTTTATAAGACAAATTATGTGCAACAATTTGTCAGCTGTCCAGCAGTTTACTTTTAAATTGGTTTTGCATTCCAACATGAAGTAGACTGACGCCTGAGTAACGCTTCCAAGGCCTAAAATCTATCTTCCCAGTTCCAGCGCTATGCATTGAACATGTAGAGGCCGTCCCATGAGTCCTCGTCCTATTGATAAGAAAATAAATTAAGCTTATATGTTTGGAAAAATATTGGTTCCATTCGAAATACATATCGCGTGAATTTCTTGTAACGCTGAAGCTCACTTTTCTAAAATAAATACATCAATAAGCAAACCAGTCATATATGAAGAGTATCTGGAGACACCGCTACATCCAGGAAAACTGAAATGTTGTTATGGAATGATTAAGTCATTGGTCCGAACTACTTCAGAAGCGATGCTGTTCAGCACCTTACAGTCAATGGTGCCGGCTATAGAGCCGTTAGTATGCAGCCGTTATGGTTTCAACAAGACGGCCCAACATGTCACACGGCTCGTGCCACAATTGATTTATTGAAAGAAATGTTTGGTAATCGCGTCTCACGTTTCGGTTCCATGATTTGGCCTCCTAGATCATGTGCGATCCAACACCACTAGAATAGTTTCTGTGGGGATTGGTGAATCCACTTGTTTACGACTATAAAACCGAAACGATTGACCACTTGGAGCGCAAGATTTGTCGAATATGTTTTAAAAGGTCATCTAAAATTGGACGTTCAGATCAGACTACGGTCCGAGCCAGCCCTGGCGGTCATATGCCAGAAGTCATCGTAGTGCCACAAGATTCTCTTTCAAACAGAGTAAATTTCATATCATTTAAAAAAAATCCTTCATTATTTTATCCCATTTCAAAGCTATATGCCTCTATAAAAGCACCCTACATTTTTACTATAAAGAAAACAATAGATTTACTATCGCAGATTGAAACCGTAAAGTCCTCTAATTTTTAAAAAATGCAATATTTCACAATCCACAGAAGATAATTCATACCTTTTAGAGCGTTGCTCAATCATCAACTAGAACAACTCATGAATAGTAAAACACCTTAAATTCAATATAAAAATATATATAAAATATGATTTTATACTCCAACTTCGTAGCGTCAAGATTTTTACCAAAACTAAATCTTTCAGTTGGGCTACAATTCCCTACAACTTTATAAAAATCCAAAGTTTAATTAAGAAGCCGTAATTGTTTACCCTTCCAACATCTCTGATTTATATCCCACTCCATGCCACAAACGACGCTCCTGCATAGTTCGTGTTTGAAACTGCCTAAAAGTGCGAGAAGATAGAGAATTAATTGTCTAAAAGTACTGGGTTTTTTATATCAAATAAATAAAATCATTTAAGATAAAACATTGTGTAGCACACACATCGACAACAATCATCGTCATCAACATAAAAGTCATTATGATGCATAAGCACGTTGTTTGCTCGCTGGCCTGACTGTTGTTGGCTAAATGTTGCAGTCGATGTGCTGCTGCTGCTGATATGTATAAGGCTGATTAGAATGGGAACGAGAATGGAGAGCTGATTTCGTTTCGTTTTCAAGCGACAATCGAGGCAAAAGAAATAATTGCAACTAAACTTGGACAGCACACGGAATAGAAGTCGGACAATGCATAGACTTATTAATAATGTTGCATGTGGAAGTTGGGCATAGTTGCAAGAGTCCATGAATAGTTTGAATAGAATCATAATCTCAATATGATAATTTTTTTGTTCGTGTTGTTAAAGTCATTGGCAGAGCCCACCTGTTAACCCGCACAAATACTCGCAATCGCATTAAATGTGTGAGAGTGTGTGGTTGATAGTGTTGCATACGCAATAACTATTATGATTATTTGTTCTTGTTGTTGCTGTTCTTCTTCTTCTTTTTCTAGTTGTTGCAGTTGTTGATTATCCATGGTGTAATCAACATTTAATATTGTTCTCACTACATGATCATGTACGAGCACATATTTCGGTGCATCTGAATGTTTGTCCATTGTGTGGTTCGCATTTGAATGCACGTCTTCAATGCTGAAGTAGGAGTAGAGTCAAGAATCCAAATGAAATTGGAGTTTTGGGAAGGTATCGTTCATCGTCAGCGTGAAATCACTCGTTTGTTTGCTGATTTCACAACAGAATTTATTTTTTGTTTTGTTTGTTAATATTTTTGGCTTGTCTTTTGTGTTATTGTTGCAATTTATTTGTGTTTTGTTGCAAATTGTTGGCAATGACGACGATGATGATGTTGCTGATGATGATGAGATAGATGGTGTTGGTGTTTTTTTTCTTCTTCTACAGATCTTCGTTTTCTTTATCATTTTGTAGAATTTTAAAATATGCCTACGCATTAGTGATATTTTCATTTGTCTGCTACCATGATGGAAGAGATCTGTAAAATGATTTAATGTTTATGTTGCAGAGAGATTAAAATTACATGGGAAGCGTTGAATCCATACTTGTAATGGCATATAGAATTTTTTTAAATTTTGTTTTATATAACAACATCATTTACTTTAATTTGGAATTAAAGGTATTTACTAAATAATTCTTTTATTCAATTGTCTTCATGAAAGAAAAAATTGGTTAAAGGCAATTGTAAACGAAAATTATTATTAAAGTGATTGATGTCACATTTTGTTTCTTTTTTGTCATGTAAAACACGCACTGTAGTCCTCAGGTTAAATCGGATATTCCCATTTCATATTTTTTTTAAAAGGGTTATCCATTTTATGGTTTCAAAATGTGTGAAAGACAATATCATCTCATTGCACCTCTCTAGATTAGTTGCAGCAGCTGATCGGTAACACCAGTTTGATCTTAAAGATCATCATCAAAAGCCTATTCCTCTAAAGTCCGTGAGTCACTATCCTACACAATCGTGAGATCTTCTAAAGACTACACGTGTGCTAAATTATATGGAAGTATGACCTAAAATTTAATTGTGGGATAACTTTCTTTTGCCAAGTAAAACGATTTAGAAATGCTCAGAGAAATTTTTATAAAATGATACTTTCATGGGATGTATTTTTTATAAGCCGGTTGTGAGATTTCTTGGCACCAGGTCCAAGAAATGTTCTTGCATCATTCTTTTATAAAAGTTTGTCAGCTACAACAAAATTTCGAATCGATTTTTAATGTCCATAAGATTTTTGTAAGATTTTAAGATTTTCCTATAAATAAATCGTGTGGTTGTGTTGGTTAGTAAATCATGGCCTTGACGCCCAATTTTATTGTAAATATTCAAACGCCCAAAATTGCTTCATGGGATGCAATTTACATAGATTGAGAAGAAAGATAAGGAAAATTACTGGTTCGGTTGGTTTACAGGGGCAGCCTGCATGCTAGCGCATGCAATTGAAGCCCATTGGATCCATTGCAGTGCCCACAGCAGTACGTCCTCTGACAACCTTCAAGCTCTAATACTCCATATTGGGGTAAACGCGCTGAGTTATTCACAAAGTTAAGTCCCTGCAGGAATCGATATCGCAGATTTCTGAGTCAGCGGTCTTGATGTCATCAAATAATCTAATGGAATCTTCGTGAATGCATATTTATATTATTCACGCATACTATCCAAACAACAATAAATAATTAGATAGACTGATTATTTTTCTCCTCCATCGAGTCTCATCTTAGAGAAAGCCTAGACCCTTCAGCCTACAGTAACTTAGATTCAATGGCATCATCTTGCATAAGTTTTCGATATCAACAGTATTTATGGGTGTCGTCGTTATTCTTGGGTTTGTTGAAAACAATTTTTGTTTTAATGAATACGTCAATAAATAAAATTGCCGTATTTGGAGTTCTCCTAGTCCCCAAGTGTTCCTTCGGATATCGTTAAGTCTCGAAAAATTAACTCTTCGCTGTTTTTAATGAGCAGGTGTTGTCATTGGCTCATACTTCTTTAAAAACGATGCTGGTTGCAACGTTACAGTCAATGATGGTCGCTATAGAGCGCTTAATAGCGACATCTTCGTTTACCAATTGAACAGCCATGATATGCAGGAGCTGCGATTTCAATAATAACACGCAACATGTCACACAGCTCGAACCATAGTTGATTTGTTGAAGGAAGCGTTTGATAATCGAATGGATTCACGTTTCGAAGCAGTGAATCGGCCTCCAAGATCGTACAAATACAAGCCGTTAGACTATTTTCTTTGGAAATATGGGAAGTCGTTAGATAATCCCGAAACAATTAGCCTCTAGGAAAACAACATTCTCTGCGTTACTTCCGATAGACGTTCGCATGTGTTGGAACAGTCATCGAAAACTGGTCCTCCAGTTTATACTGCGTTCGAAACGGCAGAAGTCGTATTTAAATCTTAAAGTCACAAGACTATTTTTGGAATAAAGTAAAATGCATTTCAGTTTAAAAAATTTATCTCTATTTTATTCCATTTCAAAGGTCCATACCTCTATGAGGATGACCATTTTTTACTAATAAAAAATATTTTTGTTATTTGACTAAAACAATTTCATATCTAAAATTCAATATCATTGAAAACTGTTTAATTCAATAAAGAGTTGTTTGAATTAATAGAGTTTTCATTGGTATTTAGGGGTACCCTTTTTTTGAAAAATATTTCAAAGAAGCCTTATAAAACTGTTATAAAATTCAGTTGTTTGTTGTTCGAGCGTCCATATTATTTTTCCAACTGAGTGTGAATAGTATTACAATAACAAAATGGTACATGTGCTGTATATCTTGGCAACATGTGCCTGCTGACTAAATAGATATCGAACGATTTCATTAGTCGAACGTAGGGTCTTCACAAAATCTGCTCCACTAGATAATTGTTGTTTTCTTAGAGGGCTTTGCCTCATCAACATCATTAAAAATTGTTTGTGTGTTTTTTTATTTTTGTTTATTTTCTTTTCTTGTTTTCGAGCTGGCAAATAAAGTTTTGGCCTGTTGCTATTTCGGCTGTTGTTGTTAATGTTGTACACAATCTTTGTTTGATTCTTATGATGATTGTATGTGAAATTTGATACATTTTGGCATTTGCATGTTTATGCATTTTCAAACACACAAACGAACGCATAACCATCAAGCAAAATCCAGCCAACAAACAAATATTCATGCCACGGCTGCAACAAACACCATCATCATTCCATTGCGAAATGCGAAATTCGTAAAAGACCAAAATAAAAAAGAGATTCATACCTCAATGACCAGCAATGAATGCATTTAGTTTTGTATTTTAGCTGATTTTATTTCGTTTATAACTTTTTTTATATATAATTTTTTTTTAGAGAAGGATTGCATGTAACACTGTTATGTTGTTCTTTTGTTGCTGTTGCCGTAGATGTTAATGTTGCTGTGGTTGTTGTTGTTGTTGTTGATGATGACGACGACGACGTTGTCCAGGATGATCGTCATCTCAGGTTGTATGTTTGCGATTTAACGTTTACAGCAATTGAGTAGAGCTATCAAAAGCAGCAATACAAACAAAAAAAAAAAAAAAACAAAAAAGGAAAAGGAAAAGCACAACACAATCAGCCTGCCCAGCCAAAACAACAACAAACATGCATTTTAGAGGGCAGCGTATCATTATTTTCAATGTTGTTGTTTTGGGGCCTAAATCCAAATCACCCATATATTCCGTCTGGTTAAAATGAATACTTTACATTCCTGTTTTATATGTTTAAAGTATGAAGAATATGTCTTCATGTCCGAGTCTTACATTCGAGAGTTGTTGATCTCTGATGTTCTGCCAGTATCTGCGCAAACTTGTATGCATCTTCTTTACTCATGTGCTTCAGTGTAACCATATTGGAATTTCGACCTTTAAACTTTTGCCCAACAACCATTTTTCATTCTTATATGTACAAAACAACAACAGCAACAACTGCATTAACAACAACAACTGCATTCGTACGGGTATTGCAATTATAGTTAATTGTATGTGTATTATTTTCGAGATGAATACCGAGATAATTCGTTATATTTATTTCAATCGACATTAACAACATAAAGACCTTCTTAAAATGCGTTTTTGCGCCTTCTTTTCCCTCTTCTCCTTCTTCATCTCTTTCATCATCAGCAGTTTCACTGGGGGAAATCTTTATAACTTTTATTTTTTAATTTTTTTTGCATTTGCGAGTGAGTGAAACGGCGCACGTGTGTACATGATGAATGTTTGTTGGACAGGAAATAACAAACAGATTGAAAAAGTCCACAGAAAAAAATAATTTAAATGAAAAATAATTTATAATCAACAGGATTGCTTGAAGGTAAAGAATTGATTTGTATTTAAGATTTCAGTTCGAAGGTAATATTGAGGTCAGCTTTTAGATGTTTTTATGCGTGTTGTTTGGCAACACAATCAATATGTTGGTAATTTGGCCAGAAGTTCAGTTTATTTTTAAATACATTTTTCATTCCTATTGAGATTTGTACGAAAGTTGGCAGACATTTTGTTAAATGCTGACTTAATAATTTCTAATTATATGCTGCTGTCACACAATCATTTTATGAAATATTTTATATATTTAAAATTTTGATGAGACGAATTAAATGCACTGATTTCTTAATAGAGGAGCAATAAAAGTGTGTTGATTGCAAATATTTTGGTATCGAACTTTTTATTGTTATTTTGAGTTAATTTTCGATTAGCAACTTGTCTCAAAAGTTCTGAATTCAGAAAGATAAGATAAGGGAAAAGATAAAGTATAAGAGAAAACGGCTGTTTTCGAAGGCCGCTGCACTTTCATTACCCATGTGTATTTTTGTTTCATATCACTTGTCGGAAGGCTTAGAAGTATGTGATAACAGCTTTTGTTTGTAACAATTTTATTAGGAAAAATAATACGAGAATTGCTCAATCAATCTGGGTTCTTGTAGATGCAACCGTTGCGCGAAAAATTTTGTTAAATCCTTAAAAGAATTTTGCTTCAAAACTCAGGATTGAGAGCCTTTTTCCCTACCACCCCAATGTCACATCGAAGACGTCGTGAAAAGGCTAAATTATTCAGTATGTGAATAAAAGAGTTTTGAGTTTTTATTTCATAAATATTTATATTAAATTAAAGAACTGTAATACATAAAAGGATTTCAACAACAACATTTGCTTTGTGGCAGACGCATTTCAATTTACATTTCAAAGCGTTAAAATCAAATCTATTAAAATTAAAATTACAATCAAGGCTTTACACAATTTATAACTTCTTGCTTCATTAGATAAATTCAGTATAACATTTTTGAAAAAAAAGAAACTTCTTAAAAGGAATATTAAATACCATAAAGAAAAAGGAGATTAAAATTAATTTTTTTTCTACCAAAATGCCCCGCTCTTTGTTAACTCGCCACTTAAAGTTAATTTCCATAAAAATAATAAAAAAGAAGATCAAATATTTTCATATTAAGTCTATAGTTCATTTAAATATCATTATATCCCAGTGTTTTCATATTGATTTTAATTCCTATAATAACTTCCAAGCAGACAATGCGTTCCGCATAACAACCTGCTACGACATGATCAATTAATTCCAACTTATGGCCGTAAAACAATACATTTCAAATATGATTCGTATTGGAAAACTTTTATTGAAATATTTCTATGTAAATCTATAACGCTTAAAGTCGCCAACACAATGAATGGTCAAGTGAAAAAAATTAAATAAATCAATTTTATCGAATTTTTAACACAATAATTATAAAAAGGTAT
Organism: Linnaemya vulpina; assembly: GCA_963675445.1. Taxonomy (NCBI): domain Eukaryota; kingdom Metazoa; phylum Arthropoda; class Insecta; order Diptera; family Tachinidae; genus Linnaemya; species Linnaemya vulpina. The sequence goes on along the minus strand of OY776277.1, from coordinate 14,481,745 downwards.
TAAGGCGATTTCGAAATGGAAAAAGCCTAATTTAAATATTAAAGCACTTAACAACACAAAACAACTGTGCATAATTTAAGACACTAACAACAACAACAACAGCAACAACAGCAACAAAAGATGCTAGTCTATATGCAGGTACAAGCAGATCCATGAAATATATCAGTCTTTTACTAAAACCATATTAACCCATTAACAGCAGGAGAGTTGGAGGTGTTGATTTAATGGGAGAGCAATACTCGTTACTCAAGTTAATTATTTTCTATTAATTAACGTAAGAATCAGAGAATTCAAAACTTCAATATATATTTTTTTGCAACCGGCACTGTGGGCATGGTCCTCACCCATTTAATGCATCAATGCTGATATATAAAAAGATGATGTAAGGGAGACAGCGTTATTACTGGATATTTTACCATTTTGGTATGAATAGAAATTGTTATCACACTGAACTAGGCCACCAATTTAAATAAGCTGATGATCAAAGTGCTGCGGTTTTTCAAAACAGCTATTATGCTCTGCTTATGTTCAATATTTAAACATGATGTTGACTTTACCTATTGCTTTGGAGTATTTATAATATCCTACTGAATTTAAAGCACATTTTAAACAATTAGGCTATCAATAATACGGGAATAAATAGTCCGATATAAAATATTTATATTTTGTCCCCTTAAAAGTTATTATCTTAAGATTAAAAACGTTCATGTCTTCGTTGTTTCTCATTCTTCAAAGCAGTTTTGTTAAACACTTTCATCCTTTCAATGGACTCTTCAATCTTGGGAACAAGTCTCGTGGATACGGTGGCTAAGACACGATTAAGATGGTAGTTTTCAAGGACGAGCTTCACAGCTGCATCCTTCATGCCCAGCATTTCCCAAGAAATGTTATGGTACGAGTCAGCCGATATGCCGTCATACTCATCAACTTTTCTAATAATGATTCGATGATTCTTGATAATAAATTGCATCTGTTGGTTATGAATTGGGGAGAACAGAGAATCATAACTTCTCCACCTTTTTTGAGAAGCTTGTTCGTCTTGTAAAAACTTGTGTAGCTCAAAGTACAATTATCCTATGCCATCTTCAAGTCCTTTTGAGCAGTTATTTACATTTTTCCAAATGCGAATTAATTAACTCAGTTTTTCAACAAAAGAAAAATGTCGAAACACTAAAAATTCATTAAATTTTTGGAAATGAATATAAATTTTTTAATATAAATTTTTGGGAAAAAAGAATCAGCACGAAAATAAATATTGAAGAGTATTAAAACGACAATTCCCAAAAACATGTACTAGTTCAAAAGCGAGTACACGCGCTAAGACAACTTAATGTTGTTCACACTCTAAACAAATTGTTTTAAACATTAAAACAATTATTAGTTGTTGTTGTTCTTTATTTCTCTTACAACTACAATTTGAGTCGGAAAAGAGCCAACCAAATGTAGAACAAAAACGTAAGAAAATAGAAAAGGAAAAGGGATCAGTGACTTCTTGTTATGACTTTGATATTTGTTTTAGACTTCTCACTTATTAAAGTGAAAGTTTGAAATAAATAATATAAATATAAATATCTTTAGTTATTCTAAGAAATGTTGAGTAAAGCTTCCCTGATGATCTGCATTAGCCCCAGTGAAATGCGCACAGGAACTATCTAAGACCCCTGAATTGATCACTTTGAATTTTAATATAAATTTTTGGGAAAAAATAATCAGCACGAAAATAAAAATTAACGAGTATTAAAACGACAATTCCCAAAAACATGTACTAAGTTAATAACTTGTTTGTAGCCGGCCAAGTTTAAGAATTCATAGCATTTGTTGAACAGACCCTCTATGTGATATGTCACAGCAGCTTCACTATGGGTTACTCAGGAGTAAAATTTAATAAAACAAATAAAAAAAAAAATATCTGGCCCAAAACAAAGAAAGCAAATAATATTCAATAGATAAATTAGATGGGCGTACAAATGAAATCTACGAAGTACCCATGATATAATAACCCATTAAAATTAATACTAATGTGCACCCTACACACACACACACCTTCACACACAGACGACATACAAACGAAACCAATTTAAATTTGTTTTATATAAAACAAACCAACATTCATTTCTATAAGAAGGTGCATTCCTGGAGTCACATAAATAAGAAAAAAAAGTAAAGAGCCAACATGAAATAAGAAATAGATACCCAAAGATGGATGAAGCACTCAGTCAGATGGATGGATGTACAACACATGGATCGATCGCTGTTTGATTGTTTGGGAATTTAAAAAGTCACATACAAGAAACGATTTGGAGGAAAACAAAGAGTCACGATTTTTCCTCTGCTGTTGAAGTTATTTTAAATTTAAAACCGAAAGAAATTCGAAAAAAGTATTCTAAAGCGATACGAATAGATTAGAAGAGGGTTATTCGTTTATTTGGTAAAAATTTTCCTTATATTTTCTTAATGCATGTACGAGTCTAGATATTTTGCTGTTGTTGTTGTTGTTGTTAACAAGAGTACGTTAACATTCATAACATGCCGCATATTTTTCATTTGATGATATTGTCTTTTGTTGATATTATTGCTGCTGCAGCTAATATTGGATTTTTTTAAAAGAACAAAAAAGTTTGGTCACCAAATTATAATAAACAAGGCAACATCGAACCGTTCAGTTTTTTTTTCATTAAAAAGAAGAACGGGGGAAAAACGCCATTCATAGGGTATGACCGACCAACTGTGGAGACAAAAACATTAAAATAAACTACCGCCAATCCATCTTCTTTTTGTTACTGCAACGGTGTTTGTGTGTGAGTGTGTGTGTGTGTTTGTAAAAGAAAACCCCAACGATTATAATGAAATTCAAAGAAAAAAAAATCAAGAAAAACTTAAGTGAACAATGCGGACAAAAATACTAAAGTGACTTAAATGGATTTGTGTCATTTTGATTTTGTGTACTACAAAGTTAAATTTAGCCACTATTTGTTGTTTTTTCTTTTTATATTTGTTAAATTGTTACAAAAGAATAGCTTTATTCATTGATCAAAAACTAAAATGTGGGAAGATTTGAAGGTGAGAGGGAGTTGGCGACTTTTAGCGATTGCAACGGAATTGTTTTTATAACAAACAACACCCGCGTAGTGATTTGTTTGTCTGCGGAAAATACCCAAAATTTTCGGTTGGACACGAACCCACACCCATTGGACTGACACACTAGTATTTCTGGCAATAAGCACAGTGGCTCCCAAAAGAAATACGATTTCATATGAAGCCACTAGAGCAGTAAGTCTTATCATGGAAGCCTTATTATGGAAAGCATAGAATGGACTTGTTTGTCCATTCAAAATTTAAAGGATTGAAGACTTAAAAAACAGATAAATAAAAGAAAAATAAATATTAAAACTTTTGTCATTAAAATAAATCTCCAAACACTCCCACTGTATGAAATCCACGTGAAAAGCGGATATACACCAAGGCCTCGATTTGCGTCGAAACTATTTTGCTATTTATGAATGCGTTGTATTTTTAAATTTAATGTAATTCGGATTGCGTCGATATCATTTTAATTTGAATTAATTCGATTCACAGTATTTTGATTCCGATATGCGTTGGTACCACTAGCATCGCCTTGCTTTCGATTTGAGTCACTAATTACACTGGAGTTTGTCACCGAAACAATGGACAAACACTTCATAAGTTTTTGATGTGAATATAAAAAGAACAGTTATTATTAAATAAAGTTTTGATAGGGAAAATGCTTAAGAGGTGCAAAGTGACGTGAAAAATACTCCAAATGATAAGGGAAAGCTGCTAAAACTTTTAGCTATTCAACATACACAGGAGAGCAGAACAGCTGGTTTGCTGAACAGTGTAAGTTGTGTATATATAATAGATATTGACTGCCCCTTATGCTTTGGGATATTTATCAGTCCTTTCTGAGTTAAAAATCACTTTATGAAAAATTAGCCTTTCAAAACTTTATTTAATATAAAAATAATTAACTCGATGCAAAATATTTACAACTACAATTTTCTTAATAAAATTTTCATAAGGAAGTCTTTCAAACCCTGTTATCCATTTCTCTGTCTTATTCGTGAAATCGGAGTGGCAATAGCTTCTTTATCTATAAAGTTCGTAATACGTACTGATTTCTCAAGATAATTTTCACATAATCGAATATCTTGGAAGTCTATTATATATCCCGGCCTTATATGTTTGTCTTAGAGAGCGTTTCAAGTAGCCTGAGAGTGATATATATCAAAATTAATTATATATAGATTTCTTGCACAAAGCGAAATACCCTCTGACTATAAACCACAGTGGCCTTAATGTCTGGCACACGGAAAGTTACACTAATTTAAGTTTAATTATTTTAATGCCCACATTTGGCTTTTACACAAGTATTAAAACAATTGCTCGTTCAGAAGTGTATGCGAATATAAAAATAAATAATCTGTTTGTATGTTTTATTCCAAAGAAATGTTTGCTACTATAAACTGTATATTTGGAGTCACATGCAGTTTTGAAAGCGCCTTGAAGACTTTCTTTTTTTCTTTTTATCTACATTGACTTTTTGCCATAGAAATCCACTTTATTTAATGAGCATCAAATGTCTCGTATTCCCGTTTGTTATATATTATTTAAGAACCCACCTTCAAAATATATATATATATATATATATATATATATATATATATGTATATATATAAACAACAACAAAAAAGGAAACTACTAGCATTTCAATTAATATATTGTTACGAATTTACTCTCATATGAGCGTACATACATGCACACTCATGCACGTACATGTTAATATATCTCACACATGCAGTTCACCTTATTATTTTATCCACTTTTTCATATTCTTACTTTGGACTCCACACACGGATATAATCATATGAAATTATATAGACGACATCAATCTTTGAATTTATTTGATATCAAAAATATCTTTGAAACTCATATGATACAATCAGAGTTTTCAAAATTCCTTTAACAATAATGTGAAACAAAAGCAAGAAAAAAATACTAAATAAAAAATAGAATCTAGCTGAAAAAGACTAAAAGAAATCGAACGCCAAAATAATGCTTATAAAAATATTAAAAAGAAAATAATTCTGATATAATTTTTTAGCATAAAATCTGAGAAATTGTTGAAAGTAAATTTAAGTAAAAAAAAAACAGATTAACATAGGGTGTTTTTTATAGAGTGATACAAGCTTAAATCATAATAAAACATGACAATATATTTTTGATATAAATCCATGGGACCTTATTGGATAAATAATTTTAGGCCATTAATGTTTAAATATGATTTCGGACATGTGGCCGCCATGACTGGCGCGTACAAGACGAAATTTGGAACACTAATTTTCACAAACAGTAACACTCTGACCATCATCGTTTTTGAATACATATGGGCCAATGACTCCGCCAGCCCTTAAAGCGCACCAAACAGTAATTTTCTATGGATGTGATAGTGTTTGAACAAAAACTTGTGGCTTCTCTTCACTTCAAATCCGACAATTCCGTTTATTTACGTACCCATTCAACCAAAAATTTCCTTTATCGGAAAATAAAATTTTGAGTGGACGAAATGCACCATAAGTTTGATTAAAAACTTCCACAATTTGCACCCGTTGCTCTAGTGTAAGTCGATTTGCAATAAAATGTCGAAGCAAATCAAACAAAAAGCAACTATGAACTGTGAAATGGGTAGTCAAATAAAGCAGTGATGCCAACTCAAAGTTGTATCACTCTATAAAAAACAACCGATAGTTTTACTAATAAATTTATATTTCAAATAAAATAACGAAATTAATACGGCTGAATACACTTTTCACTTCAGCCTTAAAATAAAATAAACAAATTTCTTAATTTGTTTTCATTTAAAAAAAAATCTTTACAGAAAGTAAATTAAAGCAAAAATAATAAATTCATTAAAATCTTTAATTTCAATTATGTGCTGATTCTTTTTTCCCAAAATCTTACTAAAAAATTCAATGTGATCAATTGAGAAATTTTAGCCAGTTCTTATGCCCATTTCATTGGGACTAATGCAGATCATCAGGGAATCTTTACCCAACTTTTCTAGGAATAAGTAAAAATATTTATTTCAAACTTCCACTTTAATAAGTGAGAAGTATAAAACAAATATCAAAGGCATGACAGGAACTCACTGATCACTTTTTCTTTTTTATTTTCCTACGTTCTTATTCTACAATTGATTTTCAGTAAGATTTTGGGAAACAGGAATCAGGATATAATTAAAACTAAAGAGTTTAAAAAACGACAATTCCTCAAAATGTTTACTAATTTGAAAAATAATTTTATTATACTTGTATAAACTTTTTTGGCTGAAAGCTTCTTTTGACTTGAGCCTTAAAACAAGAACAGAACTTTTAATATTTTATTTTTATTTTTAACGGCGTCTCTAAACTCTAATACTCCTTTAACGCCACTGTTTTTTATTCCGATATTGATATCAATTTGAAAGTAATAAGAAATTGCTGTGGGTAAATAAGCGATAAATATTTTATGTAAAATAAAAAGTCAATTATCCCAAAGAAAATTGCTTAAAAGCAGCCAAATTAATAGATAAATAACTGAAAAATTGTTAAAAGCTAAACTAACTTTTCTTCCAGCCAAACGGGATAGAACATTACTAAATTTACCCAGAAATGGCTTCACTGTTTCTATTACACAATTATCTCTAATACTCACATCTACCGGCTCAAAATACTTTTCAGACGAACGTCGTATATGTATGTAGTAGCAAGCGTAAGTTGGTGTATGTGAAGGTATCATTTCTTGATTGTCCTGAAGTCTAATCACTTTGCGTTTACACTTTTGGGAATTACTTGTAGTGAAAATAGATGGAAAAAAACTTGACAGCTTTTGTAACAAAATTTAAGTGCATGTGTGTGAGTGCTCAAAGGACGAACAACAACAATTCATCTTGAATATAAATAACATTAACAAAACAATGGCTATTAAACACGTTTGTTGTACCCGCATACGCATACAAATATTTATATATGTGAGTGAGTATGTGTGCGATCAGTCACACGTGTAATATGCGAAATCAATTGTCCTTAAAATTCTTATCTCCCAAATCCAACAGTTTAAGAAGATTAAAACGGCAGATTTTTTTTGTAATTAAGATTATGAATTTGAAATTATATTGCTCTACTTTCATTCGGGCGATTAAGTGAGACTATTGGCAAAGACTGATCGAATGGACCTTAAAACTCGTAGCCAAGTCGAAAATAATCTCTTAGATATAAATTTAAAACATTTATTTCACCCGCTTAAAAGTATTTCACTATCATTTCAAATGCAGTTAAAGAAAGATCCAATTCAATTCTGACCCGAGATTAAAAATTAAGAATATGTACAACTCCACAGTATCGACAATTTAATTTAATTTTTTCTTTTTTTTTTTGTGTGTTTAAAGAACTCAGATAAGTTTGAGATATATATAAAGATTTTATCTGCCAGGGCCACTAAGTCGAAAGAAAATTTTGCTCGCACAATTTATTTGTAAGACAAGAATAGCATTTTAAAACTTTTTGTTGTTTCAAATGTAAATTTTTCAATAAAAATTTGTTTTCAACTTAGGGGGCGTGGCAGCGAACTCCTCTTCCTTCATTTAATTGAAATCCTTTTCATAAAAGTATCTTCTTAAAGTTAGAGAAATTAATATAATTAGTTTACATTTTTCCACTTACCGATTGCAGTTTGACGCGCTGAAATGAAACAAAAATATTTATTTAAATTAATTTCAAATAGTTAAAATATTTACTTAAATAAATACATTAAAAAAAACACAATTTTACACATATTTTTCTTAATATTTACAAAATATAATGGCGTTGTTGTATGCATTTAATTAAAATTTGCATTAAAATGAAAAACACAATAACAAAATATTAACAGAGATACTAAATATAAGTAAAACAATATGGTCACAGAAATAAATTAAAGATGCACTACTGTTTGTTGCTAAACAGGGTAAACATTATTCTGGTTGGTCTCAGCATATCCTTTTTTTATTCTCGAACGAATTTTATTTATTAGAATTATATCGCCATAGAGATAAAGTGAGAAAGAGATGAAGAAAAAGAGAATATGTTTTTGGCCTTTTTACTATATATTTAGGAGATTAAATAATTTCTTATTTACTAACTTTTGTAAGCTGAAAATAAACATCAATTTAATTTTCAACTTACTACACAGAGTAGAACAACGCCGTTTTAGAAAGCCGCTACACTTCCGTCATCAGTACTCACCGCTTATTAGATGGCTCAGTTTTGTATTACAATAGTTTAAACTAACAAATATGTCATGAGTAAACAGCATACGAGAATTGTAAGCTGATGATAATATACAAATTAACATGAATAACCTTCCTACTTCTGTATTACCAGTGTTACGTCTGAACTCTAATCTGAGGATTATATTGTGGCATATTACGATTCCCGTATCACCAATAAAATTAATAAACTATTATATTGCTTTCTGACTTCAATAGAATGAAACCCAACACTAAAAAAATAACCCGCAATTCACATGTGAAGTCCGTGGTAAACATGGAAAAATATTCAACATATTTGTCAACCATTTTTGTTCAGAATTGTATTTTAATTATTTTAATTAACTTTCTCTCGAACTGTTGTTACAAACAACAAAGAAAATGTTGTTTAAACGGCGACAATGATGATGACGATGGTGATAACACACAATTTTATTTGTTAGTTGCTCAATTCAGTGCTGTTTTGGCCTGGCCTGGGTCAGGGCTGACCGTCTTTGGTTGAATTAAATAAATAAACAACATGCATGTGTGCATATATATGAGTGTATGTGTGTCTGTAAATAAATTAGTATTGGTATCATGCATGCACACATTCACGAGTATTACAAAAAAAATTTAATATATAAAAATAATAGATATAAAAATAAAAACAGGGGCTGAGATCTGGGGGCACATCACGGCATTCTATATCGATCGAAGTTTGTATTTAAAATACATTGAAATTTCGATCGGTATCGAATGCGGCAATTTGGCCCCTGCTCTGCCTTTAGAAAGCAACTTTAAAAGAAGTTATTTTATTGGGAATTATAGAATTAGAATTAATTTTCCCTCATCATAAATTATGTTTGTTAGTATTTTCAATACGGTTGCGATTCTTCACCGATCGATTTCACAAATTAATCTGCTTTTAATCACCGTAAACCGAAGCGAAATTGGTTAATCCTTTCATTATATATCTTAAATAAAAAAATTCGAAAAAGTGTTTTTCTTTTTGAGAACTCCGAAATTACATATCTGATCAGAAAGTGTTCTTGATTCTTTGCCAGTAATCGAAACCTACTTCAATCACTACTGATTTCATGGAAATCGGTTGATTTTAAAACTGAAATAATAATGCTTTAGTTTGAAGAGCTCAAGGAATAGTATAAAAGCCAGGTTACGATAATTTTGCGGTTAAGATTAGCAGGAAGTTACAGGGATGTCCTTTAGGCTACTGAAGATTAAGTCTACCGGCCTTCGAAAATATTGTAGTTTTACTCTGTTAGTGTGTATTTCGTTGTTCTCTTGTATTAATCTGCAATTATTTGTCATGTCTTTGAAACAACAGCCTATTGATTTTATTCCAATTTGATAAAATAAAGAAAGTACGAAATAAGGCTCTGAGATCAATTCAAGGTTTTCTCAAATTACATTAACAATTTCTATTTTCTGCCCACAAATTTAGTCCTTCTTAGAAGTAGAGTTCGTTAGAGTTCTGATATGATCTCAGCGATTCAGTTTTAATCTCTTCACATCATCACAAAATGACGCTCGCTCGTGCGTCTCTTTATTCGTGAGTTCCAGAGGGCTAAATCTATTATACGGTGATTGAGTTCACAAAATTTGTCCGCCTAGTCGATTAGAGTGGTGTTTCGCTTAATATATCAGACTTAACTTATGATTTTTCACATGATATCTATTAGCATTTTATAAGAAATGTTGGAGAAACTAGTTTCAATCACTTCACATATTTCAGAGTCACAAGTCTAACAAAATTTTTCTCAAACTTCTTGTGGACGCCTCACTATTTGGCCAATTATTTACTATTACAACCGCTTCACAAGGTGATTTAAAAATATGAGTTAATATCATGACAAAAGGTATAGAAAAATTACAACTTCAGTTTTCCACACTTTTTTATTATTAATTTTCTTACATCTTTTTACTCTCAAAGGATATAATCCTTTAAAATTCTAGTATAAATGCAAGTAGTTACTTTAAAAAATAGTTAAGATTTTAATATCATCGTGTGAATTAGATTTTATTATGTTATTGTTTATTTGACACATTTTTTTGATTATCTTAAATTTTATCGCATATATCGTGGTAGTCCAATTGCAATGTTGAATTCAGAATAGCATGTGTTGCTTCAGACAAAATTTTAAAAGGTTCAAAAGTTGTTTCAAAACTAAATTGAAAACTTGATTCTCAAAAGTCAAAGACGCCAAAATTATTATTACTATTTTTATTAATATTATTATGACTATTTTTTGTGAAAAAATAATCGAATATCTTTTCATGTTTTATAAAAATTTGTATTATTTAAATTATGTTCTCATACTAATAATATTGCTCTAGTCATGGCGAGTCCTCAACAACCCTGCAACAAACACTAACACTACAGACATTTCCTACTTTCCTTTTTACTTTAATTAACTCTAATTAAATGCCAGCATTATGTGCCAGACATAGCGGGCAGATATAATAGCTATACACCTACTGTTTTCCTTTTCATTAATATAAAATGTCATATTAAATCATTTGCTATTCTGATCGCAATAGAAATTGCACTTGTTGCTAGTGTTCATAGTGTTCGAATGTGCAGTAAAACTGCATGCAATATATGAAAATCATCTTTTTAATACGATGCCTGAGATTTATATCAAATCGCGTAAGTCTTTGTTGAGTAGCCATTGACACATCACACAAGATTAACTTGTCAAATTGCTTGTCTATACGCTGCAACGTTTAGGTTTTCAGTTAAACTTTTTTCTTTTTCTCTCTACACACGTGATTGCCGGGGCTTTTTCTTCGTTTGCTTTTATTTGCAAAATAAATGAAGTGGCATTTGCATGCTTAAGTCTTTGTAAGTGGTATAATAAATATTAAAAAAAAAATATTATATAGAAATTAATTTATAAGGATTTACTCTTCTAAATGTTGACTCAAATACTAGTAACCTGCAACTGATTTCCAACATTTCCGGTTGATTTATTGACTTATACTCTTCAGGCAGTGTTAAGTTGTTAGGCAATTTGCCTGAGAGCCTTCAACTCAGTTGAAAGTGTTTACTTTTGTAGTAGAATTAAAAGCAGAAAATATATTAAATAAATAAGACAGACATGAGCAGCTTAATTTCTTAGTAGTGAATAGGATAATAAATAAACAACTTTCTATGGGAGTTTCTGGGATATTCTTGGCGAAATCCTATAAGACTGACTGACTCGCTGCAGTCACGTTTAAAAAATAATATATATATATATATATATATATATATATATATATATATGAGTATAACAATTTCTCATATTGTCTAGTACCTCCTTGAGAAGTGTAATAATTGAACAATAATTGATGAGATGGCGTACCGGCCTCGAAATCAATACCGATCTCTTCTACTAGTTTTATGATTATAATTAAAATATTCAAAAAGTTCTATTGAAACATTAAAATTAATCAAATCAAAATTTAAAAATATTCATAATATAATTTGCTAACCGCAATTTCGATCTCACAGCCTGTTAAATAATTTTCAATTTATTAATCTAATCTACAAAAAGTTCGACTAATAAAATACAATCACTGTTAGAGAAATTCCTGATGGTATCGGTATATGGATTGGCACATGCCATGCAACTTTTTGCACTTGAGGCTTGTGGCAGCCAAGTTCTGAAGTGCTGAACTTCGAAGCATAGAATCGTGATATGAGGGTCATAAGCAATGCCGTAATTATGCCTCAGCCAACATATTCACCCGATTTTGCCATATATTCTTGATGATATCGGAATATCGATTGACTCATGTCGTGCAAATTTCATGACAATATTTTCGATATGAAGCGTGTAACGCCGAAGAGCATTCTGAAAAGTATTTTTAATAACTTCTAAACGACTTTACCGCTCGATGCCTAGTCCCTAGAAAGCATTCTTGACTTGTTTTGAGAGGATATCAACTCTGCGGATATATGAAAGAGACGGCTTATAACTTCTCGAAAGGCTGCAATTGGTAACATTCTGAAGAGCGTTCTTGAACTTACAAATCCAGAAACTTTAAACCAATTCGAGCCGGTAGATTTTTAAAAAATACTTAGAAACTATTTTTTTAAAATATTCTTTCCAATAACCGATGCTTAATCAGCTCTCAACATTGGAAAACTACGCCCAGCACTGCAAACTGGGTCATAATCAGTAAATATTTTCTTAAGATATCATGAACAAACAAATCAAATATTTTGTAATTTATTTAAAAACTCTGGAGTTTATATATCTGATTGTGTTCTCGATTCTTTTATATTAATCGAACAATATTTGAATGGGAATGGTTGGATTGATTCAACAGTTTGCAAATTCTAACGATAGTGTTCTAATCGAAGAGCTGAAAAGCATACAACAGCACCAGCATCCACTTCACGACAGTATTGAGTTTAAGATTAGCATGAAGTTGCAAAGATGGCATTCAGGATCAACTTTTTTCCATATTTTCTTTATATATAGCAAATACAGCCCTCGATGTGATTTGCTTGTGTGCGACATACACCGAGACTCTGACGGGATTCAAAACTGCAACCTCTGGACTGACAAGTTAGCATTGGCACCTATCAAACACTGCTGAAGACTAACTTGTTTGAGTTGGCTCAATCTCAGCCAAAAATATGTTATTACCCATAATAAATATGAATATCTTAATTGAGCTGTAAATAGGCCAGTATTATTCAGATCATAAGTTTACTAGTTTCAGATTTTGTGGGAGTGCAACACTTAAATCCTGCGAAAATAATGCCAAAAAGCGATGCATATACTTAATCACAGAAATGTTAATAACCTGTTAAAATAAATAATCTACAAAAAATCATAAAAATAATAATAATAACAAACGAAAAACAATCAAATATCAGTGCACTTCAAGAAGAAAGAAAAAAGGAACCGAACCGAACCAAACCCAACCTGTGAACTCAAAAGTATCTACAAGATGAAGAAACACTTTACTAACAAGCATTTAAAACAAACTGTGGTGAGAAAAACCGAATAAAAACCTGCAATAAACAACAACTGAAACAAACAACTTGAGAGATGAAAAAAAAACTCATTGATGATTTATTACTGAAACGATAATGTGAATACAATTAAATGAAGTGGCAAATGAACACTCGTTTCAGATGTTTCTTTTTTTGTTTTTTGTTTCTGTGGAATTGTATTTTATAATATTTATTATTTTCTTTCAATGGTCATTTTGGTAAGGCCAGTGTATAAGCCGGGATGGCTGGCTCGCTCGCTCAGTGGCTTTACTGCGCCTCGAAATCACTGTGGTTCTGGATGAAAAACCCCTTTTTTTATTATTATTATTATTATTATCATTGTGATTATTACGTGTAGCATTGTTTTTATTGTTGCTGTTGTTGCGGCGAAGATACAATACATTAAATCTGTATGTGTAATAATGTCGGTTACTGCACAAAAACCAATTCACAAATCATAAATAAGACATGTTGCAGCACGATTAAGATTAAGAGATCATAAAACAATTTTGCATTTTCACAGTTTTCGAAACAAAAAAATAAAAATAAAAAATATAAAGAAAACGTTGGCTGGAACAGCATAAAAAAAGAGCACAACATTTATTTAATGCACAACTATTGTGTTGAAGGGGAAAATGCTTGGAATTAATACTGAAAATGCTAAAAAGTCTTTCAGAACGAAAGAAAAGAGAAGAATTACTTCCATAAAATCACGAAAAATGAACTGAAATTGCAAGTAAAATGTGGTCAAGAGGAAACAAGTAAGAAATGCACAATGGGACCAAAAAATATATATAAACGCAAGTTTGTTTTATATTATTTAAAAAATTCTTACTGGCTTAACTAGAACTGCAACAGCTTAATAAATAAAATAATCAATGATTTCTTAAGGAATTATAATTAAAATGTTGTTACAAAATATCTTATAACAAAATAAAACTAAAGCCCCGATTTTTGGGCACTTCTATTGGAAAATATAAAAACAATATTATCGCTACAGGCGGGCCACTGTGCAGTCGTCATAAACAAATGCAGAGCTAAGCAGCAATAACGCCAAAACTGCAGATATTGAGGCAGTAAATCTTGCACAACATGAGGTTTAAAATAGACTCACTATTTTGCAGTTCCATGTGCTTAAGCCCACAGACAGACAGACAGGCGGACAGACAGACAGACAGACAGACATTAAGCCATCCGTACCTACATGTGCACGTAGCAGAGATCACTTTAAAGTAGTGATCACTTTTACACAGTGTTGATAGATTTATGGCGCCAAATGAAATGCTTGAAGTTAAAAGAAGAACGTGGAAAAAAGACGAAGAAGAAGAGAAATTAACAAACAAAAAAAAAACCCTAAAACAAAATATATATGGCCTGTTAAACAATAAAACATTATTAATTCAAAATCACAAAATCTTGTTAATCGATGCTTTAGTTAATGCACCAACGCTCCATGCCCCATTGCTGATGCTACACGTTGTTGTAGTTGTAAATACTTGAAAATGCTTTGAATATGTTGTTGGTAGTGGGGAGCAGCACAACATATTCAAACATTTGTTTTGAAAGCCGGTGGCTTAAACAAGAACCATGTTGTTTCTCGGCAAGCAGTCAAATACAAAAGCCGCCTCAAGATGTGCGTGTGATGATCACTAACGCACTCACGCACACAGCAAACATGTACACCACGAAAGATTAAACATTAAGAAGAAGAAGGGGAAAAGAATAAACAACAACCCAAAACTAACAAGAGAAAAAAAATGTTATTGCCTAAAACAAAGCAGAAAGATCTACGTTTTGTTCCAGCACGCGCAAGCGTAATTATAATTTAAACTTCGATAATTAGTCGTCGTGTGGTTATAAAACATTTTTTCCTCTCACTATCGTCATCTACTTGTGGGCACAGCCAGCAACAGGTTGTATGTTTGCTGCTGTTGATCCCTTCCCAAAAGGGTTATAACTTTTGTTTCACATAATTTAAGTGCAGGCCAGATCACAAGCGAAAAACAACAACTGAAAATCAGAGCACTACACACACACACTCACACACACATACAAGCCACTTTAATGCTTGATATGCAGCTTTAAGTTATTCATATATCAAGCGCAAGCGCAGCTCACATTCCTACAATCAGAGTAGTTTTTGCTGTTGTTTCCTTTTTTTCTTTCTTTCTTCGTTCAAGATAAACTCTTGAAGATTTATGACTACGATGAGGAGACAACTGCAGTATTTCTTGTTGTTGCTTTTTTCGCTCCTTTTTTTTTTTGCTCCAAGTGTACGACCACAGCGAAACAGACATTAACATAAACAAATAAATAAAATCCTCGTTTTTTATCCACTAGATTAGTTTAGATAATTGTGGCTTTATTATCTTCATTTACGGTTTCTTTGGCTTTCCTGCCTGTTGCTGTTTGATTAATAAAGGCACGATCTAATCTGCCGCTTGTCAAATTACAGTTTTAGTCGACATATTTTCAATTTCCATGAAATTTATGCGTTAACAAATCATTACATTTCTGCAGAAGATTTACAACGCGAGATGTCTCAGGCGTTGTGGACAGCACACCAAGCAGCGATATCTCGGTTTGAAAGAGAAGAAAAACTGCTGAAGTTCCGGACTTGGATTTTATTTAAAAGTTTTTTGAAATTTAGTTTTTATTGTGCTGCAAATTCTCATGGCGGTATTTTTTATGCATCTTAAAAGTCAGTCACAGCAAAATTGTCATTCAGCCTCCTTATTTATGTACAGTTTTTTGATAACTTTCAGTTATTATCTCGTTATGAATATGAGTGTCTCTTAACAAGATTCTTTTCATCGGCTAATTTTTAGAACAGAGTTTGTTAATGCACTGCGGCAAAAAGCAAATATTTGTACAGTTTTCTTTGCTGCGAATGAATAGTAGATTCAAAATCTTAATTTCTTATCATTAAAAATTTATTTGAAAAAATCTTAAATGCCTTCTTTCTAATTCCAATTCGTTAACTGTAACATTTTCTCTCAATCCTGTTGACCAAAATCGCCAGCTATCGTTCCATCGAATATATAACACAATGGGTGTTTTCTATAGAGTGAGCCAAGTATAAATTATAATAAAGCAAGCAAATATATTTTTAATGACAATGAAACGGTCTTTATTTGAAAGATAATGTTATGAAATTAATTTTTAATATATAGTTTCTGTCATGTGGCCGCCACGATTGGCGCCTTGAAGGCGCAATTTGGAACACCAATTTTCAACAACTTTTCGCCGTATTTCGCCGATAGTTTCTTGAATGTTGATTTCCAGGTGCTCAATTGTTTGTGATTTATCGACGTAGGGAAATTACTCAAACATAAACCCTAAAGAAAGAAATCCAACGGGGTTAAATCACAAGATTTTAGTGGCCAATTAATTGGGCAATTATGTGAAATTATTTTTTCATCAAAAGTTTCTCTGAGTGAATTAATTGTAGCGCTCGATGTCATTTTGCTCCCTCCATCCATTTTGCTCCATCATTGAGGTGTTCCTAAGCCGTTTACCATTGATAGCACAAGTCTGACCATCATCGTTCTTGAAGAAATATGGGTCAATGACCCTGCGCCACAAACTGCAATTTTCTATGGATGTGATGGTGTTTCGACAACAACTTTATGGATTCTTTTTACTACAAATGAGACATTTTTGCTTTTTTATAAAACCATTCAACCAGAAATGGGCTTCATCGTAAAGTAAAACTTTGCATGGCTGAATTTGACGAATAGAACAATTATTTTGATTTAAAATTTCAACAATTTGTACGCGTTCCTCTGGTGTAATTTAATTCATAAGGGGTGCTAAAATAAACCAGTGATGTCAACTCAAAGTTGTGGCACTCTAAAAAAACACGTTGTATACAAACAAATAAAATTTTAACTTTTGTTTTTCTTTTAAATGTTATTTATTCCGCCGAACACTATCTTAGGGCATCGACAAATAGGCTGTAAATCTCCAATTACCACTTCCAGCAGTTGTTTTGTTTTCGTAAATCAAAAACAAGTTAATTTTTCTATTCCATTCCCAAACTATTCCATAGAAAATCTCTGAAAGTAATAAAAACCAGTTAAAAGCACTTCTCTGTAGCAAATGATTTATATGCAATTATTTTCACTTACGTATATTTTCGGTAAGAATTGTCGACACAAAACGTTCATGTTGACAAGCAAACAAAATGCAATCCATCAAAATGTTTAAATAGTTTCTATTCAAGTCTAAAAATGTTTCATAATTTTTGTATCCAAAAATAGTTGACAATATACGCCAATAGATAATAATAGATTACGGAAACCACGTCATTTTAGTTGAACGTTATATCACAACGGCTAAGAAACGTCAATTCTTACTACGGAAACAAAAATAAATTTAAAAAACCTTTAATAACATCGAATTAGCCAATAAATTATTGATGGAAGAATTCAGCAGGAAGAAGATTGATATTTTCTGAATTCAGGCAAAGGTGTGAAACAATTAAATACTTCATGAGAATTAATGGGAACTAGTCGTTGAACGGCTTAATTCTGCTGCCATTAACTGTTGTGCATTTAATTAAAATTACTGCAGTTTCAACTAAATCAATTTGTTGCAGCCGATTAACCGAATAATTAAGAGAGTAATTTTTTTTTAGAATTTCAAAACGAGGTTTCTTGTGTGTCCTTTAAAAAAAAAAAAAAAAAATTATTGTCCTTTTTCTTTTCTTTTCTGGACATATAACAGCTTAACACTTCTTTTCTAAAAACATGGCAGTTTGGAGGAGTCTGAAAATAGGAATTACTTTTCGTAAGAGATGCTGTTTTAATATCTAATAAAATTTTTTATTTGAAATTATATAAATTTTGCCTTTTTCTATTAAAAAGTGTAAGAAATGTAGCATTCTTTTTTTTAGAGAAGAACAATATATGTGTTATGTGCAAGCCCGTTTATTGCTTGAACTTTTTAAATAAATGTTAATAATGCTTAATAAGCTCAACTAGTCCATGAAGTTCTAGAGAAACTGATTTAACTAGAAGTCTAAGGACCAGTTCAACTGCAAGGCCCACTAATTTGAAAGAAAATAACACTTGAACAACTTACATTTAAAATAAATACATATTAAATTATTTCTTCTTATTTTATAAATAAATTGTATAAACGAACAACTCTGTAGTGGTCTGGCAGTCAAAAAAAGAGAATTTGTTGGTAAATACGAATATGCCACTCTTGAGAGAACTTTTAATTAAAGAAAAAAAAAAAAAACGTTTATCCCCTTGTTTATTCAAAATATTAAAATGTATTTGCAATTCTTTTTAGAAAATTTTATGTGTGAACACTTTCGATGCAAATTGTTTCGAACTATTTTGAAATCTTGTGAGCATAAAAGTAATTTGTAAATTTTTGCAGATTTAAACTTAAGCCCGATTAATAATTTTTGAATTTATTAACGCCGCACAAACATAACAGAAACTAGAAACTTAGAATTTTCAGTGGCCACCTCTTCCTATATAAATTGATAATGGAATAACAATAAAGTTAACCATCAACACTAAAGCAGACAGTCTCCTAACAGAATCAATTAACAACACGGGTATCAGAAGTGTTTACAACCAGAAAAACTCCTTAAAGAATCCAATGGCATAATAAAAGTTTTATGAATAGCATTTAATCTAGTATACCCATTTTCGATATTTCTGATATATAATTTTTTATATATCAACTTGGCCTACAACTTAACAGACGAAGAAGAAGCTATCGCGCAGAGCACAAAAGCGAATAAACCGACATCGATGCCGCATTCAGTCATAAATAGAAGGATTGAATTTTCGAATTAATACATATATTTGGGAATTGTCGTTTTTTTAAACTCTTTAATTTTAATTATGTGCTGATTCTTTTTTGCCAGCATTTTACTAAAAATTCAAAGTGATCAATTGAGGGGTTTTAGCTATTTCCCATGCCCATTTCACTGGGGCTAATGCAGATCATCAGGGAACCTTGACCCCACATTGCTTGGAATAACTAAAGATATTTATTTCAAACTCCCACTTTAATAAGTGAGAAGTCTAAAATAAATATCAAAGTCATAACAAGAACTCACTGATCAATTTTCTATTTTTATTTTATGTTTTTATTCTACAATTTGTTAAGTAAGAGAAATAAAGACCAGGAACTAAAAATTGTTTTAATTATCTGGTGTGCATCAGAGCATGTTTCAGTTTAGTATTCTCGGCCTCTAGAAATCAAGGGGCTGTTAGCATTTGTTTCTGACCCTTTTTTTATTTCCAACACAATGCACTGCATGAATAGGGGCCATCCCCCGAATGTGTTTCCTAATTAAAATATATCAACATGTTCAATATAATAAGAGTTCCCTGATTCCTGTATTTCTCCACTGAACTGGCTAAATACTTCTAACACAATCACTTGCATTTTTTAAATAATTTTATATTCGTAAAGTTTTAAGGAGGCATATCATTAAATTCATTCAATCCAAATCAGGATACTTCAATTAGGAATATGAACAATTCAAATGAGTAGAAAACAATTTTAATGTGATATATTTCCAATTCAAGAGTTTTTATAATAACGAATACTCTATCCCTTTTTCTCATGCAGTTGGCACAACGTATACGTTATATGGAAATTTTATATAACGTATACGCATTGTATTACGTATACGTATTGTGTTACGGTCGTACAAGACAACACAATTGCAAAGCATGATTGGCATCATGTGCAAGAGGCATCATATAAATAAATCTATTATTTTTTTGTTTTAATGGTACGGCCGACAGAAGTTCCCCGTCTTTATCTTGATCTTTTACAGATCACCGCAAATTTTAAGTCCATTTTAGTGTTAATCGTTCAATAACTTAAAAAAGTCTAGAGTCGAGTGAAAAATATACAAGATGTTTAGAAAACGTGCTTTTATTTCTAATTTATTTTTAATTCTATTTATTTACTGAGTCACTTTCGGGCAATTTTATATGAAACAAAAACAATTCTATATGAATTGTTTTTGTTGAAATATAATTATACGCCAGAATGAATTTATTTTGCATCCCACTGTGCCAGGCAGGCTTTTGCAGCAGAATATATATGCATTTTTCTCGTTCTTTCTATATATTGACACATATTTTCATAATAATTATGACCGTCGATTAAATAGACGAGCGTTTGGCATTTGATGTACTTATTGATGTTATATATAGAGTGTTTTTTATCATGTGATACAAGTTTAAATCATAATAAAAAATAGTTTTATATTTTTGATATCAATGAAGCGGCCTTTGTTGAATAGAAAATTTTATGACATTAATGCTTAAATATGATTTCGGCCATGTGGCCGCCACGGCTGGCGCGTACAAGACGCAATGTGGATCACCAATTTTTACAAACAGTAACATTCTGACCATCATCGTTTTTGAAGATATATGGGCCAATGAAACCGAGATGACAGATCGTAATTTCCTGTGGATGTTTCGACAAAAGCTTGTGTATTCTCCTCACTCCAAATGCGACAATTCTGTTTATTTACGTACCCATTCAACCAAAAATGGGCTTCATCGGAAAATAAAATTTTGAATGGACGAAGTGCACGATAAGTTTGACGAACAGAACCATTATTTTGATTAAAATTTTCCACAATTTTTACGCGTCGCTCTAGTGCAAGTTGATCTGTAATAAAATGTTAAGGCAAACTAAACAAAAAACAACTATTGACTGTTAAAAGGGAGGTCAAATAAAGCAGTGATGCCAACTCAAAGTTGTATCACTCTATAAAAAACACTTCACTTGGCTTACGAGAATTTTATTTGCCAAAACGTATTGAATGAAATGCAAGTCCATATTAACTGCAAACGTTTTTGAATTAGAGATCTGTTTAATCATTTTACTACGAAAAACACGATCTATTAACATGATATTTAAGATCGCCCAGCTCCCAATCGGCATATAAAATATTGACACCACCACAAGAGATATACTTAAATCTATATTATTTTCGAAAAAATATTGATAAACTATTTTGTATTAATAAAATTCTCTGAAATGATTACAATCTCTAACCCACTCCCTACCATTATCAATTTCCAATACTTAAACTTAAAACAATAAAAATTGTGTTAAATAAACTCTAACGAAAATATGTTTATGACTCTATTCAAAATATTCGCGGAACACCATAAACACGTCATACAAACAAGCAGTTGTCCATCAGGATAAACGCAATGACTGTCATAAAATTTGATAGTCCATGATAACGATGACAATGCAGACGATGCTCAAAATGATAAACAAATATTTGCTGATGTATGTGACGATGCTGACAATGATGTGCATCATAAAATTCTAATTGAATTTCAACAACACAATTTTAATTCGTAAATATGCTTACAGAACGTGTATCCTTTTAAGGGAAGTACAGGAATATGTTGCATCCTGCTCCACAATAGGAGAAAGAGATCTTTTTTTATAAACGATTTTATAAAAATTTTTTGTTGGAAATAACTTTCCAATTCTTATAGATGAATTGTGGAACAATTAATAACATTTTTAAATAAAGAACTTTTTGAATGCTTATAATTCTCTTATACAATAAAAATTATCATTTAGAAATACATCTCGTACTCTTAGTGTTATTGTTCTTTTGTATTTTGAATACGAACAGAAAGACAGACAGGCGATACAAGCAAAATGGTTTAGATGGTGCTTTTTGTAAGTTCTTTTATTTTATTGGATTGCATTATTTTCGTTTGCATGTTTGCAAAAGCTGTAGAAATTTTTGTACAAATCTTGGCGACTTACACACACACACCCAATTGTGCTGGTGTATTTATATTCCAACAACAAGCTGTCACATTCCCGCGGTGTTCATAAAAATAAAATAAACAATAAAACTTACAAAATGCGTTTTCCCGTCAGTCAATTCGTATTATTTTGTTGTTGTTTTTTCACACCAACTTAACTATTCATATTAGAATTTGATGTCGATGATGACGAGCATGTGATATGACAATAATAATCATAAAATCGCAACAACAACAGCACAAAAGGAAACTCGCAACAACTTGAAATGAAATTATTTAAACTCTGCAGTTGCTTTTAATATTTTTACGAGCACAGATGGAAGGAAAAATGCATTTATAGTGAACAATTGCCAGTAATACGAGGCAGGCAGGCGTGAAGATATGCAAATGCCAGCGAGCGTGGAAAAATATTTTAATAATGAAGGATTCACTGACACAATAATCGTCATGTTGTGCCGCATATATGAAGAGTAATTGCGCAAATTTGCAATGGAATCAAAATTCATTTTATTATTATTATTATTATTATTATTATTATTATTATTATTATTGTTATGCCATCACGACTATACTTCTAGTTTGCCTTAAAACAGCTGAAATATTTCTAAAACTATGCACTATGGGCTGAATTCAAAGCACATTTTTTGTTATCACATTCAACTTAAGCCATCTGACAAGTGGAAGTAAATAAAAAGTGCACGTAAGTCTTGGTGATGAAAGTGTAGCGACCTTCGAAAACAGTTGATGTTCTGTTTTAATGTACAAGTTGCATGATTAAAAATTTATGTTGAATTTCTCTTAGATTATTTATTATGTCCTTCTGAGCTTCAAAGACTTTTAAAACAATTAGCCTGTTAGACTTAAGTACTGTTATATTTAAGTACTATTTTTTTTATTTTTTATTAATATATTTTTAAAAGTTTTTACTTTTTTTGTCACTGGAAAGCGTTTTATATTGTCGTTCTAAATGTAGTTCAAGATAGAGACACTTTTCAGCCTTCCCTTTAACATAAATTAATATAAAATCTTCTCTAATATTTTTAAGTTTAAGATCTCTTTGTAAGCAAATTTTCTCAAATCGAATTAAATAATTAATTTCCTGAAGGAGTCAAGCATTAAACACAATAACGACAGCAGGCTACACGAACAACGACTACAAAAGCCGTTGGCTACAATCGTTGCCTTGTATTCAGCTAAATAATTATTTATAAAAAGACACCACCAAATCAATAACAATGAGTTGTTGCTTGTAGTAGAATTCTCTTCATACGCCAGTGTAGCCGCTTTCATAAATGTTATATTCTTAAATTGTGTTACTCCAACAAAATATATTTAAAGTCAACAATATATGACAAGAAATCATTTCATTAGCTTGGAAATAAAGCTTGTTATTGCTTTTTGTAAAATAAAACAATATATTTTGAAGTTTACAATAATTGCATTTATTTATATTATACTGGCAACATTGCATCTACTCATTGGCGTTCACCAAAATATAAATTAGTTTAATTTCGGCTACAGCTACAACAGTGGTCGGTTATTCTAATTTTGACAGGTTGTAGCTCGTAGCCTGCTGTCGTTATTGTGTTTAATGCTTCACACAGAGGGGTGATAAAATATGAAAAAAAACAAATAGTTTTTCTAACACAAAAAGACTTTTTAATGTTCTTCTAAATGTTTTATTAAATACAATAAAAAAATTTTATAAATTTTTTTATTTAAAATATGAAGAGGATCTTTCGCTTAAAATATATTAAAAAATAAGAATAAAGAGATCTTAAACTTAAACATTTTATAAAATATTATTAAGTAAAAAGAGGTAAAAAAACCGAAAGAATTTCAGAAACTAAAGAACTTTAATACAAAATCCTACTAGACTTTGAAAATTTTCTTTGAAGTCTCTTGGCCACATTAATTGATCAGAGCCCTTTTGAAACACATTTTGAAAGTATGGGATTCTCTTAAATTGAATATCGTTTCAGCTGCTTTGATCTAAAAGAGCAGAATATCAAGCAACTTTTCTGCGTCTGTGCAGCTTCAGTAGCCAGTGAAAAAAATTGGAAGTAATTCTTGGGGAACCACTTTTTCATTACCTGCCAAGTTTTCTAAAAAGGGAGTGAAATTATCCAGAATATCTATTAAATGATTCATTTTTTAATACACAAACTGGAAAGCTATTTTGTACTCTTCGCTAGTATTGGATTGTTACTTAAAAAATTATTATTTATAGAAAATTTTTTCTATTCATATAGAATATAATTGAATTAAAATAAATTAATGAAAGATTTATATAAAAACATTAATGCATATAAATTATTAATAATATTTGGCCACTGTTTGGCCAAATATAAATCATAAGTTGGTAAATAACCCTCACATATCTATTGCGTCCCTAAGCTGTGAATTAATTTACAGCCACTGACTTGTTTTTAACTCCATAGAAGTTATAAAGAGTTGACTTTAAAATGCTATTAAAAATAGGACACCTAATTCAGATTTAATTAACATCAGAAACATGACTTCGGATTCACTGAAAGGGTGACAAAAAAAGACAATGAAAAAAAATGTAATGAAAACCCGCTTTAAAAAAAGCATTAAAAAAGATCAAGATTTGTTTTACTGTCGCATCACAAATCAAGGATTTTATTGACTTTTTTGAGAGGTTTTTTATTGAATACTTTTGCCTTTTAACAGAAAATCCTTCAACATCCTTTTTAAAATATTGAATGCGAGGCTCGCGAGCATGTTTCTCTATATTAACACTAGCGGCTCACTGCGAGTATCAGTATCTTGCCCTGCTCCAGTTCAATATGCCTTCCAAACTTGACGCTTACACTTGTGCCCCATTTATTTTCCTCAATTATAAAGTCATCAAGGAAAATGTGACAGAGAAGAGAACTTTTTGCAATGACAACCAGTTGTAAAAAGTATTAGGAAAGATCTAAATTTTCTCTACTTCCGGAAAACAAGTCAAGCATTTCATTGACTTCCTTGAGAGGTTTTCTATTGCATACTTTTACCTTTTAACAGAATATCCTTCAACATCCTTTTTAAATATTGTATGAGGAGCATGTTTTTCTATATCAAAAATAGCGGCTCACTGCCAGTATCAGTATCTTTCTCTGCTCTAGTTCAATATACCATTCAAACTTGACACATACACTTGTCCCCCAATTTATTTTCTTAATTATAAAGTCATCACTGAAAAGGTGACAGAGAAGGGAACTTTTTGCAATGACAAACACATGTACAATGTTTAAAAAAAGATTCTAGATCTAGATTTTTTCTACTTCCGGAAAACAAATCAAGGATTTTATTGTCTTCTTTGAGAGGTTTTTTATTGCGTACTTTTAACTTTTAACAGAATATCCTTCAACATTCTTTTTAAAATATTGTATGAGGAGCTCGGGAGCATGTTTTTCTATATTAAAAATAGCGGCTCACATCTAGTATCAGTATCTTTCCCTGCTCTAGACTTGTGCCCCATTTATTTTCCTCAATTATAAAGTCATCACTGAAAATGGTGACAGAGAAGAGAACTTTTAGCAAAGACAACCATTAGAAAAGGTCCAGATTGGCTGTACTTTCGGATCACAAGTCAAGAATTTTATTGACTTCCTTCAGAGGTTTTTTATTGGGTGCTTTTAATTTTACTAGGATCCAACCAGCGAACTTTCAATTTGATTTTTGATTTAGATTTTTTAACTAAAAAATTCAATTGTTAAAACCTAAAGTATTTATTTTTCACCACTTTAATTTATTGTCAATAGTTCTGACCCACTGTGCTCCACCTTTATTTCATTGGATTAATTTGCAATCACAAATTTCGTCATGTTTCATTGATTTTACTATCTAAAAATAAATCCAAAACAACACAATCTCAACCATAAACGCGGCACTGCGAAAGCGAAAACTAAAACAATAAAAAAAAAACCAACGAAAAATAGGTGCTGCGATACACTTATCACATCATTTCGGAAATTTTATGACGCATTCAAATTTGACGCACGTTCTAACTGCAATTTGTACCTTTAGACTTCGTTCGAAGTGTTTTGTAATAGAAACTCAAGCGAAATATTTTGTGTGGCTGGTGAGGCAAATACAGACTCGCATGCACACATACATTTGCATGTCATTGGATGTGTGCTACACTTTCGTTTTATCTATTTTTATTTTATCTACTAAAAGCATTTTTTTAAGGTCATCCACATTTATTAACAAATTGTAATTGTAACAATTTTGTCACTTCTAATTCACATCAAATGAAATGCTATAAAAAAAAGCAACAGTTTTTATAACAAAATTTATGACTGTTGCGTACATACGTTGAGCGCATATGCAGGCGTTTGTTGATATTTTTATTATATTTTGTCAATATTTATTAGCGATGTTGTTGTTCGAAGATTTATTGATAATAAAAGTAAATGTTGTGATTGTTGGAATTATATTAAGGAGACAAGTGTAAAGCGATAGAAGTGTAACATTCGGGACGGAAAATCTTAAATAATATTGAGACAAATTTTGGGCATTCATCAGTTAGTTTTTTTGCATAAAAGTGTTTTCAATTTAGACACGATTTTGATTTCAAGTGTTAGTTTTATTTTCCGAAAGAGTTTTCAAAGGCAATTTAAACACGGAAACTTTAATGTTTTCAATAATTACGTTTCATTAATACTTTTAACTTCTATTAAAGAAAGTTTGTTAAGAGCTCTGCTGTTTATGCCAAAATGGTTTGAAAAGTCTAACAAATAAATATCATAGACAAACGTATAAACCATTACCTATTAGTTCCCTATTTTATTTGTGCACCCTCTACAGAAGAAGTTATACTTCCCATTATATATAATTGAGAGTAATTTTTAGTGAACTACTTTTCTTTTTCCTTTTTCTTTTTTCACAAAGTATCAAAAATTATATGTATTTGACTTTTGAAAAAATCCAGGTAATTAATGGAGAGAGAAGTCCTTTTATTTGCATAAATTGGGAAGTTACTTGTAGTTTCTGGAAGTGTTACATTTTTATGTATAAAAAAGTATTTTAATTTTAAAAATACAATTCAACTAAAAGTTGTTAATGAACGATTTATACAAAAGAGCTTAACATACATAAATTATTAATAATAATTTGTACAAACAGGCGCTTTTTGGCTAAGATTTGCAGTTCCAGGACAAGTCCATTGCGTCCTCCAGCCTTCAGAGAACTTGCAGTGAACGACTCTTCCTAATCAATTGAAAAAGTTATTATAAACGACTTATAAAAATCTGATTTAACATGATTCACTGAAAAGGTGACGAAACCCATCAACTTCTTGCCATAACAAACCGATGTGAAAATGCATCATATGCTTAGGATCTTTTTCACTCCTTTGAAGATCCTTTTTCAAAGGATACGGTAATGATAAGATATAAAAATACCATTTTGGGATAAAATAATCATCATGAAATTAAAATTATAGTGGTAAAAATATGATATAGGAAAAAAAAGGAACCACTATTTGATTTCCACTGTGCAGTGAGTAACCACGTAAACCAAACCACAATGCCACGAAAAATTGGTATCAGCAAATTAATTATGAAATTGAAAGTTCAAAAACTATAAACACAATGTAAGGGAATAAAACTTAAACGTCGTGTAAACAGTGTTGCTTATAGAGGCAGAACATTTTTAATTATCAACACTTTTCTAAATGTCAGGTATTTTCTCAGCTGTCACATAATTTATGTTTGTTTAGTTTATGAATAGACTGACGTCTGCACAACGTTTTCAAATATATTTTAAAAATGATGTTTCTGCTTGAAATACTTATCGCTCGAATCCATTTTAGCGCTGAGTCTCACTTTCGTGTGAAAAGATAATGAAAGATACTGCCGTATTTGGAATGATGATAGTCCTCAAGTGTATTGACTGTTTGATGTTGTTTATGGTTTAGGCGAATCACTTGTCAATACTTCTTTAAAACCTATGCTAGTGCAGCGTTACAGTCAATGTTGCCCGCATGATTACCGACTTCTTCGTTGATCACTGGCACCGCCATGATGAGGAGGAGGTGTGCTTTTAATAAGATGGGGCAACATGTCACAAACCTCATGTCACAATTGATTTTTTGAAGGAAAAGTTTGGCAAGCGCATAATTTTACTGTTTGAGCTCTTGAATAGGCTTCCAAAATCGAGTAATAGACTACTGCTGTAGGTACACGTAAAGTCACTAGTCTGCGCCGAGAAGTCAGAGTTCTGACAAGGCAACATCCGTCGCGTTGTTTCCGATATACGGCCACAAATGCTGGAAAAAGTCATGGAAAATTGGACCTTCAGAAGAGACTACGTCCGAGACAGCCGTGGCAGCCATATGCTAGAAATCATCTTTAAATTATAATGCCAAAAGATGCTCTCTCGATGACAATAAATTCCATATCAATTAGAAAATATTATCTTTCATTTATTCCATTATATTTCAGAGCTCCGTAAGGGCAACCCATGAGATGTTTTCTTTTTTTTCTAAAAAAGAATGTAACATGTCTTACACTTTTTGATAGAAAATAGCATCATTCAGTCATTTGAAAATAAAGACTTTATTAGCAATTAAAGCAACATTCCTTGGGAAAAACTATTTTTGTTCTAAAACTTCTCAGTTCTAGGACTTTTTAGAAAAGAAATCTGAAAATGTTACATGTTTTCAAGAGAAGAAAAGCAGCAGTAGGCTCGTGCTTTAGAGTTTTGGAAGTTGAGTTGCTGCACCGATTAGGCTCTAAGAAACTGACATCTCTGTCTTTTTCTCTACAAATTAGAGGCTACTCTTTTGCGATACATTAAATATATTTTTATTCAGCACCTGTTCTCTGAATTCCCACATTAAAGCAACTCAAGTCTTGTTGCACAACTAACATTTCGTGCAGTCAACACCTTGACAACCAACAATGCGTGCCAGTCCGTCCACTGAAAATCCTACTTATCCCACAATATTAAAAACTTCACAAAACAAACAAGAACAAGATGTTTTTTTTTCTTGTAACAAAAGTGACAATTGCCATTAAGAACTAGAAAAGAACAAAAAAGGCAATTTCAATTCGTAATAAAACATATAAAAGTCTGCTTTTCTATATGCAACATATTTATCTCAAGCAACATCATGTCTAACAAAAGAATTAAAAAGGTTAAAAACAATAAATCATAATTTTCCTTATCACAGAACAAAAGAGACATTTTAAAGCAGAATTAAGAAAAGCATTAGAAATGATTCATTGTGAAAACCGATTCAGACAATATTATGAAAATATGAAATATCATTTGAGGAAATTTTTTTAAAGCTTAAAATTATGTATTAAAAAACTAAGTCGACAACAAACAAATAAATTCATGAAATAGTTGTGGGCAAGAGTTCTTGGAAAAATTTATTAAATTCGTTTCTTGGTGACCCGTAAACAAAAAGCGTTTAAAATTTACTGGCCCCATAAAAATGAGTTAATTACAAAATATTTTATATTTTTAGTGGGCATTTTTAAGTTTCTAAATAGTCTTTTCTTATTTTCAAATATAAAAACTCGGCATTTAAATATTTATTGTCACATAAAAGTCCAGAAAAAATGCAATTTTAATTTGATACTAAAATATGCGACAGAGATTTTCGATTATATTTTAGTTTCATGTCTCTTTTTTTATTCCATTCATTTTTATATTTATTTATCTTTTTTAGTTCGTTTAAGTTTATTATTTGTATCTCTTTTTATAGTGTTAGTTATTATTCGCAGCTGTGTGTGTGTGTGTTGTGAAATCCTTTTTTATGTCTTTTATAACGAACTATTAAGATCATTTTCAAGTAGTTCATGCCACATGGTTCTGGACGCACTCACTTAAGCACTGATATTTACAAATATAATTTTTATTTGTCTCCCATTTCTTTTTTTTTAAATCATAATAAAAAATTTATACAATAAACATGCATAATTCTTAAGAAATAATATATATAAGCAAATATATAATATTTAAGGTAGGTTATACACCATCAAAAGTTACCCTACACTTGTGGTAAATTCAAGACTTCTCCTTCAGAGTTTGTCAAAGAATATAGTGGATGGTATGGCACTTCATTTACATCCAAAATCGTGACTAGTAGCACCGTAGATAATATTATCTTATAATATAACGTCCTACACTTGTGACAATAGAAGACTTCTTCGTCAGGGTTCATCAAAGAATATGGTCGCCCGTATGGCAGATCCCTTCTAGCAAAAGACGTGTTTAGTAGCACCGTAGTAAATATTATAGTCCTCTTATAATAAAACGTCTGTTACAATCTAAATGCCGAAAGGATTCAATTTGAACGCCTAAGCGAAATGGAACGCTTTCTATGACTGATTTAACTAACGAAATATTTTATAACAATAAAAGCGGAACATCATTAACTTCCTTTTGCATTTAGTGTTACCAACAATCTGAATTATTTAAAGTACTTCCTAAAATACAAATAATTTTGAAATAAATAAAGAAACGCAAAATCTCATTAACTGTGAAACATTAAATCTCGTCACAGTTGGCTTTTTTTATAATCATTTAATACACCTTCAAAGCAAACGGCTTAAAATGCTCTTCTTTCTTTTCTTGTCTTCTCTACTTATGGGTCATCTGGTGAAGAAAAGATGCAGCCACCGCACCACAGCAGCACACATAAAGAATTACAGTTTGTCAAGAAAATTTTACAAAATGGAAAAATGTTATTGGCTGACAAGGTTAACGCATAGACTTTATAATCGATTGTAGAGAGCTTGAATTGCTTTCAAACTATTTAAGTGACGAAGGCACAATGCCGGTCAGTAAACATGCATGGACATGCATGGTGCAATGTTGCCATATATTTTTTATATCAACAAAATAAAGTTTTACTCAATAAACACGTAGCTGAATCAAAATATTTATTTATTTTGTTATTTTGAGCAAATATTTTCCAAGTGTGAAATCCCTTTTTGACATGCAAAAGGAAACCAGTGACTCGGGTTACTAGTCCCTGGGAATCAGTAGCGGGAAGCATCCTTTGATAGGTATATTTTTCTCTTATATCCCTTTTATATTTCAAAAGCTTGTAACCATTATTTCCAGTGAATTTCTTTTATTGTCATTTTGTTAAGTCATTTAAAAATATATATTTTGCAGGGCGATATCAGAATGGCCAAACTTGCAACCAACACTACCGAGAACGTTTTATAAGGTATTTGGAGTATTTATTATTTTTAATGCCAGTGGGTTAATTTCCAACAGGGTTTAATAACCAACCATTTGAAGGCGTATTTGGTCGTTAACCGCTTATTTTCTATTGAATAATGAACGGTGGTCTAACTATAAGGCAAGACGTCATATGTGAGCCACACCTTAATGTCAAGTTCTTTAACCAATTTAATTTTCTTCGCATAATTGAGCTGCGGGTTAAGTTTGTTAAAGCCTTTTAGGAAAAGAGGAGTCCAAATCGAAAACAAATTTTTTCGTGCATTTCGTAATTTTTCAGGTCAGTATAGTGGCAAATTTGTCCACAATCGGAATAATTACGAGCGAATTTCAGCGCAACCGGGCCTGTAGGAATTAAGAAAACAATTGTGACTACTTTGACACTTCTTTCGCTGGAAAATATTTCTTTTGTTCACGATAGTGCGGCAGAAGAGCCTTCCAACTCGTCTAACCGTCGTGACCAACAATTGTACACTATTGATAAAAATTTCGTACTTCTAGTAGCCATAAATTAAAGATAAGGACCTGGAAGTTATCTGGTTCTAACTGGATGATGAAACTTGGGTGCAAACAGAAGCCTCAGGCAGCCAAATCTGGCTCAGCATTAGCTGAGGCATTCTTTTATTGATGTTTTTGTCCAAAAACTGTAAGTAATCAAAGACCAGTGAGCAGGGTCACCTGCTGCGTACTTAAAATTGTGTAAAAAAATTGCATGGCTTGAGTCGATATCCTCAGCGACTTCTGTAATAGGGATTATTTGATAATTATCCACCACAGCTTTTCTTCATTTTCCCAACATTTCCATCGGTTGTTTGTGCAATAGCCTTTGAAACAGTGGCCCTTTTGAGCGGGAAGTTCAATGGCTGCGTTGTCTCAAGTCGTAGCAAAATACAGTGACCACTGGCTTCTTGTAACATGGAATTGATGGTGTGCCACGCAGCCCACGAGACAATGACTCTTTTGAGCGATAAATTCTATAGCAGTGATATCTCACTTCGTGACGATATAAAAAGGCAGCCACGATCATAAGATTTGACACTGCTGAAGTTCTTTCTTAAGGGATATTTAAAGGGATATTTAAAAGAAACAGTGTGCGCCAATAAGACAAAACTAATTTATGAGGATCCCTTTATTCGACACCTTAATAACTTTGAACCTCAGTTATGTCTCAAGGTCATTGAATTGATGAATCATCGCATAGAGACATGCTGTTAAAGCATGTAGCCAGCGTTTGGGCAATATTTTGTTTTGCATATAATTTTTAGACATCCTTCAATCAGAATAAACATAATTAACATAAATTTCTGAAAACCTTTTCTTTTATATAAAATTAACATCGATTATGCTGGGACCACCCTTTACTTGGTATAAAAACACACAATATAAAAATGAAATTTATATAAAAATTTTCAATTTCGCTCATTTTGCAAACACCATATAGACAAACTGTCAGTACATCTGTTTAGAAAGATTGCGCGTTATTACAAGTATTATGAGTGTAGGACTAAAGTTTATGACTCCACTGCAAAATTTTATTACCAGCATTTGTTTGTTGGCTGATTGTATCATAACTATGATTTTAGTTTAGTGCTTTTTAACTTTCCGTGAGTTACCAGCACACCGAAAGCATTTAAGTACTTGTGCGATTTAGAGAGAATTGCTAAGAAAATTAAATAACTCTTAGTTATAATGTCGTAAACTTAAATAATAAGAAAATAACAACGAACCAAATGAAACGCTAGTAAATTTGCTTTTAAATTAGTTGGCCATTAATTTATTTATTGTATAATTAAAATTATAGTTGCTAACGACAACTGACTCCTACTCCTACATGTTGCAAAGGCCATTGCAGCGAAAAAAATTATTATTTTAATTATTTAAAATTTACATAAATATTCAAATAAAAAGCCATTTATTAGTCAGCAATTAACTGATTAAACAGACATAAAATATTATATGAAAGGAAATCTTTTAGTTATGCGATATATTTGCTTGAAATGTTTTCACTAAAAGTTTGAGATTTATAAAACTTATTTAGAAGAACAAATAGTGTTGGAAACAAAATAAAAACTGCCAAAACCACTGTTCTTGTAAATTCTAAACATGCGCATTCTATCTGGAACTACAAGATACTCTGTCTGTTAACGCATCCACTGCAACATTTCTAGAGCATAAATCCAAGCATCAAGAAAAATGTTAATTTAACATTAAAGAAGAGAATAAAAGTACAGCATCTTTGGAAAAATTATCACCAAACAAAAGCGAAACAAGTAGAACATTTGAAATTGAAAATACTTACAATACATTTGCACGCTTGGCTCTGCACTATACACACACACACAAATGCCTGTATGTTTGTATGTATAAATGGGAAATGTGTGCGAGTGTTTGCCGCAAACAATTTTTTTTTAGTTCTAAGGGTTTCGAAATGAACAGCCGATTGTATATCAGCAGACTGCCAGAGATGCGCTCGAATGCGCCAAGTGAGCTGTGCCTGCTTTTTTTGTTTAAGGACGAATTTACAAACCTGTATGTGTGTGTGTATGTGTGAAGTAAAAAAACAAGACACAAAACATGTTCACATCTGCAACTAGAGAATAATATTTAACACTAAAATTTTCTTGGGAAGTTTAATATTTAAACAGACCTGAGAAGGTATGAAATAATTTATCCCATTTTTAGCCAGCCCATGTTCCAATTGTTTTAATGAAAAATAGAAATAATAGGCAACCAGATAGATATACATAAATCGAACCAAATTATTTTATATATTTGGCTGACAACTGGGAAAGGCAATCAGGGCACTCCCGTAATGCATTCTGTGCATACTCGACCAGTTCGTTCTCTTGAAAAATTACTGCTGTTCCAGATAGTGTGGCGGAAGACTCGTACACAAGTTGCCCTGTACAGTATTCACTATTGCGAGATGACAGTGGATTTCTTGTGACCAGAAATCGGGAACATATATCTGGACGATGTGTGGTTCCAAGAATTTGCCACAGAGCCAACGAAAGAATGGCATTTTTGTGCGATAACTTCAGTGGCTGTGTTACTCCATGTCCTGCTGATGTTAATTGGCCCCCATGATCAAGTGATTTGACACCACTGGACTTCTTTCTTTGGGCATATTTAAGAGAAAAAGTGTTAGTTAATAGCTCATTATGTCAAAAGGTAAAGGATGAAGGAATTCGACCCACTAAGGACATTGAATGTCAATTATATCCCGCAGTTGTTGAAAATATAAGCCTTTAGAAGGAGGCACGCCACCGCAGCCGTGGCGAGTATTTAGGCAATATTTTGCTTTAAATGTAATTGCAACAGATCCTTCTATCATAATAAAATATCGTGAGATATTTCTCTGAAATTTTGTTGCTTCATTTGCCATTAACATCGTGCATTATGGTTGTTCCAGCCTTCATTAACTTTTCGGCATGTCCTTGAACTCTCTCATTAACTGCGTTCTTAACTCCCTAATCGTCTCAACTCAAAATAATTTCATGTGTTTCATCTTAAATTTCTTTATTCCTTTTTTCTAGATTTAAAAAAACCAATGAAACCTATTTCAATAGTTAGAAAAACAGGAGCCAGGACAATAAATATCAAATCGTAGAGTTAAAACAATAATTCCCAAAATAAAACATGATTTTCTTCAAGTCCCAGGGAGCCAAATCTGCTAAATGCGTTAGCTGAGGTATTATTATTGTGATGTTTTGGCCAAAAACTTTAAATAATCAAAGACGAGAGAGCAGGGTTTTATAAGAAACTTCGCTGTCACCTGTTCAGTACCTAAAATTGTGTAAAAGATTGCACGGCATGAGTCAATATCCTCAGCGACTTTTGTAATAGGGATTATTCGATAATTCTGCATCACAATTTGTCTTCGATTTCTCAACATTTTCATCGGCTGTTGTTGAGCTGCAGTGTTCAGGAACAGCATCTGAATTCACATCGTCTCGATCTGCTATTAAAAGTTTATAAGACATTTTTCTAACTCTAAAAATAATCATCGTAGTCGATTGCTAATATTTTAAGTGCCTTTGAAAACTTAATTAAATTTTTTACAAAATTCTGTGGCAATTCTATGATCATTTTTTTCCACAGCAGAAAGTCGCTGAACCTGCTAAACACTTCTAGCATTAATAGCGCTCAAAAACAAATTAAAAAGGCAAAATAGTTGAAACTGTCAGCACACAATTGAAACGAATGCAGCAACAATAAAAAAAGTTATTCGAAATTATAAGGACCGAAATATATATATATATATATATATATATATATATATATTTACCTTACTCTTGAACACACCTCGTACATTATTAAGTACTTAAAGGCTACCAAAACTGTATTAATTGAACAAATTTTGTTTTCTACTTGATACTAAAAAATGCAAATCCTTTGGTTTAACTTTCTCTTCACTAACGAATTGATTCCTTAACTCCTCTGCCATTATGAGCACTTTAAAATCAAACAGCAAACACAACAAAATATCAAAATAAAAACTAAAAGAAATTATTCATTACAAAATGGTTGTAAATTGAAAATTGACTTCTTGTCGTCAACATGCGTACACATCATTATCATTAAAAACGGCTGCAGCAACAAAAACAACAACAACTAAAGGCCGATGCGAACAGCAAATATGCCAGACAACAACAACAGCCTTAAAAGAAATTGGTACTTTTAGTTAACAAGCAAAACTAAGAGCAGGAATTCATAAACTATTTATTTATGTATCAACCACCAACCAACCAACCAAACATCCAGCCATCCATCCATCCAGCCATCCATCCATCCATCTATTGTTACAATTCAGGTACCAACAACAACAACAGCATTTGAAATTATTTAAAAGAAACAAAAAAAAAACTAAAATATTGCTTTTGATGCAAAAGATGATGATGACGAAATACCCTGAAAATTTAATTTAAGAGTCAAAATGTGAGTTTTCCTATTCGACTTGTGTGAAGTGCACAAGATTCCACGAAATTTTCTATTCGTTACGTTAAAGGGACATGGAAAAGAAACTAAAGATAAAATAAAAGGTACAATAATTTCCAAAATTTTAAAAGGATCTTGTTTCCTACGGACCCACACACACACACACGCGCTCATACAGGCACAACAAGCATTCATTTGAATAATTTGAAATGTTACTGCTGTTTCTTTTAAGAAACTCTCTTTTTTTATTCAAGCGAATGTGTGTGTGTGTGTGCGTGCGAGTCTTATTGTTAATTTATATGTGAAATGAAAATTAAAAGAAATTAAGAGAAGAGGAGGGAGGGCGCAACTAAATTGTAGAAAACAATCAGGAGCATGGTTAATACCTTTTACGCATTTAAATTGAACTATTGTTTCAAATTATATTCCAACGTAGTGTTCCTTATGTCTGTATTATTTCCAGACATTTTTGCTTTCACTTTCATTTCTCTCTACCCAAAGTGATCTTGGCAAGGGTCTGAAATGCTTTCAAAACATACAAATACAACAACATACACGAACAATAGAATATTATTGAAACACAACACCTTTTTTCCATATTCCAAATGTCTGCATACTTTCGAACAAAAACATAATCTTATTTCCACTGCCAACTTGCGTTCCGTTCAAAGGCTGTACTTTTCAAAATATTTTTAGATCAATAGAATACTCTGGCTCGTATGCGTGAGGCATTTACGTTAAAGTCAATGTGTGATTTTCAAATATTTGACTCCCATAAGTCATTTAGCTACAAAAATTTATCATTCCAAATGCCTTCAATATTTAAATGTGTGAATTAACTCTGGTTTTCGGTTTAGTTTTCTTTTTGTTTTTTCTTCGTTTCTTTGACAATCAATTCGTTTTGGTGGTAGATTTACGAAGTGGTATTTTGTGTCCTTGGCATTATATATTAAATCAAGCAATAAGAATATTAAAAATAAAATTTAGTTTAAACTAAGAAATGCGAAAGTAAATCGCTCAAATACACATTTTAAAGGAAAAATAAGTTTTGAAAGCAACTATTTTCTTTACATTTAACGCATTTTTCTAAGAAACTTTTTGTAAAAATTTTACCCGGCTATGAAAATATCTCTGAAAAATATTTATTTATTTCTAACATATTTTGCAGAATATATACGAAGAAATTATAAAGAAACTAGAAACACTCTTTCAATAAAAATTTAAAAATATTTTGTTGAAATATATAAAGTGTTTTTTATAGAGTGATACAACCTTGAGTTGGCATCAATGCTTTATTTGACAACCCATTTAACAGCTGATAGTTGCTTTTTGTTTAGTTTAGATCGACTTACACCACAGCAACGCGTGCAAATTGTGGAAATTTTTAATCAAAACAATGGTTCTGTTCGTCAAGCTCATATAATAAAAATTTTATTTTCCAATGAAGCCCATTTTTGATTGAATGGGTACGTAAATAAACA
The DNA here is from genome assembly GCA_963675445.1 of Linnaemya vulpina. Lineage (NCBI taxonomy): Eukaryota > Metazoa > Arthropoda > Insecta > Diptera > Tachinidae > Linnaemya > Linnaemya vulpina. Next base: position 14,444,023 of record OY776277.1, on the reverse strand, counting down.
GAATTGTCGCATTTGGAGTGAAGAGAAGCCACAAGCTTTTGTCGAAACACCATCCACATCCACAGAAAATTACTGTTTGGTGCGCTTTATGGGCTGGCGGAGTCATTGGCCCATATGTCTTCGAAAACGATGATGGTCAAGTTTTACTGTTTGTGAAAATTGGTGTTCCAGATTACGCCTTGTACGCGCCAGCCGTGGCGGCCATATGGTCGAAGTTATATTTAAACATTAATGTCATAAAATTTTCTATCCAATAAAGACGGCTTGATTGATATCAAAAATATATTGTCATGTTTTATTATGATTTAAACTTGTATTACTCCATAAAAAACACCCTTTAATAAGTTAAAAAGAAGGATAACAGATGACCCTTGAGACCAGTAACTGCCCTCTGAAATTAACCGCAAAATTATCGTAACCTGGTTTTTGTTCTATTACATGCTTTTGAGACCTCAACGTGTTAAGCTCGTTGAGTGCCGTGTGCACCGCCGGCGGTACACACTTGACTTTGGTTAGAGTGTTATATGTACCGCTGGCTGTCACACAAATAACGGCACAAAAACTCAGTTTTTTTTATCACAAAAATTTTAATTTTTAACTGGTCTTGTATTTTGGGTGCCAAAAATTTATTTTTATATTATATGATGGCACTCAACGTGTTAAACTCTATTATATTAATTTTCAAATCAACCGTTTTTCCACATAAAAAGCATTGATTTATGTAGTTTCCGATTACTATAAAAAAGTTGACAACACTAATCGATTAAATATAAAATTTGGCAGTTATTCAAAACAATTCATTTTTCTGGAAGTTTTTCATTCACGATATCAGTGAAGAGAGCTCGACATGATTTTAAAATTTCAATCGTTTGGTGAAGCCGTTTAAAAGTTATTCTAAAACGCTCTTTCGAACGCCAACAGTTTGGGTAGATTCACCGCAGCCCTTCAGAAGTTATATGATAGTCACACACACACATATACATGCACACACACACCACGTACAGCCACATACAATGACAGGCTTTCAGAATTAGTCAAGGAAGTTACCTCAAAACGGAGATCTGAAGAGAACTTGATTTTTTTCAAAGCGGGGCAAAACCAATAATTTTCCGATTTTTTTTTTTTAATTTTGGGATTTCCTGGCAGAAATTTAATAATCGTAGGCCCTAACTTTGTAAATCACTATGCCGTTACTAAGATCTTAGCAGTACATGAAAATTATGTCAACTACTTTTACTCTCTTTTACAAAATTTTATTTAATTTTTATAAAAACCTTAAATTCTTCTTATAATTAGACGTAGAGCCTGAAGAATAATTATAAGAAGAATTTAAGTAAAAAACAAGGTCGAATAAAATACCAAAAATAATTGTTTTATAAAAACCTTATAACATTTTAATAGACAAAAAAAAACGTGAATTTCTGTAAGTCTGTTTGGTGAAAAAATTTTGTATAAAACACAATGCAAATTTAAAATTTCTTTGAAATTTGTTTTGTCTTTCATAACAACTTCATTAACGGCAGCGTGACTACAAAATTAAGGTATGAAGGTCTAAAAATGTATGTTAAATTCGATTTGATTAAATGAAAACAGGCTCTCAGAAGAAGTCAAGGACTTTTCTTAGGACCTCAAAATGTGGAAGTGATTAGAACTTTTAATATGTCAAAAATATTTTGCAGGAAGTTGAAGAACAATAATTTTTCTAATATTAACTTTAATTCGTTTTCCTCAAACTCCTTAATCTCTAGTATTTCTAAGAGAATTTGGTTAAAAGATCCACTGAAGATCTGAATTGCGCGTGGAGACTAGCGAAAACCCTTAAAACTATTATCAACATTTTTTTTAAAGGAAAAGCAGAGACATAAGATTTTATAAATTTTGTAGCAACAATCTTATTGAATATTATATTCTGCCCTCTGGAAGTGTACTTTGTTAAATCAAAATCCTTCTGTGATGACTTAATTTACAAAAATTTCCTCAAGAAAGCACCGTTTAAAGGTAGAAAGTCCCCTTCAATAAGAACTTGAAGCTTCACATGGCAGTAAATCTCACACTACAGAAACATTTTCCAAAATCAATTGAAATGTTTTCCATAACAAACTCCAGTTTTATTTATTTCTCACGTTGCTATTTTAACGACAATTTGTTATTTATAACATTAAATATTTACAAAATAAAACAATAAAACCACAGGAAGAAAAAATCAAAACTAAATTAGAATCGTATTAGAATCATTAAGCAATTAGAAGGAATATTAAACACAATTAAGTATTTGTTAATCTCCAACAGCAACAATAATACAATTTTATAGCCCAACACGTACACACACACACACACAAATACATGTTATAAACACGCTCGTCTGCCTAATTGTTTGACATCTAGAAAACTTCCCAAAATGATGATAAACACAAAACCAGACTATAAAAACATATATAAAACATCAGAATCTATTATCCCCATTTGAGAAGTATTTACGATGTCCTCTGCATCGTGCCCCCCCTCAACAACATAATCATTGTCAAAGTCACTATTATCGTAATAACAACAATTAATCGAGGTCATTTCTCAGACATCAAATATTTTGTATTAATTTTATTTACTCTTCCTTACGAAAGCAAAAAAAAATAATAAAATCAAAAAAGTTATAAATAAAAAAGAAAGAAAGAACAAGAAAAACACATCATAACACAACAAAATTGTTATAAAAACCATAAAAATTTCAAGAAAATAATCAAAATGTTCATAATCGTAAAACTGTCTAAGAAGTCTATTTAAAAGTCGTAAAAATTAAACAGCCAAAACAATTTGAGAATGAATGTTTTCAATAAAAACCTTGACACTTCTCTTCTACGTCAGCCGACTGCGGCTGTTGTGCGTGAAACCCTTTTTCTTCTTCTGGTGTTTACAAATACAAACGCACTCTTGCTTTTCCTGATCCGTTTGTTTATTTGGAGAGTTAAATTTACGGTGATGGAAAAGTGACTGAAATTGCTGTCACGGTCATATAAATTAGCAAATAAAAGGTGGACAACTTCGGTGACTGTTGCAATTAAAATCGAGTTAGTTTTATTGGCATTTGATTGGTTACAAATTAAATATTCACTGGAAAGATAAACTGACTGGATCAAGTCCAAAGCAGTCCCCTTGCTTTCTTAATACAACACCGAGGAGACTAAGATTAGACATTAAGAACCACTGGAATCAAACACTCTTAAAATATTTCTGCTTGTCGTAGCCAATCAATTAATCGTTCCATTTTATTTTTGAATAGCATTTTTGCTAAATTAAAAAAAAAATATTTTAAATTGTGGACAACTTTATTTGGATCTGTGCAATTTTTCCTGTTAATTGGGAAATATGATATCAGTCAAGTGGCTGCCACCAGTGTTGCTAACTTCCAGCAACAATTCTAGTGACAACTGTTCATAGTCCTGTCGAATATTCTCCTTAAGGACTTAAGGACTGTGATTGTCTAGGCATAAGCCCTCGACTTCAGGTAGCCCCAAAAAAGAAGCGTGAGGTAGTTAACTCTCTCGGTCTTGTTGGCCATGCCAAATTGTCAAAACGGAATTGCTTCCCTCATAATATCCACTGCGACTCCTGTTGCGTGTTCGGTTTCATTCTCTTGTTGAAATGTTTTCCAATCAATCCTCATTCAATTCCAGCGGCGAGAAGTTGCTTCTCATCACCCTGCAGCATTTTCCCGTAACAGCAACTGTTGTGCCAAAGGCTTCCCAAGAAATATACGGTCCAAACACTCTTCCCGCGTGAATAACGCACCGAACAGTAACCTTGACTCGATGTTATGGCTTTTCATCTATCACATGCGGATCTTCAGTGCCCGAGAAAAGATTTTGTATATTGACGGGGTCGATTCATGATAATTTTAATCATACAATCGTCCTCTTCATTCTTGAGATTGAAAATAGTTCTATATTTATTCACACACATCTGGCGGTCAGCAGGCATTAACTGATGCCTGATGGTGTTTACACTCTGTATGGAATGTAGCGTCGGCTTGGTGATGACCTATTCTGAAACATGACGTTGGCTTAATGATTCTTTGTCCTCAGCAGCATCAGCAGCTACAGCCGGTATATTTTCTATAAGACAAAGACTACGATGGCGGCCCCGCTCTGAAAGATCTGTAGTGATTGAAGGCTGTTTGAGTCAAGCATTTAAACGGCGTGCAGTTTGTCTAGTTGATAAAACAGTAAGGACATCTGTGATGAAATTCCCGCTGAGGTAGCTCCACCGACCGATTGTAGGTTAACAAAAAAAAAAAAAAAATCACCACATTTATTAGAAGCTCTTGCAGAGTACAGCGCTCCATTGTTTCTTTAATGGCACTCTGCAGCTGACTCCTTCACAAGCGTCGAATATGATTGACGTAAAATGTCATTCCGAAAAGTTACTGCGTCTTACAATAGAATGATTAATTTTGCTCAACTCTGTAGGTCCATATTGAAGTTTTTAAAGTTCGTTTCTATTTCACTTATTATTTTTGCGACCCAACGATATCTTGCGACATGATTAAACATGCACAGAATTATACAACTTTATACAGAGTCCGCAACACCTTTTCTTGTTTTTGCGAAAAGAATCAAATTGTCATATATTTCCATTACACTTCGATACAGAGTTACGGTACGAAGTTGCTTGTACTTGAACTGCAAAACTTGAAGTGTTTGAACCGGAACTGATAATAATAATCATACGCCGTCAAGCACAATCACGCTGTAGTCACGGTAATTATTTAAGCTCTAACCAACTCACGTGTCAATTACAAAAGGGGTGAAATTCTGGACATGTAGAGTTTTCTTTGGTACCCATATACAATAAGTACCTGCCCTAGAGTGAGTGTGATTGTGAGCTTGTGTATGTGTGTGTGCTTAATATTATTTGTGGGCCATATTTAATATAACATTTTAGGTTTTTATTGTCATAAATGTCAAACAATGATTGTCGGATGTCATACATGAATTGAGCATAAAAATTGGAAATAAAAACTGAAATAAAAAAGAAAGAATTATTAAAATAAGAACGAACCAACAAAACGAGACCAGCAGACAAATATTTTGAGTTGTGTTCTGACTTGAGAGTTGGGTTCTTATCAACAAGTTGTAATTTTGTGTCAAAATTTTACGATTTTATTTTTTTTCTTTTTTTTTTTTTTGTTCATCAGAATTGTGCATGAAATGTTTTACAACACAAACATCGCCGCACATTGAAAAACAACAAGTGAATGTTATTTGAAGGCAGGTGAAGACGACTGAAAATTATCTTACGATGGGCAACACGTCTGTCGCAATATTTTACTGTGCGGTGTTGAAGCAAAAATCCATAGATGAATTAAATAATAAGATTTCCTCTCAAAATTATATCTCTTCTCATATTTTTCCGACCCTTCTCCACAACTTTTTATGGTTCCGATACCAGTTGAAAAATGTTTAAATAATATTTCAATAAAAATTAGCAGATTCAATAGTACTTGATTGTTTCAATTAATTAATTAGTCGAATCTAAAAACATTTAAATATAAAATCTACAAGAAAATATTGAACTAAACGATTAAACGCTTAATCGAATAATTCAACGCACAATACTTTTTGAAGTAAAATGGATAAGCAAGTTTTTACAAAATTGAATATATAAAATTGCATTGCATCAAATAAAATTTTTAATTAATTCATTATAATTATTCAGAATACAACACCCTACAATATGTTCCAAAGGCATCGTAGGCTGGATTTTCAGACGAATATATGTAGTTGTTTCTCTCCAAATATTATTGTGCCACGACAAGCCCTAAATTTTTGATTTCATTTGCCGCATTGTTGCCGATATACGGCCACGTATGATGGAAAAATTCATCGAAAATGGGACCTCCAGATTAGATTGCGTCCCAGCCAACTACGTCTGTCATATGCCAGAAGTCATATTATATTTTTAATGCCAGCAGATATTCTTCTGAAGAGAATAAATTTAATAGCAATTTAAAAATTTATCTCTATTTTATTCTATTTCAAAGTTCTATGCCTGGGTAAGGATGATCCTTTATATCCTTTCATTGCGCAAAAAAGGCATAAGACCACAACACGGTGGATCCTAGAAGATCTTGGCCGCAATTCAACAGCACTTTCGATAGTGCTGTTGTACAATCCCACACCAGTTTTGAACTGGTCTACAAACTCTTCTGCTTTCCTACTGGTTTCAATGTAAACAGTTCTTGGTTTTCATCCGTCTTGCTTTTGTGTTATTCCTTTTATTAGACATTGGAATTCTCAATTAAATTAAAAACATTAATCGGTTGTTAAAAACCATTCCATTAATAATTCCATATCTATATACAAGACAAACTATTTTGTGAGTACCCATTCAGAGCTCAAGTGCATGCAAAGAACACATCACATCAACCGAATGTAGCGTATAGAAATCACATGCACAGACGGGCAAACACTTTCTCAAAAGTTGTAAAGCTTTTGTGTATGTAAAAAGTACATAAATATAACAGCAACAACAAAAAGAAAAAAACCAAAATTTACGTACATATTTTTACGATCAACAAATTGTTTCACAAATTACATGATAAATAGAAATTATGACAATCAACATGTTCAGTTTTACGACTTTACGAGTGCTATAAGACAAAATGTTAATGCTGTTCTCATTATTTGTTGCCTGTCGCGGCGCACTGTTTTTATTGTTGTTGTCGCAAGTAGTAAAAATACCATATAAACCAGGAAAAGATGAGCAGGCACGTTGGTCGGAAATGTTGAATTGTAACACAAAAAAAAACAAGAAAAACAATCATAAAGTAGGCAACAAAATAATAATAAAAAAAGTCCCAAAAATTATAAAAAGAACAAAAAAAAAGGGGTCACAGAATGCTTTTCCTGATAATTCCAATCACTTAAATTTTTTCCATGTCACGCTGTCAATTTGACATTTAAGTGTCATTATTGCGCCACGAAGAGTCTAGGGAGCAAACGGCTATAAAAATTGAATGTTCCAGAATTAGTAAAAGTTTTGTATCTGCATTAACCGCTTGAAACTCATTTTCATTTCAAATTAAGTTATCTTCGCATGTTTTTCCTCTTTTCGTTTCTATTCATTTCATTTTATTATAGTTTTTATATCTTTAACCACTTAGAAAGTCGTAAAACAAAAGTATTCCGTTTTCCAAGCCGTAAAAAGTAACTCACGAGATTTATATTTTACGACCTTTTATACACTCTTTTTCCTTTTTTTTTTGGTATTTGTGTTAACAAATATTTTGCCATGATTTCGACTGCCAATACAACACTTTTCTGTTTCTGTTTTCGGTTATTTTTGTTTCTAGAGCGTGATTATTAACCTAAAGAGCTGGGAAGTGGAAGGCATTGTTCTAGGGAAACAACGAGTGTGAAAAGTGGCATTAAATTCCTAAATAAATATGTCGTAATTTCTAGTTGATTGGACAGGCTTTATTTGAATGAGGAAAATTAGATTTAAGTGTTTTTTTGTGTTCTTTTTTTTTGTGAGCAGTGCAACCTTGAGAAAAGTCCTTGAGTTGGGAACAAAAAAACAAAAAAAGAAACGTGTATTAACGTTTACGTCTTGCAGATAAGCAGTTGAAGAACTGTTAGAGCCAATATTTCTGTTGGAATCAACAGGTAAATGTTTGTAATTTTTAAAACTTATTTAACCTGTAGAGAAGAACAGGCTGCAGGTGTGTATAATTCCAACTGACAGGATTCTGATGTATAAGAGAAAAGGAACGAGAGAATGTGTTTTATTCAAACATTTTTCTTTTTGATATTAAATTATCAGGATATTTTATTTTATATTCTGTATATTCCATTAAAAATAGAAGCTGTTTTTTCCCCTTTTATCCTGTAATTGTTTGTCAACGCCATGTCAAGACAGTATCAAAAATAGGATACTTTCCTACTCCTTGTGTATAATCCTTTTTGATATTCAGTTAATAAGGATATTTTATTATAAATTCTGTACATTTCAATTGCAAATAGAGGCTGTTTTTTTTAAACCTAATGAAACCTAAACTTTAAAATTATAACACAATATATTTCCTTCCTTCTTCTTGTGGACAACAACTAACTACTTCTGACATCCTGTGATCCTTGGATAAGGCAAATGTTTGTTTGAAATTGTGAATTTCTGAAGAAAAGGAGTACAGAAAAGTAAAATTTTTGCTATAGCCTCGACATGACTTTGACAGGTACGAGTAGTTACAGATTAAAAGAAATTAAATTTTGATTCAAAGATATTTTTATTCAACAGTTCTTCACACGGCATGTAAGATCTACTTTTCAATGCCGGAAGAATTCATTCTTTTTACAATTGTATAAATAGTAAAACAAAATTTTGTAACTTGTTTTTATATTAAATGCAATTGTAAGAAGGAAGTGACTCCTTGATATTTTCAAATAGTTCCTGAAATAGTTATGAGGATTTGATAATTATTTCGGGCAGAAGGCCATCTTGTATACTTTCAAAGAAACTCCTTCTGGATGTCAAATTATCAACCAATTTCAAACCAACGCTAAACAAAAAATAATCTAAATAAAATAGTTTCCTAAAGAAGCCACACAAAAGAATGACGAAATATTAAAATTTAAATAATAATTTAATATAAAATATATATCTTTAAATATAATACCAAGAGCATGAAAAATCCAATAACAAAGGCAAAAGTAAATTTAAAAAAATCTAAAACAATAATATTGAACCAAAATAGAAGTGTAATTTTGAAAAAACAAATCTGGTCTCAGGGCACAAAGCGCCCGCTTCTTTTTTCACCAAAATACTTGTATTTTGTTTCATTATTAATTTACAATTTTTTAATAAATTACTTTTAACTGTTAGCATCGATTTTCTTAAAAATCCTGTTATTTTTTTGTTTTTCTAAACTAAATTAACTTTTAATATTTTATATTAAAAGTGCTTTGAAAAGCGGGTAACAATACTTGCACATTATGAGTAGATAAGAACATGAACAGTACCAACAACCTTGTACAAGTACAATGTGACGTATGAGCAACATTATTAATAATATTAAGTATACGCATTGAAGTACAATACAATAGGGCAGTTCGATATAAGCAAACATACAAGTGGAGCTAATAAAAAACGTGTGTTAAAGAGCTTTTAAGCCTTAATATATTAAAAAAATTATAACAGATAAGGTTTTCGATTCATAGACGATTATTTTTCATTTTCATTAAGAGAAGAAGTTTGTTGACGTTGGTGATACGGAAAACATATCATTAGGAAGTAGATCAAGTTTGTCTTATTCTTCTCTTGGATTTTCCCAAATAATTTAAAACATTGCCAATGCCCTTAATATTTTCAATAATTTAGCCCTTATATTCACAATATTCAAAAGGAGTTTGATTTTTTTTATAAAAAAAATTTTCGTAGAATGTATTTCCTTCACGCACCTTCACATACTTAAAAGCAGAATGCAGTAGATTTTGACATCGTTACTTGTAGCAAAAAAGTCACTGGTGAAATAAAAATAAAATTTTACACAGCATATTTTCTGTCTTCTAAACCTCTTTAATTTTAATTATGTGCCGATTCTGTTTTCCCAAAATCTTCTTAAAAAAATTCAAAGTGATCAATTGAGGGGTTTTCGCTAGTTTCCATCGGGCTAATGTAGATCATCTGGGTAGCTTTACCCAACATTTCTTGGAATAACTACAGATATTTATTTCAAACTTGCACTTTAATAAATGAGAAGTTTAAATTATATATCAAAGTCATAACAAGAACTCGCAGATCACTTTTCATTTCATTTTCTTGTGTTTTTTATTCTACAATTGGTTGGCTTTTTCCCGACTCCAATTCTGTCTTTCGATTTGAAATCATCTATCCTCTTGACACTATCCCCCTATTCCAGCACTGACACTACATTTTTAGGGGCATTCCCTGAGTGCTAATCGAAAACAAAAATAGAAACATAGAAAAAATCACAATTCCCCTTCAGCCATGTTCCAATAAATAATTCAAATTGTTGCTCTATTGGAGAGCTTCACTGCGCTGTTCTGTTTGCGATCGTGTTATTTTACAACCGGCTTCTATTAAGAGATCTATTCTATTTTCAGGGCGCATGTTTTTTAGCTGCATGAGAACTCAAAGTAAATGGAATTAAATTTATTATATTATAATCGGGAAGATTATTTCATGACATTTTATTTTTTATATATAATTTCCTTCTCAACTATGAGTTAAGGGTCCCTTCAATTACTCAAATATGTTACTACTTTTTCCAATAAATCTGACAGCATGGCGTCAATGCTGATCTACTGAGATTTACTGTTTCGAAACATGCATTAAATCTTCGCTATATTCACCCAAAACCTCAACATGAACTTAAATTAACAATTAAACAAGAATAAAACAAAAAATTAATAGAAACGAGAATTTCTATTTCAACTGCACTTGACTTAATTCTCAGTCTGCAAGTCACCATGAACACCTTCAGACCTCAATTTATGATCGAGGCGAATTCTCATACTCGTTACCATCGAATGAAAATTATTCAAGCAACAGAAAATTTCTCTATCCTTGACATTAATTATGGATTCTAAAATATTTGGTTTTATTGTTTTTCTGGCGAAATAAACAGACTAGAAATCGACAACAAGGAAAAAGGATTGGGAACATTTTATTTTCTCCCCTCGCGCCGGTTGTTGTTGTTGACAAGAAATGGCCCGGCTCAATACTTGTGAAATGGAAAGGAATGACAATGATAATGACGATGGCGATGACGATGTTATTATTGCTGTTGTTGTTGTTGTTTTTGGCATTTTACACTAATGCTGATGTGGTTGGTTGTTGCACCAAATGAGAGGTGGTCATAAATTTGTTGATTTTATGACAAAATAGTTGTCATTTTTGACAAGTTCATTTAATGGCCAGTGCATGTTACCTGTCTGTCATGGGTGTTGATGATAATAATTGCTGTTGTTGTTGTTGTTGTTGTTGTTGTTGTTCTCTTTTTTCATACTTCAGCTTTAGCTGGTTGGCTGACTTGCTGGCTGGCTGGCTGGTCAAGTGAACGAGCAAAGGAACGTCTTGTCTTCTTCCTTGCGAAATACACAAACTCAAACACACACACAGACACACATGTAGTCGCACATACAACGTTCGGCGATTCAAATTTTAAGAATTTAAATGCTGTTTTTACAAAAATGCTTACAAATGTTTTTTGAAAGGTGTAGCCATTTCATGTTGTTTGTATTTATTTGACTTTTTATTTAATTTGAAACTTAACAAGTGCAGCTGTAAAAGTTTCTGCGTCTTCTTTTTTCTGCAAAGCAAGTTTGTATGACTTTTGGTGGCGTGGTTTCCTCTTCTTCTCCTTCTTCTTGTGCCTCTCATCACCTTAAATCTATTAAAGAAAACTCATTTACGTATTGCAACGCTTGTCGTATCTGAAAGGTGTGAAATACTCAATTATCGTTAAATTTATATTGATGTTTCGTATATATATTTTTTCGCGTTTGGTTCTGGCATTTTGAAATATCATTGAAAAGGTGTTAACTTTTTTCTTTCCTCGTTTTGCCTCTCAATATCTTTGGCACTTGCGACCGTAAACGTGTTTATTTCCTTTTGTTAAATATATAACTTTTGCCATAAATTAGTTAAGTTTCCAATCTGCTCGTTTTCTTTTTACGTAAAAGAGCAGGGCTTTGAAAAATACATGTGTTTGGATTTGGAAATCTGTTGGATTTAGAAATTTAGTGAGGAAAACACTATTTTGCATGCTGCTCAATGTGATATTGATTTGTTAGTTAGAAGCGTTGGGCGTATTTCTAATATGCAGTTGAATATTTTTGTAAGCAGGTCGGTTGTATGCAGGCAGAGTTGTAGTTCTTGTAAACTAAATTTTTTTTGATTTTATTTCCAGACGTTAATAATACGATGGTAAAGATTTTTATTTTATACTCCATTTAATGCGCTGCTCAATATCATGTAGATTTTATTAAAAACAACTCCTATTGCGGTTGTCATATTTATTAAGATAATTTGTATATATTTAAGCACTCGCTGTTTCTTCGCAAAGCTAAAGGGTATTTTTTATAATGGTATGAAATTTTAAGTTGACTACACTTTTATACCTGGCGTTCGGCTATTTTATCGCCTATCAAGTGATTTTGGTTTGATTCGACGCTTGAACAAATCGTGCAAATTTATTTTGAAAATCATACTGCTACTCGAAATACGTATCGCGCGAATTTATCTTAGCTCTGAATTTCACTTTTGCCTAAGTAGATGCGTCAATAATCCTCCGTTACATCTAGAAAAACTGCCTGTTTGGTCTGCTTTAGGAGCTGATAGAATCATCGATCTGTACTTCTTCAAAAACGATGTTCTGAGAAGGAACGATGGTGACCGCTTTAGAGCTCTGATTAGTGATATTTTCGTTCATCAATTAAACAGCCCTGATATGCAGGCGTTGTGCTTTCTCCAAAACGGCGCAACATGTGCCACATCTCGTGCCACAATTGCTTTATTGGAGGAGACGTTTGGCAACTGTATAGTTTTACGTTTCGAGCTCATGAATTGTACTCCAAGATTGAATATCGCTAGACTATTTTCTACGAAAACTTGTGCAGTCACTGGTCTACGCCAATAAGCCCAAAATGACTGACCAATTGGAGGACGACATTCGCCGCCTTATCGTTGATATACGGCCACACATATTGAAAAAAAGTCATTGAAAATTGGACCTCCAGATTAGACTACGCCCGAGCCAACCGCGGCAATCATATGCCAGAAGTCATAGTCCAAAAGATGCTCTTGCGAATAAATGAAATTTCTTATTAATTCTAAATATTTTCGAATATTATTAAATCCTCTCGTTAAGTACCAAATCAGACGACTTAAGCTACGGTCACACTGGTAAAAAATTTGCCCAAATATACTAATAATATTAGATTTATTTAAACACGATTTTATTAAGTAAAACAATATCAAACATAAATAATATATAGTCTCATGGAATCCAATTATTATTGAAAAGTGTTTAAACCAAGAAAACTTGTCTGAATTTAAAGAATTTTCATTGACACTGTTACGCTTTTTCGAGTAAATATTTGACTAGTGTGAACGTACCTTTCAGATTGGCAAACTATTTGGATTTCACCAGTCGTGTAAGGTTTAAAAATATGATTAAAAAATAAATAAAATCAAGTTCCACGAACACGGATAAGGCAATAAAAACTAAAAGCATTTTTCGATTATTAGCTTTCAATTCCGAAAACCAAACTGTTGATCGAATTACTGGAATAGAATTACAGGAATAGAATATTTTCGACCTGTTATTTTCGCTTTGGGCGATATTATATTTTCTATAAAATATTTTCAAAACAAATACTTTGGAAATTCGAAAAAAATCTCATTATTACAGAATTATTTCGTTAGTAAACCAAAAGTCGTGAGACTTAAGTTCTTTTCTCAAAAATAGTGTAACATATTTTACACTTTTTAATGAAAAATTGTATTTTTTTGTCAATCGAAAATAGTAATTTTATAAGAAGTCAATCTGACATTTTTTACGGCAATAAGGTTTTGTTTTGTCATGTCACTTAACTGCAAATATTTACCATAAAAGTGGAAAAGAGTTGCATATTTTTTTGAAATGAAAACGCACTTAATGGACTTTATAATATTCTATATGGATATACTGATATGATATACGGATCTGAAATAATTTGCCTATTTTGCTATATTCTACTTAACAAAAGTCTAAAGATGCTAATAAAGTGACCTAATTTGGACGCCAAGAGTGTGGCAATTAATGGCACAAAATTTCAAAGTCCCCGATGTGTTTCGTGTCAAGTAATTTTTCAATTCAAAGAAATATTGAACAGTTATAGAATTATGACGATTAATCGTACAATCAGTTCCACTGTACAGCGGTTGTTGCTCTAGTGCATGGTTTCACGTAATAAATTCTTTCTACACACGGTGCCATAACGCCTACGCATCACACTCACCCACATTGACTGCAGTGCTGCAAAACAAGTGCTGCAATGCATTCGCAATAAGTTGAGAGTTTCATATTAATTTGGGTATTTTTAGGCCAACAAATAAACGTACGAATATGTGCTATAAATTTAGCAGCCATCAAAATTAACAAAAATATATTAAAATAAAAAAATTAAATTCCCACATTATGATGGAAGAGTTTGCAGTGAAACATATCGATATATTTTGCATTCAAATATTGTTTTGTCAGATACTCTGGGAATGATTGTAGCGCACAAACTCTTTTTTATGTGTCGTTAAATATCGATACAAATTTATTTTCAACTGTTCGTTTGCTTGTGTTGCCTGCAATCTTAATTAAACAAGCACTTGATTTTTGTATTCTATTTTTATTTTATTACGTAAATTATTGTTATTAGATGGAAAAATAAAATGTCACAAATATCTTAAGCTCATTAATTAACGTCGACAAATATTGTTATCGCTTCATTAGCATTAAAAAAATAAAACAAAAAATATTTTAGTACTAGAATTTATTAAATATTTAGTTTAATTGAAAATGAAAAATATCCCTTTTGAATGTTCTCATTTAAAACAATATTAAAAATATATGAACAAATAAAGGAATGGAATTGTGTTCCGTGTGTCTTCTCAAATAATAAGAAAAAAATAAACACTCCATCATATTTCAAGCCTTCAAACAACAAGTATTTTGTAGTTATCGAGCACCTTCTAATTTTCAAACATATTTTGTGATCTTCTAGTTTCTATCTGCGATAAAAGTGAAGCATTTTAGTTGTTGTTGTACCGAATTTTCGGGTACTTGAATCTTGATTCTATTTCTTTTAATTCCACCATACAACATGTTGTCTTAGAAGCTTCAAATAATTTCAGAGGACGGCCTCTTTAGTTTGAGAATTCTGTGAATTTATTTGACATCATTTTTATAAATTCCGGGCTTCATAAATTTTCTTTTTAAGAAATTTACTCGCATGCGAGTATGCCAAAATTGAGTGGCGGACTTTTGATATGTAAAATTATTTATTTGCTTATTTTGTATTTAGTTCTTTTAATTGTTGATAAAACTATTTGTTTTTCAGTGAATGTTAATGTTGGTTTTAAGAAACTTTTTAAAATATTTTAATTGATTGGCTTTTGTATCATCTAGAAATAATCACATAATAATCGATCAGGTGCCAAATTAACGATTAAATATCAATACAATTTATGACAAATTCCGAATGACATCCAGTGCCATAATTTGCCCCCTAAATAGGCTTTTACTCCAAGCACTTGTGGGAATTTTTATATCACTCCATTTAAAAACTTAAAAATACGCCAGGTCCAGTTGGCAGGCAGAGGTTTTATTCTGATGCTTTAATTGCAGTAAAACTCAAATTGGAAGAGGATTGATTGATAATGTTGTACATCAAAATCGTTATAAATAATGTCGTTATATTTGAGTTGTTCAATCCTAACGCCGCACTATGGGACATTTCACAAGAAGTCAATGTAGAACTTATGCATTGACTTGGATTATCGATGTGGAATTGTAGATCACTAAAGCAAATTTTTAAACTTTATTTTAATATAAACTTCGGCTTCAAACATTTTCTGATGACAGTTCCAAAATCATATTATTTTTTTATATATAATTAATTGGAATTATAAAAAAGTGTAATTTTATTATGTTGAAATGAGTTTTCTTGCGACACTGAATGTACGAGGTTTGTTCCTGTAAGTACACAATGAAAATTTTTCTCAAAATATGTAAATTTATTTAACAATTTCTATTTTGTCCACTTAAAAATAGACCCCCACTTGCAGATTGGTTACCTGGTATCAGCTCTGACATAAACTATTTAATGTCCTGGAGCTCTCTAAGTGGTTGGGACTTATGTCCTTAATCGTGACTAGGCGCCACGGGTCTCTGCGATCACGCGAACTGGCTAAGACCGCAGAATGACAAATTTAATGAGTACAGTGGGTTATAATTACGGTGTCATTTCAGGCCATTATGAAACGCTGATTTATCTCTTTCTTTCTTAAAAACTTTGCTGTGACACGCTCCATGACCGAAACTTTTCAGCATGATATGGAAAACGTTTAAGCCTCAAGACCATCCCTGTTACTTCCCGCTAATTTGTTGTGTTACTTCCCTACTTAAGATCAATAAGTTCCTGGTAAATGTATTTCGATATCAGACAAAATATTGATTCCTCAACTATAAATTATTTTAACTAACTGATATCAGTTTCAGCAGCTTTAATACATTTTAGGAATATTTTTCTATGAATTCACACGCTTCGCTGAGCGTGTGCGTAGCACTCCAAAATATTTTAGCGATTCATTAAACTTACCTACCGAATATTAAACGCAACAAACATCGCCTGGCGATATGATTTTAAAAATTTTATAAACTTTCAAAATGACACAACTGATATAAGAAAAAACTTTATTTAATTAACACTAAAATATTACAGAAATTAAAATTGAAAACCACCAGATAATTGTAATGAATACAAAATTTAAGCATGAAAAAAATTAAAATCAACTACTGCAAGAGAAGCGAAAAAAACGAGTGCAATTACAGCAATTTATTGCATTTTTAATGTTGACATTTATGTCAAATTAAATTTAATTGTTATTAAAAAAAATAAACGCAATACAACAAATTAAAAATAAAAAAATCAGCAGAGAATAAAAACGCTAAAAACTGATTAAAAAAAACAAGTACACACATGATGAAAATTATGTATATGGATAAACAACAACAACAACAACACAACAAACTAACTATAATTACAAAAAATATAAAAAAGAGAATATCAGGAATAAAAAAAAATAAACGAAACGAAACCAAACCGCAAATGACAGGCTAAATTACAATTAAAATTGCAACAATAAAACCAATAGAAAATAAAAACATGCCTGCAATTCTAGTGAGGAAAAACTGGTTGCCTTTTATTGCCAACAGGGAAATAAACAATAATAAAAATTATAACTCCATCATGTAACAAAATATTTTAATTATTGTTTTTTTCAAACACGTTTATTTTGTTCGACAAGTTTAATTACAAATAAAACCTTTTAGTGGATTTAATTAAAAAGTTGCAATTGTAGCTGCTATAAATTCCCCTTTATGGCTGCAAAGCTTGTGGCTAAAAAAAAAAATTAAGGGGAAAGGAACTTCTCCAAGCAGGGGAAATTGTTATTGTTCCATATCCTTCCTGTAAATGTCAAACTTTGGCAACAACAATTTCTAAAGAGTGAATGATGTGCCCTGTTTTCTGCTTCATGCCATCAATGATTTCTTCCCATAAATGATTAATGCCAAAACTCCCTTAAAAATAAAACAACAACTTCCCAGCATAAATAGAGTATCAGCAAGAGCTTTAACTTTCTCTCAATTGTAAGTTCTCCTTTTCCTTTCAAACATTCCAGCATGTTGTCTCTGTTTAACATACACTGTTAAGCCAAAAGCCAAAAAAAAAACTTTAAGAGAATTTTTACGTTGTTGCTGTATTTTCCCCAATTTTTTTATTTTTTTTGTTTCCATTATAATGAACCAACTACAACAACAAACGCCAGCAGCAACAGCAGCAGCCATCATCATCAACATCCACAAAAATTGCAAATAATAAAACTCCACTAGTGCTGGCAACACAAAAAGCTGTAAAAAGTAGTTTCATTTTTTCTTCTTCAACTTTTGTTTTATGCATTTTGTTTTTGTTATTTTCGCCATGGCCGAGAAAAAGTGAAATAGATAGATGTTTGTAAAGCCTTAATGTAACAAGGTCGGCAATAAATCAAAAATTGTTAACACTAGACACACCGAATGGATGGAGTCTGTAATAGAGCATTTGCATGAACGTGTCGCTTCAACTTGCAAGAGAAATAAATGCAGGTTACCATATGAAAAGTTTCAATTATTTTAAAAAATATTATATTTGAAGGTCGAAGTTGCTCAATTAATATGATTGTTTTTCTTTGAGGAAAACCATGACATGCAGTTAGCGTTGTCAATGTTTGCAATTAAAAAAGCGCTAGAATCGGGAAAAATATTCGTGCAACTTTAGCAATTTTAGTTGTTGTTCTTTATTTCTCTTACAACTACAACTAGAGCCGGCAAAAAGCCAGCCAATTGTAGAACAAAAACGTAAGAAAACAAAATAGGAAACGTGATCAGTGAGTTCTTGTTATGAGTTTGATATTTCTTTGTAGACTTCTCACTTATTTAAGTGAAAGTTTGAAGTAAATATCTTTAGTTATTCTAAAGAGTCCTAATAAGGGTCCTAATAAATGGGGAGTCCTAATAAGAGGTGATAAAGAAGTATTGATGATGGGAACCCAGTGACTTCCGAGAACTTTGTTTTCCTTTTATGACTTTGATATTTGTTTTTAGACTTCTCAGTTATTAAAGTGAAAGTTTGAAATAAATATCTTTAGTTATTCTAAGACATGTTGGCTAAAGGTTGAATGATGATCTGCATTAGCCCCAGTGAAATGCGCATGGGAACTAGCGAAAACTCCTCAATAGATCACTTTGAATTTTTTTGGAAGATTTTGGGAAATACAAATCAGCTCATAATTATTTTATGTAAAAAGACTCTGCAAACAACAACTTATTTAATTAATGATTTGGATTCTATTCAGCTACGACTGTATTAAAGGTACGGTCACACTTGTCAAATATTAGCCCAAAAATATATGACCACTAAATACAAATGAATGATATTTTTACTTAAATAAGTGTTTATTCAATAAAACAGTTTCATTCATAACTAAAAGATACTGACATGGAGGCCACCATCATTGGAAAACTGATTGACTGAGGAAACTCTTGTCTGAATTAAAAGCTTTTTCATAAATATTCAGTAGTTACGCTCTTTTGGACAAATACTTGATAATTGTAAACGTACCTTTAATACAGTTTATTTTCCACAAATAATTTTCATTCGCTTTGACAAACGATCAGATTCAAAGTACTTAAAAGTTATCTACCCACTGCTTGAGAAACCGCACCAAAATCGACTTGTTTTACTTTCATTTAAACACTTCAAATTTGCTTAATCTTAAAAGCTTTGGGTCACAACATCCTGGCATTTATAATCTGAGTCTAAATTATATGAAATTATTATTTGAAATAATTATAGCAGACATATGAAAACCAATAATTAATGATACACTAATTAATTTGCTCTATTTCAAAAGCACTTTTGCTTTAACTTGTCATAAATTATATATATAATTTTTCCTCTTCTCTATTATTTTATTTTAATACCTTCAATTAGAAGTCATGCATACACATCGCAGGCTTTTTATTTAAAAACCATTTTCAGTTAATAACAATTTTGATTTAAACTCGTTACGTTCCAGTTGTAAATATAAGAAATCTATTAATTTCAGTTGTATGCAATTTTTCTACCTCCACATTCATTCACACATTTTCATCACGGCCATAAATCTTGAAATTTCCAACATTTTTATTTTCTATATGAAACGAAACAAAAAATAATAATAATAAGTGATAGAAAAAAAGGCAAAATCATATAAATTTATTTTTACCCAATAAAATTTTGCGCAAATATTGTGATTGTTGTTATAATTGTGATTAATTTCCAGTAAAATTGTTACACATAAAAATCTAATAAAATTCGAGTAGAAGCAACAACAACATATTATCTATAGGAATTACAACGTGTGTACATTTAACTTGAAAAAGACGCTGAAATTTCGAAAATAATATATCACTTTTGGCTCTATTAAATCGAAATAATTCATTGAGCGCACGATAACAGGCGGCAGCAGAGGCAGAGGCAGTGGCTGCAACAGCGGCATAATAAATAATTTATAAAACAGTCTTGTTTAATGTATTTAAGCAGGGAAAGAAATGTACAGTTAGCCGAGTATACCAGCCAATAAAGGAACCATTAACACTCTCGCGTCTTGATAGAAACGCATTCGATAGGAATCTATAAATATTGACAACATCAGGGATGAACAAACTCTCGCGTAATTCCCCTCAGTGAAGTTAATTTTAGAATCTGATTATTTTTATATGATGCTACAGTTTAAAATGCAACCAAATGAAATAACTTCTTATTAGGAAAAAGTATTTTAAATGTTGGAAGAGAAATAATGGAAAAAAGAAATATTTTAATATGTGATTGTAAAGCCTGATGAATGATGGATGTTGGGGGAGGAAATATTTCAAAGTAAGTTTTTCCTAAACTAAATGAGAGTTTTTTAAAGTGATCAGTTCAGGGGTTTTAGTTAGTTCCAGTGCGCACTTCACTGGGGCTAATGCCGATCATTAGGGAACCTCTACCCAACATTTCTTAGAATAACTCAAGATATTTATCACAAACTTCCACTTTAATAAATGAGAAGTTTAAAATAAATATCAAAGTCATAAAAAGAACTCACTGATCATTTTTCCTTTTTATTTTCTTACGTTTTATTCTACAACTGGTTGGGTTTTTTGCCGACTCAAATTGTAGTTGTAAGAGATTTAATAAATTTGGCACATGTAATTTCTATTGATGCAATGACACGAGTATCGATTTACCCAGAGAAAACAAAGGCCTTTTGAAATTCCCATATATTTTAATACATGAAAAATTTAACAAAATATATTTGGCGGTATTTGCAGCTGTTCTCAAGCAGGTGCAATAGCATAATGAAAATGCTCATTTTTATAAGCTTTTTATTAGCTTCACTTGTATGTTTATTTCTATCCAACTCTCCTTATGAATTGTGCTCCCAGACGTATACTTAATATTATTGATAATGTTACTCATAAGTCACGTTGAACTTGTTTAAGGCTGTTGGTGTGGTTCATGTTCTTATCTGCTTATAAAGCAGATTCTTTGGCAACTTACTTTTGATTTAAGAGGGTAGATTAACAATTTAGGAAATTTTTAATTGATATTAAATTGTATTGAACCTTTAAATTTAAACACGTTTTATTGATTAACTAGACTTTTCCGGTGCAGGGTTGCGGCAATTTTGAGGAATATTCTTGTTATGAAATATTATTGCCAACTAGGAAACTTTATTTATAATTATTTTGCCTACGAGGTATGTTTTTACACGCTTTCGAAGCTCATTAAACTAATAGATAAAATATAAATATTTTTAAATTTTATTAAATATTTTATTTATACTTTTAAGTAATTTTGTAACCCCCAGGAGACAGTGAAATGGTATACTTTTGCGTATGCTTTCTTGCAACAAAACTCTAACACTAGTTTTATACCACTTTCATACATTTAAAACAACAGAACTCATTATTGTAGTAAAAATTGGTCATCATCATTTCTTTTCGCTGATATTTTTTCTGTAATTCATGACAGTTTAATCGTGAATCATGTATGAAGTTCATTTCTTTAAGTGACAATAAGAAATACTTTTGACATAGAATAGATTTTCCTCTATGCAGCCTGTATTTTAATGGCCTGCCTAATTTTCATAAGACTGATAAAGTCTTACAAAAAACACAAAAGATATAAAGTAGAGGTCAGAGTTTTTTAAGCATATTTGAGTCACATAATTGTTGTTCTTAAAATTGACTGATAAAACCTGATTTCGCCATAAGACTTATTCCAATAATATGATCAGTGTTTGGGGAGCCTGTATTCAAGCCTGGCGTTTGTGTTTAATAATATAAAATATCTTAAAATAATTTTAAATAGAAAGTTATTGTACAAGCGGCTCTCGTTAACAAACCCTCTAGTGTGTATTATTGGCATGCCCCTGAGGGTACAATAGGCAACTTGGTCAGTCGTAACGCCTTGTTGCAGTGCTTCTCGGGGAAAAGGTTTATCGGTTTTCTGACGTTGCTTTTGCCGATAGCCCATAGTACTTATATGCTACTGCCCTATCTCTGAAGCAGCAGAGCAACGGGGGTGCATATAAGTGTATAAAAAGGAGTAGGCTTTTGCCTATGTGTCAGGAAAAGAAAATCAGGTGGAAGGATACCTGGGTCCCGCCATACAATGGATCAAAGATCAATAGTAGGTGGCAAACCTATGTTGGTTTGACCTGCGAGGCGTAACCAGTTTCCTAACACTGAAACCACGGGATCTGGTTGAGCCCCACAGTTGAGACTTCGATTGATTCTGTGGCCAGATGTTGATTGAGGTCTCTTCAATGAGTCCACGTGGTGGCTGTGGTTTTAATACCAAGAGTCACTGGTAGAGATGTCAGATAAGGGTCGATGTTCCAGCATATTCATACTATGCTGAGACTTCCTACCCAGCTGATAGCAGTCTCTATGGACTGCTGCAAATCAGCAGACGTTGCGGAAGTGGTGGTATGTTGTGGCGCTGAGAGTGTCAGGAGGGATAAGTCTTAAGACTTTGAACTTTGGTTCCTCTTAGTGCTGAAGACATACTTTCCTCGGAAGTAAAAAGGGTTTAAGATGGGCCCGAACACCTTAGCAAGGCATATGAAGTTGGTATATATGGCGCTACTAAATGATTAAGATTGCAACCTGTGTGTCCTCGAGGAACACTCAGGTTCCCCTGAGGGCGACAGGGTTGGTGGTGAACATTAATTTCACCCGGTGTGGAGACCACCGTCGGATAGGGCATATTGGCAGGTGCCGACGATAATCTTAGACACGAGTTGTGTATTATTGGCAATGTCTGTCATTTTTGTATGTGTCACTGTGTGGCTTGGCTACCAAACTGTCGAGTTCTAACTTCCAGCAAAAATGCGATATCATAAAATGCCACAGTGTATTCGGGCTAAGATCGCAACGTACGCATATTTTGAATGGGTGCAAGAAAAATTCGTGTATTTAAAAAACCTCTGGATACCAACGTCAGGATGCAGAAGCCATCGTTTTAAAAGAGGACTGCAGACATTTTTTTTTAAATTTAATGGCGGCTGCTTTTTAAATAACTAAATAAACTGGAAAAAAATGTATTAATAAAAAATAATAAACAACTACAAGTTGTGCGTTATGTTTTTAACAATAACAATAACAACTACAACATCGACATTATTGTTGTTTAATTTTTTATTGCAAATTGTACAACATCTACAAAATTACATTCACTTTTATTCACAATTATATTAACAAACCCAACCGATTGTACTTAATTTTTTTTGTCTCTCTTTTCAATTTAACAAAATTTGTATGTGTAATTTGGTTAACAAAAAATGTTTTTATTTGTTAAAGCAAAAAGAAAAAAAAAACATCTATATAAATAAACGAATTATTTATAAAATTTTTACAACATTTTTTGTTGTTAGTTGTGTTGCACTTGTCATTGTAGTAGAACACAACAACATATAAATTGTTATTTGTTTTATGCGTATGACATAAATATCACTTCATTGCCTTTTATTTATTTAATAAAAAATTTATTTAATAAAAAATTTATTTAATAAATGCAATAAACATTTTTTTGTATTATTTCCTTTATCAAGTGCCCGCAAGATAAATTATTTAAAAGATGTGTATTCCTTAAATACTCGTATGCAGTTGAAAAACAGAGATCTCATTAGAAAATTTAGTTATTAAATATTATAAAAATTTAATTTCAAAAATTATTTACTTATGGCGCTTTCTTTTCTAGAAAAAATGTAACAATTTCTTAATTAGTTTCTAAAAAGTGGAGGTTTGGAAAAGTTTTAAAACACAAATTATTTTTCGTGAGGGATGTTGGATTCATTTCTAATAAATTTCTTATTTGGAAATGGCAAAAAGTTGAAATTTTCTGTTAAAAAGTTTGAAAAATGTTGCATTATTTTCTAGAAAAGAAATCGGCATTAAATTACCTGTTTGTTGGAAGAGATTTTAATTAACAATTTTGAAGTAAATCAGGGCAAATGGTCTGGTTATTAAAGAAGTTGCAGCGGATTGTGTTGCACCACCAGTGACAATCTCTACTACAAAGATTCTTTGGCAACTTGGTTTTGATTTAAGAGGGTAGATTAACAATTTAGGAAATTTTTAATTGATATTAAATTGTATTGAAACTTTAAATTTAAACACGTTTTATTCATTAACTAGACTTTTCCGGTGCAGGGTTGAGGCAATTTTGAGGAATATTCTTTTTATGAAATATTATTGCCAACTAGGAAACTTTTATTTATAATTATTTTGCCTACGAGGTCTGTGCAAAATAAATAAAATGTATTGAAATCTTTCCTAAAAGATTTGATTCATTTATATATTTATATATCTACTATAACTAGACAGTCCCCTTAAGAAACTATTGCCAGGAGTTGTTTTCCTTTGACTAGCTCTTCGGGGATGGCCCTTTGCTTTGTTCCAGTACTATAAAAGAGGGAGATAAGGACAGTGTCTAAGATTAACGTCAGTACCTACCAATATGGCCTATCTGATGGTGATCTTAACACCGGGTGAAATTAATGTTCACCACCACCTCTGTCGCCCTCAGGGGTCTCACATGTGTGGCCCTCGCGGACACACAGGTTGCAATCTCATTCATATGGCACCGCCAAACCCTAATCTTACACCTCGCTGAGGTGTTCGGACGTATCTTAAACTCATGTTACTGCCGAGGAAGGCATGTCGTCAGCACCAAGAGGAACCAAAGTTAAAAGTCGTAAGACTTATCGCTCCTAACACTCCCAGCACCAACAACACACCTTATCTGGCATCTATCGCCCCTTGGTATCAAACGCCAGCCGCCGTTTAGACTCATTGAAGGGACCTCAACCAACATCTGGCCATAGAATCAATTAGACAAAGGGGAAGAACGAGGTCCGCTACACTGGATGAAAGTGCGTTAAACGCAGCTTCGCAGTGAAGCAGATGGCTCACACACGCCCAGCCAAAAGTTTACGTGTATGGAGATAAGGACAGATTAGAAGAAAGTTGCTTTTTCAAAATAAATTTGCTCAATTTAAATTGTTGTTTAGGGCAAACTGAAACAAACATTTGCTGCCAGTCAAAAAAGTGTTGTCAATTTTGACTCTGCAAAAAACGTATTTGCAGCAACCACAGTATCGCTTCTTCTGAGACTTCAGAAAGACTAAATAGAAAAACATATCACAACAACATCCTGTATTTTAGCCAACTCATAAAAGTTTCTAGTAGTTCACACAAAATCTCTTAAAATTAATCACATAAACGTTTGATATATTAACAAACGTGCGTCTGGCTGCCTGTCTCCAAACACTGCCAGCAACAGAAATATAGTTTCTCTAAATCTGAAATATTTCTTTTTTAATAAATCAACTTTAAATGACCTTGAAATAATTTGTTGCTAAAACACATATTTTTTTTATACGTTGTGATGTTGTTTGGAAATCCTTTTAAAACTGAAACAGAGTTATTAAATCTTTGATTGGCGTTTAGAATGTCAGTGTATATTCGAGAGTGTGTGTATGTGTGCCAGTGTTGGTTTCACTGTGTGCATGTTGACAAATTTTCAAAAGTCATCATGACAACAGCAGATTTTCACCGAGTTTCATATACAACAAATATAACAACAACAACAACAAAGATTTATATATAAATGACTAGACATCAGACAGAATTGTTTTTGTATTTTATATTGTTGCCATTGTTTTTCACATGCTCCAACACATAAAAATAATCTTGTGTTACACATTTCTCCGCGTCATCCTTCACATCGTGTGATTTCTGTATGCAGACGTGTGTTTTAGAAAGTGATTTGACATGTCAAACGCAATTTTATTGACTGTTGATCCCGATTTTGACACCTAAAAAAGGAAAAAAAAACAAAAAAGAGACGGCTTAAGCGACTAAAACTCTCATACACTCAAACACTCCCTACGGCAGGCAGGCTTTTGCATGTCAGTGCGTGTCTGTTTGCCGCTTTAACTGGAATTGTAGGTGGCTGCCTGCACGCTTCTATTCTAATCATTTGCAGACGAGACACGAGTTGAGCAGAGTTTTCACAGTATTTAATCGCTAAATATTTTGTCCGTTCGCCAGCTCCTACCGTCTGTGAGTGAGTCTGTCAGTCTATTTTTATTATTATTTTTTGTTTTTTTTTTGTTTTTTGCTTAAGTGCACACACTTCGTTTTTATTTATAAACTACAGATTATTTATCAAATTCCGTGCTTATGGAAAATCATTGTGGAAAATATTTATGGTAAACTTAAACCGGCAACAGCAGGGGGAGGGCTGGCACTCAGACAGAGACTGTCTGTCATTTTGCAGGCATTTTACAAAACTGTTGGTAGTTAACACAGTGTTTTTACTTGTTCAACTGCAGACAGTATTTTTCTTTAGAACAGCCAATAGGGGGCGCTTAATGGCAGTGTATGTTTAAAGTTGCTGTCATAATGCAGCTGCTGTTGTTGCTATTGTATCGAGGCTGTTGTCATGAATTTGTCAGTTTTAGGTTAAATTTTTGATGGCCGTTGTCGCGACACCCCACATTCATAACAAACGCCAGCAATAAACAAAAAATGTGTTTTTGTATAAAGTTTCTTGCAACAAATTGTTGCTGCTGTTGTTGCTGTTATTTGTTTTATTACAACGTTTTAAAATGCAATACATTTGCAAAGTCATTGCGATAATTTATTTTGGTTTTCGTAAAAGAATTTTAAATTATTCAGCATTTTATCATCATGAAAACTTTAAGGAAATTCTTGAAGTCGCTTTTGGTTAATCGATAAAGAAGTCAATAAAGATATTCACCATATAAAAAATTAGTCAAGGAAGGTTTGAAAAACAATATTAATAAAAATTAGTAAATTTATAATTAATAAAAAGAAAATTAACAAAAGTTTGCAATTTATAATTAAATTATTATTTTTAATCTTCTGTGCCTTAACAAAACGTGTTCTTGAGCGAAAAATTCACAAAAATTCTTATTAAATTGCCTTCAAATTGACATCGGAGCCGTTAGATGGTCGTACTGAAAGATGGGGAAATCGGTAAATGGATTCGGTTATTGTGAATTTTGGCTACCGAATACCCACAAATATTTCAAAGTTTCTATTTAAATAACAGCTTATATTCCCATGATTCTTATTACACATGAAAAAATTATTGATCAGCATTCATAATCGAAGTTTCGAAAAAATGAACACAAGACTTGGATACAAGATCCTTCACAGATGTTATTGTGGTACCATTTGAAGCACTTTCTCGTTCATCAATATTGATGAAGCTTGTATGATTTGAATGCCATTTTTATTTTTAAGAAAGCACAATTTAAATAAATTTTGTTAAAGTGGTGAAGGAATATTTTAAATGAGAACTCATGGCATGAGCCTTCGAGTTTCATTCGAATAATTAAAAATCTACTTCAAAACGTTTTCATAATTATATTTAATTAGTTGTGATAGATGGTCCAACGCATGATGTTAGTTGTTAAAATTAAAACTGTTCAGTTCTCTTAATCTTAAAATCTTTTTTTAGAGTGATACAAGTTTAAATCATAATAAAACATGACAATATATTTTTGATATCAATGAAATGGTCTTTATTGAATAGAAAATTTTATGACATTAATGTTTAAGTATGATTTCAATCATGTGGCCGCCACGGCTGGCGCGTACAAGGCGCAATCTGGAACACTAATTTCCACAACGAGTAACATTCTGACCATCACCGTTTTTGAAGACAAATGGGCCAATGACTCCGCCAGCCCATAAAGCGCACCAAACAGTAATTTTCTGTGGGTGTGGATGGTGTTTCGACAAAAGCTTTGTGGATTCTCTTCACTCCAAATGCGACAATTCTGTTTATTTACGTACTCATTCAACCAAAAAAGGGCTGCATCGAAAAATAAAATTTTGAATGGACGAAGTGCACGATAAATTTGATGAACAGGACCATTATTATGATTAAAAATTTCAACAATTTGAACGCCTTGCTCTGGTGTAAGTCGATCCAGAAAAACCAAATATAAGGTGTTAAATGGGTGGTCAAATAAAGCAGTTATGTCAACTCAAAGTTGTATCACTCTATAAGAAACACCCTATAATAAAAAGATCTATGAAAATTTGGTGTGAAATAAAACATCAAGCAGATGCTGAATCCTTTTCGCTATTTCAGGCGTCGTCAAAACGGCGAATGGTTGGTTGTACAGGCAGAAGTGAATGAATAAGGAGTGACGAGTCCACTTCCGCCTCAGTGCATTCTTTAACGAACAGAACTGTTACATTTGCGTGAACGAGAATCATAAATTGATTTCTGAGAAATCAAAGCATCCATCAAGAGTGACTATTTGCTGCGCTGCCGGCATCGTTGTGCAGTATATCTTCGAAAATGTGATCAGTGGAGCAGCTACCGGGAATTGTGATCGCCACCGGCGAGATGCTAACAGAGTTATTGGGGTCATAAATGGATGATATATCCTGGGGGATGTGTGTTTCCAACACTATGGCACCGAAACGATGACTCTTTTGTGTTAGAAGCTTAATAGCAACGTTGTCTCACGGCATGACGATGTTATCCGGCCGCTACGATTATATGATTTGACACCGTTGGACTTTTTTCTTCAGGAACATTTAAAAGAAAAATTTTATGTTTCAAGAACAATTCCAGAGCTAAAGGATGAGCTAATTCGTCTTCTTGGCGACCTTGAGCCACAATTCTGTCTTAGAGTTATAGAATATATGAACCATCGAAAAGAGGTAACCCACCGAAGGCGTGGCGAGCATTTGGCCGATATTTTCTCTCCCTGGCAGTTGGTACAGATCCTTCTATTGTCATTAAAAATATTAAATAATAATTCTATGATTTTTTTATTTACAATTACAATACCCATGGCCTACACTTTATATTGAGATCCATCAAAATTAATTTATTATAAATGCCCCCACCCTTTCTATTGCTTTTTGTAGCCGACCTTAAATTCACTTAATAGAGGGTGTTGTTAGTTGAACAAGTTATTGGCTACGAAACCCAAAAACCCCTGTTCTATTCCGCACTAAGTCACGCAAATAGTAGCGAATTTTCATGGTCTGTGATGGTGCGTGATTGTGTTGTTATTGACACGTTTCATGGACGAAGGCATGGCACTGGCCGCTAAACATTAGCGATAGCGATGTACACTACCACAGCTACTTTCTTATTCAATGTTGTGGCAAAAATTTCCCAGCGGTGTAAGGACTTAAATAACTAAAATAAATTCTATATTCCCTCATTCTTCTTTAGCTGTCCTCCAATTGCTATTCCTTATTCTCATAGTTCCCACACAATTCTCTGCATGAGCGGGTTTCATACTCTGCTTGTGGGTCCAAGTGAAAAGAACGTTTAATCTGCTGCATTTAAGAATAGATCTAAAGAAAACTTTCAATAGCTGGATATTGTAACTGATAAATGACGATACTAAAACAGGAATTGATTTAGATAAACAGCGATTCGCTTTTTACTAATTCTGGTCATTAAGATGAAGTATGAAGCCTGCAGACTGCTTATTGAATTCAAATTTTTTGTCAACGATCTCATTTAAGGTTGACACATTTTGTAAGAAAACAATTAAAAAATTAAAACAAAACCCAGTCAAAACTTATCCACGTTGTTTTTGTTTCTAAAAAATTTAGCCTTCTTAACTTGTATAAATAGTTTTTGCGCATTAACAAGAACCTCAAGCAAACAAATAAATAAACATTCAACTTAAATCATGTTCATTTCGAAAGCGAAACAATTTTGATGTGTAAATAAACATTTTTAGACAATTCGTAAACGATGCAATACAAATTAAAAGAAACACGAAATGTATTGTTTAGATGCGAGTATTGTAAATAACTGGGCTGGAGTTAAACAAAAAAAAAAAAAATATTTCAAAAAAAGTTTTCCAATAAAACAAATAAACAAACGTGAAGAAGAACGAATTATTTTATGCCCCACTATCACAACTACGATGCTCAGTATCTACAGTTCTGGATCAATATCGAACGATAAACAACAAACAACGAGGTGGCATGAAAACGACCAAGAAACAGAAACAGAAGTGGTAAAAAAGAGTACATAAACATGGACATTGTTGCGCCACGGCGCTACCAAATAATAATAATAACAACAGCACAACAACAAAATGTTTATTTGCATATCATTGAACTACAATAACAACAACTCTGGTTATCCAAATTAATAATATTGAATATGGAAACATGGAGAGAACGATTGAACGGACGCATTATGTACTGGCACGTCTCATAACTATTCAGTATTTACAGGACATTGTCCAGGGTTTATTTGTCAATGGCTCGTTGTTCGTCTGGTTGGCTGGGCTGGGCTGGTTGGTTGGTTTGATTTTGTTGCGTTGCTTTATCAGTGTTTGCTTGCTTGTGTTTTTGTACACAAACACAATCTAACCTTAATTCTAACATTCATTCAATCCTTCATTAAAAGTTATTTAATTCTCTTGCGTTAGTTAAACATAAAAACAAAATTTCGTTCATTGCAAATGTTTGCATTATGAATTATGTTATTTGTTGTTTGTGTAAATGTTTTCTCGGTTCGGTGTTCTTTTCTGCTGGCGTTGCATTTGATAGACTTGTGGCCAGCAAAGTTTTTTAGTTTTCGTTCTTCTTTTTTTCTTCAAAAAAATTTCTATAGTTTTCTTCGCTTATTTTCTTATGCCATTTAAAGCACACATACGCCTGCATCAATATTATGTACAACACACACACTCACACACACATCCAACAAACGCTGTGGCTTGTGCGATAATATTTGTTATTTACTTAAACGGAAGGAAGGAAAAACGGAAATGCACATAAATTTATTTTTTCCATTTTATACAATATTTGTTATTTGTATTTGATTATTTGTCTATACCAACAAAGTGCAAGAAAAAAAAAGCTCGCATATACTTGCAATTCTACCAACTACAGTGGCGGACAAAATTGTAACGCATTAAATATATTTAACAAGAATATATGCAAAATTAGAAAGAACAACAAACTGTTGGGCAAAAACGTATAAAAGCAAAATAGCATCGGCATATATTCACTAATCGATCAACCACGAAATTAGCCGATTATTAACCGCCTAGTTATACTTTGTTGTTTGTATGTTTGCTAAAAGAAACTCCACATAATAAACAAGTTATGAATTTTTATTTCTTAAAATCGCTTAATTAACAGAAAAAAACAACTATTCGATTAACCGATTATTAGACGCCTAATCGTGTCTTGTTGTTGTATTTTTGATAATGAACCCCAAATAATAAACAATTTCTACATTTTTATTACTTAAAAGAGTTTAATTTATAAGAAAAGAAACTATTGACCGAATTAATCGATAAGAAAAAAATTAGTCGATTATTAACCACCTTACAATATATTTCTAATGCATCTTAGATTATGAACTCCATATTTTAAACAACTTCTGCATTTTAATTTCTTGATTTGACTTAATTTATAAGACAAAACCATTAACAAAATTAGCCGATTATTAACCGCTTAATTGACTTTGTTTTTATAGTTTTACTAACAAACTCCAGATCATATAGATTAGTACAGTTTTATTTCTTGAAATGTCTTAATTTATAGAAAAAAAACCAATTTACCGGGTTAACTGATCAATAACCAGACTAGACGATTATTAACCGCCTAAACATATTTTATTGTTGTATTTTTGTTAATGAACTCTAAATAATAAAAGATTTCTGCATTTTTATTCTTTGAAAGGACTTAATTTATAAGAAAAATAGCTATTGACCGGCTTAACTTATCAATAACACTGTTAGTCGATTATTAACCGCCTAAACATATTTAATTGTTGTATTTTTGATAATAAATTCCAAATTATATTCAATTCACTTGCATTTTTATTTCTTAAAACGACATAATTTATAAGAAAAATAAACTATTTACAATATTAGTCGATTATTAACCACTTAATTGCAATTTGCTTTTATATTTTTACTAATAAACTCTAAATCATAAATATGTAATTTCTATGTAATTTTATTTCTTAAAATGACTTAAATTTATAATAAAACAAACTATTGGCCGAATGAACCGATCAATAATAATACAGCCGATTATTAACCGCTTAATTATACTGCAGTTATATATTTGCAAAAAAATATATATCAAAATAATAAACAATTCATGCATTTTCATTTCCTTAACTGATATAATTTTTAAGAGAAAACTATTAACAAAACTAGGCGATTATTAACCGCTTAATTACACTTTGTGTTTACATATTTTGGTAAAAATAAGCTCCCAAACTTTGAACAAAAACAATTTAAACATTTTTATTTTTTTTGCTTAATTTATAAGAAGAAAGAGCCGTTGTGAGGTTAACCGATCTATTAAATTATTAGACGATTATTAACCGCTTAACCTTGTTGTTGTTTTTTTTTTTATTAATAAACTTCATATGATAAATAAATTATTCATTGTTATTTCTTAAAGTGACTTAATTTAAACGAAAAAGTTATTATTCGGTTAACCGATCAGTAACAAATTTAGCCGACTATTAATCGCCTAATCTTGCCGTTGTACTTTTACTAATAAAATAACTATGCATTTTTATTTCTTAAAATGGGTTAATTTATATGAAAACAATATTGCTCGGTTAGTCGATTATTAACAGCTTAAAACAAAACCTCACTTAATCGGTTAATCGAGTGATTAACCAATTAAAGCAAAAGCTCCATTAAATGCATACCCTAGAATTAACTGACAGAGGGTCGTAGGAGCTAAAGCGAACATCTAGTTTTACTCCAACTCGTTGCTAATTATTGAAACCGTTAATGGAGGCTTAAGTTGCGGTTAAAACCGAAGTCTTGAATACCCCTGCATGATGCGAATCCCCTGCTTTTCTTTAGAAGTTTAAAGCCGAGAATAATTTTTTTCTTTCACTGTTAATTTATTTAGTATCGGGGTACATATAAATAGATTATTAAAACGATTTTTTCGTTGTGATAACTCCACACACACACTCACACATACGGGCTTCATTTATATACATATTCCTTTTCAATTTATGTGCATGTGTGCGTGTGTATTTTATATTTTCTTCTTTTTATACGACATGTCGCCATATTTGCTAGTTCATTAGTGTTGGGCCAGCACAAAAAAAAAAAGAATTTTTCTATTAAAAGCAGAAAAAATAAAATATAGAAACCATTTCGTTCGTTTACAATTTTCGTTCAACTGAAACCGTGTTGTTGTACGTCATTTTACACAACAAACTTACGTTGCGTTTATTATTTTTTTTTTTAATTTTATATTTATTATATTTTTCTTTTTCCTAATTTGATAACGTGGCCAAACATGACCTGATATTTTCCCATTTTATTTGTTAAAAATATTGTCACAAATTTTCTTTCCTACTTTCGACGATATTTCATTCGTATTCAAAAGTTAGTTTTGCCGTAATCAGTTTTCCAGATTCTATTGAATGTGTCTGTCTAGACAGAGTGACTGGTGTTTGTCATAAACTGCTGCTTGTTTTTACGAAATAATTGCTAAAGATTTGGTTTGGAAAGATACTGTTTCAATAGGCTCCTTTTTTTTTGGGAATAATGAATGGCATTATTTGTTGGATGTGACAAATAAAATAGATTTTTCCACAACCTGTTGATATTAATCGTGAATGAAAAATAGTTATTTTATTAAAACATAAAGCAGGTCCTCCAAAGGTTTCAACAAGCCTGACATGTGTGACCTGTAAATAAATTGCAGCGTACTTATTGAGGATGAAGAGTAGGGAGGTGTTCTGGAATTATTGCAAATACTCCAGAAATGTTATCCCACTTCATAGATAATTTTGAAAACAGGAACCGATCCATTTGAAATCATGTCATAAATAATTACTTTCATAGAAAAGTTTGCTCAAAAAATTAGGTGGACTTGAAAATTTCGCATTCTACGCGCATTCGATGGGTTTTTTTGTAAATATTTTCTGGCTCGTTGCCTGTATAAAAATTTTAATTCATAAAGACATGTTAAGTATTCCAGGAAACAGGAAACTATCAGCATCAGTTTAACTTACATTGCAGAGCAGTACTGCTGTTTTGGAAAGCCGCTACATTAACTCAGATTTTAACACGCAGGTTGCCTAGTAAGTTTAATCACAATAAATAAAATTTCTCAGACGTTAGAGAACTATTTTCCTCCACACAAACTCTGCTGCAGTTTTTTTTATATCAAAAATAAAAATATAGAGAAAAGGATTGACCCTAAAGAACATCCCTGTAACTTTTCTTTCATTTTAAGCGCAGAACATCGTAAACTGGTGAGAAATTCGCGCATCGAAAAACTCAATAATTATGGTTGTCATGATCTTTATTGTAGGATTATCCATAGAATAATATGCTGATTATTATAAAAACCCAACAAAATTATAAATGCTTTAGGAAATATATTCCGACTCCACCTGTGTTTCACATAGTGGCGGCAGTTTTTTCGATGCGAGAAGTTCTCACTTTAGTTACAGAAACGAGGCACTGGTTTTTGGGCTATTCTATGGTTTTGAGCTCTTCGAGGGAAATCACTATTATATTAATTTTAAAATGAACTGATTTCATTGTAAAAAGCGATAAGAGATTTGAAAACATTAAGCGATCGTATATATAATTTCGGAGATCACTTTTAAAATATTTTCGAAACATCTAGTGGAATATCGACGTGGTTTGTAAATTGAAAGAAATTATTCGTTATTGGAGTTGATCGATGAAGCCGTTTAAAAGTTATTAAAACAACATTTTCAAACCTGCTTTTTTCTAAGTTTTCTTCGAGATGTCCTGAAAAATATCGGTACGAATCGGTTTAAATTTATAGAAAATCTAAATTCAAGAACACTTTGTTTGGTCCGTTTAGAAGTTATAAGCGTGCTATATACCTACAGCTATACACACAGTCACACACACGCACACACACCTACACTCCCACACATACACCTACTCTCACACATACATATAATCTCGAAACGTGGAGATTTGAAAAGAACTCAACTTTTTTTAAACGTTTTAACGTCAATAACTTTCTGATATATATTTGCACTGCAGTTTAATATAGAAACTATTTTATATATTAAAAATTAATATTTTAAAAATATGGAAACACTTATACAGAACAAATAAATGCTTCAAAAATGTCTTATATTTTATATAGTGTTTTTTATAGAGTAATACAACTTTAAGTTGGCATCACTGCTTTATTTGACTACCTATTTAAGAGCTGATAGTTGATTTTTCTTTATTTTGCTTTGACATTTTATTGTAGAA
The DNA here is from genome assembly GCA_963675445.1 of Linnaemya vulpina. NCBI lineage: Eukaryota > Metazoa > Arthropoda > Insecta > Diptera > Tachinidae > Linnaemya > Linnaemya vulpina. Next base: position 14,408,857 of record OY776277.1, on the reverse strand, counting down.
CGACTTACACCTGAGGAACGCACGTAAATTGTGGAAATTTTAATCAAAATAATGGTTCTGTTCGTCAAACTCATCGTGCACTTTGTCCATTAAAAATTTTATTTTCCGATGAAGCCCATTTTCGGTTGAATGAGTACGTAAATAAACAGAATTGTCGGATTTGGAGTGAGGAGAAATCACATTTTTTTGTCCAAACACTATCACATCCACAGAAAATTACTGTTTGATGCCCTTTATGGGCTGGCGGAGTCATTGGCACATATGTCTTCAAAAACCTTGATGGTCAGAGTGTTACTGTTTGTGAAAATTAGTGTTCCAGATTTCGCCACATGGCCGGCCGAAATCATATTTAGACACTAATGTCATAATATGTTCTATCCTATAAAGACTGTTTCATTGATATCAAAAATATTTTGCTATGTTTTGTTATGGTTTTAACTTGTATCACTCCCTAAAAAGCACAATTTAAAATAACGCTAATTCTGGAACAAAAAATGCAGATGTTGTAGAGTTTTCTGTTAATTTTTTACACCTTAACAGCTGTTTCGAAATCAACTTAGCAGCACTCCACTTAGCACTGATAAAAACAGAGAACAACAATAGTAGCATTTAATAAAATGTACTTAAAAGTACAATTGAAGAAGGATTTTATAATGGTTTTAAGAAAATCTCTTGGTATGGTTTTTACTTGAAACACCAAAGTTCATTAAAACCACGGGAGTGTGAAAACACTATTAACAACACGCCGATCATAGCACTTAAGCGAAACAGTTTGATATGAAAACCAGATGCCAGCCAAAGCCTATACATTTTTTTTCCAATCCTACCTAAAATTAACATTCCATTTGTCTAATATCCAACGCTATTTCGCATTTCATTAAAAAAAAAGTATCAAACCTTTCATAAATTTTTGACAAATTACTCACTTTGAACGAGTACACATCAAGCAAAATAATTTTATTTCTAATTTATGGCCACTATTAGCACGGCTTTAATAAATCGCATGGGGTTTTAAATAAAATAACGATCGTAAAATTACCAAAATCGAAAAATCGTGTGGGTGGCCATCGTCAGCATAATTTACGAGAAAGAAATTTGATTGAAAAAATATAACGAATTATGCTTATAAAATAAATATGATAAAATATTTTTAATAAAGCAGTTTTTGCATATATTTAAACGTAATGAAATGACGTACAAAACTCATGTCTGTATAATAATCGAATGTATCAAACCAACGAGAATTTATAACACAATTTATTTAAATATGAAACGAAATCAGCAAAAACAAAAAGCCGGCCAATAAATATTTTTCAAAAATAAAAGCTGAATGTACAATAAAAAATGCAACCCACGCAACATATTCATAAATTCTTTTGCTTTTTTATATATAGAAATTTCAATAAGCGCTGTAAGCATTTTTTCTTTAAACTATAAATTTATTTCCTCAAAGCCAAGTTGAAATAATTCAAATACAACAGAAATAATTTCAGCAGAAGAGCTGCAAATTAGAAAAATAAAAAAAACAAAACAAAATTAACTCTCGTCTCTTGTTTGTCCATAAATAAAATTAAAAAAAACAATGAAATTTGTAAAAACATTAAATGACTTAAATGGCATTTGAAATAATTTGAAATGATATTCAAGTGTTTGTATTTAATTTTAGTTTCGTCAGTACTTTAGCGGCGAGAATTCTCAACACATTTGAAACACATGGAAAAATAATAATTTATTAATGAGTGCGCCCGATATTTGAATGAAACTAAAAGACGAAAAATATTTTATTTCAAATTAATTTTCTTTATTTTTTTGTTCATTTTGTTTGTTTTAATTTAATCCAAAACATATTTAACGCACTTCACCAGCCAGCCAGTGATCGAGACTAGAAATTTTCGACTCGTTTTTTCAAATGCTGTTTGATTTAGTCTTCGAACATATTTTGAATATTTTAAAATAATTTCCTAGAATTCAAACATTTCTTCAAATATTTTCTTCTTTTTTCCATTCTTTGATCGTGAGCTGTTTGTGTTGTGGAGTGCAGAAAGCAGAGCAGGACCAACATCAATTTGATCTATTATTTTTCAACCCAACTCCAGCACATCTTTTCAGTTGCAGGCAGTAGTTTGAACTCAAAGTTGGCACTTGAATTTTCTTTTCTGTAAATTTCATTAAATATTTAAAATAAAGTATCCATATCAATCAGTCAGTCAGTCAGTTAAAGGAAATTTGGTTACACATGGCAGGGATTACAGTAAGAATTTTTGTATATGTATTGTGCGTGTGCGTGTGTGTTTGTGCTAAGGAAGTGGTGATTAATTCTAAAGGCAACGACAAATTTTAAGTGGTTAAATTTAAGCAGATAAATTGTATTAAAATAACTTGGACTATTGAAATGTTAAGTAACTTTAACAGCATTTTCTTTGTGATATTTCTAAAGCTGATGGACTTGTGTGGAACACATCCATACATGCCAGTATATTAAAAAAAAAGCAAAGAAATTTCAGTCACTTCCCAAAGCAAATTTCGTCACTGAAATATTTTCAATATTGTAATCGAACAAAAATTGCAAGCAGACAAAAATTCGCAAGCTAAAGAGGGAAATATTTTTATTTATTCTTTTTTCTTGAATTCACAGTCCCAAATTCAAAAGAATAGGAAGAACATAAAGTTATAATTTATGAGACATTAATAAAATCAAACGGCAACACTTGACAGATCAACAGACTTGAGAAAAGTCTGATAATGAGCCAATTCTGGTGTATTAATTTATGGTGAGATTTTTATTAATAAAAATGTCTATGAATTTCCCAGCATAGGAAAAGGTTAGTTAGAACACTTTGAAGATAAACATGGCCAACAAGAATTGAATAATATTTAAATCATCACAGCATCCATCAGTATTGTGAAGAAATCAATAACGATCGATAATAAAAAAAAAGTTACAAAAATACAACAATTTGAAACGATTTATCTCAGATGTCCCAAATAATCCGCAAATAAAAATTTTTATTTTGTGTTGGACCAGCACTTAAGAGACGAGCTCCCAATGCGATGCATTGTGGCAGAACTAGGAAATTATATTTTGGGAAGGGGGACAGAGGGAGTAGTGCCTGTGAAGGTTTGATTTAAGCTTTTACAAGTTAAATGTGGCAGGAAAGGTCTGTGAAGAACACGTTCGGCCAAAAGGCGAATTTTCTCTGTAATACGTGGTGCGGTTCATTTGCAAACTCGGCCACAAAAGGGTGCGCCCTGTGTAAAGAGCGTGTAGCTTACAAAAAACAATTGATTTGCGGGCACAAGTTCCCTCATATCACTTGACCACATTCCGTTGTAGTACCTTGGAAGATAAACCTAGCTAACAAATTTGTGAAAGAGTTGAATAATTTTTAAATCATCAGTAACCAGCAGTATTTTGGAAAAGTTAATGAGAAGATCGTTAATAAAAATTGTGTTGCAAAAATAGATCAATTTGAAACGTTTCGTCTGAAAGTGTCCCAAATTTGTCAGCAAATTTTATTTGCCTTGAACCAGCACTCAGGGTATGACCCTGATGCGTTCTTATTTGCCTTGGACCATCATTCTGGGGATAATCCCTACATATACAACGCATTGTGTCAGAACTAGGAAAGTAGATTGTGGGAAGCGGGACACAGGGAGTAGTGCCTGTGGACGTTTGATTTATACTTTCCCGAATTAAATGTGACAGCAAAGACCTCTGAAGGAAGTTCATTCCACACACAAACCGTTCCGCCAAAGAACGAGTTCTCTTTGCAACTCGTGGTGCAGTTCATTAGCAATCTCGGCCACAAAGGGATTGATTTGCGGGCACAAGTTCCCTCATAACACTTAACCACATTCCGTTCTAGTACCAGTAGAACTGTGAAATATACGCCACGTTAAGTCAATGCTCCATTAAGTCCATAGAGTTGGCTCCCTGCTTCTCTCGCTTTTGCACACAACCGAGTAACTTCGAAATAATCTTTGAAACACCGTCTCATACAGGAGAGTTGTGTTCCGTGTGTAAATGAGTAATCAAATCGACAAGACCTCTTCCGATTTGTAGGAAATTTGATTGGAGTCTCTCTTTCCTTTCATTTTAATATTCAAAAGAACGGAAAAATTTTAAAAGAAATTCACAATAATATGTGATTTGAAAATAAAGAATATATTTAAATATGAATCAAACATACGTTATGAAAAATTATTTCTGTTTCAATACTCTTCCAAACTGCCAGTTTTTAAAAATGAAATGAAAAAGTGTTACATGTTTTCCCGAAAAGAGCAGGCCATTCAATATAATTTTCTTCCAATTTCGTCGATCTTCTTATATAGGGTGTTTCTTATAGAGTGATACAACTTTAAGTTGGCATTAGTGCTTCATTTGACCACCCATTTAACCGCTGATAGTTGTTTTTTGTTAAGTTTGCTTTGACATTTTATTGTAAGTCGACGTACACTTGAGCAACGCGTGCAAATTGTGGAAATTTTTAATCAAAATAATGGTTGTTCTCATCAAACTTATCGTGCACTTCGTCCATTCAAAATCTTATTTTCCGAAGAAGCCCATTTTTGTTTGAATGGGTACGTAAGTAAACAGAATTGTCGCATTTGGAGTTTTTGTCCAAACACTATCGCATCCACAGAAAATTACTGTTTGATGCCCTTTATGGGCTGGCGGAGCATTGGCCCATATGTGAAAATTGGTGTTCCAGATTGCGTCTTGTACGCGCCAGCCGTGGCGGCCACATGGCCGAAGCCATATTTAAACATTAATGCCATAAAATTTTCTATCCTCTAAAGACCGTTTCATTGATATAAATATATATAACTATGTTTTATTATGATTTAAACTTGTATCACTCTATTAAAAACACCCTTTAGTGTTTATAATTTTTTTAAATATATTTTTGAGCAAAAGAAAAATAAAATACGGTAATTTTTCAACATTATTCTTAAAAATATCCCTACACGAAGTATTAAAGAAATATAAAAAAGTTGTAGATTTTTTATAATAAATTAAGTGGCTGGAATAATATTTTTAATACACAAAGACATGATAAATATTTCAAAGCTCAAGGGCAAGTCAACATCCAAGTCAAAAGAAACATCTTTTGAAAAAGACGTTTTTCAGAAGTGCTTAAATGCTGAAACATGAATTCACTGCACTAAAAATGAAAAAGGCTGCGAATTAAAAATCAGCAGAGTGCAGGAGAAGAAAAGCCAATTTGAACATGACGGTGCTGTGAAGGTGTTTCTTTGAAAACAAATTTTTCAAGTTAAACATCAACATACACAGCAGATCAAAATAGCTGTTTTCGAAAGCCATTGCACTTTCTTAATCACTACTCATGTCAATAATTTGTAGGATGAAATTGCATACAAGAAATGCTTCAATATGAAACTGATCTACAGATCCCTGATCAAGACCCCGTGATGAGGTGCACTTTTCTTGCTTTTTGTTGTCAAATATTCACTTAAGTCAAACTTACATGGTTCGAAGTGTATTTTTAAATATAAGCCAACGCTGTTTTTGTTTCTGTGGTGATCAAGCAAAGCGTTCAGAAATTTGTATCGAACTTTCTTTGTTATATTAAAATGGATTATTATTATTATTATTATTATTATTATTATTATTATTATTATTATTATTATTATTATTCAGAATATTTTACAAAAGAAAAGCATTTAATTTACATGAAAATAGTTGTTATATAATTAAATTCTACTTCCTCTTACTGCCTTAACTATACACTCATTCTCTTTTGTATTTATTTAAACAATAATATTTTGCTTTCTCTACTTCTTATTGCAGGTAAAGTACACGCTCTAACACTCTTAAATTGAATATTTCAATTATATTTTCCCAACTCAAAAGGTAAGTGCACACATTCCAACAAATTCCATTTAGAATTTATCTACATCATAAAAATTTCCATTTAAGTTATTTTTAAATCTGCGATAACAAAATTTTGCATAATATTTTATTAAGAAATATAAAATTTGTTTGGTGTCCAAAGTCAAACCCAACCATAGTTTAGTTAAAACAACAACAAATACCTTAACGATACGAGTACGATTACGTTGTGGTGTTAATTTTACAAGTCATGTTTATTATGACATTGACCTTAAACAGGGAACCATCAATCTTGTGCCAAAGGAAAACAAAGAAATCAACAAAAAAATTAACAACGAAAAATTCCAACGAAATGAGATGAACATGAAATTTTCAGCAGAGCACCGAAATTAAGTATTTTATGTAAACAAACACCTTAAGCCCAGCACCAGCCCACTGCAAAAAAATATATATAAGAAAAATAAAACGATATTCAATTTATAACTAATGATTTTTGCCTCGACAAGGCAAAAGAATAACCACAAGCCTGCACAATCTCACAAAATTTTGTCAAATAAGACAAACGTTCTTTCTGAAAGACAGACAGCCTGAGGGACGAACGGACGGGCAGGACAGAGAACATGCATTTTACAAGACTTTTGAAAAAGACGTTTTTCAGAACTGCTTAAATGCTGAAACATGAATTCACTGAATTAAAAATAAAAAAAGACTGCGAATTAAATATCAGCAGTGTGCAGGAGAAGGAAAGTCAATTTGAAGATGACGGTGCTCTGAAGGTGTTTCTTTGGAAAGAAATTTTTAAATTTTAAAATTCTGCAACGATTAAAAATGTCCTCCTCGAATTCGTTATATAACAGTTTCATATCTTAAGGATATTAAGAGGAGTATTTTCAATATTATGATTTCTTAAAAAAACATGTCCTGGTAAAATTTAATTGCAGCCTTTTTTTTACATGATCGCATGTTCATAATAAGAAATTTTCTAGCTCCTCTGAATCGCATTAAAGACGATTTAAGTTTTTGGTTTAACAGTTTTTTAAGGCCACAATTACAAACGAGTTGAAAAACTTCAACAATCAGAAGGTTTGGAAATCATGGGAGATAATGAAAAGAATGATCTCTATTTAATTTACATTTTTTCAGCAGATATTTTCTCAGCGTTGTTAGAAATCGTTCTGAATAATATTTTGTTACAAAATATTTAAAAATCATTGAGATTTCTGTAAACAGATTTCTTTATTAAAGTTTTTATATATACAATAATAATTGCGCCGCCTATGAAAGTCACTTGATCCCCTATAAAACATTAATACTGATTTATTTTCTAGAAAAGAATGCAACATTTTTCACACTTTTTACCAGAAAATGGCAAAGTTCTGAAATTTATTAGATAGAAATTAATCCCACATCTCTCACAAAAAATAATTTCTATAATAAAACTCCTCCAAACGGCCACTTTTCAACAAATAAGTGTAAAAATGTTGCATGTTTTCTGGAAAAGAGAACACTATAATATTAAAATAGTTTAAAGCAAATAAGAATTTATAATTCTTAATGTTTGATGTACTTTTGACTGGTTTTTGAATTGTTAAACGAGTACAGATTCGCATATTCTTTTTTTTTTGCAATAAACAACAAACAAAATCAATAAACAACATTTGCTGTCTGGTTCTTGCTCGCCTTAAAAAAAAACCGAAGTCACAAGGATTAACTAACGGATTGTCTTATTAATGGATTTACGTACAACGAAGAACCGGCTGTGACAGAGCCATTTGAAACTTCTACTTTTCTTTTACTCTCGCAAAATGCATTATCAGTTCCGCACAGTGTGCCGACTGACAATTTCAATACAATGACCGACGTTAGAGGAGGTCAGAGAGCGGTAAAGTAAGTAGGTGGTTTCATCCAGCCGACGAGGAAGTGAGTATAAAAGGTGAATATTATGGATTTTTCAGGTAGAAAACGTAAGTATGAAGGCTGTGGATAAAATTTGATATTAAAGAATCTTAAAACAAGCCAGCGGGGAACAATAAACAATGACCGTTTTTTTTTGTCTTTCTTTTTTGGAAATAGTTCCAGGACATTTTTAGAATTTTAATTTTTCAAATGGGAAAGACTAAAAATTTCTATTATAGAATATTTTCAAAAGAGTTGAAAATACAGACTTTTTTTTTAATTCATCAGCTGCTCGCTGAGCAGTTAAATCAGGTTTGTATTTGTTAACCAGCATCGAGGGATTTCTTATTATTTTCTAAGGGATTTTGTTAAAAAAATAATTTTAAATTTATATAATTTGTTGAATATTTACAGGCTCATCAAGGACTTTTGTTTATGTATATATAAATAAATTAATACCGTTTGAACGTGGAGAATTTATAAATCATAAAATACTTGCGAAGGGCTCTGCAATAAACGACCAAACAGTAAAACCCTTTAACTAGAACTTATAAAAATAATAATAATAATAATAATAATTATTATTATTATAATTAAAAACATAAGAATAGAAACAATCAGTACTGATCCGCTCTGCTGGTATGATGATTATAATAATATATTCTAAATATTTCAATCTCTTGTGCTCTTATTTTCTATAAAAAAAAATGCAACAATTCTTACACTTTTTAAAAGAAAAAGGCAATATTATGTTATTAGATAATACTGAATTGATTGTTAATCAATCCAACAAGTCTAACGGAAAATATTTTTTTTGTTTTAAAGCTCCTACAAACTGCAGAATTTACAAAAGAAGTGAAATGATGTTACCCGTTTTCCACAAGAGAAAACGCCATTGAAATATGTTCCAACCAAAATTGTCAACTTGCACTATTTTGGATGCGACAATTTTTTAAATTTCTTGTGCTAAAATTTCGTGCTCATTTTGAAATTTCGGTGCGTTTGGAGTTTATGGCAGTTAAAAAGCAAATGCAACGCAGTTTTTTTTTTTTTTTTTTTTTGAGTGACAAAATCACAATTTTACAATCAAACTGCAACTGATTCAAAACAACTTCATTCAACAGTGCAAAATTCTTTCTATTTCTTTAAAAGGCAACATTAAAAACCAGACTGACGGATGGTATAAGTTTTTAACTGAATAGTAAAAGTCTATTTTAATGTTTTGTTATTAATAGGAAAGTAATTTTTGAAAACATTTATAATAGAAGAGCAAATACTGAGCTTTTAGGAACTTTAAATCCTTTTTAATAATCGCTGTTGAAGTTGTGAAATTAAAAGGGTTAGATTTTTATCCCATACAGAAGAAAAAATAAATTTATTAATGAAAAACATGCAGCCATTTTTATTTCTTTTCTAACAATTGGCTATTTGAGGATGTTGGAAGGCAGCAATAATTTTTCGTCAAGGATGCTGAATTAATTTGTAATAAATGCTTTATTTTCAAATTATTGAATATTATTTGCAGGCGTGTTTAAGGACAGCTGAATGTGTTAGACACATAAAAGCGGCGGCATTAAAATATTATTCTTATTTAAGATTCATTTACTCCAGGTCTTTACAAATTTGCTTTAAATTTTAATTACATTTTGCCGTTTTGCCACTTTTTTTGTTTATTAAAAAGTGTAAGAAATGCAGCACTATTTTTTAGAAAGAATATCACGAAATTTTTGTTTTTATATTGTTACTAAAATTAATTTATTTTTCCAACAACTCTAAACCATACAAGACGTTTTTATTTTTATATATTTTATATAAGAATATTATCTTCTTATAAATATCTGATTCAGTATATAATTAAAAAAAAAGAACTAAAAATAGTGTGTTTTTTTCTACGTCTTGATATTTCAAAAATTACAGCGCTGGTTCTCGCGGACATATAAATTCGTGATTCGTTCTCGTCTCATGTTTAAAGGAACCTGCTTTGCTTTACAAAATTCTGACAGACAAGCATCGTATAAATTGAAGCTGCATTGCGAAGCACTAAGAAATTTCTATCATGTCTAATAACTTAATTTAATTAATCATCAGCTTAGCCGAACTAACTCACACAACAGGAATTGTGCAAACATAAATACCAGAAAAAGAATAATATCAAACTAAATTTAATATTTAATAATTATAAATAATTTATTCTTGTGTCTAATTTTTTTTACCTTTATTTTCTTTTATTAATTATTAAATAATTTATTAGTAAATTCATATACAATTTGTGAACCAAAGGGACTTAAAAAGGCAAAATATTAATCGTTTTATGATAATTAGAAAGATGTATTGATACAATTGTTGGTTCCCATGAAAGCAAATAGATGAGTTTTATTATATGAAATGGAATTGTCAAGATGAAACAAGACTTTTGCGTATGAACCAGGAACTAAAAATAGCCTTGGTCAAGTGGTAGCAATTTCGATAACAAAATTTACATTTTACATCATCACGGTCTAAATTTTCATATCAATGAACTTCAGAAACTTAACAAAAATAAAGAAGTCATTTTTGAATTAGTAAATACTTTGGGGAATTGTCGTTTGATTCTTTTTCCCCAAAATCTTACCGAAAAATTCAAAGTGATCAATTGAGGGGTTCTGACTAGTTCCTGTGCCCACTTCACTGGGGCTAATGCAGATCATCAGGGAACCTTTACCCCACATTTCTTAGAATAACTAAAGATATTTATTACAAACTTCCTTTTTAATAAGTGAGGAAGCTTAAAATATATATCAAAGTCATAACAAGAACTCACTGATCACTTTTCCTTTTTTTCTATTTTTTTACGTTTTAGTTCTACAATTGGTTGGCTTTTTTCCGACTCAAACTGTAGTTGCACGAGACAATAAAACAATAACAAAGAAATAAAATATAAATTATATTCATAAAAATGAATGAGTTAAGCTGCGTCCCATATATGATGAAATAAGTGCAACCAATAATTCCAGCGTTAATAGAATCATGTTGTAACAAGTCCGCTTCGACTAAAATGAGTGAATATTATTTGCAGGCGTGTTTAGGGACAGCTGAATGTGTTAGACACATGAAAGCGGCGGCATTAAAATATTATTCTTATTTAAGATTCATTTACTCCAGGACTTTACAAATTTACTTTCAATTTTAATTACATTTTGCCGTCTTAAATGGGAATCTTTTACACACTCCAGCGATCAGTATATCCATCTAAGAACTAAATAACCAGCTGATTTTTAATACAACTGATGAAGCCAAGCAGTTTTATAGGAAAAGTATTTATTCTTTTCTGTTTTAAGAACACAAAAATGCCATTGGACAAATATTAAAAAGCACTAGAAACTATTTACTTATTCGAGTAATTTGTCAGGCCGGTTTCTATAAAAGGAAAATAAATTCCAATACATGCTTATACAGACATCCACTCATATACACATGTGCGAGTACATACACATTTTATGTTAAAAACAATAAGAAAACACCGCATAAAATATGGTTTTGTTTTTAATATAATTTTAGAAACAACCAGTTAATGAAAATCCTATCAAACTCTTAAAAGGTATTTGGGTCTTCTGACTTAGAAAGTCAGTTCATTATATTGTGGCAAAAATATTATAGCGTTCCTTAAGTATTCGAAACTCTTTTGCGTTGTACTGGAAAAGGAAATGACTTTATCTATTATGTTATTTACTGGCAGAGGTTGTCATTCAAATTGTATTTCTTTTAATTATGTTTCACTTGTAACTCCTCTATTCACACAGCGATTTGGAATATTTCAATTGTGCTTCAAATAAAATCCTAAATTTAAACATTTTACTCTAAACATAATGGCCGTTTGTCTAGGACTTTATAATATATTCGCCACAGCAATTTAATGATAATATTTTAATAAATAATTACGACTGATTGCTAAAAAGGACAGGCTTGCTTACAACTATTAGATATAATTCAAACAAATTAACATATAAAATTTACTTTTCCAAAATAAATATCCCATAATTTTTACTTCAGACAACCGACGGCATTTTTACTTTTCATTTCAACAACTAAAAACTATTTGAAGATATTCCAAACAGGACATTGAGATACACTTTCTTTGATTTGCTGTTAACAAAACTCATGGCATTTCCAAACATTTGAAAACCTCTGCACACACACATACATACATAATTATGTACATTAAAAATATGAAACATGTTGTAAGAATTTACAATTATTTATTCCAAAATTCCGTTCAAAATGTTACGCACTTGTTCAAAAAACCAGCATGCATCTGTAAAATTTCTAAAGAAAAATACGCTGAAGAAAAATGATTTCGAAGAAATTCAACAACAAACACACTGACAATTTGTGCTGTGAAGAGCGGAAAATTTTATGGAGGAAAATTGTACACAAATCAATTCGCCGTAAGAAACTTAAGAGCGCATTAATTAAGGGCTAGTAAAAATTTTAGAAGAGAAACAATTTTTAATGCAACAAAATTTTAAAAGAGAGTTATATATACCAGAGAGCTGCATTATATTACGATTTTGTTTTATATAATTGAATTCGATATAAAATATTTGAGTTGATTATAAAAGAAAAATTTCATCTGCTAAAAATTCTTTTTCGATTAACAAAATTATTAAAACATGATTAAGTTTGTTAAATTCAATTTACAGATTTTCTCTTAAACATAACTAAACATTCTCTTACAAATGAATCCCATTAAAATATATCTTTTCTTTCAAATATTCAAGCAATAGCTATATAGTCGTCTCTTTTATTTGTATATAAATTTTTTCAAATATAGTCTTTGTAAGATTCAGAAAAAAACCCGGTTTCGCTAAAGCCGAAATAACAAAAACAAACCATAAAACTTGACGGCAAACACGTGTGTGCGTAATAAAACAACATCATTTTCATTGTAGTAAAATGCAACTTCAAGAGTTGAATTTTGAGTGAAAGAGAATTCTCCAGCTCGTTTTTTTTTACATTGAAAATATGATATATAAGCAAAACAAAACATTAACCTCTTCACACACACACACACCCAGCGATATAAATGCACTTGTTTACATTTTTTGCAACACAAAAATAATGATAAATGGGAGAGGCCGTTTTAAGAGACAACAGTGTAGCAGGAGCAGCAGCAGCAGCAGTTTTATGAATGAGTTAAAGAGGCCCATATATAAGGGAACAGTCGCCAGCATGTGGATTTAATTTTATTTCTAATTAATAAGCTGAAATATATATAAAATGAACTTGCAAAAGTCTGTTAAAATATGAAAACAAATCAGCCAACAGTTTTTAAAGAAATTTCTTACAGGCGCAAAGTTTTCAAGATCTCATAAGAATTATTGCTCCGTATTACATGCATTTACTGCCAACGTATGGGTGTTTGTACGTATGTGAGCATGTGTGTGCATGTGTTGTGCTGTCATTTATTTGTTTATTTACAGTAGTAGAGCAACAGTCAAATAATGGCAACACCTATTTTTCTTCATCATCTCTTGATGGAAAGAGCTTTTGTTGTAATCGCTGCTACTGCTGTTTGTGTGCACATGTGTGAGTGTGTTGTTATTATTGTTAGTATTTTCTTTAGAAGGATTTCCTTTTTGGCCTTTGAGTTGCTTTTGCTTGTTTGGCGAGAAGAGTTATTTGTAAGAATCACAAAAGCTGTGCTGTTGGTTGAGTTTTTCGAATCCACTCATCATTTTTGTGAGAGGCATTTATAAATGTTGCCTACTTTCACATCATCATCATTATCAGAGAAATAAAACCTCATCATTGTTGTGTGGCAACCTTTTGAAGGCAGAAATCATCTTAAGCAATTTCTTTTTGGTTCATTGAAAACAAAGAACACCATCATCAATTTATAACAAATAGGCAGTCGTCAGTGCTGCCACTGTGGCCAACTTTCGACTTGTTTGGAGGGATTATTTATTTTAAAATGGGGAAATCTTAATACATACGAATACCATTTGCCGTATCAATGCCTCGTTTCTGTAACTGAAGTGAGAGCTTCTGGCATTGAAAAAATTGTCGTCACTGTGTGAAACACAGGATGAGTCAGAATATATTTTTTAATGCATTTAAAATTTTGTTGGTCTTTTATAATAATAAATGTATTATTCTATGGATAACCCTACAATAAAAAGCATGACAACCATAATTATTTAGTGTTTCGATGTGAGAACTTTTCATATCAGTTCCAGAAACGAGACACAGTTTCTGAATAATTTTGTATGAAACTGGACATGATAAATGGTGGCTCTATAAACGTTTGCAAAATTTGAATTGTTGTTGAGTGTCATAATTGAGAGCAAGTAAATTTTACAGGTCATCATTGATTTACATTTAAAACTAGAAAGAACTCAAAAATTTATATTTCAAATGAATTTCATTGACTCCAGAAGAATTCATATCTTATTTTTGTAAAAAAAAGTTGTATCACAGCAAACAATCTTGAGACAAATTGTTAATACCCACTTGGATACAACAGATTTATTCACTGGTTTTACACAAAAATTAAATGATGATATTAAATTGATCCACGATTATTAACCAAAACCCATATAGTTTTATATTAAGTGACATGGGGATTCTACATATCGTTGCCTCAAACGCAAAAAACCCTATCTAACAACTAATTCTAAAACGAGTTCTTTAATAAATCGTGTGGTATTTCATATAAAAAATTTTTACTGCAGAGAAAGATCTAACTTAAACGAAAAATATCAATTTTTATTTTGCCGGTAGGAGTATAAAAATTTTCGAAAATCGGCAAATTGTTGGTTTGATACAGGTTTGAAAATATTGAGGTCTCATCAGACTTAGACGTTTTCAGGTGCCAGGGAACTTTCCTGGCTAGTTCAGAGAATGCTCACTATTTTTTTAGGTATGTATGTGTGTGTGTATGTGTGCATGTATGTTTGTGTGTATGTGTGTGTGTGTAAGCATGTGACCCGCTTATAATTTTTGAACGGCTGACCCGAAACGAGCCAAACTGATGGCACTCTGAAGAGCATTTTTGAATCAAACTTTCTGTGAATTTGAAAATCAGTTTTCAACGTGATATTCTTGAAATAACATATTAAAAGCATCAAGAAGGACTTGTTGGGAATTGCCCTTTTTTTACTCTTTTTACCCAGGTAAAGGTTCCCTGATGATCTGCATTAGCCCTAGTGCAATGCGCATGGGAACTAGCTAAAAACTCCTCTATGAATTTTAATATAACTTTTGGGTAAAAGGAATCAGCACGAAAATAAAAATTAGAGAGAGTATCAAGAAGGAATTTCACAAGATAATCAGGTCTTCACATATCAAAATATCGTCAATCACCGTAAACGAAGTAAAAGTCAGCTAATCCATTTCTGAGATACCGTGAACGCAAAAATTCGAAGAGTTACTTCCTTAAAAAGCTCCGAAGCTTTATATCTGATCAGTTAGTGATCTCGACTCTTTCATTATAATCGAAAACTACATCGGTTAGCGCTAATCACATCTGAATCGGTTGCCATAAAAACTCAAATAATACTGTTTTAGACCGAAGAGCTCAAAAGCATAGAACAGCACAAAAATAAGTTTGCGGTGGCTAAGCGATTAAACTTAGTGGGTAGCAACAGGAATAACCTTTAAGATCAACCGTTTTTATACTTTTTATATTATTTTACTGGCATTGAAGACATATATATTCTTCCTTTGACAACTTTTTTTTCCATCCGTTGCAAAAATTTTCGAAAAATCTTATAATTATTCACATTTCGTAATCATATGCAAATAAATTCTATTGCTAATCTGAAACATATTCTAACTTGAGTTATAAACTTCAGAATCATATGAAAATCGTTACCATCACTGGGCTCTCGTCTCGCTCTTTGCAGTTATCAAACTAGCAAATCTTACTCCGTCTTAATGACCGCGGAGTCTGGTCAGGTATAAAAATAATTCATTTTTCTTCTTTTACTAAATTATGCATAAATTGCTTAATAATCATAAAAATTTTATATTCCCAAAATAAAGTAGTTCCAAATGTAAATCGCCGGAGTGGCAACTCTGTATGGAAATGTGTGTAGCTAAAGTTGACGTTGACGTCAATGCCAACCAGAAATAGCAACAGCAAAAGCAAAACTGGTAAACACAAAATAATGGCAACAAAAATAAAATCCAAAACAATACGGGCTAAACGACAAAACGTTTGTAAGAAGAACAAGAAGCTGAAGGCGAGCAAAACAAAAAGCAAAAATAAAAACGAAGAGTATTTTACAACTCAAAGTTTTGAATGGTTGCAACTATTATAACAGAACTAATAATCTTGTTGTTGATGTTGTTGTTGTTGTTGTTGCTGTGGTTGGAGCTGTTGTGCCCGTATTTGTGTGGCTTGAGTACAGAATTCGGTGAGTGAGTGTTTGAATGTGTTTCTATCTGAATTGTTGTTGTAAAAGCTTGACGGTGTGTATATCTTGTCGTCGTCTTCATCTTTGCTGTCGCTTTCGTCGTTTGCCATTTGATAAATTGCGTTTATAAGAAAGAGATGAATTGTCATGTACACTCCTTCATTCGTCGTAGTCGACGTCTTCGTCGTCGACATCGACATCATCAGGAATAGTAACAACACAACACAACACATTCTCATAGATGTTTTGCTTTTCTGTGTTTCCTTCTTCATCTCTCAGAGGCAGAAGTGGCGTAACAGTGGGTTTTTGTTTTTGATGTTGTGTCGTCCATAATACCCATCTATCCATCCATCCATCCGTCTATCCAACCATCCATCCCCATTCGCAATGCATGTGTTGGTATTTAACGTGCTCTTACATTTCGAATGTGTGTGTGTGTGTGTGCTTGTGTGTGTGTTTGGGTTTGTGTTTATTCGTCTTTTTGTATGAGAAATGTTTCTCTGTAAAATGTTGGTGCGAATGTTTTTGCTTCGTCTGTCTATCTTTTGGGGTTTGAACATTTATTTCCATCATGCTCCCAACACACACACACACACACAGCCACACCGAGTTGGTTGTTCTCACAGACATTTATGGGTGGGGGGATAATATTATTATCATCACTCTATATTACCAACAACAAAACAACAACGAGGCAGCAGAAAATTTTACTTAAGCACACCAACAATTCCTCATTCACGTTGCACACATGCAAGCTGGAACATCGTTTTTGTTGTTGCTGCTGCTGTTATATTGAGACTCCCCGTATAAATCATAATATCGTTGTTGTTTGTCGTACTCGTCTTGTGCTCTCCAAATATTCAAGAATATGTATCACGTTCAATTTTTGTTTTCCTTCAAAAGAAAAAACTTGAGCAAATGTCCGTTTTTTTACTATTTCGTCCTTTTTCTTCGTCGTCATACTCCTTAAGAAAAGAAAATTCACTGTCGCGCGCATGTTGCTGAAAACAAATAATAAAAATTATTTCTACATTTTTTTTCTTTTCAATACGCTTTTACTATCGCCCATCAAGCGAGACCTGGGATTGGAAGTTTTCCAAATGCAATATTTTCATTTTGCTCTACAAAGTTTTACCATTTTTTTTTGTTGTTTCTTATTTCAAAATAAGTTTTTCCAAAAAATTTTCTTGGTTTTCCTTTAGCTGGAGTATGAACTTGCACTTTGGGTGCAGTTGAAATAATGGGTTGCTGCCAAAGCGAAAAGTACCTGACATAGAATTAGTACCTGCTGCTAAACTCTCTGATTTTAACCGAAAAAGGCTTTAACATAATTAAAACTGAAAGCGCATATTTATTGTGTTTTCTTTCGGCCTCAAAAGGACTGTTAAATCTGGCCGAGCAGGACGGTCGCGATTCCTTTTTAAGTACAAAAAGTACCATCGAGGCCGAAATGTGTGATTCAAACTGCTGCTTTCATTTAGCATCTCTACTTTTAGTTTGTCAGCAATAAAGTGCAGCTGGTCCTGTTGTTGCTGTTGTGAGGTTGCGGATATTTCTTTCTTGCACTCCTCCCACTTTTCAAAGCAACAAACACACGCATGCAGTTCTTCTGACATTCTTTCTTATTTTCTTTCTTTATTTTATTTTTTTCTCGGAAAATACTTTATAAAAGTATCATTTGATTAGTTTTTTTTCTTCTTAAGGTTGGATTCTATTTTCTATATATTTTATTTTTTCATTTCATTTAAATTTCCTTAGAGTGCATATTTCTTTCCTTCTTGAAAATGTGATTTTGTTGTTGTTGTTACTGCTGTTAGTTTAGTTTCATTGTCCTTTCACAAGGAAAATTTCAAAGCAGCAAATTTCAAAAAGAAAAACTTTATCAAATTTAAATTGTATATTTTGTGCAATTTTGTTTTGGTGTGTGTATGTGTGTGTGTGTGTGTGTTGCCACTGCATTTACTCCTTTGCGTCCTTGTCTTAACTTTGGCTTCTTTTTTCCTCTTCTCATTTTGATAATTTTATTTAAAATTAAGAAACTGAACATCATGTTGAGGGTTTATGTGAGTGTTTTATTGGAATTTAATTTATTAGTTATTCATGAAATTCCAATTTAATGAACAGCGGCTGCTGTACACAACCATTCGCACGCTTGAGATTGCATTCGTATTCATGTTGCTCGTTGTTACTCATGATAAGTTGTTTTAAATTTCATATTGATATACGGAACAGAGTGTTTGAGCGGTTTTACTTGCGGAAAGTCAAGAATTTGATATTCTTAGAGATCTATTGCGATGTCTTCTTTTGATCTTAACGTTGGTATAAAAAGGTCTTACGTACTTGTAGCAAATATTCTTCTTATTCTTTTATATTGAATGCGGACCCAACAAGAAGTTTTGAGTTAACAAAACTCTTTTTAGCAATAAACTATTATAAATTTGCTTTTACTTAATCCAATTCAAAAGCAACCTCTTCGATAACATTTTAAATACGATATATAATCTTCCAATTTGTTTTTCTTTTTAATTTTGATTGTGTCATTAATTGTCTGTCTTTTCATCAATACAAAATCCTCATCAAAATTTGAAAAATACCAGAGGGATATGAAAAAATGTTCTGAAGGGACTGGATTGTCTTCTAAAACAGAATTGAATGAATTTATTTTAATCGTTATAAATTCAAGTTCCCATTATATTTTTATATATAATTTTTGTTTTTTTTTGTTTGTTTTTGCAGTTATGACTTTACTGCAGCAAACGGTCGATATGTATTAATTTGTTTGTTTTGTAAAACTAATTTTACAGAATAATAAAAGCCTTTTCGTATAAAATTAAGCCATTAACCCTGGATGGTTACTATTCATTTTTGAGCATTCAGGATACTTGACGTTGAATCGAGGAACAATTTTTAAAATTAGTGTTAGTGGAATAATTTTTAAGGTTAAAATTTAGCTAAAATATTTTTTGTGAAGTATTTTATTAAAAAAAAAGTATACAAAGTTTTTTCTGTCGTGAAACTCGATACGAATTTGATCCAAAGCAAACGATTTATATGATAAATGAATAAATTAATGAGATTCGACGAACAGTAACCAGCCAGGGTTAATCAAAATTTCATACATATTTGTTGAGAGCAGGCGCGCATCCAGGGTTAATGATAATTTCATACATTTTTGTTGAGAGCAGACGCGATCGGTACCAGCGATATTTCCTGTTTGCTGATTTAGTTTTTTATAAATTAAAACAACATCCATTCACTGCCCAAAACTATTTTATTGTTTTCCCAGATTTATACGCTGCTCGTCCTCAAGTGCGAGTATTTTAAAACAGACTGGAAATCAGCGAATTTTTAATATATTTCTTTCTTTAAAAAAAATGTTACATTTTAAATAAAATCGGTATTGTCTAGTGAATTATTTATATCGTATGAGAATAAGCGCAGCATCCTTAATTTATGTTGTTTAACTCGTTGTAGTTGAAAACAGTTCCTGTGCCCGGTTCCGGTAACTTGAAGGAAGTTTTCATTGCAACAAAAGAAATAAAATTATTATTAATAAATAAATAAATAAATAATTTATTAATTAAGCTTATCATCGTCCTATTTTCGGGTTGATGATTCATAAAATACGTTGACATAAACGTTTTCGATGGCAGCAGTTCTCTCAGTGGTTACAGGAACCGGGCGCTGAATAAAATTAATTGTTGAGTTCCAGAATATATTTTTATGATTTCTTTGCTAGTTTTTAGTCAGTGATCTTGACAAATTTGTTTCAATTAATAATAAATTTATTTAATTAAAATTTAACAATAAAATAAATTTTTTATGAAATATGAGCACGTTTAAATAATCAATTGACTCAAAGTGAAACCTAACGATTCTAAAGGCTATGAAGTGCAGCGGTCTGCTAAAACTTGCCATGTCATATTTACAGAAAAAAAATTGAACAGTTTCATATAAAAATTTCCATCACATTCAACAGAAGCTTCAAGTAGTTTTTGTCTTCCTTTATTTTGGTACTCCAAACCGATTTGACGTTATCAATTAAGCGGTTATTTGTAAAAACCGCACAACTACATAGTATCTATTATTGCTAAAGACACAAAACAGTGAGTGGAATTTCCTAACGAAAACTCTTTTTATTAAATGAAACTAAATTTCCGAAAGACACATTCAATTAATCATTGAAAAATTAGTCTTCTTTCACTATTCATTATTTGAGTGAATTTAATGTCACGTTTTTCATGTCTGTAAATTTAATTTATATTTTTTTTTTCTCCACTATAAATTTGGCATTATTTTCAGCAGAGAACGGGCATGAGTTTTAATATCACAACGCAGTATTTGCATCCATTTTATTTTCTCCATTTAAAAGTCTGCATATTCGTGGCATAAATTTTGATTGATTTCATTTCATCATTTTCCTATTCAGCGTTAATGTGTTTGTTTGGTTTTCATATTTTTCCCACAAAACTTGTGAGTGCAAAACAAACAAACCAACAAACAAACACATGAAAATCATAAATATGGCTTTAACTAGTCCGTTGCCGTTTATTTTTTTATTTTTCTGGCTTCTTGTGATTTTGCATAAATCAATATTTTTAAATATATTTTATTATATTTTTCTTTGTTTTTGTTTTAAGCGGGAAAATTTTCTATTTTTGGTCCTTTTCGCAGTGCTCCTTTTTTATTTGTTTTCATATTATTTAGAGACAACAACAAAAGTTTTGATTAATTGCAGCAGCACTGGGTGCCTGCCACACATATCCAGACACAGAAGTGTGGAAAAAGCTACAACAACAGCAGCCAGCAGTTGGGAAAAGGGTTTAGAAATTTCCTTCAATATTGGATGTGTGAATTAGCACAACAACAACAACAACAATGAAAAATAATATGTTGCTATTAAGTGTATGTGGGACAGCAAGAAGTGTTGTTGTTTGCAATGATGAAGCGTTCTTTCACAGTCCTGTTCACTATTGATTTTTATTTCTATATACAACCAACCATTTTCACTATATATTTTCCTTTTGATATATCATTTTATTTGTTTGTTAGTCTTACTTGCCGAATCATTCATATTGTTGTTTTGCAAAACTTTTGATTTTATTAAAGAAAATAGCTGAATTGTTAAAGTTACTGAAAGCGCAAGTTGGCCAACTAATTTGTTATCCTTGTTGCCACGTTTACATAGAGAATAGTTGCAAGTTTTTGTACTTTTTGTAGTTTCGTAAAATTAATAAATAAGTTTCAATTGGGGTGTTTGACAATATCCGTTATCTATCAGGTGTGCCAGACTTGTACACAAAGTTGTTTTGAAAATCGCAAACAGTAAAAAATTTCGTGTTTTGAATTGCACTCTATTAAAAATGTGCGGAAATTATTATGAATTAAATTTATATTTTTGAACTCTTTGGAAAGTGTTTTTAATTCAGAAAGCTGATGCCAATACTCCAAAGTACAAGGCAAAGTCATCAATAGTTTTGACTATTCAATTTATGCTGCAGAGCAGAAGAGCTGTTTTTGAAAGCCGCTGCACTTTCTTCATCTGTACATCTAAGTACTTTAGCATACATTTGATTAGCGTTTTCTAGGTTGGTTTATTCGTTAGTTTCCACTATTTGCGTCATTTTAGTTTGTATGTGGGAGTCAAAAGAAGGATGACTTTTTCTTTAAAAACCTCAACAATTTTGTGTAAAAAACCAGAGAAGTACTTGAATTGTTGGCTGCGGTATACGCTGATTATATTCTGAGTCTGGGATTTTTTTTTAATTGATGCAAGTCTTTTAACTCGAAAAGATGTAAACGGCGACCAAGTTTTTGGACTCCTCAGTACATCAAGAAGTGATGAAAATATAGAGAAAGTGCAGAATATTGTTAAAGAGAATAATACAATGACTATTAGAGAAGTAGGTGCGGGCGTCGGCCATTCGGTTGTCTTGTGATATGCAGTTTCTTAGGCGTGAGGCAGCCGAGTTTGTTTAAAAAATGTGGAATTTCAAGCCTAATAACCGACGTATTATGACGGTTATAGACAACACCAGATTAACCGAATTTCTCCAACTGTCGTCTTTGGCCAAGATCATAGGAAGGACGGGGGTTTTTTATAGTTTGTCTTGGACCAGAACTCAGGGGATGACACCTACATATGCAGTGCATAGTGACAGATCTAAAAAGGAGGGCTTGATACTAAGACAGCATGAAGACAGATAGAGAGATGATTAGGGAGATAAAACAGAATCTCTGAGACTGTTTAAAAACCAAAAAAGAACGGCTTATCAAAACTACTTCGAGGAGTAGAAAATATACTGGCACAATTGGAATATATCGGAGGACGACTACTTGAAATTAATTACCAGAATATAAGGGCTGCAGCAGGTCTGTTACAAAGACCAAGAAAAAAAATCCTGCATCGTTGTACCACCGCTTCGAATGGATTTTCTGTAACAACTTCAACTTGGATGGGCTGGTTCTTTTCCCAGTCCACATTTTGCAATATTATTTATCATATTCTAGTCCTTTTTGATACTCTAATTTCATTTTTCATATTCTCATCCCTTTTTTGAGTAGAGCAGGAGTTGTTGTCAAATCCCTACTTAACATGAGATTTCTTCGTTTGATTGGTAATAAATCAAAAATAATGCGAACACTCCTTCACTGTGTCATCTATTATAAGGCTTCTGCCAATGCCAATTCCAAGGGCTAATTAGAAAAAAATTTTGGCTAAAAAGAGCGTCGCCTTAACAACAAAAGTTTGAGCAAAGTTGAGGGCATGATGCTGGAAATTCCGTTGTATTGTTTATCGTCCTTTTAATCATATTTTGGCTTTCATACAGTCGATCCTTTTTATTAGAGTTAATTTTTAATTATCCCCACATCCCAAAAGAATAAAAAGAAAATGCAACAACTTTTAATAATTCACTTGCACGTGTGATTTGATATGAAAATTTTTGCCGCCGTTATTTGAATTTTTTCTATTTTTCGCCCAAAATTCTGTTAAACACTTTCATGTCTGACCATGTGTTTTGCGCCTCGGAGTTTAAATTTTTTTTCTATCCCTCTAACTCCTTGTTGTTGCTGCTGTAGTTTTCTATTTGTTGTTGTGTTTGCTCTAATGAAAAATTGCTACAAAATATGTGTTAACCACTTTTTTAAAACTGCCATCTATTTGTTTTAACGTTGTTTTTTCTCTCTTATTTTGGTATCTTGTTACTAAAATGTTGTTGTTGCTGCAACACAATATGCATAAATAAATAATGGGGGAAAAAAAATGAAACTACGCAGACCGAAATATTTTGCAATATTTAAATCAAATTGAAAAACAAGCGAAAAACTCATTTTTCAAAGGTGTTAATTTCATTTGAAAATAAAATTTTTATTGGTCCGTTGGGAAGAGAAGTTTCTTCTATTTTATTTACTTAAAGTGGAAGTTAAAGAAAAGTTACATATTTTATGTGACTTAAAGATTGAGCAAATGGCTGGTAGGGCGGTAAAAACGTTTGGATTAATTATAAATTTTTTCCTTATGCCTCTTGAATTGTGTGGCAAAAATAGTTAAAATTATTTGCTATTCTAGCCATTGCGGGTTCATGTGCTGGGTTTTTCAGTAACGAAATATGAACATTTTGATCGTATACTTCCATCCGTATGCAATTTTTTATGAATAATAACATCTCCCAGGGCCTGCATATATACGAGGATGAAAAGGCCACTATAAATTTTAGATTCCTCGAATTTTATGAACTATTTATTCTCAATTATTTCAACTTTTTTTTGTTTTCTTTTTATAACAATCGCATTGGTTATAATAAGAAAACTAATCTTAAATTATTATTGAAAAAGAAGAACTTCCTTTTCATTATTCGATACACAAAATATGGGTTTCAATATATTGATTTATATATTTAATGCAGATTGGAAATAAATTAACTTTTATTCATAAAATTATATAAAGAAAAGCAAACTAATTTAAGAGATCTTTAACCCTACAAAATCTATACTTCAAAGATATTTTAATTTTAATATTCGTTTATGAATTAGGATGTTGATATGTGACCCGTCGCCAGTCAAGTTGTAATAAAAAATATTTCATATTAAAAACGGGTCAAAATCACATTGATTTTTTATTATATCAAGTGGAGTTTTTGAATAACTTCTTTAAACCAAAAATATTGAGAGAAATGCGATGAGTTTTATTGCGTAGATATATTGTTTCACCCAAAAGGATTCGGTGCATTTAGGCCAGTAAAAAAAACTATTCAGAACTAAAATTTAATGATAAATTTTGAGCCATCTTTTGTTTATTATTATTTATATTATTATTACTATTATTATTATTATAATTATAATTATTATTATTATTATTATTATTATTATTCTTCCTTTCAAGAGGCCTGAAGTTACTTAAAATTATAGATCGAGTATCAAACTGGCAACTTCTATATTATCAGTAGTCAGTTGTAGTTGAGCTGCATCCATATTTCACTTTCATTCTCATACTTTTAGCTGAAGTGTTCAGTAATTTTGGACTGAATTACATTTTACTTCAATCATTAAAATATGTTCATATCAAATACGCAAAATTTCACACTAATTGTAAGTCTGTAGTGGCATAAAGCCGTCGATATTTTAAGTGTTCAAGTGGCTGAAGCGGTTAACTCCACGTTAAACTAATCTATCAGCCAAATATTGAATATAAAAAATGTTATAGTATAATTAAATATTACCAAAATCCTAATAACATTTAAGGAGGACTGATCGTATGGATCACAGAACTTGCGGCAACGTTGGGCATACAAATGTGACGTAAATATGTTTGCACATCCGCCCTGTTAAATATTGCAACTGTTGGTGTTAGCTGAAGTAGTTAAAACAAGACTACAGAGTCTTAGTTCCTGACTTCGACTCAGGACTCAGTCATAAAATGGTGGTGTCCAACTTTTCTGATATCCATCAGTGAGTGTAGGATTGTGTTAATTGTATTCGTCATTGACAAACGAAGGCATGGCACTGGTCGCTGAGTACCACTTTCATGTACTAAAAGAGCAATTTGAAACACCAGCCTTCATCTGCATATATGGCATAAATTCAGAGCAGAATTTTCTATCTTTTAATCCCCTTTTCATTTGCCCTGTTACAACTATCGCCTCGCTTCTTTAGCACTGGCCAATGTACTGCGTATGTAGGGGTCATATGCCCTGAGTGCCGGTCCAAGACAAAAAAAAAAAAAAAAATTTAAAAAATATTGTATTATTGCAACTTGTGGCAATTTTGCGTTACGAATAAATTGTTAATTCATTCAGGTCAGGTTTCAGACGGAGCAGTTTTTCTTGAAACAGGTCTGACTTTATAACAGAGAGTGGAAAGAAGACTTGATTGTTTCGAAAAAGTTACTTCAATTCTTCTCTATTATTTCATTTATAATATGGCGTCGTATTAGCTTCTGGCCAAAAATGTATAAAACAGATTGAGTTGAAACAAACAAGCAGATTTAATTGATAGAATTAAGAAGAATTGTTTCAAGAAGAATTGCTCTCTCTAGAATACGATGAATGGGCACAATAAAATAACTTGTTACCTGGTCTGTATTGAATTTAATAAATTCTTGAATAAAACATTAATTTCTTAAATTTTCCCACTAGATTCTTTATACAATTCTGGCACTCTACATGGTATGAGTGGGGCTCATTCCTTGAATTAAGTGAAACAGCAAATTGTAGTTTCAAAAATTACGTTGTGGTCACTTATTCAGAAGACCGTATATTTTTGCGCATTATTGCAGGCGTGTACTAGAAACCGAATTCACGTCCATCAAATATTTGATACAAAATCTGTTATAAATCGTGATATTTTTTCTCAACAATCTTGTGATCCTCAATAGCATATACGATCAGTTTTAATCATGTGTGAATTTATATTTCTAATACTAGAGCAGTGGGGTCTCAAGCATTTTTCTCTAACATCTAGACTCAAGCATTTTGATGTGGGCTTAAGTAATTCTTGATATAAATACCGCCCACTGGCTGCTTCTATAAAGTGACTATTTATTAATGGGATACAATTTCTATATTGCAAATTATTTTTGCTATTTGAAAAATTTAATAAAAATAACCATAAGTTAAACAATTTACAAAAATGTGTGAACGCACTGGACTGGCTTATTCAGGACTTATTAAGAATTTGTAAATCACACCAAGTAAATCTTGTTTTAACACAATTTATATTAAAGCCATTAAAGCACGAATTATGTTAAAAAATTAAATCTATTTATGTAGCAAAAAGTAGCAGTTACAACAGCCGCAATTCAACTTTTGACCAGTTACGCCACGTGAATTCATTTCACTCAGATGCAATTAATTTTCTTTTTGCTTGAAAATGATAACAAAAAGAACAAAATCAATGTTACAGATGACAGACATATATTTTTTAATTCATAATTAAATGATCTTGAAAATTTCCCAACTACAAATGCGATTTGCAAGTTTCATACGACGATATATATTGTTTTTAATTATTTATTATGAAAACAGGCACTTATTTAATAACATAATTTGCGTATTTCAAATTAATTGCAAAACAGTTTTTTGTTACATAAATTAACATCCTTAAAAATATCTAAATTGTTACATAGTTTGCCCTTGATTTTTTTTGTTGTTTTATTTATTTTTTAATTTCTAGCAGAGAACTTAAGTCTTTAAGATTCAAACATGCAGCAGAAACCTCTACGTTTTTATAATTTTCACGTTGTTTTCTTGAATTAGTCTTGCTGCTGTTCGGTGATGAGTGTGTACTTTTCATTTCCAACATTTTATTTGTTTGCGTTTTCGTTTATTCCATTTCAAAAGATATTGCAAATTTTATAAATTTTGAAGGCGTTACCTTTTTGTCATTATTGTGTAGCAAAGAAAAAAAAAACAAAAAAAAAAACAAGGCAAAGAAGAAAAATTTCTCTAACAAATCTATATAATTTCTATTAAACTAAACTATATACTACTGCTGGCTGCCACCACTTCTTCTACCACTACCACTGCCAACGAATTCTACTGCCGAACAAGAAATCAACAACACACACACACAACCTCAAACTCATGCCAAAGTTGTTGTTGTTTTGCAACTATTGCGCATCTAACAAGACAAAGTTTACCAAAGAAAGAAATAAAGAAATCAAAGAAAGGAAGAAAAATGAGCAAAATATGTATTTTCCTTGCAAAAAATATTAGAAAAAAACAAATAGGAAAAGCTCACACACACACAAACACGAGATCATGCTATTTTTATTATTATAAACAACTCAGTTGATAAAAATGTACAATTTTCATCCTTGTGGTTGCTGTAGCGTATCCATACGGCTGAAACTGAAACGTTAAACTAAAGAGTTTGTTAACAAAATAAAAGAGTATAAAATTATTCACAAGATACAAAAAAAAAAAAAACATAAAAAGCAACGCCAGCAACAACAACTGAGTGTAATTCCTTTAGTATTACCTTTACAACTCGTTGTTTGCTATTTCTCTTCTTTTTGTTGTTGCTGTTCGTCTTACGGCCGTTGTTGCTGTCTTCACCAGCAACCCAATCCCACCCACTTTTTGTTGGCAAAACAATAACAACAACCACTAGGAAAGCAACCTAAACAAACCAACCCACCTTTTCTGATTTCTTGCTTTAGAATTATTTTTCTCTACTTCTTCTTACAGAAAACAGTAAAACAGCTACAACAAATAACAAACACACAGAAGAGCAAAAGCAAAAACAAACAACGAAAAGAGTGTAAAACGTTGATGTTGTTGTTGCCATCGCACATACATTTTCAGCATTTTGACTGAACAAAAATTGTGATGCAAAACTGCCACTCACTCAAGCGAATATAACAAATGGGGATTGGTTTTTGGCTAAAAGCTTGTTGCTGTGTTTATTTCATGTTGACGACGTTGTTGATGTTGACGGAAAAATTTTAGTGTTGCCACTGTGAGCAGAACAATGCACAACGACTTTTTACCCCGCACGGGAAGGGTACTTTTACACCTGAATGAAATCTAGCAGTTCAAGGATTTCGAGCTTAATTTTGAATAGATTTCTTATGTAAAAAAATATTTAGCCATCCACTAGATTTTGTCGAAATATGGTCTATTTCTGCACTACTTATGGATGCAACTGTACCCTGATACCCTGATACCTTGTAGAAATAATGCACCGGATGGAGTGTGCGTATATGAACTGAATTGCCAGGAAAACTTGAAATGAAATAGATTAAGAGGAAAGAGTTTGTTGTCACCTTTATTATTGTTATTATTACTTTTAAATATATTATGGTTAAAATAACAAGAAACTTGAAAAGAGAAAATATATCGGCTGGTGTAAATAGTACAGGTTTTAATAGAGATCTGAGTTGATCTCTTCTAGACTTCTTGCAGTTGAAAATACACTATTAAAATAATGTTGAGATGACAAATTGAATCACTTGCTAGGCGGTCTTAATCACGACTATAGATCATACGACAGTATCTGAGTTTCTTTTTGACAATTCCGCTTGATATCATAAAACACTTCTATTTGCTCTCCTTGAAACCAAATTTTGTTCAAATAGATCTTTCTGCACATCCTATTGGGGCCACTATTGTATTCCTATTTTGGTTGCATTTTCTCGGATATCTAAAGTCAACGTTGAGTTGAACACAAGTCAATTGTATCGTGAATGTTAAAGAATCTTTAAGACTGAGACACACTTTTTATACGTCCTTTAAAATCTTTCTCTTAACTCAAATAAAGTTACAATAATGGCCCTTAACATTTAACCTTTTTAAATTAATTTCGTTAATAAATTTTACTTGACATCAAACATATTAAAGAATTTATTTCCATATTATATTATCTTGTTTTATATTCTGTGTTACTTATTATTGTTTTGGCAGCCTAAACTGATGATAACTTTCGATATTAAATAAAGAAAATAGACACATTTTTGAGCTTCTTTGGTAGCTTGAAAACGCAGCCTCTTTTGTATGGGAAAGCGTGTTGTTTGATACACGATTTAAGTGCGAGGCTTGAATGAGACAGCGAAGCACGAAGTGGTACCTCCGTGGAAACTAATTATATGACTGGAATAAGTTTCCACGGATTATTATATTGAAGGGAACTTATTATATTGACAAATACAAAGACTTGAATGCCTTTTAAAGCTTTTTATCCTTCAGTTTTTTAGGTCATGTGCTAATTTCAATATGACCTTAAGCTGCAAAACAAAGTGTCAATTTCCGTATGACAAGATGTATTGAAATTGTTTGTCAAATAACAGACATTGCAGAAAATTTATATCATTCAAGTCTTAATTGATTTGCTTTATTCAGTCTTACGATCACCAGCTGATGCAGACAAGTAGAGGCTAAACAGAGATTTAAATGGTTCATTTCATGTAACAATAGCATTATGACGGCTTTCTAGAGGCGTAAACCTACTCTTGGTCTGCTTAAATATCCTTCAATACGCAATAAAATGGGTGACACCATTTCACTAAAGATTTTTTCTTGTTTGAATATTCTTCAGGACGTTAGATTTGATTTCGTTTGTATTGTTTTCATTGCATTTCATGGCAGAGCATTCGTTCTCTTTAAGAAGTGAGTGATAAGATTTTTAGTTCTTGGCTTCACTTATTTTATATAGAAAAAATATATATGAAATATATTGGGCTTCCTCCTCTCTCATTACAAATCAATGAGAATATCCTTATTTATAGACAATAAATTTTGTTTTGCAGCACATTTTATAAAAATAAATCCAGTGAAGCAACGCAGGTAATAATCAAACACATTCAAAAGAAATTTGGGTATTTTCTCCAAGCATTTTCAGGGACACACAAATTTCTAACACGTACTGGCAACACTGAGGGGAGCCAACTGATAAACAAGTACTACAACAACAAGATATACACTCTTATAAGCCATTATAGCCAACATTTCATTTTACAATAGCAAATGCTTTAAAACAGTCAAGCAAAATTCATTTCATTTTTCTTTATTTGGTTTTGCCTTTTTTAACACAATATGAAGTGATTATAAGCCGTCTCATTTCATCTAAAGACAAATAAATTTCAAATAAAAAACCAGCAACAACAATAAAAGCAGCACAAATTAAAAAAACTGAATATATATGTAGAAACAAACACTAACGTAAATATTAAGTAAATTATAAATTAAGAGCATGAATGAAAAACAAAGAGCTTTTGACATTTAACAAAGAGTATTTGAAAGCCTAAATCTAAGAGCAGATAACGTTCAGCGAATAGTTTATATAACAATAAAAACATTATAAATCAGTTTTACTTTTAATAATACAATTTTATAATATTATTAAAAATTATATTTGAGAAATATATTCCTACGGGTATTGTTACTAGAGACAACTTTAATTCGCCGTATAAACGTTGAGAGTTTTGTCATATTTCTCTTAAGCCAATAAGTATTTCTTTCTGATTATAAATTAAAACACATGCGCTTTTCTCTTACATGTTGTTTTTGTTGCCGTCTGTACAGTATTTATTTCAGTGCAACATCTCTTTCTATTGAACGCTTAGCTGGCCTCCCCAGTCAGGTAGTGTTCCTTGTCTTACCCATTAATTTCGCCCAGCACGGGCATTTAAAATAAAATTTATTTGAAAATATCTCAGTTTTAATGGCACAATTGTTGCTTACCTACCAACAATCAAACAAACATCCATCCATCCACATTTAAACGTATCGACCATACCGACTGAACGAGCAACCATCCATTATAACCGAAGAAAACATATGAGAGTCAATCTAGTAAACTCTACTACAGCCACGTAAAATTATAAAGAAGTATTGCAACTGAGCGTTTGTTTGTGTGAAATATGACGTATACACTCTCACGTTTTTGAGGAAAAAGTATCTGTGTGTTTGGTCGTTTATTTACCCCCGCCAAGTTTAGTTTTCGAAGTGATTGACAAGCCCAGTGTGTATTTGCCTTCGAAACGCGTACGACGTGCTGTGCTGTGTTATAGACGACACGACGAGTAACAAAAAGAACAACAAGAAGACAACACAAAACAACAATAATAATAATAAAATTTTATTACAATAAAATGCTAAATATTATTTATAATAAATTTCCACAAACCCACTGCAAAATATCAATGAATTAAACGGAAAGTTTATTGTTGGCAAAAGATTATAAATTCCAAAATTGAGAAAAAAGAAAACGTCAAAATATCGTCGGCAAATTTCCATTTGTGAAAACAACAAAAATTATGTGGAAATAATAATTAAAACAACAAACTTTTTTGTTTTCTTACGATGAGTAAAAAGAAATAACACAGCATTTTGGTGTAAAAGGAAAAATTCCAATTTGAAATAGGCACACGTGGACTGTTGTGACGGGAACCGGGAGTTTATTTGTTTTCTATTTATTAAGGAACTTTAAAAAACGATTGTGACAAAACCTCAATGATTGGAAAAACCAAGAGAACACTAGAGCAGGAAGGAACTATAAAAAAGCCGTCGCTTTTTTTTCGCGCGCGCGATTTTTTCGTTTTGGTCTATATCAACAAAATATTTGTTTAGTTTAATTAATAAATAATTAAAATAATAATAATAATAATAATGAAATTAAGGAAAAACCTTTTGTTGAAAACATGCTAATTTTAGAAGAACTGTGATAACAAAACAACTGGAAGAAAAGCAAACGATACAAAAAGATTTTTGTTTTCTTAAGACAACTCATGTATACGATCTAAGCAACCCAAAAAAAAAAAAAATTAAAAACACAACATCTCTTTCATTTGAAACTAAAACAAAACAAAAAAAAAAAAACATCAATTAAAGACTATAATTTATGGCAAACAAAAAATTAACACTTCAATAAAAAAAATGGATTTATGACATCTACTTCAGAAAAACCAGAAATTAAAACAAACAAATCTGAAATCTACCAAAAAAGAAAAATAAAGAAAGCAACAACTTTTCTTTTTTTCCCCCCCAATTCTGAAGAACAACAAGCCTACACAAATCTAATTTTAAAAATAAATTATTTAAAAAAGCAAAGCAACCGTTTTTACAACAACAAATTATAACCAGAAAAATTCAATTGTATACGAAGAGATCATTTCAAAAGTCTCGCAACAAAATCCAAACATGAAAATTCTATATATATAAATGTGCCTAACATAACAACAACAACAACAACAACCACAACAACAAAGCCCCCATGCAAACAAAAAATATCTTCTAACAAGAAATTAAAATACATAAATAAAACAAAAAGAAAATATTCTACATCAATTTAAAAGAAAAAAAGAGAAAATCAATTCAAAAATAAAAGCAATTTCCAAATGAAAAATTAAGTTCCACCCGTTGAATAAGTGACAAGTGTTGAAGAGCGATTCTTTCTCAAACGAAAAAAATATCAAAAGTGTTTTTAAAAGTTTTCAACTCGCAAATATTCCAACAACAATAAAATCGAAACTAAAATCTGCACTTCAATTTTCTTCGCTAAGAAAAAATTGGGTGTAGTTTTGTTTTCTTTCATTTCAAATTCTTTTCACTGAAACGTGGCACAAATCGGGTTGAACTTAGCTCCTAGAGCATTGATGGCTCAACCCAGGGTGAGTATTGCCTAAGGCTTTTCTTTTTAATTTTTATACGCATATACTTGCAATTTAAGGCGGTTTTCGAGAGAGAAGTGGAAAATGTTTAATTTTTTTTTTTGGAAATTTTCCGACGGCTTTTTTAAGGCAAAAAAAAATTTTTTTTCTTTCCTGTTTAATTTTTGTTTCAATAAGGAAAATAGTGCAAGATTTTGTTGCCAATAAATTGTGTGTTCTTGAACGGTTTTAAGGCCAAACATGTGCTAGTGAAATTTGTTACCACAGTTAAATATATTCTGAACGTACAAGTCTTTGCAAAGTCCTGTGGAAATTATTGCAGTTGAAACCAATTGGAAAAGTGTTTTAAAAGCAGGGCAGTTGTTAACACAAGAAAGTTTAAGCTTTAAGTTGCTCTCACTTCAGGGCAGCGATATCGTTTTCTAAGTATTTTGTTAAGCACTTTAAGGATCTCGGCATCGGAATCCCTGATTTTATATATCAAAACGGGATGTCGGATATAATTTGTGGGTACTCCAGTTTTAAATACACAACGCATGATTACCTGCAGAGGATTTTATGTGTTACAGTCATCTTCTAAAAGAATTTAGCGTTTCCGATATGCATTTTCATCGACCTTTTCTTATTGTAATAATTTTGCTATTTTTCAAGAAATTTTGTTGTATTCAAAGTGTTAATAAACACAATATTTTTTAGTACTTCCAGTTATAAAATAAAAATATAAAAAAACAATAATTACGTGACTGTGAGACTTAGTAGCAGCAACTAATTAAAATAAAAAAAAGTGCTACGAAAAAAAAGTAATGGCGTCAAGATATTTCTGATTATCTACAAGTGAAGTGTTTTCAATTACAAGCAAAATGTTAAGGCTAAAAGCCATTAGCGGCAGTTGAAATACAACTTTTTTGTTAAGGTGCTGAAATGATTTGCAAAGCGGGATGCCTTAAATTGAAATTTTGCCAGCAATTTTAGTTTGCCACAGCACCGACTGGAGAAATGCAAAACTCTTTTCTGTACAACGACGGGAACCTTTTTTTATTGACAGTTGCCATAATTTCATTCGTTTTCTCTTCTGCAAAATGTGTAACATTTTTTCACATCTTTTCTAATCTGTGGCAGTTTGAAGGATTTTTCAATTTAAATTCTTTTTCGTAAAGAATGTTGCATTAATTTCTAATAAATGATGTATTTTCAAAAGACTGAATGTTGCGATGTTCCATAAAAAGTGTAAAAAATGTTGCACTATTTTCTAGAAAGGAAATCAACATAAAATTATTCATGGCAGACTTGTCCGTCCATCCATCCAATAGTTCAAACGTCTGGTGCTTGTCCGTCCATCCATTCTTGCAATCGTTTAACAGTCTGGAGGTTTTATAATCTTTTTTCTTAAATTTATTATTAAAAAGGATAAGACATAAAAATAATATGTCGGCATAAATTATTTGCTTCAACCGGTGTAATAAATTGCTTTAGGCAAATATTTTCCAATTAGAAACACCGTGTCCTAGAGGTAAAAAAGTTGCTATGAGTTCTAAAACACCATCCTTTTCAATTAGTTTTCCTAGTCTACTTGTGACCTCATGTAGCATTCATCGCTTAATACGATCCTTTTGATTTAGTTTGTCTAGTTTTTTTTTTAATATAATTTATTCATTCATTTCAATCGTATTTACATTAATTCTGCAAAGCTCAAAAGCTTGTCTCTTTGGGAAGTTCATGCAGCATTTATCGGTTCAGTTTTATGAAGAGATTTAACAACTTCAAATGCTCCTGGAAAGTGTTCGAAAATATTAACTGCGATAAGTCTGTAGCTGCCATTTGTTGGCCAACAATATAATTTTCTTGTCACAATTATTGTTTATAAGTAAATTCAGTAAGTGTTTTTCGCTAGAATTCAAAGCCCATTTTGGTTAACTTTAGCGAGAGCTTTTGCCATCGCATAAATCACACAATTATGATGCAATCCTTAGAACAACATGATGATGATTATAAAGATCTTGTAAAATTATGAAAAAGGATAAGGATATATATGGACTCGTATGTGTTTTACAGCACGACAACAATTTTTTCAACGCCACAGGCTCCCGCTAAAGTGACAAATCATTAAATTAATGTTGATTTCTTTTCTAGAAAAAATGCAGTTTTTAAAACGAAAAGGCTGCCCTTTAAAAATACAGAATTTATTAAAAACTAGTCCCACATTTCTTACCAAAAATAATTTCTATCTTAAGGTTCTTTAAATTTTTTAACAATTTTTAAAAAGGGAGTGAAAATATTTCAGAAAATAAAACGAAATTAATTTGAGTCGACGAGAGCAGTCCGACGCTAAAAGGATATACACGTTTTCTATATGCCGACAAGGCACTTGAAAGTTGGGGTCGGGCGGACAGAAAGGGGATGGTTTAAAAATTACTGCTTAAGACTCTGCTTTCCAATAGCTCGCGGGAGAAATTTTAAGTCCCCCAAGAAGAAAAAAAAATAACTTTTAAGTGCTACTTAATAAAAAAAATATATAGAAAGTGAATCAAACAATAAATTCTTTTTTTCTCAGCTGTATTTCGATGAAGTTAAAATGCATTTTTTTTTTTTTTTTAAATTCTTAGCCAAAGTTGCAAGATATTGTTTTCATATTCCGCTGACCACAATATCCATTCCGGTATTACAGTCCCTGTTATATTAAGCAAACTTGTGGTGTTATTTAAGTGAGCCTTACAACTAATTTGGGATTTAAATAATTCCATATAAAATAAATAATTCAGACGGGTTGAAATATTAAAGTTAAATTTTACTATCCAGTCTTAGTGAGTGAAAGATGAACGAATAAATGAGACGTTTTTTAAATCATTACACGCTGGCAAGCAGATAAAGAAACCGCAAACAATTTTCTTAATTGTCACTTAAATTCAGGACACAGTGTCGGTCGAAGTTCTTGCGTATCCAGTTCACACATATTCCCACGAAAGTTTTATATATCGTGTTATGCGATATATAGGCTCTTTAGCAACTCTGCAGAAAAGTGACATAAGTCCACAATTACAATTTGTGCACTTGCAAATAACAAAAATGAAAACATATTTAGAATCACTGTTTCATAAAATGACACCCAGAGTGTCCATAAACATTCAAGGTGTTTTATATTATTCAAATAAATTATTTCCTCATTAACTTTTTTAACGCCCAAGTCAAGGCCCCAAAAAAATTAAATAAGTAGTCGGTTGCGTAAAAATTAAACTATAAACTTTTAATGTTCAACTTTATTTCACGAAGATTAAATTGACATAGACAAAAATAATTCTTTGCAAAATACTTCAACCTTTAGGAATCTATACACAAGAATAAGTGTTCCGTTATTAGGAGCAACAAAAAATATGATCTCAATATTCAAGTTTTAAAATGATCAATTTTGCAAGCCAACATACAAAAAGACATGGAAAAGAATTTCAATTAACAACAAAGTGATTGGTATGTTTGTATGTATATGCATTTGCATTTGCATTTGCATTAATGTTGTTGCCACAACAACATTAAGATCATAGGGATTATGAGAATAGTGACGGCACTTCAATTAGAGATAGAACGGTGACTCACAGTGATCTCCAGCAACATAGTCTTTCTTTACAACTTTCCGTTGATTAACAGATACTCGTATTCACGCTGTTGTCTACAACATGTATAGATTTTTTAAAATAATTTATTTAAAAAAATCTCTAAAATTAGTTTTTAAATTTTTTGTCATATTAATTGTGATGCGGGAAGATAAGAACTACGGCACTCGATATGCAGCGAAATTTATATTCAAAGTGGATGTTCGGCTCTCATTATCGACTTTTTTGTTGTAGTTCTATAAGCAATAATTACCTTCACAAAACTACAGATTTTACTTTAATTTTCAATCTCAATTTATTAAGAATTGAAAAGAATTTCAAAGTCAAAACAACAATATCTTTAAATTTATATCAAAGTGATTTTAAAACAATTTATGGTGGACAACTTTTCTTAAGAAGATATTTGATTCGAAATTAATGTCGATCGGCAGAGCATTTAACTATTCAATTGAATCCACATCTGGCAAAAATGTCAAGAGTGTCCAAAATTCAATTATCTAACGTCGAGTTCTTTTCTACAAAATAATGCAACATTTTTCACACCTTTTAACAGAAAAAGGCAACATTTTGCCAATTTGAAAATAAAAATTTTATTAGAAATGAATCCCTACATCCCTCACGAAAAATAAATTCTGTTTTAAAGCTTTTCCAATCCGTCGCTTTTTAGAAAATAAGAGAAAATGTGTTACAGGTTTTCTAGAAAAGAAAACGCCATAAGAGTGAATAAGAAAGGCGAAAGCCAGGGGATAATAAAACTGGCGAGTTCATGTTAGTCCCCGTCCACACTTGCAATTTTGTTGCGTGCAATTCTGCTTTGAAATTGCTTTAGTGTCCACATTAGAAAAATCTGGCATTGCAATTCTTGTATTCCTTATGCCTTCTTTTCTCTTCTTTTTATTATATTTTCTTTAAGTTGAATAGTAAGAATTGCAAAGCGGAAGAGAATTGCCGAGGACATGAACCTCTGTACCCCTGCCCAAGCTTCTCACCACTCTCACCTAAAACATTCAAGAATTGCTGCAACAAAATTGCAAGTGTGGACGGGGACTTAGTGAGAACGACGGCAGTTTTCTGATATTTAAATTTAAATTTTCTTTTAATAAAATTATAAGAAACTAATTCCTGTTGGCATTTAAAAAACAAGCAGTTATTCATAATAATTTTTTTTGT
Source organism: Linnaemya vulpina (assembly GCA_963675445.1). Taxonomy (NCBI): domain Eukaryota; kingdom Metazoa; phylum Arthropoda; class Insecta; order Diptera; family Tachinidae; genus Linnaemya; species Linnaemya vulpina. Next base: position 14,371,330 of record OY776277.1, on the reverse strand, counting down.
GTTTCTCAAATTAATATTTTTATTTAAAAATATAAATTAAAACATTCATCATTTCGTCTGGCTGTTTGCAGTGGAACAACAATAAAAGACTAAAATTTTTTCTTTCTAAATGAAATTCAAAGTGAAAAAAGAAGGCAGGAAATAATTTTCGTTGGAAATTTGTTTCTTTGGCAGACCGAATATTTTTAATTAACACTAACAATTTCGAGAGATCTTTAATATTCAATTACTTGTTGCGCTTTTTTGAAAATAATTTTAAATAATATTTTAATTTCATTTATTTCTTTTCTCAACCGAGAAATAAAATGTTTAATGTGCTGCTTGACTTTTAGTTTCTTCAATTTAATTAAAATGTTTTGGCATTTTTTTGTACAACTATAGAAAAAATTTTGAAACTCACCATCTTCATTTTTAATTTGTAGCTTCTTATTGAGTGAATATTATTTAGCTCAAATAAAGTTTTGAAATTCGATACTTCTAAATTATAAAACGGCATCACTTACCTGAAATTAAAAAAGAAAATAAAAAAATATGTCAGATGTTTTACAAACAAAATTTATCTCAAATGAAAGCGGTTGCTAATTTTTCTTCATTTTATGTACGGAAAAATCGTGCATGACGAGCGCTTCATTCCTATTCTATTTGCCATGAGTTTATAAAAATATAAAAAAGTTACTTTCAATTTAGGCAGAGTGTTTGATTTAGTGGTAAAACTCATCAATTTTAAAAATAATGAATCACAAACTTGTGTGACGCACGCTACAAAAATAAATAAAGTAATTTCGAAAGAGTTTTTAGAGTACACAAAATCTAGTTTCTCTAAGAAAATTTCAAAATATATATTAATTTCATTAAAAAAAATTCCTGACGATTCTTTGTGATGCTTGTTTTTTTATTAAAAATATTTATTTATTCCAACATCTTAATTTTATTGAAATAAAAACTAGTTCGGTAGTACTACACGCAGCATATATATTGAGACAAATTTATTATTTTTAATCAAACGAATTCCATGAAATAGCAAATAAATTTTTTGGTGCCTTCAAAACAGCTGAACAATTTTGTTTTAGTGTACGCGTCTCCGAATTAGCTTCTTTCGACTTTAAAACGGTCGTAGCAAAATTTCAAGAATTATTTAGTTTCTTGAGTGATTTAACGAGTAGAGGATATTTAAAAGCTGGTAAAAATTCTTTTAAGAATTATATTTTCCATAAAACATAAATTTTCAGCAGTTCAACAGACTAATCAAAATATATTTTGACTTCTGTGATAACTCTTAACAATTCAAGAAGTGAAATTAAAACAAAACCCAGTTGCAATATAAGTGTGATGAAATATTTTATAAGAACTATTTTTGTAAATTAAAAAAAATTAGTTTCCTGTGGCTATTTTTTATTGAAACAACAATAAAAACTCAAAGTTTTTCTCTAAAAAGTGTTAAAGAAAATTTTTGTTTTATTTACCAAACAGCCAGTTAAATTTGACAAGACAAATTTGTTCTTCATGAAAAGTTTATATATAATTTTGTTTATAAATCCATTCTTATGAGCATCCTGTACTCATAAAGAATTTTTTTTTATAAAATCGAAGTGCAACATGTGCCAACGGTGTAACAACAAAAAACTTGTGTGAAATTCGTTGTATAAAAACAACTGCTTTTCGATTTACTTCCAACAAAGTAAACCGCACAATAGGGGCGTGAGCGGCCATGGCATAGTGCAGCGGCCGGCGAAAACAGTGCTGTTACGTTTAAGCTACTAATTCGTTCCATTGTTCCAATATATTTTTAAATGTATATCAATTTTTCTAATCCTTTAAGTTAAAAGTTATTTGTTATTTAATTTTAATTATGTGCGGATTATTTTTTCCCCCAAATCTTATTAAAAAATTCAAAGTGATCAATTGAGGAGTTTTAGCTAGATTCTATGCCAATTTCACTGCGGATAACGCAGATCACCAGGGAACCTTGGCCCAACATTTCTTAAAATAACTAAAGATATTTTTTTCAAACTTTCACTTTAATAAGTGAGAAGTCTAAAAACAAATATCAAAGTCATAAAAGGAAAACAAAGTTCTCAGAAGTCACTGGGTTCCCATCATCAGTACTTTTTTTATCACCTCTTATTAGGACTCTTTAGAACAACTAAAGATATTTATTTCACTTAAATAAGTAAGAGGTCTAAAAAGAAACATCAAACTCATAACAAGAACTCACTGATCACTTTTCTATTTTTATTTTCTTACGTTTTTGTTCTACAATTGGTTGGCTTTCTTCCGACTCTAATAATTAATAATAATTATTTATTATTATTCCAAGTTTTTATATATAAATTTTGGAATCTTTGCCGACTCATTAAGAAGAATAATTCTTTGGGAATTTATCTGCTATTTTCCATTTCAACTATGCTTCACAAGTGAAACTACTATTCCTGGAACAGCGGAAAAAGTTGGGTTACACGCGCTTGTTTAGTTGTTTCTTTTAAGCTGTTAAATAAACTCAAAATTGCTCCGAGATAAATAATAAAAAAATTTGGATATCAGAAGCCGATGTGACTGTGAAAAAAGTGTAGAGAAAAGTGGAACATTTCGAATATTAATTAATTTTAACAAAAAGTTGGTTCAAAGAACTTCTCATATTAAATTTTTATTAAAACAAAGTAGATAAATATTTTATATTTCCGATGAACAGCTTTAAAAAAAGAAAAAATTGAAAACTGAAAGCTATTGACTTGGCGTAACGGCCTTGAAATCAGCACTGATCCGTTCTGGTAGTTTCGTGATTGTAAAAAATAAATTCAAAATATTCCACTGCTCAGAAAATTAGAATTTGAAAATTTAATTCTTTTATTTAATTAATTTCCAGAAGAAGTCACACAAACGAGTAACGAAATATTGAAAAACAATTTTATAATATAATAAAAATAAAGAGACCTTAAGCTTAATAAATAGAATTTGAAAATTTTAAAATAAATAAACTACCGCTGGTAGATTTTAACTTGGAGGCTGTTAAATAACTTTCAAGTTATTAATTCATCTACCAGAAATTCGACAATATTTTATTGAAAAAATGTTTAATAAATTATTTAATTTCTTAAAGAAATCACACAAAGAAGCAACGAAATATTGAGAAATAAAACAACTATTTCAATAAAATTAAGAAGACCTCCCGTTTAAAAATATTAAAGAATATGAATAATGAAAAGGAGGCCAAAAATGTAGAAGAATTAAGACAATATAGATTAAACTGCAACTGCAACTGCATTTTTTATTAGAGTCATAGAAAGCTAATGCCGATGGTTTTTTTTTTTTGTTTCTTATAAAGTGAATTGAGTTGTTTTCTTTTTTAAATTCCAGAGGGATTTTCTCTAAACAAAAAGATGCTATTCTTAAAATGTTTATTTCCTTATAAAAATTAATCATGTTTGTATATTAAAAAATAGTAGAAAACTACAGGCCAATAAACACAACAGCAGACATCTTAACAAGTGAAAACAATTTGATCAAATAAAAATTGTTGTCCATGTAAACAGCCACCGATATTGTCACGAAGAACGGAATTCCACAGTGAACGTTAAATTCTTTCAAAAAGGGCAAATCTTAAATAGAAAAACTATTCAATCGACTATTTGCGACATGCCCGCCTTGAAAATATTACGGCGATTTGCTGCCGCTAATAGAATTTTGTGATTTTCATATCAAAAGTAGAGCTGAAAGCTTAAGATCACAAACGATCTCACTCCTGTTAAATGTGAAAATTTCCAACAGTCACGCTCAACTAGTTTCTATAAAATGAATATGGACTTTGAAATATGATTAATTTCACACAAAATTTTCTTAAACTATTATAAATATTTTAATAAAACTAAACAAAGAAAATAACAATTAAAAAACCTGTGGCAATAAAGCAGCGTTTTATTACAATAGTTCAATAAATTATGTCAAAATAAATAATAAAAAGTAGCGAAAAGAAAATTCATTACAAAAATATTAAATAAAATGTATGGGCGATTAAAATTAATTGATCGGATTTTTATCGCCGCTATAAAATATTGTGATGCAAATCAAATCAAATCATTTTTCGTTTTCTTTAAAATGTGTTCTTTGAGTTTAAGTATTCATGAGGGCATTTTCTTATGGAAACAGTGTAAGTTTTGCTTGACTATCAAAACTAACAAGTGAAAATTGAGTTGGAAAACTAAATTTCACTTGATCCGAAATAATTGCAGCGGTGTTGTTTTTCATCTGCTTGGAAATTTGTGTTGCAAATATTTTGGTAAAACAATTTTTAAAAAAGTTCAAGGAAATTCAGTATCAGCGCTAAATAATTAAACAAATTTTTAATCCGTTAATAAATTTAATATTTTGTGCAACATTTAACTGCCACCAAAACATCTCTCTTGAAGATTTTAAATATTTGAAATAATTGCTGATGCTTGCGTAACGCATAAATACCGGCTGTTAGAAAAATTCATTTCAAAATCTTTGTCAATATAGAAAATGTTGCTGCTCGTGGACCAGCAAATAATTAGAAATTCCATCCCATCAAATTTTTGTCAAGTTCTTCTAACTGCTGGTTCTTGTAAATTATCTGTTTGTTTCGCAAAGACGGGAGAGTTTTTTCTTTCTGAAAAATATAATTGAAACCAACATAAAGTTTTGAGATTTTCCTAAATAAAATATCAAAGGCAGAAAGTCTTTAAAATTAAATTCAATATAAAATTTTGTAAATAGTTTTTTTTTATTTCAAATGTGATTATGCCAGAGGAAGAATTATTTCTCCGGCGTGAAGTATGAAGTAAATGAAATCTTCCGTTTGGAACTTTATATTGAAAAATACAAAACTAATTTCAGTTTTTTTTTAAAGATGTTTCATTACAAATTCCCAAACGAAAATGTTAATTTTTTGTAAAAAAAACTGACACTAAATGGAACAAAGAAAAATCAAGAAATATTTAACTGAAATGTTGGATGAAATTTATTTTCATTTTAATTATAAACTCATTCTTTTTGTCCCAAAATCTTAATAAAAAATTCCCTCAATTGATCTCTTTGAATTTTCTAGTAAGATTTTGGGAAAAAAGGAATCAGCTTATAATTAAAATTAATGTTGAGTTCTTTTCTAGAAAATAGTGCAACATTTTTCGCACTTTTTAACAGAAAATGTCAACATTTTGCCATTTCAAAATAAGGAATTCATTAAAAATGAATCCAACAACCCGCACGAAAAAATATTTCTTTTTTATAACTTTACCAAACCGCTACTTTTTAGAAAATAAGTGAAAAAATGTTGCATGTTTTCTAGAAAAGAAAACGCCATGAAATAAATTTCAGTTAAATATTTTTTGATGTTTCTTTGTTCCATTTATTGTCAGTTTTTTTTTTAATAACTAAAATTAAGGAGTTTTAAAACACAACAATTCTCAAATATATTTACTAATTTGGAAATTTATTAAATTTTTAATCTCTCCGATAATATTTTCATGCTTAAGCATGTCCAAACGGCGGCATATTATTTTTAACCTTCAAATTTTGAAATTGTATTCAATTTTATTCAAGAGGAGATGAGATGCAAGTCAAAGATATGAAATAATTTTATTTCACAGAAATTTTATTTGAATTACTTGCAAAAGTTTTCACTTATTCTGAGTTTTGAAAATTAAATTGAAACAATTGAAGCCTAAATAAATTTTTCCAAGCCGGCTGAGATGCTTCGAAAAGTAAAGAAGAGAAAATAAATTAAATAAATAAAAAATTTAAATAAACAAATTAATTAATTAAATGCATGATTTCTTAACGACCTCTTCTTATTTGCAATAATTTTGTTGTTGTTTAATTAATAGAATCCGGCCTTCCAAAGTCATGTTATTAACTGCATATAAAAGACAATTTTATCTCACTTACTTATCCGACGTTTTGAAAATAAACACTTTCGAAATTGAAAATAACGAATAATAGAATACAAGTAGAATAGCAAAACTCTTAATTTCTAACTTCAACAATGATTTAAATATTAATTGTGTTTTTTGTTATTAAAAAAATTAAGATTGGAATTTTATATTGAAAATAAAAATTAATTTCCGATTTTTATAACAGTTTTAGTATAAATTCCTTAACGAATTTTTTTAATCGCCCATATTCTATTTGGCAGCGTCAATCCCGTCGTCAATATTATGTCAACATCACTTTTACTCAACATAAACACCGCGTCAACACTAATTTGATATTCTATAAGGGTTGATATGTGACGCTGCCGGTTTATCGATAATTTACTTACACATATCTAATTCTTGGAACAGCTGGTTAATTTTGTCCACAATTTTTGTGGAAAATTTGGTACAAAATATAAAGTGCAACCAGACCACTGATTGTTTACTCTCTTTCGAGAGTTTTTGCGTTTTGTTACAGAGCATATTTTGCTTAAAAACTGTTTTCTGTACCTTTTGCCATCCACCGCCATATCTTTGCGGTGGTCCAAGGGCATTTAACACTGTGGAAATATTCTCCCACATTTCCTTAAAAATATTGGGTACAGTACCTCTGAGAAATCCCCTTGCTAGTTCAGGATCTTGTTCCATCTCCTCCACCAATTTTTCAAATTGTTTGGGATTTGTAATTTTGATTTTATCTTTATCAATTTTTTTTTCAAAATAACGCAAAAAAAATGTTGTAACCACAACACAACACCAAAAACATTGACGACCAAGGGGGCAAATTACAGCACTCGTTATCGAACGAAATTACGAAATATTTCAATAGTGTTTATATGGAAATATTTTAAGCTGTTAAATAAACTCAAAATTGCTCCGAGATAAATAACAAAAAGATTTAGATATCAGAAGCCGATGTGACTGTGAAAAAAGTGTAGAGAAAAATGAAACATTTCGAATATTAATTAATTTTAACAAAAAGTTGGTTAAAAGAACTTCTCATATTAAATTTTTGTGAAAAAAAATTAGACAAATATTTAATAGTTCCGATGAACAGCATTAAAAAAAGGAATAATTGAAAACTGAAAGCTAAGGACTTGGCGTACCGGCCTTGAAATCAGCACTGAACCGTTCTGGTAGTTTCGTGATTGTAAAAAATAAATATTTCAATAGTGTTTATATCAAAATATTTTAAAATTTCGAATCGTATCGAATACCGTAATTTGCCCCCCTCAGTCAATATTGAACAGCGTCGCCGTTACATTTTCATAGAGTTAATAAAAAACATGTTGACAGCAATCGATAACTTTCAATATTGACATTGGAAATGGCGATTTGCATCAAAGACTAAAAACAGTATTGTGTTGCATTGACGCTGCCAAATAGAATATGGGCGATTATTTATAAAAACAAGCAGAGGGTTTGAAGTTTGAAAATAAAGAATACAACCCTATTATGTTTGTCGTAGTCAAGACGACATGGACACAATGCAGCAACTCTTGTCATATGGTTGGCATTAGAGTTGTTATAGTTTGACTACGAATAAGACAAAAGAAAGAAGCGCCATAATTTCGACTTGGCGAGTTTTATAATAAAATAATTTGATTTTTTTCACAATATATTCTGAATTTGTGGAAATAAATTTCTTATGTTATGATATTAAGAGAACTTATTTCAGAATAAAAACCAAATAACAATTTCATGGCAAATTTCCATTTAGTTTCCATGAAGTCTGAAAGTAAAAATATATCACACGCACAAAACTCTAGGCAGAAGGCGAAATAATATATTTATTTTTATTATTATTTTCAAATATTTTTCTAACCGAAAAAAACAAACAAAAAATTAAATAAGAAACAACGCTGTTATGCAAACAGAAAATATATTTTAAACTGCAACTCAAGAGATTATTATTGAAAAACAAAGAACAACAACAAACTAATCCGAGTTTTAAACTCTTCTTACACTCGTACATTTAAAACAATTTTCTTTTAGATTTACATCTTTCATTTTTTCTCCAGCCATCTACCCGTGGTGGGCTTCATGATATAGATTTTTGTTGTATTTGTTTTTCTCTATAGTTTTGTTCAGAGAAATATCAAAATTGTTTTAACTATTTCTAATTACTGATAATGATCTCTAGTTTCTAAGGCGATTGATCAATTATCTTTAGGCACGCATGCAGTGTTACACTGTTCTACAAAAATGTACTGTTTTCGGTATAGCAACATGTTGCCAGGCTTGGGGTTAGCAGAAGTCTGCATAAAAAACCAACATTGAAATAAAAAAATTTATAAAGAAAATGCATTTAAATATGCGCATGATAAAGTGAAAATTAGAAATACATTTTATTGATAATTTATACAATTCAAACTCTTGCGGCACTGAGCCGTGCAGTCCACTTACGCACATTTCAAAAGTTCTAGAGATTTTATAAACTCGGCTGTTGGAAATACTAGAATTAATTTTTTTTTCAAATTTCCCAAGTCTGCAGTCGCTTCAAAGTATATAAATATAAAGCTTATGTTTTCCTTTGAAATGTATAAGACTATTTCGTTCCTGAGCCTTCAAGGAATTTGTAATGAGCGACTTTTTATGATCATTAACATCAGCAGCACGATATCGGATCTATTGAAAAGGTCACAAAAAGATAACTTCTTGTAATGACAACCCCCCCGTTGTAAAAAAAGATTAGAAAACATCCAGATCATGAATCTACGATTTTATGGACTTCAAAATATGTCAAAATTCGAGTTCTAAATTTTGGAATGACCATCAAAATATGTGAACCACTCTTGGCGCACTCTCTGGATTTTATATGGATGATAAAAATGCAGTTGTTACAAGTTTGGGCATGAGTTAACATTTAACTATCTCTACATGGACTTGTCGCTGCAACCAGCTCTCAGTTTTGATGCCTTTTTCACTGGGCTTAAACTCTCGTGGTCAATGTGCTAAGAAAAATATTTATAAACAAGTGGAATTTACTTGTAATGTGGGTTATTGAAGTTCTTCAAAATATTTCTTATCTTTTGAGGCATTAAAAATTATTTCTTCTCTATTTCCCTAAACACCATTTCCATTAGAATTGTCCTGTGGTCCAACCTCGACCATTTGATATTGACATTTAAAGCAAAAATTTACAATGCATTTGGGGTCTCCAACAACTTTCATGCTTTCAAAGGACTTGATTATAGCGTGCACATCTACACAAAATCAACTTTTAAAAAATGTACATTTTATGAATATTAAGGGACTGAAATATATTTAAAAGCGTAGCCCAAAAATATGTTTAAAATGCTTTATGATGAACAACATTTTAATTGTTATTCTTTTAATAAATTTATATATCAATTCATTAACTAAATGAGCAGCAGACTTAAACTAATTTTCAAAATTATAATTCAAAGACTTGAAGGAAGAAATTTTACATAAATTTTTTTAACCTTGACAGTCCTCGCATTTGCCATCTGCACTGCAGCGTTTTAAGAATAACTGGCTTTTCAGATTAAACACAAAAAAATTGTGTTTGAAATCGTTTTATCGTCTAGTTTCATACAAAAATAATTTTATATAAATAAAATTGTGGCAGACAATGTTTGACTTCCCACTATAAAAACTGTACAATTCGAAAAACCGGGAAGTTACTGGCTTTTGTTCTTAGTGAATGATGAAATAAATCTGCTCTCTGAAATATTATTTTGTTTGCAAGAACTGCAAAGAAAACACAGAGTTAGAAGAAACTAATTATGTAGGGCAATATTTTCGAAAGCTTGGAAAGAATATTGAAATAAATTTTAAATCCACAGAGAATTGAGTAACAGAGTGCCTCAAAAGGTAGGGTGCAGAAGATCAGAATGCTTTTCACGGAAGTTTCCAGTGTTAAGTTTGAAATTTATTGCAGTTTATTTTGAATATATTTTAGGAAACTTTCTTTAGCCACACATTAACACCCTTATTCATAAGAATTATGCGAGACGTATAAGAGTGTAATAGAGCAAATTTCATATGAAATTTTGTTTTATTACGCTGTTATTAGACTCCCATAATTTTTATGAATAAAAAGGTAATTTTAATTGCAACAAATCATTTTACTCTTTCAAACTTTAATTTATTTTTTAACGGAAATAATATTTAATTAAATTAACATAAGACGGTTTTTTTTGTCTAAATAAAAATATTCATTTACCACTTTGGCTTGTAACGTAAAGTATGTCTGAATATATATTTTTATTCAAAATCTAAAAATGTGCGTGAGTAGAAGAAAAAAAAATGTATGCACTCGCGTATGGGGAAAAAAATCCAAGTGTTTGCGTAAATTTGAAAGAAAAAAAACAAGAAAGAAATAAATGAAATTTTGAAATTTGTTAATGTTTTTGTGTTTAAACTAAAGAAATTGAAAAATAACACAAGACAAGTGTAATGAGAGATAAATAAATTGCGTGCTGATGGTTCATTTAATTTAATGAGCCACGGCGTGCAGCAGCAACTTATCTAAATGATTTTTTGTTGCTTCATTCAAAATATCTTAAGCTTCTTTTGGCTTTTGTTTCTACTTATTTTTTTGTTGTTGTCTTGAAATAATGTTTTCTTAAATTAAAAGTAATTTTCGTAAAGTAACAAAATTAAGCAAAATGAAAGAGTTGAAATTACAAAGATATTTATTGAAAGTAAAAAACGGTTGGAATTTTTTCTTTTCAGAATACCATATGAAAGTTAGTTTGGTTCTGAAACCGTTACTCAAATAAGTGATACGTTTTAAATTATATGTTAAGTTGTAAATTTGAGACCATAAACACTTGGCGCATGTTGTTTTTTGTTAGGGAAAATTATCAGAAGAAATTCTTTAAAAACATATTAAGCAATTTTCTTAAGAAATTATTATTAAATACACAATTGTGGCAATTGTTAGAGGCACACACATACACATGAATACATATAATTATATTCACGCAGCCAAGGCAGTCAGCCAGCCAGCCAAGCAGCCTGCCACACTTTAGTTTCTTAAGCACGCAATTGCAACATTATCGGCTTTGCAACAAACTGCCAAACGGGCTGCATAAGAAAAGTGTTTTTTTTTTTTTGTTGCCTTAAAAATATGCAAATATTTTTAAAAACTTTAAACTGAAACAAAGAGGTTAACAAATTTATTTATTTATTTCTTTTGAGTTAAAATAATATAAAATATATTAAAAATTGCATCAACAACACTGGGCGATAGTCTTCACCCTGCTATTACAACAATAGAAAAATAAAGTTTTTAAAATAACAATTCAATTCGCTCTACAGGGTTTGACTTGACTGCTGCACATTTAATGTCTGCTCCAATTCATTGTTAAATATTTAACAATTTAAACAATAAACAAATAAACAATTTAATAAAAACAGTAACAAATAAACATAAAAATTAACACAAATTTTCAACATTCGAAAACCAAAACTGCACTTGCTTTTCCATACACTCTGCCACCCAGCAAACAATTTGACAGCTTAAACGAAACTGTCATCTTAAAAAGCACAAGGCCAATTGAATCATATTAAAGAATGTTAAATTAAGAAAAAGGAATCAACACAATTAAGTAACGATGAACTTTTTGTTAATTTTAAAGCAAAAAAAAAAAAAAAGCAAGCAGGATTCAAATCTTATAAAAGAGTTAAAAACGATAATTCCAATTCATTTATAAATCATGACAGCTTCTTTAAAACTAAATCTCCTTCACTGGGATGTTTGGCAATTTTCGTTTAGTTTTGATGGTCTGTCTGCGTTATAAACAGCATTGATAAACAACAAAAATGAAATGCTAAGCAATAAAAGTAACCATAATTTCAATCATAAAATCTAGTAAAAAATCACCCAAAAACATCGACAAAAAAAGTTATCAAAAAACAATTATTCCAAACAAAACATTTTTACAATTTTAATGCGCTACAATTTTTTCCCCACTCCACATCATAACCCAACTTCAGCAACCACCTGAAACTAACTGCGAGTTTTTTTTTTTTAATGCAATAACAGTTAGTCCAAGTGTTAATTGTTTAAATAAATAAAATGAAAAAAAGAAGAAAAATAAAGAAAAAGAAATAGCAGACGATTTGTTAAGTAGCTTCAAAGTATTTAACATTTTGTTTGCTTATTTAGCGTATAATTTTTATATTGAATTGTTAGATTTATTATGAAACAGGTTCAAGATAAATACTTCAAATCAAGAAGAGTGTTAATTTGCAGGGACAACAGATCAGTAAAAGCAGCTCCAAAGATTTGAGAAGAAACCGTGTGGTTATTAAATTAAGAGCAAAAGTACCGTAAAGGGAACATAAAATGGAAAAAGAAGTGAAATAATTTGAGAAAATATGGGCAGGTATTTAATGTAACACATCCCTTGATTTTTTATATATCAAGGCTTTTATTTTCTGAAAAAGTGCATCATTGTTTCAGGTGTGTAAACAGATCTTGTAAGTTTCCGTGTAAAAACAGTTCTGCTCATCTGCTTCGGCATTTGAAAAGAATGTTGCTGGCAACATTGTTCTTTGAAAAAACATGCTGTCCAACTGATGTCGCATGTTTTTACCCAAAAAATATACAACCACTAAAAGAAAACTCTGAATTCAGGGAAGTTTCTCATTATATTAGATGTCTATTAGTTACGCACAAAACTGTTGTACTTCATTAACTCCCCGTAATAGTGTTTTCACACTGACATAGTTTTAATAAATTCTGGTTTTAACTTTAAAACCAACTTTTTATACTAAAGGATTTTGGTTAAAACCAACTTTAAAGCAGTTTTATGTTGGTTTTAAGTACGTTTTATGAAATGTAATCTTGTCTTTGCCTCTTTTTGTGTGTGTTAAGTGGAGTGCTGCCAAGTTTTATACTGGCAGCACTTTTGTAAAGTTGTTTCCCAAGTATTTTTTACAATACACAAGGAAATAACTAAATTTTTATACTTATAAAACAAAAGTTGCGTGCGATTTGCAATTGCCCTGCTATTAAATCTCCTAACTATGATAAAATAATCATCCGTATTGTAAATGACGACGTCGACAGCGAAAAATTGTCACTTGTCTGGACTTTGCCGACAGAAATTGGCTTCTGGTAACATGTTCTCTTAATATTATAGAATACAAAATGTCGGCAATCAAATGACAAGTGACAATTTCTTGCTGTCGACGTCGTCGTTCATAATATGGGTCTTTAATATGATTATGATTTCTATTGTAACAAAGTGTCATTCAAACACCAGAACAGTGAATAAGATGACGTTTACACTTGTGAAATACTTGGCAAAAAAAGCCCTGATATTTTGCTTCTTTTAAGGTGTTTTCACGCTAAAAGTAAGAAACAATTTTTATCAATGAGAACAGAAATATTTTTGTATTCACACTGCAGATTTAATAAATTCAGGACTCAACAAGCAGATCGTGCTAAAATTTGAATCGCTATTAAATAAACCTTTTATGGAGTATTTGTTGTGGTACTTTCCTTTACATTTGATAATACTTAATGAACAAACTGTACAGCAGTAGTTAATTCAATGAATAACTACTGCAGTACAGTTTGTTAATTAAGTATTATCAAATGTAAAGGAAAGTACTACTAAAAAAAAACTATTTATATATAAAGTTGCAGTTTAAGATGTGGCAAATTCATAATAATTTCAAAATATGGAAACACCTAAACAGCTGGAATAAATGCTACAAAAATACTTCCTTATTTCAAAACTCTTTAATATTAATTATATGCTGCTTCTTTTCTTCCCAAAGTCTTGCTGAAAATTCATTATTTCATTAAAAAATCATGCTAAATTGTTAAGGAAAAACATTCGGATTTTTCTGTACATTCTTCAAACATAATCAGCTATTGCCTCTGTAAAACTTGGCAGCACTCAACTTAACATCGGCCAAAACAGGCAAAAACAAGATGGCATTTCATGAAAACCACTTGAAACCAATTCAAAACTGCTTTTAAGTTGGTTTTAAACAAAATCATTTTGTGTAGTAAAACCAGCTTTAAAAAAATGCTTTTAATGTTAAAATCAGAATTTATAAAAACCAAAACACTCTTACGGAGTTAATGAAGTACAACAGTTTTATTCAAAACTACTATACATCTGATATTATTGTGAGAAACTTCCCTGAATCCAGAGGTTTCTTATGTGGTTGTAGTTTTTTTTGTGGGTAAATATTTGCAAATTGTGAAAGTAATTTAAATGGCTTTGATTTCATTTAAGAAATGTAGGACCCAGACGATTAAAAATAATATTATTCTGATTTCTAATGCAACTGGACTTTCACACTGAAAATAAATATCTTTCAAATTCAATATTTTATATTGAAATTTAACACATATTGCAGCAAAACGAAATGAGTTTCAATATATAATAAATAATAAAAATTATTTGAAGTATTCGGAATTCTTATAAATTTGTTACATATTTTTCCTATTAACAATTAAGTTTTCAATGAAAAACAAGATTAATAGAATTGTTTTTGCTATAAAATAATAAATAATATAAATAAATTTCAAATTAAATATTAAGAAAAATGTATTTGTCTGAAATCTTTTATATTCATGTGTTAATATATAAAGATTGTCTTAAGAACAATTACTTCGAGGCGTTTGCTTTTATTTTAAAATGTCGTCGACAAGTATTACGATTGAGATAAAAGTGTAAACTGGCGATTGATTACGAAAGTCAATGGGATATTACGCAACGTTATTGATGCTTAGGAATTAAATTTCACAACACAAATGCCTACAAAATTTGTATTGATTTATTAATTAATGAAATTTTTTATGGTTATTAAAGTTTCCGATATTAATTCAGACTTAAATAAATGAAATAAAAATAGTATTATAAGTAGTAAATCATTTAAAACTAAAGGAAATGGTGTATTATTCTGCACGAGTTGTTACAGAGATAATTTTGTTAAAATTTATTCTTAATTATTAAACATCTATAATTTTCTGATTTGAAATGAGTATATCTTGAGTATTTAGTGAACATTTAATATGTTGATCATGAGTCATAAATAAATTTAAATCGCACATGAGCGTAAAAAAGGCTCAAAAAGGAATATTTCATTTTGTAGGAGGAGCAGAACATTAACTGAAATTAAATAATCAAAAAATTAATATCGAAAAAAATTAATTTGTTATATGAAAAGTAGTTTAAAGACGACTTCTGTGGGTGTTAATAAAGTTTCCATATATCAAGAGGGTTTTATAATTTTAAAATAAAATTTCCAAACCAAACTTTCTTTACTTATCGAAGTATTAAAAAGAACCTGTAACATTTTCACACCAACTCAAATTCAGATTTACTCTGTTTCATTTAATTCTATTTATTCTTAAAAGAAATAAAAAAAAGTGGCAAAGATTTATTCCGTTTCTTTTAACTTCATCCAAAAAAAAGTTATAAATATTGCTTCAACATGCCTTAAAAATTAATTGTCTAACACCATTTATTAAATAAAACCCAAAACCAAATTATAGAAAAAAGTAAAAAAAACCCCAAATCAAATACACCAGCAGACTAAAACAAATCGAGAAACACAATTTATGGGAGTGTTAAGCATTTGTCTTTTATACGAAAATATAAATTAAGAAAAAAAAAGAAACATTAACGAAATATTTTACCAAATAAAGAAAACACCCTCAAAATATAGAAATAAACTGAAACAAGTAATTAAAAATGAATATTTTTATGAACAAAAAAAAAAATAAGAAAAATAAGAAAAATGCCATTTGAGGGGTAAGACAAACAAATGACCCCCAAAAATGATAAAAATGTTTCTTATTTAATTAAAAACACAAAATTCAAAAGCTGTAAAATATGAAAAAGAATAAAAAATTTAACATATACAACAACAACACTTTATTTGGTTAGAACTAAATGTTGCATATAACCTTTAAAAGGCAAATTGTTGCTTTAATATGTGAAGCAAAAGGACTACACAAACAACAAATAGTTATTAAACCACTCTAAACTGTCTGTAAATGTGTCTGGTTTCCAAAGTACATTATGTACGAATACATATGCAAGTATATAGATAATATATATATACTAACCATTTGGCAGCACGTACATAGAAGGCCATTAAAGGTTCACCCAGATCTTTTTTTTCTGTACTTCTTTCTAAAGTTGTTTTCACACAAACAACAACAAAACCGAACAGCATACATGCATATAGAAGTGCATATATACCAAACATTCATTAGAAAAAATTTAAACTAAAATAAAATAAAAGCAAAAAAAATTTGCATACGGGCTGTACAGCAGAGACTAGTGTTTTTCGCATACGAGTACACCACGTTGCAACAACATATTCCAACAGCAAGCAGAGAGATAATATGAATGCAACGTTATCATGGTTGCAGCATTAGCAAATGGGCAACTCTACACTCACACACTCACTCACTCACTGGCACACAATAGTACGACCTAAAAACCAAAAGTACACAAACACAAACACTCTCACACACATTCCAAAATGTTGCCTTTGAAAAAAAAGATAAATAGAAATTAAAATAAAAATATTTCTATACCTACAACAGCAAATGAAACTCTGCTGCAAAATGTTTAGATATTGTTTTGTTTCAACTGAAACTTTCTATAACCAAAAATATAACCATCGCAAACGTTGTCACTTTTATTGAAATTGTGTATGTATTGGTAGATACATACATATACATGCCGAACGTAAGTATGTATTCCTACAGTTGCATATGCATTTAGCATATGAAAAACACATGGTGTTGGCATTTGAATGCTGCCACAAAATTGCCAACAATTCGCAATATTGCTGCAGCACAATAACAAAAAGTAGAAGACTGCACACACACATTCACAACAACATACTAAAAGAAAAACAAATGCTGGTGACCATTGTTTTTACAGTTAGATTTTAACACACACAAGCACAAACTAAAATCTCTAACAGTTGTCCCCATCCTTTTTGCTTTAGCTGCAACAGCAACATTTCAAGTTCATGTTGTTTTGCTGCGAGAATAATTTTCATAAAAACGAATTAAACAAATTCATTTTGCTGGCCGAACAACTTAAAATATGTTTTGTGTGTGTTGCATTATGTGTTGCATATAATAAAACTGCATATTTCTCTTGTATTATTGTTGCGTAGATGATGATAAAATGCTTTTATATGCTCATGCAACACTTTGCTGGCCATTCCATAAAGCGGCAAAAACTGGAAACAGGAACCAACAAAAATGTATGGCATTTTGTGTGCTACAAAAAACAAAAACAAAAACAAAAAAAATACAGAATGCAAAAACAAAGCAGGCCTTTTCTGTTGCAAAGTTCTCTTTTCTTGTTGTTCGACTGTTTTGTAGATGAAAGTGATTAGATGATTTATGGCAACAAAATGGTTTTATTTAGACTTTAACTCCAACATGGAACGGCAAATGAATACAATAAAAGTATTAAATTGTAACAAAATATTGAAAATGGTGTTTATAAGAGTATGAAGTTCTATGCACTTTAAAGGCTCGTCTGGCTAAAACCACTTAACTCGACTTATGATTAAGTTTGCTATATGTAATACAATTTTGTTTTATCATAATAATAAGAAAATTGGCGGCAACAACTTTTATGTCTTGAGAATTTTGGTTGTCAAAAGTTTAGCCAATAAAACTTTTTAGAAATATTGAGATAATATGAATTTGAGGTTAAAAATTTCATAAAAACTTGTTAATATTAAATGAAATTTTTATTGTCGAATTGTTTGAAAAGTTTTTTTTTTAAATCAGAAAGACTTGATAAACATGCCAAAGCACAAAAGTCATCATCAGTGTTTTAAATATTCAACTTACTTGAAATATCATAACAGCTGTTTTCGAAAGCCGCTACACTTTCACCATCAAAACTCAGATATACGAGTATATTTCCGTATATTGCCAACTGTTAGGCGGCTCAAATTGATCGTGATAACAGTTTCTATTCGCAACAATTTTATTATCAAAACGAATACGAGAGTTGTACCAAACCGATAGCAACACATTTTTATTATGTCCCTCTGTTGGCGTTGGATTAACTTTTTCCATGTCTTATTTTTCCCACACAGCAGAGCAGCTGTTTTCGAGGGCCGCTACACTTGCCACACCCGTACTTTGCGTGCTTTAAGTTGAATGTGGCAACAGTTTCTATTCGTAATAACTTCATTATGAAAAAGGAAACGAGAATTGTACCAAAGCGATGGTTTCATATTTTTATTAAATCCCTCTATTGCCGTTTGATTATATTTTTTCATGTCCTAATTTTCTGAATTTTGTTCCAAGTTTTTTTGGTTTGAATTTTGTTAAGTACAATTGAAAATATTTGCCCTTTTAACAGAAAATCAAAGTTATTTTTTGATCAGGAAATAAAAGTTACTTCAACACTCTTGTTTATAACAAACAAACAAAAATTAGAAGTTATTTTTTGAGTTTTATTTATGCATCTAAAAATAAAAGTTATTTCTTGTCTTTCGATCAGAAAATATTGACTATTTTTTAGTATATCTCAAAATATAAAAGTTATTTGTTAGATTTTCTTAAAATAATTTTCAATTTTGAAACTGAAAATATATAAAAAAAATTATTTATTTGTTAAACAATAATTTTTGCAGGGAATACTTCATATCGATCTCAGAACGATTAATATTAATTATGGATAAATCAAAACTTAAGAAATAACTTTATTTTTCGATTGTAAAATAAAAGTCAGGAAACAGATTTTTTTGTTCCTGATGGAAAAATAAAACCCAGAAATAACTTTAATTTTCTGGGTAAAAAATAAAAATCTTGAAATAACTTTTATTTCCTGATCATAAAATGAAAATCAAGAAATAACTTTTATTTTCTAGATTCAAAATAACTTTTGTTCTCTGAACCCGAAAAATAACTTTTATTTTTCGTTTGTAAAATAAAAGTCAGGAAATAACTGTAAATAATAAAAATTTTTAAATATATTTTTTTATGATCGAAAAATAAAACTCAAGAAATAACTTGTATTTGATATAAATTTTTGGTTTTTATAAAAATCAATAATTTTTCTTTAATTTCAGAATACTTGTCGTTAGTTCTTTTTCTCTCTAAACCTTAATTAAATATAAAATAAAAATCAGACACCGCACCAAACAAAAAAAAATTCTTTTAATTAGTTATTATTAGTAATTAATTATCTATTAGTTAGTTATTATAAATTTTCTAAAAAATTTATATTAACTAAAAGAAATCAGTAAAATATTATCAATTTATAGGCGACTTTTCTCAGTCTATTTGTTAAGAAAAAAAACACAATTTTCTGTTTCGCCAAAGGTGTGATCTTATTTATGGAAAAACAAAGTTAAATAATAAAATACATTCATATTGAATACTTTTGGTTTGTTGCGTTTTCTAAAATATATAAAGTCTATATTTTGTTTTGTAATTCTCAAATAGTTGTTGACTGTTTGTGCATAATTTGTTTGGAATTATTGTAAAGACCACCGATGGTTGGGTGAAATAACCAACGAACTAGAGACAGACAATTATTTTTCGATCACGAAATAAAAGTTATTTCTTGACTTTTATATTACGACCATAAAGTAAAAGTTATCTTTTTATTTATACCTCAATAAATTGTGTTTCATGGCTTTAATTTTTCGTGCAGGGGGCAAATTACGGCATTCGATATGATTCGAAATTTTAAAATATTTCCATATAAACTCTATTGAAATATTTCGTAATTTCGTTCGATAACGAGTGCTGTAATTTGCCCCCAGAACATAAAATGTTTCAAGATTTTTATTTATAACCCAGAAAATAAAAGTTATTTCATGAGTTTTATTTTTTGAGCAGGAAATAAAAATTATCTTTTGATTTTAACTTATATTTCAGCAAATAAATTTTATTTCGTTGTCTTAACTTTTCGATCTGAAAATAAAATTATTATCTTGAGTTTTATTTATTCCGTAGTAAATAAAAGTTATTTCTGGAGTTTTATATATTGACCAGGAAATAAAAGTTACTTCAAGGTTTTTATTATAAAAGAGAAAATAAAAGTTATTTCATGACTTTTAGTTTTCAATCAGGAATAAAAAATACTCAAAGAGTTTTCTCTTTTGATCAGGATATAAAAGTTACTTCAAGAGTTTTATTTTTAACCTAGAAAATAAAAGTTAGTTCTTGAGTCTTGTATTTCGATCAGGAAATGAAACTAATTACTAATAATAACTAATTAAAAGAATTTTGTTTTGTTTGGTGCGGTGTCTGATTTTTATTTTATATTTAATTAAGGTTTAGAGAGAAAAAGAACTAAAGACAAGTATTCTGAAATTAAAGAAAAATTATTGATTTTTATAAAAACCAAAAATTTATATCAAATACAAGTTGTTGGTTGGGCTTAAATTCATGGCCTACTACACTTGTTTTGATATGACTTTTATAAATCATTTACAAATTCTCAGATGGTTTATGAAAGTTTTTTTCATAAGATGAAAGGTTTGAAACTTTTCAAAACTGTGATTGAAGTCTACTGATTTGGTAAAACAGATAATGAAAAATGCACATAGAAATTGATTAAGCACAAGACTAATAAATTTCATTTATTAATTTTTTTTAAAGCAGCTGAGATCATTTTTAAAAAATTGTTTTGAATTATTTATTGGAAAAGAAGGAAGAACATTTTCTGAAGCGTTCATGGAAATATAGAAATTATGGCACTTTATTTTTTTAAATTTGCATTAAATATCCATAAATTTTGCAGTCAAAATTCATGTATGAAATTGTTTATTTCTACAAATTTTAAAACGATTTCATTAAAATTTCCCAGAAAATTTGCTTGCAACTATTTGAAACCGCTGCTCTGTGAAGCCTAGAACAACGAAAGTACAATTAAATCGCGTGTTTTCTATATTTAAATAAACGTTTTAAGCCATCATCATCTTTATATGGCCAGAAATAAATATTGTGTGTGTGTGTGTGTGTGTGTGTGTGTGTCAGCCCATAATACACTCAGTTTATAAAACGAAAACCTTAAAATTCTCGCTAAAAACAAAGAGAATAAATTTATGAATTTAATAGACGAAAAGCACGTCAATTTGCCATAGAGAAAACAGCCATAAGAAACTGTTTATGTTCACAAAACTATCATAATCAGCTAACGATTTCGTCTATATAACACAACAACATCATGTTTATGATTTCTATGTGGTGTACGACTATTACGCTCGTACATGTTTATAAACATTAATTTTTTATTTATATTTTTTTGTTTTTTATTTTTTATATATTTTAACTTTGAACAAACTCTTGTTGGAATTGCTGCGGAACATGTTTGCCAGGCATTCACGTGTTTTGGGACTACAAACTCATAGAAGTTGTGGAAATATTTTTGTTCTTCCTTCAAATTCAGCTTTACCGTTTGTAAGTGGGGGGCGTACCGCCAGCTACCTTCAAATCATGTTAAGTACGAAACTTGAGGAAATTCTTAAGTTTAAATATATCACAAGAAGAAGCACAGGGGGGAAGAAGAAGGGGAGGGGGAGCAGGAATAAATAAAAATAGAAAAAGTATAGAAAATATTTGTGCACAATAAGTTTGGTTGTAGTTAAAAGTAGTCGCTTTAACTTGAGGGTAATAGGGGGGCGGGGAGGAAGACAACTTTGTTAGGATAAAGTGAAGCAAATGATGTTGTTGTTGTTGTGATGTTGTCAAAAACATTTCTATCAACTTGAAATAATTTCTCTTGTATATAACAATTCCCTGATTGTTTGCATAGTTCTGTAGCTGGTGGGTGGGTGGTTGAAATATCAGTTTGTGGAGAAAAATCAATATTTCAATTTCCATGTTTTTGAAATTTCCCAAAAAACATACACAAATTTCTCCTACTTAATTCCAATTAAGTGAGCATTTCTGTTATATTTTAGTTATTAAAGACAAAAAAAAAATTATACATCAATTTGGTTGCGTTGTGTTTCTTTCGGTTGTCTAGAGGTCATTATCTTAGTTTTTCGATTTTGTGTAGCCCACAAGGGTCATTGCCTACAAACATTTTTTTGTAAATTAATTAAAAATATATTTTTTGTTGTTGTAGTTGCCTAAAACTAGTTTTATTTTATTTCATTTCTTTTCTGTACTCTTTTAAGATGTTTGATAACTATTATAAAACCAAAAAACCAAAAAACCAGAAACTCATAATTTAAGGTTAGACAGATAACAATTTACCAAAAAAAAAAAGAATGTTATTCGTTTTCGTTGGTATGCTAATGCTTGGAAGAATTTCAAATTTTGTTGATATAAAAATCTGTTTGTATAAATTATCTCTGGAAATAATTAACAAAAAGCATTTTTGAGATAAAAATAAAATTGATTAAAATTAAATTAAATGAGTAAGCAAAGTATGGAGCGGGTTAGGTAGACTTTTTGATACCCTTCATTAAACCATTCACGCAAATTGTGAGAATACAAATTGACTAAAAGATAAGTTTTGTAATTCCAGTACTGCGGAAATTGTCAGCATGAAAAACAAAAGCGAAACCAGTATTATTCCGCGCAATACTTTAAAAGCCTTAATAAAAATATTTGATGCTTATAATGAATAGCTTATAAGCTAAATTTAATAAAAAAAAAGAAGCCTAGTGTTATAAGCAGCTTATAAAGATCAAGTTATTTTTGT
Source organism: Linnaemya vulpina (assembly GCA_963675445.1). NCBI lineage: Eukaryota > Metazoa > Arthropoda > Insecta > Diptera > Tachinidae > Linnaemya > Linnaemya vulpina. Next base: position 14,348,748 of record OY776277.1, on the reverse strand, counting down.
GAATAAGGTTTTAAATATTTAAATATTTACTGACTTGTTCGTAAAAACTATTTTAAGTTTATTAAAGGCTCAAGACGTTATTCAAAAAAATTATTCATTCTTACAAACCGTTTATAAGTTAAATTTCTTATAGAAAATGTATCTTATAAGTAGTTTATAAGCATCAAGTATTTTCTTAGAATAAGTAACAGTTATTTTTTTTACGGCCTGGTTGATGAAAACTATTTGATGTTTATTAAACTCCTAAAAAATATTTACAAAAAATTGCTGATGCTTAAAAGCTGCTTATAAGCTAAGTTTAAAAAAGAAAATTTGTGTTATAAACAGCTTATAAATATGAAATAATTTTTGTGAATAAGGTTTGAAATATTTATTTAATACTGAGTTGTTTATAAAAACTATTTTAAGTTTATTAAAAGCTCAAGACGTTATTCACAAAAATTATTCATTCTTACAAACCGCCTATAAGTTAAATTTCATATAGATAATTTGTCTTATAAATGCTTATAAGCAATTAATATTTTCTTAGAATAAGTAACAGTTATTTTTTTACGACCTGGTTGATAAAAACTATTTGATGTTAATTAAAGACTTAAGGACTTATTCAAAAAAATGTTTGGTCTTATAAGCTAAATTAAATATGGAACATTTGTGTTATAAGCAGCATATAAACATCAAATAACTTTTGTGAATATTTAATAAAAATATTTATTAAAGACTCAAGACATTATTCATAATAATTCTTTATTCTTACAAACCGCTTATAAGTTAAATTACCTATGGAAAATTTGTTTATGAAAACCTTATAAGCATCAAATATGTTTGAGTTATATTTATACGGCCTGGTTGATAAAAACTATTCGATGTTAATTAAAGACTTAAGGACTTATTCAAAAAAATTTTTGGTCTTATAAGCTGTTTATAAGCTAAATTAAATATGGAAAATTTGTGTTGTGAATATTTAGTAAAAATATTTATTAAAGACTCAAGACGTTGTTCACAAATTTATATTTTTCTTACAAACCGTTTATAAGTTAAATTGCTTATAGAAAATTTGTCTTATAAACAGCTTATAAGCATCAAATATTTTGTGTGTGTAACTAATATTTATATTTCTATGGCCTGGTCCATAAAAACTATTTCATGTTTATTAAACAGTTAAGGCGTTTTTCACAAAAGATATTTGATGCTTATAAGCTGTTTGTAAGACAAATTGTATATAGAAATTTTAGCTTAAAAGCAGCTTATAAGCATGAAATAGTTTTTGTGAAGAATATATTTATTTTATAAATTAAGCATATAATTGTTTGTTAATGATTGTTATGCGTTAAAGGTTGTTGTTGACAGCTACTGCAGCTTCTTTATAAATAATATGTTCCATAATAGATCCTTAATTCCATAAGGATCCTCAATTCCATAAGAGATCCTGTGTTTTATATACTTTTCATAAGTCCAGAAATAGCACAATGCTTTCCATTTAACAGATAAATGATGCAGACAACCGTCGAAATCATATATGAATAGAATAATTTTGTTAGCAACACTCTGTCTCAGTTTCTGCAACAGCTTAAATAAATGCTGCTAAAATTATCTACTCGAGGAGAGTGTTGAAAACCAATTTTAACAGGCTCCAAAGTAAATTTGCTCTTTATGGTGTTTTAACATAGACTTGGTTTCAATAAATTCAGGGGCCAAACTAGCCCATTCGATATGAATCGAAATTCCAATACAATTCACATAAAAATTTCGCTTGATATCGATTGCCGTAATTTATCCCCTGGTTTTTACCACATAAAATGATTTAGTTAAAACAAACCTAGAACCATTTTTATTTAATGCAACCTTGTTTCTACCTGAGCTAAGTTGAGTGCTGCCAAGTTAAATTGGAAACAGCTGATAATGTGTGAGGAATGTGCAGAAAATCCACCGCATCTGCGCAATTCTTTCAGAATTTCAAAGTTTTCTTATGAAATAATCTATTTTTGAATAATTTAGTCGTTCTGGGTGAGAATTTACATATTTTTAAAATATTAATTTGCAAAATATAAAACAATCTTCTATTTAATGTTTATACAAACAAAAACAGCTGCAGTACAGTCTGTCGATTAGGTATTACAAAATGTAAAACAAAATACTACAACAAATTCGCCAAATTCTATGAGAGATTGAATTTATTGTGATCAAATCTATAGAACAATCGGTGTTTTAAAACCTGAATTTACAAAAAATCTGCAGTGTGAACGTAGAACTGCTTGTTTATGGGCTTAAAGCTGAAACCAGCTTTTAACTTTCAGTATGGAAACACTTTTAGAGTAAAAATATATGGGCGCATTTGCGCAAATCAGTCTTAACAATCAGCCTGATTACGGCGGTGTTATTCGCCTTCAAATTCGACAATTTGTAATAGATTGAAGAATTATTATTTAATCTATTCTAAATTGTCGACTTTGAAGGCCAAGAATGTCAACCGTAATCAGGCTGATTGTTTCAGAAGACATGCGAAAGAAGTACTGCCGATATTTTTTCACAGTTGAAAAAAACAGGATTATAGGAAAAATGAGTGCATCTAATTTGACTGCATTTAGCACGCAATCTAGAGCAGCCTACATTTTGAGAAGCGCACAGTTGCAGCTGTTCAAAAAATGTTCGCATTTCATTCCTAATAGTTTCTTAATCAGCATGTCTTAGCAACATGTTGCCTACGTGTTGCTAATCAACATGCGTCTGCAGCATGTTTTACGTTTATCAAATTTTCTTTAACCTTCTTTTCATTGTCTTGTTAACATAAAAGATTAAACTCATTTCTATGCGAAGAATTTCTGCAATTTTTGTCTCCTGAGGCAGTTAATTTAAATACGCTTTAATTCTTCTTAATAATACCGTTCGCTTAACTCTTTTTTCCCTTTATGTTGCTCATGAAAAAATTGCATTTCCTGTTTCCTGTTCTAAAAGCATTTGTTTTTTGCGTGCCAGTGTGTGTGTGTGTCTTTATTCTCTCACTGGCTTAAAATTTTCCCAATATTTTGTGCTTTAAGCTGAATTTTTTTTCCATCTATGCCTCTGTTTTTCTCCAATTCTGTAATGTTTGTTATTGTTGTGAAGCAAAAAATAAAAAAAAAATGAACAACAAAATTAGCATAACAACTTTATAGTTTAACTGCTTTTAGACAATCTTTGCAGTAGTTTTTTTTTACTATAACGTTTCTCTACAAATCAAGTAAAAATAAAAAAAGTTGGCGTATATATAAAACGAATATTGTAGTAAATGACAAATATCTGAACCGCGACTTTAACCCACAAAACTTGAACAATAAACAACAACAACAACAACAACAGCAACATGCCGGAGTGTATAATAAAAAAGTGCACTGTTTTTTACGATCTTTACAATGCACATGGTGACTCGAAGAATTCATCGATTTTTTTTTTCAGTTGCTTTAGTTTTGCTGCTGCTGTTGCAGTTAAAACTGCATGTATGTGAAATGAAGTCTTTTGCTAATCTTGTGTATGTATCTGGAGGACAATATTTTTTTGTTCTTTTCTTTTTTTTTTTTTGTCTTCCATTCATTTCAATCTGGTTATAGAGCAGCTTTGATAAGTATTGGGAAAGGTTTCGGTTGGAACCCACCAAAACAATGGCATGAAATGTGGAGGTTTGTTTTATGAATTAAACAAAAAATAAAAGAACTATAAAATCTTAAGGTTTTTTTCTTATTTAAATTTATTTTTTATTTGTTTTTTGTTGTTTAATGGAACAAAACAGTGTATAAAAAAGGAAAAAGTGCAGGTGGTTTTGTTGGGGGTAATAAAACAGAACACAAGCAGGAGAGGGATTGAATTTATTTTGTTCACAAGCCGATAGATTCCTGCGAGAAATAAATAATGAACAACAAACAGATTGTAATCATTAACACTTGTCGTTTAATAAAATGATTTAAGAAAAAGATGAATATGTTTTGCCAAACAGAAACCTTTTAGCGAGACTCTCAGCTCAACTTGATATTGACGTCAAAGCGTCAATGGCTGCTTAAGCGTCAAAGATTTTTTGCAACTGATAAACAACATGAAAGAAAACATTTCTTTAAGCCCAACAGCCAAGCCAAGTAAATATAAAATAATTAATTATTAAAAACCAACATTTAAGGCCCTGTTTGGTGAGGCCAAACCTAAAAGTAGGCCTCATTATTTGCATACAAGAGATTTGCTTCTACAGGGTTTTCCTTTAACTCTCCAAGATAAGGCATTCCTGGCCCCGGCGTATCTCGTAGGGTGTATAATTTGCAACAGTTCCCATACTTTTAAGCAAAACATTAGTCATTCCGTATGTCTTGTAGCTCCACTGCGACAACCTGCAGAAATCATTTTGTCAAATTGAACATGTCTGAGGAGAAAAGACAAAAAAGCAGAAGAACATATGCAGTGTGAACTCGCCAGTTTAAAAGTTTTGTATTTTTATAATGATAAAAATCTTAACAATCATCTTTTTTCATTGCTGGCTGTTGTAGTCGATGTTGTATTTTAATTCTCTACTTCAGTGGTGTGTTAAAACAACAACAACAACAACAATTTATTTATTTTTTTATTTTCCTACAAACTTTTTCTTTAAACTTAAAAACTTAAACGTGGTTGTCATTGTCAAGTAAGTGTTTAGGTTTAGGTTACTTTTTTTTCTTAACAAAAAAACTTAAAAAAAGGTAAAAACAAAGTTTTGTGCACTTTTTTGTTGCTGTTTTATTAATAAAGTGGCGTTAAAGAAGTTTTGTGTTGCTTTTATTTTTCTTACCGTAGTGTTTGATGGTGTTGATGTATTGTTCAACTGAAAGACGTAGTTTAAAACCGTTTAAATAAAATAAAATTAAAAAAAAAAATTATTTTTTATAAAAATTGTATAAACGAGCGAGCGTACAAAAGACGACAGCAATCATTTATTTGTTGTTTGAAGTTGAATTTTGTATGCAAAAAACGTTAAAACATAAAGTTAAGGCTGTTATTACAAGGTCAAGCTGATTATTATTGTTATTGTTATTTGTGATTTTGTTTGCTGCTATTATTGTAGTTGCTGTTGTTGTTTAACGTTGATTATCATGATATTTTGATAAATATACACGTCCAACAGCCTGGCTGGTTATGGGTGACAAAAGAATTCTTTTTGGTTTTTTTCTGTTTTTTTTTCTTTCTTTTTGGGACTTTATTTAGTGTGTGGGAATATTTTTGAAAATTTTTCAACGTACTTTAAGTATAAATAGGTTTTAAGCCACAGCAAACGTAAAACAAAGAAAGCTTGGGAGCCGCTTGAAAACTGTGGTAAATATTTAAAATCTATTTGCTGGGTTTCAGCAACATGCTGCGACAGCATTTAAAGCCTTGGAGACTAAATTATTACAGAAAATAGATACAAAATGAGTTTTGAGCACAGACTTCTGCTTTATATTTGACATTATTAAAGCTCAAGTAATTAAATAGACAGATATAAGCTTTTTGTAAAAGTCTTGCAACATTTAGGTTGCAGGTCATACATACTGACGCAAACAATTTCAAAATAACAGTTTTAAACATGATGTATTTAAATTTTATATTCATCATGACAAATTATTCCAAGTAAGTACAGCGGCATGTTGCAGCAACATGTTTAGAAGAATAAAAATAGTAAAAACTATCATCATGACACAATTTCATCGTTTGAGGGCGAGAAATTGTGTCAAATTATTCAAAATAAGTACATCAGCATGTTGCAGCAACATGTTTATTAGGCTAAAACTTGCATAAACATGACACAATTTCATCGTTTGTGGGCAAGAAATTATATGAAATTATTCCAAGTAAGAACAGCAGCATGTTGCAGCAACATGCTTATAAGAGTAAAAAGCACAAACTAATGTTGATTTCTTTTCTAGAAAAGTATGCAACATTTTTCACACTTTTTAACAAAAACTGGCAATTTGCTGTCATTTGAAAATAAAGGTTTTATTATAAGTAAAAAATTTATCTGTTTTAAAGCTCAAACAAACTGCCACTTTTTAGAAAATAAAAGAAAAAATGTTGCATGTTTTTCAAAAAAAAGAAAACGTGATAAATAAATCAATTTTATTATCAAAATTTATATGAAAATAATATCTTTCAGGACTATGTAAAAATAAAATTTATAAGATTTCTTTATTTTATATTTTCGGAACAAAAATCAGCACTATTTATTAAAAGAGTTATTGGGCAGACCCCAAAAAACTATAACTTTAAAATTGAAGTTTTAAAAGTACAATAAACAGCCTTGAAACTAGCAAAATGCCGCCGCATTCTCTCTCTCTCGAAAGCCGTTCTTCTATGAAAAGTTATTAACCCGCTATTTCACAAAGTCGAAAGACTTCTTTCTTTCCCACAAATTATATTAAAAACAACAACAATTTCTAAAATGTTGTTAGTGATTCAAATCCTTAAAAGAAAGAACTCTTGAGACTTCGTGAATTGCGCACTTAAAATATAAATATCAAACATTAAAACATTTTTTAAAATAAATTTTCCTAAATTCTTTTCTTCCAATTTTCCAAAATAAAATAAATAAACAGTATGACGATGGCCTGCATGGCTACGGTATGGATTCGGGTGCTGCAGCAGCTGCCATGTATGATCCACATGTTGGTCATCGGCCGCCTGGATTACAAGGCCTACCATCACATCATTCACCACACATGACACATGCTGCTGCAGCAGCGGCCACAGTTGGAATGCATGGATACCATACAGCTGGCGCTGGTGGCCATGGTACCCCTAGTCATGTATCACCGGTTGCTAATCATTTAATGGGTGCAATACCCGAAGTACATAAACGTGATAAGGATGCAATATATGAGTGAGTATCATCTAAAGCCGTCATAAATTCCAACAAAATCTCTTTCTCAGGTCTGGTTAAGGAAAAAAGAAAGCAAAAATGAAATTTAAAAAAGTTAAATAGAACTTCACGCTCGTGTGCGCTTTTTTTATACTTATTTCCTCTTGATTGTCATGGAATTTGCAGGGGGATAGTGCGCACGTTTATTTAATTAAGGTGTTTTCCAATTTGAAAAGGTTGTGACTTTCATCCTTTTGTAGGCGTTTATTGTGGCTGATCGACAACGCCATCAGTTAGAAATAAAAAAGTTTTTATTAAAGCAACACTATTAGGAACAAGCCCCATAAACAACAAACAACCGTATTTAAATGGCAAATTAGGGGTTTGTTAAATGCCAGGAAAGCAAATAAACCACCGCCAAGAGGACGAGGTGCTAATTTTATGTGTCTAGAATTTATAATTTTAAAGTTGCTCTCTCCTCTCTCTTTTTCTTTAACCACTGCTGGTGTTGTCTTTCTTTCCTTTTTTTGTATATAATTTTAAACTCTTTATTTTTTTTCCTCTCAATGCATCAATCATAAAAAGCAAATAATTAAAGCAAGAAGAAATATGAATTTTATACGTATTAAAAATAAAAAAATATAAAACAAAAAACACTCACCCCTTTTCCACAACGAATTGTGTTGGCCTGCAAAGAAAACAAAAAAGCAAATAAATAATTATTTGTATATTAATTTAAACCACTTAACAAACATCTTAAAGAGTGTTAAATACTTGTCAGTTAGTATTGACTGAAATGACACATTTGTCATATTTTTGATATGTTATGAAAGGAAAACAGATGTAAATTATTGGAATATGTTTTAATTATAAATAACAAATAAACATCTGATTGATGTAAAAGACAGGAAGTCGTGCAATTAATATGAATATGAATATGAATTTTTTCGTGATGGTCAGTATGTTAAAATAATAACGATCAATGAATGATTAATTGAATGAGGCAGCTTCAACTGAGTCTCAATTATAAATGATGCACAACTACTCTGATGCTTGAGTACTCAATAATGCCGACTCCGAGAATATGCAATTCAATCATGAGTTGCACTGCACTTCAGGTGCGAGCATTAATTTATTGAGTACTACCGATCTTTTAACTGAATTCTGCTAGAAAAGAGTTCAGGATATATAATTTTTCTTTAAATTAAAATACTTTGGAAAACAAAGAACGAAAAGGAATGGCAAGGTTATTAATCCTTTTAGTCATATGGAACATATATTTACTGTACTTCACACATCCTCATGCCTGATCATTCTCTTATTTGGGTGAAATACAAGCATTTAATTTCACACCTGCATTGCTTTAAATACAAAAGAAAAAGGAACAAATCTAGAAGGATCAAGGACATGATAATTTCTAATATATTATTTTTCTAAACAAGTGCTGTCAATATATTTTTGTTCATATATATAACACCTTCTTGAATATATTTTCAAATGAAATTTTACTAAGAAATATATATGTTTTCGCTATATTAAATTCAATTAAAATCGATGGACTATTTACCAGTCTTAGCGCACTAAATTACGCAATTAAGGTACTGGCTTAGGCTTTTCGAAGAGGTTTTAGTATAAAAGCATAAAAATTACAAACTCTACTTGAGTAAAAGTTAACAAGAATTCAGAAAACAATAGCGTGGTACTACAGGGATTAAAATTGATTTAACATCATTTTAATAATACGAGAATTATTTGTGCTTAATTTTAAATTTACAAAATAAGCAGTGGAATATAAAAATTCATACCAGTACTGATGACGGGATTATAGCGACATCCAAATAAATTTTTCATCTTTTTAAAAGTGCAAAAAATGTTTAGCAACATTGAATTTATCATGGGAAAAATTGGCATGTAAGGGGTGTTTTTTATATACAGTGATACAAATTTAAATTGTAGTAAAACATATCAATGAAACGGTCTTCATTGGATAGGAAATTTTATTACATTAATGTTTGAATATGATTTCGGCCACGTGGCCGCCACGACTGGCGCGTACAAGACGCAATCTGGGGCACCAGTAATTTTCTGTGGATGCAGTGGAGTTTCGACAAAAGCTTGTGGTTTCTCCTCACTCCAAATGTGACAATTCTGTTTATTTACGTAACCATTCAACCAAAAATGGGCTTCATCCGAAAATAAAATTTTGAATGGACGAAGTGCACGATAAATTTGACGATCTAAACCATTATTTTGATTAAACATTTCTACAATTTGCACGCGTTGCTCTGGTGTAAGTCTATCCATAATGAAATGTTAAAGCAAACTTAACAAAAAGCAACCATCAGCTGTTAAATGAGTGGTCAAATAAAGCAGTGATGCCAACGCAAAGTTGTATCACTCTATAAAAAACACCCTATATTTAATGAAACCCATCCTGCGATTTTTTTATTTCAAAGCTTTTAGTGATTAAAGGTATGCAACATTGTTTTGTGTGTATTAATAGAACTCGTATGTTTTTGTGGAAAAAAAGTACTGGTCATCTGCTTTTGCAGTTGAAAAGAAATGTTGCTGGAAACATTTTTCTTTAAAGAACATGCTGTCAGACTAATTTCTCATGTTTTTGGGCATAAAAAAAACAGCACCACTTTCGCAAAATTATTAAATATTTCATAAAAAAATATTTTTTATGTAGATTGACAGCATTTCGTACAAAATCTTGAACAGAGTACCGGGTTTAACTTAGAAAATTAAATTGATATTGATTTTCCGCCTGGATCTTGGAAATTTTTTCACGTCTTTCGTCGGTACCTGTAGCAAAGATATTCTCAGGCGAAGTAAAAATAGCTACAACGAAATTGTTTGCCCGCAACTCTATTTTCATCTGTCATCTTAACACTTTCTGCTTCTTTCTCAGTTTCAGGGCAATGCACTGCATATGTAGGGGTAGTCCCCTAAGCGGTGGGTCCTACTTATAAAAATATTTATAATAAGTTAAGACTCTTAGCCCATCAAACTTAATCGAGTTTAATTTTAAAGAAGGCAACTAAATAATGCTGAATCAAAATGAAAGTTGTTTCATAATAAATTTTCGTATGAATACGCCACACATTTTTTTGTGGTACACTTTTAACATTTTATACTCCACTAATATTGATGAATCATTAATAATTTGAGAAGTATTTTCTTGTAGTTATGAGCTTAATATATATTTTATTCTACTTTATTGGCATTGGCCTTTTAAATTTACTTAAGAAGAAATGCCAAAATTTTTAAAATTTTTTTATTCTTTTGAGTCAAGTCCACTGGACTATTACACTCAAGTATAAATACTTTGCCTTTCTATTATTTTTTCAATAATTATAAGTTAAAGGTTTATGAAAATACTGTCAGGGAAAATTTTGAAAAGGATAGTACCTGCGTTTTATATAATATTTTGCTTATATCCCTTCATCTCTATGCAATTTTAGTTCCAGTTGTGAAAAATTAGTTGACAATAGAAAAATGGAGTTTCGATTTCTATAGTCAGGTCTTAGACAGGGCAGTTTTTCTTGAAGCAAGTCCGATTTCAAAAGAGATAGAGAGAGAGAGAGATAGAAAGAGGAAGGAAGAAAGAACAGTGGTTTAGACTGGCTTGTACCAAAAAAGTTACTGCAATTCTTCTTAGTTATTTCATTCTCAATATCAACACAGACTATCTGAGCGTAAAAAAGAAAGGAGTTTTAAAGGAGAATTTAAAGAAAATTGTTTTAAGATAAAAACAGCCTTGTCTAAGACTTGACATACTTGGCAACATACAATTTAACTGCCACCATGTTGATGCAACATTTGTGTACAAGAAATCGCTTTCATTTTTCAATGACTTCTTGATTAATTCTTCTCTAATTGTGTCATTTCATTATCATTTAACACTTTCTGTTTGATTTTATTGCTCTCTGCCCATGACAACGCACTACAATGTTATTATTATTATTATATATTTAAAAAAAAAACAGCCTTTAGCAGTTATTTACCATCACTACAGGCATGCATATTTTGCTTTATGGCCATAATCATAAAAGTTAACAATTACGGAAGAATCCCCCAATAAAACTAACACAAACGACAATGCGTATGTGCAGCGCAATAATAAACTGTGAGATAACATTTTGGACTTGTAAGGAAGGCACCATGACTGGCCAAAGAATAACTAAACAGTGCTAAACATTTTGCTGACTTCATATAAGCATTTATTTTACTTCTTTATTAAGAACTTAACACCTTTTACTACAAGTGTCTGCTAGTTTTTTCTGCGCTTGTAGTTGCTGTTGTTGCTGCTGTTGTTGTTGTTTATTTACCTTACAGTGTACTCTTGCAATACCACTTAATATCTCTAGGGTTTACACCACTTAAATTTGAAATGAATTTTTTCTTTAACAATTTATATTTTATAAAAAGCTGAACACATGGAAAAATATCACACTTCTTTTCTTTCTTTCTTTCTTTTTTTTTTTTTGTTATTTTTGTATATATTGGACAGAGGCAAATGACGACAAGTGTCTGGAAAAAATAACGTAATAAAAAAGAAAAGAGAAAAGAACACAAGTCATTTAATTAAGAAGGTTTTTTTTTGTTGTTTATAGAAACCCTTGTGCTGTGCAACCTGACAGGACCTGAAACTACCAGACTCGTTAATGTTTAGAATTAAAAACTGCCAGGAGAAATTATATTTAAGCCATGTGGTTTATGAATTGAAAAAAGAAACACCCGCTAAATGGAGGAAAAAATTAGAACATTTAACAAATGCTTATTAAAACTAAAAAGAAATTAGAAAAAACTTTGAAACAACTAATTGAAAAATTATAGTAATTCAGGGGTTAAAAGGAATAAAAGAAAAACCGGACTTTGCCATCAGACTCAGGTGCAATTTGTTTTAGATGTTTTATAATCCTTCAAACACACACATACACACACACACACACACAGAAAAGAGAAACCGGAAAGTGAGCATTCATTGCTGAAACATAAATGGTCAGTTTTCAGAAACATACAACAAGACAAAAACCAGCAAAACTACAGCAGCTGTTAGTTGCCTCCAGTCAGCAGTCAGTCAGTTAACTTTCCATACACTTACAAAAAATAAAATAAAATACAACAAAATATTTGCATAAATTTAAGAAAGAGATGGCACTACTAAAACTCACAAAAACTCACAGCAGATCATTTCCTTACTTTGGACGATAAAGTGTCAGAAAAATAAATACAAATAAAAAAAAAAGAATTGTAAGCAATTTGTCATTTCTCTCAAAGAAATAATTTATTATGATGCTTTTTCTTCATCATCGTAATAAAAACTAAAACAAAATTAAACTAAAACCAGAAAAAAAAGAATCATTTTTGACAGAAATTGGTCAAAACCCTATCAACGAATGTGTCTAAGCTGTCAACAATGACACTGCAAATGTTTACGATTTTATAATCTCATTTCATACAAGACATATTTTTTCTTTTTTTTTTTTGATGAGAAATGATGAACGTGAACATGAAATTTATTTTGCTCTTTCAGTTTCACTTTCGCTCACGCTCCGCTCAGCTCCATCGGACTATTTCTATTCGTAGAAGAGCGAAAATTTTGCTTTTATTGCTGTTAATGATTTGAAATTTTTTGACAGTTAAAAAGATGGTAATAAATTACAGAAAACAAAAATATACTTAAAACATATAAATAAAAATAAGCACACACACACACACACACACTTGCATACATCCATACCCATACACAAGCAGCACACAGTTATGGATTTACAGACAAAATGCGCTCGCAACATGAAATATTGTCTGTACACAGACAGACACTTGAATGTTGGTTGTTGTTGTTGTTTACAGTAGCTTTTGATACATTCAACAGCAGCAACAGCAACAGCAGCAGCAGCTACAATTTTATTTAAAAGATTTATTACAATATCGTGCATTGTAAAAGCAGGCCTCCTTTAAAATTGTCAAAACAATTTGCACATGATATTGATTTTTATTTATTTCGGTAAAACAAACTTGTTGATTTCCACGAAAGTTTTTGTTATGACAGCCGATCGAAATGGACAACAATTGGCGGGAATAAATAATAATTAATTTCAAAGAACAAATTGTGTTTTACTTTTAAAAAAAAAGTGTTTTTTGTATAGGCGTAAGACTGTAAGTTGACAACACTTTTTTCAACTGGCGACCAGTGGGTCAGCTGATTTGGCATTTCGACTTGATTAGGTTGATGCCTGAAAAGCGCTTTTAAATTTTGGAAATCATGGTTCTATTCGAACTACCTTGATGCCGATCTTAACTAGCGAGTTTCGTCATACCAGTTTCCTTTTAGTCATAAAGCTTTTGTGATTTTATTTTTATTGAACATTTTTTATTTTGCTATATTAATATTTATATAGGCTAAATTGTTCTAACTTAGTTAAAATCTCAGAAGGACATGATGATAAATATTCCTAGGCACAAAGGAAGTCAACATCAGTTTTATTCAACATACACAGCAGAGCAGAACAGCTGTTTTCGAAAGTCGCTACACTTTCATCTTCAGTGCTCATGTGTATATTGTGTTTATTACCACTGTTTAGGTGGCTTAGCTTTTGGCCTGCGAAACGCTTTTGAATTGTACAAAATTATTTGGGATAGCATGGTTTTAATCGAACCACTTTGATGCCGATTTTAACTAGCGAACTAAGTTCTACCGGTTTCCATTTAGTCATAAAGCTGATAGTAGTTTGAATGAACACGTCAATAAACAATTCTGACAAACTTAGAAAATTATGGGTTAGAAATTTATGGGTTAATGGAATCGGTGGTCCGTACTTCTTTCAAAACAATGCTCAGAACCATTCAAAGTGGCTGCTGTAGGGCCTCTATCGTTTATAAAATGAACAACCATGACGAGCAGCAGTTGTGGTTCTAACAAGACGACGCGACATGTCACACAACTCGTGTCACAATTGATTTATTGAGAGAAACGCATAGTTTCACATTTCACATCCATGAATTGGCCTCCAAGATCGTGCGATTTTACGTCTCTAGACTATTTGCGAAGTCCTTGGTCTAGGCCCATTAGCACGAAACGACTGACCTCTTGAGGGACGAAATTCGAAGCGTTATTCCCGGTTGGAAGAAATCCTAGAAAATTACAACTCTTGATCAGATCAAGTCCGAGCCAACTGCGACAGTCTTATGCCAGAAGTCACTTTTAAATTTTAATACCACAAGATTATCTTTCGAATAAAATAAACTTCATGTCAATTGACAAAATGTAACATCATTTTAAAAAATTTCAAATTTCCATAACTCTAAAGAAAACACCCCGTAGCTCCATCGGATCAAAGCCTTATGACGGTTGCAACATCTTTGAGCTCTTAATGGCATATAATTTTTAATAAATTTTCTTATATATTCAAGACAACCAGCAACATTTCTTTTTTGTTACAAAAAACAGGCTTCCGTATATAGTTTTTTCCAACAACAACAACAACTGATTATATGAAATACTTCCCTGCTATTTAAATGTTTACATTAAATTATAACCTTATCCAGCTGTTTGGTAAGCGCCAAATAGCAAAATTCTATTCCCTTTCTTCTTAATCACTTTCAATATCATTTCATAAATATTAATTCGAAAAAAGATACTTCTTGCAGCAGCCAATACACGATCATAAAAATCTAAAATTGGCATTTTAAAAATGCACAGCATTTCCTTTAACTTATGCTCTAATTAAAATACCAAATGTTCAAAACACACACACACACTCGCACATACTACAGTCACATACCATGGCAGGCATAGGAAAACTACAACTAAAACTGAAACTGAAAGAAAAGGCAAAGAAAACAACAACAAAACTAAAATCACCACACTACACTTTATATTACGGACTAAGTATGTGGTATTTAATGAGTGTGTTTATTCACTTGGCCCAACCGCACCGCACCGCACCGCAACGCAAACAATTTTATACGCATTTTATTTCTATCGCAGAAGAATATACACGCACAGAAAAACGTTTTTGCTTTTTTATTTCTGAGATGGATGGATATAGAATCAAATTTTCCTTATATGATGACGGCGGTTTCTTGTCGCCATTAATGTAAACAAATTTAAGCATTTGAAAATGCTGTCGATGAGCATCATCGCTGATGATGCCGATGCCGATACCGATGCCGATGCCGCTTTTGGCATTGCCAAAGATGACTTGAAAAAAGAGATTTTGTTGCTTTCATTTTAGATACCAACCAACAACAACCATCGTTTTAATCATTTCAATTCAATTCAATTTGTTTATTTTATTAATATAAAAAAAAAATCAACTTTTTCTCGCCTCCACTAGACATCCCCTATTCCCGCTGTTGGCTCTGATATTTGAAAAATGTGAATTGGCCACATGTACGCCCAGAGAACCTGGTGTGCAAGGTGGTGATGTATGTTCGTCGGAATCATTTAATGAAGATATCGCAATGTTTAGTAAACAGGTAAGTTAACACAAATAATTATTAATAAATTTGAAATTAAAAATAAACAGGTTATGCAAATATAGAAAAAAAAAATGACTATTTTGACCCGTTTGCTGTAGAGACAAAAAGACTTTTAATATTCACCAAAATAATATTTATTTATTCGTAAATTTTTATTTTATATTCTGCAGTCGCTCAGTGTTTCTTACAATTCTGGAAACAGTTCTGATATAAACTTGAGCCCTTTCACTTCGCTTTTATCTCCTCAATCGCTGCAGGGACCTGTTTTTATCGCCTCAGTCGATTCAGGAGCGTGTTTAATCCCAGAAACAGTTCTTGAGCTCTTTCAGAACTTCGGTTTTTATCACCTCATTCCTTGCAAAATACCATTCTTTCCAAGGCCTGTTCAGTCTTGGGATCGGGAAAAGATTATCAGGTTTCAAATCTACTGAATACGATATTTTATCCATGATTACAATTTTTGGTTTCTTAATTTCATCTGTTTGTTATTCAAAATACGGAAATTTTGTAACGAACGCCATTTCCGTGTTTCCGCAAGAATTGCCCAACCGATGTGTCATTATCTTCAGCAACTTCTCTGATACCGAGTCAACACTTCTGCATAATTTTCTTTACATTCTAAATTTTTTCATTTGATTTTGAGCTGTTGTAGCGTCTAAAACACACTTCTTTATTTGCATTTTCAAAAACCTTTTTGAAAAACTTGCTCCTGTTATAAACATTTTGGTGACTCAAATTACAGTCGCTAAACGAAATCAATTAATAAAATTTTTTACACAAAATTTGACGCAAATTCTTTGATCCACAATTTTCAACAGTAGAAAAGCCCTAAACAATCAAAACACTTCTAATATTTATAAATCTCACAGAGATCAAATTGTGACAACTGTGTCAATCACAAAAAAAGGGCTGAAAAATTCACCGCATCTTTGGAACAGGACTCGTATGTTGCTGGGATATACCATTGTTCATTATTTGTCTTTTTTAATCACATGAGGAACTAATTTAAGGAGTTGTAATTAATTTGATAACACGCTTAATCATTAATTAACATTAGCAACATGTTGCAGCAACAAATATGTACCCTTAAGAGTTTTGTATACATAGAAAATAAGGGTTTACTTTCAAAAAATTTTTATTTGAACTAAAAACTTATAAAAAGAGTTCCATTTTAACGTCCTGGTTGTGTGTATCCCATCACCAGAGTGAAATTATTGTTGCAACAAAATATAAATTCAAAGAGTTTCACTGTATTTCACTTCAGTTGCTTTTATTTTTTAATAGTAAACATTGAACCCAACGACCCATGGATTTCTGCCTGTTTGTTGGAAAAATTTTATAAATTTTTGGTCTCTTTAAAAACTCAGTTTTACATTCCACATAAATTTAAACAACACATTCTTCAGAATGTTGCAGCAACTTTAACCTTGTTCTAAAAATGTTGCTGCAACATTAACTTTGTCCTATAAAGTTCCTGAAATCGTTTTATAATCTATTTTCTACGTTGGCTTTAAACGCGATAAAATCTGAGCAAATCCTTTTAAGCAAACGTTTGGAACATTTTCTTCTTCAAACACCTCAAGAACGGATGGATACTGCGGAAATAATTCCCTTCTTAACTTATAATGCTGCACGGAAAATAACCATTCGAGAAGATATTCAATGATTTTGTTGGCATCTTCCCAGCATCCAGCCTTAGCAACATCGAATTTTGAATTGCCTGGAACATTTATAGAAAAAAGTTGCAACAAAAACCTTTTGTATTCAACATACTTCATCAACATTTAGGCGTAAATGCAGCAAAATTTTGCATTTTATTCTCCAGACTTTGATTATGAAAACCACACTGTCGACTTTCATTGTTGTTTGATGGAGTCTTGTTAAAATATCTCTTTTTTTTTATTTTTATATTTTTATTAAGCAGAACCAAAAATGAATCATTTCTTCATAGTACAGCGTTATTTTTATAAATTTTTTATACATTAAACATCTTACAATAATGATGATCTTTATTTTGTGGCACTTCATTAATCATCACTACAAAACAGCTAAAACGACGACGTCATTTAACTTTTTTTCTTAAAACTTATTTTTTATTTGATTTTTGTTGTATCCCCCTCTTAATGTTATTTGTGAAATGTTGTGTTGTGGGGTATCAACAAACAGAATTATATACAAAATTTTTATTTTGTGTTCATTTTTTTTTTCGAAATTGTATCTACAACTGAAAAACCAAAACATAAAATTTCAACATATAAAAATGATCATGATCATAAATACAGGGAGACAGACAAACAAATGGAAGGACAGACATTTAGTACTTATAAAAGAACATAAAGAGGATGAACAAAATTAACCCATTAAAAGATATTCAAAAACTAAATCCCTCCATGGCGACTTTAGACGCACAGAATTTTTGTTTTATTTTTTTCGTTTGTTTTTTTGTTTTTGTTTTTGATTTTTGCCAAGTGTTAATAACAATTGAGGCTGAAAAATTCTTTACACTCTGTGCCAGTGTAGAATATAATATTCGTACAATGTCTCTAATTTTATGACTGTTTATAAGAGTTTTATATATACGATTTTAATCTCTTGATATACATTTTTTTCTTTCGTTTGTTTGTTCTTGCGCTGGCTTGCATTCATTTTAGTGTCTTTCCGTTCGCTGTGGCTCTCTAAAGAAATTAAAAATATAAATAAATTTTAAAATAAAGCATTTTTTTTCTGGATGCATCATTAGTAAAAGCAACACTTACAATAACAACACCAAACAGAAACGGCAAATACGACTAGAGACAAAAACAACAGCCAGCAACAAGCAACAAGCAACAAGCAAACGAAAACATTGGCAGCAACTTGATATAAAAGATATTTTTATAGAGACAAGAAATCTCAAAATAATCCTCATGAATACAAATCGACACATGAATGCTAAAACACATTTGATTTTAAAAATAAATCGCTTGAAAAGCAACGCTAAACAGCACATGTGTTCGTTCCAAAGTTGTTTATGCTGCAGCGAGTTCTGTATGCCAGAAGTGAGTAGAGCAAACGCACACATAAATTGCCTAAATTGACAAAATTTGTCAATAACATGGTGGAACTGAAAATGGCCAAACACTCTTCTTTATTTTTTTCTTTTTCTCTTGAAGAAGAAAAACTTTCAAAGTTTATCAAAAATAAATTCCTTTAAATCACTTAAAAAATGTGTTCTTGATTCATGCTCGCTCGGTTGTAGTACAGAAAAAAAAGGTCTCTTGGCAAAGCTGTCAAAATTCCAAATGATGCATAAATAAAAACATCATTTTTAGACTTCCTTTTATAGTCGCTGCCTCATTCCGCTTGCGTTTTGTTTTCCTATGCTATTCCTGAGTTGCAGGCAGCAGAAATGAGTGTGTTTGTATGCTAAATGCTGGTGTATAAAACTAAACAAATACGTTTTAATGTTAAAGAGCAAAATTTATGTGGCCGAAAAAAGAAGGAAAAATAAAAACTGAAATAAAATAAAATTCATACAACATGAGGCAAACTGAAGCAGCCAAGTAAAAAGTTGCTGCAACAAAAATCAGACATAAGAAGAATTAAAAGAATTTCATAACATGATGAGGTGCCTGAAATGATGAGGTTTTTAATGTGATTTCGCGCGCGCGTTTTAGGCAACAACGAAGTGAAGTGACTAGAGAATTTCGTACCGAAAGACAAAAATTTAACGAAACGAAAGTACTTTAACACACAAAACAGAATTTCTTTTTTAGCACAAATAAAAATAGTTGCAAGAGCAGCCAGTCAACACTCTCGGCAGCAGTTGCAAACTTACAAACAGAGAATCTGAAGGACTGTCAGGGCAACAGACAGGGCAACAGACATAAAGTCTCTGCGTGCCGTTTATAAGCAACAGCAACTTTATAATGATCATGATGCGATCTCATCTCTCTCGCATTTTTTTCTTTCTTTTTTTTTTTTTTTGTTAATTTTTATAACTGCAACAGGCCTTGAATGAACATGTTGCTGCTACTGCTGCTTGCAATATCATTAAGTACTTAAATATGCTGCTCGTAATGTGTGTGGTTATGGAATGCAAAACAAAACTACTGGATGTTAAAATATCGTAAATTATTCAAGTGTCAAAGCAGGCCATTAAAAGACAAATCCACAAAATTTTATGGCTTTCATAACAGTAGTTGTTGTCTTAATTCTTTTTTTTTTTTCTTCATTTTCTTTCTCTTATTTCTTTTGGGGCTTATAATTAGATGTGGCCACATTTGGGGGCAGCTTTAGCTAAATAACATATTTCATGCATATGCGCAGACTACAATAAATTAGGAACTCTTTAGGAAACTAAAGATGCTAAAAAAAACTTTTGAAGGGCTCATTTATTTAAATCATTTCGTTGTTAGGCTGTCTGTCACATGTTTATGCAGACAGACTTATTAAGCGTTTGTTAGGCCAGCTTGGGAAGGAGCATGCGTGTTGGAGTATTTAAAAATTATTAAGACATTTTTCCATTTAAAATATATTTAATTAGATTTAATAAAAATGTATTTAATTACTCAAACAGCTGAGGGGATATGAAATAGTTTATTTTAATCATCCAGTTGGGTAAATGTGTTTCTAATTAAAATAAATCTGTACTCCGAAAGACGAAATCTTAATTTATTCCAGAGTTAAATAATTGCAAATCACGAGAAACAAATCACACTTTTTTATTTCATGTCCAACGATACCAAAATGCATTTGGAAAAATCTAAATATTATAAATTAAATTAAGATTAAATTGCTTTAAGGCTGGAAGTCCTGATTGAAGGTTGAATGGAAAGTCAACAGAAATCTTATTATACAACTTTCCCAGCAAATCAGAACAGCTGTTTTAAAAAACCGCTACACTTCCATCATCACTTATTAGCTGTCTTAGTGGAGTGTGATACCAGTTATTAAAGTGAAAGTTTGAAATAACATATTTAGTTATATTAAATAATCTTGGGTAATGGTTCCCTGATGATCTGCATTAGCCCCAGTAAAATGCGCATGGGACCAAGCTAAAAACCCCGCAATTGATCACTTTGAATTTTAATAAGATATAGGGGAAAAAAGAATCAGCACGAAAGCAAAAATTAAAGAGGTACCAATTTTCGTTTATAAGCATTTTATTATGAAATAGTATACGAGAGTTGTATCAATACTTAAACGGTGGTAACACACATTAAAGCTCTTTTTGGTGACGTTTTAACTATTTTCGGAGTTTTTATTCCTTTTAATTTAAGCCACATATTTGTGTTTCACAGCGCAGCGGCTTCGAAATCAGTACACGAAATCCCTTTTCAGCACATTTTAAATGGCACATTTTTCATATGAAATAATTGATGCTGCTAAACATTTTTCTTAAATTCGAATAGAGTACTAGTCTTAAAACGAAAATGTTGCCAGCAACTTTTGCCTTGAATAAACATGTTGACAGACTTATTTAAAATTTTTTTGTTTGCATAAGAACAGGGTGTGTTTTACAAAGTGACAACTTTAAAACATAATAAAACCAGTGCCTCGTTTCTGTAACTGATGTGAGAAGTTCTTACATTGAAAAACTAAATAATTATGGTTGTCATGCTTTTTATTGTAGGGTTATGCATAGAATAATATGTTGATTAATATAAAAAATTAACAAAATTATAAAAGCATTAAGCATGCGAGAAGTTCTCATTTCAGTTACAAAAGCAAGACACAGGATAGATATTTTTAGTATCAATGAAAAGGGCTTCATTTAAAAGAACATTTTATGAAACTAACGTTTAAATATTCTGTCTGCCATAAGGCCGCTACGGATAACGCGTATTTCGTTATCCGTTGATCTTCAGGTGTTCAATTATTTGTAGAATAGATTATAATCCAATGGTATTATATCACACGATCTTGGTGGCCAATTAATTGGTGCATTACGTGAAAATAAACGTCAAATGTGTCTTTTAGTAAATCAATTGTAAAGTACCCTGTGGGGCATGTGGCCTCGTCCTGTTGGAATCACATATCAACAAGAATAATGCCATTGAGGTACCAAAAAATTTGGAATCGTGTTCCCTAATAGCTTGTTATTGACAGCAACACTCTGACCATTGTCGTTTTTAAAGACGTATGGGCCAATTACTCCGGCAGTCTGTAGAGCGCACCAAACAGTAATTTTCTGTGGATGTGGATGGTGTTTCGATAAAAGCTTGTGGAATTTGCTCACTCCAAATGCAACGTACGCATTCAACCATAAATCGGCTTCATCGGATAGTGAAATTTTGAATGGATGAATAGAACAATTCCTTTTATTAAAAATTTCATTAGTTTGCGCGTGTTGCTCTGGTTTCATATTAAAATTTCAAAGGAAACATAATAAAAAGCAACTATCAGCTGTTAAATGGGTGTTCAAATAAACCAGTGATGTCAACTCAAAATTATGACACTCTAAAGAATACGCTTTATTTTTGTAAGCATTTCATGTGAAGAAGTTGTTTATTTATTATGAAAAAATTTCACACGATATCTTGCAAAAAGTATCAGGCTTTAAAAAGGAAATGTTGCCAGAAACGTTTGTCTTGAACAAACATGTTGACAGATATATTTTGCACAACAATAGAGACTATTCTAGCAGCATTATTTTGAAGAAATTTTATACGAAAATGTTGTTTATTTGGTTTAAAAAAATTTCGCACGAAATCTTGTATATAATACCAGGCTTCAAAAAGGAAATGTTGCAAGAAACGTTTGTCTTGAATAAACATGTTGACAGATATATTTTGCATGTATATCTTCACAACAATATTTTGAGGGAATTTTATACGAAAAAGTTGTTTAATTAGTTTAAAAAAAGTTCGCATGATATCTTGAACAGAGTACCAGGCTTTAATACAACATTTGAATTTGATACAAATTCTTATAAAAAAGTTGTTAGTAGTTTCGCAGATTTAAAGTTAGGCCGCATAAATAATTTTCAACTTATTAATTCTATCTATAAAAGATTTCAATAGTAAGAGAAGCCAATATTCATTCAATATTTGCTAAATTGTTGCAAAGAAGTTGTCCTTAAGGAGGAACTTTCAGATAATCTTTCATGGCAAAATTTCTTATATTTCTATTTATTATAGAAACTTACAGTGGGTGCATATATGTATCTCTGCACTATGGCACAAGCATAGATATTTTATAAAAATACTGTTGGAAATGTTATACAGAATTAGATTTACTGAATTTTTTTTTTGTTAGTGAAACACTTGAATTATATAAAACAAATACTTTAAATACCCTCTCTAAAACTATTTAGAGGAAAGCTGCAGTTTACACTACTTTTTAATGAATGAATTTCGGGAATCTGCTGGGCAATATGTTGCTGCAACATTTTGTTCTCTATAGAAATCTATATTCTACTGCAAACTACCTTCAAATAACCTCAACCATTAAATTCTTGTTGAGATTAACAAAGAAAATCTTTCGAAAAATTCAAGTAAATTTAGTATTTGATAAATGTTATGAGGCCAAATTGAATATAATTTTTGTTCGGCATCTAACGTGTCTCAGTTTGTGTGTGTATGTGTGAGTGCGAGTCTGTGTTGTGTCGCAGCATTTTAAAACAATTTATTGTTTAACAAAGCAGGTATACAACCTTTTAACAATAATTTTATTTCTCCTTTTTATTCGTTTAAATATTTCGTAACGATATGAATTTCTGGCGGGGCTTACGTTTTATTTGTATCTGTAGTTTGTATGACGTTATACGCTAAATGCGTCGTTGTTGTCTGTAAAAGATTTGAAAAAATTCTTTTCTTAAAAAAAATCTATATATTCACTGCTTTTAATCTCTTTTGTTTAAAGAAATAATTTCATCTTGTTCTTGGGGGTTTTGTTGTTGTTTTCTTCTTTCTTTATTTATTAAATGATAAAAAATGAGTTCAAAACTAAACCTTTTTTGTGTGTGTGTGTGTGTGTGTGTCTTCTTGCATTTAAAATTGTTTTGTTTTTCATAAGCTTCTTGCGTACCTACAAATGCCGGAATGAAACGACACAACCCTTAAAGCAAAAGGTTTTGAATTTCTTTTGATTCTTCGAAGGCATTGTTGTCTAAAATCACAACAAATTTAAAAAGAAAAATAGAAAAAAACGAAAATAACACAACAGGATTCTCGTTTTCCCTGGCAGTTGGCATTGTGAAACGATTTCCAAACCGTAAAAAGAGCAATTTTTTAATTGTATTGTTCTTTTAGTTTTAATTCTTTGTTGGAAAGCCTACAAACTCCATGTGCAACATATGCAACAGTTCTTTTTTTTCTTGCTCTCAAACTCTGTTGTAAATCCAATTTGTTAAATAGGGAGGAAATTTTGGAAACTCCGCATTTAAATTTGTTTTATCTTTCGTAATGGCATCAGAAGAATTCAGTTCTTTTATATCTTTTTTTTTTCTTTTAGTTTTTCTTTAGCAGAAGAGGTGTAAAATGATGTGTTATCTTCAAGTTTATTTTCTTTTTTTTCGTATTTATTTTCCGCTGCATAAAAGCTTGAAAGGGCTTTTTTACTTTAATGGAAAATTAAAAATAAAACACTGGATGTTACAAATTTTCACACTTGCGCGCGTTTGTTTATTTGAAAGAATGTTAAAAAAATTGATCTTGTCTTATTCGTAGTTGTACGAAAACTATTTGAGTTTTAGGGGAGTTTGATTTTCTTCTTCTTTACAGAACTGTAATATTGATATTTTCTTATGAATATAATTTTTTCAAATATTTTTGTCTTCAATCTCATGCCTATTTTTGTTAGATATTATTTGATTTCATATCTGGCGTTGAATGATGTGGGCTTGTGTTTGGAAGCAAAAAATGTTTACTGCAGCATAGATTTTTTAGTTTAAGTTATTTGTTTATATCAGTTTCAATATATGGAATTATAATTTGGTGATAAGAACTAAATTATTTTGAATAGCGTGTAAAAGGAAAATAAATGCAAAATTTTCATCTGTAAATAAGAAAATGTTGCTTTTGGGAATTGTCGTTTTAAACCTCTTTAATTCTTATTTTCTAACCTGATTCTTTTTTCCCAAAAATTGTATTAAAATTCATAGTGTTCAATTGAAAAGAAAAAGAATCAGCACGAAAATAAAAATTAAAGAGGTTTAAAAAGACAATTCCCAAAAGCAACATTTTTTTATTCAAATCAGTGTCATAATTTTATATAAAATTTACAAAATCATAATAATAATTCTAAAATTTTCTTATAATAAACGAAACTTATTGCTCAAGAGATAACAGGGGTGGGCCACTTATATCTTGCTGCTCTATTAAAAACCTTTACTTTCATTCCACTATACTGGCCACAGTCATACTGACGAGACCAAATTTTTTCACAACATTTCAAAATTATATGCCCAGATATTTATCAAATATTTTGTAGAAAAAATCACGTGCCAGTACTCGCAAACTTTGATAACGTTTTTTTTCAATCAGGTTATCGTTCCTGATTCACAAATGCTACGAAAAATATATCAAAATGAGTACGAGTGAGGAGTACATAGTAAGAGAGAGAGAGAGAGAGAGAGACAGGGAGCTGATTAAAATAAAATTACTTAATATGATAATATGAAATCAATAGTTCAGATGGATGTCTACTCTGCGTGGATTTTTGTTCGGCAGTTTTAATTAATTGAATGCGTGAAACATTTAGCTGATGTACACCATCCGGCGAATTTCTCTATATAAACGCTTTTATTGCTTCGAGGTATGCAACACTATTTTCGGTGTAAAAAACAGAGACCGATAAAAGTGCTGCTCATGTTCTTTCGCATTTGAAAAAAATTCTACCAGAATTATTTTAAATACGTTGGCACATTCATTTAATTTTTCTTTTCCATAAGAACACACTAAAACTTTTGCAATATTTTGCTGCAAGTATTTCAAAATATTATTGTGCAGATGTGAAAAAGAAACTCTTTATTTAGAAATAATTAAAAAGAATAAAATCAAGAAGGTACAAGAGAAAGTTAACAGCAATTAAATACCCAAAATAGGCAGCAAATTAGAGAAACAAAGTTTTCGGAAGTCACTATAATCCCATCATCAGTGCGCGTGGCCGCTCGATAGGCCACTTTCGCACAGGTAAAAATATTGGCTATAATTGCAGACTTGGATGTTGTTCTCTCATCGCGTATGGGTTCTTGCTTGGCCGCTTGTTTCCTTATGAATTGAAAGAAATTTAAAAAGAAAATCCACAAAACTTTGCTAAGAAAAGCCTTCATTTTGAATTTAAATTTAAGTGCCAACGTCGCTACTATTCGTAAAATGTATGGAGAACACACTTAACCCTGGATGGTTACTGTTCGTTGAATTGACGAAGCTAATTTACTCTTTATTATATACATTTCTTTATGTTTAAACAAATTCGTATCGAATTTGCAAAAAGAGAAACAGTTTTTATGTTGTATATTTTTAAATGGTTTTAATTAATTTTATAGGGTGTTTCTTATAGAGTGATACAACTTTGAGTTGGCATCACTGCTTTGTTTGACCACCCATTTAACAGCTGATAGTTATTTTTTCTTTAGTTTACTTTGACATTTTATCATCAATCGACTTACACCAGAGCAACGCGTGCAAATTGTGGAAATTTTTAATCAAAATAATGGTTCTGTTTGTCCATTCAAAACTTTATTTTCCGATGAAGCCCATTTTTGGTTGGATGGGTACGTAAATAAACAGAATTTTCCCATTTGGGGTGAGGAGAATCCACAAGCTTTTGTCGAAACACCCACAGAAAATGACTGTTTGCTGCGCTTTATGGGCTGGCGGAGTCATTGGCCCACATGTCTTCAAAAACGATGATGGTCAGAGTGTTACTGTTTGTGAAAATTGGTGTTTCAGTTTGCGCCTTGTACGCGCCAGCCATGCCCGAAATCATATTTAAACATTAATGTCATAAAATTTTCTATGCAATAAAGATCGTTTGATTGATATCAAGAATATATCACTATGTTTCATTATGATTTAAACTTGTATCACTCTATAAAAAACACCTATTATTTTGTTGTTAATAAAATACTGAACTAAATAGAAATAGTTTTACTTTAAAATAGTTTAACTTTAAAAATAGTCCCGCTACATTCGGCTAAGAATTATCTTAATGTACAAAACAG
Source organism: Linnaemya vulpina (assembly GCA_963675445.1). Classification (NCBI taxonomy): domain Eukaryota; kingdom Metazoa; phylum Arthropoda; class Insecta; order Diptera; family Tachinidae; genus Linnaemya; species Linnaemya vulpina. Next base: position 14,322,283 of record OY776277.1, on the reverse strand, counting down.
TAGAACAACCATGCAGGGTTAAAATATTTTCTGGTGGTTGAATCCAAAGTAGCATCGCTGCTTAACAGCACCAGGCTATTGATTATAATTCGATTTTATGTGATAAAAAAGCTCTTAAAAACTAAAATAAGCGAATTTCTATTCAAATTAAAAATATTTTGTCTAAAGAAATATTCAATGAACGCTTTTATATATAATTTATTGGCAACTTTATTGACTTTTTATGGTTAATTTTATTCCTAATTAATATTTATTTATTTTACATACGCTGACGTATTTAATTTATATATTGTTGTTGTTGTTGTTGTTGTTGTTTACAATAAGTTTTATTTTCGTTTGTAGTTTTATTTTTATTATTATTTTTCCGACGTGTTTGCAGGCGTTCATCATGCTGCGAGTTGATAATTGTTAAAATGATTTATGCCTATTAAAAGACCGCGAAATTAATGAAAAGAATTCACAGTTTTTTGGTAAAATTGTTGAAAAAGTTTTCCTTAAGTTTTTCCTTGTAGTGCGTGGTGTTGTTGCAAATTGCCAGCAATATTGTTTAGGCTGGTTTAAAGTCGTAGCAACACACTCACTCACATGTAGTGTCAAATTGATGACTCCGTGCTGCTGAAAACCAGTTTAACAACTCTAGTCTTTCTTTTTTTCTTTTTTAATGTTGTTGTTTAGTATTGAAAAATATCTATAATAAATAAAAGTAGAAATAAAAATAAAAAAGAATAAAACAACCAACCAGCTTGTACGAAAACAAATTCATTGTTGCCAGTTTTGCTTATGGCTTTTCTTTATTTTTTCTTTCCAATCACTTGCCGCTTCCCAATAAAATGCTGCCTGCCGTTATAGAATTATGTGTGTTTGTGTTGTTGTTCGTTATCAGTGAAACGTAGAAGCGCAGGTTTAGAGACTCTTTTTCTTTGGCTTTCTCATACACTTTCGGATGATTTCTAATTGCTCTACTGTTGCGCATAGTCTAGAATTAAAATAATTGTTATGGCCAAAAGGGAGGCTTTGGCTTTATAACGTATTATTAAATATGGTCTGCCTTTTTCGAAATGATGGTTGGTGTACGCCAAATGAAAATGCTCTCAGTGTTAAGGGTATTTCTTAAGCGAGAATTGAATGCTCTCTCGTGCTCTGGTTGTACTTTCTGAGGGCCATTAAAAATGATTGATGTTCTCTTCTAAGTTTTGTTGTTGTTACTTTTTTATTTTTTTGGGGAATTTATTTTGTATATAATTTTAAAGTTTACGTTTGTGTTATTAAATATTAAACAGATGATGGACGCTCGAATATGAATTAATGATTTATGGCTCCACGTAAATCGCAAATGCATAACCAATGCCTGTGAATTCTCTCTCTCTCTCTCTCTCTCTATCTCTCTTCAACTAGCTAATTTCCCATTGCTGTTTATTTCTGCTGATATGAAACACCAGAACAATACTTTGTTTATAAACATTTATTGGATGTTGCTACACTTTGCTTTTTATTATTATTATTCTTTTTATAGTTTTTTGTTTTGGTTTCATCATGCATTTCTTGCTCTGCCAGTTTGAGAAGAAGATTGGCCCGAATGTTGTTGTATTTAAAGCTGAAATGTTTATTCTACTCGGTGGCATTTTATCTATTTATTGCTTTAGTGATTTTTATCTAAGTGTGTGGCTTTTATTGTAGTTGTTATTGCTGGTGTATATTTTTGCACAAAAGAACTGGTATTTGTATGGAATAAAACCAAAATAAAAATATATAAATTTTTTCACCACTTTTTTATGACATCAAGTGTTTACAAATGCTAAATTTCCCTTTGGTATTTTAAAAGTAGGCAGAGGCTCAGAGTGAAGTCAGTAGGCTTATCTATAGACAGGGATTTCGTCAGAGTTTTTTATTTTTGTTTTAGTCACAACCAACAAATACTTAAACATTTTGCTTTATATGTATAAAGCAAATGAAACGATTTTAGTTCGGTCTTTGTATGCAGGAATTAGTCATGCGATATGAGGAAACATGACATATTTGTAACAGAAACTATAGAGAAAATAAAACAGACAGTTTTACTGCTGTTAACGTGGTTAGTCATACACACACGCACACAAACACACACACACACTCCCACAAAATAGATAACACTTTATAAATCCTAGCAAATGCGCACAAAATATCCTGCAGGTTTGCATGGTTTAAATAAGAATGAAAAAAAAAAGAAAATATACAGGAGGTCTTAAAAAATATGTTGAAAAAAATAGCACCAGTCTATGGAAATTAATATGCGCATGCGTATACAGTTTGAGCTATTATTTCTCTCAGCAAATTTACTGAACCAAGAAAATTCTTCCAGCAGCATGTTGCAAAGCGTCTTATCCAACTTAAAACATATTTTATATGTTGCAACTTAAAAGTTCAGCAAACATGCTGTACTACGAAAATTCTTCAGGCAACATGTTGCAAAGCATGTTATTAATATTAAAACATATTTCAAATGTTGCAAATTCAAAGGCCAGCAACTGTGCTGTACTAAGGCTATGCTATCAGCAACATGTTGCAAAGCATCGAATTAAAACTAAAACGTATTTTATATGTTGCAGCTTAAGAGGCCAGCAAATGTGCCGTAAAAAGGAAATGCTTCCAGCAACATGTTGCAAATCGTCTTATCAAAATTAAAAAATATTTTATATGTTGCAACTTAAAAGGCAGCAAACGTGCTGTACTAAGGAAATTCTTCAGGCAGCATGTTGCGAAGCATCTTTTATTAACATTAAAAAATATTTTATATGTTGCAACTTGAAAGGCCGGCGAATGTGCTGAGCTAAGAAAACTCTTCCAGCAACATGTTGCAAAGCATCGAAATAAAAATAAAACATATTTTATATGTTGCAGCTGGAAAGGCCAGAAAATGTGCTGTACTAAAGCAATGCTTACAGCAGCATGTTGCAAATCATCAAATTAAAACTAAAACAAATTTTATTTATTGCAACTTAAAAGGCCAGATAGATAATTCGCTCTTATAAGCCTGCAATGTAAAATAATTTAGCTGCAACATACTGGTTTGGTGAAGATATTAGGGTCGTTCGTACATGCATAAATGCTGTACTTCGTGAGTAAAAACTTTAATAAAAATTTGATGATGCGGTCTTATAACAATTTCTGGACTCCATGTTTAGATGACATCTGCATCCGTGAAGCCTTTAAAGCATTGATGTGGATTAAAATCGAAATTCACGGCAACAAATATTTATAAACTATTTTACTCTTCTCCCCTTAAGCAACATGTTGCTTAACTTTGTAAAACATCCGAAATATTTCCTGCTTCTATTTGCTGTCGTAAATCTTTTTTTGTTTCGCAAATTCAAGACAACTAAAATAGCAAAATACAACAACAACAACAACAATACAATTTGTGCAAATAATCTGTGACGTTTGTTGTGGTCAACTTTTTGCCCCACAACGTGTGAATGATATTTATGTTGCCTTTAATTATTTAATATGATTTATTAGCGGGCAACAAAAACTTGAAGCTGCAACATTTATAATGTAGTTAATGATTATTGTTGTTATTGTCGTTGGTGTTTTCAGCTGTCTGGTAATTTGTGTGTTGAGTATTTAAATATGTTTTTTTTTTTTATTATTTGATTTAATGCGTGTTATATTGCAGATACATTTTTTTAAATATATAATTTTGGCTTTTTCTTTTTGACAAATCACTTGATTAAAGGTTAATTTGTGTTAAACAATTTTTATTTCTTTTTGTAAATAACATTTTGTGAAATTGTTATTTGCTTTTTTCCCCCAGTTCAGTCAATTGCTTTACGTAAAATACTTGAGCGTCTAGATAGAGATATTAACAAACGAACAACTTAATACACGTTGTTGTTTTTTTTCTTTCTTTTTGTTAAAAGCCATCATAAATTTTCATAAATCTAAAAACTGAGCCACATGTCAAATCACAACACTGCTTTTATAAAATGTGGCCAGTATTAACTTTAAACAAATTGTTAAACTACTGGTTTTTGTTATAACTGTCTTTATTTTTGTATATATATCATATCTTATTTGTTGTTGCTGCTGTTGCTGGTGTTGTTGTTGTTGTTGCAATAAATTTATAAAATTATAAAATAATACAGCGAACATTCTGCTACTTGACTTGAGGTTGTCAATTACGGTGCGATTTTTTATAACAGGCCATCATAAAAGTCTTTGCGAATTCTTTTTTTATAAATTTATTTTGTTTTATATAACTTTTGGTGCTTTGTGCACTGCTTTCTAGCAAAAATAAAACACACACACACACGGACAAATTTCGAATTTGGCTGTCAGCAAAATACCAACTGATATTTATATGGCCGAAAGTTATCAAATTTATTGCTAAAGCTTTTCTTTTAATTTTTGACTTGATTTAATTTGTACGACACTGAATGATAAAATTTTTGTTTATTCAACGAAAACATTTATAATTAATTCCTGCAAAATATATATTAATTATGGAAAAGTGGCGCCTAATATTGTCTCTCTTTTCATAATAATTATTGTAGCTGAAATTTCGCTTTTAGCCTGGCTAACGATCATTGTCATATTCCAACTTATCTCTTCTTATCTATTTTAGCGCGTTTGAAATTATTAAGTAGAAAAAACTTAACACAAGCAAACACTAGATTACACTGTTCTACAATCATAATTAAACAGCAATCTTTTTTCTTGCCCTACAACATAATTTAATCTAAAGTACACTCAAATAACCACTGATATTAAAAAAAATTGTAATGCCGTTCCCGTTCAAAAGTGGCGATTAAGTTTAAACCAACACCCATGAAATTGCACTAGTCGGCAGTCGGACTGAGAGATTTGTTCGAGTGTACAACAAGTCCTAAATAGAGTGCATCATGTGCCGCATTTATCTGTTTGCCAGACTTGTAAAATAATAAAGATAAAGATTTTGTTCCAACATACGCAGTGCGCTTTATTTTTACGACTGTTTAAATTTACGTTTTTTCTTTTCTAAGCAAGAAATATTCAAGTCATAGTACACTCTATTAACACCCTAATCATGCTAAGAAACATACAAATAATCGGTCTTAAATCTATTAAAAATTTTAAATTACGAAGGCGAAAAACACCATCCTCACACACAACAATTTGGCAGATCTAACGATAGAGAATCCCAGGCTTAACAGCACCAGCAAAACTTATAATAACTTCTTAAATACTAATTAAATGCGCTATACTTTCAACACATAAATAAGATGTTTTACAAATACAATTTTACTTATGAAGACCTCAATGTTGCTCAGCTCATATGAAAGTTGTTGAACAGAACACCAGGCTTCAGTTTCTTTATTATGACTGTACAAATATTTGTTGCTACTTTCAAAGAAGTTACCAAAAAAAAAAAACCCCGAACCGAAAAAGATCTTTGGTAAATATTGCTCACACTTGGGATCGGCAACAACACATTGAAACGTAACAAATCTTTTACATTAACGAAACGTATATCGCACTCTGATACACTTTTTATCTTTACAATCCCTCTACAAGCAAAACTGCTACCTAACAAAATTATTATTATTTTGATATTTATATAAGCTTGTATGTGTATATATATATATATATCGTGTAGACGCGACAGTAAAAAATTAGTTAAACATTAACCATCATAAAATTTCAAAAAAAAAAAAAGAAATCTACAAGCAAAGAAATGATAATTTTGGTGCAACTATTCATTTATTTACTTGCAGTAGCGTCAGATAGAGCTGAAACAGTTGTAGAAAAAATAAAGTGAAATAAAATAAGACGGCAGAGAAGTAAATACGGCTGCCAAAGTCAATATTTATTTAAAAATTTTCAAAACTATTGAACAAAAAGTCGCGTCACGTCGCGTAGGGTTGAGATTTCTTCTCTGCCACAATTTCTCAAGTAAACAGTTTACAATCGTTTTTATTTGTACAAGCAACTCTACTAATAATTGGTGCAACTAAGAGGAGTATCATGAGGTAAAAGATAAACGATATAGACTCAACTGCACTTTCACTGTCACTGGATTAGAAGAAATCCAAAAAGAATATGCGTCTTTTTGTTTTGTTTTTTTTATTTTGTTAAACATCCGGGAGTTTTAATGGAAGCAAATATTTTCAAAAGTACGATAAGAGACAAACGAAATATTAGAGGTGAAAAATGTTGATAACATACAGTTTTAGATTTGATAAAAATAGAAGAAAATATTTTCTTGAAAGCACAATTAAGAGGCAGCATGTTGGTGAAAACAAAAATTCTACAAAACAAAATTGAAAATGTTGAAATAAGTTCATGTAAATTAATTTAGATATTGTTATTATTGATTTCATAATAATATAAATTACGCTGAGCCAATAATAGGAATCAAAAACTATATTCCGAAAAATGTTGTCAGCAACGTGTTGACAACTTATTAATAAATGAATAGTGCCTCGTACTCTGCTTAATTATTTAATAAAGGGAAGTGACGTTGTACACGAAAATTTTAAAATAATTAATTTGTTATTTATGCCGTGAAAAGGCTGGTTATTTTGTTTAAGATTTTGTGAGAAATGTTGCTAAACAACGTGTATACATTTTGGTATGAAATGTTGCAGAAATAATGTTGCCAAGTAGTACACAAAATTAAATAGCTGAACTAGATTTGAGAAACAAAATATGCAGTTAAAAAATTCTCTCATGATTTTATTCTGCAAGTCCAAGACATGAATGCATGTTGGGGGAACATGTACAGTTTGTCAAGGAGTGATTTAAGTTTTACTTTATGAAAAATTCTATTTTCAAGTCATTTTTCCAATGATTGTCAAACAATCCGAAAATTGAATAACTTATTTTGTAAAGAAGTTTCGCAAAATATTAACAAAAGAAGTTAAAGTAGAGATTGACATCATCAGATACTGAATAGCAGAATAGAGTGTTCTCCCTCAGCCCAGGTACTAAAATTCAAACTATTCCTAGAAATCACCGGTCAAGCAAAAAGTAAAAGAAGTCTCTGTTCCATTCTGTCTTCATCTGTCCTCTGAACACTATCGGCCTCTTTCCAGTTCAGGCACAAAACAACACAGACAAAAAAAATGTTTAGCAACATGTATCCATATAATAAAAAACTATTTACCCAGATGAAAAATGTGTTGCTTAAAACCTTAAAGTAATTTTAAATAAATACTTTTTGCTATAAACCAATTAATTCTATGAAGTTTAAGGCTCCTAGAATTATATTATAAGTCCAAGAACTGTCAACATGTTGCCTAAACATTTTTAATCTTTTAGGGCTTCTTTTAAGTCGCACTTTTATCAAATCAATTTTACGATTTTTATTTGTCGTGCTACTTACAAAATTTCTAAACTTAAAGTTTGTGACGAAAGTGTAGTGGCTTTCGAGAACAGCAGTTTTGCTAAGCTATTTAATTAAATTGTTATTTTTCCCTCTTTCTGAATTTATTATTATTACGAATCGAATCTTTGTCTTTAACTGAAATTCTTTTTAATAATATTCTTCCATTTTGTTTGCTTGAAATTTCAGATCAGATCACAAAAACCCTACTACTCAGCAGATCCCGAAGTCGATTCACTGGTAAGTTGGCACATAAAATGTAAAACGTTTTCATTTCAAACGATTTTATTATTATTTTTTTTTTATTTTGCTTTTGTTCTTTGTAAATACATCTAAACAAAAACACCTTGACCCACAAACAACAACTGCAAAATTGTCATAGTTTAATGTTGATTTTTTATTTTTTATTTTTATGTATTATTTTGAATTTTCACTGTTCAAACAAATTTAATTCAATTAAATTTAATAAAAAACACACACACTTTTTTAAACAAGAATTTAAATATAATTGTCACAACTGTTGGTTGTTGCTTGGCGGCCAGTTGAACGCGAGAACAAACGAAAAAATATTTCAAACAAAAAAAAGAATTATATATATATATAAATAAATGTCCACAACAAGTTCAATGTCATTTAAAAGATTTTCGTTATAAAACAAACTGCCAAGTCAGCCCACATACTACTCGTTCGCTGGAATATTAATAAAGAAGCTTAATTTTTATAATTATAATTTTTTTTGCTTAGTTTTAAGCATCGTAAGATTAACAAGACTTGAGCAAAAAAATTTTAAAGATTGAAAATTGTATAAATTTTCTCATTTCCAAGTGGAGAGTTTCACAAACTAATTGCTTGACATTTTTTTGTGTGCTATTAATGACACTAGAATGCAAATGCAAATCAAGTGATTATAATAATTTTATGGCATTTATTATGACTTGTGTATGTTAAGAGTTTTTTCTTATTGTTGTTGTTGTTGTTGTTTTTTTCCTCACATATAAATATTTTTGCAACTTGGAGTTTGTCTAACACGGCATGTGTACGTGTGTGAGTATGGAAAACCCTTTTTTGTTGCAGTCCAACTGTCTGTATGTTGCTGGGATTTTGTTGGCAAATAATTTTACATCATAATAATATTTGCCAGTCAGTCACACACACACACACACACACACAAACACAGTCGTTACAGTCTCACTGATTCAGAGTGAGCGCGGCAGTCAGTCAGTCCGTCAGTTAGCCCCGCTATTTATGGCATATATTATTAGTTTATTACCAATTTAAAGGCCAAGAACAGGCATTAAATTGTAGCATGTGAATGAAGTTAAACATGTAGTAAAAAGCAAAACCATTGACTGTTGTAAGTTGGCAACAAACAACCAACTGCATGGATGGCATGAAAATGTTTGAGATACGAGTATTTTCTTACTAACAGAGAGCTGTATGCGCATGCGTATAACAAGTACTTTTAACTCATAAATCATTTTGTCGTCGTAAAACATCATGCATGCTTGCATGCTGCTGCCGTTGATGTGGCTGATGCTGGAGCTGGAACTGGGGCTGTTTGCCAATCAGCTGTTGGCTATTCCTGACACTCATACGATGTCTGTTGGACTTTATTAAGTTTTTGCTCTTTCGAATGCCTGAACATTTAGTAACACATGGTTACTTAACATACAATCTTTTCTTAAGATTTTATAGATTTTTATTTGAAACATTTTTTGCTCATAAAAAATCAAAACAAAAAAAGCGAAGATCTTAAAAATTTTCGTATGAAATAAAAATCTTAGTGTCATACAGAGTATTTGTAAACAAATTTTTAATGACACTTCTTGAGTTTTATATTCTTATTTTTTTTTTCAAAAATAAAAATTTCGCTCGTAAAACAGGGGAAAAAAGGGAATAGACTGTTGTACAGCACTGTGCAACAGACGATAGATAATGATGATGTTTTATTGCTTGTGGGTAAAGTGTGTGGCTTTCATTTGTTGCTCATTTGTTCTGAATCGCACAGACAAACAGATACAATCACACACACACACATACACACATAGAAACTAAATGCAGTTGCTTTATTTAGTTAGAGGTTTTTGAGGTAAAATCGTTAAAAATTTAACTCCAACTCGTAAAAATGTCATTTTAGTAAAATCATAATAAAAACACTTTTTTTCCAACATAAAATTTCTATACAAATAAAAGTGATATTTTAATTTAAGAAACAAATATTGTCTGCGCTAAAATGTATTTTTTTCTTCCATCGTTTTTTTTTTCTATATAAAATCCGGTTTTTACTTTTGTTGTCATCATCATTCCTTTTCAAGAAAAAGTTTAATATATTTTTGTTTGCTGGTGTTGCTTATTTAAAACTATAAATTGGATGCATATTTTTTATGTATTTTGCTTTTGAATGGTTAGAGGTCAAGGTAATTTTGTTGTTGAATTATTTAAAAATTCATGTATTTTAAATAATATATATTTATATTAAATTAACTGGTTTTTTTTCATTTCATATTCTTACAGATGGTGCAAGCAATACAAGTACTTCGGTTTCACCTTTTAGAATTAGAAAAAGTGAGTATGATTTTCAAATATTATAAGGCATATTTAGGAAAAATTGTTGCTGGCAACATGTTGCTAAGCTTTATATATGTTGGAATTATATATATCAAGAGCTATTCATATCGTATTATTTGAAACAAAATGGGAATTATTAAAGAAAAATGCCTTAAATGTACAGACTAGATGAGGACACACATTATAAACCTGTTGCATAAAAAGACTGCAGATGGAGTTAAATTTTAAAATAAAATTTTTAAAAATTTTAATACCAAAGCCCGGTATTCTGTTTATAATTTCACTATATGCACACAAAATATCGCTAAGAAAATCCATGGAAACATTTAAAAAAAGTTGTACTGCCTTTTATAGCAGTGCAACATGTTACATGTTTCTGGCAACATATTCATATTAAGTGCAACGAAATTGAAATGTCAAATAACGACAAAAATAAGTTTCATCAAGTGTAAAACGTTTTGACCGCATTTTAAATGCCAAATTTTTCATGCAAAATAGCTGATGTTGCCAAGCATTTTTCACAAATTCGGATAAAATGCCGGCCTGTTGCCATGTATCGGGCGCAATGAAGTCAATATTCATAAATAATTAATTTAGATATTGTTATTATTGATTTAATAATAATATAAATTACGCTGAGCCAAGAATAGGAATGAAGAACTATATTCCGAAAAATGTTGTCAGCAACATGTTGACAACGTGTTAATAAATGAATTGCGCCTCGTATTCTGCTTAATTTTTTAATAAAGGAAAGTGACGTTTTTAAGGAAAATTTTGAAATAATTAATTTGTTATTTATGCCGTGAGAAGGCTGGTTACTTTGTTTAAGGTTTCGTGAGAAATGTTGCTAAACAACATGTATACATTTTCGTATGAAATGTTGCAGAAATAATGTTGCCAAATAATACACAAAATTAAACAGCTAAACGAGAGTTGAGAAATAAAATTTCCAGTTGAAAAATTCGAATATAAAAATTTTTCCGTAAAATACTTGGGAAATAATGTTGCAAATGTTCGTATGACTAAAAACAAGCGAAAGGAGCCTGACAGCATGTTTTTTGAAGAAAAATGTTATCAGCAACATTTCTTTTCAACTGAGAAAGATGATGAGCTGTATTTTTTTCTCATAAACACACACGGGTTCTGTTTATATACATAAAACAATGTTGCATACATTCAAGCATTAACCGCTATAAAATACAAAAAATCGCAGGATGGGCTTCATTAAATACCTGCCAAGTTCTCTCATAAAAAAAATCAATGTTGCTCAACAATTGTAGCACATTTGGACCGGTTATTTAAGAACAGAGTGCAAATATTTTGTAAAATTATGTCTTAAAATGTATCTTTCCAAAAAATTTAAAGCGTTTGCTTGTGTTTTGATGGTATTTCGCAGGATATCTAGAACAGAGTACCAGAGTCCAAGCAAGTTAAAAAGTGCTTCAGTGGATGCCTGACTGTCTCTTGATAATTTAAGTACCAGGTATTTCGACTAGTCTGCTCACTAAAAACCTCTTGCGTCTGATACTAGAATTCGATGGCAACAACTTGTCGGTTAAACCTAATTTTTAAAAGATGTAAATTTTTTATACAATTTTTGTTTTTAATATTTTTAATTTAAATTAATCAAACTGTTGTATCATTTTGCCATCATTCATAAGTAGAACTCGCTTGTAAAGTGTGTGTATTTGTTTTTGTTCTCTACCTACTGCACTTCGCTCTAAGACCGACGACTGCCTTTTGTGTAGCTGCTGATTGTTGTTCTTTTAATCTCTAGACGAAATCAAAATTAAAACAATTTATTTGTTTTTCTAATTTAAATAAAAATCTACAAAAATATGTTTTTATAAAATTCTTTTTTTTCAAATTTCCTTTTATAGATAAGATTATGAAGTATAAAAACTTATATGGGAATAATTACAAAAACAAAAAGCGATATAATTCTTAAATTAAATCAGATTTCTGAACTTTATTAAGCAACTTGATATAGAAATTGTTGGTTCAAAGTCATAAAGTGGGCTTGCAAGTGAAACAAATTTGAATCTTAACAACAACAACAGCAACAGCAACAACAAATAAATTAACATAATTACTTATTTAAGTAAATTAGTTAACAAAAATAAATAAAACAAATTAAGGAAATTTATTTAAATTTGGTTAAAGAAAAGTTCAACTTGTTTTTGGTTTAGTTTAAATTATTGTTATTCCTAATCTTGTTGTTGTTGTTGTTGTTGTTTTTTTTTATATGGTCATGCTTTGCTTAACATTTGTTTAATTAATTTCCTTCTTTGCCACAGTCTCACTGGTTTGTCTATATGAAAAGGGGACCGACTGTATGTTGAAGTCTGAAAACTGAATTGAAACTACACACACACACACAAACACATTCACACTGTTTTTGTAACAAAGAAAGTTAGAGCGTAATTTATTAAGCGTGAAGTTTTTCAGTGCACAAAATTCTATTAATTTATATAATAATTGTTTCTTTTTTCCTTTTTTCCAACCTGCAACCAATAACTTGTCTTTTTAGGCCGCTTGGAAAACGTCTAACGAAACAATTTCGTATAATTTCTAAATTAGAGACGTTTTTAAGTAGTTTTGAAAGTTATATTTTGTAAAAATTGTTTTCTGGCTGATAGTCCAGCCAGGGAAACCTTTAATCACACCACTATTAATATTTTTGTTGAAATATTTAAATAGGGTGTTATTTATGTTAAAATACGTACAACAACACCGCAATGCAGCAGCATTAACTGGCAGCTATTTGGCTAGAAAACTACATTAAGGCTGGGTTTTTCAGATCTCCGTTAAAACAGAGATTAATATATAAACAGATTGTTTGAATAGAAATAGTGGCGAAGCAGCTTTGTTTTGCTTAACCCTGGATGGTTGCTCTTTATTTTTGTACGTTAAAGCTGCTCTTCGTTGAATCGAAGAACAGTTTTTAAAAATAATTCTAGCTGTTTCTTTTTTCCCTAAATCTTACTAAACAATTCAAAGTGATCAATGGAGGGGGGGGTTTTAGCTAATTCCTGGGGCTAATGCAGATCATCAGGGAACCTTTACCCAACATTTCTGAGAATAACTAAAGATATTTATTTCAAACTTCCACTTTATTAGAGAAGCTTAAATTAAATATCAAAGTCATAACAACCACTCACTGGTCACTTTTTCCTTTCTCATTTTCTTATGTTTTTGTTCTACAACTGGTTGGTTTCTTGCCGACTCTAATTGTAGTTGTAAGAGTCCTGAAATGAAAACAATAGGACCTGCTGCAATATTAACAATGGGGAGTTGCGATTATAACCGGGGATTGTGCTGAACTCAATTTATACCCTGTAACGAACGTCATATAAAAATATAACTCGTAGAAATAATATGATGTCCTATTTTCTATGCAAAATGCGAAAAGATTTCAAAAAAACTATATAAAAATAGTTTTCCTAGTGACAAAATGTAATCAGCACAACCCTAAAACGTTTTGGGATTTCATATAGAAGAAAGCCAATTCCCTTAATTGCAGAGGCCAGCAAAAGCCCGTTGCCCATCTTCACCTGGAGTGAGTCATTGCCTTATGCACTCATACATACACACAAAAATGCACTTGAAATGCATTAAAAAATTTTGTTTAATTTGAACACCGCCAGCACTGATTTGCTTTTATTAAAAGAACAACTTGGCCAACATGTTCTGGCACTGCAAGAAGGAAAGGTAACAAGAGAAGACAAAAAAAGAAGAAATGAAATTTTTATAGGAAATAAACACTTTATTATGATCTTTTTAAGATTCATCACTTGTTCCTTATTTTATAATTTCTTCATTAGCTGTGGTATTTTGTAAATATTCCCCACTCTGTCATAACTTTTCCTTATTAACTTATCACGAAACGACTTCCAACCACAAATTATCATTGTATGACAATTCGATTTGAGATTGTTTTTCTTGTCTTTTATATAAAATTTTTATTATTATTTTGTGTGTGTGTGTGTGTTTGTTTTCTTTTTTACTGCTGATGCATTTGTTGCCCTGGTCTTGCCTTTAACGAAATAGTTAACATACCACCCAAACACTGAGTGGCTGGTAATATGAAAAGGAATTTCTTTAGTTGAATTATTTTCTTCAGTTCTTCTACTCCTCCTCATCAGACTCCGGTTTTCAAGGAAAAAAATAACGAACGTTATATATATTTTTTTTACATACATAAATTTAACATTAAACAAAAATGTGCCTGGCTGTCCGTCTGTCCGTCCGTCTGTCTGTCTGTGTCTACTTGATTCTCTCGGTATATACGGATGTAGTACGAGCCAGGCAGTTAGTTTCCTTAGGAAAGCCAACCGTCATTATAGTGCTGCACACTGCAATAAAGTGCAGTTTTGCAAACAGAAATGCACACTTTTGTAATGCAACAGACAATGACAATAACGAGTCATTCGGCCAACCATTCTGGCAGACTACGAACAGCCAAACAACCAACCAACCCACCAAACAACCAGCCAGCCAGCCAGCCAGTCAGTCATTGAGTCAGTCAGCATTTTGCTCGCTTAACATGTCAAATTCAACACTTGACAAATTAATCAAAATTATCATTAACAATGCATCAACACACTGTTTCAAGCAGCAAATGATGTTGCTGAATGGGAATGAGAATGCTGCCTGCTGCTGATGATGGTGCTGGTGCTGGTGCTGGTGCTGCTAATGTTGTTGTTGTATGTACGGGCATATACAAATGCAATTGTAGCTGTTGTTTAATGCTGTTTGCAGCAACACATGACAATGATGACAATGATTCCGATGGTTATGGGCTGCTTTTACTGTTCCACTGGCCAGACATGTTTCGCACACATACACACACTCACACTTCCATACAATATAACGAACAGAAAGAAAGAAAAAAATCCGGGAAGAGAAACAGCGTCCTGGGCTTTTTACAAAACTAATAACAATAACAACCATAAAGAAAACATAACAATTTATAAAATGCATAACAACTGCAAATACATCAGCAGCAGCAGCAGCAGCAGTAGTGAGAGAAAAAATTGGCTTTTAGCAAACATGTCCAGAATTTTTAAAGAACTTCTTTGTATTTCAAGTGTTCCTTTTTTCCTGCTTCTATTTTTAATTTGTTCAATTTGGTGTGCAACATTGAAAACAAATCGTAAAATTAATAATATTTTTTTTTTCTTTTCCTTTTTCTGTGGAAAATATGTGCAGGGTTCATTTCGAATTTTTCGAGTGTAACATGAAACTTTCTTAAATGTTTGTACAATTGATAAACAATTTTCTAGTTTTGCATTTATTTATATATTTGATCCAGTCTTGCAACAACAACAACAACAAAAAAAGCCTTGAAAGGAAACTTTTGTTTTGTTTTCTTTTTTTCTTTTATTGGCTGCTGGTTTAGTTTGGCAAAAACCAGTCTTGTATTGACTTTTTTTTTTTTTTGCTGACACTAAACAACAGTTAAGACCTCTATTCGAAACTCCTGGCCACATGAAACCAGGCAGGCAGGCAGAAAGGCAGGCATGTGTGTTTTCTGTTTTTGTTTTATTTTTGGTGACAATAACATTGACCGCAAACTTTTTGGTAAGACTCTCTCGCGACAGGCTAAAATACATATAAAATTTTATTTCATTTTTTTTCCAACAAACTTACGCTAACTGACTATATCTTGGCGGGATGGCTGGTCAGTTGGAAGAAAAAATATTTTAAACCAGTTTGACAAGCTCAGAGTGCTACACACACAAAATATTTAACAGTGACACATAAAAACGTTTCTTTCTTTTTATTTTTGTTTTTGGTTGGTTTGCAGGCTGCATCCAGGCTGATAAAAAATAAAATAAAAAGCCTTTTTTCATTATCAATTGAAAGCTTAAACTTTTTCTTCTTAATGTTAAAGCCGTTCTTGTACTCAATTCTCTCAACATCCATCCCATATAATCTTGAAAATTTTATCAAAAACATTAAATCCAGAAAAAAGCAAAAAACAAAAACATAATAAAAAATTAAATTCACGTACAAAAAATAGCAACTCTGCATTTAAAAGTTTAAGCATAACAGTTGCACGAATGCAGAACAAACACACACTGCAAGAAAAAACAAAAAAAAAAAACAAACGCATAAACAATTTACCCAACACACCGAGTAGCCATGCGACTCTTGTGGATATGATGGCTGTGGCAAAGAGCGCAGGGGCTCATGTGTTTAGCCATGGTTACCATTGTTGGAATGATTCCTTTAGGCCAATATGCATATGAGTAGAAGAATTTCAAATAAGACAAGAAACTGATGCATATTTATGCCAATTTTTATGTTACAGCCGGCCAAGCAGGCAACAACAATAACCTCCAACTTGAGTAAGAAAAAATAAAATAAAATAAAATAACCGGCCGGCTTAATTTGCAACAACAATATAGTTTATAAAAAAGGGTTTACTCACTGGCTAAAACAATGCGCCATTTTTTACGCTGTAGGAACCGAATGAAACTAAAAATATAATAAAAATAAAAAAAATTTGCCATACGCAAAAACTAATTTGCATGTCTATCATGAAGTTGATGGGTTTTTAAAAAAGAGAACAACAGCAAAAAAAGTAAAATAATTCTTTTATTTTTTTTTTTTTCAACTGAATTTACATAAAATTATACTCGTGTGTAGCAGGAATTCAAATGAAGTATAAAATTTAATAAAAGCTTTCAGAAAGCTGATGAATTTCATACAATTAGAGGGAAAAATTTATAGAGGACACCAAAATATGTAACTTGAAAGCTTTTCGAAAAGCTCCGCCTTAATAATCAAACTGATGATCTTGTTAAGATTTTGAGTTACCGTTGCCTCGTCGTCACTAACTGCATGAAGGCTTCAAGGATGTGCGTCTAACTTTCCTTTCGCGGTAGCCGAAAATCCCTTATCCCACTGGCATTCCCATTCATGCTGGTGTCAGACTCACTGGCTCTGGGCTTCCTGCTGGGTGTATCAATCAGGATTACTGAACATACAGGACATTTGGCTAATGAAATTGTTATATGTAACTGACTTAATTCTATGAGTAGACATCTTTTTAAATTAAAATTATGATAAGTTAATATATCCCATATGCATTTCTTTACTAAATAAATTTTAAAATTAGTTGTTAAACAACCCTGAAAAGCTCTCCCAGGGAGAATAAAATTATTCTTACAATAAATGATTATTTCCAGGTAATAAAAATTTCATATATGTATATATTAGTTTAGTTTGCATTTGAAATTAATTCGTTTATATAAAAAGCTTTCCAAATAGCTAAAGCTTAAGCTCTTTAATTGCTACTGTGGGGCTTTTAAATCACCAAATACTCCTACAACAACAATAGAAATGGAATGAAATGATTTGGAAATCAATTAAGACAATAAATGAAGACTCTTTTTAAGTTGGCGTAAAAAGTGATCATATTATTATTGTACTGCGCTCTCCCAAAAAGCTTCTTCTCAATATCCTAAAATATTCTCTGCCACCCAACGGGAAACTACAGCAGTCAATAAGATAATATTAGCATGGCAATTGTATCCCCTGCCTTTCCACCTAATTTGGTTTATCAAGAGAGTCGGATTTCGGTTAAGTGTCTGCCATATTTTAGTGCTCTCTTTTCTCTGTAGGCAAGAGGATTGCTCAAGGCCGATATACAGTCCCTATAAAATCACAAAAGGCATTTTCGTTTTGTATAAATAATACTTTTGCTTATGCGCTATGAACTAGTGTCCTCTCCCTCCCTCCCTCTCTCCCTCTCTCAGTCTCACTGTAGCTAGAAAAAGAACATTAAAGATGGCGCAATACCGAAACCCCTTGAAGATGCACATTTTTTTGAAGCACTTTTTCAGTAGAAATCTTAAAAACAGATTTTTATTAAATTTGTAATAGAGTACTTTTTTTTCACAAATAAAAGATGTCAAATACATGATCAGCACCTCTTTTGCAGGCTTTTTATATGAGACATTCAAATCTTGATTTTTTTTATTTGACGTAATAAATTTTTTAGTTTAAAACTTGAAAAGCTCAAGAAGTTTCTTTAACATTTAAGGCATTTTTCTGCGCTATTTAGATCCCCGGCATGTAATGAAATCCATAAAATAGTTTGATTTGTCAAGCTAACTGTAACTAATTTAGGAAGCTTTAAGGAAGCATTAAGCTTTAAAGCTGTCATATGTATATCAAGCTACGCAATCTAAACTTATCTAATATCAATCTACTCTTATCTTATGTAGGAAGCTTTAAAGTAAAACATTGAGCTTTAAAGCTTATAAAATTAAGCTGTGAAATATCATCATAAAAGTTTGACTTAATGTACAATGGAACAAAAAATTCAGAAAAATGGGACATGAAGAAAATAATCGAATGGTAACACAGGTATTACAACACACAAGTGTTAACATCAGGTTGATACAGTTCTCGGATTGTTTTTCACAATAAAATTTGTGTAAATAGAAAACTGTTATCACATTCAACTGAGCCACCTAAACAGTGGTAATAAACACAATATACACATGAGCACTGAAGATGAAAGTGTAGCGACTTTCGAAAACAGCTGTTCTGCTCTGCTGTGTAAGTTGAATAAAACTGATGTTGACTTCCTTTGTGCCTAGGAATATTTATCATCATGTCTTTCTGAGATTTTAACTAAGTTAGAACAATTAGCCTATATAAATATTAATATAGTATAATAATTATCTTTTGTAATTGTTCTTCAGCAGCAGTTCAAATAAGCAGTTCCTATTGTTTTTGCAATTAAAATTTCAATAAGAAAGCTTTAAAAAAGCTTTAATGAAAAATCTTTGCTTAAGTCCTTGCCTTTGATATATTTCTATGAATAAGGAAGGCAACGTTAAATATAATTTTTATATAACTTTTAAAAACACTTTTTGCTCAATTGAATGCAGCATTTAAAGAAAAGAACCCTTAAGAATACAATTAATAAATTTCAATGAAATGCAATTTAATAAAATATAAGAAAAACTATAACAAAAACTAATCAAATCCCGTTCTTTTTCTTCTTTTATATATCTTTCCGCCTTTCACATTTTGCATTGCATGCAAATTCAACAACAACAACAACACCATCAACAACAACATCATCAACAACAACTTTAAAACGACAACCACCAAATAAACTAAAAATAAAAACAAAAATACTAAAAAATAGGTACATGAATTATGCGATAACTTCTGTCATCGGTATATATCATGTCTAAAGGGTAAAATGCCAATAGATTTAGTAATTGACGAACGGGACACCACCAAACCACCAGAATTGGGTTCAGCTAATGGTGAAGGAAGAAGTAATGCCGACTCAACATCACATACAGATGGAGCGAGTACACCAGACGTTGTGAGTACCCCCTTCGCGGGAGCACATGGTCCTATATTGGCGAGCTACAATGCGGTGGTGCACCCATGTTCGTAGTACGATAACGACCTTCTTGCAAAAACGAAGCGGGTGCTCACAATGCCCTGGGATTAAATTAAATAATTTCAAAAAAAAAAAATAATAAAAAAATCATAAAAATTTAACAAAAATTATTACAAAAAATTTAAACAAAAAACAACAAGTGTAAATTACCAAAAATTTTAAAAGAATTACGAAAATCTAAAGCAAAACTAAAAGAAAACATAAAACCACGTTCGAAAATTTGTAAAGTCTAAATACAAAAACAAAAAGAAAAAATATTTAAAAGAAAAGAAAGAAAGATTGCAACACGTATAGCTTTTACCACTGACCAGCATTGAACAGGCCACAAAAAAGTTTTTTTTCCCCAGTGATTTATTACAATTGAAGCTGCATTCGTTTGTTTGCCTCAAAACAGGGGCGTACACTCGACACAAAATGTGTGTAAAAACCACAGCCATTTAATTTGCTTAAGTTTTATGAAAATTTGGAAATTATTTTGGTTTTTCTTTTTCTGGTTTCTTAAGTTTCATTTGTTTTTGCTTTATGAATTTGGTTAAAGAGGAAATATGCAGAGCTTTTGATTTATTGCAGGTTAACACAAATCAAATTATTGTTACTTAAAGAAAAAAAAAGTTAAGAAAAAACTATACGTGCTGCAATTTTTTTTCGAAACGGAAACTATTTTTATAATGTGGATAAATTTTATGATTTTAAAGAACTTGACAAAAAGATAATGAAGAAAAACAAAAATATTTTCTGGTGAAATTGAAGGCAATAATTAAACGTTTAAAAAAATGTATTTAAATATTTAACTAAATGAAAAACGAAAGCCATTTAATTATTAAACTAAATTAGAAAGAAAAATATTTTTGTTTTTTATATTTTATTATACAAAAAAAAAAAAAAGAAACAATCATAATTAATTATGTTAAAAATTAAAAACTTAAACAAAAACAATTGTAAAAAGTACCGCAACTTTACAAAAAAGAAAATTAAATTTTAAAACAACTTCGTTTTTGCAAGAGGCCCATATAGCTCGCCAATATAGTATATTTACATATAAAAACAAAATTTTTAACCTTTTTTTAAACTAACCTTAACTAATATTTGAAATATTTAAAACATTATTTTTGTTTGTTTACTAATTTCTTATCCACTAAAACCTTTTTTAGAAAGAGAATTTATTTTGAAAACAATTTAAAAAATTTCCTTGAGGTCTTTCAGTTCTTTGTTAATAGAAAATCCAGAGTTTTCTGCAACTAAATAATATATAAATATATATATATATTTTTTTAATAAAAAACAAGGAACCACCACCGCCCCCCAGCCAACCCTTTAAGCCGGTGGAACAAACTTATGCCAGTTATCGCATCAAAAACGAGACCGACTTTTAGTTGTATTTCTCGCTAGAAAAGCCACTGCTAATTTAAATTCCCACTTGATACGTAACAAATAATTGAAGGTATACGATTTTTTCGAAAAAAAAAGAAAACAAGAAAATAAGAAACATAAAAACGTCCTTAACCCAAGTTCTTTTTTTTCTCCACAACTTGAAAAGAAAAACTTGCCAAAAACTATTTTCTCCACTTTGTTTTATAATTTTAATAAAATAACTAAACTGTACACTTACACTTACACACACACACACACACACACTTACAAACAACTTAAGTTCAAATAAAAAGTATACGAATATTCTTAAAATAACTTATAAAAAAAGGAAACTAATAATAATAATCTATTATAAATATTTAATATGGCAAACAAAAACAACACAACGTGTAATATATTAACTTAAAAAGTATTTATTAAACAACAACAAAAAGGAAAGAAAAAACTAAACGTCTTACATTTACAAAAATTAAAACAAAAAACTAATTAAATAATACAAAAAGTCCTATTAAAATGTAGTATTAAAAATAACACTTAAACTTAACTTCTTCTCCAAAAGCTACAAAGAAAACGATATACGTAATTAAGTCTATTTATTAGCGCAATAAATAGATACTTCCTTATTAAAGCAAAACAAAACAAAACAAAACAAGTACTTAAACTCTTACTTGCTGCAACTAAATATACCACTACCACTACAACTTACTAAAAAGTACTTAATCTTAAACTTAAACTGAATTTGAAAAAAAACAAAACTTAAATAAGAATAGGTAATTTAACAAAACAAAAAAAAAAAAAACCAAAAGTTTACGAGCAGGCTGATTTCTTGAAAAAGCTCTCGCCAAAGCTTTTGCCTCAACACTAAAAACAAAACTCTAGTTTATAGTTCCAGAACTTTAAGAACAAACTTTACAATTTTGAAAAGCTATATGGGCAGGATAACAAAAACAACTTAAATTTAAAAATAAAAAGAAAAAAACAAACCTCTTACTATTAAATACGAGTACGTGTTAAAAGCTTTCCTCTCTTAAGTTGCTTAACATTTACAAATACCTACACACATCACATGGATGGGCTACATATATTGTTTGATTTTTGGTTGAAACAAATAGTTGTTGTACTTTATAATTATACGTAAAATAATTTAAAAATTATTGTAAAAAACCCCCCTCCCCCTTCCCCCCCCTTCCCTTCTTAAGGTGATAAAGTGTGGGCGCTTTGCCCTCTCTGTACTCTCTCACCCAAAACAAAAATTATACGATAAAAGCTTTGCTTTGTTTTACTTTTAATATTCACCTTTTATTAAATAAAAAAATTATTAAGAAAAAGTAATTTAAAATTAACAAAAACGAAAGAAAAAATCTTAACACTTCCTATGAAAATAATTTTTATTATTATTATTTTATTTTTAAAATCATTTTAATTTGTTCATTGTTGTCTTTATGTTATTTAAATATATACTGAAACATTTATATATATATATTTATATTGAAACTTGCAAGAAAAGTCTTAAAAATATACACAAAATCCTGAAATACGTAAAATTTTATTAGGTGATATTTTATACATTTTTTTTTTTAAATTTAACTTAAAATACATTTACACATAAATATGGTTTTTATTACTATTATTATTATTGTTTCCCAAAAATAATAATGATTTTTTTTTAACATCTTTAGGTTTTAGCAAAATTGTAATAAAACGCAATCAAAAATTGAAAACAAGATTTCTTTTTCATTAAACACATTTTCAAAAAAACAAAAAGAAAAAACAAAAAACAACAAAAATATACCAACACAAAAAGTTATACGAAAAACTACATTTTTAAATGTAATAATTTTAATTAATTTGTATGTATACTAAAACAAAAAACTATATATATATATATTCTATATATTAAAACTACAAAAACAAAATTAATATAATTAATATAAATTTATTATTAATCTATAAATGAAAAGAGAAAAACACAAACTGAAGAAAGAGAAAGTTAGCCAATAATTGAAAATATATATACATAAAAATATATATATATATATATTAAAATAATATATTTCAAAAATAAAACAAAATTAAAACCGAAAAATTGCCAAAGATTTTGTTATTTTGTTGCAACGAGGAGCTACTCTAAGCACACGTGCTGTAAAGCGCCCCTGGTCACTTCATGGATAAGGTTATAAAGCACAAAAGCAGGAGGCACGGTCGCCGAGGATCACACGCTACTAAGAGGATTAATAACAGCATCACTCATGTAGTTCTATTTTAAAAAGTAATTCTTTTCTATTCATTTCAATTATGAAAAAGCTTATTTATTTGCTAGAACTTTTCGGAATCAAGTTGGAGCCTCTTGAAGATCGGCTAAAGGATCCCAATAATAGCCGGTTAACGCTTAACAAATAAAGCGATTTTTTAAGTATTTTTGTGTTAAAAAAATTATATAACAAGAAGCCTTTAAAATCTCTTAAATATTTTTAAATTTTCTGTTTTAAAAAAATTATAAAACAATAAGACTTTAAAATCTCTCTTCTCTATTTCCTAATAAAAGCAACAAATAAAAATATTGTAAATCGACAAGAATTGTAACAAAAAATCTGTTAAAATCCTTTTTTCTTTAAAAAACATATTCAAAATCAATTGTATTTAAAATTTACTTTAAGAAAAACTTCATAAGCAAATTTAGTTTTAAGACAGGCTGCAAGTCTCAATTATATCTTTATGAATAGGACAGTTGCCTGGTGTTATACTATACAACAGGCTGTCATTCGAAAGCACAAATTAAATTTAATAGTATTTTCACACTGACATGGTTTTAATAAATTCGAATTAGCGATTGAACACGGAAATTCTTCAAAAATAAATTTTCGAAATTCAGTCAGTTTATAAGAGTCGATACGACATTGAAATTGTTCGAAAATAGAGTTTCGAAAGCTTTTTCTTTCGATTCAAATTACCTAATAATAACCCTGGTTTTAATGTTAAAAGCCACTGTTAAAGCCTGGTTTATTCATATAAAATATTTGCGTTAAAATTGAATTAAAACCACTTTGGAATTGCAAGAATGTGTTATGAGATGCAACCTTGTTTTTGTCAATGTTAAGTTGAGTGCTGCCAAGTTTTACGTAAGCAACAGCTAATAATGTTTAAAGAATACGCAACATATTTTCTTTTAGAATGGGCATGATGTTTTTTTTTTATAAAACAATTTGTCTTTGAAACATTTAACCGCTCTGCCATACTTTTAAATTGTTATTTTGACAATTATTTTTGTATTTTATTCGACCTTGTTCTTTAACTTAAATTCTTTTTGTAATTATTATTTTAAAATATATAAAATAATTTCATTTTAAAGTCCAATAAAAATTAATTCAATTTTTTTTATATAAAGAAAAACAGCTGCAGTACAGTTTGTGCACGAAGTGTTATGAAATATATGTAGAAGAAAACAAATACCCCGATTTCTCTAAAAAATTCAATTCACTGAAATTGAATTTTTTGGGTCACTTGTTTATTAAAAGTTGAATTCATTAAAAATGCAGTGTGAGCGCAAAATCATCTGTAAATGGCTTTAAAGCTAAAACCACGTTTTAACTTTCAGTATGAAAACGCTATAAAAGTGAGTTGAAGAAACTCCAAAAATGCTTGAGCAACAAAAGTAATTCTTACAAATTAGAACTTATTAAAACTTTATAAAAATATCATTTTCTTATTTGAAATATTATTTCATTAAAAAAATAACAACAGCTTATGACACTGATTACCCGAACAAGGCCGTTGGTTTCTAGCAAATCACGGTATTCGAAAGAGCTTTTAAGATTCGTTAAGAACATGTAAAATACTTTTATGTGGCAGATGATGAAACTTCAAAATTTTTTCTACAAACCGATAAATGTGCAATTAAAGTTGAAACTATTTAAAATATGTTTTATATACCTTTTCAAGAATTAAACTTTTAGTTATTAATAACAGCAGCCCTGTCGTAGTGGTTAATTGTCTTAAAATTCCAAGTTATTTCGGGAATTGATAAATAACTCGGGGCCTAAATATATAACTCAAGCCGCCTAAGTGAGATGTACGATAAATATTTTTAAATAAAATAATATATAAATAAAATTTTAAATAATTAAAAATTCCTTTTTTGCTGCTACAATTCTGTAGCAGAAGCCGCACATCGTAGACTCCATCCTACTTTCTGGATTGAATACGCGATCGTTTTTATCGTTTATCTGATATGCGTTACTGCATGATATCATAATAACACGTACATTTTGAGAACTTTGATCGCATTTCGTCAAGCTTATTTTATTTTGAATTCTAAATACGTTGCCATCAAGAAGCGCTCACATAAGATATTAAATAAAATCAATCTGGGATCATGCGCTGGCATTTTCCAGTAATCTGAGCGATACAAGTCGCATATGGTTTGCCTTGAAATCAATATGGAAAATTGTATGTTTCTTAGTGATACCAATTAAACTGGCAGTTATAATTAACAAAAAGCAGGGTTTCCTATTAGTAAAACTCAGTGTTTTTTTAGAAACACTACCCTGTACTTTCTTTACAGATCTTCAAGTTTAATATTATAACAACTATAAAAGAGAACTTTCTTTGTGCGCCCATCATTTATAAAAATATTATAAAATATCTCCTTTAAAAATAATAAAATACACACTTTCACAGGATACCATAGTAGAAAAAGCAAGTACACAACCAGCGTTTGTAAACTTTTCAATTTCAAAAAGGACTTTTTAAATAAAAAAGCTTTTAATAAACAAACTTATTAATATTTATATTGGCTAAATGGTTCTAACTTAGTTAAAATCTCAGAAAGACATGATGATAAATATTCCTAGGCACAAAGGAAGTCAACATCAGTTTTATTCAACTTACACAGCAGAGCAGAACAGCTGTTTTCGTTCACATATACTTAAGTATAAAATTCAAACCAAAAAGGTTTGACTTAATATATAATGGAACAAAAAATTCAGAAAAAAGGGACATGAAGAAAATAATCAAATGGTAACACAGGTATCATAACACACAAGTGTTAACATCAGGTTGATACAGTTCTCGGATTGTTTTTCACAATAAAATTTGTGTAAATAGAAAACTGTTATCACATTCAACTAAGCCACCTAAACAGTGGAGATAAACACAAAATACACATGAGCACTGAAGATGAAAGTGTAGCGACTTTCGAAAACAGCTGTTCTGCTCTGCTGTGTAAGTTGAATAAAACTGATGGTGACTTCCTTTGTGCCTAGGAATATTTATCATCATGTCTTTCTGAGATTTTAACTAACTTAGAACAATTTAGCCTATATAAATATTAATATAGCAAAAATAAAAATGTTCAATAAAAGTAAAATCAAAAAAACTTTTAATTTTATGTAAAACACATAATATACGCGATCAAACACTATCCCTCTTATTCATAAAACTAAGAGAGTCTAATAACAGCGTAATAAAACAAAATTTCATATGAAATTTTCTCTATTACACTCTTATAAGCCTGTCATAATTTTCATGAATAGGGAGGTATAAATTTGAACCTTTTGTAAAGAAAAAAAGCAAACTTTTGGAGATATTGGAAGATATTAAAGATATGAAAAATAGAAAAACTAAAAATACAGTGTGAAAGAATGTTTTGTTTCGCTCTTCAATGCAAAATGGTTGTCAGGAAAAAAAAATACTCAGAAACAATTAAAAATACCATCATACCGAGAAACAAGAGGCAAATGAACAACAATTTAATTAACTATCCATGAAATACAGCACAACAGCAAAATGAAGTTCTCGGAAGTCAGCACGATCCCATCATCAGTGCACAAAATGTATACTTTAAGTCAATTTTGAATTTAATAACAGTTTATGAATAACACCCTTTAATCGTATGATATTTTGTTACAATTCTTTAAGACAGACACTAAAATTTGATGCCTATTAAATGTGCTTTTATTTTAAAAGAAAATTTAAATATATGAAACTATTTTCCTAAATGTAATCATGCCCATATAGACAACCTTTTATAAATATTCCAAGAGACAATATTTGCGCAAAAGAAAAATATAAAAAAAAAATATTAAGAAACAATTCGTACTACTTGCTTGCTTTACAATTTATTTCGTAAAAAACCATGTAAATAAATTATTTTTGCTATAAATACAAAATCAATAAAATATTACGATTTGATAAAATAACAATTAAATAAGTTTGTTTGCAAAAATCGAATCCCATTAAAACAAAAGTTGACTTCCGTGTTAGAACGCGAAGCGGAAACCAGACAGCAAATTTGATGCAACGACGTTTAAGCACAAGAGAAGGAGAACACTTCAGCTACTCAATGATGGTTTTTTCTCTCCTTAAGATTAGATTTATTTTATTTTTATCTTCAACTAACAAGTGACTTTCATATGGCCTTAAATGTTTGAGTGTAAACTGTGCTTTAATCCTTTTTTTACAGCAACGCATTAAATATTGTATTTTCAGAATTTTTTTTTTGTTATACCAACTGAGATTATGAGCTTATGGAAAGCTGCATGGGAGAGAGAGAGAGAGAGATTCGGACATGCAGTTTTCCACAGCTTTTATTTGTAATTGAAAAAATAAAATAACTGGTATCATGAATTGACAAGTCAAGTGGGGCATTCCTCCTGCACTGAACGAAAAAGGCGTTTTAAAGTTAAAAGTATTTCCTTTTGAATTCAAAATGCTGCATTCAAAAATTAATTTCATAAAATTCAAGTTGTTGTTATTTTGAAAAGAAAAGAGTTTTTATTACAATACAAACTTTTATTTAAAAGAAATTATATATTTTTATTAAGCATTTTGAAAACAAACTGGATTTCTTATTATAATAGAAATTGTGGTTAAACACTAAATGCGTGTTCTTTTTTCTAAAATATGCAAAATCTTTTTTAATTATATTTCAAAAGAAAGGCAGTTTGAAAAGGTCTTAAACTGAAATTACTTTTCATAAGAAATGCTAAATTAAATTCTAATAAATATTTTATTTTCAAATGTTAAAATGCTGCCATTTTCTAATAAAAGGTGTAAAAAACTTTGCATTTTTTTAGAGAAGAGCATAAGACAAGAAATATTTTACAGCTTCCAAATCAAACCCTTGAAATTAAAAATATATTTTTTTAATTCATATAAAATTCGAGCCTTTTCTATTAAAAAGTGTAAAAAATTTTGCATTTTCTTAGAAAAGAACATAAGAGAAGATATATTATTCAACTTCTAAATTAAACCAGTGAATTTTAAATTAAATTTTTTTTAATTTTTATGAATTTCGAGATTCTTATTAATAGTTCTTTATTTTCAAATGCTAAAATGCTGCCATTTTCTATGAAAAAGTGTAAAAAATTTTGCATTTTTTTAAGAAAAAAACATTAGACAAGATTATCATTCAGCTTCAGAATCAAATTAATAATATACATTTTTTAAATTTATATTAAATTAGAGATTTGTTTAAATAGTTATTTATATTCCAATATAAACATTGAAAAGTGTCAATATTTCTATTGAAAAGTGTAAGAAATTTTGCACTTTTTAGAATAGAGCATAAGATAGGAAATATTTTTCAGCTTCCAAATCAAACCCGTGAAATTAAGAATATATATTTTTAATTCATACTAAATTCGAGCTTTTTCTATTAAAAAGTGTAAAAGATTTTGTATTTTGTTAGAAAAGAACATAAGAGGAAATATATTATTCAACTTCTAAATTAAACCATTAAATTTAAAAATAATGTTTTTTAAATTTATATTAAATTAGAGATTTCTTTAAGTAGTTATTTATATTTCAATGTTAAATGTTGCCATTTTCTATTGAAAAGTGTAAGAAATTTTGCACTTTTTTTAGAATAGAGCATAAGATAAGAAATATTATTTAACTTTTAAATCAAACTCGTGAATTGAAAATATATTTTCTTAAATTTATATTAAATTACAGATTTTTGTTAATAGTTCTTTATATTCCAATGTTAAAATGCTGCCATTTTCTATGGAAAAGTGGAAGAAATTTCGCATTTTTTTAGAGAAGAACATGAGACAAGTTAGATTATTTAACTTCTAACTCAAACCCGTGAAATTAAAAATATATATTTCTTAAAATTCATGTTAAATTAAAGATTTTTATTAATAGTTCTTGTCTTAAATTTTAATTCCGCAAGATCGATTTACAATAAACGCATGTTTCGATATTGTGATTCTTAAAATTTTATTGCAAAAGACAAGTGTTTTCAGCTCGAATGAAATTTTGAAATCAAAATGGTGTTCCTGTTTTAAAAATAATACTTTTTAATGATTTAAATAAGAGACATATTCTCTTCTTGAATCAAGATATTGAATTTTCAAATGACAAAAAAATGTTGGTATTAAATTCATATAATTTTTTGACCTCTTTTCAAATAGTTCTCATGTTCTGTAATATTTTTCAGCTTAAGATGTCTTCATTTTAATTTCAATTATTTATTTATATTTCAATATTTCGTCACTTCTTCATGTGACTTTTTAAGGAAATTAAATATTTTATTTGATGTGGAAGATTTTATATATCAGATAATATATTTAAAGTCCTCACAAGAAGGAAACTCACACAAAGAAAAATACACAATTGAAATATAAATAATTTAAATTAAAATAAAGAGATCTGAAGCTCAAAAATTTTCAAGAATAATATTAATTCTGGAATTAGTTACTGGATGTGTTACTGGATTATTTAACAAAAATTCTGATGATAATTGAGTTTTTAAATATCAAAACAATTTTGATATTAAACTCTAATTTTTTACCTCTTTTAAGATCACGATATTTCAATTTAAATACTTTGTTTATTATTCAAAACTGCGTTACTTCTCTGCGTGACTTTTTTGCGAAATAAAATATTTTCTATCATGTTAAAAATTTTTTACATCAAACAAAATTTTGATTTCTTGAATAAGTCACAAATAAATAAATCATTTAGATTAAAATAAGCTGATCTTAACCTTGAAAATATTAGAAAATATTATGAATTTCTTAATTAATTTCTTTTACAAAAAAAAAGATATAATAATTAATATTTTTACGTGCTCTACAGTGATCAACGAGTTAATTCGGTACGCTACAAGTATTGGCAAGAATTTGTAACTTATTTTGCAATTCTTGTGGAGACGAAAGAGGAGTTTGAATAGATAATGAAGTACTATGGGTGGGTTAAATCTTGCCGCTGTCGTTGAAATGTTGCTTCCCACCTTCCTGGCTACTGTAATTACTAGAACAAGTTCTCCATCTGATCCCTTCTCATCTATCCTCTTAAAACTATCCGCCCTTTTATATAGTTTCCGCCCAGTGCATGGCATTCCCTGACAAGCAAGACTCAAAAAAAAAATGTTATTAACCGTTTTTGAAACTTTAGGAATTTTTGTTTAAACGTTTTTAATTTTAATTTTGTGTTGATTCCATTTCCCCAAAATCTTACTAAAAAAATTCAAAATGATCAATTGAAGGGTTTAAGCTGGTTTCTGTAGGCATTTCACTGGGGCCAATGCAGATCATCAGGGAACCCTTACCCAACATTTCTTAGAATAGCCAAAGATATTCCTTTCAAACTTCCACTTTACTAAGTGAGAAGTCTAAAAACAAACATCAAAGTCATAACAAGAACTCACTGATCGGTTTTCCTTTTTCTATTTTGTTACGCTTTTGTTTTACAATTGGTTGGCTTTTTTCCGACTCAAAAGTGTAGTTGTAACAACAACAACAACAATTAATAATTATAATGTAAAAACAATTTGTTTAGAGTGCTGACAACAATTGTTGTTTTTTGTTGCGCAAATACACGCTTTTTAAAAAAAGATATTATTAAGCGATTTCAAACTACAAGTTTTCTGTCCAATTATCCAGTCTCTATAAGCTTTTCATTATATTACAGCAACAAACCCAAGCTTAGATGTGTACTCTTCATCACTAATTTTGCGCTTATTAAAATCTTTACATGATACACAAAATTCTCTGCGTGTAGCACATTGACTTGAAACACAAATTTATTCGTTTAAATCTAACCGACTCGCTGTCGAACCTCCACTATATTAAAGTAGAACACATTTTATTCCGATCATGTTACCGCCATCAAATCCAGCGAGTTTTATGTAATAATTTGAAACCTATTTTGTTTCGGCTAAAACAAGAAAACTAAAAACCAAAAATAAACTTAAAATTCGGCACACTTTATTGTGTTGAATGTATGAAAAACATAAGCTGATTTACTCCAAATCCAAATCCAACGCAGATCGTATAACATCAGTCTTGAGTTTCGTATGACTGAAATTTGATTTTGACAATTCACACAATCCGCACAGACAGCAGCAGCAGTCTTGCACCGTGATAAACCGTCGTCTGCGGAGAGCAAAAAATGTTTCTAGTCACGCCTATTGTGTGAAAAAATCAACAGACAAAAACGGGTGGTGTTGGATTTATGATTATAAATTTTTTTTAGATTTTCTTCTTGTTTTGTTGTTGTTGTTGTTATTATTATTTTATGATTATTTTTCCAGCCATTGTTATTTGCCAAAAGTGTGACAAAACATACATGTTTTACAACATGCAACCATGCATTGAGGTTAACGCTGGCCTTTTTTTTCTGATTTTGATCTTTTATTTTATTTAATATTTTTTATAGTTTTTGTACGTTTTTCTTATTCAGTCAGTCATTCAGTCAAAATGCACAACAAAACAGATTTGTGATTTGCGTGCTTTGAATAGCAGAGGAACAGAAACCAACAAACAAAAATTTGTTTTGTTATGAACACCCACATGGAGTGAAACAAATTGTTTTATTTTTCTAAATAAATTTTAGTGTAGGAGTTGGATGTTTTGAAAAAGAAATTTTTGAAAAGAATTATTTGTTTTGCAAATTTCGAAGGCTTTACTGAGACTGATATATTTCAGCAAGTGCTTGGTAAATATAAAATGGATAAATATAAAATCAAAATTACAAATCCAAACAATTTGAAAAATTAGTGGAAGAGATGTAACAAAATCCTGAACTAGCAAAGGGATTTCTCAGAGGCACTGTACCCAATAGTTTTAAGGAAATGTGGGAGAATATTTCCACAAAAGTTAAATGCCCTTGGACCACCGCAGAGATATGGCGATGGATGGCAAAAGGTACAGCAAACGGTTTCTAAGCAAAATATGCTCTGTAACAAAACGCAAAAACTCTTGAAAGAGAGTAAGCAATCAGTGGTCTGGTTGCACTTTATATTTTGCACCAAATTTTCCACAAAAATTGTGAATAAACCAGCTGTTCCAAGAATTAGATATGTGTAACTAAAATATCGATAAACCGGCAGCGTCACATATCAACCCTTATAGAATATCAAATTAGTATTGACGCCGTGTTTATGTTGAGTAAAAGTGATGTTGACATAATATTGACGACGAGATAGACTCTGCCAAATAGAATATGGGGGATTAACAGCCAGTTCAGCGTCTCTTTTGGGTTGCATTAAAAGATCACATGTTATTTGGATCGAGCTGTTGCCTGAAGTAGTGAACACAAGGCTACGATGACTGAAATCTCTAGTTCGAATTAGCATTCAGTCATGAATACGCCAACGAGTTTTTCTGACATGAATTAGTGCAACATTTTATTAATTCTTGTCGGATTGTCTCAATGACGAAGGCGTGGCACTACTCGCTGGGTATTACGGACAGCGAGTAACACCGTCATGTAGTAAAAGAGCAGAATGCAGCAACCTCGTTGGTACCCGTAACAAATTAATCACTGGCGAAGTAACAATATATACAAATAAATGTTTCTACCTTTTATGTGTCAGAAAATTTACGAATTATTTGTTATTATAAATTGAAAAATGTTGTTGGTACCAACAAAAATTTCAAAAAAGGTGCACGATTAATCGAATAATTTTTAATCGAATGATAACACTAGTAGATATATAATAAAATATTTAAAATGACTAAAAGCATCAGTTTGCAACTTTGAAAGCGAATGAGAGAGCTCGCGTAGCTCAAACTAATAAAATTTTGAATCTGCAGTTAATTAAAAAAATAGAATTATCAATATATTGAATATATTTACAGCAACTATTTCCTTCCCAGTCATGTCGATTGAAATTTCTTAACAAAAGCTTCTTCAAACTTTTTGCTTGTCCCGCTGCCGCCATCCATTCCTGTTACTTTTCCGTTGTTTATGTACAAAAATTCAACAATTTCGAAAAGGTATCACATTCTACGCTAAAGCCAAAGTGTTAGTTAAACAAAAATTTGCACAACAAAAAAGTCGAGTAACCATAAATAAGAGTTTTAACATTTCGAACGCGTTCAATAAGCAACACAAAAATTAAAAAATAAAAAACCCCTTAAAGAACCAGAGCATTATTTGAAATCTATAAAGAAACGTTTAAAACTGGACTGTGAATTAAACATATTTTAAAAACATACTTGAAAACCATATCAAACTGCAGCAGTATTGAACGAAAAAAACTTGCAAAATACATTAAAAAAAAGAAAGAAATCAGTCACCAAAAAAAGAAGTGGACAGACGGACAAGGAGACACAGGAGTTTTGATTGTGTTCTTGAAAACTTCTGCTCTAAAAATGATGACATTTTTGTGGTTTTTGGACTTGCGAGATGCCAACCAACCGTACCAACAACGTTGCCAAGAAGTAACGAAAACAAAAAAAAAATTAAATAAAATAAAAGAATTATAACAAAAAATATATAAAAATATTTGCAGACGCGACACTTCATACATAATAAAATCGTGAAATGTCTCAAATGTTGATTTCAATGTTTCATTTTTAGTTTTGAAATTTATTGTGATTTTGTTCCACCGATATTTTTTTTAATTTTTTTATTTTGTTTGTATTTATTGCGAACTGTTTGTTGCCTGTTTTATAGATTTAAACAGCAAAGCGCATTGACAAAAACCAAATTGAAGCAATAATACTTATGAAAAACGCAACAACACGTTTTTAAAGGTTCTAAAATTTATAATAAATATATATACGACTTTTTGTTTTTGTTTTTTTTTTGTTTTTTTAAATTTCATTGCTACACTTTGTGGGCTTCTTATTTAACCTTAAACTTGGACAGATTCGCCAAAAGGAAAAGTATCAAATATAAAACGTCAACAATTTTTAAGGTTTTAAATTTTTGGAGTTCTGTGGTTTGCAACAATTTCGCTTCAGACATAAACAAAGACCCCCGAAACAACAACAAGAAAATTAACAACGATCTAGTAAAAGTTTGTTTTTCTCAAATGAGTGCACAATTTTTGGGTTTGACCGCTGCAGTCAGTCAGTCAGTTTAAGATGTGCTAAAATCACGATCACTAACATCATGATCATCCTTAATTATCGCCCTTGTTCCTTAGCTGCTTAATAATTATAAACCATTTCCAAGAGTTTTGAAGCAACTCATCAACAACCATCACCTCGATGCTCATGATAATGATGTTGATTACGAGTATCAAAACAAAATTAAAAAAAATAAAATAAAAAATAAATAAAATGAAATAAGAATTCAAACTAAAATAATGTTTATGTCTTTGGAAAAAAACTGGTTAAAGCTTTAGCTTATTTTTGTTGTTGTTGTTGCCTTGGTCTAAAGTAACACCAGCAACAACAACAACAACAACATTAACATCAACAACAGGAATATTAAACTACAAAAAACTAAAAGAGGATATGTTTTGCGGTCTGGTGTTTTTTTGGGGTGATGCAAAATTTTTTGGCAGACAGAAAGACGCTTTAATGAATAAGATTAAAGGAAATGTAGGTGTGTGTGTGTGTGAATGGGGTTATATTAACTTAATTTTTTTATATAACAACATATCAGCAGCATTAATAACTTGAAGAACTGCAAGTAACACTAAAAAGTAGAAGTGAATTGTAAAGGACTGAGTATGAATAAAAAGCACCTTCGCCAGGTCCTTTTAAATACCTTTCGATTATACCATTTCTAGTAACGCTAGACTTAATCATTTAAGTCAGTTAATATAAAGTGCCATTGCACTCTGGGATCTTTCACTACTTCTGTGTAATTTTTTTAAAATTGCTTTTAAGGCATTTTAATTGCGAAATTTAAAAAGCGAAATACTGAAGCAGTTCAAGTAAATATTTTGAAAACTCTTTAATATTAATTTCGTGTTGATTCTTTTTTCCCAAAATCTTACTAAGAAAGTGATCAATTGAGGGGTTTTAGCTGTTTCTTATCCTCTATTTCGGTACGCTACAAGTATTGGCAAGAATTTGTAATTTATTTTGCAATTCTTGTGGAGACGAAAGAGGAGTTTGAATAGATAATGAAGTACTAGGGGTGGATTAAATCTTGCCGCTGTCGTTGAAACGTTGCTTCCCACCTTCCTACTGTAATTACTACAACAAATTCTCCATCTGATCCCTTCTCATCTATCCTCTTAAAACTATCCGCCCTTTTATATAGTTTCCGCCCAGTGCATGGCATTCCCTGACAGGCAGGACTTAAAAAAAATATTATTAACCGTTTTTGAAACTTTAGGAATTTTCGTTTAAACGTTTTTAATTTTAATTTTGTGTTGATTCCATTTCCCCAAAATCTTACTAAAAAATTCAAAATGATCAATTGAAGGGTTTAAGCTGGTTTCTGCAGGCATTTCAATGGGGCCAATGCAGATCATCAGGGAACCCTTACCCAACATTTCTTGGAATAACTAAAAATATTTATTTCATACTTCCATTTAATAAATGAGAAGTGTAAAACAAATATCAAAGTCACTACAAGAACTCACTGATCACTTTTCTTATTTATTTTCTTACGTTTTTATCTTAAACAATACTATATACATATAAAATATATAAAATATATTAAATTATATTAGAGCTCGAAGAAAATTTAGGATTAAAAAACAATTTGTATTCGATCTTTAAAGAAATAACAACATTTCCTACAACTTATAGACCTAAACAACTTTCAAACAACTCGCGAATCAACTCTCAAAGATATTCTTTTCTTGAAATTTCAGCAGCTTCCACAATCTCAGCCGCAATCTTCAACAAAGTGCATACGAAACAAGCAGTCTTATGTGAATATTTAAAATTGTGTATATTTAAATGGAGTTCCATTTAACTCGAAGTAATTTATAAACTGTAAAAATTTCAAATGCTGCCTTCACTACCCCCCCACTGTGCGCTTCATAAGTAATTTTTATTAATTTCATTTCAAAGATTTTTCAAAGCCTTCTTCTCTATATCAACGAAGAATATTTCCTCTTCTTAAATATTTTTTCTGAGTCTTTAAAAAATCTCTAAATATCGTTTTAATTAAAAAATTAATATGCATAAAAAAACTAATCCACCAAATATTTGCTGTACAGGTAAAAGAGTAGAAATAATTCTTGGAAATAGTTTTTAAACCTTTTCTAAACAAAAACAAAAAAAAAAAAACAAAAAAAAACTCACGCTAATCCAGCTCAACTGATTTAGAAATTTATTTTCGGCTTTAATATGCTCAACCTAAACTCCAACCCAAAATCAAAATCAAACAGAAGCCGCTTATTGGTGATATTTTGATTTCTAATGCGTGCTAAATTGTTTAAAACATTCAAATGAACAAAAAAGCAACAACAAGGCCGCAAAAAAACTTTAACCAAAATTCAAACAAAATTCAGGGGACTATAAAAAATATATATAAAAATATTAAAGGAATTATTCAATCTATAAAAAAAAACTATAACGTATTAATTTAAATATTTAAGGAATTTTCTTGTATTTTACTACCTGCAACAACTACACACTCACACCTACACACCACTGGCCTAAACCGCATAAGTATTTTTAAATCTGCTTAAAAGCTTAGCTAACAATTTGCGTATATATCGGCCCTGGTTTATACCCCTACTGCAGCTCATTTAACACTATTTAATTTGTTACATTCTTTAGTTTTCCCGGAAACCTTATAAAATAAGTGAAAAACAAACTATATAAAAGCGGCTAAACAGGCAAAAGCCTTTAAAGAAAACACACTTATTACACTGAATTTACATTTAATTACACAAGTTCAGCTAAAAAGCCAAATGAGCTTTAAGGCTTAAAGCAGCAATGCTAAATGGCTAAGCTGGCCATAAGTGGCCCCTTTGAAGTGTGGCAACAACATACAACCGCATGAAAAAGAAAAATTGAACAAGAAAAAACCCATTTAGTTGAAGTGCTCGAATATCAATGGAATTTTAATTCCTAAACTAACAATTATTTTAATCTTTGATTAGCCTTCTAAAGTAAAGCAAATGCTAACCCTTTGAAGCCTTCATTGCCGGAATGGCCAAGGATCAATAACAATTATCCTGGTGTTTTTCTCTTAAGATATTTTAAAGCAAAAGGGGAGAAACTTCAATGGCAGAGCAAAGAAAAAAAAGGCATTAAAATTATATTGACCACTTGTAAAATATCGTAAATTTTCCTTTTGTAATTCAATCCATCATTTGCCAGAGCTCTTTGGCAATTTATATTTGGCTATTAGAGATATTTTTGACATTTGCTGTGTGTTAAAGTGGTTGAATTCGAAAGCCGACAGAGTTAATAACTAATTGATTATTTTAGTTGTGGCCCACTTCCTGTGGCCACATGCTAAACTAGTTAAGGGTCAAAGGAAAAAGGATTAGTTTCGTGTTTTGTAAAGTTGTTTTATTCATGCCATCAATAATTGATTTGAGAGGTAATTCTAGAAGTTTCGTTAAGAAGTTTCCAATTTCTTCCATTGTAATGAAATAGATGATGTTTTTATATATTTTACAAAGATTTTATTAACTATTTAAAGAGAATTAGAAGCCAACTGAAGTGCTTGTGTTTTAGTGAGAAGAATGCCAGCTGCTAGAATTCGTGCAGTCTTGCAACTAGAAATATTTGGAAAAGGTGAATGATTTTGTAGGTCCAGTGGAATCACAGTCGATTAGGGTTAAAAACAGCTTCGGATAAGTTAAACTTGTTCCAGTCAATCCAATTCTGTTGACTTAAAATTGCTGTAGAAAATCAAGATTCTATTTTGATTTCAGATGCATTCCAAAAACTAAAATATAATAAATATTTTTTTGCATGAAATTAAAAAGAATAAAATGTAGTCAACACTATTTCCAATATATATTTTTAATATATAAATTGATTGCAGCTGCAAAACAGCTCTGAATAAGTCAATAACAAACCCCGTTGGCAACTGTTTTTAACGTGCAGCCAGACCATCGATCCTTAACTGTCCTTCAAGAGTTTCGTAGCTCACTTGCACTAGTTAAGTACTACTCCGCAATTAACTGTAAAGGATTACGGGTCCTCTGAAGAGTTTTCCGTAGTTAACTTGATTGGGACTTCTTAAGCGAAGGCATAAATAAGTCTTGTACGGCCAGTCACAGCAGCGCTTAAAATTTGATTTAACGATATCGCCGACACATAATCAAGTCACCCTGTCGGTATCTGTAAACCAACATTTTACAAAATTACCTTGTCCTGCTTGACTCCAGGCAAAGTCAAGAGTTGTTGCATGACTTATTTGTCTTGTGGGTTGCAGTTCGGCCTGTTGTATTCCTTGGCCCGGGGTGCCGATTCAGTCCCAACCGCTGGCTACTAGCTGGTTCAGGTCTAGGACCAGCTCCAGTAGTGGACGCCCTTTTCGGGCAATCAACTTTCAGTCTTAGTTTTACTCATTATTAAATTCTCCATCAAAACGGCTTCCATATAACGATTGAAAGGGTCACGATCGTGCGGGGCATATAGAAAAGAGCAACTGCTCTCTGCTAATCATAGCTAGGAAGCCGCGGATTATGGAAGCCGCTGATTATGAAAGCCGTCATTACTCCTGTATTTCTTGACTAGGGTCCGCGAGGTCGTCACA
The DNA here is from genome assembly GCA_963675445.1 of Linnaemya vulpina. Lineage (NCBI taxonomy): Eukaryota > Metazoa > Arthropoda > Insecta > Diptera > Tachinidae > Linnaemya > Linnaemya vulpina. Next base: position 14,283,701 of record OY776277.1, on the reverse strand, counting down.
CACTCGTCATACCAAATTTTGGTATGCCCCTGCGGGTTTATTAATATTATTATTATTATTATTATTATTATTATTATTATTATTATTATTATTAAATCTATTGGTGTTCCCAGTCTGTGCAGGAATTGATGAACCGGGTCTAAGATTGGAAGAAGCGATGTGAGAATATAATCCATATTTTATATGCGGAATGAACGGACCCAAGTGCATTGTTTCGACAATGGCCCTAATAACCTAACCTAACCTAACCTTTATGGGCGTTCTTTATTCAATAAAATAATTTCATTAGCACCGTGTAGTCAATTCATTGACAAAATGAAATGATGCCATAGATTTCAAGGCGCCGGATTGTTAATACACTGAAATAATTTCACATTGAAATTATCATAGAAAACGACTTTTTGATTGACAGCTGCTGGAACTAAGCAGAAAATGCGTACCCCTTTAACTTATTAGACTTTTATAATTTCAACGAAATCTTCATTGAAACAACGAATATATTTGATAGATACTGCGAAATTATCAAGTTAACATATTTTTATTAATATTTTCAGTTGCAAAGAATTTAACCCGAAACTTAATTGTGATAAAGAAGAGATATTTAAATATTTTTGGGCACAAAATTAATAATGGTCTCTAAAAACATAGAAAATGCAGCCAATGAAATAATTTCACGAAATAAAGCAAGTCGATGAAGCATTTCCAATCACGCTGTTTCACGATATTCCTAAAATATTTAGTGGATTTTTGTTAAAAAAATTCAATGATATTTTTCGTTGGATCTATAAAGCAAAATTCTTTTTAGTGTCATAGTCCGTGGCGTAGAATTTAATATGATTGAAAGTTGTTGAACTCACTTGTCTGCTTAAAAAATAATTGCGATAAGAATGGGCCGCGTTGTGATGCTTAAAACAATTCCAAAGGATAAATGATGTACATTAAATAGTCTCCGCCTGAATGAGTTCTCTTTTCAGTGGTCAAAATGGCTTCGGTTTCGGTCCATTTTTAAACCATTTAGTTTTAAGTAAGCCGAATGTGCTTATCCGAACTCGGCAGTAGATGAAACTCTATATCGCGCTATAACACGTAAAAACGTGTGCTACTTTCTTTTAAATTGAGCAGTGGAAAGAACGCAGATTGTGCAATAATACGAAACAAAAAGAATCTAAGAATCTGTAGTGAAATGGAACTGATTTAAATAAATGCTTGAACCAACCTCCTGATTCGAAAATTTCTCCGTACTTAACAGACTTTACGTTTAATAAGGCGATATACAGATGATATGTTTCATTATACAACTCAGAGTTTCAAATAAATTTCATATCAATTCAAGTCTAGAAAAGTCTTGCAGTGAATTTCACAGCAAAACATTTTACATTCGCTTCAAACATTTTTTCGTATATAAAACGGAATATTTATTTGTTTTTTAATTAACTTTGAATTTAATGTCAGCTACTTTAAGTCATTTAACACCTTTCGGCCTTAAAACATTTTTTAATTAACTTTTTCTAAAGTCTTTTGCCTCGTTCCTGCTACGAGACTTTTTGGCAACAAATTGAAGAGAGACAGAGAGAGAGAGAGAGAGAGAGAGCGAGAAGAAAAAAGCGTAGATGAAAAATAAAAAAAAAAAATAATTTAATCCCTCAAAAAGCTGCAGAAAAACATACGTGACTGGCATTAAGTTAATGAAATTGTCATTTCAAAGTTAATTTCATTTAACAGACTTTTAAGATTCCAGCAACCAACAGCAAACGAACAGCCAAAAAGGTGTCAACCACTTAAGAGACACACAGCCTAAGTGAAAAATCCATTAATGAACCCTTTTTAAAATGTTTAATGACTTTTCAAGAAATTAAATTAAATAAAAAGCAAACCTTAACAAGCCGCTCTAAATTAAATATTTCACAGCGACATCTTCAACTGAATTTTAATTTTAGTTTTAAACTAGAAAAGTTAAACTCTCATATAATACTGTACTCCAACACAATTGGCTAAAAGACAAAGCCTTTAAGGATCTACGCCAATAATAAATAATTAATAAATGGCGGATACTTTTACTTCAGACTCAAAATTAAATAACAGCATTTACCTTTAATGGCCGTAGCCCGAAGGGTGCTGGCATTGTGGCAAATACATTTTTATTATTCAATACATCGAATATGGCTGATTATTGCGAGAGCTTAAATTGCAAAAAGAAAAAAAAAGAAAAGAAAAAACTTATCACATTTTCATATGCTCGCATTAATAAAATGTATTCGGTTTTCCTTCCCTAACCCATAAACATAATTTTCAATATCCTTTTTCCATAAATACACAATCAACTCATACGCGCTGCATACGTTACAGGCAGGAACAACCACTTTTAATAACTGTAGCATACTTTTGTGCTGTTGCGTGAGGATATAAGTGGTGGTTTCTAGCCTGGGCCAATGTTTTATTATTCACAGCGCGAAATAGGAATTGACGTCAATTACATGAAGTTACTTTTCGGGCTTGTCTTTTTGTCTATTTTTTTTTCTTCTGCTCCTTCAAATACTTTTTTCTATGTGTCGTATTTCGGTGTATTTTTTAAGGGTAAATCCTGTTCAGGGATCTTGGGAATTCTTAAGCAGCAGCAAAAAGACAGTGAAAACAATTTCTCTACTCGGCCTACTTTTAGTTTGTTTGCCAATTTATATTTTCTGTGCTGCTGCTGCTGCTGCTGCAACTCGCAGTCAAAGTATTTTTCTGTGAGTGGCTTTTATGGCTTTTTGTTGGCAATTGATTTTTATCACCCCCACCAGCTCTTTATATTTATTCAGTGTTTCATAAGCAGGAATTTGCTGGCAAAAATTTCTTTGCCGTCTGAGGCGGGTAATTAATGCATTAAATCATATTAACGTCATCAAATGGTTTTAGTGTCATATTTTTAGCATTCTGCTGATTATTTGGCTCATGTTGTTGTTATTTAAGACGTTCCTAATTTTTTCCATATTCCTATAGTGTTTCCTTTCGCTTGCGAAGGGAGTATTTGTGTGTTTATGGCGAAGGTAATTATTTAAACTATTATGTGATACAATTGAAATTTACATAAAAAGGCAATCGAACATATGAGCGAATTATTTTGGCAGACGGAAATCAGGCTTGAGTGGGAGCATGACAATCAAAGGATTTTTATATATTGAAATATTTCCTGGCCTATTCATAAAAAAGTACAGGTTTCAGTACAAATTTAACGAAAATTTATATAAAACTTTTTCTTAAAATTGATTTCATTTATAAATTGTTGATTTATAAATTATTGTTGATTATAAATTATAATAATTGTTCATTTATAAATTGTTTATAAGATTTTTCTTGAAATTTATTTCAACTACAATTTACATTCCTTCTATCCTTCGTATGAGTACCGTTGGCTGTAGCAGTTAAAGCTTAGACGGTAAGCCGAATCTCCCGTGTTATACTCCACTTTCAGTCACGTAATTTTTATTAAACTTTTACTCATAATAAACCTATTAAGTTGTCATTATGTAAAGTATGTTTTTCTTAGTTATGTTTTAGACAGGACAGGTTTTCTTGAAGCAATTCTGCTCAATTCTCTTTCAAAACTTCGTGTTTAGACGATCTGTAATCAATTTTTTTTTTTGTGAAAACTCATACTAGGAAAACATAACAAGCAAGTCTGTCCTTCTTCTTTCCTCTCGCTCCAATAAACTCGAGCTTGCTTTAACCCTGGATGGCTACTGTTCGCCAAACGACGAAGCTTATCTAATGTTTTGCATGTAAATATATAATTTTTGCTCAAAATCACTATGAATTTTTAAAGAAAATAAGTTTCTTTATCATATTTTATTTTTTTTTTAAATTATTTTAAAATTTTTTTTATAAAACACTCAACTAAAACAGTCTAAATAAATTGTTTTTATATTAAAATAATTTCTAGTTGTTGTTCTGTATTTCCTCTTACAACTACAATTTGAGTCGGAAAAAAGCCAACCAGTTTTAAAACAAAAACGTAAAATTAAAAAGGAAAAGTGATCAGTGAGTTCTCGTTATGACTTTGATATTTATTTTCAACTTCTCATTTATTAAAGTGGCATTTTGAAATAAATATCTTTAGTTATTCTAATAAAATAAATGTTGGGTAAAGGTTCCCTGATGATCGGCATTAGCCCCAGTGAAATGCGCATGGGAACTAGCGAAAACCCCTCAATTGATCAGTTTGAATTTTTTTGTAAGATTTTAGGAAAAAAGAATCAGGACAAAATTAAAGTTACAGAGTTTAATTTTCTCCATATTTTTTATCATATTCTTTGGATGCTGATGTTGTAGGGCGTCCCGGACAATTATCATCAGTCACATCTTGTTACTCTTATAACGCTTTTAGACATTTTTCTGGTTCAAAATATTATAAATATTTTGAACTTCCCGCTAGAAAATTTTATAATTTTCAAACATCGGAAAGTTATTGGTTTCGGCCCATTATGAAAAAATTTTGCTCTCATCAGATCTCTGTTTCGAGATCTCAGGCAGCTTCCCTGACTAATTTTGATGACTTTGAAATTTTTTAATAAGATTTTGGGAAAAAATAATCAGCATATAATTAAAATTAAAGAGGATTTAAGTAACTTTTATGGTAGAAACAAGTCTGTACCTATTTTCTTTCTTTCTTCCTCTCTCTCTCTCTCTCTCTCTCTCCAATAAACTAAGGCTCGCTTTTACCCTGGATGGTTAAAGCTAATCTAATCTTACATTATTAATAATTAAGAGGATTTAAGTGACTTTTACGGTACAAGCAAGTCTGTACCTGTTTTCCTTCTTCCTTCTTCTCTCTCCAATAAACTCAATCTTGCTTTAACCCTGGATGATTACTGTTCCTCAAATCGACGAAGCTAATTTATTCTTTATCTTATAATTCTATTATGTTTTCTCGAATTCGATTCAAATTTTAAGAGAAAAAAAGTTTTCTTATTATATTTTATTTTCGACTTTAATATTTAAGAAAATTTTTTTCAATAAAACATTCAACTGAAAATATTTATATAATTTCTTACTTTAAAAATTGTTCCGCTAGAACTGCTTTCAAAAATGTACTCATCGATACAACGAAGAGTATGAAATATAACCATCCAGGGTTAGGAAAACCTGTCCTGACTAAAATATGACTAAGACTTTTTATAATAACAACTTTCAGGAGTTGTAATAAAATAAAAGTTTAAACTAAATTACAGCTTTTTGTGTATTTCATATAATTTTTGCTTTTGCTAACGTTAAATTTAGTTTTGCTTGAGCTTTTAATATAATTTAAAAAAGTAATATTTTGAGCGAAAGATATTTTTTATATAAAACTTTTTTATTTAATTCTGTTTATACAACATTTCACCATCCTTTTGCTGAGAAAAAATTAACCAAAATCGTGGCAAAATATTGAACACACACTGCACATTAAATAGAAACTTTTATATTGAAAAAAAAACTGAATATTGCAAAATTATTGTGAAATAAAATCTAACAACTTAATGCGAAAATTTAAATTACAATCATCATAATTAATATATGACATTATAGTTTGCAACTCACTGACATATTTCGATTGGAGACACATGAGACAGTTGTGGTAACTGTGCAACCTGCGTGCGATATGTGCTTCCTCAGTGTCTTTATGCGTTGGAAATAGACTCCATTTCAGAACACAAAGAGATACCTGGGAGTGCCTATCTATTTCCAGCTTTGGACGACAGTTTCTCAGTTAAATACTCACAATTATGACGCATCATTATTAAGTCACTAAAAACAATTGACACGGACGTTAAATTTCAGGTTGTTACCATTTTTTTAATTACAAATTAATCATACAAAAAAATTATATGCAAAGTAGGTGTTTCTAGTCGTTGGAATATTTAATATGAGTTTTAATTCTTGGAATATGTATATCACAACGTTGACATGGACCCTGTGCTGGTGTGAACGACTCCAAAGCTCAAAAGCACTCCCTGCAAAAGTGTCATTTTTCTTGCTGGTGTCAATTCCCTTTATTATGTTAATACATATTCACGTCACTTAGAAATCATTTAATTAATATGTCTTTCACTCGATTGACAATTTTGACAAACTTAACGCAACTTTAATTTATTGTAACGTGCCACAAGCGCAAAATATTACAACTTAATTCAAGAATGTTAATTGTTTTACTATTATAAATGATTTTTCTTGAAAAAAAACACTGTAACAGAAGGAGAGAGAGAGAGAGAGAAGGCATTATAATTATAAAAATAATATAATTACAAATGCATGTTGCTAATTAATAATTGCCACTGTGATAAAGTCCACATTTGTGTCATACTACCGCTCTATTAGTCTGGCCAATATTCCCTCACTGCACACACACACACACACACATCTTTTGCCACAACTGTTGGTCACACTACGAGCAACTTTTGAAGGAATTTCGCAACGCAGTGTAGAGTTTTCTACTCACAAACGACATGGCATTCAGTTGTTCGTTTCTTTTTTTTTTTTTTAGCAACAACACTCTGGGGGCAGAAAAAAAAAACTCCGCCATTCTTTTAATTCTTTCTTTCCTCTTTCATTATTAGACAATAATAAATATATAAACCATAATAACAGCCAAACAAATTTTATGTATATAAAAAAAAATAATGAAAACAGACGTCATCATCATCAACACTTTGGCATTGCAGTTTTGTAAAAATGAAATATTTCTTTCAGCCTCTGAGTTGTTTATACCCTTCACCAAAAACGCTGAAGCGAAACTTGTCATTCCCTGTGTAAATCCCTTTATATTTAAAAACAGCCTCAGAATAATTGCTGGGTCCTTATGACTATAGAAGTCGAATAAGCGATGAAAGCGAAATTGGCTTTCCGAAACCCTCAAAAAAAGTCAGATAATTCGGTTACACTTTAAGTAGTCCTAAATACGTTACAGAGTTGGCTCATTTAAAACTATTTTTGTTAGCCAAAACTAATAGGGTTTTTATCCAGAATCATTGAGTTGTTATGAAATTAAACACCCGTCCATCGCTGGAGGGTGTGTAATATTCGGCCCAGACGTTTGCACAACTTTTACTTGTTTCACACTCATTTTCATTACAATTCCTTCATATCGCCGCACATAAACTATGATGCACTGCATCTATGATTGTATGGCCCTACAAAATGTTTGCTTTTCTTTATTCACTTCATTTGCAGTAGAATTCATTATTTCGTATTCTTTATTTTTGTATTTTTTTACTTTCAATTAATGTTTGTTGTATATTTTATTTAATTTTTTTTCTTTGCTGCAAAGAAAAACTTTATGTCTCAACTAAAATAAATGCATTACAAATAGTTAATTGCACTGAAATTATAATAATTGTTCACAAGAATAATTGTCGTTTTATTTATTTACGACAATATATATTTTATTCCTCAGCCCTTTCGGTTTGTGTTGGCCGTGTGTTTGTTGGTTTATTTAACAAAGAAATTAATGTAGAATATGTTAATGGTGAAGAGAATTAATTGCAAAATTAAATATTGTTTTCTTTGCATATTAAAATTTTTTAATACTCAAGCAAACTGTTTGGGGGAAATGTTTTTAAAGGCCTGGCAATTAATTTCTTTTAATGTGTTTGTTTTTTCATTATAATTTTATTGCTTGAGGCTATTGAAACATGTCGATACTTTCAGTGCCAAAAAGAAAAGCGGGGGCAACAACCATTTTGTCATACACAATTATGATCGAGAAATAATTTGATTTTCATAATAAAAAGTTTTGCAAAAATATACCAGGAAAATGGGGCAGCCTCTAAATAGTTTTCTGTCTTTTAAAATAGGAATATTTTGTAATAAAAATTTTTTTAAAAAAATATAACGTTAACACTGAATAGTTTTCTATCTTTTGATATCAGTCCACTTTTATAATAAATATTTTGGGAAAATATGCCATGATATGGGGACAGCGTTGCCACTTAATAATTTTCTGAAGCCGGGGAATCTTAATAATAAAATTTTAGCAAAGATATACTATGAAATTGGGACGTCGTTGGAACTTATGAAATCGGTAAACTTTTATAATAAAAATATGGGAAAATATATCGTATTATTGGGACAGCGTTAGGCCACTTTTATAATTAAAATTTTGGGAATACATATTACTTTATTGGGACAGTGTTGCCACTGAATAGTTTCCTACATTTAGAAATCAGGCCACTTTCACAATAAAAATTTTGGGAAAATATTCCATGAAATTGAGACAGCGTTGCCACTGAATAATTTAACATTTTTTGAAAAAGAAATTTTAAGCCACTACAATCACTTTGCATAAACCGAACCCCAGAAAATATTAAAATCAGAGTTACCATTTTTCATAAATTAAAAATTACTTTCAGAAAAAAACAGTTCTGAGGAATGATATTAATTTTGGTTTTAATAAACGAAATAACTGAAAGAAATTGTTATACTGAATCAAGGATTATTTAAAAAAAAAACAAGGTCCTTGACTTAATGACAATAACAGCCATTTTGTATTAAAATTCTATGCGTCCTTATTTATATGCTTCCTGCCGGATCACAAGATGTACATCAGCCCATATCCCGGTTCTGAATACACACAATTTCTTTGAACTTCTATTATGTTTCTTGATAAAATTTAATTTTTCATTTAATCACATTGAAGAAACAGTGTTCTCCAAGGGGTTTTAAATTATGCATCATATTTATTTCGTATTAAAAATTTTAAAGTGCATCATCGTATATAAATTTAACAGTGATTTCAGCACATCGCAACGATGTTTTTCTTAACATTTAAAACAATAAAAATTTTTATTTTCCTTCGATTTAGACATTTTTAGAAGAAGAAAACTTTTAAAAAGAACTTATATAATCATGCAATGTATCATCGTCTGAAATATATTTTTAAAAAAACTTCGAAAGCAGGAGTTTTTGGTTATTTTAAAGTAAGGAAGTGTTTTCCAACCGGTTGCAAAAAACAAAAACTAAAAGTTCCTACGATTATTCTTAAATAACTTCGCTTAAATTTTTTTTTGGAAACTCTTCTGATTCTTCTGATTTGCGTTACTTAACTATTATCTGTTTTTCACTCTCCCCTGTTTTCTGTGTGTTGTATGTGTGGCCATTATGTCTTACGAAAATGACTGGATTCACAAGAAAATCTTTTCACATAAAACAACCAATAAATCACTTGCACTCAAATCCTGATGATTAAGCACCCTATACTGAAAGGGGAGCTATATATGTGCCTCTCCTTCCAGTTGATTCATTAAATATTATAAAATTTATATTTTTTGAAATTCATTTTCCAAAAATTAATTAGTTAATGCATGTCTAGCAATTAATTGGCTATGGATGGCGAACTCTATTCTTAATTATTTGGACTTTTTATTTGTTTTAAGCTTAAATATGTTCACACTCCTTTACTAATCCATGTATAACGAACCATGAGACCGATCTTGCTTTCAATTTCCGTTTAAATAATCAGCTGATTATTCTATTTTAGTAGTTCCTTTAAGCAAACTTTGCTTGGCTTTACTTTTTTCATGTTTTAAATAATTGTTTTCAAGTTGAGGTCTGGCTATCAATTAAGATATTTTTTCCTTCTATTTCGTAGCCACAAATAGTCCGTTTAAAATGACACTAGAATAATTTTTGTGTTTGAGAAAATTTTTAAAAATATTGACAAAATAAAATGAGCGAATTCGGTGAATTTTGAAAATTTATAATATTATGAATATGACACCAATATTTTTTAAAATTTTTAAAAACGTACTAGAGTTTCATCTAAAAGAAGAGCGAAGTCTTCTTCAACTCTTTGTCGATTTGCCATGGAATCACCCATATATAAAAGCATTTAATATATATTTTCAGCCACAAAAATTTACTACAAAATCTCAATAGTATTTATTTTAAATACCACGAGCAACACAATTTAAAAAATACTAACAAACACGGAAACTATTTCCCAGAAACACAAATAAAATTTCATCCATCAAAACTACAAATATTGTCATCACACAATAAATAAGAAACATATATTTTTATGAAATCTAAACAAAATACTTCCATATTATTTCTCTTCTAAAGCACACAATTTTTATTTAAATTTGACAATATTTAGGGAAATTGAAAAGAGAAACTGAATAAAACACAAGATTTGAATAGTTTTCTTTAGTGTTGGGAACACATTAAAATAAATTAAATTATACAACAGGGAGAAGGAAAGAAAATCGTGTAAGAAAATTTTCAAAAATTATCTTTAAGAAAAAAATATATGGAAAATAAAAACATTTTGAGGGCAAGTAATTTATTAGATGCTTTCGTTTTACAATAAACGAGAATTGTAATGCGATATTAATGGAATAAATATTAAGAGTTTTCCAAAGATCAGGAACGAAAAAAATTGCTTTTGTCATTTAAATGGGGACAGTGAAAGACTCTTGTTTATAGGAAAAAAAAGTTTTGAAAGTGAAAACATAAATTTAGTTTCTGTAAAACACGTGGCTGATTTGAAAAAGAGTAGAACTTTCAAAATGAAATTGTGTATGGAAAAGAAAGAAACGAAATTTCAAAGATTTCAAAAATATGTTTTAAATACTCACAAAAATTATAGAACTTTAAAAGCTGAAGTAAATCTTAAAAATTCCACGCATCTCTTCCCTGAACAAGAAATATATGAAAAATTAAAATATATTTTTGAAAAATTGGTTTTTGCTTTCCTTATAAATAATTACCAAATCGGGGCATTAATTTTTTTGAAATGAATTATAATTTCTTTTGCTTATCTGCTAGTTTTGAGTAAGAAGTCCAGCCCAGTTGGGTCTTAAGGAGCCCCTTTCTGTTGCCTGAGAACAACATAATATCCAGGGTCATTAAGGGAACTGAACCCATCACCTCTGCAGTGATAATTCATTTAATCAAGAGTAAAAGAAGTGTCGTCTTTAAAAAACTTTTGCCATCGTATAATTTCAAAATTGTAGCAGATAATTTATTTCACTAACTATTCAAATCGAGCTGGAGTTTTATATGAAATTATTACAATTTCAATCGACTAAATTTAATTTCATATAGAAAATATTAAGAAATATTTTATTTTTCTTCTGGCCAATCTATTTCAATCATGCTACATTGATCTTATAGTTACTGCCAGCAGTAGGGTGTTATAAGTTCGTATAAGACGCAGTCCAACAAACATAATTGCTTCATCTACTTTTCTTCGCATCGCTGGTATGCTGCCCTCACAACTTAAATATCATCATTATAAGAAAATAAAAAGCTTTTAGATTTCCTTTTTTCTTTCCTTATAACCCTCCACCTCTTCTCCTCTACTGTTTTCCTACATGTGGCCATTAGAAGTTGACCATTAGAGTGGAAAAAGAAAGGAAAATTTCAATTATTATTGGCTAAAAGAAGATTTCTTTCTATGCATTCCATTTATGTGTCTATTTGAGAGGAAAAAGCATGCACAAGCATGCATACACACACACTCACACATGAAAAAAAACACAACACATGACCATTAGACGAATATATTATGAAGGCTTTTAGGGTTTGTTTTTCTTTGCAGGGGGAAGAGATATATATTTTGCAAAAAAGAAAAAAGAAGAAATAATAGTGGCAGGGATGTTCGGGGCATTGGCTGTTTTAATGTGACTTATTCTCGTTTGTTAAGGATTTTCCGTAATTTGTTCCAGCTTAAGAGAGGATTTGCAGATATAAAGCAAAAGTACGAACGGCTTAGCGAAAACTACAAATAAGCATTTCCTCATGCTCAGATATTTATGCTGGCCTAAAGATACGAAACGTAAGATGTGAAATATTCGTAGATAATTTATAAGAAAAAGCAAAATTAACGCTTCTCTCAACTGTAATTTAGAGCCATAGAATAGTGTACCTGCTCAGAAAGTTATGGGCGAAATTAAATGAGCAGATGTTTGATTGTGAAAACGACGGGTAGTGGACCCACTGTTTTTGAACCGCTTCTTGGTAACCGTTCCGGTGCGGTGATGCGAATGCAACTCTGCACATTCAGCCAGAGTTTTTTTCAATACATCGTTTCGTAACCTCTAAAAAAAACTTTAAAGGCCTTTAAAATCTCTTTAATTTTAATTATGTGCTGATTCTGTTTTCCCAAAATCTTACTAAAAAATTTAAATTGATTTTTCAAATCGTTTTCCGGGCTCTTGGAGCTGAAACACTTTTATTTTTGTATTTAAATCCGCTGATTTGAACGTGATAAGCGCTGATTCGGTTACTATAAAAGAGTCGGAAACACTAACTGATCAGATATATAATTTCGGAATTTTCACTTATCTCGAATTTTTTCGGTTACAATTTGTCATGAACGTATAACCGGTCTTGAACCGTTTCCAGTGACTGACATGGTTTTTAAATTTTAATTAAGAGCTGATTAGTTTGTGAAATGTATCGGTGAGGCCATTTAAAAGTTATTAAAAAAAGAGAGAAAAAAAAAACACTTTGGATACTGCGTTTTTCCAAGATTTTTTGGGACGTCTTGAAATCTATCGATTCGAATCGGCTCGAAGTCACGGGAAATTCAAGTTCATAAGCGCTCTTCATTCGGTTCATCCGTTAAAAAATATAAAAGGGCCGCATATGTTCCTATACATACACAAACGCACCCTTGCACTCACATACATTCACACAGACACACATATACATACAGACATAGTGAGGAAAGTTTCAGTGGAGTTCAAAACGTGCAGATCTGATGGGAGCTTGATTTTTTTCAAAATGAGTAAAAGCAAGGAATTCGGGTTTTTTTAAAATTCCCAATTTTCTAGTGGAAAGTCAAAAAATCAATCAAAAAATAATGGAAAAAATCATTGTGTGTTTGGCAACAACTTGTCCATTAAATTTAGAGAATCATGTGATTTTAAAATCATCATGTGAATTAATTATAAAAGTTTTCATATTACAATTAAGTCTTGTGGAAATAAAATTATGGACAGTTAAAAAATCAACATAAATTATTGAAAAAATCATTGTGTGTTTGGTAACAACTTGGCCATAGAATTGCAAATTCTAAATGATTTTAAAGCCATCATGTAAATTATGTATACAAGTTTTCATAGTACAATTACGTCTCATAGAAATAAAATTATGGACAGTTAAAAAATCAGCAAAAAGTATTGAAAAATCATTTTGTATTTGGCAACAACTTGGCCATAGAACTGAAACTAACATGTGATTTTAAAGTCATCGTGTGAATTGAATATACAAGTTTTCATATGACAATTACGTCTTGTGGAAATAAAATTATGGACAGTTAATATATGAAAAAAAAAAATTGTTGAGAAATCATTGTGTGTTTGGTAACAACTTGGCCATTAAATTTAGAGCAATATGTGATTTTAAAATCATAGTGTGAATTAAATATTCAAGTTTTCGTATTAAAACTACGTCTTATGTAAATAAAATTATGGACAGTTAAAGATCAAAATAAATTATTGAAAATATGAATGTGACTTTAAAATCATCATGTGAATTAAATATAGAAGTTTTTATAGTACAATTACGCCTTATAGAAATATAATTCTCTTAATGCACTTGCAATTTGGACTCGGCCTCTTTCTTCTTCCATGAATATTAATGTTTATTTGCTGTCATCAATTTAAAAGTTTTCAATTTCGAATTAAATTAAATCTAAAAACTGTCTCCTTCACTGGACATCCTCATAAAATTTAAATTGTACGCGTTAAGATTTCAAAATTGCTGGTTTATTGTTTCTCTCACCCTTAAAGAAACACACCTGTTGGTCTTGCAAAAAAGTGGAGATAAATTTAGTTTTTATCTTAAAAAAAAAATAATATATATATATATATATATATATATATATATATATATATAATTTTCCTATTGACTTGAGCAAAAAGCTTAATGATTACAACTAATCAATTTTTTGTTTCTCGTTTTCTTTTCTAAATAAACATAAATTGCAATTTAAAAATACACACTCGTGTATGGCTTCCTTGGTTGGTAACATTTCTAAAAAGATTATTTTCAACAAACATACGAAAAGTATTACAAATTAATTAATATAAAAGCTTTTGGCTGCAACACAAACTAACAAACAGGATTTAAACGAAATGAAATAAAAAAAAAAAGAACTGAAAAAGTTAAGAAAACTTTTTGCAAATTGTGATTCTCTGGTCTGAGTTACATGCAACTCTGGCTGCATTCTGCTTGGCTAAGAGGACAACAAAACAGAAAATGTTGTTAATAAAACATCCATAATAATTGTTCATAAAATATACAACATTATGAGTTTGTCAAATTGGTTTGTTGGGCTGGTTGTTTATGGCACAGACTGCCTGCCACTCTGCTGTTGGTTGGAAAAAGCTTCTTACTGTTAAGGAAGGAAGCGAGGAAAAAAGAAACAGAACAACAACAAAAACAACAACAAAAACAACAACAAATTATATGAAAATTTAAGCATCATAATTTTATAAACTCTCTTCTTGAGTTGTTTTGTTTCCCTTCTTTTCCTTTTAATTAAAAGAAAAGGGTATTTATGCAACATGCAACATATTTTTTCCCCCTGCACGGTGGTTTTCTGATTAGTCCTACCACTGGATGCAGCAACAGTAACGAGCAGAAAACTTACATGCTCCTGATGAAGATCATGATGAAATTAATTCTCTTTTTTTCATTAATTTCTACTACAGTTGTTGTTGTTGTTGTTGATGTGATGTCAACTATTTTTTCGGCTCATAAAAATTGTTATTAATTGCCACTTAAATGCTTAAACGCCAAAATAGCATTGGTTGCGTTTGGCATTTTCCTTCCTTTTTATTATTTTTATGTTGCACAAACGTCATGTTAAAACTTATAAAATTAAAGAAAGAAAAAATGTAGTCGTACCGAAACCAAATCATGTTGTTTAGCCAATTTGATTTACAAGACGTTTGAACTTTGGTTAACATGAGTCTGAATTAAGAAGGAAAATTATGAGACAACAAGTCAGTGGGCTGTTAGAAAACTGTAAAAAACTTTTACCAGATTTATTTGCAATTCACCTTAAAATTAATTTAAAAAAAAAGACAACAAATAAACAAACATTTTGAACAGCTTTTAAAAAATGTGTAATTTTCTAGCTTCTGCTGTTTGTTTTGTTAATTATTTTAAATTATTTTTAATCAAAACAATTAAGATTCATTAATTTGAAAGAAAAAAGCCAGAATTGTAAAAAAAACCTCGTAAATAAATTTCATTCTCGCCTGTGCAATAAAACACATTCATTCACTCCAAATCAAGTGTGTGCTGGTGTTGGTATCGTATTTTTATACAATTTAATTGTAACGCAAAGCAAAACTGAAAAATAATATTATAAAAAATTAAGTAAAAGATATTTTAATAGTTGCAACAACAGCATCAGCATCAGAAGCAGCAGCAGCAGCCTCCTCTCATATATTTTGTAGCCTGTTTTAGCTGTTACGGCGCCTCGCCGCAATTTAAATGTCAAATGCACAACAGCAACAATGCATTTGAGAACGAGATGCACACGCTAGAACAAAGTGCGAGCAAGCGAGAGCGACAGCGAGAGAGAGAGAGAGATAGACACGCAGCCAGCATTAGGCAAATATTATTTAAATTAAATACAAAAATGTAGGCAACAATTTAAATAAATAACTTTAAACCATTTAAAGCCTCAAGACTGATTAGTTGACTCAAGAAAAAAAAAAAAAGGAGAAAAAGAAGACTGAAATAAATTCTTTTCAGAATCTTCTCATCAAATTCCCATAATTTCTTTTTGATGTTTCTTTTTAAAATGTTTCTTATTTGATACCAGAAACTTTTTTCGTTTTTTTTTTCAAAAAAAAAGAAAAAACTCGTTAAGGTTTTATAATTTATTTGTATTTAACGTCACGCTATTTAAAAGTGCATTTACGCTTTAGAACAAAAAATTATATATATAAAACGTTTATTTCTTTTGTACGTGTGTGTGCGTCTTTCTATGCTGTTGCCATACACACAATCGAATCGTCAAACGTGTCCCATCATGCACAAGAGCATTCTTATGGGCCTCATCATTATCACCAACTGTAGAAAATTAACAAAACCATTTGGCTTAAGATCTAATGACCTGATTACTTAATTGAACAGCCGACAGCAATGCAACAACAGCAGCAACAACAGCGAATTATATATGTATATGCGAGTATAAATAAATTTATTTAAAAACGAAATAAATAACAAAAAAAATTATAATCAAATTCAAAAAACAAATTAAGAAAACGGACAATAATTTCAACAAAAATGCATTCAAATGAGTTCTCGCTGGTATATTTTTTTTCAAATCGTTAAAAGCTTTAGAAGTTTATCAGGAAGAACTTATTGAATTTAGGGAATTATTATTTCAAACAGGAGATGGATCTGATGAAAAGCCAATTACTTAAACAAAATTGTGGCAAACGGTTGGGCTTAAAGGCTATTTCGGTAAATCCCCGCCACTTGTAATCGCAAAACTATCGTCACTTGGTTTTAGTGCTATTTTTTGAGTTCTTCCAGTTAAAATGCGATAACTTTAATTTTAAAATCAACCGATTCCCAAGTGCTAAGAGGCAATTGATATAGTTTTCGTTAGAATCGAGAGCTCAAAGATTTAAAAAGAAACATATCTTTAATATTAATTATGTGCTGATTCTCTTTTCCCAAAATCTTATTAAAACATTTCTTAGAATAACTAAAGAAGTCTATAATAAATATCAAAGTCATAACAAGAACGTAAGAAAACAAAATAGGAAAAGTGATCAGTGAGTTCTTGTCATGACTTTGATATTTGTTTTAAACTTCTCATTTATTAAAGTGGAAATTTGAAATAAATATCTTTAGTTATTGTAAGAAATGTTGGCTAAAGGTTCCCTGATGATCTGCATTAGCCCCAGTGAAATGCGCATAAGAAACAGCTAAAAACCCTCAATTGATCACTTTGAATTTTTTAGTAACATTTTGGGAAAAAACAGCACAAAATTTAAATCAAGGAGCAACAAATTTTTACTAAAAAACAGGGAAAGTATTTAGAAAATCAAACAAGAAGAAAATATTTAAACTGCAACACAGGGACTTAATAAGAGGCGTATTAACATAACTTGGTTATAATTCTCGTATTCTTTACCACATTAAAAAACTAGTAGAAATGAAAACATTTTACCCTGTACATTTGATATGAACTCAATAATCGTTTGCTTTTACTAAATACGGACCGACAGCTTTAATTTTAATACACAAAATCTTACTTATTATTATGCTACCAGGCGCGCTTGATCATTACAAAGTATTAAAACGGCAATTGTTGGTAATAATTCTCGTATTCTTTGCCATATTAAAAAATTAGTAGAAATTAAAACTGTTGCCACATTTTACAAGGCCAGCAAACATGTGCTAAAGCACAAAAAAAAAAAATACACATGAATAGTGATGAAAAATATGCGGCGGCCTTCGAAAATAGCTGTATTGATCCATTCTGCTAGTTTGAAGAGTTTAAGAAATATTTTAAACTCTTTCAATCGTTACAAAAAAAAACAATTAAAAACGAATTCTTATTAAAATCAATAATTTTCTAATTCTCAGATTTAATTTCAAGCCTGAATAATCGCCCCTATTCTGTAACGACTTGTCAACGGCAATATCAACAAATAAAAGTGCTTTGTTCGGCTGTGCCGTATCTTATATACCCTTCACCAACGTACGTCCGGCATTACATATATTTTTAAGTGCCAGTTTTGTTCTTTCTTATTTCGAAGACTTTTCGAACATTTTGAAAGGAATTTAGTTTAAAATACGCTTTTCAGAGC
Organism: Linnaemya vulpina; assembly: GCA_963675445.1. NCBI lineage: Eukaryota > Metazoa > Arthropoda > Insecta > Diptera > Tachinidae > Linnaemya > Linnaemya vulpina. Next base: position 14,265,894 of record OY776277.1, on the reverse strand, counting down.
GCTGTCAGTTTGATTGGACTCGGTTGCGCTGTTTAAAATTTATAAGTGGACTACACACTTACACACACACACACACACACACATACATACAAACTCATACGCTCGTATACTCAGACATAGTGGAGGGCTCTCAGAATTAGTGAGGGAATCTTCCTGGGACCTTAAGACGTAGAAATTTGATAAGAGTTGGATTTTTTCAAAACGGGCTGTAAAACCAAAAACTTCCAGATATTTTTTCAATTTCAAATTTTCCTAAAAATCAAAATGCGAGTTTCTCTAGTGATAAAAATAAAACCGATATTTTCAAATAAGTGAGTTTGATTTTATGCTGTAGTAAAAATTTTCACAAATCTCTAGATAATTAATACAAAATTCTATGTAAAATTATATATGAATTAGAGTTATTAGCGTTTCGGTTAACGATATAGAGGTCGCTCTAGTGTTCAATAGTAATTCAAATATTTAAAAATTGTTTCGCAAAGGCGCTGGACACAACACTTTTAATTATTCTTAGTTGAGATTTCAAAAATAAAATATTTGAATTTTCTATTTTAGTTAGTGATGTGCGATTATTCGTAATCGTAATCGAATTGCCAAATATCACACCATTTTATAGAAGTCAATGACTTAGATATTTTAAATAATAATATTAAGCTTGAGGCTTATATTTAGACTTAAAATTTTGAATATAATTTTCGTACTCGCATTCGTATTCACGAATATTGTCTCACACATTCGTATTCGTTTTGGCGAATAGCATAAAATTAACATTCACCACATCACTAATCGCAGCCATAAAACGAAGAAGAACAACGAAACGTGTTAAAGAAAGTTAAAGTAGGCTTTTAATTTTGCCTTGACAACTCAATTTACAACTGAATAATTCGTTTAAACGCTTTTGAAACCTGCAGCCAAGTTTGAAGATATTTGCAACTTGAAATAATAAAAAAAATACAAATTCAGAAAATTTTCATGTCTATTTAAACCGTAATAAATGAACGCAGCAGTATTTGTGTGCCAAGAAAAAATATCAATTTATTTTTACAACAAACTGTTTATGCAAGTCGATCGTACGTACGGACATAAAAATTGCCAACTATTCGCGCTTCAATAGTTTAAATGTTTATGCGATTTTAGAGACTCTATTTTTTGTGTGTGTGTGTGTGTGTGTTTTTTTTTGATGGTGCAAAAATGATGTGCAATTGCACATGATTTAACCCAAAGAACCTTAGAAAAACATACAAATTAAACGCCATAAAATTCAAGTGCTATTTTTAAGCACTTAAAGAAAGAAAAAAATATAAAAAAATTTAATAGAAAAAAAACGCACAATTGCGACTACGATGATCGATGAAATTTGTACGCATGATCGCTTCAGAAATAAAACTGAAATAAAATTTTAAATACATAATAAACGCTTGTTAGAGAACAATTTTAGAGAACAAATAAACAAGTTGATTTCTGAATGTTTATTGAAATGGGAATTTGTAAAATATCTGCACTTTTTTTCAGACCAAGAAACTGTTGTGTGATATAATTGATTTTAAGTTAAAAACAAACAAGAAATAAATAAAATTATGGGTGGTTTTTTATTCTCTTGGTTAAGCAAAAATTTTTAATTATTATGGCGTCAATTATTTTTGCTTTCTGGTTGGAAACATTGAAAAACAAATTTGAAATTTATAAGAAACCAAAAAAAAAAAAACAAAACAAAACCGATACCGAATATTGTCTTGTTGTCTGCTAGTGGGTCTTGCTGTCCGTCCCCCTTCAACTGTCTGTTGGATTGTCTGTAGACAGTCAATGAAATCACTTTAACTCAGCGGGAGATGAGTACAAAATATTTTTTATATGGTTTCGATTTTATTTACGTGGCTGCTTTTTTTCGTTAAAAAAAATTAAAAAAAAAAACAGAAACAAACAATACAATGAAACCAAAAATAAGAAAATGAAAAAAGAAATTTAATAAAAATATATATATCCAAAATAATTTTTTTAAGCAGAGCAAGACCACCGAATTGTCAGTTTGGTTTTAAAAAGATGATGAGGTTTTACATGGCATAATTTACACCAGATCTCCATGTCCATGCCAGCCTTAGCCAGTGATCGCCACACAGTTAGACGATCATTTCATTTCTATTGTCTACCTTTGAATTTCTTGAAAATAATTTGTTGGTTTTTTTCTCTTTTTCTTTTGTGAATTTAACTCAGAAACAAAGTCTTGATTTTTGTTAAATATTATTCTTTGTTTCTTCAATGATATTAATATGCTTTATTATGATGATGATGATGATTATACAACTCATACAAACGAGTGCTCCCCAGCTCGAATCCGGCCAGAGCTCCGTTCTATACTTAAGTTTTCTACATATTAATTGTGTATATGAGTGAGATCTTTTTGTGTTTTTGTTTCAGCGTTTTAATGTTTCCCCTCCTTTGAATGTTAACTGGTGGCTGGCAGGCTGGCAGGCAGGCAGGCAGGTTGACGGTCCAACGCACTGTCGTGTCAGTCACTGCCTGCATTGTTAGCTGGCTGGCTGGCTGACTAGCTGGCTGACTGTCTGCTTGTTAGTTGTTTATTGTGTGTACACATTTAAAATGCTTTACCCAGCAGGGTGCCGTTTATTTGTTGTTGCTATTGCTGTTAACTTTGCTGTAGTTGTTGTTCTGAAATCATTTACTTTTAAGATTGTTTTTAATCAAAGTCATTAAGGTTTGTTACTTGAAAGAAACAATATTAATATATGTATATACCCATACTCGTGCATAGTCAACTTAAAAATACATACTTAACAAACGAGCTGAAAATTAATTCTTTGAAAAAGTATAAATTAAAAAATTAAAAAAAAAATTTATACAGATATAAGCTTTTTTTATATGCAAACAGACATACATAATATTGCACATACAATATATATGGACACACACACACACACATGCATACATACACCTTAATTTAATATATTTAATATAAATAAAAAACAGGAAAATAATAAGTTTTAGCATTCATTAACGGTGGCAGAGGGAACCGAGAGGTTCTCAATATTACCTGCTCATTATGGTAGAGATCATATCGAAATATCAGACAGCTATTTGATAGATCTGTTAAGTCTTTACTAATTATTAAAATAATATATGGCCGCAGCAAGATTTGAATCGGGTCTTGAAATTAATAGGGAAAACTGTGAAGTCTGGTGTTGATTGTCTTTTCCGAAAACAAGGAGTTGGTCTCTAGACCCTTAAGATCATCTAGATGTACCACACCAGGGGTATAACGAAATGTCTTGTTATCCATACGATATTCCTACCGAAACTCAAAAAGATATATCGGCAATCTCGCTACCGATATTGTATTTGAATTCTATTCAATATTAACAAATCTCAAGTAGAAGCCTTTTTTAAATTGATGTCGAATAGATTTCATTCAAGTTTATTCTCTAACTGAAGGCTGATTTTTATAGAGATATAAAAAGTTTTAAATTGCCAAGAATCGTTTAAACGATGGGCCATTTTGTCAGTTATCCAGTTGTTTAGGTTAGGTTATTAGGGCCATTGGCGAGACAATGCACTTGGGTCCGTTTATTCAATCCCGTTGTGATACCCTTAACCAGAGAGTACTTATGAGTTTTCCTCTGCCGCATTAAGATATCCTGTGGACGCTAGAAAGGGCGATATTATAACAAGCGCCACACTCGCCAGGCTATGTAGATCTGGCAAGAAGTTGGAGCGCAGTGCCACTGCCCTTGCCCTGTTCAGTATAGGGCACTGACATAGAAGATGAAGTACTGTTTCCTTCTCCTCTTCATCATTACAGCTCCTGCAGATGTCGTTGTATTCCAGACCAGATTCAGTTAAGATATTCACAAGTTGACGCAGTCGTACCTTGTTGAAGTTAAGAAGGTCACGTGCTCTGCGTGGGTCGTAGCGGGGTCATGTGGCCCTTGCCACGCGGAAATTGGTCACGTTTTCCCATCTTAATTGAGCAAGTTTGTATGATGCACACTGAATTAAAAACTTGCTTCGCGATAGCGGAATGCCTGTGAGGTGACATATCATAGAGTTGTTCAGCTCTGTCCCTTCCCTGGAAATTCCGTTAAAAATGAGGTTGCCAGGACAACCAAGTGATTTATATTTGACTGCTTTTAGACGTTCAGCATTCAAGGCAAGGACGAGCTTCAAGAGTTGAGCTTTTTGAGAGGTAAACTAAATTACACGGGGTACAAACTTGAAGGTGTTCTGTAATTTTGCTTTCTGCTTTTTTCTTACTTTAACTTACCCCTGGTAAGGCTCTCAAAAACTCAACTCTTGAAGCTCAACCTTGGCTTCACGTGTGAAAGTGATTTCAAGTTTAAAATAGATTTGAAAAAAACTATTGAACAGACAAACTTGAACGTCTAAAAGAGGGCTTTATTTCGGCTTGTCATTTCAATACGAATTGACTGACGCCTGAATAACGTTTAGAAAGTGTGCAGATTTATTTAAAATATCACGGTTCTGTTTGGCGGTAACGCTGTCTTTTGTTTGGCTGGATGCCTCAATAAAAAAAACTACAGTTTGACTTGAAAAATAGGGAACGAAAAATTCAGAATAGTGGAACATGACGAAAAATAATCAAACGGATGGTTTTGATACAGTTTTCGTCCACTTTTTCATAACAAAATTGGTACAAATTGAAACTTATCAAATTCAACTAAGAAATAATTAATAAATATATAATAATAATAATAATAATAATTTGTATCGCTATTGCTGTCACGAAAAGTGTATAAGGGTATTTTTTGAGATCTAAGAAGCCTTCGGTAAAATGCACTTCTCGTATTCTTCTTCCATGATGCAAATAGAAATTGTTATCTCATTCAAATAAGCCGCCTGACGAGTAGCAGTTAACACAAATAAACATAATTGCTGATGATGAAAGTGTAGCGGCTTTTAAAACCAGCTGTTCTGCTTTGTTGCGTAAGTTAAATATATAAAACTGGTGTTAACTTTCCCTTAAGCTTTGGAATATTTATCATGACTGTTTGAGTTAAAAAAAACGTTTCGAAAAATTATCCTGTAAAATTAAATTTAATAGAACTACGACAATTTTGGAGTAACGATAGTCCTCAAGTGAAGGTGGAGACGCCAATGCATCTGGAAAAACTGACTGTGATGTGTTTTATGGGCTGTTGGAATCAAAACCGATGTATTGAAGTCAAAACGCTACAGTCAATGGTGTCCCCTGAAGGGTCATTGTGAATGATATTTTCGTTGATCAAATGAACCACCATGAGGGGCAGGAGTTTCAAAATATCACACAGCTCGTGCCACAATTGTTTTCTTTGAAGAAAAATGTTTGGTATCCGCAGAGCCGTGAAGGTCATATGCCAGAAGGCGTATATAGATTATAATGCCAGAAGATTATCTTTCATAAATCCCGTGCCTATTTAAAAAAACTCATCTATTTTATTCCATTTAAAAGATCTTCGTTTCTATAAGAACACTCTTCATTTGTGGCAGTCGCGTCAACAAAATATTTAAAATAAAACGTTTGGCTACTCCTTGTGAATAAAAATGAAGTATTTGTGACAGACTTTCTTGTAGCGAAAGACTACTGTCGAGTAGCTCTATTGTCGACATTGTCTTAACGTGACGTTCACAAGTAGTTACAGAATAAGGGGTATTACTCTGCTTTGACGTTTTGTTTCGGGTTTTTAATGTGTTACTTCTATTGTTATCCAAAAAATTGCCATTGAAAATATATCATTTTGTGCGGAAACAATTTAAATAGATGGTAAAATATCGGAGGCATATAATATCAATACCGTGTGAAGTATCGCCGATATATCGGCATCGGTTATATCTCTATATCATACATTTTCTGTACACAAAATCTGTAATTAGTTTTCTCATTGTCAAACTTTTTGATCACGACTGATCCGTTTGACTTAAGCTTCTGGTTGTATAAGTTGCTTTAGCACTGATATAAAATCTCATAACATTTCTCGTTTCTGATATCAGGGTAACAGACTGTGATCTCCACATATAAATCAGTTGGTCATTATTTCATCATACTCAATGAGCAGAATTTTGCTGTCAATGGATTAACGAATTTCAGATTTATATTCTTTATTTCTGATTTTAATTTTCCATTGTCTAGCTAAGAATCATTAGCCAGGCTCAGGCTGAAATGTACATATTTTTTTTATTCAATTAACGTCAGTTTTGATAGACTAAATTGTGCGAAAAATGTTGTGTATTCAGGAAGACACAAGGGAAAATCAACATTAAATTTCTTATAGAAGTAACTTATACAATAAAGCAGAACAGCTGTTTTCGAAAGCCACAGCACTTGTGTTAGTGCCATTTAGAAGAACTTAAGTATTTATTTTGTTTTAGTGATTATTTTTTATGACAAATATTGTTGGTTCTTAACCTCCAGCTATTTAATTTAATATTCATTTATTAGGCGTTGTCTTTGCCATATTGATGGCTCCAGTGTCCATTTTCAACAAACATTTTTCAGCACATCCCACAATTATACTCGTATTCAGAATGAAATGTTAAAAACATATTTTTTCCAACAACTTTAATAGGATATAAATGAATGTCGCTCCTTTATGTGTCACTTTTCATGAGGGACCTGTTACAAGAAATTAGTACCAACAAAAATTTTATTTACAAAATATGAAAAAAGAAAATATTATGTAAATTTTTGTTGACGCTTAAGCATATTAAGCTTTTAAAAGCCATTAAATGTTAACAAAAATACAACCCAACACACCACCTTGTGACCCCACCCACATGAAATCTTTTGCCAGAGAATGAAATACCGAAATTTTAGAAAGCAATACTTTTTACCCCGTTGTGTGTTTGATAATGAGTTTATGATTTTAAATCATGACACCAGAATATGAAAATTTGATGAACAAACTTTGCCGAAAAAGGGTGCATATATTAAGCGCAAATGCAAGGAAAGGTGTGAGTAAATATACAACTGAGATTTGATTTACATAAAATGTTATTAAAAAATTTCAATTTTTTTCAAAGAAGATGCAAGAGATTTGATAATGAATAGGAAAAAAATAAATTAATTTTATTTGCATAATAAAATCAAATAAATATTGGAAATTTTGTTTAAAAGTTGTTAGAGAATTTTTAGTATTTCAACACGAATTTGGTGTTTGTTTTTTTTGTTATTAATTTCTTAATGATCTTGATGATTTTATGAATAATGACAGTTTTAACTCAATTACTTATCCAATTGCTAGATTGTGTTTTATCGTATAATTTTTTGTTTTTGTTTTTGTTAAAAAAAATAAGGTGCAGTTTAGTTAAGACTTGATTGATCGCTATCACTATGAAATATCGCTTGTTTTTAACATGATACTTAGAATTTTAGCACACAAAATCACAAATTTTATTGTTGGCTGAGTTTAAAGTTAAGGTCATGTGAGTCAGGTTTTCTACGATATTTTTTATGACAAACAAGTCATGCAGTGTGAGGGGGGAGGAAAGAGCGATTATGACAAGCCTTTTGAAAATGTTTTGTTTTATAAAATCTAAAACAACAATTGAAGATCAACAAGCCAACATAATTACAGCCGTGCAATAGAAAGTTGATTGAGTTAAAGTCCAGGGCTAATTTAAATATTTTCTTTTTCTTATTCGCTTTATTATATTAATTCATATCTGATCTTTAAATGGTTTATTATTCCATTATCATATTTCTTATTATCCCGCCTTGTGTTATGCTTATAACTACAACAAATTCAGCTTTAGCAACATAATTATTTATTGGAAATATTAATTAAACTGTTGATATTAAATAGAAACATATAAGACAACATGATACAATAAATAGACTTGTAAACTTTGGCTTCATTAGCTGAAGTTTTACAGCGAAAAAAAAATTCTGAAAAAAACATGCCTTTACGAGACACAATATTTGCTGTTAAAGTAATTAACACATAAAATGTTATCAACCATGAATTATGGCTTTAAATTGTATAAATTAGATTGAAAAAAGAATAAAATGAAATACATGCAGACAATATGTTTCTAAGAAATGCCGGGTTGTTGATAGAATAATTATTGAACAGCAACAGAAAAATGTTGAACAAATTATGGAAGTTTTAGCTGAAAACGTTAAGTAAAATATTTTCTGCCATAATTTTTCAGGTTTATTAACGTGTTAAAGCGTTGTAACCAACTTTTTTGTTGGAATTAAATGGAAATATTTTATATTAAATGAATTATAATAACGTGTAAAGAAATCTACAGTTTATAGTTGCTGGTGTATAAAAAGGAACACGGATAATATTGTTGGGGGCTGCTATCCTGCAGGTTTTTTGCTGCCACCTCAATTAATAGTTTTAATTTTGTGCTTCTTCTAATTTTGTTATTTGAATGCCAAAGAAGTTTGCCCCTTTTGGGAATATCTCACAGATGAGGAGTCTGTGCGAAGCATGATTTTTTTGGTTTAATTGGTACCCTAAAAGTACTGAAGTACTTAAATAATTTATTTAATACAAAATGAAAATAAAAACAATTAAATTGAGATTTAATTTTTCATTTTGCCTTATAAATACTTTCATTGTTATCCAAAGGATTTCTAATTGTATAAAAAGGTGTAGACAAATAAAATAGAGTCATATCGAATAATAGTTGTTTGTTGGGTTTTGGTTTGTATAAGTTTCATAGCCTACTACACTTATTATAATGTGATTTTTTGAAATCGTTTGTGAATTTTTACAGTTAATTTATTAACAGAATTCTCAGATGGTTTATAGAAGTCTTTTAATAAGTTGAGAAGTTTGAAACTTTTCAAAACTGTGGTTGCAGTCTACTGAAGATTTGGTTAAAAGCGCCAATGAAATGCATATAGACATTTCTTAACCACCCAACAAATAAATTTAATACAAAATAAAAATATTTAAAATTTAGAATTCTATAACTCACATTCATTTCCCTTGATGGCTGCCTCGTTTTAAATATATTGTTTTCTACTAAAAGGTAACAACCTCAGCTCTTCACTTAATATCTGCAAGTCCAGTCTTTTTTTTTAATATGAGATCTTAGCAAAAACGGCATATCTTATTTAAGCAAATACGCCCTGAAATCTCCTTCACACAGAACATTCTTCAAGTCCCAAGTAAAGGATTGGGAATTAAATTGGGATAAGAACGCAAACTCCTTTTCATTGATGTTAATGTAAAGAAAAATATATGGAATTAATAATAAAATACGATGTCCGGCAAATGTCCATCTCTAGCAAGTCAGCACACGTCCGCTTTTTTTTAGAAAAATTTAAACCATGACTTTGATTTTCGTTTTCAACTTCTCATTTATTAAAGTGGAAGTTTGAACTAAATATCTTTAGTTATTCTAAGAAAAGTTGGGTAAAGGTTCCCTGATGATCTGCATTAGCCACAGTGAAATGCCTATAGGAACCAGCTAAAACCCCTAATTGATCACTTTGAATTTTTTAATAAGATTTTGGGAAAAAAGAATCAGCGCCAAAATAAAAATTAAAGAGCGCAAACCACATTTTTCCGGTTGTTTGTGATTTGTTAACGTATAACTAGACTACCAAATTATCTAAAAAAAAAAATAATTTTTGCGGTGTTAAACTACAACAGCGAAGTTGCCCCTGGAAATCACCAAATCGCGAAAGTATGCGACCGGGAAATTTTTCATGTTACAACTGAACTGTTTAGCCGGTTGTATGATTTGTGGCGCCGTCTTGCTGAAACCAAACGACACTGATGTCAACGTTAGCCAATTGTAGTGGAAAAAATTGCCTTTAAAGTTTTATTACCGCAGAGAGTACACAATGACGGCATTTCCTTGTTATTTTTAGAAGAAAAAGTTCGAGCCGGGAATGCTAGTCGACCACAAACCTCTTAACAGGTCCCCTTTCCTTGGATGTAACAGTCTTTCGAGGACTGTTTGTGAATTTTTTTTGTTTAAATAAACGCCTGATTGAAAATAATTCACATCATTAGAAATTATTTTATTAAAAAGTGCATTGTTTTTGTTCAGTTTTTCAAACAGCCAATTCGCAAAACGTTGGACGCATGCCGGCTTTTATTCTTGAACGAGTTGTACTTCATAAGCGTCAAGGTGAAGATCGTGTGGAAAATATTGTGCATCAGAGGCACGTTGACGACCAGTTGATGTGAAAAGATTTTTATGCGAAATGCTTTTCAAAGTGCTTCTGGTGTTTATGTGAACATCGACGAGTTGATCGTGCAGCCTCATTCTCAACAGTTCGCAGTACAGCAGCTCATTTTGTATCACTCCGGCCACCACAGCGTGCACTCCTTTTGCCTATTGCCAGCAGCAGTAACGTGAACCTGGAATTTAGCGATTAAATCATGCACAGTAGTCTCAAAAGGAGCCTGTTTACTAGGAAAAGCTGCTGGAATTTTAAGAAGTGATACAAAAAAATTTAACAACTAAAAATCTTTATGCAAGACTGTAGCGGTGCATGTTAAAAATTTTGTATATCAAATTCATGGAAAACTGTCTGGCCTTAATTTAGAGCTCAAATATGGTTGCCACAAATTAATCTCAAAAATAGTTCAAGGCTCAGACTTTAATAAAAAAATTATAATCCGCTTTATGGCGCAAGAGTTGATCTAATCGGTCGATCCCACTTAACCTTGACCTTTCCCTGTTGTTTTACGATTTAGTTAAAATATATTGAAATAAAAAAAATTAATGCCTTTTTCATAAAAACATGTCATATTTATAAACTTCTTATTTAACAAAATCCTATATAAAATTGTGTCTAATACGCAGTTTATAAACACAAAATAAGTTTTATGAATTAGACCTTAAATATTTAGTATTTAACTCATGTTGATTTTTTTTTTCTAAAAAATAATTAACATTTCTTTACACTTTTTTATTATAAATGCCAGCATTCTGTCATGTGAATATTGAGAATTTTTTTCGAAATTAATCCGAAACCTCTTGCGAGCAATAACAACTGTTTTAAAACTCCTCTAAACTGGATCTTTATAAAGGTGAAAAATGTTACATGTTTTCTAGAAAAGAAAACGCCATCAGACTTGCTTTATTTTTTACATGAACTGCTGGTTTATGTGATCACCGCCCTTGAAAATTGAAGCTTTTTTGTTTTCCTAAGACTCTGAGCACTGAAGGGCACCGTGCATAATTTTAGCCCGTCCCTGGTTAAGGGATTTGGAAAAATCATCAGAAAAAAAAGAACCAAATAAGAAAAGCAATTAATCATTTTCTTTTGAAACAGTGTGTGTCTATGTAAGTAGGTGTGTGTTTATGTGTGTGTGCCTGCATACGTCTGTGTGTGATCGTTTTACCCAAAATCGGATTAGTCACCCAAGTTGCATTGCTCAGTACAGTTTTTTGTCTATCAAAACAAATACTTTCTTAGTTGTTGTTTGTGTTTTTTTTAGTGTCAGTTTTTCAATTTTCTCTGTCAGTTTTTCTTGCCACCAGGCGAGTCGCAACAATTAACTTTTTTGTGATTTCTGAAAAACTCAAGGTGTTTTCCATTTAACTATTATATAAGGGTTTAAGTATGTAGCCGAACAACAACAACTGCACACACATGCGAGCCAGTATATATAAAATAATAATAAAAAAAAATTAAAATAATTGTTGCTTGCAAAAACAGCAAAGAATTGCCAGTCCAACTGCCATGTGAGCAACTCCGGTATCCAGCTGTGCGAATGCAGTTTTGCTTTAATGCCATTTTCCTTCGTAGTTGCCTTTTTGTTCTTCTCTCTTCTTCTTAACAATGCCAGAGAAAGTTGGTTATCGAATGCCTTATGTTCTTATATTTTGCTGTTGATCAGTTGCAGCAATTATTCTATGAGTTTTGATTGTGTTGAGGAAATTAAAGAATATAGTTTTGGCGATTCAAACACATACACACACACACATATTTAAAATATGGAGCAGTGTGTGGTAGTAAAAGCAGAAATTGGGTATCAGCAGTCACTTGTTTCAACGGATTTTTATTTTAGAAGTTTTACAACCGCTGATCCGACCAGGGCTCAGCATTTAAATATCAGTCAAGTGAAGTGTTATTCATAAAAACTGGTCGAATTATGTTTTATTATAAATTGAAAAATTTTCTTCGTTTAAGCATATATAAAATAAATAGTACAAATATTCGAACAATTTTTATTCGAATATTCGAATAATTTTTATTCGAATATTCGAATAATTTTTATTCGAATATTGGAGAAATTTTTATTCGTTGCACAACACCAGTGGTCACGCATGTTCTGGGAAAAATTCTTGAAACGCTAATAAGACAGCCTGAGTTTGTGGCTTCAGAACTGTAGTTTATTCCAAATTGAAAAATCTTCTTCGTGAGAAAAAAAATTTATAAAAAATGTTGTCAGAATATTCGAATAACAAAACTAGTGGTGAGACCCATTTTTTTGAAACACGACTGAGTAGTGAAACAGTAAGAAGAGAGCAGAGTCTGAATGTGTGTCTCTAAAAAGTTATTCATGTCACTTTTAAAAAAGCGATAAAATATATTCTAACTAATCGATTATTCGAATACTCGTTAAAAGCTGTTTGAATTATATTTTGTTCTTAATTAAAAAATTTTGTTCGTTTGAACAAAAATTAAATAAAAAAATTTGTTCGAATATTCGAATAATTTTTATTCGAGTGCAACACCGGTGCGAAAGCATGTCTTAAAAACACGATTGAGTAGTGAAACACGAAGAAGGGAGCCTGAATTTGAGTCTTCACAGTGTTATTCATATCACATTTAAACATAAGCGCTACAAATATTCGATTAATCGATTGTTCGACTATTTGTTAATAACTGTTCGAATTTTATATTATTCTAAATTTAAAAATTTTCCTTATGGGAACCAAAATGAACAAAAAAAAAAGTGTCAGAATATTCGAATAAGTTTTTTTTTTCGAATAACAAAACTAGTGGTGAAGCCCGTTTTTTGAAACATGACTGAATAGTGAACCACGAATAAAAGAACGGAGTTTGAATTTGTGTCTTTGAAAAGTTATTTATATCACATTTAAAAAAAGTGCAAAGATACATTTTAAACTAATCGATTATTCGAATATTCCAATACTCCTTAAAAACTGTTCGAGCTACATTTTGCTCCAAATTCAAGAATTTTTCTTCGTTTAAACAAAAATTAAAAGAAAAAGTTTTTCGAATATTCGATTAATATTTATTCGAGTTAGACTACTAGTAGTGAAGCATGTTTTTAAGCCATGATTGTGTGAAGAAACCCCAAGAATAGAGGCTGAATTTGAGGCTTCACAGTGTTAATCATATCACATTTAACATAAGCGCTAAATATATTCGATTAATCGATTATTCGAATATTTGTTAAGAACTGTTTGTATTATATTTGATTCTAATTAAACAAATTGTGTTCGTTTAAACAAAAATTGAAGAAAAAAAGTTGTTATAATAGTCGAATAATTTTTATTCGAGTGCTGAAGCATTCTTTTGAAACATGACTCAAACACGTATGAATGAACAGAGTCTGTATGTGCAACTCCGTATGAACATTCTCTTGCCATACGGAAAATATGTTTTCAATAGGTTTTTCTCCGATTTTAATAAGGTTTTATATGGAAACAGTTTAGAATCCCAGTTCGCTTAAATATTCGTCTTGAATGCAGCGTTACTTCTCAGCAGTCTGTTGCCTTCGAAAAAAAAGGTCTGTAGAGTAACAGCGTTTTTGTGTGACTTTTCTTAAAATCTTAAAATCCGTGAAAAGCTTTTATGCAAAAATTCCAATTTTAATCTCTATTTATGTTACGGAAAAAGCAACAACAAATAAATATATTACCAAAAGCAACAAATAAGATAATTATTCAAATTGCATGTTTTACAGTGTTTTTCGGAGCAGCAACAAAAAGAAAAAGAATGTGTTGGTTCAGACTGCCTGTATGGAGACATAATTCGAGAAAAGCAACATGTTGTAACTTTAATGAAAAGACAATCTTTAAGAAAATATTTAACACAACAACGAAATTAAATAGATATTTCTTTCTTAAATTTTTTTCTTTTCTCAATTCCAACTACAAGATATTAAGATAAAGCCCAACAGAAAATTTTTGTTACTTCTTTTTTTTTCTTTTTCTTTTTTTAAAGTGATTTGCATATAAAGACAGCAGAAATTAAAAAGGAAACATTAAAAACGTAATTTTTTATGCAGCTTTTCAGAAAACAATTTTCAAAATAAACTCAAGTGGGAAATAAAATAAAATGTAGCAGAAGATGGCTGTAGCTCGTACGGCCAAGTAGTGCTACATGAAAAGCATTAATCGTATAATTAATTTGATGCATGTTTGCAAGAGTGTGAGTGTATGTTGGCAAGACATTATTGCAGAAAGTGTATTTATTACACTTTTTTGTTTCTGTTTCTGTTTCTTTCTGGTCTAGTTTAGTGCAACATATGCAAACTATTTCGTGTAACATGTCACACCCATAAAACCACTCAACAACGTCGAAGGAAAATTACAAAAAAAAGGCATTTAAAATCAACAACTAGACACACGCTTTAAGTACTTGAACTAAAGAAAATGTCTTTTTTAATTTACATAATTTTTTCTTTTTTTAAATTATCTCTATATTTATCAGATTTCTTGGTTATTTTTTTTTTTTTTAATACTCCAGCTTCACATGATAACTGCAATAGAATTTAAACTTCAGTTACCAAACTTATCATATCGTTGTGTTCAAGATTTAACGGTGACATATTCCCATTTAAATTAAAAAGAAAAAAGAATATAAAAAGATTCGTTCGTTTTGATCTCAATACCCGTACGGACTGTATGTTACAATCATGACATGCAATAATGTTTTTTGATAATAATCTCTCTTTCTTTCTTTCTTTTTGCTTTTTGTTTTACTTTTATGTGTTGTTGTTGCTGTTGTTGTTGTTGTTGTTGTCTCTTGGCCACAATAAGAAGGTGTTAAACAGAATAACATGTTTACATCGCTGGCATTGCTGTGGAAATTGTTTGTATTTTTGCAATTCCTTAACCAAGCCGATATAAATCTATTTGTCTATACGGGTTTTAAGGTTTTTCTTTAGATTATTTCCCATTCTCTCTCTCTCTCTCTATACCGCCCTCTCAGAACACTGTCTTCGGGCCTGCTATCCCGCTCTGCCGGCTTTAATGGCATGCATGTTTAGAGGCAAGAAAAATAGCAAAAAATAGTATCATGAAATCATGTTTGTTTCTTTACAAAAATGGCGTAAAATCTAAAAGATAAGCTTTTGACATTTGAAATTAGTTTGTGGTTATGTCCACTAAAGCTTTTTTCTTTGTTCGTGTGTTTGTTCCTCTTTCAGAAATTTTCCTGTCTTCACAACAAGTATTTGGGATTTGTTTTATCGTTGAGATTTAACAGATTAAAACATAATTTATAAAGCGATTTGTGGCAAAATATACACTTGAAACTTTAGAAACATGATATTTATTTACAACACTTTTGTTAGCTGACGCAATCAGATACACACACGGCGATTATACATATTTTGGAATTTAGAAAAACTTCTATTCCAGGTTTGGTAATAACGATTAGGAAACTATTCATTTGTCTTGCACTCAATTGTAAATCAGATTTACCCACTCTCTCTACTTAAAGAACTTGTTGGCCTGATCTTTTAATCAATTATGCGGGTGAGTTTTGTTCTCAATATATTTCGCTTCCAAAACGCTTCTTTCAATGTCAACTAAATGGGCATAAGTCCATTGTTCAGATTGTCTTTCAGTTTCTTCTGCTACTCGTTTTACCATTAAGACTTTTACGTCTCGTTTCAATTTTGTCCAACAAATTCTGGCCGCATGTGATCACTCTCCTTCCCTGACAGCGCAGTAAAAAAGTTAAATAACTGCAATAAATTCTTCATCTTCTCATCTCTCTTCCTTTGTCCGCTTAAAACTCCCTCTTTCCTTTCTTAGTTCCGATACAATCAATTGCATTGAATTAAATATATTTTATATCTCTAAGGCTTATGGTTGGTATATATCATCTCTATAACGTTTCTTTAGAGAGAATATATCACAAAAACCACCCAGACATTTTCAGTGAAACCCACCTTCCTCGCTGTCTTCAATACAGCTTACGCAAATCATTACTTCGCTATGAAAAAAGAGCCCAACTGCTAATAACATGTTTTAAACAGAATGAGGCCTTATTAATAAAAATTATAGTGAACTTGAACAATTCTTTCTAGTAAAATTTTTAAGAAAATTGTGTTTTAAGACCCACAACACGTACAAATTCGTTATTACCGTGTTTGGAGCAAAAGTCGTTAATCCAAAAGTAAAAATATTATTTTAAATCAACTTTAATATCTCAAATTTAAAAAGGAAAGGTAGTAAAACCTATTTCACGACACTGACAGAACTCCCGGTTTCGAATAATTAAAAGTCGTGTTTTTTTAGAGTTTCACAACTTTGAGTTGGCATCACTGCTTTATTTGGAAACCCATTTAACAGCCGATAGTTACTTTTTGTTTAATTTCCTTTGAAATTTCATTATGAATCGTTGCACACCAGAGCAACCGGTGCAAACTATTGAAATTTTTAATCAACATAATTGTTCTATTCGTTAAACTCATCCATTAAACATTTTATCATCCGATGAAGTCCATTTCCGGTTGAATGTTTACGTAAGCAGAATTGTCGCATTCACAGAAAATTATTGTTCGAAGGCCTTCATGGGCTGGGGGAGTCATTGGCTGATATGTCTTCAAAAACGAGGATGGTCAGAATGCTACTGTCCAGGATGAACGGCAAAGGAATATGATACTTAATTTTTAATCCAGCTGATATGTGGTTGCAACAAGGAGGAGTTACATGCCACACAGCAGGCGCTACTATTGATTTATTGAAAGAAACTCTTGATGGAAAAATAATTTCACTTATTGATCAAAATTATTTCCGCTGAGTCACTTGTCTGCGTCGATAAATTACAAACAATTAAACACCTGAAAATCAACATTTGAAGTGTTATCGGTGAAAGACCACCGCAAATGCTGCGTATTGTTGTTGAAAATTCGTGTTCCAGATTGCGCCTTCTACAAAAATCGTATTGAAACATGAATTTCATAAATTTTCTTTCAATTAAAGCCCGTCTAGTACATGTTTTCAGGAATTGTCGTTTTTAAACTCTTCAATTTTAATTATGTGCTGTTTCCTTTTTCCCAACATCTTGCTAAAAAATTCAAAGTAGTCAATTAAGGGGTTTTGGCTGGTCTCTATGCCCATTTCACTGGGGCTAATGCAGATCATCAGGGAACCTTTACCCAACATTTCTTACAATAATTGAAGATAATCTTATTGACATTAGATATATATTGCCAGGTTTTATTATGATTTAAACATGTGTTCTTCTTAAAAAACACCAATTGTCTGAAATAAGATCTTATAAATTTTCCGGTTTTAAAAGTGATTGTATGAATGATAGAAGTCTTTCGACACCACGAAATCGAAAGTAAATCATTAAAACCTTAAAACTACATTAAGATTCTTTATTTTGAAATATAAAAAAAAATTCTTATAAATTTTTATTAAAATTTAGCTTTAAAGTCGCTTGAAAGAATTCTTAAATTCTTTGTTAAATTTGATGTCTACTGCCAAACTTAACAAACATACAACTAGAACAATTTGCTAATTCTTGAGATATTTTTTTTACTGCATCATCGTGGCCTCCATTTATCCAAAAAACCATGAATAAGCCAAAAATTTTAAAACATTAAACAATCATTTTTGCCTTATCATTTGCAGTAAATACATGAGGAGTAAACGGAATTGTCATCAGACGTCTAAAAGTCTAAGCAAAATATAAGAAAAAAAACAGAAGAAATCCTACGCCCAGTGCCACAAAGATTTTTAAGCTAAAAAAAGAAGAAAAAAAAAACAAAAAGCTGTGATCAAGCAGTTCTTAGAAAAGCTTACTTGCAGATTTCTTTTTTTCTTGTTGAAAATTTTTAGAGCGCTATTTTTCGTTTTGCTAGTGGATTTGGAAAAACGTATTCGCTTTTGTTGTTTCAGTCTTGAATAATGAAATGACTAAACAAATAGTTGGTGTTTCGTACAAATTTGTTGGAAAAAATATTTATATTTTTTTCTTTATTATCGAAGTATAACATCTTTTTTATTATGAAAATTGCCGGGTTGGCACTCGCAGTATATGAGTTTCACATCATGTATTTTATTTCATTTTATGTATTTAATATTCTCTGAATACCTCTTTTACATACTGGCAAGTACTTTTGAAATTTTACTTAGCAAATGCGGTATTTTATTTGTTGTTGTTGTTGCTGTTGTTGTTATATTACATTTTGTGTTTTTTAAGTAGTGAAAATGATTCATCAAAAATGGATCAAATGCTTTTTTATAGACAAGAGAAAAGTGTATAATAAAGTTTTTGGCCTAAACATGATACAGCAAAAATAGTTTGTTATTCAAAGAACTGTAGTGCAGAGTAAAAATAGAGGAGTTGTTTTTCTTTTTTTTTTTGAGTTTTAATTTTGTTGTTTTCCAGCAGACTTGCAGACGTCAAAAACGCCACCGTATTGCGGCATTTTTAAATGCTGTGCATGGCTACCAAAAGTAAGAAGATTTCTTTATTGTTAATAAAAAGGTGTTGCATGTTTGACGTTGTTTTCTTTTTGGCAAAGTCATGTAATATTTAGATTTTTATTTAGTTTATACGAATAATTGTAAAAAATTCTTTTTGAGCTGTGGAAGTTGTGTAGCAGTTCTCCGATTTTCTATTCCTGTAATGAAAATGCTTCTGGGGACTTATGGAAACACTGGCAGAGAGAAGGCTGCCAAAAAAAATATTCATAAAAATTTGTTAAAACTGGTTTATATAAAAAAGGTACTCTTTACAAAATTTGAAAGCTTTTTTTTATAAATTTAAAAGAAATTCAGTTTTCCTTAAAAATTGTTAAATTTGATTTGTTTTTGGAAGGGGCTTCCCTTTATAAAATCTTAAAAATTTTTTTTATAAATTAAAAAATTAGCCTCTCGACTTTGGAAAATAGCCGGTTTATTTTTTAAGACTTGCAAGTAAATACAGCACGAGGTTGGTTCGCTAAGGGAAGTGAATTTGAATTTTTCAAAAATATTTATATATTTCTTATTTAATTTTTATTTAATTCTCTTCCCAGCAGGCCGCTTTTATACAAACTGTTCGCTTTTATTAGCGTTTTTATAATATTTGAAACACTTTTTGGTATGACTCTTTGAGTTCTTTTAGCGATTATATTCTTATCGCCTCAGTAGTCGCAAAATGCCGCTCTTTCGTGGAGCAGTTCCATTCTGGGGTTGTGCCGCAGGTAGTCAAGTCTGATAAAAACGGTGCTTTTGTGGTTTTTTTTACAGTCAAGAGAAGTTTCTTTCATGAAAATTCATCCAATTTGAGAGGCAAAATGCCTCCCTCTCTCTCTCATGGAGCTCATTCATGGAGCTCTTCCATTCTGAGGTTACGTCACAGGCGGTCAGGCCTGATAAAAGCGGTGTTATTGTCGTTTTTCATGCAAATTTTCTTTCTTGAAAATTTATCCCATTTGAATAGATTGTAAAACAAGTGCATAATATCCTGTGAAACTGCTCCTGCCCACTCTCAGCATTTTTATTGGTTTCTGATGTGCAGCAGCCATTTACAAACGCTGGATCGCTTTTTCGGCAGTCATGAGAAGTTTCACTCATTAATTGCATCGCACGAGCCAAGCGATTTGCTTAATAGCGATGCGACGATTCTTCTTCACAATTTTCTTAATTTCCTGTCCTGGGTAGTGCACTTACATCTTCTCAATCTTCTGTCAAAAGCTTTTTACTTTTTTTGGAATCAGGTTAGAACCCTCGTATGCCACTGTCAGCTTTTAAAGTACTTTTTTATATGTATAATATATATTTGTCTTGGAGCAGCACTCAATGACCCCTACATATACACTGCATTAAGCCACAACAAGGAAAGAAGAGAAAGTTCTAAGTGGACCAGTGATAGAAGACCAGAAGAAAGAGAATGTTGCAGGTATTCTAACTCCGCCGTTGAAATCTTTGCTACAGGTACCGACAAAGACGGGTGGAAAATTCTGCTCCTTCAGTACACAACGCTGTTGATCGCTTTCGGCAAATGTTCGTCCCAGAGAGGCACTACAAGAGATCCAAAAAAATCGACACCAGATATATGATTGAGTGCAGAGTCGAACTCGGGATCAAAGGCAGCGTAGTCTTGTGTTTACTTCTTCAGCCACCATCAGGTCTCCCTTTGTTCACTGAAGTCTTAATGCAAAATCCTTGAACAAACAAATAAAAAATTTTGAGGCTTAAAGAAAATAGTATAAAAAATTACTATTTTACTGAATCCCATAAAAACTTGCGATATTTTAGAAAGAAAACTTGTAGTGAATAGGAATAAAATTGTATGTATTATAAAATCTTTAAAAAGGAAGAGTCAATGATGGTGGCTTAAGAAGCAAACCAAAGCTAAATAGATGCCAAGCAGAGGAATAAAAAGCCATGTTAACAGTTGATGGTTCAAAAGCTAAACGCAATTTGGTAAAATGCTTCAGTAATTTTTTAATGGTCAATGCTGACAACCCATAATAAACTGAAAGTAAAAACTACTCGTCTATGAAGCACCCTAATATTCTCTGAAAGTTACCAAAATAAAAAAAAACGGTAGCCAACCTGCTTATCTCTTGAAGCAGGTTGGCCTTCTCTTATTTGGTTTATTATCAATTTAAAAATATCGCCAATAACAAATTTAAAACCACCGTAAATGTTATAGGAAATCCTCAAAAGAATTTATATCAAGTAGTTTTACTTCTTTGGCTTGTCTTACAAATTTCAAAATGTTATCACGCGCAAAACGACACAAAATTAAAAATATAAAAACGATCATCGTTAGATAAAGGCCCACCAAAATGTGAAAGCAAACAACATTTTATAACGAATATTATCTTTTAAGTGGTTTAACATGAAAATTAAAATATTTCCAATAAAATTGAAAAGTTCTTTCAATAAACAGCTTTAATTTTTATTTACTTTATTCATGATTAAATGCTACAAAAAGAAAAAAATATATAAAAAAAAAAAAAAAATTCATATAAAAACAATTAAATTCCATGCGCGCAATTAAACGTTCACAAGGTGGCAACACACTCATAAGCAAACACTCACGCGTTCATCTATTCATTCATTATTTTAACAAATAAAACAACGGCTCACACACATGCACACTTCACCGTAATTGAATACAATAACCCAACAAACACAATGTAAGTGTAATTCGAGCACAAGCATTTAGAGTGCATGTGTGTGTTTGTGTGTATGTGAATGGTCTTCTATTGACATGTGGGGGAGTAGTTGCCGTTGTCGACGACTGTCTAGCGCTGTAATCAAATACAACACTAAACCAAATAGCAAAACAACAAAAACAATAGAATAATTGTTCGAAAAAGCATAACGACAGCAAAAAGAAAAAAAAAAACAACAAATATATAGAAAAAAGCTTGCGCATGTCGTTCTGTGTATAACCTTAATTAAGCGCATGGGGAGTCATTTCATATGTACACAAGTTGTACGTGCATGTGTGTATGCAGTTTTAAACGCCATTGTATATATTATAGAGATGCACGCACACACAAACACATTTAAGTATATATATATATATGAAAATGTATGTATTATTAATAAAGCAACAACAATTATATTTTATAAAAAGATTTCTGGTTTTCCAACATGTAAAAAGCTTAAATGAGGCCTTAGGCCTTTATTTTCCTTAACCCCACTGCAGCACACACACACACATACACACACAATACAACCCAACGTAAATTAACCACAAAACAAAATATGACACACATACACGTTCCCAGTTTGCCATACCTCAGGAGGCCTGAACTGAGCAGGAAATAGTATTGCCAACTTAGCGTTTTTCTCTTCACTATCAAACAGTCCGAAATTTTTAGCTGCCTGAAACAGTCAAATCTGGATTAATCGCAGTTCAGGGGCCAGGAAACAACTGAAAATAACCAACAGTTCATGTGAACGACAGCTCAAGTTAACAAGACACTCACAGAAGACTATGCAAGTCAGCAAGTGCTCGATTATATCATAGAAAAGCTAATATATCGCCACCTAAAACATAAAATGCCTTAATACTGTTTTCACTCGCACATGGTTTTAATAATACCGGGTATTACCTTACGAAAATATCCTGTTAAAACCAACTTAATTTTTGAATTGTTTTTAAATAGATTTTAGGAAATTCAAACTATTTTCGCCGGTTTTCGTCTGAGCTAAACTGAGTGCTGCCAAGTTGTATATTGGAATCATCTGATAATCCGTAAAGAATAAATATTGTTATATGAAATAATGTGATTTCCAAGCATTAAGTCACTTTTAATAAGTATTTTCATAATTTAAAAATAATTGTTTGTAAAATATCGGCGATACAAGTTTCAATCATAATAAAATATAGTAATATATTTTTATTTTTTCACATTAATGCTTCAATATGATTTCGGCCATGGGGCCTCCACGGCTGGCGCGTACAAGACGCAATCTGGAACATCAATTTTCACAAACAGCAAAGTTCTAACCATCATCGTTCTTGAAGACATGGGCCAATGACTCCGCCAGCCCATAAAGCGCACCAAACAGTAATTTTCTATGGGTGTGGATGGTGCTTCGACAAAAGCTTGTGGATTCTCCTCCGTCCAAATGCGACAATTCTGTTTATTTACGTATCCATTCAACCAAAAATGGGCTTCATCGGAAAATAAAATTTTTAATGGAACAAGTGCACGATAAGTTTGACGATCCGAACCATTATTTTGATTAAAAATTTCCACAATTTGCACGCGTTACTCTGGTGTAAGTCGATCCCTAATAAAATGTCAAAGCAAACTAAACAAAAAACAATTATCAGCTGTTAAATGGGTGGTCAAATAACGCACTGATGCCAACTCAAAGCTGTATCACTCTATAAAAAACACCCTATATAACAAAATTTCTACATCAGTGTTCAGCGAAAATTTCTTATTTTTATATACAAACAAAAACAGCTGTAGTACAGTTTGCGAATTAAGTGTTTTAAAAAAAGAATAAAAGAGGAACATCAAAGACATCTATTGTTTTGAAAGATTTAATTTATTGTGATTAAATTTATAGGAAAAATTTCAAAGTTCAAAGTTTATTAAATCGGCAGTGTATTTCTTATATTTTCCCCAGAAAGCACTGCAACAAGGCGGTACGACTGACCAAGTTGCCTATTGTGCCCCCCGGGGGGGAACATTTTTATGACATAAAAATAAGTAAAAAGGATTTAACTTGCAAAATTTATATATAAAAACTAAAAAAATTTCCACGTTTATTTTATCTAACTGGCAGCCACTCAAAGTTTTCCCTTTTGCCGTCACCAAAAAAAACATATTCAACTCTTAAAAAAAATTCAATTTCAAAATTTTAATTCTATGGATTCCCTTTTAATTTGTTGTAAACGTATAACTGATTAGTTTGAAATAGTTGACAACATTGACAAGAAAACTAAATGTTTTAACTATTTTCCCGAGAAAATCAAACAATAAACCAAGAAAATCTATCAATATAAAAAACAATACGAACACACAAACAATTAAATAAATAAAGAAAATATCCTTTCACTGTCATGTGATGTGTGTATTTACCGTTACATTTGTTTACACCAGGGAACGTAACAAATAAGTATTAAATTTTTAATAAGATATATTACGTTAAAAGCTGATTTAAGAGTTTCATGTTATTGAACAAAATTTGAGGTCATTTTGCAACGTTTATATCCTAATCAACAGCATGTATTTTTTCATCCAGTCATTTATGACTACAAAAAATTGGATTCCAAATTTAGTTTCTTGGAATAATTAAACAATCGAAAATTAAAAAATTTTCTTTAATTTTTAATTTCGAGCCGACTACTTTTCCCCAAAATCTTAATAAAAAAATTCAAAGTGATCAATTGAGGGGTTTTAGCTGGTTCCTATAGGCATTTCATTGGGTCTAGTGCAGATCATCAGGAAACTTTTACCCAACTTTTTTTTTTAGAATAACTAGAGATATTTATTTCAAACTTCCACTTTAATAAATGAGAAGCGTAAAAAAATTATATATATAAAATATTTTTATCAGTCTCCATTTGATTGGCTGTTATTTCTAATCATCGGTGACAAAACCTTTTATTGACACACTTCCACAAACCAATTGAGAATTACTACGGAATAAGTAGAGACTTTGGGATTTATTAACAATACAAAAGAAAAAAACCCAATTTATTCGATCGATAGCGAAAAATCCAACTCAGATTTAGGTAACAAAAAATAATAACAATAAAATTTTGTTTGTGATCTTTTAAAAATTAAAATAAAGTTTTGCTTTTTATATGTCAGCGACAATAGAAATATATAATTTTAAATTTTCTTAGTAAGACTTTGGGAAAAAAGAAACAGCACATAATTAAAATTGAAGAGTCCAAAACGACAATACCCCAAAATATATACTGACATATAATTTTATATTCAATTTTACAAAAGTTTTGTATGTGAGATTTTTAGTATTTTCCTCCTTTTGAATCCTTTTTCTTTAATATTCATTGAAGAATTTTTTAAGTTTTTGTTCACTTCGTACGATTTGTAATAGAGATTATCAGATAAATTTCACCAGAAGTTTCTTAGAACGATTAAAGAAATTATTTGAAATTTTCAGTCAACTGAATGAGAAGTTTAAATGGATTTCAAAGCTTTTTAGTTAAAATTTGTGCAGTTCTAATAAAAAAAAATGGGCTTGGAGGCTTAACACACATGACTGGGCCTTCGAGCAAGGAAGTATGCAGGCATTTAGATTATCATGACCCACAACAAGGAATATATATTTTACAGGACTAAACCAATTTCTCCCCTTTTGTATTATTATCCTTTTTTATAAATTTTTTTTCGAAAGCTTTAAAATAACTACAGTTCCCGATCCCTGTTTTCCACTGGCCAAGAAAAATCAGTTACCACTAGCAGAAGTATCAGAACCAAACCAAACAACAACTACAAAACAAAACAAAACAAGAAAAAGGATTTAATTATACGATTTTGCTTATATATTTGCTGTAGCTAATTGTTGTTGTTGCTATTATTATTAAGCAGGATTTTTCTCAATTCTGAGTGGAACTTGGGAAAGAAACGTACGTTTTCTATTCAACTCAGTCATCATCATCATGATTGTCAGCGTTTAGTTTGTTTGCCAGGACTTATTCATGTGATTATTGTTTGCGCTTACGTTTCGTGTAAAAGGATGTGTGTGAGTGTGTTTGGGTGTGTGTTTTGTCGTTGCTATTTGAGGTTTTGCATTGTTATAGATATTATTCATATACTTTTTTATGTACCACATGTGATTCTTATTTATTTATTTATTTATTTACTTGTTAAATGAGCCTCATTGAATTTGAAATTAACATCACTGTCATGGCCTGCAGGCCTTTCTGGTCTTGTTGTGCTAAAAAATTTAATCCTTTTTTAATCCTTAAACATATTTTTAGATCTTTTACAAAGAAACATAAAATAAAAGAACAATAGCGAAACATTTTCCACAGACTTTGAGGTTTATTTGTTTTTTTTTTTTTCTAAAACATTTGAGTTTCATGATTTTAATATTTTATTTAAATAAAATGCTGATGCTCGCATGCATCAATTTAATACACGCTGCAGGCTATCGATAATCCTGGTGAAATAATTGCTGGAGTTGATGTGAAAATGGTAGAAATTTATTGAAAGAGTTGTACAGATATTTTCAAAGGGAAGGAATTTTATTTTTTAGCTCCGGAATAATTTAAATTGTTTCTATATTTTTTAATTAAATTGTAGATGGTCTACTATAAGATATACGGTAGGAAAAACTAGACAATTTTCGGCAAAAAATATTTTTCTTATGGAATATCAACTTATTGATTTCCGTTTATTATTGACATTTTTAATTATTTCTTAATAATTTTTTAGGCTGGAGGTCTTTTTATTTAAAAATTGTTTAATATATTTTAATATTTTCAATATTTTGCCACGTCTTTGTTTAGCTTTTACAGGATAATTAATTTTTATTTCTGTTCCGTTTTCAAAACAATATATTTTCCTAAAGAAAGAAAAGGATTAATGAAGTGCTTAGAACTTTATTCTGGTGTCTATTCACATGCACCAGAGAAATGAATTAGAAACTTCAGTCAAAGATTTTCTGATGATTCTCATGAACAAAAATTTAACAAAAATATTCTTCAATGAATGTTAAGGAAAAAGGATTCAGAAGCAGGACAATAGTAAAAATTGTCTATACATAAGTTTTATGAAATTAAGAAAATCACAAACAAAATTTTATTGTTGTAATTTTTTGAGAGATTTTTCTATTCGACCGGTTCCACATTAACAGAAAAATAAAAATTTGAAGCCCCAACTAGAGAAGATTAATATATATGAAAAGTAACCGTCAAACGAGTTTGAAATATATTTTATTCGAATCAAAAAATTTTGTTAATACAGATTTCAAATGATTTCAATCTATTTATAAACTAAAATATTTAATAATGATTTTATTTCCTTTACTTGTTTACATTTTTCTTTCTATCCTGCTGGCTTTTGTAAAATAGAACTGCTTGGGTAAACATTTCAAAAGATTCATTTCAAATTCCAGGCACATTGTCAGCACCGTATACTTTCCCTAAACCTTTTTCGGCTAAAAGAAAAAATTGCGGGTTACAACTTAAATAAAGATGGAATTGCATGAAGTCAATTTCCCTTTAGAAGACTTGACCAGTTTGACTGAAAGAACCCAATTTCAATATTATTTTCATCAAACAAACATTTAATAGAATCTTTCCCTTTTGCAAAAGCAATTTCGTCATTTGAATTAATTATGGCAAAATTATATTGTCATGCGAGCATTTATAATGAGTTGTTGGCTTTATAGCCCGTTTTCTAATTTTCCTTTTTTTTTTTTTTTGTTGAATTTATAAATTTTTAAACAACTCCTGCTACGGCTCTATTAAAATGATTAAAAATTAAGCGTTGAGAAAAGCGTAGAGGAAAGACAAGAAAAAAAAAACGTTATTAAAATTGCAATACCTACGAGTAGTTGGCAAAAATGCTGGCAACATAACAACACTTCTTAGCCATTAAATAACAAACACCAAAGTCCCTTAGGAATACTCACTAACGGCGTAGCATTTACTTGTTGCCTGCACGGCAATTGTGTGCCAGCTTTTCTTTTTTTTGCCTCCCCGACGCGGCTGCTAAGCAAACAAACGAACGCCAGCCAGCCAGCCAGGCAGTCTTTAGTCAGCATTTAGACTTTATAAATAAATAATTTGCAACCTTTTCTTTATTTAAGTTTTTTATGCCACTGCCGCTGCCGCTTTTTTTCTTATTTAGTTGATGCTGTAAAACATAAACGTGACTAAATTGTTAAAGAACAACCAACCAGCCACAAATAATGGAAATGAAATTGAAACCAAAAAGGCGGTATCAAAGGAATTGAAAGTATAATAATTTTATATAGAGAACAGAACAGAAAATATATTTAAAAAAAGCTACATTCCCATTTGCAACAAACAATTTCAAATCATTTTGATCACTTTATTGTACCTGAGTTACTTAAGAAAATGACCGAGTGTTTTTTTGCAAAAACAATTATTATTATTTATTTACTTTTTTTCTTCTTATAAATCAATTAATTGCTTTAATTGCGTTGGAAATTTATAATTGTTACAATTATTTATTTAGCATTTTCGATAAATTCTTTGCGTTATTTCTCCTATTATTATTATTATTGTTATTTTCATTTTCAAATAATTGTTTATTATAATGCATTTTAATTTGTTTAGATTGTTGAGTGAAAAGGGGGAAAGGAAATTGCGCCCCAGTGCAACAATTCGTGAAATAATTGTCTTGAAACATGCAAAGATGTTGATGATGATTAAAATTGAATGAATATCTGTCAGTTGGTGTCTATACAAAATTATGTATTCATTTTCTTTCTATTTACCAACTACTCGTATTTGTTGTTTCATTAAACGATATATAACAATAAGAACAACAACAACAGCAGCAGCAGCAGCAGCAGCAGCAGCGCTAAGTAACATGTTAATTTCCAATTAATATTAAAACACCCGACCAGGCTATAAAAAACAACACTTTAATATTTTATGATTAAAAATATCATGGAAATATTTCCAAAGAAAAAAAATTGGAATAAAAAAAGACAACAACACTTTTTAAATTAAGATGCAATTTGATAACTTAATTAATACTAATTTATAAAAATATTAATTAAACTACAACCACGTGCTTATCCTGGCTTAAAACGGCCACTAAACATTTTTCTCAGGGAAATTTGATACGTTTTTTTGCCAAAACAAACTTCCTTTTATTTTTTTCTTTCACTGCTTGTGTCCTGCCATAAGCCGCCTTTCATTTGCTGGCTATCTTTTACTTGGTACTTAAAAAAAAAAGAAAAAAATTGCTTTCATTTTCATTTTTTTTTTTGTTCGCTCTTCAATTTTATATTAAGACTTTGTAACACTTTAAGGGATTAAAGTTTTGCGTTCTGCTTTTAAGCACAAGTGTTGAGTTTTTAAAATCATCTTTCAGCTGGAAGCAAAAAGGAAAAAAAATAGTATAAGAAAACCAACAGAAGGTATAAATTCCTTGGGCTCAAAAAAAAATTAAGCCAAACTACCGCCAACGGTATTAAATTACTGGACGCATCTCCTTTTTTTTATCTTTCACTCCGTTTCTTACGCATAAACAGATTTATTTGTGTTATTAATAAAGGAATTCTTGCTTCTTTTTTATTTTTTTGGCAGAGTTAAAATTCTTGCAGTTCTCTCTCTTTTTTTCTACTAAATCAGGCGTTCACTTTTTACAAATCGTTACATGTTGCAACGCATGGTTGTTGTTGTTTTTTTGTACATCTATCGTATTCCATGGTGTTGCATGTTGCGCTCTATAAAAACTCACAAGAGTGTGTTAAATGCTCATAAAACTTGTGATAATTAAAATAAAGAAAATATATAAACGCATCTTTGAATGTTTTTAAATTTATGACTGAATGAAATGGGCAATAATTATTATTTGAATTTTATGAGTGTTTGAAATTAAATAAAGATTTAAAATAAACAAGTCGGAGGGTAGTGGATCATAGAAAAATGTAATAAATATTAAAATATATAATTGTCGATATGGAAGTTGAACATATTTTTCAAAACTTTTTCTTAAATTTTTTTTAATATTCTGACCTGCGTAAGAAAGTTCTTTCTTTAGAAAAGTGATAATTTATGTGGAATACTTTTGGCCTTGATAATAAGAGTTATACGCTGCATACTTTTAGGATGATTTTATATAAAATATGTGTGTTAATGTTCTTTATAATTCGATATAGATTGAAATTTGTATATAAATTTTATTAAAATTTCGATCGATATTGAATAAGATAATTCGGCTCCAGTTTAATGTAAAAAAATAATTCAAAATGAAAAAATTTCAGCGCTTTCAAAGAATCTATTATAAAAAATGAGAAAAAAAGTATGAACACATTAACTTGTTTTTGTATTGAATACTTTTGGCCTTGTGAAATAAAAATTATGCGGTGCATACTTTTAGGATGATTTTATATAAAATATGTGTGTTAATATTCTTTATCATTCAATATCGACCGAAATTTGTACATAAATTTTATTAAAACTTCGATCGATATTGAATAAAATAATTCGGCTCCAGTTTATTGTAAAAAAATATCTCAAAAATCAAACATTTTAGCTCTTTCAAAATATCTGTTACAAAAATATGAAAAAAAAGTATGAATGTTTTTCTACAATCTCAGTATATCCTCCTAAAATTCCCACCATCATTTGCTACCACCCACTTAATCAATTCCCAACAACAAACTGAAACTTGATATTTGATTACACATTAACAAATCTTTAGATCTTTATGACTCTCTACCAGCCAGCCACCCACCCACCCACACACACTCTCCAGGAAAATACGGCTAATAATGCCAACCAATTATAAAACCTATACTTATAGGGATAGAGAGACAGAGTGAGAGAGAGAGAGAGTGAGGAAATTATTCAACAAAAGCTTCAACTTCTTTGTTTTCCACTACACATACGCTGGTTCTTATTGCCAACAAATAAATTCCCTGCTGCAATTTTCTTCCTTTTGTTGTTTTTGACGAATGTCTGGGTGTTAACTCAACAAAAAAAAAAAAAAAAAAAAGTAAAATGAAAACAAAAAGAAGCGAAAATAACAACATACTTGAAATCAACAACAATAAGAACCACAAAGCGCTGCTACAACAATTACGAAACAAAAACAGCAAACAAATAATACCAGAAATGCAAACAAATTAACAAGTCCTACGAAAATCATACAGTTCGTCAGTCAGTCAGTCAGTCCTGCAGTCAGACTGAGGATATTTTGTACGTTTTCCTTTAACGTTAACAAACAGGAGGGTGCTTTTACATACTCGCACCAGAAACTTGAGTGCTCGCAGAGTGCCTTGGAACGTGTACTGGGTCGTTTAGAACCCGGAGGGTGGGGGGGTTTATTGTGCGCAAATACCCACAGGGATTTAAGCTTAAGAGCATACGTACACTAACCTGAAAAATTAGACGTTGCACTAAATGACAGACGTCCGGGGAACTGGGGATGGACAATATAAAGTTGAGTGTGATGTGTAAGTGACATCAAAAAATCAAATAGAGAAATTATTTAGATTTTTTTTTTCTATTCCTTTTTCGTTTCCACATCTTCCCACACAACGAAATATAACATTAGAAAACACTTACAAGGGATTTTGTATAAACATTTATTTAGTACTTCTTTTTTTTGTTGTTTTTAATTTTGGGTTTCCATTTGAAGGGTGTAAAAGTAGACAGAGAAAATATTTTTACCGTTAATTTGATTGTTTAGCCATTATCAAGTGCACGTCGAACATGACGGCGAGTGTGAGAGAGTAAATTGTGATTGTTGGACAGGGTGATCATTAAATATTTTGGTACACACAATTATTATTAAATAAGAACAGACACTATAATCATTTTCCTAGGAAAGCGTGTGTCTGCTGGCATACAAATACGTATATCCTTGTATGTGTATGTGTATGTGTGTGTGTGTGTTGATATGAAAATATCTGGGAAAACGATTTTGGGTTCACTTCTCCACATTGTGATTGTTATTATGATTGTGTTGTTTGGCGAGAAGGTGGTCATTAAATCCGGATTTATTCAAATGTTTGGAAAAGTGTTGCTGTTGCTGTTGGTGTTGCTGTTGGTAAAATGGTCAATAGCCGGCCTGTACTCGCTCACAAACAAGTCCCTTTTCTTTTAAGTGTTAAATATGAAAGTGTAATTGAGTGTAAAGTTTAAGTCGGTAAATTTATTGTCAGAAATGTAATTAAATGGTTTTTATTTTCTTAGCATATAACTTTTTATTAAGACAAGACAAGACAAGACAAGACAAGACGACTGTTATAAATCTTGGAGAAAACTTTAAGTAAAAGTTTTTTTTTGCCTTTTTCCTATTGTTGTAAATCTTTATGATACGGGTGACCATTAGGAAATAAATTACTTTTCAAATAGCATCTAAATGCGTGTCCCATAATATTTGTTATGCATTTAATAAAGTTGTTAAAAGTCCAAGTTTGTTGTCAATTGTGTTGGTCTTTTAAGTTTTTAGGGGTTTTGTCACTCATGTGCGATTCAAAGACTGTGGACTGGTAAAAGTCGTATATTTTGCAAGGGCGATGGTATTGAAAGAAAGTTTTTTAATGACACTGTTCTGCTGATTTGTATTGGAAATAAATTTCTATGTGTTATAAAGAAGTCTATTTTGGTTTAAACATTTTATTTTTTCAGTTTTTGTAAAAGTTCAATAGCGCTTTTTGGTGTTGTTTGCAAGGGGTCTTGCAAAAGTGCAAATTTAGCAACTTCTGGGTATTTCTGTATCATGACTGAATTTCTTATGAATGCAAAAAAATTCTAAAAATCTAAATTTATTTAAGAAAAAGTGATAAGAAAATTTATGAAACAACAAATAAGAGAGAAAAGTTGTTCCAGCGAATGCAAAGCAGTTGGAAATTATCTGAGAGTGGCTGTCTGAAATATATGTATGTGTGAGAATATGTGTGCTGAATGAATCTCCAAAAATCTAAATTTATTTAAGAAAAAGTGATAAGAAAATTGATTAAAACAAATACAAGAGAAAAATTGTTTCAGGGAATTCAAATCATTGGGAAAATATCTCAGAGTGGCAGTCTAAACGAGTTGTAGGTGTAAATGTGTGTGTGTAAATGTGTTTGTATGCGATATATGAATGTGTGTTTATGTTAGCATGGGCGTAATTTTTAAGTTGTTATTATTATGAAAGCGATTAAAAGCAGCGCTCCCTGATATTCTCAAACCTCGGAAACTGCTATTGAAAAGAATTATGAACTCACAGGATTTTATTAAACGGGTACAGAACCTAAAAGGCCTTTTAATAAAATGCAATTAATTTTTTCCCCTTATAAATCTATTAACATAAAGATTTGGGAGGCCGCAACAGCTTCTTAACATTGAAGTTTTTATAATAAAAATACAAAGATAATTCTTGCATTCGATTTAATCCAATTTATACCAAAAGAAAATAGTTATTCCACTAGTTGACCGACGCTATGGAAAATATTACTGACTACAAAGGCATGTTAGTTATGCTTCCTTTACAAATAATTATGGTCTATAATAGTCCAGAATAGCCTTGGCTGATACTCCATATTTTAACAGCGCACATCAGCATCCAAATCTCTATAAAAGTTAAAGCCAACAACACTAATATTTTTTTGAATTTTATAAAAAAAAATATGTTCCACAATTTTATCAATTTACTTACAAATAATTTCACTACAACCAGGCACTAATAAAAGATTAAAATATATAATTTTTTTTGTGTAATTCTTAAGTATTTTCATTTCTTTTTTAAAAATTTATTTGAAGGGTCAAACTCCAGCGGGCAATTTAATAAATTTTTATAGATTTTCGAATCGTTTCCAATCACTTACAACAGCCATTTCGTTTTAATAATGTAATTTCTGAAACTTAATAGATCATTTTATACCTCATTAAAAAGATTATATAGACTTTTAATTATTTGTTTATGATTCTTAACAACAACCAAAAAGGTCACTTGAAATCTTTGAAACTTGCACGCCTGCAGTATGAGGAAAAAAATGAAAATAAAGTGCTTTTAAAATGAAAATGGAAAAACTGATAAGAAACACTTGGCAACCGGTAGAGTAGCAAGTAAAAATATTCCTTTTTTATAAGAAAAATATATTTAAATAGAATCGGAATTATGGTACGTACCAAAGTGATGTTGTGAAATGTATTTCTTTTAAGTTTTTATAAAAAATATTTTCTTAAAATAGGGCTCAAAAACATTTAATCTTTTTATGAATATGGTTGTTAATAAATAATTATAATAATATGTAGTTATTTTTAAGTTAAGTTGCCATTAAAATTCAAGGCTTTGGGAAAATGTCAACTGGCTTTTGTGCGTTTCAGCAATATTCCTGCGTTATAAATAAATTTTTCAAAAATATATTAAAACAAAAAAGACTTTAATAAAATTCACAGCACGCACTTGAAGAAATGAAATTCATTTAAGCCTTTTGTAGAAATAGGGTGATTTTTTTTAACATTGAGTTATCAAAAACTTCATAAAGTGCTCCCATTTGAAATTCAGGTTTATTAAAGTTGAAGAGGCAGAAAACAAAATAAGTGCGAGAAGTGGTTGGGCCTTTTTGAACATAATAAATATTTGAAAAACTACCAATTTAACGTCTTCAGTTATTGTTGTTTGAGGGCCTTACGAACACTAGAATCATCATCTGGTGTTCAAAATTCGATAATTTTATATGTACAAATAAAATAAATTTAAGGAGTCGCATACTCTTTTCCACTATAAGAATCACTGAAATTTAGAACAATAACAAATAGATTTTTTTATTCATAGTTTAACTAAAAGTTTATTAAAAACAAAATTGGGAAGTATGCCTGTGGGTGTTTATGTGTTCATAAAGTACAACAAAGTAAAAAGAATTGTTAAATGCTTCTGAGCCAGTCTTGACCTTTTTTTATAATAATATCTTTTGTGCTAAGAATTATGAAAGAAATATTTATTATTCGCCTTATCTTAACAAAAATGCCTTTTAAATTATATAAGTTGCAGCGATATCGGAAGGCGATATGACGCTTAAAAGTGTACCACAAAAAATTTTTGGCTGCCACATACTGCAAATTTAAATTAAAAAATTTAATGTTTTAGAGGATTCAATTTGGCTGCTATTATCATTGATCTCACAATGGATGCACTGAAAATAAAGGGCGTGACACTTTTAATAACAAACACAATTTTAGTATTCTGAGATTCACCGCATGTTCGAACTCGTCCATTTCACGTTGATATTTGATAAACAAAGACTTTTATTTTTCAAATTATTACAGATTTTGGGGAATTGTCGTTTATTAAACCGCTTTAATTTTGAATATGTGCTGATTCTTTTTTCCCAAAATATAAGTAAAAGTAAGTAAGTGATCAATTGAGGGGCTTTAGCTAGTTCCCATGCGTATTTCACTGGGGCTAATGCAGATCATCAGGGAACCTTTACCCAACATTTTTCAGAATAATTAAAGATATTTATTTCAAACTACCACTTTAATAAGTTAGAAGTCTAAAATATATATCAAAGTCATGACAAGAACTCACTGATCACTTCCTTTTTTACTATTATTATAAAATATTTTTTATTAACAATTATGTGAGAAATATTTATATTCGGCTTATCTCAATAAAAATGTCTTTTATATTACATAAGTTTAAGCGGTATCAGAAGGCGATATGATGTTTAAAGATGTACCACAGGTAATTTGTGGCCTATAATTAAGCAGATGTTAACTGCCAAATACCACAAATTTAGCTTTAAGAACACGGAATTTTTTAGAGAATTCAACTTGGGTGCCATTTTCATTAATCTAAGAGTAGATGGATTAAAAGTAGTAGGCGTGGCACTTTTAATAAGAAATAAACATGATATATACTGGTACTAAGAATTGCCGCTGGCTCAAATACGACGATTTCATATTGATATTTGATTTCTGTATTTCTCTGCACTAAAAGTTCCAAAGTTATTTTTCACAAGTTTTATGTTAATATTTGAAACAGTCAATCTCAAGTCTGCTTAAATTGAAAAGATTTGCTTTCAAAGCTTATATATTTCATCGATACTGATGGACGATTATATACTTAAATATTTACCAGAGTTATAACGTGACATACTTATATGAAAAATTTAAATTGCGCACATCTACACAAAAATATATTTCAAAATGTAAATGTTTTACTTGTAGTTATCCACGACAACTATTTAAATGTGTACTACAAAACTATATGTTTATCGGTACTGATAGAGGATGAGACACTCTAGAACACCCCTGGATAAGAATGTGGCATTTCTTATATATATATATAATATTTGTCTTAAGCAGAACTACGCAAAAATACCTTTTACAGCGTTTATAACTTATTTATATCAGTGGCCAAAAAAATACTTGAAACTGCACCACAAAACTATGTTGCCAAAGAGTGTGTCTTGAGAAAAATGAACTACATTTCTCACAACTAATAATAAAGTGGGCAAAAGGCCTCTTATTTTTAATAACTTTCATTTGGAAAAATTAAATATTTATAATTGCAATAAGCCAAACGTTTGAAAAAATAGCTGCTACCTGGTTAACTGAATGCAGAAAAATGAAAATGAAAATAAAAATAAACATGATGATGGTACTCGCGTAAAGCGTTTGCAATTACACTTGAAATACAATATTAATATTGTATAAAAATAATATATTTTAAAACCGTAACTCCTTAAGACCGCGGCAATGGCGTAAATTATTAACAAGTTTGTTGGCTTTTTTATTTACTTTTTGCTTGAAATGAAGGGAAGCCAACTCAGAGGAGCAACTCCACAGGGTTTCATTTACTCCACAGCAGCGCAACGGCTAAATTACAGAAATTACAAATAAAGCAAATAAATTTAAAAAAAAATATGTACATAAAAAATTAAATATACAAATTTGCTTGTGTATGAGTGCGTCGTTTCAAAACAGCCTTTTTAATAATTCATATTTGTTGTTTGGTGGTGTTCAAAACTGGCTTTTTTCTTTTGTTAGCTGGTTGGCTTAACAGAGTCTTTTTAACTAAATTAGTATGCCTACCGAGTCACTTTTTATTTTAGTTATGCTTGTTGTTTTACTAGCTGCCATTGTTTAGATTTAGAAGCTTTAAAGCGTAGACCCCATCAGCACACACACGTTATTAATTTTCTGCATTAATTTCTTTCTATATATTTTTATTATTATTCCTATTCTTCTTTTTTTTCTCCCCCAGCTCTTTTGGCTTAAAATGCCATTTATAGACAAAAAGTCTAGACTCTAAGAGTTGCTAACATTTTCCATAATCAGCAGTTGGAAAAGCTTATTTTGTGAAAAATACGTCTAAAAATATTCATTAAATGAAATGACATTTTGACATTTAAGCGGCTTTTTGCATAAAGCCAAAGGAATGCTGTCTTGGCCAAAAGACACACACTCTCACACGCCGTTACAAACATGCAAACGCAAGTATTTGAAAGAATTAAAATTGAAATAATTGAAATTCATAAAAGCTGTGCTGTGTTTTAACCGTGTTTCTCTCTTTTTTTATATTTTTATTTATTAAAAAGTCATTTCTTTTGCTGTTTTTGTTTAATGTATTTTTAATTATATTAATTACACCTCTAAACGAAACGTGCCTTCATTTGCATACCGCGACCAACCGAAAAGCAGACAGCCAGAGACCCATCATTAGCCGTGGCAAATCATACATCGTCTTTTATTATTATTTTTTAGTTGCGAGTACAACATTCAACGAAAAGAATTTGTTTAACCGAAAATATTATTTCTTAAACAACCAGCCATAAAGTATTTTATATTTAATGGCCTTTAAATTAAAATTTTGTTAATAAATCTGATTTGATTTTTTTGCTTTTGTCTTTTCGGGGAACTATTAAAACTTTTATTTTGCCTTTTTTTTCCTCTTCTCTGTTTGGAAGTCACAATTTATGAAGTTTGAAATTAGAAATATTAATAAATGTAGGAAAGTCATAAAATAGATTTATTAACAACAATAAAAATTAATAGTGACGATTTTGAAAAACTTAAAATAGTAAAACAAAAGAGAGATAATAATAGAGGAGTTAGAAATATATGCTAAAACGACTGTTTTATAATAAAATTTGTTTAAACTAATTTTAATTAATAATATTTTTTTTGTTATAAAAATACATGCTTCTATATAAACAATCGCTTTCTTTGCTAACTTCACGCCCAGACAATCCCGTTTATTTTTCAATGTCATACCAAGACAATTTCGTAAATAGAACACTTCTGGTCTCCTGTTCTTTGGCAGTTGCCAATTTCTAACAGCTTCTTTCTATATTTAAAGCCTGAGAGCCCAGTCACAGGCTAGCAGAAGTGGCTACTTGTTGCTCTCAAGGGCTGGGTAAATGTTTTGTTTGTGATATTGCCTTGAGGTGATAGTGGGAAATTATAACAAGATACTGAAATTAGCACACTTAAGCTCCCGTTGTTTACAACAGTTGACTCATGCTGACAGACTCGGAGTATTCTGGAATGCATAAAAAACAGAAAGAGGCAGTTAAAAGCAAACAACTGCTGTAGAAACTTAGTGTGTAAGGGACCTATTTTTAATATTGTCTTGTATTGACATTCCCTAATCGTTATAGAATAAAGGAGAACATTAAAATGTCGAGAATAAGGTACCGGTTCTTAATAAAAAAAACTGTGAGAGACTTAAAAAGCAGACAACTGCTGAAGAGAAGGAGTGAGTAAAGTGACCTATTTTTGATATTGTCTTGTATTGACTTGTATTGACTTTAACTTAGAGTTACAGAATAAAGAGGAATGTCAAAATGTAGTGAATTAAATACTTGTTCTTTATACGAAACAGTGTAAGCAGACAACTGATGCAGAAAATGAGTGTGAGCAGACAATTGCTGAAGAGAAGGAGTACGTCAATGACTTATTTTTCATACTGTCTTGTATTGACTTTCAATAATAGTTACAGAATAAAGGGGAATATCTTTTTGATATTGAAGCTCCCGCTGTAGCATGCTGACAGACTCCGATTATTTTAAATGCATAGAAAGCACACAATTGCCAAACAAAATGAGTCTATTCATGACATTGTCTTGACGTGACAAATAGTTATAGAATTAAGGGTACTATTGGAGTACAAATTCTAATTTATAACATGATTTTTTTTTAATATTTAAAACAAATGTTACATTCTTTTGCTGAAACATTTTAATGAAACTAATCATTTAAAGTAATTTTTTTTCTTGACGTGATGATGACCAGCATTACAGAATACCAAAATTAGGACAATTAAGTACGCGCTATTTATGAACAATTGGCTCATGCTAACACACTGTGGCTATTCTGGAATGCATACAGAAAATATCCAGAGGATTTTAACCCTTTGAGGCTTTTAACTGCAAATAACTGCTGATGAAAATGAGTACGTCACCAATTTTTGATATTGCCTTAACGTGACTACGACAAAAAGTTACAGAATAAAGGGAAATATTTTAATAAAATCGTAATTTGTAACTTTACTTTTGAAATATTTATAAAAAATTTACATTCTTTAACAGCATAATTTTTTAAACTAATTTAATTAAAATAATTTTTAATGTACATTTTTAAGATCATGAAGTAAGTTTTCCATAAAATTTATTTATTCTTTTATGTGTCTTTTTCTTCATATTTTAGCGGCCACCTAGTTCATCACTATCATATGGAGGAGCAATGAACGATGACGCTAGATCGCCGGGCGCTGGTAGTACACCTGGTCCTTTATCTCAACAACCACCTGTCCTAGATACATCAGACCCTGGTAAGTGAATGTTCTTTAACTGGCGTTTAAGCGATAAAACGATTATCCTTCAAACGATTTTTTGAATGTATATCATTTTTCCATGCCGGATTTGTATTCTTTAAAAGAACTCTACAAATAAGTTTTGATTGTGGTGGCAGTGTCATGAATCAGGGGACCACAAATGAATATACAAAACAAAAATCTACTTGATTTTTATTGTACAAATTTTGTAACAAATTTAAATATTCAGCCATGAATTTAATGAGTATTTAATATTGAATATAAATAAATTTCAATATAAACAAAATCGTGTCTTCTGCTTTTTTGTTGTTTAAAAAGCATTAAATTGTATCTTTTTTTAAATACTAATTTGAAAACATGCACGCACACACACACATACACACTCTTAAGAACCAAATGTCTCTTTAATTTGTTCATTATAAATGCGTTATAAAAGACAATAGTAACGTCTAGCATTTCATGTTTAAAAACATTCAGTATTTTATTTGTGCGTCATAAAAATGAACTGGAAGGAAAATATCATGTATTCTTTGACTTTTATTATTCATTATTTTCACATTTATTTCAGACGATTTTATTTGTCGGTGCAAAAAATTATACTCTCCATACAATCGACTATAAAAAATTTCTACTAAAAGCCAAAATTCATATAAAAATGATACAAATTCGAATGTGTGCAATAAAACACAAAATGTACGTGGACAAATTTGCTGTAGAAACACACGCCGAAATTCGAACGTGTGTAACGAGTGTATTTGCTTGTGTAGCAGACGAAATGTTATGAATGATTTTTATGTTGAATTTGTTCTTTGTTTAGTGTTTTATTATTTAGTCGCCATTCGCTGGCAATTAAATTATTTTCAAGTGATTTGTTAAAAACTGTGTTTTTGTATGTTGAATCTATTCTTATTTTGCTTTCAAAATAGAAAAAGTAATAGACTTTTAAATATTAATTAAAAAAGGGGAAAAATATGTAAATTTGATATATTATTTGCTCGCATAAATAAATAAGATTTTTGTCAGATTCTTGTTAAAATTTATTTATTTATAATTGAATATAAAGATAACAGTTTAAGTTATTAAGTTGAGAATCGTTCTCATTTATTCTCATAAAGGAACAGATACATTATAGTTGTTTTGCATTAAAGTTGAGGGCATTGAAAACTTCCTCCAACTAAATGGTAATGGATTCATAATAGGCGTTTTTTATAAAGTGACACAATTTTAAATCATAATAAAATAAGAAAATGCGTTTTTAATACCAAGAAAACGGGCTTTAATTGAAAGAAAATTATATGAAATTCATGTTTCTATATGATTTCTGTAGAAGGCGCAATCTGGAACACGAATTCTCAACAACTTTTCGCAGCATTAACGGTCGTGTTTTGCCCAATAACTCTTCGAATGTTTGTTTCCAGGTGTTCCATTGTTTATCTACGCAGGCAAGTGACTTAACATAATCCCAAAAGAAGTAATAAAATGGGATTTAATCAATCGATCTTGGTGGCCCATTAATTGAGGCACTGCGAAAATTATTTTTCCATAAAAATTTTCTTTGATTAAATCAATTGTAGCACACGCTGTGGGGCATGTAACTCCGCCTCGTTGGAACCACTTATCAGCAGGATTAATGCCATGTAATTCAGGTACGAAAAAATTTTGAATCGTGTTCCTTTGCCATTCATCCTTGACAGTAACATTCTGACCATCCTCGTTTTTGAAGACATGTGGGCCAATGACTCCACCGGCCCATAGAGCGCACCAATAAATAACTTTCTGTAGATTTAATGGTGCTTCGACTAAAGCTGGTGGACTCTTCTCACTCCAAATGTAACAATTATGGTTATTTACGTACCCATTCAAACATAAACGGGGTTCATCGGATAAGCAAATTTTCAATGGATGAGTTTGACGAATAGAAATATTATTTTGATTAAAAATGTCAATGATTTTGCTACGCCATATGAAAACTAGTCCCTTCTTTCTAGATAAGCCACAATGAACTGCATTTGTAGGGGTCATCCCCAGGGTTCTAGTTCAAGACAAAAAAAAAATATGTCTTAATAAAACTGTCAGCCAGTTTTAAAGACGAATGCAAAGCACTGGTCGCCAAAT
This sequence comes from Linnaemya vulpina, assembly GCA_963675445.1. Taxonomy (NCBI): domain Eukaryota; kingdom Metazoa; phylum Arthropoda; class Insecta; order Diptera; family Tachinidae; genus Linnaemya; species Linnaemya vulpina. Next base: position 14,224,714 of record OY776277.1, on the reverse strand, counting down.
ATTAATTGTCGAGTAGATGTACAAAATAATCCATCAATCACATAGTTGTGTGCGTGCAGTAGTTTTTTCTTCGGCTACACGTACATGTCGGCTCCGATTGATGAGAATCAAAAAAATTTGATATATTTATTTGTCGAATGATATTTTGAACGTCTCTAAATCTGATTGATGAAAACAATGTCATTCTATTTGATATATTTGTTGTGTGACGACATGGAGAGGTGTGCGGATAAGAGAGTTTATTTTGTACGCTACGAAGTCGCTTCTTTGCCTTCTCAATGTTCTTTATCTGCCATATGAACACTATCCTTTCCTTCCGCCTCAAAAACTGCATATGTCAGTGCTCATTCCCTGTGAGCTCGTACTGGTAAGAAGTTCATTCTTCTCCACTCCACTACAGAAGCGATCATTCCAAAAATAATTGATAAGAAAATAAAAAAAGAAAAGTGATCAGCGAGTTCTTGTTATGACTTTGATGTTTTTTTTTTAAACTTCCCACTTATTAAAGTGGCAGTTTGAAATAAATATCTTTAGTTATTCTGAGAAATGCTGGGTGAAGACACCTTGATGATCTGCATTAGCCCCAGTGAAATGCCTATAAGAACCTGCTAAAACCCCTCAATTGGCCACTTTGAATTTCTTAGTAAGATTTTGGGAAAAAAGAATCAGCACATAATCAAAATTAAAGAGGTTTAATAATTGTTTTATTTGCCTGAAAATTATTCATATTCGTCGGTTGCAATTTGATATCTTGTGGAATATCAGTGGCCTTGAAATCCCCAGTGCTCTTTATTTAATATTTAAATAAATTATTGAACGCCCCTATTCCCGCTATAATTAGCAGCGAACGAATAACCTTTCGACTGCATTTCCTCTGTCTTAAGTACTCCCATGAATCAGAGCGTTATGAGAAGAGGAAAATGCCTCAAGTTTCCAAAACTTATGCTGCATATTTGTCGTGTATGAAAATAATCTCTGTTTTGTTGAGTGTAACGAGTCTTTACCAGTTCCACATGCTGCTGGTATTTCTATTGGGTTTCGTTATAACATCCAGCATTATTTTAAAGGCAGCATATGTACGCGTTTTTTCGAAAAGCTGTATGTGATTTCATAATGGCATTTTCTAGTACCGGTCTTGTTCTTTTTATTTTATATATAATTTTTTTCTGTTTGAGATACATGTTTTTCGCCTGGCTGTAGCTGGTTTTAATTTTTTCGTTTTTGTTTTTATTGTGTAGAAAAGGTGGAAATTTGATGATGCTTAGACAATTTTTGAACACACCCTATTTGGCTTTTTGTGTTTTTGTTCTTGTCTATTGTTTAAGTGTAGAAATATGATAATATGCGTATATTTCATATTTGTTTCGGTGGTCGCCGTCGTCTAACTTCAAGGGATGAAGATGAATTGCTTTATGTCTGTTTTGACGTAATCGTACTCTTTTCTCACACACACACATTCACACATACTAAAACAAATGCACACACACATACTTTTATACTTCAATGTACACTTTTTTGTGGGTATTTTTAGGGTAGAAATAAAATTAAGAATCCCAGCTGTATCCCGTTAAACGAATAATTCAGTTTTTGTTTTATTTTTGTTATGGTTGTGTTGTTGTTGTTGCTTTTTGTTTTTTTCCGAACATTATTTATAAGCTGGAGGATTAAAATTCAAGAAATGAGCAAATTGAAATTGCTTTTATTCCATTTTCTAGAGTAAAAACATAACCCAGCGAAACTTTTGGGATGGCTAATGACTCTTGATCATGTTACAGAGTAACGAGTTGAACTTATTTAGCTCGTTATTTTGTTATAAGCAGTAGGGGGTTCCCATTAGTGAAATGAAACAAGTCGCTTTCTAAGTAATATTTCCGACTTCTTAATGCAACCCGTGTAATTTATGGCGTTTTCTTTTCCGAAAAACGTGTAACATATTTTCCCTTTTTTTCTTAAAAGTGACGGTTTGAAGGACTCTTGAAGAAAATATTTTTTCTTAAGGGAGTTTGGATTAATTTCTAATAAATCTTTTATATTGAAAGACAGAATATTGCCTTTTTCTATGAAAAAAATCAATGGTAGGCTAAAATTTAAGTAGGCACAGTAGACCGGAACAGCTGTTTTCAAAAGCCACTACACTATCTTATACGCTGAGGTATTTGTAACAATTTTTATTATGAAAAAGAATACGAGACCTCTATCCAACTGATACTGTCTCTGTGCTACCTTTTGATACTTTATTTCTGTTTTATTTTCTAAATTTTTTGTAGCAAATTTTTATTTTTGTAAATGATAACATCTTTTCATTCAATTCGCTTTTAACAATGAAGTAAAATTAATTTGTGGTCTGTTTTCATTAAAACATGCAACAAAACATAAATTATATAGACGGGAATTTGTCCTATTTCTGATTCCCTTTCTTGCCGATTCTTGTTATGATTTTGATATATTTTTTTAGGCTTCTCACTTATTAAAGTGGAAGTTTGAAATAAATATCTTTAGTTATTCTAAGAAATTTTGGGTCAAGGTTCCCTGATGATTCTGCATTAGCCCCAGTGAAATGGGCATATGAACTAGCCAAAACCCCTCAAGTGATCAATTTGAATTTTTTCAGTAAGATTTCGGGAAAAAAGAATCAGCACAAAATTAATATTAAGGAGTTAAGATAGATTTTTTCTTAGATCATCAGTCAGGGCTAGAACTAAAAAGGGGAAGGATGTGTTAAGAAGGCAGATTAGAAGACAGAGAATTTCTCCACGTCGTTGATGAAGATAGTGGCTTCAGCTCTTTATATGCATGACGGTGTCAGTCGCTGTCGGTCAGCCTTCATCACTAAAAAATACCAACAACATTTAATAGAAACTGGCAGGTCAGATAAATTCTATATCGTATTCATGAGTGATTGCTGAGTGGAACTTGAGATCTCAGACACCGTAGTCTTGTGTTGACAGCTACAGCCAACAGCGCCCTCATTTTATTTACTCATTCTGAATAAATAATTTATTAAGGCACAAATAGGAGTACAATTAATTCCAAGAAAGGCTCATAGACAGTATTTAAAAGAGTTTAGAGTTATTATCGCAAAACTACTCAAGAGTTTTCCTGCAGCATCAAATACGGTCATTTGTTACCTCGTAAAAATATTCACAACATCAACAATTAATGTCGTCTTAAATAATTAACAAAATATCGTTGCTTTCCTTTTTCTTTTCACTCTTTCAAGATCAATAAAAATTGTTAAATTAAGCATTTAGAAAAGCAACAGAAAACAATATAAATAAATTAAATGCGACCGAATAAAAACAGCTTGAGACCAGAATCAACAGCAATAAGCAGCATTTTAAGCGCATTAAAATGAATTAAAAAAATAAATCGGTGACAAAAAACGGAGTAGCAAACAAAAGTCAAAGGACGCAGCGCTAAGGGATGGCAAATGAAACAAAAAAAAAAAACAAAAAACAGGAAGAAAAAAACAAGGACTAACTAATGAAAATTTAACACCCTTAACAAAAATAAATGTAACTGTAACAATTTTATGATTTTGTAAAAAGTTAACAGATAACATTTTTAAGGCTTGTGAATTGCGAACAACAAACAGGGTTTGTGGTGGCCCTAAAACCAACGCACAGATCACACATCACAAGCGCACATCAACATTTCCGTTTAGATGACATTGATTGAAAATTAACCCTCAATCAACCTTAAGGAAATTAAAATCTAAATCCAAACAAACCGCATGAGGTGCTCTTAAAAACTAAAAACAACAAATAAACGTCAAAAATATGTACGAATTAAACGGGGGTTATACGACGAAAACTACACATTAACAGCGCTATTAAAATGAAAATTAAAATAGAAATAGAAACAGAAATAGAAATACAAGTTATAATAACCATTTAATTATTTATAAATGCTCTTAAGCACATGCCCACACGCGCTTGTTTTCCACAATATTTAAATTAAAAATGTCAATTTGGAAAACCACTTGTTGCTGTGGCCATTTGCACGAGCCTTCATCGGCCAAATTGAGCAGAGTTCAAAAACTAAATATCATTTGAAACTATAATTATATAATTAAAATTTAATTGAAAATTATTTACGCTTAAACAATATGAAATTATATAATTTAATGGTGTTGAGTTCTGTTTTTCGGCTCTTTGTTTTTTGTTAATGAAATTTCATTTCATTAAAATTTCGTTTGGCTGATAATGATGATGATGATGAGGGTTTGTCTTGGAGCCATAATTATAGGTTCTAGTTGTTTGTAACTTGCCTTGCGTTTAGGTTTTACTCCAACGTTATAATTATATTATTAAACATTTTCTGAGTGTGTTGCAATTGAAAGCGATACTGTTTTATATAACAATTTTATTGGAAAAGTTGAAAGGTTTTCTTCAATATAAGTTTTTGTACGAGTTGTTGTTACAATCGGCATGTTAATGATATTTTTAAATTTCTTTGGAGAGTGTAACTGATTATTTTGTACTAAAAATATAAGAATTTGGTAATTTATTAATGCAGAAATCGGAGCAAAATTAACTCCGAGAAAGGCTCATACACAATATTTAAAACAATCGTTATCGAAAAACTAAGAGGTTTCCTACAGCATCAGATACGGTCACTTGTTACCTCATAAATATATTTTGTTAATTTGGTTTTGAGTATTTTTATCTTCCTGCTGGGAAAATTGATAATATTTAATATCGAGCACTTATTGATTTCACGGTGTTATGATCTCTTTCCTGATATATTGTAAAGGAAAAGTTTCATAAGAAGTGTTTTCGTTTTAAACCCAGAAATTATATATCCGATCAGTTCTTTTATAAAACAAGAATACTTCACTGATCGCTTCGGATCATGGAGGAATCAGTTGATTTATCAAGCAGTTATAACAGTGTTTTGCCGAATTCTCGTTGGATTTATGGCTTCAAATAGTTCACAAACCTAGACCACAACAAAACAAATCACGTTGTTATAGTTTCATGGTTAATACTAATGAAAAGTTGCTGGAATAACAATTTTATTGGAAAAGTTGAAAGGTTTCTTCAATATAAATTTCTGTACGAGTTGTTGTTACAATCGGCATGTTAATGATATTTTTAAATTTCTTTGGAAAGTGTAATAGATTATTTTGTACTAAAATAATATAAAAATTTTATAATGAAAACAAGTCTTGAGTATTTTTAACTTCCTGCTGGGAAAATTGAAAATTTTTAATAATCGGAAAGTTATTGGTTTCACTTCGTTTTGCAATAATCGAGCTCTCGTTCGTAAAGTATCGTGAAGGAAAAATTTCACAAGAAATTTTTCGCAGAAATTATATATCCAAGCAGTTATTGCTGGCGACTCTTTTATAAGACACGAATACGTCATTAATAAGCTCTTATGGCGTAGGAGCCAGTTTCTTTATTAAGAAGTTATAAGTCTGTGTTCATACGAGTCAGGTCTTATTGACATGACTGCTAGTTTATTGGCGAGAGGGTCGAGGGGAAAAGTATCGAGTGCTGATGGCCATGTGCTGTCAGTACGTTTCGCTTTCGCTTTCTCATTCCTCATTTTGAATTGAAATTAAGTTTTATTTTGTTTCGTCAAACAATTTATATTAAAAAAAGTCAAAAACGTACACAACAAGACATGAATTATGTGAACACCAATAAAAGTTCAAAGAAGAAAAGGTAACAATCTTGTCAACAACACATGACTCGTATGAACACAGACCAACAGTGTTTTGTCGAATTCTTGGTCGAATTTTGGGTCTAAATAACTCTCAAGCATAGAACACAACTACAAATTACTTTGGAATAGTTTCATGGTCAAGACTACCGAAAAGTTGCAGGGATGATATCCTGGGCCAAGAGTTTTTCATATTTTTTAGCTTAAGATTTTGGGCGAAAAGCAGTGAACGCAGTCCTCTTCACACCAGATGGATGCAACGAATAGTTGACGTTCTCCCTGGTTCATTAAGAAACAGTGAAATTAAAATAATATGAGAAAAAAAAATCTCTTTTGGATATAACTTTTTATGAAAAAGTACAAGGTGGCGCTAAACTAACGCAAGAGTTTGAAATTTTAATATAAAAAAAGTGTTTTTTATAGAGTGATACAAGTTTAAATCATAATAAAATACAGTAATATATTTTTGATATTAATTCAACGTTCTTTAGTGGATAGAAAATTTTATGACATTAATGTTTAAATATGATTTCGACCATGTGGCCGCCACGGCTGGAGCGTAAAAGGCGCAATCTGGAACACCAATTTTCACAAACAGTAACATTCTGACCATTATCGTTTCTGAAGACATATGGGCCAATGACACCACCAGTCTATAAAGCGCACCAAACAGTAATTTTCGGTGGATGGTGTTTCGACGAAAGCTTGTGGCTTCTCCTCATTCCAAATCCGAAAATTCTGTTTATTTACGTACACATTCAACCAAAAATTGGCTTCATTGGAAAATAAAATTTTGAATAGACGAAGTGCACGATAAGTTTGACGAACAGAACCATTTTTTTGATTAAGAATTTCCACAGTTTACAGGTGTTGCTCTGGTGTAAGTCGATCCATAATGAAATGTCAAGGCAAACTAAACAAGAGGCAACAATCAGCTGTTAAATGGGTGGCCAAATAAAGCAGTGATGCCAACGCAAAGTTGTATCACTCTATAGAAAACACCCTATACATAATTAGAATTATTACTTATTTTATTATAAATTATATAACTGGGGAATATTGTTGGCTGAAGTAAGAGAAATTATGTCCTTTAAAAGGTGGCCCTTTGCGGCTTCGCAACTTCGTGCCCTTTACAGTACATATTGCATAGAATTTCCAATGTTATGACATAAGTTTCATGGCGAAGATATTGTTTTAAATGCGATAAGAACGCTAGTTTATTTACAAATACACTTTCTTTAAATCCGCTGAATTCGGGAGCCAATTTAAATCGCTTCTGTGCGATACAATGCGTCTGCAAAAGAGCTCCCGCAGCGAAGCCATGGCATCCCTTGCACTGTGGGGTGTGGCTCTTAGAACACGATAAATAATTCAACGATAATTTAAAAAAAATATATTAAAATAATTCAAATTAAAGAAATGCAATTTTTTGTCGCTGTTTTGTTCCATTTCATGCCGGTTCTTTTTTCCCGAAATGTTACTAAAAAATTCAAAGTGATCAACTGAGGAGTTTTAGCTGGTTCTAATTCGCAATTCACTGGGGCTAATGCAGATCATCAGGGAACCTTTGCCCAACATTTCTTAGAATAACTAAAGATATTCCTTTCAAACTTCCAATTTAAAAAGTGAGAAGTTTAAAATAAATTTCAAAGTCATAACAAGAACTCACGGATCACTTTTCCATAAATTTTTTGCTTGCAATTTTCTTTAGTTCTTATCAACGTTTTTGTTGCTTTTGGATTAGCACCAGCTACAACAGCCTGGTATTTCAATAGTACCGATACTATTATTATAAATACTGCTTTTATTAAATTCAATTTTGATACATCAATTGTTCCAAAATTATTATGCTTTGTGAAATTTCTTGTTGATTTTTATAAACTTTCCGAAACCTTTAAAGCCTAAAATTAACTTTAATATATTTTCCATTAGAAAATATATTTAAATAATTTTTATGGAATTTCATATGATGCTGTTTGAGCACTTGTATCTATTAGATACTAAACAATATTATTTTATTTCCACTTTTATACAATTTTGTTAATGTTCAGTCGCTCGTTCGCTCGTTCGCTCGTTCGTTCATCTCTCTGCTGTCACAATTGATAAAAATCACATTTTCCATTTGAATAGAATTTTATGAATTCGTGCATAAAATTACACTCTTCTCCTTGTTGGCTTTCAATGTACGAGTGAATGCTTTTTTTGCTACGAAATTGCAATGGAATTCTTTAGTTTATATTTTTATTATTTTTATTCTGTTCTTTTTTTTTTTTTTTTTTGTTGCCCCTGTTTATGGTAGAGGAAAAATAAAATTAGGAATTATAAAAATTTGGTTTTGTTTTACAATGTTGTAAGAATGTTTCTTTTCAAAGTAGTAGACACTCAGGCGGAAGGACAGAGAGACGGACAGACAGACAGACGAACGTTAGTGATAATTTCTTATAAAAGTAGACTATTTTTGTGGTTGATATTTAACATTAAATTATTGAGGTGTTAATAATTTTTATTTGATATAGAAAAGCAAAAGAAGAGAAAGAAAAACGTTTTTTTTTTTTGTGTAATTTTGTTGCATGATGTTGATGCTGATGATGATTGTGAAGAGTGTTTTTAATTTTATTTTTCCATTTATTTAAGTGGAGGAAATAAGTGAAGCGTATTTCTCTGACAATGGAAACTTTTCACTAACAAAAGGCTGGTGTGTGTGTTGTTTTAGAAGAACCAAAGAAAATGTGTCAATACAATTAAAATCGAAATAAAATTCTCTCATCACTTTTCATGTCAAATGACACATAAAAAAAATATTTTTTCAAGCTTATTTTAGGGTTTCAAAATGCTACTGATCATGTTAAATAATTCATTTCAGTTTAATAAATGTTTCGTAGAACAACCAAAATCGTTATATAGATTTAAACGATTTATTCTCTTATATATTGTACCAGTGTGTTCATATATTTTTGCTTAATCTTCACGGGCAGGGCTTGTGAAAGTGTTAAAGAAGTGCCACTTGAAAACGCTTGAATGCTTCTTGATCGCAAACCACATTAAAAAAAAATATGACTGAAGTTTTCAAGTTACAAATACGATGTGCTCATGTGTTGTGAGAAAAATACTTCAAAGCCTTTTGGTTTCTTCTTTTCTCTATAAGGAGTTTTCAAGGTAGCACAAAGTCCGATTGAAGATGAGCCACAAAAAAGAAAATATTTAAAACATCATTATTATAAACAATTAATTTTTTACTAAACTCAAGAGTGGATGTAAGTTTTAAATATGAAAATGTGAAAGTCATTTTGGTAGTGAGAGGCTGACCAGCGTCTGAAAGTCTGCAAATTATTTTGCTGGAAAAAATCGCATTAAGCTGGGAAAATGTCTGGTAGAAGTTGTTGCAATAGGAATGTCAAACTGAATTTCATGTCTTTTTCTTACACACAATTATCGACTTAATACTTTGTAATGATTAAGCGCGCCTGGTAGCATAATATTAAGTAAGATTTTGTCTTTGTGACGTGACCGAATAGTATTAAAATTAAACCTGTTGGATCGTATTTAGTAAAAGCAAATTCATATTGAGTTCATATTAAATGTACAGGGTGCCGCACAACTACCGTTAATATTGGAAAGAGTAATAAATTTCTATTAGATTTTTAATTTTCATTAAAAAATTTTGTAAAGAAAATTTGGAACATATTTTTGGGAATTGTCGTTTTTTAAAACTCTTTAATTTTAATCATGTGCTGATTCTTTTTTCCCAAAATCTCTTCCTTTTTTATTTTCTTACATTTTTATTCCACAATTAATTGGTTTTTTTCAAAACGTATGAAAATAAACAAATAAAAGTGATTGATGAGTTCTTGTCATGACTTTGATATTTGCTTTAAACTTCTCACTTATTAAAGTGGAAATTGGAAATAAATATCTTTAGTTATTCTAAGAAATAAGGGGTAAAGGTTCCCTCGTGTTATGCATTAGCCCCAGTGAAATGCGCGTGGGAACTAGCGAAAACCCCTCAATTGATCAATTCGAATTTTTTAGTAACATTTTGGGAAAGAAACAGCACGAAATTGAAATCAAGGAGCAACAAATTTTGACTAAAGAACGGAAAAAATTTAGAAAATCGAACAAGAAGAAACTCAGGGACTTAATAAGAGGCGTATTAGCACAACTTGGTTATAATTCTCGTATTATTTTTCCATATAAAAAAATTTATAGAAATGAAAATATTTTACCCTGTACATTCAATATGAACTCAATAATCGTTTGCTTTTACTAAATATGTACCAACAGGTTTCATTTTAATACACTAAATTTTACTCCATATTATGCTACCAGGCTTGCTTAATCATTAGAAAGTATTAAGTCGACAATCGTTGGTAATAATTCTCGTATTCTTTTCCATATTAAAAAATTCGTAGAAATGAAAACTGTTGTCATATTTTCCAAAGCCAGCAAACATGTGCTAAAAAAAGTATATGCATGAATAGTGATGACGAAAGTGGAACGAGGCCTTCAAAAACAGCTGTATTGATCCATTCTGCTGGTTTGAAGAGTTTAAACAACAGCCGAAACTATTCTACTCTTTATAAAAAAGGAAAACGAATTATTATTGAAAAAATTAATTTTTTAATTCTCAGATTATTTTATTAAAAGTCTGCATAATCCCCTGCTATTCTCTAACGACTTGTCAACGGCATAACAAGACAATAGCAACATGTAAAAGTGCTATATTCGGCTGTGCCGAATCTTATATACCCTTCACCAACGTACGTCTGGCGTTACATGCATTTTTAAGCAGCAATTGCGTTATAAAATAGTTTTCTTTATTAAAAAAAATGGCAGTTGCACTTTTGGTTACTTTTATGTAAAAGAAATTTAATTTCCCATCCTTGGATACGAAATTTACATATTTTTTATATTTATTTCTTGTCAGGGCAAATCTTCATGGTTTATAAAAAGGTTTTCTTTGAAAAACACTTGAAATTTTTAAACATATTAGTTAATACATGTACTACAAAATACTGAATGTGCCAGAAAAAAAACTCTTAAATTTCCCATCGCTGGAAAAAAGTTTTATTTCTTAGATTCTAATAGACAATTGAGGCTTTCTAAAGCATGAATTAGTTTCAATTTGGAAACAAACAAAAAAATAATTGGTTTTTGGTATTAATTTTGCGTCGAGAAATAGGGGTGTAAGCTTTCCAGCTCCGGAACTGTATTTCGACTTTTTCAATACCACTCTATTAAGCTCGTTTCCAATCCAGCAGTTCAAGAACGAAGTCTCGAGCTCTTCTTGGGGCTTGATAAGACTGATTTCAGGTACAGACAGACGGATCTTCTGCATTTCAGTTACTGACTATTTCTAAGAGTCTCCCGCTATATTCAAGGCCTTAGACTGTGGACGCAGACTGTCAGAAGTATATGTATGTTACCCACAAGGAGTAGGTAACTATCCCATGGTTGATATAGGGTGGTTTTTATAGAGTGATCCAAATTTGAGTTGGCATCACTGCTTTGTTTGACCACCCATTTAACAGCTGATTGTTGCCTTTCGTTTAGTTTGCTTTGACATTTCATTATGGATCGACTTACACCACAGCAACGCGTGCAAATTGTGGAAATTTTTAATCAAAACAATGGTTCTGTTCGTCAAACTTATCGTGCACTTTGACCATTCAAAATCTTATTTTCCGATGAAGCCCATTTTTGGTTGAATGGTTACGTAAATAAACAGAATTGTCGCATTTGGAGTGAGGAGAAGCCGCAAGCTTTTGCCGAAACACCATCCATACCCACAGAAAATTACTGCTTGGTGCGCTTTATTGGCCCTTGTGTCTTCAAAAAGGATGATGGTCAGAATGTTACTGTTTGTAAGAATTGGTGTTCCAGATTGCGCCTTGTACGCGCCAGCTGTGGCGGTCACATGGCCGACATCATATTTAACCATTAATGTCATAAAATTTTCTATCCAATAAAGATCGTCTCATTGATATCATTTGATATTATGATTTAAACTTTTATCACTCTAAAATATGGGGTCCCATATTAATATCGAAAAAATTACACACGGATTGATGAACCTTTTTTGTGAAGGGTATAAACATTTATATCTTCTGTACTACAGTTATTGATGTTATAATATACTAATATTATAATATTATTAATGTTATAATATATTTTTTGCAATGAAATCAGGTTTTAAATCAGGTTTTTTAAATCTCTGATGAAGAGATTTAAAGTGGAGTATTCAAAGTTGTTAATTTCACCTCCTAGTGCTTTGTAATATTTAGCAGCTCTTTCTGAATTAAGAACACTTTTTGAACAATTAAAATTCAAGTAATAAATTTAATTTCTTTCTTTTAAAGTAAAAATATTGTTTCCATCTCTTTCGTTACGTTTCCATCAACAACTAAATTTCCGCAAAAGCGCTTTAATTTCACTTTAATCTTGAATTGTTAACTGTTACACAAAACCTGGAATTGAACTTGACTTAATAAGTCCCGGCCTAAACTTGCGTTTAATGTGTTCATTTTATCCACCACACAAACACTCACTGAACTTTCAGTGTTACACAACACGTTCATAAAAATCTTATCGAAATTAGTTTTTTTTTATGGTTTAAACTGACATTTGAATTTGTTTTGTATTTTTTTTTTAATTTTTATTTTTATAACTTCCTTTGAAATACGTTTAAAGTTCTGTTTTAATTAAACTTTATTAGCATTAAGAATAAAAAACCAAAATATTATTGGCCCACAAAACGAAATTGAAAGTATTTTCGTTTTAGAAAGAGAGAAGAAAAAATATCTTTGAATTCCTGCACTAAAATATCAAATTTTATAGTAAAAAAAAAAAGAAATTCTTTTATAATGGATTTTTTTATAGGTTTTTATGGTCAACAAACACACAAAGTTGTAGTGAGTTTCAGTTGGCCAACACGAATGTATCCGTTATACCTTAAACAATATATATATAATTTTTTTCTTTATTCTTACGTGTTGTCTACGTAATAAGTGTTTGCGTTGTTGAGGTTTCTTCAGTACTTTTTCGACTATAAATTTTATAGCTTTTTAATAGTTTCTCACATTTTCGTTGGTTTCTACTTATTTGCGTTCAGCTGTTCAATTTGAGGCAAAATGTCTGTCTGTAAACATTTTCAAACATCTCTGGGTTGGCTTTTATTGTAATTCCCTGTATTGGAACTTTGTTTACACGTGTGTGTTTGCGTGCGTGTGTGTGTGTGTGTGTGTGTGATTTTAATGACTTGTCTTATATCTTTATTCGGATGTGTAACTTGTTGCCGCGCTTTTGCTCTTGTAGATTGTTTTGGTTATATTTGTTGTTGTTATTTTTCCAAATCGTAAAATTGATTTCTTTTCAATTTTTTGTTTTGATTTGGGAATTTATACGTTTATCGGCTGCCATTTGCCCATGTTGATGATGTTGATCTATTTGTTGGTCTATAAAACATATTTTATTATTATTGTTCAGAGTTGGTGGCCCCCTTTTCAAAACTCTTTGAAGACCATGTAATACACGATTGTTTGGTTAAGGTCGGTGTCATAAAAAAATTTTGTTTGGTGTCATAAAATTGTTATAAAGGAAATTTCATTTTTATTGAATATATCTTGAAATCCTATTCAAGGAATTTCTATTTTCTTTTAACAGACACAATAATATTTTTATGAATAATAGCAGAGATTGAATATGAGCATGGCTGGATAATAAATAGGAAAATATTCCTTGAGAATTTTTTAAATCGTACCACAAAAACACAAGAACGTTTAATATGAGATTAAAGCCAAATAAAGAAACTGATTTACATAAATTGTTTCCTACGAATGCGTGTGATTATTATTCCAGCTTTACAAGTTGAAAATTATTATGCAGATTCAACTTCCAATTTGAGAATTTAAAATTTTTTATATATTTAAATTGTAGTTTTAATTCATTAAGACATAATAAATATTTTGAAACACAATCAGGCTATTAGAATTAAGTTCAATATTGAAATCTTATTTTTAAAATATGGGTACTCAATTACGCTTTTTATAGCTGACTAGTATCACCTTGAACGGCCTCGAAGTCAGTGCCGTTCCGTTCCTTTAGTTTTTAAGTTTAACAATATGATATAAAATATTTTAATTTTAACAAACGATTGAACCTAAAAATGAGTGGCGGCTTTCGAAAACAGCTGTAATGATCCATTCTGCTAGTTTGAAGAGTTTCAAAAACATTCTTAACTATTCCACTCTTTATAAAAAAAGAGGGAATTCAAAACGAATTCTTATTAAAAACATTAATTTGTGAATTCTCAGATATAATTTTAAGGCAGAATAGTCTCCCCTGTTGTGTCAGGACTTTCTGTCAGGACTTGTTTACGGCACATAAAGACACTAGCAAAAATATAGATCTTCTGTTGTTTAGCTACTGACTATTTCTAAAAGTCTCCCGATATATTCAAAGCCCAAGACAGTAAACGCAGGCTGTCAGAAGTATTTATTTGTTGTCCACAAGGAGTAGTTAATTGTCGTTCCCATTTGTAATATTGCCTTGACATGACGTTGACAAATAGTTACGGAATAAAGAGGAATAATATTCAACTTATAATTTATTTTTTGTACTGTAATCTAGTTTGTTTTTAATCTCTGATGGTGTTGAGACTGGCAGACTTTGGAACTGGGTCATTAATATTGTATTGAATTTTTCTGATCTTCATTATTGCAGGAATGTGTTAATTGTCGGCTTAACTCAACGCTCAAGGTATAGCACTGATCTCTAAGCATTACCGATAGCGTGCAACAATATCATGTATTAAAGAACTTAATCCTGCACCCTCCTTCATCGTTACTTGTAACAAAAATTCACGGGGGAAGTAAAAACTCCTACATCCGAATTCTCTTTCCTCTTAAGTATCTCCATTTGTCCTCTTAATATTATCCCCTCCCTTCCTAGTTCCAGCGCAATGCACTGCTTATGTATTGGTCGTCCATTGAGCGCTGGTCCTACTCATTGAAAAAAAAAAATCTTCTATGAAATAGTATTGAGAATTTGCTGCTTAAAAATATGTTATACCATGATTATCAAAACCGTGTATTTTTACATGCGTGAACATGCATGAGCATGTTGGTACAAGATTCGATTACATTTCTTTTATATGTACATCTTACGTTGCATAAGGCTTTTGAAAACGCTTGGATTTTACTGAATTAAGAAAAATACACGTAATAATTTTTTTACAACAATTTATTAATTATAAAATGGATTATGACTTTTGTTTTAATTTCTTTTATTCATTCTAATATTATGAAATTGAAAAAATAATATTCAGCTTGATAATAAGAATATTCAAATTATGTCACTGATTTCAAAATAGTGGAATCCAGCTGCCGTCCTACCATCCAGTTGCAATATGTTGCTTCCAATAAGTGGTCGCTGCACAATATTTTTTTTGTACAGCAAATCGCAATAAATGTGTTTGGCAAATATGCATGATTCCAGCGCTTCCCGATCAATATTTCCTAGCAACCATAAGAGGGCAAATAAAATAGAAGGCAGAGTCATTCATCAGATGTGAGTTATCATGAGTGGTGAACCGTTCCTCACGATCTCATCGCTATAATAAAAACATTTGTCTATTAAAGACACGCTCAAAACTTTGATCTTTTCATTAGACCCCAACATACAAACAAACCCAGCAAACATTATTCCAGGCCATGACAATAAAAAGAACACCCAAATACAACCAGCAACGGCAGCAAATTCTCAAGACAAAAGTCATAATTCATACGAACATGATATTCAACAGCAACACAACAACATTAGCAACAACATCATCATTATCGTTATTATGGCTGTAGCAGCAGCAGCAGCTGCTTCTGCTGCAAAACAACAACAATAACAAGCAACTAATAATTTCAACAATTATCATGATCGACATTTTGAAGTATTGCGCTTGATTTCAACTGTCTCAACTGTCCATTTTGTCTGTTGGATCGATCGTTTGTACGTTGTTCAGCATTAGAATTCATCTTTTCTATTTCACTCTGGATGTGTTCGTCTGTCCATCAAAAATAGAAAAAAATTTAAAAATAAAAAAAACAACAAACAAGTATTTCTCTGCAATTTTTATTTATTTAATACGATTGTGTGTATACGATTTGTAGTTTTCGATGTATGAATTTTTTTAAAAGAGCAGAATAAAAATTATTATTTATAGCATTTAATCAGTATTTATTGTTGTTGTTAAATGAAATGGTGACGACCTTAAACGACCTGTAACAGTCAGTTTAGACAGTTTTTTGCAATTTATATGAGATTTTTCTCTCGAAATGTTCTTTTTGTTGCGACCATATTGCGATTTCGATTTTGATTCTAGTTTCTTTGGCCAGCAAAAAACTAGAATAGAATTATAGAATTATTTTAAAACTGCAGATTTTGGTTTGAAATTAATAAACGAAAAAGTATTTTATGAGCAACACAAGGAGAAGAAAGAAAGAAAAAAGGGAAACAAGACTAATTTCTTTATAACTGTTGGTGGTAAAACCTCTGCTTGTCCCTCTGTCCGTCTGTCTGTCTGTCTGTCTGTATACTTTTCAACCTTAAGCAACGCCTTTTAAATTAAATGTTTAGTTTCTGTTTAAGGCAGCCTGTTTTCTTTTTTGTTTTTTTCTAGCGTATCTCTACACGTTCCCTTTTGATTTGTTTAGCATGTTATTTAATTTAATTGTGAGGTGTTGCCTAATGCTTTATGCAGCTATTTTTTTTCCTTCAGGAACCTCTAAAATAGTTATCATCCAAAAGCTTTTTATTTTCTTTATTCCACATCATGGGAACAATTCAAAACTAAGGGATTTTTTGTCTTATGTTGTAAATATTTATTTTTTAGTGTTGTTGTTTGATAAATTAGTTTATCAAATTAAATTTCAAAGCTTAACTGTTATTATAAAAATTTTATAGTGTTTTTTTCTAGAAAAGTGCAACATTTTCTACCTTTTTCTGCAAAAATGCACCCTTTCCTGTTTAAAAATTGCATTTTATTGTAAATTTTCATTGGAAATTATAAAATAAGAGGTGTAATATTTTTTCAAAAAGGAATGTTTTGAATTTCCGCAATAAATTATTCAATAACAGTAAAAGTCATGAATCGGCCCGCCTTTGCAACCTGTTCGAATCTAAATCTAAATATGTTGCTGGCAAAGACCTGAAGAAGTATAGAATCATAATTTCTGTTTTAAATAACAACTGACATCTCGCCATTTTCTATATTATATTCGTTATAAGCAAACGAAGAAGCTTTTCAAAATACATCTGATATATTTTTCTCGTCATAATATATCCTAAAACATGTTTCCTATAATTAGCACAAGTTGTTATAAATAATTTCCACAAACGTCTTATATAAACACGATAACAACAAACAGAAACTACAGTCGAACTTCCTTATAGTTAATCTCCACGGGGACAGACAATCATTTCACTATATAGAAACTTTATTTTACAGATATATTTTTTGTTTCTTTGTCGTTCCTCTTCATCTTCATCTGATAAAATCTGCTGTAATCCACGACTTTCTAAAACACTGCTTAGAATATCTTCATCGGACGGAATGCCCATGGTTTGGTACATCAATATCTGACATAGTCTTCAAATGATGCATCGCTGTTAGCTACTTTTCTAAAAGAAGCCTGTAGAACAGCTATATCTGATAGGGGGAAAAAATCTTCTTCATCCCAATTACTAGGTTGAATCTGCATGTCATCTTTTGAAAACCCTGCCTTTTGGAAACAGTTTCCAATAGTCTCTGGCTTAACATAGATATTCCACACTGTGCTTCAATTTCGAATAGCTTGAAGCAAATCTATAGCTATTACAGGTTTGCTTTCTTCCATTTGCTTTCATTTTCATATTTTGGGAATCCCAAAAATATTACTTATATTCCTTATGGTGTTGCTAACAGGTGTAAAATAAAGTTGCTAAAAATAGTTCACTATATGGAGAGAAAAACACACGTAAAATGTATTTTTGTTTCCAAAATTTTTTTCATTGTAAAGAAAAATTCACTGTATGGAAATTCATTATACGGAGATAAAAATACATTGAAAGTGGAACGAAAAAGCTGTGTTCTTGATTTTAGTTCATAATAAGGAGAATTTCATTGTATAGAAGTTCATTATAAGGAAGTTCTACTGTACTTGTATAATCAGTTTGAATTAAGTTAAATCCAGCCGAATAGAGTTCAATTACACTTACAATTCGAAAAACTTAGTTTCCTTGTGTTTATTCACCAACCCAAAAGGGGGAATAAAGTTATCAAAAGAAGTTGTTTCAAAAGTTTTCATTTCCTCATTTATTTACATTTCTTTTACTATGCGTTCTATGACCATCACGTTTTCTTTCATTAATGATCGTTACACAAATGTTTTTGTTATCTTATCATCATCATTTAATTAATGTTTTAATACACTTATGAAAACAAAATTTGTAATTGTTTTGTTTACCCCAAAAAAGTACTTACAATCCTAGAAAACTAATTCTACTGCCATAAAAGTTGCATTAAGTTTCGTCAAAAGAAATTACTAAATTACCAACAACAACAACAACAAACACAACCACTGGCCATTGTACGCGTCCATATCTCTAAGTATACTTTTTTAAATGTCATCAAATACGAAAAGGCCTTCAACCACACAACTACAACGACAACTACAACAACTTAATGCAAACACGACTATTACATGAAAGCGTTAATGTAACAGAGCATCCGAACGTTTGCTTACGTGTCATAATTGAGTGGTTTGTGGTAGAACGTTGATAATGTGTTTCGGACTGCAGGAGCGAACGACACAACTAATTGTGTTATTCATAAAAGTACGTGTATGTTAATGATAACAAAGCCAATGCATTTAAACGCAATTACTTTGTAGGTTTTGTCTGATGATACGTTCCATACGTTCATAGAATTGTTGACAGAGAAGGGTTCCAGTTGACACAACTACTACACCTACTGCGGCTGCCATTACCACACTCACACTCACACTCACACTCACACCGGCAAAGGACAATTCATTAACAAAGTCCTTAAGTTTTTTCTTTTTTTTTTTGTAAAAATTTGTATAATTTTCATATTTATTATGATCACAAAATGTAAAAGTTTTTGTGTTTTTATGACGACCATCATAAAGATCTTTTATCATTAATAATTTTAATAAAATCATTCCATCTACAACCACACATACACATGCAATGAAATATTTTAATATAATTATTTTATATAATCCATTTTGCCACCAGAATGTGCGCATATAAATCAATGATATTGTCTGCATATTGGCAAAATGCAAGCGCGTATATTTCTGGGAAAACTTTCTAATATTGATTAAATTTTTAGTTTTGGTTTAACTGTTGGTGTAACTAGTTTTGGTAGCGGTTTTAAAGCAAATAATTTCCAACAAAACCTCAATTAGAACATAATGACATTGAAATTTGCGCGCCACAGTCATGAATGCAATCGGCAACAAAAGAAGCACAGAGATTCACACTTCCAAACATACTTGTTGTCCCATTTAGTGTGCCTGGTCTTTTAATGATTGTGAGTACCACCAGGATATGGGCCGCTGAATATTTAAATTTTATGGAGTGTTTTGTGTAGTCGAGGTATTAAAGGTTCTAAAGCTTCAGTTCATATTGTGGCAGGCAACAGCAAATAAAGTTGGTGTTTTGGGTTAAAAGTTTTCAAATTTCATATTGATAATTATAATTTATTTTTTTTAACAAAATTAAAACCTTTTCTCTTCTATTATTATCTCGGCTTTGAAATCATCAATTTTTAAAATGAAATTAATAACAACATTTCAGAGACTATTACTAAATCTGATGAAAATGAAATTAAAACAAACAAACAAATTAAAAAAGAGAAGAAAAACTTTTGTCAGTTTTTAATTTTGTTTTAACACAAAAAGATTTCCACGTTTTGATAACGTTACAAGTGCCATTATGTAGATTATTAATATTGTGTTAATAAACAGTCTGTTGTCTGTTTGTTAGTCAGTCTATTTTTTTTTATTATTATTTTGCCTTCTGATGAGTGCATTTTGAGTTTTTGTGTTTTGTGACTGAAAATCGCATTACAAGCAATTATTGCCGTGTGTTGCAGTTGTCGTCATTGTCATTAAATTCATATAAGTCATTTAATTATTAGAAATTTCAGCACTTGCATGCAACCAACCAGAACAACTGTCGACATTCACAGGAAAATAAAAAATAAAAAAAAAACAACACGCACTTCAATGTTGTAACTGAAATAAACAAAACTTCTACTAATTGTTACAATTGTAATTATGACAGCAACAACAAGAAACACACAATGAAAATATTTTTGTTATAAAATTGTTAAAGACTTTGGAGACAAGTAGCAGACAACATCAGCTGTAAAAATAAGAAACTTATTTGGGTTTTAATTAAAAGGAAGCAACCATATTAACCCTATTGTGTTAGACTGGTTACTTAGAAAGACCTGCAATTTGAATTGAAACTTCTTAAAAAATAAGAGTTTATTTGGTTAAGTCGGTGGCAAATTAACTTGGAAATTGTTATAATTGTGAAAATTAAATTTTAAGTTATTTGCTGTTTTTAAGGGATTTGGGCTATTCCAATTTTATTCTCATCAATAAATTTTGGTCCAGTTTAATTCAGTTTTAAGACTATAAAAATAACTGCCGGTCTTACAATGTCGCAGGTTTTTTGAATTATTTGGAGTGGGCAAATTCAATGTTTGTACTTAAATTGTTGGTCAAGTGCTGATGTGCCAAGTATTGAGCTGCCCCACTGTGACATGTATTTGGTAAAAAGCTGGGAATTATTATAATTTCAAGGCCGGCCAACTAGTGTTTGTTAAATGCTTGAAACATTTCACTTAAGCAACTCATTTTTAAAGAAAATCATCTCCAGTGATGTCAACTATTTGCAATTAGGCGTTTATGTAAGCAGACAAAATGATCGCTTAAGCGGCTTACGAAATCCTCAAACAGTCCTCGACAAACTATTGAATCCTAAGAAAGTGACCGTATTATACGTTCTGTGGTAAAGCGGCTTCCCCGCCCCGTACTATTTTTTGTTCGAAAATGATCAAGAAAACGCCGTCACCGTGAACTCTCTATCAAATCACGATAATTGATTTTTTTGGGTCACAAATGACAAGTCACAAAACGAGACCACAAGCCACACAGCTGGCCCAACAATTCAGTTGTGACATGAAAAACATTCAGGTCACGTAATTCCTTGACTTGGCGATTTTAATTGGCCGCCCCGTTATTATGGCTTAACGCCGAAAAAATTCTTTTATCTCGGACCATTTGAAAGACCTGCTGGACCTGTTTTACGCAAACAAACCTCAAACAATTGACGCTCTATAAGATTCAATTGGAGCCTGCATTAATGAGTTTAAAAAAATGTGGTTCAGAATTTTGTGAAAAGAGCGGACATCTGCCGAAGTACTAGAGATCGATATTTGCCCGATATGATATTTCCTTGTCAATTCCCATATTTCTACTTTCCAGTGGTGTCAATAAGACTCAAGTTGTCGAGAAAATAGGGTGTTTTTAAGACAATTTACTTTCTAACCTCATATATAACCAACCTTTAATAAAATACACTGTTTATATATATTTCATTCGCACAAAAAGTTTAATTAGAACATTTAATAAAAATAATAAATAGGAAAGTTGTATTAAATGATATGCGTGAAAATTATATGCGATAAATCTTAAACGAAATAATTTTGTTAAATAATTTTTATATGAAAGGAACTAATTTTAGAATTGTTTTATTTCAAAAAGAGATGAAAGTCGCACTGTCATCGATGTCAACGTAGATTTTTTATCGGGCTAATATTTGTGAAAAATGGTTAATATTCTTGAAGATAAAATTAATTAAATCTGATTGCTTAAACTCTTCTATTTTGATCTTGTGCAAATTCTTTTTTACCAAATTCTTAAGTTGATTTTTTCTTAAGCTAGAAAAGAGTGCAACATTTGTTACACTTTTCAATAGCAAATTGCATCAATCTGTTATTTAATATTAAGAATTTATTACAAATTAGGCCAACATCTCTTACGCAAAATAACTCTTCCAAACTGACAGTTTTTATAAAAGAAGTGAAAAAATTTTCAGAAAAGAAAACACCATTAATAAAAAATTCAAAGTGATCAATTTAGGGGTTTTAGCTAGTTTCTATGCCTACTTCACTGGGGCTAATGCAGATCATCGGGGAACCTTTACCCCACATTTCTTAGAATAACTAAAAATATTTATGTGATTTTTATTTTTATATTAATATTTGTATAGGCTAAATTGTTTTAAGTTAGTTAAAATCTCAGGAAGACATGATGATAAATATTCTTAGGCACAAAGGAAGTCAACATCAGTTTTATTCAACTTACACAGCAGAGCAGAACAGCTGTTTCCGAAAGTCGCTACACTTTCATCTTCAGTGCTCATGTGTATATTGTGCTTATCACCACTGTTTAGGTGGCTTAGTTGAATGTGATAACAGTTTTCTATTTACACAAATTTTATTGTGAAAAACAATCCGAGAACTGTATCAACCTGATGTTAACACTTGTGTGTTATGATACCTGTGTTACCATTTGATTATTTTCTTCACGTCCCTTTTTTCTGAATTTTTTGTTCCATTATACATTAAGTCAAACTTTTTTGGTTTATTTCACACTCCCACTTTAATAAGTGAGAAGTCTAAAGCAAATATCAAAGTCATAACAAGAACTAACTCTTATTTCGTTCGACATTTAGGGAAGAAAATTATAAAATAAATTTGTCCAAATCGTTTTTAAATTTTTAAGAATACAAATTTATGATGGAAATTTTCTTTTTTTAAAGGAATATGCAAAAAAAAAACTCTTTATTAGTACTGCTTCTTTAGATCAGTTTAATAATTAGTTGTTCTAGTAGTCCTTGTTTTTATAAAAGTTTTCATTTATCGTAAAATATCTCTTCAGGAATGTAAGTTTTGAAACGTGAAACTCTGCCATTAGCAATCCTTCGCTTCTATAAATCAATTAGGGGACAAACTGTGTGACATATGCTGTTCAAGTCACAGCATTTGCTCATTATGGTTTTTCAATTCAGGGCTGAAAATCACAGCAATCAGGGCTCCATAGCGGTCTCCATTGGAGTGTAACGTTCTGACTCTAAGCATCGGTTTTAATGAAGTACGGATTAATGATTCCACCAGCCCATAAATTACAACGGGTGGCTCCACATACACTTCAGGACTATTATCACTGCAAACACAACAGTTTTCTTTATGGACACCTGCATTCAAACAAAAGTGCAGTTCAGCGCTAAAGATAATTCGCGCGATATGTATTTCAAACCGAACTCTGATTTTCAAAGTAAATCTGCTTAATTTGGAAGAGTTGCCCAGCCGTCAAACATAAATCACTTGATGTGAGACCAAATAGCCGCCCGGTAAAAGAGTCTTGTCACATTGAAGTTTATTACCTGCATGAAAAAATTCTGTTTAAAGAACAATTAAGTCGCAATTTTTATTCGTTGCAAGACTTCGTTTAACGTTCAGTCATTTTTAGCTATTTCTGATATGAAAGAAATTTTCCATTTTCCCTTGTACAGTTAGAAACAAAAGCGGGCAAGAAACTCTGGCAACGTACTGACGGGGAATTGTGGCTGGTAAAAGAAAAGACAAGAGAATTTGTATTCATAATTTTCTTTTTATTTTTAATAAAATGTGACATAAATACAACATTTCAAATATTTTCATATTTTCTTTTCAATTCCAGTTAATATGTTTATGAATTCCATTCCACTTTAGCTTTTCCTGAGTATATTTTGCTGTTCAACAGACTTTAATGGCATTTTAGATGAAACTAAATTATGCTTTTAAGGTTTTATTTGCCACAATCTACCTTTTACCGCAATTTAACACAAAAATACTGATATTTAAATAATATTTTCTTTAACCAAAATAGAAAAAAAATAAAGGAAAACTTAATATGCGTTTGTGTATGTGACTGTTTGTTGTTGATTTCTTGGATAAAATTTTAAATATCAACCATAAATTATGTAAAAATGTAACAAAAGCCATTAGATAAGAAAGAAGAGAAGGAACGAACGCAACAAAGAAAAAAATATTCGTAAATATTTTAACAACTAATTTATAAGAAATTCAGGGACTTGATATATAAACTCGTAGTTGTGTGCTGCCAAAAACGGAAACCTTAACAGGGGTAGTCAAACCAACGTACTCGTCGTATATGACGAAGTTAAATAGGAAAGAAAAAAAGTATTCCATTTTCAATGCAAACATATTTTCTAATTTGCGTTGACTAATTTATGGCCTCTTACTTATAGGCCTACACACAAAAGTAAAAGACGAGGAAAACAAATAGAAAAGAAAAATATATATAAAAACATTTCTTTTAATAAAGAGGTCTGTAAGCCTAGAAGTAGGCAACAGCCAGGCATTTGTAAAGGCAAAAGAAAATTACAACTTTATAAGCAGTTTGCTTAGCTTTTGAAAATGGAGAAACTAATTTGAAATTGCCAAAAAAAAAAAAAAAAACAAAATATAGAACGAAGTTAAGTTAACATTAAAACGCAAGTAATGCCAGCCCAGCCAGCATTTATGCTCATTGAAAAGACAATTCAAGTAACCACAAAATGCTTAACTGGGCTAACAAATATTTTGAGGGGGTGTAGCGGGAGCTGGCAAAAAAAAACACAAAACAAAATGGTTGTTTAAGCAAAAAGGTGTATAATAAAAATAAATGTTAGTTGTTGGTAATTTTTTCTACTTTTCCTCTTGTTAAAAGGGAGTTAGAAAGTAATTTCATATTTATTTTCCCATTTCTTTAATATTTTTCTTTTACTTTTTTTTTGTTTCTTGCTATTTTTGCTGCTCAAGTGAATGTTGTTTTAATATTAATCCCAAAAGGGATGTCTAATTTGCAGCTTTAGTGTTTATTTGAAAACCCCGTGTACCCGCTTGTTGTTTGTTCATGCTGGTGGAAATAAACTTAATATTAAATACACATTAAACATGACATACAATTTTAATAAATTTACAAACTTTACGATTAGATAATATTTAAGGGGAAGTGGTTAGCAGGAATAGTATAAGAAAAGTAAAAGTCATGGCATAAATTAGAAACGAAAAAAGGTAGTCTCTTCTAACCCAGCGAACACAAAGTGTTAATAACTAATTTACAATAAACTGTCAGACCAGGGAGCCTCATCATAAGCAACTCTTTGATGGCTACATCAGCCCACATACACTTTCATATAAAACAAATCCTGGAAATTTGTCCACCATCCCAGTCTGCTGTTTCTGAAACATTAATTTTTATTGGTTAATACTTTTTATTATTAACTAAATATTCCTGGCGCTATTTCTGATTGGTTAGTTGCCCATTAACGGCCATAAAACATAAATAAAGTGCAACGCATTAAAATGTTTCTTTTTTTATAAATAATTAAATCCTGTTTCATTATTATGTGTCATGGCATATTTAAAATAATTATATTATTCGTGGTTATTTCATTAATTTAATCTCAAGTTCTTAAAAAAAATAAAATAAAAATACACGGCCGCAACAAAAAATATAATATAATTTAAATTAATTCCGCCAAAGCTATCACTTGTACACCAGAACAGAAAAAATTAAAATTAAAAATTTTATATAAAAAAAGTCGGAAAAAAATGTTTATTGTGAATATATTGAATCCCATTATTAATGCAAAAATTATGCAAATGCCATACATTTTTTAACTGATTCATATGGAAACAAACAACAACAACAACAACAACAACAAAAACTTTCATACATCTACAATAAATTTAAATAAAAAAACCATGTTTATAAAGCAGCCTCAGAATCAGCTTATCTCCCCAAGCTTTTATATACACACACGGAATTTATTTAAATAAAATAGGACTACAACAAATAAAATATATAGAAAATAAAAAAAATATATAGAAAATAAATGCTATCATAAAATAAAT
Source organism: Linnaemya vulpina (assembly GCA_963675445.1). Classification (NCBI taxonomy): domain Eukaryota; kingdom Metazoa; phylum Arthropoda; class Insecta; order Diptera; family Tachinidae; genus Linnaemya; species Linnaemya vulpina. The sequence continues at coordinate 14,199,015 of OY776277.1, read as the reverse complement.
TAATATAAATTATATTATATAGAGAATTATTTTCTCTATCAATTGTTGAAAGACCAAAAGAAAAGCACACAAAACAGGTGAACTAATTTATGCGTTTGTGTGCAGAAAAACAAACGAAATGAAATTAAATGAAATAAAATGTAAAGTTTTTTATAAATTTCCAAGTCTGTTTAATATTTTATTATGCGATTGGAGTTAACAATTTAATCTTTCAACGATATTTAACTTTATTTATGAATTCATTTTAGTTGTGATATTGAAACCATGAAAAGTTTAAATTAAAGCCAGAGAAATTTTTATAAAAAAAAAGAACTGAATTCTAATACGATTTTGTTTTCTGCAATAATTCACAACCGCTTGGCTGAAGTTATTCGCTTATTTACTGAGAGTTGTAGCCGATATTTTATAGTATTTAACGATTTGTGTTTTCTATCTTAATTAATGGTGACATATTTTTAAATGTTTATCGTTAATTGCATTAAGATGAAACTACACACGCACACACACACACACACACACACATACACTCAAATACAATAACAAACACCGACAGCCTGAATATACGAACAGTGGAATAGAGAAAAAATGTTTTATGCAAAAATATAACAGCGTTAAAATTACTGAGTAAAACTAAGCAGCACGAAGTCGCTTTTCTTAAAAGGTGGTCCCACCATAATCAATGATGGTTGTTGTAAATAAAACTAAAAGGTTGCCGAGAATGATCTTAATATATTTAATTATAATAGAAGGATTTAGGAGAGTTATTAGGGGCAAAAGAGCTCGTCACGATTTCAGTGGCGTCCATATTTTCAATGACTCTGACACAAAATTTAGGTTCCACGTTGTTAATATGTTGCAATATCGCATCTGCTGGCTTAAAGTCGTACACTTTTTTTCCCTAAATATCTGCTAAGAAAGAGCTCAAATCACATGAACGTGGCGGCCAATTAACATCGCCTTGATGTAAGATAACACGGCCATTGAATTTCTCGCCTAAAACAGTCTTTCTTTTTAATTCTCTTACAACTACAATTAGAGTCCAATCTATTTTAGAACAAAAAGGTAAGAAAATAAAAAGGGAAAAAAGATCACTGAGCTCTTGTTATGACTTTGATATTTATTTTAGACTTCTCACTTATTAAAGTGGAAGTCTGAAATAAATATCTTTAGTTATTCTAAGAAATGTTGGGTTGGCTCAAACCCCTCAATTGATCACTTTGAATTTTTTAGTAACATTTTCGAAAATAAGAATCAGCACATAATTTAAATTAAAGAGTTTAAAAGTCTCTGTTTCGTTGGCACCATCCTGTTGGAAGCACACATCGTCCAGGTCCGTGAACTAAATTTTTAATATTTATTTTGTATTGGACCAGCACTCAGGGGATGACCAACACATATGCAATGCATTGCACTGGAACTGGGAAAAGAGGGGATAGTGTTAAGAAGCCACATGAAGATTGAGGATAGACAATTTTGTTGCAGCTATTTTTACTTTCCACTTTGAATTGTAGGCACCGATTAAGCGAGGGGTGTTGTATTCCACTCTTTTTCAACATGAAACGCTGTCGATAATATTCAGCGATCGGTGCCATAATTGTGTCATTGACACAGTCCGACAGCAATTAACACAATTCTGTAGAAGAAAGATACTCGACGCCATATTCTCTGAGTGCAAAGTCGAACTCGGGTTCTAAGTCATGGTGGTTCAAAATTCATTACTTCAGCCAACAGCATCCTCAATTTCTGGCCACAAGAAGTCCGTTATTATCTCACGATAGTAAACATCACTCGAGGTAACTGCCTGGTCGTTTAAATTTTCGAAGAAGTACGGAATGTTGATGTCTTTAAGATATAAAGCCCAGCAAACTGTCCACTCTTTGTGGATGAATCCGTTTATCTACAAACACTCGAGGATTTTCTTTTCACAAAATCCAGCATTTTGACACACAATTTTGGCGATTGTGCACACATTTCCCTGACCAAAAAGTAAATCACGAAGAGCACGAAATGCTTTTCGATTTGAGCGCACATTTTCGTAAAAGGAAAACTCAACATCCTGCTAAATTGTGTTCTTCTCCATAAGACATTGAAACGATGAAATGTGTAATTGAGTTGGGCAAGCAACGTGACGTTCAATTGTGGCTCACCATTAACCTCGTGCCATACGGTTGGACCACCCTGTAGCACATAGAATTCCCACAATAACTAAAAATTATATTTAATAGATGAAAGAATATGATGAAATTGTTAACGTGACTGCCCACTACACGTACGAGTTCAAATGTAGTCTAAATTACTCCTGATTAGCAGCCCACTCCACCAGTCGGAATTCATTCAAGTCATCAGATCCGGTAATTGGTGGTAGATCCAGCCCTGCTAATCGCGCTGATGTTGGAAATTAACATGAAAGAAAAGCAAATAGATTTGCCCGCAAGATCCATAAAGCACTTCGTTTATATTCTTGGCCAACATAAATGGCCTAGTCCTCCACAATCTTTCTTACAGCAACAAGAGTTTACGGTTACGGGAAATACTTTGACATCAAATTGTTATCTAACAATTGTAAAAATTTTGCTTGAATGCCACATAAATTTTAATTTTAGTTCGTTGCATTTTCGTACAAAATTTCGATTGCTGCACATGTTTTCATTGAATTTTACAACAATAAAAATGTATGTTAATTAAATTTTCATATTTTGTGTCTGCGGTTTCCGTAATTGTTCATGACTTTCAGAGTCGCCTTTCAACCTGTTTAAGAATTTTATTTTAAGTTGATATACTCAATCCGTCATGCGGTATGACAACTAATTATTCTAATCTTAAGACTGAAATGTCTTCTGAAATTGCTTTAATACTTAAATTAAATCAGTTCAAATCGGTTTATTTTTATTAGCGAAGAATTCTTAGTGGGATCACAAGCAGGCAATGCCATCAGAGTAGTTAACTGATAGAAAAAAGATAAGATTACTAATGTAACATTTCAAAAGAATTTGAAAGAGTGGACACACAAGGCAAAAGCAGAAAGAATTCAATTATCCCACATGCACAACAATATAGAAATTCCCGCAAGTCACTATATTCCCATCATCAGTACCCTTGTATATTGACTGCGGCCATCACTTGATGTAAATATAGTGCTGAAAGTTCTTCTCTTATTTTATAGTTGTTCCTGGACGCCTGGTTATTATCATATAAAAGAGATTTTAGAAGCAAGTCGAAACGACTTCTGTCAGAGTCAACATTCCCTGAAAAAACAGGTGGTAGATCACGGCATTCGATTGAAATTTTTATAAAACTTATATTGATATTTCGATCTATATCGATAATTCGGCTCCAGTTTCTCTGAGTACAAATTAATTCTTTTTATAAACGGCATAATTTGTTTTTCAAAATGGCATAAGACGAATAACTTTTAGTTTATTTTATTTAATTTTTAAGTTTTCTAGCGAAGAGTTCAAGAATAAATGATATCACTGCAGAGCTTTTTTCTATTTTAAAAAAGTTTAATTTAAGATTTGCGGAAAGTAACAGTTATAATTAATTAAGAGTAGTTATTGATTCTAATAAAATTTTAAATTAAAAAAGGCACTTAATTATCAGATAATCGGAAAGAGTTGGAAACTAAATATTTCTGTGTATGAGATGGAGAAACTTTTGCAATTTTCCAACTGGTGTTTGTGGCCGTAGTCCATGGCGAATCCTGTCAAGCCTTTTGTAATCGTTAATCCATTTTAAAGAGATTTTCAAGCTTCTTTTTTAAATTCCTGTATCATATAGAGCATTTAAGATTCGTTTTAGCCTACAAAACGAAATAGACTTCAAAGCGAAAACTGTACGAAAGCAAAGATCATGCCTCGTATGTATTCATTGTAATTTTTGAGCCACAGTTTTTCCCTCTTTTATTTCTATATTGCAATCATGTTTAAAACTAAAGGAAACAACTGCAAACAAAAACTGAAACATTGAATTAATACATGTGTTTAAATGTCTATAACTAAAGAAATTTCATGAAGTTGCAATACTTTTTTTTTGCACTCGCTCTTCGTTTTTTGTTTTCCTCTTGTTTTTTTTTTTTTTTTGTATCTAATTTTGTACATGGTTTTAGTTTAAACAAGAAAATTGTTTACTGATTGCCTAGACAGTCTCTTTCTTAATAGAGAAAGAAGCAAAAAAAAGAAAGAAAAAAAAAATGGCATCAACAAAAAACTAGCGGACATGTTTTAAACAAAATTGTCGACAAATGGTTTACACAAGCATAAAATTTTTCCTATTAGATCATGGCTGCGAAACTTTAAAAGGAGTCGAGCAGCACCACAACCAAAGCTACAACGACAGCAGCTCTATTCCGTCCCAAACAGCAAACACATGCTAGTAAAAGTCTCAAATAAATAAAGCACAGCAATTCAAACAAGATTAAATGATTGAATGGTTGCATGCAATACTTTTTAATATTGCGGCCTGTTTTTTGCCCCCCCCCCCCTCCTCTTTTCCCGCTCACAAAACAGAATTGTTTTAGCACGACTTTGTATTGCACAAAAAAAAAATAAATTACAGAAAAATGCTGGCATGACTGGAGTTTGGCAAAAAAGACAGAGAGAAGAAAATTTTAATAATTTGAAAAAAAAGCAACATAATTCCACAACAATTAAAAATTAAAATTGTTTATAGAAATTATAAAGATTTGCTGAAATATTTCAATACGAACTGGTTATGAGCAATTAAATCAAATAAACGGGCAGCTGAATTGTAGAAATAACAAACGAGGTCGGTGGCAGAATTATGTGCTTCAGTAGAATATCTATAAGTGATTTAATTTCATAGGAGTAGATTCGTTATATTAAATTCAGAAAGACGTGATAAATATCGGGTGTTTTTTATAGAGTGATACAAGTTTAAATCATAATAAAAAATAGTAATATATTTTTGATATCAATCAAACGGTCTTTATTGGTTAGACAATTTTGTGGCATTAATGTTTAAATATGGTTTCGGCCACAAGGCGCAATCTGGAACACTAATTTCCACAACGAGTAACATTCTGACCATCATCGTTTTTGAAGACAAATGGGCCAATGACTCCGCCAGGCCATAAAGCGCACCAAACAGTAATTTTCTGTGGATGTGGATGGTGTTTCGACAAAAGCTCGTGGATTCTTTTCCCTCCAAATGCGAGAATTCTGTTTATTTACGTTCCCATTCAACCAAAAATGGGCTTCATCGGAAAATAAAATTTTGAATGGAGAATGTGCACGATAAGCTTGACGAACAGAACCATTATTTTTATTAAAAATGTCCACAATTTGCACGCGTTGCTCTGGTGCAAGTCGATCCATAATAAAATGTCAAAGCAAACTAAGCAAAAAACAACTATCAGCTGTTAAATTAGAGGTCAAACAAAGCTGTGATGCCAACTCCAAGCTGTATCACTCTATAAAAAACACCCTATATAACAAAATTTCTATATCAGTGTTCAGCGAAAATTCTTGTTTTTATAAAAACAGCTGTAGTACAGTTTGTGAATTAAGTGTTTTAAAAAAAGAATAAAAGAGGAACATCAAGGACATCTATGGTTTTGATAGATTTAATTTATTGTGATTAAATTTATAGGAAAAATTTCAAAGTTCAAAGTTTATTAAATCGGCAGTGTATTTCTTATATTTTCCCCAGAAAGCACTGCAACAAGGCGGTACGACTGACCAAGTTGCCTATTTTGCCCCCCGGGGGGGAACATTTTTATAACATAAAAATAAATAAAAAGAAATTAACTCGCAAAATTTACATATAAAAACTAAAAAATTTTCCACGTTCATTTTATGTAACTGGCAGCCACTCAAAGTTTTCCCTTTTGCCGTCACCAAAAAAAAATTTCAAAATTTTCATTCTATGGAATCCCCTTTTAATTTGTTGTAAACGTATAACTGATTAGTTTTAAATGTAAACTGTATCACTCTATAAAAAACACCCTATAGTTAAAAGAATTGGAGACACCCACATCAATTTCAGCAGCAGGCCACTTCATCTTCCTTCACTTTCATCTTCAATTTTAAACGAATTTTTCTCAATCATTTGTATTTTAAGTGACTTGAGTTGTTATCCTTCATGTTGCCGATATTTTGTATTCACGGGTTTCGCTGGTTTTTTTTTTATTACAACTCGCTGACGTTTTGCACCAGCCTCGTTGTTTCTTGGCTTCCAAAAGAGCTGCAACGCACTCACCCTCTACACCTTTTTGTACTTTCCCCAGTCGCATACTCGCGCATTCATTATCTCCGTGTTAACCAGTAAATTCTGTTCGAATGACAGTTATTATTTAAATAAATTTTCTAAAAAAAAAACAACAATATTTTATTAAAAAAATACAGGTTTTGTATTCCTCTACTTTGTGTTGTTTTTTCTATTTTTATTTTTTATATTTTAAAGCCAAAGAAAAGTTTATAAACGTTCATAAAATGCTGGAATAAACGCTGTTGCAGTTCGCCATGTTCTGCACTTTTGCCATTCTGTTGAGGTTTATTTTAGTAAAAATTTAATTAAGAATTGTGGTTTTTAAATAATGCTTCATATTGTTTTTATAATTTAATTAAAATTGCTACTTTTTTTCTGTGCATTATTTATAGTAAAACGTTGGCAAAAAAAAATAAAATTAAAAAAATAACTCCGTATTATTATAATTTGTCAATTTACGGCTGGTGAGTGAGTGAGAGCGTGCGTGTTTGTGCATGCATTTTATAATGGACTTATGTTATCAATGAGTTGTAGCTTTAATACGTTTATTTTTTTTTTCTTTTTCCATTTTTTTTTTTGTTGTTGTTAATATAAATTTTAAAACATTTATGGTATTTTATGGCTGGAAATTTATCTATAATAAAATTATAAATAAAATGTATGAGATACAAAAAAAAAAAACCAATAACGCTGTTTGTTATTTAATTGTTATATATTTTTTATTTAATCCATACATTTGAAATAATTTTATGGAAAAAATTATAATAAAATTTTGTTAATGTTTTTAAGGGGATTAACTACATCCATAAACAGAGCAGGTACTTTAAGGGAAGGATTAAGTTGTTTTTAAATAAAATAAATACTTTTTCTATTTTCACAAGAATTATGTTAAAAATAACATTAATATTTTAGCTGAAGGTTTTGCAAATTTCCTAATTAAATTGGGCAAATTCAGGAGCACTAAAATAATTTATAAAAATATTTGCTCAATAGTAAAATTAATTATTAATATTAACTTAAATTCATATGGTTGTACTTTCCTCAAGTTAATGATTTAAGAAAATCAAAGTCATCAAGTCATGTGAAAGTCATTTTCACATGGATATTTAAAACCTGATTTATGTTTAAATAACAATAACATAAGATTTCGCCTGCATACGGCAGATATAATAAATTCAGGTTTCAGCACATCAGCTGTCCAGTAAATTTAATCACAATCAATTCAACCTCCCGTAGAAATTGAAGTGTTTCTTAAAAAACTTTTCTCTACAATTACAAACACTTAATGCACAAACTGTACTGCAGATGTTTTTGGTTGTATAAAAAACTAATTAATTGCACTTTAAAATAGGAATTATTTTAAAGTGCAATTACTATTAAAATACTTATTATTACTATTAAAATACTTATGCAGAGCGATTAAAGGCTTCAAAAACAAGTCATGCAAATTGTGAAAGATAATATAAAGAAGTGTTGCATTTTCTTACATCTTATCAGCTGTTTCCAATATATAGCTTGGCAGCACTCAATTTAGCTCAGACGAAAGCATCCATTCCGTTTAATAACACCAACTGAAAGGGGATTTTAAGTTGGTTTTATCAACACAAAATCATTTTATAAAATAAAACCAGTGCCTCATTTCTGTAACTGAAGTGAGAACTTCTCGCAACGAAAAAATTGTCGTCACTCTGTGAAACACAGGATGAGTCAGGATATATTTCTTAATGCATTTAAAATTTTGTTGGTTTTTTATAATAATAAATATATTATTTTATGGCTAACCCTACAATAAAAATTATGGCAACAATAATTATTTAGTTTTTCGATTTGAGAACTTCTCACATCAGTTACAGAAACGAGGAACTGGATAGCCTGGCGAGTGTAGAGCTGGTTAGAATTTCGGCCTTCCGCAGGACCACAGGATGGCTCAGTACGGCAGAGGATAACTCATAAGCAGTCCTCTGCTTAAGGGTATCACAGCGGGATCGACTTAATGGACCCAAGTGCTGTGTCTCGACAATGGCCCTTATAACCTAATCCTAGTCCTTTGCGTGACTTTTTTAAGATATAAAAATGTTAGAGGATGTTATTAAATAAAAAGATGTAAAGAAACCACAAGAATTTATAAAGAATGCAGGCCAGGGATCGCTGTTATTATTATTCTTTTTTTTTAATTGCACGATATTTAAAATTAAAACTTGTGAAAGCAAATAAAATGTAGTCAAAATTTTATTATTTTATAAAAAGTCCTTTCTTTACACATTAAATTGTGTATGTTTCAACCGAAACCAACAATATTTCCTTAAGAGCTTTAGATGCTTCAATTTCCTTTACATTTTGTATCAGTATTTTTCGGAAAAAAGCTGTCGATTTCAAAGCAACACTCGAATACTTCAGTGCTCCTACTGAAGTGTCTACTGGGAGATTATTATTATATAATCGTAACTGGTGATTTTGAATTCAGGTTTAATGAACATTTTTATTGAAATTCGTGTGTTCAATATGTACAAAAAATCCCGCGATCTTGGCAAACTTCTGCTCAAACTAATTAAACAATTCATTATTTGTATCAATGGAATTGAAAGCAAAATGCGCACCCATTTTGGAAGTTAAACAGCGGTTTTTTTAAAGAAATTGCAGCAACTATTTTGAAATTTTACTTAAGAAAAAGTCAAATTAATTCAATGAATAAAAATATATAGAATTTAATTTTTCATGTTGAATATTTCGATGGATTCAGAAAATATCACAAACAAATGTAATTAAATTTTTATTGATAACTTAAACTAATTAATGAATCATACGAATTATTTTGCAATTAAAATTCTTATTATTAAAATATCTTGTACTTCACCGAGCTGCTCGGTATCTACTAACTTGGCCAAGTAACATTTTCATTATGTTAATTCCGATACACGCATACTTACAAACACACGAATCTTACTCAGCCATATTTTCAATTCTCATGCTAATTTGAATTTTCTTAAAAATGTCTGTTTACAAATTAAACACCACCTTCAAGCTAATTTAAAATTAAAGAAAAAAAAAAGCACGAGAGAAACGAATCAAACCATTTTGAAACTCTTTTTTTTTCAAAGAATTGTTTTTAAGTAAAATGTTTTTGTCTTAAGCAAAAAGGAAAGAAAAAGCAACACACACACAAAAATCCCATCAACATAATTTATACGCTCAAGGCGATAATGAGGTATAATGGAATACGACGATATTGAGTTCATCAAAAGAAGCAGCACCAGCGTATGCACCACAAAAACTACGTTACATGAACTTTATTATATAGAAATGCAGTGCACAAAATTAAAAACAGATCACCTTCACACAAGCCGAAGACGGAGGACGAGTGTGCTCCAGATCAGGTCTCACTCAGATGAGGAGACTAAAGGAAATATCGCTGCGAGTAGAAAAATGTGTGTAGAGACGACTTTGTTTGCATTTTTACCGAAAACTATTTTGCATATTTAAATAAAATAAAACAGCAAGAAAAATTAAGCATCCATATAGCAAAAGAAGCCAATGACTGACCGACCGACCGACCGGCTGACTGATCATACCATTGGATTCCACAAAAAAGGCTGACTGATCCAGCAAACAACAGCAACATCATCATTTCCATGATACAAACTCGTACATTTATTTAACAGACTCCCGACATAAGTACGTATGATAGTGAGTGTGTGTGTGTGTGTGTGCTTTTTAAGCCTTTTACCATGATAATACATTTTCGAGGTGCACGTATGGTCTATAAGAAAAGATGTAGATGACGATGACGATGACGATGACAACAACACTAAGTAAAGAACATGGCATGTGATGCGTTACGATGATCACCTAATCAAAAAGGCTAAAATACTTTAGAAAACGACAGACAGGAAAAAAAACTTCCCTACACACAACACACCGCTTGGCACAGTGTAACGGAAAGCAATTAAATTGCTAAGTTGAAAATTATTTAAAAGGCTCGAAGTTAAACTCTACCATCGGCAAATTATTTCTTCAATTTGTTTGGAATGCAAATCATCAGGGTTGGGGACTTTCGTATTAGCCAATACTCGTTAAATGGAAAAGGAGTATAACAACTTTTTATAAATAATTTTCGTTAAAAGAAGGGATTAAATATTTGAATTTCCTACTGTCTGGTAAAACTTTCCAAAGGAAAAAAATTTAGCAAAGAACGCTGATAAGACGACGTAGCGGAATCGAAATCAGTACTGATTCGTTCTGACAAAATGTCAGAATAATAAAATACATTCACAGTTAAAACCATTTTATTGTGAAGATATTTGTGATCTTGCCTGAATATCTCTGAACATGATTGTGCATGCATGATTACACAAGTGGCTAAAAATATAAGTCAAATAAAATGGGTTGGAGAATTTTGTATTAAACAATAAATGTTAAGTGGAAAAGGAATATAAGAACTCCTTATAAATAATTTTCGTTAAAAAAAATGTTAAAAATTTGATGTTCCTGCTGTCTGGTACCACTTTCCAAAGTGGACAAATTTAACACAGAACGCAGAAGAGATGGCGTCGCAGACTCGAGATCGGTACTGTTTCATTATGTTAGTTTGATGTTTAAGAAAATCTAAAAAATTCTACTCTTAATAAAATTAATATTCGAACAAACTCAAAATATAATTTTCAGATTAAAACTTAAGAGCCCGTTAAATAAGTTTCATTTGGTAAATTTAATCCACAAGAAGTCGGAATAATAAAATAAATTCACAGTGAAAACAACTCTATTGTGAATATATTTGAGAACTTTTCTCAATATAGGTGAACATGATTGTGCATGCATTGTTACACGAGTGTCTAAAAATATAGAGACGTTGATAAATCTCTATGGTATGAAATTGTGTGACCTCAGAACTGATCATTTTCAATCACAATTATTTTTTTACTGCTGTTTTCTTATAAACAAACTTCACATCTATTGTAATCCACCCCAATTTTATTGCCGTTCTTTTTTGAAAATATATGGAATATTTTCAAAGTAAATGGCTTTCTTGTTAAAAAAAGTCTGTATAAATATTTCGAAATTGTTAAAATGTTGTTGCCAGTCAACAACAAGTCATTTATGGGAACTGGACTTGTAATCCTTTAATTTGGCTCCTTAGGAAAGTGTTTTCCCTTCTCATGGCTACGGCACAATGTATTTTGCTAACTGAAAAGGTCACAAAGAAGAGAACGACTTCTTGTAAATACAACATTTTGTAAAAAACATTAGAAAAGGTCCAGTTTGGCACTACTTCGGGATCAGGAGTTTAGGATCTTAGATTTTTTAGAATATCCTAAAATCCTGCTTCTAATTCGTATATAATCTTCCTGATCAAAAATTATTTCAATGCAGTTTAGTAACCACAATTTCTTTCGAATTGTCTTCAATTTCCCTGGAATTACATGATAATTTTCCTCATCGTCAATTTGAAGGCTTATCAAAAATAACCCCCCCTCTTCGGGATCAGGAGTTTAGAGTCTTATCGATTCTTTAAAAGATCTTACTGGCCCAAAGAAATATAAAAAAATACTTTTAATTCGTATATTATTTGAATTTAATTTTCCAAACACAATTCCTTCCAAATTGCCTTCAATAGCACTGGAATTACATGATCGTTTTCCCCATCCTTAATTTGAAGGTTAATCGAAAATAACTCCTCTTTTTCAAGCCTTGAATTTGCAGACATATTTTCTTCAAATCATTTTTCCCTGATATTTTTTTTTCATTTCTTTTCTGATTTATTTAACAAGAGCCTGAAACCGTGGATCTACAAAAAAAGCTAAATTTATAATTTCACTGTCTCGTACAACTGTTAGCTCTCCGATTTTTTCTACGTTGCTTATTTCATTTTAAAATTTAAGAATAATAATTATTTTCGATCCCTTCGGGCAAGTCATCATGAAAAGTTGAGCCGCAGAACATTGTGGAAATTTTTCTCGATAATAGATACTTCATTGAACTCTTTCATCAAAGAATTGTATAAACAAATGAAGTACTTTTCAAGGCAAATTAGAGTAATTGAGGGCAACAAAATGCTCCAGTTGTTAAGATGCGACCATTAAAATTTACTGTTTGGGACAACATCATCGGTTCTTAATATATTTTGAAATGGTCAAGTAGCTGACGTTATGATGAGTGGACAAAATTTTAGTTTCCGAAAATTAATCAAGGGAACATCTACGCAATTTGGTTTGTATAAGACGTGCCAATTTGTCTTCTAGAGTGTTTTAATATCCATTTATTGCAAAATCCATGGATACGAATTCTACCTCGAGAAGTGCTGTCACCCCAGTCCGTTCCTCTAATCTAACGCCTCTGCCTTAATAGAATTTTATCTTGCAACTCAGAAAATTGCTGGCTAACAAGTCCTTTCATATGATGACCGACAGACAGAGTTATTGCCGGCAATGAAAATTCCTTATGAATAATTAATATAAATTTCTGAAGCCTTTTACCACTCGTATCATTTCGTTTAACTGTAACTCATCTGGAGAATTTGAGCTTTAGCATTATAACAAATACAACAACAACAACAAATACTTAACATAAGAAGCTGAGCAAGAAAAAGAAAAGAATATTCCATTTATGAAAATGGTTTTGTTTTCTGGCTGAAGTTAAGAAAATGAGTTGGAAACGTTAAGAACTTGTTTTTAATTCATTTCAGCTTTGCCTACAACATGTTTGTTTATTTATTTATTTTGTATTATTATTATTATTTTGTTGTTGTTGTTGTTGTTAATATTGCTCATTTGAAACTAAGTTAAAACATATAAAGCCGATAAAGCTTTAGAAGAACACCAGCATCAGGCTGGACCGTCAAGCCATTCTCAACTCAGTTGGCTGGGCCATTCGTCCGCCGTCCAGCGTCCAACGTCCAGCCACCACAGACACACAAACGAACCTAATGCTGATGATAATGATGTTAAGGTATTCAGTTTTTTTTTTTCTTTTGGAGTTGTACTGTGCTGTTGTTAATAGTGTTGTTGTTGGTTGCTGGTGGTTTGTTTCAATATAAAACTCTATACCCGTTTTCTATAAAGTGAACAGAAAAAAAATTATAAAAAATATGCTGGAGAAGATGATGGAATCTACATATTAACATACTGAGAGCGGTTAAGTAGAGGGGGCCTTAAGTGATTAGCCAGAACAACAAAGTGGTTCAAAGCTTTTTGATTTTTCTAGTTGTTGTTTAGGTAATCATCGTTTGCATGATTATGAGGCGGCCTCAAAAATTATTTATTTTTTTGTTAAATTTTTTTTTGCAATTTAAAGACGAAGTTTTAAGAAAAACAAGTGATAATATTTTCATTTTTAATTCCTTTTAATTTGTGTTTTTTTTTTTTCTTATACAAAAAATATATGTTTATCAATAAATTATGCTTTCCTGTTTAAGCATTTCCAGCGATTGCAATTCAATAGGTTGGCTTGTGAGAGTGTATTTTTTTTCCTTCTTCGTTTCTTAATCCTACAATTTGTGCATTTACTCAACCAGCAAAACTTTATCTCAAACAGAACATGTAAATTTACTTATGAAATGGGCCGGTTTATTTCCATTTATTTTATTTTTTTTTCTTCCTTTTGCTCTCTTACGATTCTTTATATATATTTTCGTTATTCACAATATTGATAAGACAATGAGCGAAACGTAGAAAACAAAAAGAAACAAAATTGCAGACAAAAACATAGTGTTGCACTTTAAAAAATGCATGCATAAACATGAATCAAGCAATCAGTTAAAGTTGGAAAAAAAAGCAGAGAAGGTTAAATACATTTTGAAGAAGTTGCGAAAAAAATTCAAATATTCCAAAATTTTCTGTATTAAAGTTTTGCAGATTTTCAATATTAATTTGGAAATTTTTTGGAATTTTTAAATTAATTTCTAATAAATTATTTTGCCATAAAATAAGTAAATTATGAAAATATTTTTTCCACAAAATAAGTAAAATATTGAAGCAACTGATCTTCAGAGACAGATCTGTTCTGATCCGAGTTTTAGTCTAACTTTGTTTAAGTCTAACTCTTGTCAAGCTGGTCTTTAATGTTTAGGAATAGCAACTATTTCAAAAAAGCATTATATATATATATATATATATATATATATATATATAAATAAGAAATTTCCCGGATTTTATAGACACAAGAAGTCCCAGAGGGACGGCTTGAGCACACACGACTGCGCAAAGAAATTACCTTTTATAATTGATATTGTTGCAGTCTTTTATGAAAATGAGCTTCCAAATCAAAATTCACTTCCTAAATGTTTTGGTCTGCATAATCGATTAAATGTGTCCCCAATTAGAAGAGTTGTAGGCGAGTAAATCGAATCTGTAGGATACATAAAACAAACAGAGTCACCATTTAATCCGGGTCGTTCTTCTTAAAAAATGTTGATCAAACATTTACTGCGAATGATGTTCGCTACCCCGAGCTTTTCACGAACTTCTTGTGGCGAGAAATTGAAGATATAAAACTGGACGATTTATAGTTCCAAAAGGATGGTGCCACCTGCCACACAGCCAACGAAACATTCGCTTTTCTACGCAAAAGATTCCATGGCCGTATTGTCAAACGTAGCGGCCGCTACACTCAGGGGATTTTCTTGACTGACTTTGACTTATTTTGAATTCTACTAAATTTTTTAATTCCAACATAAACACGGCGAACAAACGCTCTATAATAAATAAAATCAACAACGCTCTCAGTTACTAATTTTTCATGAAAACAAATTTTCAGTAACTTTCACACTTGTCAAATATTTGCCTAAAAAAGCGTTACCACTAAATGCCAAAGAAAATCCTTTCAAATCAGGACTGTGTCTATTCAATTAAACATTTTTTCCAAAATTATTAAGTTCTATTTTATATGACACTGATTGAATTAAAATCCACGCATCTGATTGAAAATATTTTTGTTTTTAAGCTTCTCACTTATTAAAGTGGAGTTTTGAATTATATATCTTTAGTTATTTTAATATTCCCCATGTGTCCTAATAAGAAGTGATAAAAAAGTACTGATGATGGGAACGCAGTGACTTCCGAGAACTTTGTTTTCCTTTTATGACTTTGATATTTTTTTTAAGCCTCTCACTTATTAAAGTGAAAGTTTGAAATAAATACCTTTAGTTATTCTTAAAAATGTTGGGTGAAGGTTCCCTGATGATCTGCATTAGCCCCCGTGAAATGCGCATGGAAACTTGCGAAAACCCCTCAATTGATCACTTTGAATTTTTTAGTAAGATTTTGGGGAAAAAAATCAGCACATAATTAAATTTAAAGAAGTTTTCATCAGTATTTAGAGATTAGGTTTTTTTTTTAATATATTGTCATAATAATAAATAATAATAAATCAAATTAGAAAGAAATAGCAATAAATATTTCAAGGCACAAGAGAAAATAAACACCGATTTAACTATCAACTTGAACAAAAGAACAGAAAAGCACAGTTTTCGAATGCCACTAC